>LR812537.1:36752252-38002947 GCA_903798195.1 Danio kyathit | reverse complement strand
TCAGTCTATTTTAGAAATGTTTCGAATAAAATACTTTTTATTCACTGTATTTATGTTTTTATTTCAGGGACAGATAATGTATGTTTTTGGTAGAATGTCCCATAAATATATCACCAAAATACAGTGGACACACACACACACACACACACACACACACACACACACACACACACACACACACACACACACACACACACACACACACACACACACACACACACACACACACACACACACACAGATACATACATATGTTAGATCTAGAATGTTTTATACCATTATAAGTCTTTTTCTTAATAACCAAATTTAAGTAGCTATTTACATACACAACTCTCACAGGAAAAGTTCTGTACTCTTATATTTGTAAATACTTATTCTGTGTGAGCAATTTTTTCTCTCATGGAGTACAATTGATCCTCGTGATGTGCATGTTTTCTCAGCTTAATGGAAATAAATACTTTGAGTTATTATATATAATTTTAGGTTATGCAATATTTATAGAACTGTAATAACATAGTAACTACATCAAGTGGTGGCCAAAATTATTTGATCGTATTTTTACCAGCTAAAAACTTATATGTATGTGTCAGCAGAAAATATCAGTTTACATTTTTAACACATGTTATTAAAAAGCAGAGTCAATACAGTGGATTTTATTCTCATTTTAATGTGAACTTTTTTAGTTTACTGGTAATAAACATCCTTATTATTATTCTACAATGCATTGATTTTCACAGTTTAGTCCTGCAATCCTACTAAGGTAAGGATGTTCTTATTAATATTTATTACGTAACTCGACGTTTGTCAAATATTCATTGCTGATTTGCTACAAGGGACACTTTGTGGGCGGAACGTATTACGTGATTGGATGCCAAGCAACATTAAAATCTTAATATTAATGAGCTGATATCTTCGCCGTAGTGTTTTTGTCCAGGCATGCATGGAAACGAACCGACGTACACACACTGCGCATGTCGCAAACAACAAACGGTAACTGCATGAGCGCTCATCTAAACTATTAAATTCAGGTAAGAACAAAATGATTTATACAAGGCAGGTCAATTTTAATATGTACTATCGTCTTTATCAAATGTTTCCGAGTTGACTGTCCGGCTGCCTTTTTGGCCTGTTAGCTTTGTTTTTAGCAACCCAGCCAGTAGCGATGCTCGAGCTCATGTCACGGCCTACCAATGGCCTCCTGTATTTTTTACTCCGCATTTTCTTATAACTAAAAACTCAAGACATAATCTCTGTCAGGTCTATCAGGAGTCATACAAAACGAAGGATATCTGTGTGATTATGGACAGACACAGCCATCGTGTGGACAGTTTCTCTTCATGTTAACACGTTTCCATGTTTATATAAGATAACGTTACAGCGCTGAAGTGATGCTACAATCAACATTACATATTTTTCTTTCAGTCTCAGCTGAGATAGCGACTTCTCTGTATTCGTTTTCCAGCGAATAATTCATTAAACGCTCTTATCGATGTAATAGTAATAATGATTCTGATTTCTTTGTTAAACATTTTACCTTGTTCGATCACTTGTTGAAGGTTCGTTTAAAATCTATTCAGTTCTGATTTCATTTTTAGTGTGAGTTCCCTTTAAACATTGTATTCTGTTTTATACTTGAATTATTATTATTATTATTATTATTATTTTATTATTATTATTAGTATTGCTTATGTAATAGCCTGTTCTTAATCATAATGCAAAGCAGGGGATAAGCCCAAGGAAAGTGAGTAGTCATAATGCATTCAAAATGTATATATAATATATATGTTTTGATTAATTTATAACTTATTTATAACACATTCATGTACACATAGACATCACCTATGTACTATATAACTACAGGTTAACTATGTTTATATATAATAACTAACTATTAAAAGCTATTAGTTACTAGTTAACTAGTTAAAGTTATTAGTAACTAATAAAGTCATGGTAACTAATAACCTTAACTTTTTCAAATGTGATTATAATGGATTAATGTGCACCTTTTATAAAGATGCTTTAAAACAATAATCATTGTGAAAAGCGCTATACAAATGAACTCGAATTGAATAACCTAATTTATGAACCATACATGTTTCATTATAACAAATTATCATGACAAACATTGCTCTGTCAAATGTAATGATTAAAACAAAATAAATAAAGAAATGTTTTTCAGGTTACAAAGGTTTGTCACAGGTTTGTTTGTTTATGTTCATTAACAAAATTCAGCCTAAAATGTGGAGGGTATATAGAGAAAAGCCTAAATAAATACTATATATATATATATATATATATATATATATATATATATATATATATATATATATATATATATATATATATATATATATATACAGTTGAAGTCAGAATTATTAGCCCCCCTGAATTATTCGCCCCCCTGTTTATTTTTTTCCTCAATTTTCTGTTTAACGGAGAGAAGATTTTTTCAACACATTTCTAAACATAATAGTTTTAATAATTATGTCTAATAACTGATTTATTTTATCTTTGCCATGATGACAGTAAATAATATTTTACTAGATATTTTTCAAGACACTTCTATACAGCTTAAAGTGACATTTAAAGGCTTAACTAGGTTAATTAGGTTAACTAGGCAGGTTAGGGTTATTTGGCAAGTTATTGTATAACAATGGTTTGTTCTGTAGAGTAGACTATCGAATAAAAATATAGCTTAAAGGGGCTAAAAATTTTGTCCTTAAAATGGTTCATAAAAAAATTCAAAACTGCTTATATTTTAGCCAAAATAAATTAAATAAGACTTTCTCCAGAAGAAAAATATTATCAGACATGAACATTGTGAACATTTCCTTGCTCTGTTAAACATCTAATAATTCTAATAATTATTAGGCTAATAATTCTGACTTTAACTATATATATATATATATATATATATATATATATATATATATATATATATATATATATATATATATATATTAACATTCAAAACATTCTGGTCTGTCTGATTTGCTTTTAAAGATTATGTCCTATTCCTTCGTTCTACAAATTCTATCCTGGTTCTATGTTATAGATTGTGTCCAGTTTGATTTGTGATTTAATATTCTCTTCTATGTGGTTCGCAGTTAGAGATTATGTTTCATTTATTCTCTGTTTAAGATTTTATTATTTTGATTGACTAAAGCTTTTTTTTCTGTTCAGTTCTGTAAAAAAAATGCAGCATTTGAAATATCCTAAAATATCCTCTTGTATTTGATCTTCAAAACCATCCTATTCCATTTGATTCTATATAAAAAACGGTTCTGTTTGTTTCTATAGATTCTACTCCATTCATGATTTTGCAAAATTATGTCTCTGCTCTTCAAAACCTATTTATTTAGCCAATAAAGATTCTAATTCTCTTTTGAGTATACTAGACATGGGCGTTTTGTTTTTCCTACACATGCAAGAGATGTTTAGTTTTGCTTGCAACATTTGCTCTGTGTGTATAATTTGTGTTTTTCATCCATACTAAAACGTTGCTGTGATCACCAGGTGTAAACAATGGGGAAGGCTCTTTCCCATGTGGCTAAGCATACCTGTCACGATGAGTGTCAGGACAGCCTGACCTCATCACCGGGTTACAGTGCCATGCAGACCGATGACAGCAAGAGTGGTGGAGACGTGTCTCAGTTCCCATATGTGGAGTTCACTGGCCGGGACAGCGTCACCTGCCCCACATGCCAGGGCACTGGAAGGATCCCGCGAGGTGCATTTCTAAACTCACTTCCACCCAGACAGTGCCTGTTGATTGAAATGCTTTTAAAGTAACCCAATCTGTAATGTAATCTATCACTAAATATTTACACCATGTGACAGACTCTGACATGTTTATGCAGGCCAAGAAAATCAACTCGTGGCCCTGATCCCGTACAGTGACCAGAGGCTGAGACCAAGGAGAACGTAAGATCATTTTATCCTGATGCATTTAGTTATTTTCTATTAGGGCTGCATGATATTGGAAAAATCTGACATTGCAATATTTTGTTTCGCCACAATAGATATTGCGATATGAATAAAATTTCACCGGATGATTTGAATAACTCTATTTGGAAAGATTTCATTAATTTAGATCGACTGAGATGATCAAGCCTTTTTAATGCAGTCCATCTGCATAAATTATAATCAATTACAAGCAAAAATAAATAAATGCTAGCAGTATTCAAGTACAGACATTGAACAATCAAATGTAAGATAACATGGTCATCATAGTATAAATAATTATAAAACTGAATCATATTTTTATCTTTTAATCTTAAATAAATAATCTAATCCTGCGATATGACTATTGCAGAGACAGACATTTCGATATCGATGCTCAAAAGATATATTGCAGCCTTATTTACTACTATAGGCTCCATTTACATCAGGTATTGGATGCACTCTTGATCAAATAGTCAAGTTACCTTTATTTCTATAGCACTTTATACAATGTAGACTGTGCCAAAGCCACTTTACAAGGATGAATGGGAAAATAATAAGTGAGATAGATGACAATATTTAATTTTTGTGAGACATATTTAACATATCAGGCAGGTAGCAGGATAGTAGTAGAATGCTGGTGTAGTTCTAGTTAAAAATGATTCAGTTCAGTTCAACACTAAAGTCACAGTTGAGGGACAGACTCAAAACACAAAAGATGCATTCGAACATGTGTGACCATTGAACTCAAAACAAGGATTATGTTGAATGGGTATATTTGTGGAAATTCCCCATAATCATTCATATATTAAATTAAGATAATCTTCCATAAAGACATTTTGTAAATGTACTTCTGTAAATCTATCATTTTTGATCAGTATTATGCATGGCTAAAAACTAGGGCTGTGCGATTTGGGGAAAATATCTAATTGCGATTTTTTTGACAGATATTGCAATTAATTTGCGATTAAATTTTGTTCAAGCTCCAGCTCCATAATCTGCAAGCCGTGGCAACAATTCTGCAACAGCTCTTAAAAATGACCTGTTTTCGTTCGGTGAAAATTTGCTCACTCAATTGGCTAGTAAGACACACAGAAGGCAGTCACGCATTTCCTCTGGGTGGGGGAAATTAAATAACACATATATATTTCATATTGCAGCCTCATGCAATTAAAGGGCCACAGACCCCCCTGTCTCAGCAGGGTGTTTTCACAACTCTAGTTTGGAAAAAGTCAGGAAAGTGGGCGTGTCCAGCTCTGGGAGTGTGGGAGGGAAAGAGGGGAGGATTTGCAAAGAAGGGAATTTCCATTTGGGCACGCGCTGAGTATCACAGGCAAAACAAACACACAGACGCAGGGGAGAAAGACAGTGACTGTGTTTACATGGACATCAGTAATCGAATTATTTGCCAAATTATTAATTCGTCGAATTTAACTGCAGTTTGGCACTTTCACTTTTTATTCAGGGACATTTCCTGCATGACCCCCGTGACAAACGAGAGGAACTGCTGGAGAGTGGAGCTTTAATGTAATGTTTGATACCGCACGGCGTATGGGAGAAAAAAATCCTCCGCATTTCTCGATAACTTAGATGCACTCGGTAGGTAGCACCAGAAAGCCATGTGTATATAGACTATCCTGTTACAAAATGCGGCGAAAATCCTACACGACAGTAATAGTTAGATTGTGTTTACATGTTTACACTCGGAGAGCAGCATTTACAGCGGATCTTTCAGTCTATAATATTGTACTATAATATTGTAGTGATATTAACATACTGTAAACTTAGTAACTAAATCATTTTGACTCTAGTATGTCTTTAAAAACTGAAAGAGCACTGCTGACGATACAAACTAACTTTGCCATCTGAATAAACAAAGGGCACTCCTCTTACACACACTTACCAAATCTGTAGACACAGGACAATCTATACAAACTGGAGCCGCGTCTTTTTTAAAAGGAGACGAGCGGCAAATCCGGATTTCGACTTTTCCAGATGCGAAAAAGCTTTTAACCAAGACTTTCTCATGAATTAATGCTGCACACTCGACGTCACGATGTACTCGCAGGTACAGACATCCACTCTTCACGCTGGACTACACGCAAGTATCTAATCTCTGTGACGCAGCTTCAAAAATTAGTTTCAAACCGGATGAACGAATTTGCTCAAAATAACACAAAAACAACCAGTTTTCACTTTTTAGTCCAATATGTGTGTCCTAAAAGTGTTTACAGCAGCGTGGGACACATATATGACTGTCAACAGCTCAAAAAATGTGTTTTGGTATTCCATGACCCTTTAACTAATCGTAACGTTTCAATTTGCGATTCGATTTCGATTAATCACACAACCCTACTAAAAACTGAATTTGGACAACTTTAAATATTATTCTGATATTTTTTGTAACCCTCAGATTTTAGATTTTCATTTTATTGTCTAATCCTAACAAACCAAACATCAATCAAAAGTGTATTTAGCATGCATTCAGACAACATAGGCCGATTCTGAAAATGTAGCCCTATATACACTTCGGGAGATTGCGAATTATGTAGCCAGAAGTACGTATGGCTGCATTTAGTCTTTAAAACGATCGCTACAAGGCGGTATGACGCTGTTCCTTTTCGTGCTTACCAGCTAACTGCTTACCTCCATATGGATGGTTTTTCGCTTTTACCAGTTTGTCCAGTAGCTCGCCATGTACTTCTCTCTGAGACCCAGAGAGAAGTTGATCACAACAATGGAGTTTGAGTCCAACGGTTCCTGAAAGCAGATAAGACAAAAACAGAAGCCAAAAAAAAAAATAAACAAGTAAATAACAAGGTGAGAATGTGGTAAAATCTGAAAATGGTCAATCTGTGCTTTTGTAAACACTATTGGTTGGGTCTAGGGAAGGAGGAGGGTGCGTCAGTCGATCAGTCATTCAGTCAGTAAGTCAGTCAGCAGCAGCCTCTGGTAGATTTATGCGAGAACAGCAGGCGCGAAAGGCACACGTGAGAGAAATTCTGTTTACTCAGAAAGCGTACACAATGGCCTCTGGTGGATTTGCCAAAACAAAAACTGCAAAAAAAATTAAGCTCCTAGGATGCATTTGGGTCTCTTTTTAGAAATGTATATAGGAGTACGTTTTTTAAAATGAGCCTGGATGATATATACATCTCAATTTCCACAAGTGGACCCTTATTACTGGTTTTGTAGTCCATGGTCATATATGTTAATACCAATCATAAATGGTAATGTGTCTTGGCTGACCGGTGATTGGATCACTAAAAACACTTGAATAGCATGAAGAAGGTCTCATTTCTGTTTATGGAATTTTGTTGTTACATGATTCTGATTGAGCTCTAACTAAATCAGTGTTATGTACATGTCTCACAGCAAACTATATGTGATGGCTTCAGTCATTTTGTGCCTGCTGCTCTGCACTCTGGCTGTGTTCTTCCTTTTCCCTCGTTCCATTGATGTCAACTATGTGGGGGTGAAGTCTGTCTACGTGTCCTACGACCAGAGCAAACGCATCGTGTATCTCAATGTGACCGTAAGTTCCCACAGAGCACTTTTCACTATACACAGGTTAAAAAAAAGTGTGTGGTGTATTATCTGTTTCAGCAAAAGGTCATTTACTGAGGTTCAGTTCACTTCAAAATGACAATTGTCCTAATTTACTCACCCTCAACTTTATTTTTTCTGATGAACAATATGATGAACAAAAAATGTTTTGAAGAAAGTGTAACCAAACAGCCCCCACTGACTTCCATAGTATTTTTTCTCCAATTTCTAATTTCTCCATAAACATTTGGGTTACCAACAGTCTTCTTTCATGTTCTGTAGAAAAAAGTAACTCTTAAATGTTTCAAACAACCTGAGGGTGAGTAAATGGTGAGTAAGTTTTCATTCCCTTTAAGAAGCTCTAGTTATCAGCAGGGGTCAGTATATGAAAGCTGACCTCAAGCACATGTAGCATACAAAAAACTAAATGTGACTCCAGACCTCAATTTGGCTCATGGATAAAATAAAATTAAAAAACAAATAAATAAATGGCACTAAACTGATAATGGACATCATTTCACCACACTGCTGAAAGCCATGTTTAGATGAATATGTTAATATGTGCAGCTCTCTCTCTCAATAACAAAATTAATACACAAGACTAAGGTCGTACTCACACTATGTACAGTTGCATTGAACCGGGCCAAAGCAAGCTTGTCCCCCCTCACATCTCCCCTGGGCACGCTTTCGTCATCGATGACGCGCTGTTCAGAAGCGCTCTCACTCAGCACAGAGGGATTTCTTTAATTATATCGTTTAAGTCGTTTGATTTGCGGTGACACGCAGTCAAACATTTCGCCGAACAGATCAGCCACTTTTGACGCTCATAAACAATCATAAAGTCCTCGTGCTGCAGGAATTAGGAGGTTTTCTAAAGGTGCAGCTGTCATGCAGCGAGAGGTTTGCGTCTTTAATGAACTACGACAGTTTGTGTTCATTGAACAGTAAGAATGATTAATTAATCCATATGAAACAGTCGCTTAAAAGTCACGTCTCGCTTTAAGTTTTGGGCTTAGGCGCGTTTTGCACTCACACACAAGCGTACCGCGCCAAAGCCCAAGTGAACCGCGCTCAGGCCCACCTCTTCCAACCGGGCCAGGGCTGGCCAAGTGTACCGTGCCGATTCAGAGCACTCACACTTCTCAAACGATCCGGGAAACGGGCCTGGGCACGGTTCGGATAGCATAGTGTGAGTACGCCCTAAATCATTTAATTTGTACTTAATTTTCAATAATTCAGCCTGTTTAATGGTCTTTCTTTTATCTTTTTTTTTTAAAAGAACTCTCTGAATATTACTAACAATAACTACTACTCAGTGGACGTGGCCAACATCACAGCTCGCGTGCAGTTTTCCCAGACCGTGATTGGAAAAACCCGGATCAGCAATATTACCACTATTGGCCCCCTGGATATGAAGCAGGTACAACTTTACTGTAACTCTTCATTAAACATGGTGATTTTAGAAGCATATGTTAACTTTGATTCTTATTTAGTAATTCTTGTTTTTGTTTATTTGCTTTTGCAGATTGACTACATGGTGCCCACCACTATAGCAGATGAAATGAGCTATATGTAGTAAGTATACACAAATGTTTAATATAGGATGCATAATATGTATATATTTCTTAAAAGACTGTTTCAATTTGTTTTACAGTGACTATTGTACACTGCAGAGCATCAAGGTGCACAACATTGTGGTTATGATGCAGTAAGTATTGTGGAGAATATATGTTGTGCTTGAAGTGTTTGGACAATAACAAGGGGGTTCAATTTGAATTTACAGAGACCTATGGAGAGTTATGAGATTGCTAATGAATGGTACATACTTTTGCTGAATCATGCATTTTTTTAAATAGTTTTTTTTTCGTAAACATGTTTCTACTGAAAAAAATCTACACAAATCACAGATGTATTTGAATATATTGTTAATGTTGATTATTGTTTATTGTTGATTATGTTTAATTATTGTTAATTATAAATGCGTGTAAGCACTTTTTTATTTTTGCAAACATAAACTAAGGGTAAATTTATAGACAAACAGTGTACTTGAAGGCACAGTATGTACTTTTTTCCAGTAGAGGGCGTCTGCATTTTCACAACAATCAACTGCAAAATTTGGTGACTTTTTCTTTATTTTATCTTATGGGATCCTTGAAATCATGTTCATCGATGAGCTAAAATATTCAAAACATATTATATTGGTAGTATGATTCAGAGTAAAGGCACACTGCAGCACACTGAAGTCCGAAATTTTTGTATGCGTTTTTTTCATAATCATATGAGAAAAATTAGTCACGTAAACAAACCTGGCACACTGAGTCCGATGCGTATTAACTAATCCATTCCAAAAAAAACGCAAAACATCACTGCAATTTGATACATTGCTTATGATAGTTCACACGTTTACGTATGTAAACAAATCCACAACAGAGACTGGCAGTACCTACAGACATTATAATAGATGATGGCCGCGCTGACGTATAGGAGCAACGGACTGAAGCGGACCATGAGGCGAATATGTCTGTGCGTCAAATGTATGAACACACACCTTACAGCCTTATTCCAAAATGGATTAAATTTATTTATTTCCTCAAAATTCTACACACAATACCCCATAATGACAATGTGAAAAAAGAGTTTTTGAAATTGTTGCAAATTTATTACAAATAAAAAAGCTGAAAAATCACATGTACAGAAGTATTCACAGCCTTTGTCGTGAAGCTCTAAATTGAGCTCAGGTACATTCTGTTTCCACTGATCATTCTTGAGATGTTTCAGCAGCTTCATTGGAGTTCACCAGTGGTAAATTCAGTTGATTGGACATAATTTGAAAAGGCACACACCTGTCTATATGAGGTCCCAGGATTGACTGTGCATATCAAAGCACAAACCAAGCATGAAGACAAAGAAATTGTCTGTAGACCTCCGAGACGGGATCCGTAAGTGGAAGATGTTTGGAATCACCAGGACATCTAAGAGTGATCGGAGGAGAACAGACTTAATCAGGTAGGTGATCAATAACCCGATGGTCACTCTTAGAGAACCTTACAGAAGGACAAACCATTTGTGCAGCAATCCACCAATCACCTGTATTGTGGCCAGACGGAAGCCACTACCCGCCTGGAATTTGCCAGAAGACATCTGAAGGACTCTCAGACCTTAAGAAACAAATTCTCTGGTCTGATGAGACTAAAATTGAACTCTTTGGAGTGAATGCCAGGCGTTACGTTTGGAGAAAACCAGGCACCGCTCATCACCAGGCTAATACCATCCCTACAGTGAAGCATGGTGGTGGCAGCATCATGCTGTGGGGATGTTTTTCAGCAGCAGGAACTGGAAGACTAGTCAGGATAGAGGGAAAGATGAATGCAGCAATATACAGAGACATCCTGAATGAAAACCTGCTTCAGAGTACTCTTGAACTCAGACTGGGGCGACGATTCATCTTCCAGCAGGAGAATGACCCAAACACACCGCCAAAATATCAATGGAATGGCTACACAACAACTCGGTGAATGTCATTGAGTGGCCCAGCCAGAGCCCAGACCTAAATCCTATTGAACATCTCTGGAGAGATCTGAAAATGGCTGTACACCGTCACTTCCCATCCAACCTGATAGAGCTTGAGAGGTACTGCAAAGAGGAATGAGCAAAAATTCCCAAAGACAGGTGTGCCAAGCTTGTGGCATCATATTCAAAAAGACTTGAGGCTGTAATTGCTCCCAAAGGTGCATCAACAAAGTATTGAGCAAAGGCTGTGAATACTTATGTACATGTGATTTTTCAGGTTTTTTATTTTTAATAAATTAGCAACAATTTAAAAAATAAAAATCACACGGTCATAATGGGGTATTGTGTGTAGAATGTTGAGGAAATAAATTAATTTAATCAATTTTGGAATAAGGCTGTAACATAAAAAATGTGGAAAAAGTGAAGCGCTATGAATACTTTCCGGATGCACTGTAACAAGCGAATAAGAAAAAAACTTGTAGCTGTGGTGCTCATGCATGTAAAGTAGGTTTAATTCAGCACAATTGTCACACCTAAATGTGCTTGGTTAATTATAGCAACTTTGTTTGTGTCTTTCTAGGATTACCGTCACCACGGTGTATTTTGGGCATGCTGAGCAGGTGTCTCAGGAGATGTACCAGTACGTGGACTGTGGAGGAAACACTACAGCTCTGCATGAGTACAGTCTGAACACTCCATTAACAGGCTAAAGCTTACCCTAAAAGTGTAACACATCACCCTGTCCTACACCTCTCCACCCCACGACTCATAGAACTAGTCAAGGGTTTACTGCACGTCTGCTAGTTAACCACCAGATGTCAGGGTGTTTGCAGTTCACAAAAATGATGCACTTTATTTTCAGTGTTCTCCAAGCAATATAAAAATTACATGGTTGGAGTAGTTCTCATTCCAGTTCACGTTGCCAAACAGACCAAGCTAACAGAGTTCCCTTATTTTCAAACACAACCCATTTAAAACCCCTTTAAAGGGACAGTTCCCTAAAAAATGAAAATTTTTCAAGTGGTTATATAAACTTTTATAAAATCCATAGAAGTCAATTGCAGTTTTATCTTTCAGCATTATTCAGTATACTGAATACCAAAATCAACAGATTTAGAACAAGTGGAGAATGTGTACATGATGACAGAATTTTCATTTTTGGGTGAACTATCGCTTTAAAGTGACTAGATAATGATATATTCGTGTATTTGACGACTGCTGTTTGTCAGCTGTACTTCCGTTTTGTTTGTTTTTAACATATTCATTAGCGTTTAGTGACACAATCAATCTCAACCCTAATGAATTTACTTAAATGGAAATTTAAAAGGAATGATTTACCTCAGTTCCTGTTAATGTCTAGTTGTTCAGCTTTCCCACATTGTCTTTTCACCAAGGATCATGTGACTTCTGAGGGAATGTTAGTGTATAAAGCACACCAGTCTGTAAAAAGTAGGGCTGGGATGGTAAATCGATGTTTTGTGATTTTTGGATCGATTCTTACATTTTTGGAATGCATTGCAGTTCTCTCTGGAATAATTTCCGAGCTTAGTTCTTAACAGCAGATGGCGCTCTAGGCTAGGCATGGGCCTATATTAGATTCTGACGGTATGATAATCTTGAAAAAATATCACAGTTTCACTTTATTGTGATTACTGCTCTAAAATATGTTCTTTTATAAATGTCTGGGTAAAAATCAAAAATTTGAACACAATATATTTTATTTTGGGAAACTTTTAACATATTTTGGAACAGTAAATATGTCAGGCTAAATAATTCAAATGAATCATTGACTTCTGCTGTCTTCATTAGTTTCAAAAACACAGATTTCTTTACCTTTTTTTGCTGGAGATACTGTTGTCCTAAAAAACTTAAAACAAAATGTAAAAAAAACGGTATAGGAGATTAAAACCTTGACTTTTCCAAACCGCGGCATACCTTGAATTCCATGCCTACTGTAGGCTAGTCCAATTTTTATGCCATTATCTCGCTAACATGTCTCGTTGTCGCGGATGTATGACATTGTTTACATTACACAAGTGTCCAAAATATAGGCTATATGCACAGCTAGTGTTTTTTCCCCTACTGATAAACTTCAGGTGCATGGTTAGTGTGACTTTTTAAAATTTTATACATCATAAATATAATTATAATGTAATTAAAATATAATCAGTTAACACTTGAACCGACATGGGGTCAATTTTACCCATCACTGTTATTCAATTGTACATAACAGACCATCAATAAAACATTCAAGCCTCCCAGTCATTGACTTTTACTAAAATTGCCTTGTTTACAATTCCCAGATATTAAAAACTGTTTAGATAAAAGTAGATTAAAAAGTGGGACATTTATACCTATAAGCGCCAGTGTGGGTCAAATTTACCCACTACAAAAAAAAAAAAGCTTGTATTTATGCACAGCTTATGTTTGAAATTACTAACCAGTGACTTTTACTTTCAATTTCACTCACTGAATTAGTGGTTATAATAAATGAATAAAGTCACAATGACTAAAAGAAGGCAATTTGTAGAGCTATTAAAAACACAAGATCAATGAATGATGGAGAGTCTGGAGAAATAAGCTATGCACCAGAGTATGCTGGCTCAAATTTAGATATTTTAACCTACTCATGAATGTTCAAACTTTACCGGTGTTGTTCTCCTAAAATAATCTTGTTATCCTGAAATAATAATTTACAGTGGCAAAAAAACAGTGAAATAGTATGTTTTTTTTTTTTAGCAATTTCTAAACAAAATTTGTGCTGGGTAAAATTGACCCGCACTGGCGATTTTAGGTATACATCGTTCTCCGGTGGTTCTAGTCTTAAATAGACTTCAGCATTCATTCAGTTGTTCAGGTGTAAAATGAGATGAAAAACCGTTTACACGCACACGCCATCAGGATCAGCAGGCTAGCGCACAAACTCCATTGAAAATACTGGAGTAAAATAAAATGTCATATTTTAAAGACATGGCCTGGAAAAATGGAAATTAATGCAGTGCTTCTTGCACATTCTGAGACCCACTTTATATCGGATAGCACTCAGCTAGTGGAGATCACTGATTTTTAAAGAAACAGACCTTAAACGTGGTGTAAAGGCATACAGTTCACCGGAAAATTAAAAGTGCTTATGCATATACCCTGTTACCAGAACATCTAAATGAGTTTAAATGGAATGCCCTAAACCCTTAAGCACTTGGGAACTGCACTGTTGTGATCACATTTACATTGCATTCTGGGATA
Organism: Danio kyathit; assembly: GCA_903798195.1. Lineage (NCBI taxonomy): Eukaryota > Metazoa > Chordata > Actinopteri > Cypriniformes > Danionidae > Danio > Danio kyathit. The sequence goes on along the minus strand of LR812537.1, from coordinate 37,988,706 downwards.
TTTAGGCTCTGGAGTGGACATATGAAGGTCCCTCAGTCAAAATCGAAGGATTGAGTGTATGTCAGTGTAAACTTCCCTTGTTCACTTGATGAAGTAGAAAACATTGGCAGTTGGGTTTCCCCTGAGGGAACAAGGCAAGGGAAGTTTGTGAGTGCGTGTCTAAAAGTGGAGCATAAAGATCTCCAATAGTATCTGGACACATTGCACTCAGTGAAGCTAGCGACGTCACTGTGAGGGGTAGGGTTGAGGGTGGGCTTAGGTGTGCCCATTAAAAAGCATTGCATTCGGCTCACCTTGCAACGGAATAGTGCTTTTGCTTTCTGTTATGTACTGTACTGTCAATGGCACCTGCACCATGGCTTAATGTAAACACAGCTCACTATGAACGCTATTTTAATTCACTTTAACATTTTCATTAAATCATTCACTTTATTAATGACTGTTTTACGTTCAAGTGGTGTGTGAGGATTGGTAAAGTGTGGCTGTTTTTAAAGTAAACAGCGCCATCTGGGGGCAAAGCTAAGCTCAGAATCGATTGTAGAGAGAATCGCAATGCATTCAGAAAATGTCTCAATTCGTAATGCATCGATTTATCATCCCAGCCCTAGTAAAAGTGAAGCGCTTCACTTTATTTATTTTGTTTGCTTATTTTGAGAGTGAAGCGTCTTTTAGTTTATAAGCTGTCAATCTCCATGAGAAATTGCCTCTAAATTAAAATGGATAAAACAGTAACTGTGTAAAACAACAATCACTGGAATCTGAGAGGATAATGGACGATGTTATGAGATGATCATTCCCTTCAGAATCCCTGATGTTTAGAATTGAAGGGCATTTCATACAGAACTGTTTACGATTGCTTATTAAAACTAGATGTGATGTAGAACTTTGATAACACTTTTAAGATTACTCAGAATGGAATATATAGAACTTGACGTTTTTAAATATTTTATTCATGTTTGTAAAAAGCTTTGATGATAAGTTGCTTAAAGACGACCTGTTGCTGAACAGAAGTGGCTGCTAACATGACTTGGCATTTATGCATTTCACAACAACCATTCGCTTGATGTACACGTTTGTTTGTAGCACTTGTTGTGACTTTTGAGTGGATTGGACTGCTTTAGAGATGCACTGAAGTAACACGACCCTACTGGTTTCCATTAAATAAACCTGTTTTGAGTCATTGTCTTTTCTTCATATTTTTGTGAGTGAAATAATGTGTGTAGCAAAATGTATTTAAGTGAAGTTTCACAAACTAATTTCGAGAGGAGCACGTGATATGATTAGGCACGTCTGGCTTCTCATCTGTAATCAGTAATAGTCCAATCAGAGTGATCCAAGCTTGCTATAAATGGATCGTTTTCTCCCTACTGCTCTATCTTCGTTTTGAAAGAATCCCCCCTTCCACCCTATCTCGTCCTTTTCCTCCCTTTACTAGGGGGAGCTCTCGAGACCTACCTGATCTCGGATCCCCTGATATGCTTATTGACCGGGCGGGAGCCTTAAGTATCTCCGAGCTCAGGGTTCTCTCCCAGGACAGCATGCCAAACCTGCTTAAATGCTAAGCATATCTAAGTGGGAACTCTTGAAATATTGCTGTTGTGAAAAAGGTAATTTCATAATTCTACACTGTAAAACCTAAAAAGTGAATTTGAGGAAACCGATTGCAACAAACCCTTTGGGCCCTATTTTGACGGTCTAGGCGCAACGTTCAAAGCGCAGGGCGCAAAGCATTAAGGGCGTGTCAGAATACACTTTTGCTATTTTAAGGACAAAAAAAATTCCGCTTTGCGCCGTGGCACATGGTCTAACAGGGTTGAGCTTATTCTCTTAATGAGTTATAGGTGTGTTTTCAGAATAAACCAATCAGAGTCTCATCTCCCATTCCCTTTAAGAGTCAATTGCGTTTCGTCTAAGCGCATTTGCTATTTACATGGCGGACTTTTTATTAAGTGAGTGCTTCACTAGCGAGAAAACAAGTTAAATAGAGGATCTACAGCGCAAGAATGAGAGAATGAGCCTCTTCATTCTTTACTTTCACTTTCACTCTTTTCCGTGGATAATGAAAGCTGTTGTACGCACAGACATCCACTAGGCTATATAATTAATTTCGTTTGTTAAGCGCAAAGATTTGTTTAAAAAAAAATTCTGCCGCATTGCGCCGATGTAAGATAGGGCCCTTTAGGTTCAAAAACTAATCCAAATGAGTACTGTGAACTTAATCAGTTTGAGTAAATGAAGCAATTTGAGCACAGTAAAACCCAATAAATGAAGAGAACTCAAACCAGCTGTGTACTGTAAAACTCAATACCGTTTGAGGAAACTGATTGCTACAAAGCATTTGAGTTAAAAAACTAATCTATATGAGTACTGTGAACTAACTCCATTTAAGTTGAAGTAATGAGGTATTTAATTACCCCATTACCCTCAACACTGAGTTCAAAACTCCTTTGAAATGAGTAGAATTAACTTTCAGTCAATTTTGAGTTAACTACACTCATCTCATTTGATAAATGTACAGAACACCAATAAATGCATAGGCTGGTTTCCAGTTTACACGTTGCATGAATAAATGTGCAAACACAATCAGTTAAAATGACCACTTATATGATTCTAAGTGATCAAACATAAGATTTATGTATATCAGGTCATCATATTCCAATAAAATCCAAAACATTTTACTGAGGGTATCACATTTAACGCTTTAGCTTTTTAGTATTTACCACAGGATAAAATTTAATATACTTATCCTACTCATGCTAACTACATTGTAAAACGTTTGTTGATGCTAACAAGTGCTAACATAATAAAACACCCTAGCAACAGTTATAATGTTAATGCGAGTTTGATTAAAACACTCTAATGCATGCTAGCACTGTATAGCTATGTAAGAAACCAGTGTTTGTCCCGAAGTTAGTGGCTAACTCGTACAAATTCGTATAGTTCAGTATTATGAAAATGTGTGGCACCCAACCCCGCCCCTAAACTCAACCGTCATTGGGGGATAAACAAATCGTAGCCTACTAAATTGTACAATGAGATCGTACGAATTAGCCACTAAATCAAATATCTACGAATTGCCGTGAGATTGTGTTGCAGCAACATGATAACAACGCCGTTTCATGTTAACAAAATGAAAGGACGCTAGGAACGTTAAAATACAAATCATGCTACCAATTGGTTTGCATATTAGAATGTATAGCTACTACTAGCATAGGGTTAAACCTTATCAATTCCTGCTTAAATATGATAGCAGAATGTAAAATATGAATTGAAAACACTGATATTAACTGTTAGCTATATGCTAAACATGCTAGCAACATGCAAGTAAAAGGAATAATGTTGTATTGTATTAAAACATTCCAGAAATACAAAATCTTTATTTTTTCTTTATCTACTTCACCATATGTTTTAAAGCTCTTTCAAACATTAAGGCAAATATTTTTTTTAAAGCTAAATAATCTCACAATCTCACAAAGCTAAACAGCCTCAAATTTAGTTATTTTTCTGATCAAGTTATTTTTAAATTACAGCTGAAACGGAAACATCAAATGCTGTTGAGAAACAGGAAATGCAACAAAAGGGTGGCAACACATCATGTGTGATGCTGAACTTTGATTATCTTGCTAAATCACTTGTAGAAAAACATCTAAAAGTCAACTTTTATACATAGAATACTCTACGGTTTTAATAACTTCATGTGTTTATACTCAAAAATATGGGTAACACTTTATTTTGAAGGTCCTTATTTCACATTTTGTTGACTCAAAGTTGCAACTACATGCCAATTCTCATTTGAGAATTAGTAGGTTGTCTGCTTAATATCTGTTGATATGCTCCTTCAACAGACTTTTAACTGACTAAGGCCCAGTTTCACAAACAGGGCTTAGCTTAAGCCAGGACTAGACCTTAGTTAAATTAGGCTATTTAAGCCACATTTATAAAAACAGCCTTAGAAAAATACATCACTGGTGTGCACCTGTAGACAAAAAATGACACTGATATATTTTAAGACAACTCATTGCAAGTTATTTTCAGTTGAGACAGCTCAAACATGCAATTTAATCTATGACTAGCCTTAAACCTTGTTTGTGAAACCGGGGGTATAAGAAGATTTGCAAGTACATGTCAACTTACACTAACCCTAACCCCAACTTAACAGTCTACTTAAAATCTCATGAGAATTAGTTAGCATGCAGATGCAATGTAACTTAAATTCAACAAAATGGGTTAAAGGGACCATCAAAATAAAGGGATATCAAAAAGGGTTATGCATTATATTTCACTTCGTTACAGTATTTGATTGGATGTTGAGAAAGACTGGTCTTGCTCAATGGAAAGATGGTTCTACTCAGCAATTACTGTTAGAGCATCATATAAAGTGCGCAAACAACAGCATAATTAGCAGATTTTCATTTCCGATGCTTTGCCATGACAATAAGAAAGCAATCATGTTCGACTGGGTATTGTATCAAGCATCTAATTAGTGTTATGTCATAACCCCAAGGTAACCAGTATTTAGAGCTTACGCAATGAGAGTTTAAACAGGAAGGCTGGTTTTATTAGCTAGCAACAGAGCGATGTATCCAGGGCAGGGACAAATTACACAATAACTGTCAGGCAGACAGAACTGCCAATAGCAGGTGAAATTTCTATTCAGTTACTGGCTATAATTACGTGGCTTTCGATCTTCTCTTTCAATAGAAGGTTTTATTATAACTATAAAAGAAAGTTGCCTAAAGGCTTTGAAAAACTTTTACAGAGATGCATCTACATTTGTTAGACGCTAATATGTAAATCTGTGCCAAGAACAGGTTTCACTTCATTGGCGTGAGCTGTTTATTGAAGCCTACAGTTATCCCCACATGTCTGTGTAGCCATCAGTCATTTTAGAATTTTGCTTGACATGATTTGCATCCTTACAATTTCCTTTAGAATCTACGGTAACTTACTGGCAGCAGTTCGCCAGTAACTTACTGTATATCAGTTACAGCAAAAATACTGTATTTACATTTACAGCCCAATTTATCTTGCTGTATATGTGTTTACATAATTTTATGTATATCTTTACTGTAAAATATACAGTAATTTTCAAAATGTAACATTAAAAAACAATACCGCAAAAAGGTCCGACAGTAAAATGCAGTTCATGTTACAGTTAAATACTGTGTAATTTACAATAATCGTAACCATTGTGATTATTTTGACGTTCCCCTATAGATACTCTATTACTTTACAACATGGGTGACCAACCCTGTTCCTGGAGATCTACCTTCCTGCAGATTTCAGCTCCAACCCTGATCAAACACACCTGAACCAATTAATTAGAACCTGAGGAGCACTTGATAATTACAGGCAGGTGTGTTTGATATGGGCTGCAACTGAAAACTGCAGGAAGGTCGATCTCCAGGAATAGGGTTGAGCACCCCTGCTTTGCAAGTTCATATCTGCCTACTATCATCTGGCTAGTATCTGTAGAATGTCTTATAGATGTTCTTAGATAATCATACTAACATCTATAATTTAAACATCTGTGTTCAGTAAAGTGTTACCAATTTGTTAAGAGTTTAGGTTTTAGATGTTTAATAGTGTATTGTTAGTAGACATGCAACAAATCCTCAGCAAGTTTTTAGTACCTTTATACAACAAGAGCTTTATACAACAAGAGCTTTTTCAATAGTCTGTATGTAACTGTAAATCAGTTTATCATCAGATTTTCAGTACACAATCAGATATAAATAGCAACACTGTATCACTTCAAATGAACTTTAACCATATATAAATCTACAGAAACAATTTAGGGACCAATTCCTATTATTAACTACTTATGACAAAGGTGTCAAAGCCAAGTCCGAACAGATCAGCCACTTTTGACGCTCATAAACAGTCATAAAGTCCTCCTGCTGCAGGAATTAGGAGGTTTGCTGAAGGTGCAGTGAGGGGTTTGCGTCTTTAACAAACTATGACAGTTTGCGTTCATTAAACAGTACGAATGAATAATCCATATCGAACAGTCCCTTAAAAGTCACGTCTCGTTTTCAGTTTCGGGCTCAGGCACGCTTGCACTCACACTGCAAGCATAATGCGCCTGAGCCCAAGTGAACCGCGCTCTGGCCCACCTCTTCCAACTGGGCCAGGGCCGCCCAAGTGAGCCCGATTCAGAGCACTCACACTTCTCAAATGATTCGGGAAACGGGCCTGGGCACGGTTCGGATAGCATAGTGAGTACGCCCTTACCTGTAGGTTTCAAACAAGCCTGAAGGACTTAATTAGTTTGATCAGGTGTGTTTAATTAGGGTTGGAACTATACTGTGCAGAGCTCTGGACCTCCAGGAACTGGCTTTGACACCTGTGATGACATGCCTATATTGTTAAAGGGTCACGAAACACCAAAACACTTTTTTTGAGCTGTTGACAGTCATATATGTGTCCCACGCTGCTATAAACACTATTGGGACACATATATTGCACTAAAAAGTGAAAATTGGTTGTTTTTGCGTTATTTTGAGCAAATTCGTTCTTCCGGTTTGAAACGAATTTTTGAAGCTACGTCACGGCCATGAGATACATAGGGGTAAATCCAGCCAGGAGAGTGGCTGGCTGTCTTTTTGAGGACATTCTGACGCATTTGAGTGAGCGGCATTAATTCATGAGAAGACGTGCTTCAAACCAATCAGCGCGCTCTATTGTGTATGACGTGAAACTTCATTAATATGCATGATAGCTCCGGAGACTGTTTACGCTGTATAGACGGCAGAGAGACGCCACGTTGTGTTGCTAAAACAAGTGAAAGAACAAGAATTTGGAGACATGGGTCGTCGGTGTGCTGCAACAAGGTTTTGTTTTCATTTTCCCTCTATGAGAGAGCTGCTGGACTCACGTGTGGATTACAGTGCACGCGACACGTGACTGAAACGCGTTTGTAAGGAACATTTTTACCCGAGAGTTTTTCTCATCTGGAAATGGTGAAATCCGGATTTGCCGCTTGTCTCCTTTTAATAAAAAGATGCCGCTCCAGTTTGATTGTCCTTTTGCTACAGATTAGGTAAGTGTGTGCAGTGTTCTTTGTTTAACCCAGATTGCAAAGTTTGTCGTATTTTCAGCAGTGCTTTATTAGTTTTAAAGACATACCTCAGTCAAAATGATTTAGTTACTAAGTTTACAGTATGTTAATATCACTGCAATATTACAGTACAATATTATAGACTGAAAGATCCGCTGTAAATGCTGCTCTCCGAGTGTAAACATATAAACACAAACTATTCCCGTTGTGCAGGATTTTCGCCGCATTTTGTGACAGGATAGTCTATACACACACGGCTTTCTGACGCTACCTACCTACCGAGTACATAAGTTACAGAGAAATGCGGAGGATTTTTTTTCTCCCATTTGCCGTGCGGTATCAAAGCCTCTGTGTTTCTTTTGCCTGTGATCAGCACATGGCCAAATGGAAACTCCCTTCTATGCAAATTTTACCCTCTTTCCCTCCCCCGACACTCCCACACTCCCAGAGCTGGACACGCCCAACTTTCCTGACTTTTTTCAAACTAGAGGTGTGACAACACCCTGCTGAGACAGGGGGGTTTCATGGCCCTTTAAGATACTGGCTGTTTATTAGTTCTTATAAAGTATTTAATCTACATCCCTAACCCTACCCAATACCTAAACCCAACTATAGCCTTACTAACTATTAATAAGCAGCAGTTTGAGTTAAAAACATAGTTAATGGTTTGATAATAGCAAAAATTGTACCTTACAATAAAGTGATCAGTTACTTACTCCTAACCTTATATTTTTTTATCTATATATTTTTATCTGCTCATCTGTTGTCACATCAGGTCCAACAAAATGAAGTGAAAATATCAATAGTATTAAGGCTCGTACTCACCGGGACGCTTTTCATTTGCGTTTATCGTCAGCGGTTTTCAAGACGTTTTTCCGGATTCAAACCCAATCGATTTTCACAGGCGTCTACACAACTTTAAGCTTCTGACACCCGCTTGTAACACAGAAGACGAAGACAAAGTTGACACGCTTGTTGTTATAACATAATGTTTCTGTATTTGGGCTTCCAAAGGACACGACACAAAGAGAGAAGTGCTTACAGTTTAATTTTTATTATGTTCCTGAGAATTATACAAAATATATAGCTTTGACAAAGGACAGCTTCCAGAATCTCTCTCTGTTCAGTGCTGGATTCGGCTAAAAACTCCTCAAACCGACGATTGTGAGCCACAACCTGTAAGTATTTTTATTTGTTAAAATTGGTCAATTTTATGCACAGGTTCTAGCGTTAACGCAGCGAGGATGTAAACAAAAAAGTAAACGACAGGAAATACTGTTTGGCACCGCTAACAATTTAGCAACAAATTCATATTCATATTCATATACAAATTCAGTCAAGCCGCTGTAAACAGCCACAATCTTCAGCAGCGCTGCAGTGTCTCTCTAAGCCACAGGTGTCAAACTCAGTTCCTGAAGGGCTAGAGCTCTGCACAATTTAGTTCCAACCCTAATTAAACACACCTGATCAAACTAATAGAGTCCTTCAGGCTTGTTTGAAACCTGCAGTAAGTGTGTTGAAGCAGGGTTAGAACTAAACTGTGCAGGGCTGCGGCCCTCCAGGATCTGAGTTTGACACCCCTGCTCTAAGCGGACGCTTTCAGTGTCTCTATGTGGCCACTTTTCCTGCGTTCTACATCTTAAATAACAAACTTGCAAAAGATATGAGAACATTTTTATTACTTACACATGCTTATTCTGAATATATGTGAAAGACACTCGTCAGATTTTATTTTATAGAGCAGGTGGTGTGCCTGGTGTGCTCTTCATTTTTCTGTCTGATTCAGGCAGCTATCGCCATTAGCAACTGCTCTAACTGGACTGTTTACACAGCGCAAAAACGCATGCTTGTAGGGGTGTGACGTGGAGCCAATCTGCAAATCACAGCACATTATGTCAGCTGACCAATCAGAGCAGACCTTTCAGAGGAACTAGGAAATATGACAGTCGTTTTCATGTTAGTTGAGTAGCTGTATATAATCAAGGTAAGATATATGAAAAAAATAACATGATTTTCTACAAGTGAAGCATGAGCACACATTGCTTTGCATCTTATAAACACAACTAAGCCTTCAAAATACACTGTGCCCCACACCTTTAAAGGGTCACGAAACACCAAAACACATTTTTTGAGCTGTTGACAGTCATATATGTGTCCCACGCTGCTATAAACACTATTGGGACACATATATTGCACTAAAAAGTGAAAATTGGTTGTTTTTGCGTTATTTTGAGCAAATTCGTTCTTCCGGTTTGAAACGAATTTTTGAAGCTACGTCACGGCCATGAGATACCTAGGTGTAAATCCAGCAGTAGAGTGGCTGTCTGTCTTTTCTAGGACGTTCTTACGTATGTGAGTGTGCAGTATTAATTCATGAGAAAGACGTGCTTCAAACCTATCAGCGCGCTCTATTGTGTATGACGCGAAACTTCATTAATATGCATGATAGCTCCGGAGACTGTTTACCAGGTTACACTGTTCAGACGGCAGAGAGACGCCACGTTGTGTTGCCAAAACAAGTGAAAGTACAAGAATTTCAAGACAAGAGTCGTAGGTGTTATTAGTGTGTTGCAACGAAGGTTTTGTTTTCATTTTCACTTTATGAGAGAGCAGCTGGACTCGCGTGTGGATTACAGTGCACGCGACACGCGACAGAAACGCTTTTGTAAGGAACATTTTTACACGAGAGTTTTTCTCATCTGGAAATGGTGAAATCCTGATTTGCCGCTCATCTCCTTTTAATAAAAAGACACAGCTCCAGTTTGATTGTCTGTCTACAGATTTGGTAAGTGTTTGCAGTGCAGTGCCCTTTGTTTAAATGCTGCTCTCCGAGTGTAAACATGTAAACACAAACTATTCCCGTCGTGCAGGATTTTCGCCGCATTTTGTGACAGGATAGTCTATAAACACACGGCTTTCTGACGCTACCTACCGAGTACATAAGGTACAGAAAAATGCGGAGGATTTTTTTCTCTTATTCGCCGTAACAAATCAGCCTCTGTGTGTTTGTTTTTCCTGTCAAACTTAGCGCGTCCCTTCTATGCAAAATCTTATCCTCTTTCCCTCCCCCGACACTCCCACACTCCCAGAGCTGGACACTTTCCTGACTTTTTTCAAAACAGAGGTGTGAAAACACCCTGCTGAGACAGGGGGTTTCGTGACCCTTTAAGTAAAGTTAATTCATCATGACATTCCAATGTATGACATTCCAGATAACAATGGTGATGTACGGTGACACATTGCTGCCACACTCATATTACTTTTTCCCCACTCAATTATGCCGTAACAATGAGAACTTTTCTATTTAAAACAACATCTTTTTTTTCATGCTAACAAGATATCATTTTGTTAAAACAACATCTTTTTTCATTATAATCTAAAATAATGCTATATTAAGTAGATCTGTTTGATGTTTAAGATGCTGGCCTAGGGTTTGAATGCTAATAATGAATTTGTGGACATGACTCAGTGTAATAAAATGCTGTGGTGATTTAAGCCAAGGAATAAGTAAAAACAAAGCATTTTATTTAAATATGCCATATACAGTGTAGCCAAAACATTTTACAGTTCCAGTATTTCAACAAAATGGTCATGGCATATATAAAAGACCTTGTTTTAATGAGAAAAAGTTGTTTTAACAAGAAAATTATTGCTTTTTAATAAAAAAATGATGTTGTTATAATGAGATCGCATCTAGTTATTACAAGAAAAGAAGTCATTTTGACAAGGAAAAATTGCCTTAAAAAAAATCCAAAGCTCCTGGAGGCATTTGATTGATTTTTCGCTAAATGTTGCAATCACAGAATTGTAAAATTCTAGAAGGACTGGTTAGAAAATATATTTTTTTCTTCTTTCATTATGCATGCAATGATTTGCATAGTTATCTGCTGAGTTCATTAGGCATGCATGATCAAATTCTCAGCAGAGGAGCAATGTTTTGGTTTATTGCTCAGAGAGACATAGATCCATCCAGAGCACAGATCCCTCAAATGATGGTTGATATTAACTGCAGGCGAGGAGACCATTTAATTTTATGGGTCACCAGAGTATTACACATAATTATCATGAAGTTTTAAAAAGAATAGCCATGACCATACAAGTTATGAGCTAGCTTGAGAATTTGAATGATCACTTACAGTAGACTTGTCCATGAAGTGTGTTTATGATTTTTGCATAATATCCATGCAATGAGGGAATTTAAACCTTTCAAAAAGTAAAATATACGTGATGCAAATGTCAGGTTACATGCAAACTCCACACAGAAATGCCAACTGACCCAGCTGGGACACAAACGAGCGACCTTTTTACTGTGAGGTGACAGTGCTAACTACTGAGCCACTGTGTCGCCCTCGTGTAAGCAAGATGTTAATATTTTATAAACATGTTAACTCCATTCTAATTTATGCAAACAATATGCTAACCTTTCTAAAAACCTGTTAGCAGCATGTTAAAACCAGCCTGATCTCACGAGGAAACGCAAGCATTTTACGTTTTGTCAGTTTAGTGGCTAATTCGTACAAATTTGTACGAGTTCAGTCTTACGAAAATGTACGATTTTAAAAAGGGGGCGTGACACCGAACCCCACCCCTAACCCCAACCGTTATTGGTTGATGAGCAAATCGTACTAATTTGTACAAATTAGATCATACGAATTCATACGAATTAGCCACTAAATCAAAAAGTTACGAATTGCCGTGAGATTGCGCTGGTTAAAACCAGTGCTTGAAGTGAGCGTCTATATGCCAGTATGCTGTACTGCACTTCTACAGTACTCTTAACTCTTCATTAACCTCCTAGGGCCCGAGTGTCCACATACGTGGACAGCATATTTTTAGCTCTTAAGTGGCTATTTAAAATACTTTGAATGTTTTATATTTTGTTACAGACATACAGTGTCATCCTGCAACTGTTTTGCAGCATATGAAATGTCCCAAACCCTATTTTTAACTGTCCAAAATGGAAAAGAATTTTGTTTTTACTCTCTGATAGTCAAAGCAAGTTCAAAAAACATTCTGTTAAATATGCATAAAAAAAAACAATCAGGAAAAAGTGTTTTACGTAAATTCGGACCACGAGTCCACATATATGGACATCATATTTCTCTAAAAGTACATCATATCAAAAGATGATACTTTATTTAGGTTCCAATACGCCCAAATAGCAACGAGAAAAAAAAAATGCATGTAAAAACAACACCTTGAGAGGTTAAAGCGCAGAAAGCTTCCAAGAAAAAAAGAGAGATATGAGTTATGGAAGTCTAGCAATGATTGTGGTTCCAGCTCAGCTACATTTTAGGCATGCACATGACAAGAGTTTTGCCCTCAAACTATCACAAATGCGCTCTTGATATCAATGTATCATCAGAGGCCTCTGTATTTAGTCTGTTAATTATTGAATATTAAAGTTTCCCCAGTGATGGGTTGCAGCTGGAAGGGCATTCGCTGCGTAAAACATATGCTGGATAAGTTGGCGGTTCATTCCGCTGTGGCGACCCCAGAATAATAAAGGGACTAAGCCGAAAAAAAAAAATGACTGAATGAATGATGAATCTCAAAGTGTCAAGAAATGCTGGCTTTGCATATTAAATATCACTGGAATTTCACTGGAAACGCAAACCACTAATCTTTCTTGTTTTTAACCTTGCTTGTGGTTTTTCACAACATACCACAGATACTACTGACTGATCATAAGGTTTTAAGTTTTATGGACAATTCCTCTGAAAACTGTACTGGTGTCATGTTCAGTTCAAATGAATCTTGAGTGACACGACTGATTCTGTTGTTCCTGTGAAGATCTACCAGTGAAATCTGACGCTGTTTCAAACTGCTGTCAAACTAAATGACATGTTAGTGGATGTCTTCTGTAAATCAGGGTAAAAATATACAATTGTTATTATTTTTTGCTTAAGAAAAAAGTAAACTGGGCACGTCCTCTTTGCATTTTTATGCTCTAAGACCACTTTTTGTTGGAGGTGCAGGAATTTCTGATTGATTGCTACTGCATGTGTGATACACAACAAACTCAACACATCCACCAAAGATATAAATAAAGATGTAATAAAATATTGCTTACTACACTGTCTAATGTTGCAAGAAAGAAAAGTGATTCTGCTCTTTGTGTGAAGCAAAAGCTGATTGGGTTTTTCTCTCTCATTTTTCTTTACCACTGTAAAGTGTGAAAGTGTACAAGTGTGAATCTTAACTGTGTTCCTGCAAAAGGTGAGAAAATGATCTTCTAGCTGAGCAGATGCAACTTTAGTTTTATCAGCTCACAATAACCATGATACCCTCAGAAATCTTTGGAGCCATCTTGTCATGTATATGAATTACTGTAAGAAAAACGCTTTGAGGGGGGATGTGGTGGTCATGTGACTCTGTACTGCTGATATAATTGCTGATACTGTACAGAAATGCAGCTGTGCAGGAAACAACAGTCATTCCACATAATGGATGTCATTAGCTTCCCTTAAACATGTCAAATATATTTTAGCATCATCTTCTATGTGTTATGTTATATGTTATATACACTCACCGGCCGAACTGGTATTATGTTGGACCCACTTTTGCTTCAGAACTGCCTTAATCCTTTGTGGCATAAGTTCAACAAAGTACTGGAAAATTCCTCAGAGATTTTGGTCTATATTGACATGATAGCATCACACAGTTGCTGCAGATTTGTCGGCTGCACGTCATGATGCGAATCTCCCATTCCACTATATCCCAAAGGTGCTCTATTGGATTGAGTTCTGGTGGCTATTGAGGTCGTTTGAGTACAGTGAACTCATTGTCATGTTCAAGAAACCAGTCTGAGATGATTTGCGCTTATGACATGGTGTGTTATCCTGCTGGAAGTAGCCATTAGAAGATGGGTACACTGTGGTCATTAAGGGATGGACATGGTCAGCAGCAATACTCTATACTGTGGCGTTGACATGATACTCAATTGGTACTAATGGGCCCAAAGTGTGCCAAGAAAAAATCCCTCACACCATTACACCACCATCACCAGCCTGAACCGTTGATACAAGGCAGGATGAATCCATGCTTTCATGTTGTTGATGGAAATGTATGGAATGCCTAAAATCGCACGTCAAAGCATGAAATGATTGCTACTTTATATATTGCTTAGGATGCCTTTGCTGTAACTGGCCTACCCTCACCGTTTTTCCCACCACTTATGTTTGCGGTGACGCTTGGGTCATTGTTTGATGATGGCGATTGAAGCACATGAGTGTTGAACGTTATTGTAAGACAGTGTATTGCCGGTACAAGGTTCCACTACCACATCACAGGCCTTATTACTTAACAAATATTTCAATCTCAGTTCTGCTGACATTGTTTTTCCAGGTAAGATCATCATATGCTTTATTTTGTATTCCTTCCACTTTAAAAAACGTAATGATCAATAAAGGCGTTTTTTTATGCTCTTCTGACACTTAGCCTACATGATAGTTGTCATTATATATAAATTGTATAGAATGTCTAGAAAAAGTATGCAAAATCTTTACAAAAAACTGATATTTCATACTTTTATAACCATCAGGCATTCTATACATTTCCTAGGCATTCTATATAATACCGGGGTTTCACACATTGCCGGTAACATATGTTTTGAAATCTTTTCTACTTTCCCCAATTTCTGTTTAACAGAATTTGACATTAAAATGAGTATAAAAAACATTGAAAATCATTGAAAACTGCTTTTAATCTAGCTAAAATAAAACAAATAAGACTTTCTCCGGAAGAAAAAATATTCTAGGAAATACTGTAAAAATGTCCCAGTACTGGGTTGCAGCTGGAAGGCCATCTGCTGCGTAAAACATATGCTGGATAAGTTGGTGGTTCAATCCGCTATGGTGACCCCTGATAAATAAAGGGACTAATCCGAAGGAAATGAATGAATGAATACTGTGAAAATGTCCATAATCCGTTAAATATCATTTGAGAAATACTTGAAAAAGAATATATATTGCACAGGAGGGCTAATAATTTTGTCTTTAACTGTGTGTGTGTGTGTGTATGTATTTATGAAACATTAAATAAAATGCTTAAAACAAATTAAGTGTCAGCTTTCTCCTTTTAAAGTACACAAATGATTACAGAAAAGTGGAGCTTATCTGCATTATGGCCATCAAGTGTGTCATTTAAACAATGTGTTTCATGATTCAAGCATTTCCCCCTCAGGTAAGATGGTGTGCACGATTCTTTGAATTCAAGTACTCGGGAAGAATATTAATGAAACAACTTTGTCCTATTAGGGCTTCAAGTGAAACTTCTGTGTAACTACAAGCTTGTTTACTCTGTTTACTTTAAATACTCGTGCAGCTGGTAATACTAGATTATTGTGGTTGTTAACTTCACACAAACTCAGCGCTATTCTTTGCCAAATACTGCAGGGTAACTCACTGGAAATCTACGTTTATTTTCTGACAATAATCTTTGATGGCAGTGACTGACAGCTACGCCCTTCCTGAATGTATTTAAATCAGATTAATTTTGTGGTTTCTCATTTAAAGGAATTAAACTGTTCTGAATTGTTATGGTTTCAAACATTTTTTGAATTTCTTTTTATTTAACCTCAAGCCCACTCATCTGCTATTTCATTTTCAATACCCAAATATGCATATATATACAGTATATATATATATATATATATATATATATATATATAGAGAGAGAGAGAGAGAGAGAGAGAGAGAGAGAGAGAGAGAGAGAGCAATTTCCCACCAGTAGCAAGGCAATATGGCTGTATATCCAGCCTGATCTCACAAGGAAACTGAAAAGTATTTTACGTTTTGTCAGTTTAGTGGCTAATTCGTACGAATTCGTACAAGTTCAGTCGTACGAAAAGTACGATTTTAAAAAGGAGGCATGGCACCTAACCCCACCCCTAACCCCAACCGTAATTGGGTGATGAGCAAATCGTACTAATTTGTACAAATTAGATTGTACGAATTCATACGAATTAGCCACTAAATCAAAAAGTTACGAATTGCCGTGAGATTGCGTTGGTATATCAGCACTGGTGGGAGGCGTGCATTGGCTCGAGGACGCATGCCTAGTGCCTTAGTGTCCCACCACCAGTGACGATATACAGCCATATCGCACTGCTACGAGTGTGGTATTTAGTTTATACAATAGTTCGATGGCATAATCATGTATAAAAAAATAAATAAATCAAACATGGAACCCTTTTGTAAGAGTAACTACTTTTGGTAACACTTTATTTTGATGGTCCATTTGAGTATTAGTAGACTGTCTGCTTAATATCTGTTGATACTGACATTTAACAGTCCTTCAACAGACATTTAACTGACTATAGGGAACTTTGCAAGTACATGTCAACTTACACTAACCTTAACCCTAACCCTAACCCTAACCTAACAGTCTACTTATAATCTAATGAGAATTAGTTGGCATGTAGATGCAATGTAACTTAAATTCAACAAATGGACCGTCAAAATAAAGTGTGACCCTACTTTTTTCCGCCGTTCATTCACATCTGCAGCTGACGTCAGAACAGTAGATGCCGTTACTAATTCACCAACATCATTTTAGAGCTAGTGTTTGAATTATTCTCTAGTGTAATGTCTGAAGTGATGACAAAACAGGCGATTTTGCTCACATTTTAAGATTATAAGGCTGAACGCCATGAAATGCCATCAGTCTAGAGACATTTCCAAGTATTTCTCTGTTGCAACCGGGAGATGACAGTAATTAACCCTGAAAAGGCCATAGCAAAGCAAACACTACCAGATTACTATGGTATAAATACAGCACTACAAAATAGAAAAGAGAGAGATCGACTTAGAATGTCACTTACCTGTTCTGTGATGATTTGTTCAGCTGTAGTTTAAAAAGTATGCTGAAAAAATGCTGTTTTTATCCCCTAAGGTCTTATTATGCAGCCTCTGTCGCCAAATGTCAAAAAAATCAACCGTTTTTGCTCTGCTCCGCCAACGCACTGAATCTCAGAAACTATGAATATTTAAAATAGGCACTATTCTTATAAATAAACTACCAAGTTGCAATCTAAACAACTATATTCTCGCCTAAAAAAGCCTCATAAGTACATTATGTTGTCCAACAGCAGCAATATTTGTCAGACTGTAGTTCTCTGCTTGCCACTCGTATAGGTGTAGTAGTAATACACGAGGCTGTAGGAGTGCTGATATTACTATATATATAAAATCTTTTTTATGTACACTGATGAGCTGAAACATTCTTATCAGTCACAAGTGAAGTCAATATTCTTTATCGTCTAACAAGTCCACATAATAAGGTTGGGTCGATTAGATGGTAAGCAAACAAACCATTCTCATAATCAACATGTCTAAAGTAGGAGAAATGGGTAGGAATAAATATTTGAGTAGATTTATTATGGAATATGGAACAGCGAAACTTGTTACTTGTTCTTGTTACCTGTTACTGGAAACCTGTTAGTTCTTCATGGTTGGATGTAGTGAAAGTTTGCTAAGTGTAATCAAAAGAGCAGCAACCTACATACTGGTGATGTGGTCTAGGGTGCCCAAGGCTTATCAAAGCTTATCTTAACTGCAGATTAATCAGGGTGGGTCCTGTGATAGTTTGTTAGTGACTGCAAGATCAACAGCGTATTAGGCAGGTGGACAAGATGTTCTGGCTCATTGGTGTATGTAAATATGCAAGAGCTTAATAAGCATCATGAGTTCATGAGTTACTCTGAAGCACAGTACAAAAACCGAAATGAGATATTTGAAGAAGAAAGCTGATTACAATTGGAGAACACCAGATTCAGCCACAGGTTTCACTGATGGAGAGTCGTTCAAAAGTGCATTTGCTCTTCAGTGTTTGTGCTTTCAGCAGTGACATTAACATCACACTGAATTGAACTAAACTGAATTTCAACTGTAAAACTTGAAACATTTTCAATTTACTACAACATCTACAGTAACATCTATATTAAGCTGATTTGACACAATCTGCATTGTAAAGGTGATACAGAAATAAAGATGAATTGAAATAAAATGACTGAAACCCTTCGACAGCAGACTATCCAGATGAAGACCACAGAAATGATCCAATCAGACAAAGCAAGAGAAGCTCATCATTTCCAATCTGTGATTTCTAGAATACTGCATCTTTACAATAACCTTATTTAAATCTCCTAAAATGTTGGTTGTCCAAAAAAGACAATGCACAAGATGACAGGGTAATGTGGAGAATTTCAATGCGCAATCGGTTCAAGACTGCAGCTGTGAATGAATCGCTCTGGTTACTAAAGTAACCCTCGTTCCCCGAGGGGGGGAACGGAAATGCTATGTGGAAACTTCCACTATGGGGATTTCATTCAGAAAGCCAATCATCTGAAAGAGTATGTAAACGGGCCAATGAAATGCCAATGAGTTGGCAGCTTCAGCTTGCGCACCTGATGCTCGTTGCAATTAATCTTGCTATATGAGCACAGAGCTAGCAAGCCAAAGCATCCTTTTCGCTTCAGACGACTTCACAGCCTTCTGAGAGAGTCGATGAGGGTTCCTCCAGCCGATTTCCTGATAAATCTGCGAGAGAGAGTGAACGAGAGCGGTCTCCCGGTCCAGAGTGTGGTACACGCGGTGGCAGACGGTCGAGCTGGGTTTCTCCCTTGCCTGGCGTCCTTTGGGTCCGGTCCTCCCCGAGCAGTTTGTATTGCACTTACACCTAAAAGAGCAATACGGTCGTGCAGCGCGTCTTTTTCAAGATGTCGCTCCGACCGTGCGTTTCTGGATGCGGTGGTTTCCTGTCCCCGGATGATGGGCACGAGTACTGCGTGGCATGTCTGGGGGTCCAGCATGTTAATGCGGTGCTCGCGGGCAGCTCATGCCGTCACTGCGATGGCATGACTGTTGCGCAGTTAAGATCGCGGTTAGCTCTTGCAAAAGGGCTAACCACCCCAGCTGTCCCCTGCACTGCAGTGGGCACTCGGGCAGGTCTGAGGGTTCCAGTGGGAGATTATCCGCCGCCCCCGGGCTCGCGGACCTCCCGCTCCTCCAAGCGCTCCATCCAAGCCCTCTCGCTCGATGACACTGGGGACCAGACGTCCACTGCTGCATCGGAGGGTGGACTGTCAATGTCCGATGAAGATCCAGACCCGCTCCCTCCCTCCGGGCAGGGGAGCGCTGTCAAAGATCTTGAGTCGGATATGATGGCCGTGCTTTCCCGGGCTGCTTCGGCCGTGGGGTTGGAGATGGTTTATCCCCCAGCTCCGCGGCCGGACCGACTAGATGGGTGCTACGTTGAGGATAAGAAGGCCAGTCCTTCGAAGCCTCTCGTCCCCTTCTTCCCGGAGGTGCACAGTAGCCTCACGCAGTCTTGGAGAGCACCTTTTTCTGCCCGATCTGCGTGCGTCTCCGCCCTCACCACTCTCGATGGTGGAGCAGCCAAGGGTTATGAGACAATCCCGAAGGTCGAGCGCGCTATCGCGGTCAATCTTTGTCCGCGTGGCGTCTCCTCCTGGAGGGGTCTGCCTTGTCTCCTGTCCAAAGCCTGTAGGTTATCTGCCTCCCTCGGAGCCAGAGCCTACAAAGCTGCGGGCCAGGCTGCCTCTGCCTTGCACGCTATGGCCACCTACCAGCGCTACCAAGCGCAGGCGCTGGCCCAGCTGCACGAGGGTGGTTCCGACCCAGGCTTGTTGCACGAGCTCCGCACCGCAACCGACTATGCTCTTCGGACCACTAAGTCCGCTGCGTGTGCGCTGGGAAGGTCGATGGCCACCTCTGGCTAAACCTGGCAGATATGCGCGAGGTCGACAAAGTTCGCTTTCTTGACTCCCCCATATCCCAGGTTGGCCTGTTCGGCGACACCGTCTGTGAATTCACCCAGGAATTCAAGGCGGTGAAAGAGCAGTCTGATGCG
Organism: Danio kyathit; assembly: GCA_903798195.1. NCBI lineage: Eukaryota > Metazoa > Chordata > Actinopteri > Cypriniformes > Danionidae > Danio > Danio kyathit. The sequence goes on along the minus strand of LR812537.1, from coordinate 37,968,773 downwards.
ATGGGTAATGTCATCTATCGGCGGGATCGTAACACCGCTCCGCCCGCCGAGCCATCCACATCTGCTGCTCCTCGCCGAGGGCGTCCGCCTGCGAGAGCTGCCCCGCCCCCGCCTGCGCCTCTGGCGAAGCGGCCGCGTCGAGCACCTCGTAAGCCGGCCGCCCCCCCCTGCCCAGGGCGCCGCTAAGTCCGGTAAACGGACCACGAAGCGTCCCTGAGACAGGCCATCCGGAGAAGAGGGAATGTGCTTTTTCCCCGGTGGAGGGCTGGGCTCCATTTTCAACGGCACTTTTCAGTGCCACGAAAATCTCAATGAAAGAGCACTTTTCCAATTCTCCGGATGTATCAGCCCGAACTCTGCCAGTCCGGGACGCTATGCCTTCTGGCTCGCAGGTTCGGTGCATTTCGCCAATGGCTCACAGGACCTGGGAGGACGGTCTCCTTTCTCCCACTCCTCAAGCCCCCTCTCCGGAGTTCGGGAGCAAGGTGAGTGTGACTCTCTTATCTCCAGTTCATCCGCGGGACGCCAGCGCTTCCCGGATCGGCCCTCCCACTCCGCGCTGCCCCACTGCAGGTACGTCATCGATTGTAGCGATGAGTCCATTAGCGAGGGCTCTGCCTGCCTGGTTAGCGCGGGCCAGCCCCTCGCGGTGGCTCATACGCACAATCAGACTCGGCTACACAATTCAGTTTGCGAAACGGCCCCCGAAGTTCACGGGCGTGTACTTTACCAGGGTCAGCCCCAGGTCCGCCCCTGTCTTGCGAGAGGAGATTGCTGTCCTCCTGGCGAAGGATGCAATCGAGCCGGTCCCTCCAGCCGAGATGAGGAGCGGGTTTTACAGCCCGTACTTCATCGTACCCAAAAAGAGCGGTGGGTTACGGCCAATCCTAGATCTGCGCGTTTTGAACCGCTGTCTGCACTGGCTCCCGTTCAGAATGCTCATGCAGAAGCGCATCCTCCGGTGCGTTCGTCCTCAGGATTGGTTTGCAGCGATAGACCTGAAGGACGCATACTTTCATGTCTCCATCCTTCCCCGCCACCGTCAGTTTCTGAGGTTTGCGTTCGAAGGCCAAGCTTGGCAGTACAAAGTCCTCCCCTTCGGGCTCTCTCTGTCTCCGCGGGTCTTCACCAAGCTCGCGGAGGGTGCCCTAGCGCCCCTTCGGCTCGCGGGCATCCGCATACTCAACTATCTCGACGACTGGCTGATTTTAGCTCACTCTCAGGAACAGTTGACTGTGCACAGAGACAAGGTGCTCCAGCACCTCCATCTGTTGGGGTTTCAGGTCAACCGAGAAAAGAGCAAACTCGCCCCCGCGCAGAGGATCTCTTTTCTCGGGTTGGAGCTGGACTCGGTCACCATGACAGTGCGCCTCTCCGGAGAGCGCGCTCAGCTAATGCTGAACTGTCTGAGAGAGTTCGACAGAAAAAAAGTGGTCCCACTGAAATTCTTTCAGAGGCTCCTGGGGCATATGGCATCCGCGGCCGCTGTCACGCCGCTCGGGTTACTCCATATGAGACCACTACAGCACTGGCTTCACGATCGAGTCCCCAGACGTGCATGGCACGCGGGCACACACCGGGTCTCTGTTACTGCGCTGTGTCGCCGCGCCCTCATCCCCTGGAACGACTCCTCGTTCCTACAGGCCGGAGTGCCTCTAGGACAGGCGTCCAGTCATGTTGTTGTCTCAACAGATGCTTCCAGCACGGGCTGGGGGGCCGTGTGTTGCGGGCATGCAGCCGCGGGCCTGTGGAAGGATACCCAGCTGCATTGGCATATCAATCGCCTAGAGCTGTTGGCAGTGTTCCTCGCTCTCCGCCGTTTTTTACCGGTGCTGGAGCGACAACACGGGGTGGTCAGGACGGACAGCATGACGACGGTGGCATATATCAACCATATGGGGGGTATCCGCTCTCGCCGTATGTCTCAGCTCGCCCGCCGTCTGCTCCTCTGGAGTCATACGCGGCTGAAATCGCTGCGCGCCATTCACATTCCAGGCGAGCGCAACCGTGCAGCCGACGCGCTCTCACGGCAGCTCTTACGTCCAGGAGAATGGAGACTCCACCCCGAGTCGATTCAACTGATATGGGCGCGATTCGGGGAAGCCCAGGTCGATCTGTTTGCTTCCCCCGAGAACGCTCATTGCCAGTGGTTTTTTCCCTGACCGAGGGCTCTCTCGGCACGGATGCACTGGCTCACAGCTGGCCTCGGGGCATGCGCAAATATGCGTTTCCCCCAGTGAGCCTGCTCGCGCAGCTCTTGTGCAAGGTCAGGGAGGACGAGGAACAGGTCTTGCTAGTTGCGCCTCTCTGGCCCAACCGGACTTGGATGTCAGAACTCTCACTCCTCGCGACGGCCCCCCCCTGGCAGATCCCTTTGAGAGAGGACCTACTCTCTCAGGGACAGGGCACCATCTGGCACCCTCGCCCGGATCTTTGGAACCTCCACGTGTGGTCCTTTGACGCGAGGAAGACTTAGGTAACCTACCTATGGCGGTGGTTGATACCATCACTCAGGCGAGAGCCCCCTCAACGAGGCGCGCGTACGCCCTGAAGTGGAGTCTATTTACTGAATGGTGCGTCTCTCGCAGAGAAGACCCCCGAACTTGCCAGATCAGCGTTGTGCTTTCTTTTCTCCAAGAGAAGCTGGAGAGCAGGCTGTCGCCCTCCACACTCAAGGTTTACGTGGCCGCCATCTCCGCTCGCCATGACGCGGTGGCTGGCGGCACCGTGGGAAGGCATAACCTCATCATCCGGTTCCTCAGAGGCGCTAGGCGAATTAATCCACCCCGCCCCCCTCTCATGCCCTCTTGGGATCTCGCCCTCGTTCTCACGAGCTTGCGCACAGATCCATTCGAACCACTCGACTCAGTATCTTTAAGATTTCTCTCCCTGAAGACAGCTCTGCTGGTCGCGTTGGCTTCTATCAAGAGGGTTGGGGACCTGGAGGCATTTTCGGTCAGTGACTCGTGCCTAGAATTCGGGCCGGCTAACTCTCACGTTGTCCTGAGACCCCAGCCTGGATATGTGCCCAAGGTTCCTACCACACCATTTAAAGACCAGGTAGTGAGCCTGCAAGCGCTGCCCCCGGAGGAGGCAGACCCAGCCCTTTCATTACTTTGTCCAGTTCGCGCTTTGCGAATCTATCTGGACCGCACTCAGAGCATCAGATCATCTGAGCAGCTCTTCGTCTGTTACGGTGGTCGGCAGAAGGGAAGTGCCGTATCTAAACAGAGGTTGGCCCACTGGATAGTGGATGCCATCTCCCTCGCTTACCAGAGCCAGGGCGAGCCGTGTCCCCCAGGGGTTCGAGCACACTCCACTTGGAGCATAGCATCCTCTTGGGCGCGTGCACGCGGCGCCTCTCTAACAGACATCTGCAGAGCTGCGGGCTGGGCGACACCTAACACATTTGCAAGATTTTACAATCTGCGAGTGGAGCCGGTTTCCTCAAGGGTATTGTTAACCCTTGGTGATTGAGGAAACAACTCGGTGAAGGTGTTTAAATACGCTTGCTGCGCCATTCTTTCTAACACGGAGATACGTGCGCTTATTCACTCTGTCAGTAAAGTTCCCCACTGGCGAACCCTGCAGAGATTCCTCCGCGGCCCCCAGCATCTGGCTCAACGGAGGAGTCAGACGCTGGCCCATTATGTTGTAGGTCTGCCCGCTGGTCAGCCCGCGTTCTGGGTATGGGTGCCTGCTATGCGCGATCCCCACTAGGCGATCCCATACGCTTATACTGCCACGGTGCATTCCCCCCTCACAGGCGGACCCGTGTCTTCCCTAACCGCTAACCATCTTATTTTCATATGCTTACTCCCCCTTCTCAGGGTTAGTTCATATGCTATTTGCCCCAGTCTCCCCACTTGGGTAGCAGGTGGCCTTCGCAGCGTCCTCCCTATCGGGACTGCACGCTTCCCAACGTACTGTCGTATTAATTCCTAGATATTCTAGACGCACTTGCGGCTCCCGAAAAATATATCTAAATCTGTAAATCTTCTGTTGAAGTGGGATAAGTAAGGGCCAGGGAACACGTTGGAAGACCGCGCCTCTGGTGATGACGGTGCGCTCACGCTCTCTTTGCCTGGCAAACCTCTCATCGGGGGCGAAGGTAAGGTTCAATCATTATGGCGTTTTCCATACATTTCCCCATAGTGGAAGTTTCCACATAGCATTGAAGTTCCCCCTCCGAAGGGGAACGCTCTGGTTACTAAGGTAACCCTCGTTCCCCGAGGGGGGGAACGGAAATGCTATGTCCCTTCGCCATAATGATTGCCCCTTGGCTGTTGAGACGAAGTCGCTTCAGCTACAAAAAGGATGCTTTGGCTTGCTAGCTCTGTGCTCATATAGCAAGATTAATTGCAACGAGCATCAGGTGCGCAAGCTGAAGCTGCCAACTCATTGGCATTTCATTGGCCCGTTTACATACTCTTTCAGATGATTGGCTTTCTGAATGAAATCCCCATAGTGGAAGTTTCCACATAGCATTGAAGTTCCCCTTCCGAAGGGGAACACCAGTTCAGTGGTGAACAAGGTAAGGTTTGCGACATACTGCACTGTACAGTGTGTCAAGATATAAGAGAATTTGGACATTAAAGTAATGAAATGGCCATTTCATTGTTCTGATGTGAACCCAATTGAACATCTCTGGAAAATCCTTGGCGACAATGTTGTTGCTAAGAAATCCATTACAGTCAGTGAATTGTAAAAGAAACTGTAAGAAGAGTGGATCAACATCAGCAGAGCAGTGTGAGACTAGTGATGTGCTGAAGTCATTCAAAGAAAGGGTTTCTGCACTTCCTGCTTATTTTTGACTGTTGCAACCACAGCCATATCACCCTGCAGCCCAAGACCAGTTACTCACTGAAGCTAAGCAGGGCTGAGCCTGGTCAGTACCTGGATGGGAGACCACATGGGAAAACTAGGTTGCTGTTGGAAGTGGTGTTAGAGAGGCCAGCAGGGGGCGCTCAACCTGTGTTCTGTGTGAGTCCTAATGCCCCAGTAAAAGTGAAAGGGACACTACACTGTCACTGGGCGTCGTCTTTCGGATGATACATTAAACTGAGGTCCTGACTCTCTGTGGTCCTTAAAAATCCCATGGCACTTCTCGTAAAAGAGTAGGGGTGTAACCCCGGTGTCCTGGCCAAAGTATCGGCACTTATCCATCATGTCCTCCTAATCACCACCGAATTGGCTCTATCACTGTCTCTTCACTCCACCAATAGATGGTGTGTGGTGAGCGCACTGGCGCCGTTGTCCTGTGGCATGATTGTGAAGCGCTTTGGGTGTATGGCCATACACAATAAATGTGCTATATAAATACACATTACATTACATTACATTACAACCATCATAGACTTTTGTTCTATACGAACTTCATAATACAATCATTGCTTTTTTGAAACCTTTGATTGCTGTGTATCCCACAAAATAAAAATTGCATGGTTTAGTCACTAAACGCCCTTCAAATGTAGAACAATGAACAATAAAGATTATTGTTTCTAAAAAAAAAAAAATGTAATCAAGCATTAATGAATTGTATATTTGAATTCTGCTGTAATCAGGCTCTCCACTAAACCTTTGAAGGGTGCCCATTGACTTGGAAGTCCTTTGGCATATTTGCAATTTTAAAGCATCTACCAAAAAAAGAAACAAATGTGCCATACTGTAAATATAAATGAAAAGTGTCTCAATGCATCCCTCAGACACTAACTAGGCATTAAACTGAACCTTTGGAGGGGGTCCATTGTCTTGGATGTCCTTAAATGCAATTCTTAAACCAAAGGCAACACTTTACAATAACAGTACATGAATATCATTCATTCATTTTCTTGTCGGCTTAGTCCCTTTATTAATCCGGGGTCGCCACAGCGGAATGAACCGCCAACTTATCCAGCACGATTTTTACGCAGCGAATGCCCTTCCAGCCGCAACCCATCTCTGGGAACATCCACACACTCATTCACACTCATACACTACGGACAATTTAGCCTACCCAATTCACCTGTACCGCATGTTTTTGGACTGTAGGGGAAACCGGAGCACCCGGAGGAAACCCACGCGAATGCAGGGAGAACATGCAAACTCCACACAGAAACGCCAACTGACCCAGCCCAGCCGAGGTTCGAACCTGCGACCCAGCGACGTTCTTGCTGTGAGGCGACAGCACTACTTACTGCACCACTGCATCGCCAGTACATGAATAATGATGTATTAATATGTAAACTAAACATTACTATCAATTAACGATGAGTTTTTAGTACATGATTGTTTGTTAATTAATGTATTAATTAACATTTAATTTTAAGCTAAATGTAACTAACGTGAACTCATGAGCTGTTAATGTTAAATTACGTGATGACTTTACTTACAGGGGCACATCACCATTAACTCATCTTTATGAACTGCTGTGTTTAAACTGTTGATGTTGACAGAACACATTTCTATTGTCATTCTGTGTAAATGCACTAGACGGACGTGCATGAGGAGTTCATAAGTAGTTAAGAATGGGTTATTGATGATGTGCCCTTCCAAGTAAAGTCATAATATAATTATACATTAACATGTCATGAGTTCATGATGGTTAAATTAAGCATAAACTAATGCACACACAAACTGACACATGTTGTAGTTAAAGTCAGCTCATGATTAGCACATGCATTAACTCATCATTAGTCCATAATAAAGTAATGTTCAGTTTACATATTAACACATCATTATTCATGTACTGTTATAGTAAAGTGCTACCTAATTGTGCTAAAAATGTAGTTTCAGTTGATCTTTTTTTTATCCATAATGTACATCACTTTAGGCAGCACTTAATGTTGATTGTGATGAACATTCAACATGTTGAAACATAAAAAAGCAACAGGACACATTTGCTCATATCTCTCACTATCTCTTCGTCCACCTCTCTCTCTCTCTCTCTCTCTCTCTCTCTCTCTCTCTCTCTCTCTCTCTCTCTCTCTCTCTCTCTGCGTATTTAACTACTTTGCCATGTTCCTGAACACACCCACTTAATGTTTGAGTGAAGACATCTGCACACTGCTGTGTTATTGATTCAGTTGAGCACAGAAGTACACAGACGTCTGCTTCTCCACATCTGCACACATCGCTCTCAGATATGGTGCTTCACCACAAAGAGTTCGAGAAGGCTGGCAAGTGCTCCGGTCTCCAGATATGGAGAATTGAAAAGATGGAACCGGTACCCGTGCCTGAAAACTTTTATGGGAGTTTTTTTACAGGTGATGCCTACCTGGTGCTGCACACTGTCAAGCAGAAAGACTCGAGCTTCTACGATCTGCATTTCTGGCTTGGTAAGTGGAAGATTTTCTGTACTTCTGTAATTCTTAATTAAACACAATATTGTATTGTATTGTCATCTCTGCAATATTATATTATATTATATTATATTATATTATATTATATTATATTATATTATATTATATTATATTATATTATATTATATTATATTATATTATAAGCCTACTCTTTATATTTTGTAATAACTTTCTCTCAAATTTAATAATCTTTACTCAAGTGCATGTGACTCTGCAATTAAACAGTAAAGAGTGACTAATCTAGTGCTTGAAATGTTTAAGAGGGTATCTGTATGTATAACCTGCATTCACAAACATGCTCAAATGACGATTCAAATGATATTTTCGAAAAAAGCAACTGGCAAATCTCAGTCGCTATTTCTAAAGCTGAGAAAAAACGTAGACAATCTAGCTGACATGACGCTCAAATGCCCACATTATAAATACCAACAGATATCCTTAGCAAAGCAGAGTGTATGACCCCAATAAAATGACGTTTTAGTAATACAAAGGTTAGCAAGTGTGTTCTCAGAAGCAGGTCATTTGATGTTGTTACTTGACTTTCATTGACACGTTTTCTCTTTATGCTTTAATTTCTGAATTTCGAAATATATATATATATATATATATATTTATGTCTTAAATATTTCAGTTTAATAAGAGTGACCTAATGTCCTATTAACAATAAAGAAAATGGCTCATTTAAATAATTATTTTTTATAATGTTTTAATTTTTGTCTAGTTTTAAACTGTTTATTAATAATTCAAATCATATGACTCAACATAAAGGAAAACCGAACAGGATATCACAGTTACTGTGCATCCTGCAGACCATCATATCAAGGTGACAAACATAAAGGGCTAAAAATATATATAATTTGACCTTTTCACGACACCTTGCAACTTCCCAAAAATCTAATATTTAATTCATGATATTTGTTGTGCCTCAGGCACAAAAATACACGCTCTAGTGGTTTCAAAAAGCGGACATAATCATTATAAAAGCAAACTTCTGTGGTCAAGCTATAAAAAGAGCAGAAAATCCAGGAAGATCATAGAAAATTGATTAATGAGAATGTTATTGTTCACATAAAACATATAGAAACCAATTTGGGACTTGTGTTAGAATATTTTGACTAAAAAACCTATTTGATTGTATATTTTGAAACGATATTAGAAAATTCTTTTATTCAGAGTAATGTTCAAAAAAGTGCATCCTGGAAGAATTTTAGAATATCACTGACTTAATTAAAAGAATCTTACATGACCTTTTTATTGTTGTCATTGATATGTGTTTGTTTATTAAGAAACTGTTATGATTGTAAATTATGTATTGATTATTTATTACCAATAAAGAGATAAAATGACATAAAATTATACAGCTAAACAAATAAACAATCAAACAAACAAAATAAAAAAACAGCAATATATTTTTAAATGGATAGTTCAGCCACAATAAAATTCTGAATTTTTTTTACTCAACCTCCCCTTACCCTTATTCTAAATCTGTTTCATTATTTTCATATTTCTCCAATATGATCATAAGTATATGCTATGAGTATAAGTTTTTTTTTTCCAAAATGAGATATTTAAAGGTCCCGTGAAGTGCTTTGAAATGTGCATTTTGTATTCGATGTTTGATGTACTGCAACACGAAGAGACTCCTCCCTTTTTTAAAAAACAGCCAGTAGCAATTTGTTTTTATTACTGCTCTGCCAGTGAGAGTGGTTGAGCTCAAGTGCATCAAATGAAAAGCAAATGAGAAGTGTTTTGAAGGGGAGGGGCATGACAGATACTAGAGAGCTTTTGATTGGTCAAGGTTTGATGAGAAACAGAAGTATGAGGTGACAAACTAAGCTTTACATGTTATACCAGTTTTATATCTTCTAAATCAGGGGTGCCCAAACTCGGTCCGAGAGGGCTGGCATCCTGCAAAGTTTAGTTCCAACCCCAATTAGAAACACCTGGGCTGGCTAATTAAGCTCTTACTAGGCTTTCTAGAAATATCCATGCAGGTGTGTACAGGCAAGTTGGAGCTAAAATCTGCAGGGCAACTGCCCTCCAGGACCGAGTTTGGGCACCCCTGTTCTAAATGCAAATTTTGTCTCTGTTTTGGAGCATTAAACTAACAATAACCAGTGGTGTAAAGTAACAAATGACAAATACTCAAATTACAGTAAGTGAGTAGCTTTTCTCAGAAATTGTAATTTACTAAAAATGTCTACTTTCACTTTCCCTTGAGTACATTTTTAGTGCTGTATCGGTACTTTTACTCCACTACTTTCCTTCAACCTGCAGTCACTACTTTATTATTTCCTATCTATGGGGATTAGAAAAATCACTCCTGCGTATCCTGTCCAATTCGCACGTAGAATGTAAATCGCATCATACTGAACTACCTTAAGACATACAGCAAACTAATTGGAAGCATTAAAAGTGTCCATGAAGGTATTTTATACTCAATGATCCAGAGATTGTTTAGACTGAATGTCACTGATGAGAAGATGACGGATGTTTATCGTATGATGACTGAAATGGCCTTAAACTATCACTAAATGCACTACAGAATGTTACGTTTACACCAACCTAGGCTCATTCTGATTACATACCCCTATATACATTTCTGGAGAGAGCAAAATACAAGGAGCTACATTTTTGTTTTTGCTAATCCAACAGGAGGCCGCTGTGAACAATTTTTGAGATCTCAGATATCTCTCGCAAGTGCCATTCATACCTGTTGTTCTCACGTAATTCCACCAGAGACCGCTGTTGACTAACTCACTGACTGACTGACCAACCGACCGATCCCCCCACCGTCCCCCTTCCCTAAACCCAACCAATAGTATTTTGAAAAACACCTACTGACCCGCCCACCCCTTCCCTAAACCCAACCGCAGTGTTTTCAAAAGCAATACAGAAAAAGAAAAGCCCTCGTCTGATTTTTACCACGTTTTCAGATTTTATCACATTCTCACCCTGTTATTTATTGTTTATTTTATTTTTGGCATCTGTTTTTGTCTCACCTGCTTTCTGGAACCGCTCTTCGCCGGACTCAAACCTTGTCGTTGCGGTCAACTCCGCTTTGCATCTCAAGTCCACCGACGTACATGTAGAGTTAACTGGACAAACTGGTAACAGTGGAAAAGCCGTCCACATGCAGGTAAGCGGTCAGCTGGTAAGCGAGAAAAGGAACGGCATCATACCACCACGTATCATTCGTTTTAAAGACGAAATGCAGCCATACGTACTTCTGGCTACCTAATTTGCAATCTCCAGAAACTTGTATAGCGCTATGTTTTCAGAATGAGCCTATGTTTGTTTACCCACTCATGCACAAAATGCATGTAAACGCATCAACCTTTCCCAGCATAAAACTCACTACTTATGAGTACTTTTGAAATGTCGACTTTTTACTCATACTTTGAGTAATATTTAAAACAGATACTTTAACTCTACTTGCACTACATTTTTGGGAAAGGTATGGTACTTTTACTTGAGTATAATTTTTTAGTACACTTTCCCCTACTGTCTACAACAGGTTTGGCGAGTAAATGGTGAAAAGGTAAATATCACTTTAATGCCACTTTTCTTGTAAAGAAATTTACAAGCCATTTAGTTGCCAGAAACCACGTGCACAGAAACGACTTAATACAGTTTCCTTCCTCTACTCAAAGTGCTTTCTTTCCATTAGACGTTTCAGCTATGTCAATATCACTGGCCTTGAGTGTACAGTGGCCATAACCACATACACACACTCCATTATGAATCATTAACTACTTCCAGTCTAAATGGATGCTCCTAATGATGTCTTTACGGATCATGTCTTTGTTGTCAAGTCATTTACTCTGCCTAAAATCGTCAGCGTCTCACAGAACAGCATTTCACCTCCAACAACACATCTGTGGTCACAGGCAACAGCTAGTGCAGCAAACTGTAAAGCTGATGCTGGCTGAAAGAGTAAACACTTTGGGTATCAGATGTTAAGTGTGAAAAAGTTTCTGGTTAAGAAAAGCTTGCTTGTGCCAGAGAAGAGCTGAAAGTGTATGAGAGTAGAAGAAAAACAATCAATCAGTTAATGATGAAATTGTGAAGTGAATATACACTACCTGACAAAAGTCTTGTTGTCGATCAACAAATAATAACTTGCCTCTTAGTCGATCATTTGGAAAAGTGGCAGAAGGTGGATTTATCCGATGAATCATCTGTTGAACTGCATCTCAATCATCACAAATTATTCCAGTGCACCATGACTTTATATTCTATACTGTACGTTATATTTGTTAAGTGACAAGATTTTTGTCTAAGCAAAGTCAGACCTCACTGTCCTAATTAAATAAGCCACTTCTGATACCAAATGATCAACTAGAAGTCAAGTTATTATTTGTTGTTCCTAAAACTTGGATGGGCGACAAGTCTTTTGTCAGGTAATGTATATAGGCCACAGAAAAGGGTCAATGTTTACACTTTGTTAAAAAACGCGCTTTCGCCAACCTGTTTAGTAGATAATGTAAAATAAAAGTGTGGAAGGGGTCTAAAGCCCCCCCCCCCCCATTAGTGATAATCTCTCCCGCATTAGCATAAACAGCCCTGAGTGAGAAGCAGCCATCCAACTTTAGAGTCCAATAAACCAAAATGCACCTTCATCAAAAGAGCCAATATTCTTTCTCTGTCTAGGTAAGAATTGTTCTCAGGATGAAAGTACAGCAGCAGCCATCTATTCCACTCAAATGGACGACTACCTGGGAGGTAAACCAATTCAGTATCGTGAAATGCAAGGTTTTGAATCCACCGTCTTCTCCAGCTACTTCAAAGGCGGGATAAAGTATAAGGTTTGAGATGTTTTATTTCACTTCTACTCCTGCTACTATATGATCCTTTTAAAGGCTCTCTGAAATCCAAGAACAAACTGGTATGGTGTCATTTCAAATAAAATTAGGCCAAAAACAAAGTTTGTTTCAGAACTTCAAAACAAAGCAACTTTTACTTGGAAAAAGTGCGATTCAGCTGGTAAACACCTCAAAATAGTATTGGTCATGATTATGTAATAGGTGGGTGTGGCTCTATGGCTCCGCCTTTGTTTACAAGGAAATCATTTTCTGTTGATTCCCTCTGTTCAGTGTTTGTCAGAGGTCAATACTGCATAGCTGCTTAATAGTACAAATAGCTGCAATTTCAGGGTGCTTTCACACCTGTGAATCGATTCATTTGTTCCGAAACAGGGATTAAAATTGTTACATTGTTGCTCTTTGTTCTTGGTGCGGTTCGCTTTCACACGGCAAAGTTTCTAAACCAGGGATGTCCAAACTCGGTCCTGGAGGGCCGATGTCCTGCTGAGTTTAGCTCCAACTTGCTTCAACACACCTGCCAGGAAGTTTGATTTAGCTGGTTCAGATGTGTCTGATTAGGGTTGGAGCTAAACTCTCCAGGACACCGGCCCTCCAGGGCCAAGTTTGGACACCCCTGTCTAAACGGACCAAAAGAGCTAAAATAAGTCATGTGTGAGTAAACTCTCCTCACATTGGTCAGAGTTTTACGATTTATTTTGCAGAGTCCTGCTCAGCTGTCGGGGGTGGTTTGGTGGTGTTTGACAGGGTGTGCGCGACATGTCTGAAGAGCGAGGAGGGATGCGGTGGGGAGGGGTGATGAAAAGGGTGCGCGACATATTTGAGGACCGGGAGGGAGACGCGCAATTTCCGGGAAATTATGCTCGTTTGCGGACATCCGGGAGTCTCTTTGCATTTGTGGGAGACTCCCGAAACTTCCAGGAGACTTGGGATGTCTGGAATGACCTCCCGCCCTACTGTCTCTTCATATAGCCGTATGCCTATTACATATTCATAAAACACTGTCATATAGCCGGACTCGGATCGTATCGCTTTCTCACTACAATTGATCCGCTCCAGAGTTAGTTTCAATGGAGCTGACCACCTCATTCAGGCGGTCTCGGACCAATTGCTTTGGCGCGGATCCGAGCGCGATTGCCCTGTTCACATATGCCAAACGAACCGCGCTAACTGGGCAAACGTGCCAGGTTCCGGAACAAAAGTCTAGGTGTGAAAGCACCCTTAATTGAAAGCCATCTTTTAGTTCCCCTTCGGGAGGGGAACTTCAATGCTATGTGGAAAAACTTCCACTATGGGGATTTCGTCAGAATCCAATCATCTGAAAGAGTATAAAAACGGGCCAATGAAATGCCAATGAGTTGGCGGCGTCAGCGTGCACAGCTGTCTTGAATGACAATCAGCCTGGCATAAAAGGCTAGCATGTGCTCAGCAACGACATCCTTTTCGCTTTCAGAGCCTTTCACGAGCTTCTGAGAGAGTCTATGAGGGTATCTCCAACCTGTGTCTACAGAGAGAGATCGAGAAGCAGCTTCTCCCGGTCCAGAGCGTGTATACGCAGTGGCAGATGGTCGAGCTGGGTTGTTCTCCCTTGCCTGGCGTCCTTTGGGTCCGGTCCTCCAAGAGCGGTATGTATATAGGAAGCAAGTTTCCTAAAAGAGCAACACGGTTGTGCAGCGCGTCTTTTTCAAGACGTCGCTCCGACCGTGCGTTTCTGGTTGCGGTGGTTTCCTGTCCCCGGATGATGGGCACGAGCACTGCGTTTCATGTCTGGGGGTCCAGCATGTTGATGCGGTGCTCGCGGGCAGTGCATGCCATCATTGTGATGTCATGTCTGCTGCGCAGTTAAGATCGCGGCTCGCTCTTGCAAAAGAGCGACCCACCCCAGTTGTCCCCCGTACTGCCGTTGGCACTCGGGCAGATCTGAGGGTTTCAGTGGGAGTAAATCCGCCGCCCTCGGGCTCGCGGACCTCTCGCTCCTCCACGCGCTCCATCCAAGCTTCAGGTGAGAGAAGCGCTCCAGCCTCGGGTGGTCGCCCTCTCACTTGATGACACCGAGGATCAGATGTCCACCGCTGCATCGGAGGATGGGCTGTCATTGTCTGATGAGGATGCGAACCCGCTCGCTCCCTCCCTCCGGGGTGGAGAGCACGGTGTTGGCATCTAAAAAGCAGACATGATGGCCGTGCTTTCCCGGGCTGTTTCGGCCGTGGGTCTGGTGATGGTTTATCCCCCAGCCCCGCGGCCGGACCGACTAGATGGGTGTTATGTGGAGGATATAAGAAGGCAAGACCTTCTAAGCCTTCCGTCCCCTTCTTCCCGGAAAGTGCGCAGTAAGCTCACGCAGTCTTGGAGGGCACTTTTTTCTGCCCGATCTGCGTGCGCTTTCATCCTCACCATCCTTGGAGGGTTGGTTGTCATTGTCTGATGAGGATTCGAACCTGCTCTTTCCCTCCGGGATGATGAGCGTGGCGTCGAATCCAGAAGCAGACTTTGCAGCCGTGCTTCCCAGGCTGTTTCGGCCGTGGGTCTGGAGATGGTTTATCCCCCAGCCCCGCGGACGGACCGACTAGAGGGGTGTGATGTGGAGGAGATAAAGAAGGCAAGACCTTCTAAGCCTCCACGTCCCCTTCTTCCTGGATGTGCACAGGAAGCCCACGCAGTGCGCTGCGTGCGCCTCCGCCCTCACCATGCATGCTACGGCCACCTACCAGGCGCTGGCCCAGCTGCGCGGGGATGGTTCCGACCCAGGACTGAGCATGAGCTCCGCACAGCTATCGACTGAAGTCGGCTGTGTGTGCCCCAGGGAAGGACGATGGTCACATTAGTGGCCCAGGAACGACACCACGGGCTAAACCTGGTGATCTGCGTGATGCTGACAAAGTTCGCTTTCTTAGCTCACCCATATCCCAGGCTGGCCTGTTCGGCGACACCGTCAGTGAATTCGCCCAGGAATTCACGCCGGTGAGCGAGCAGTCGGAGGCGATGGGTAATACCATCTCTCGGCGGGATCGTAAAACCGCTCTTCCCCGCCGAGCCATCCACATCCACTGCTTCACGCCGAGAGCGCCCGCCTGCGGCTTTGCTCGGTCGCCCCCGCCTGCGCCTCTGGCCAAGCGGCTGCGCCGAGCATCTCGCAGGCAACCAGCGCTCCCCGCCCCAGGGCGCCGCTAAGTTCGGTAAACGAACCGCGAAGCGTCCCTGAGACGGGCCATCTG
Organism: Danio kyathit; assembly: GCA_903798195.1. Classification (NCBI taxonomy): domain Eukaryota; kingdom Metazoa; phylum Chordata; class Actinopteri; order Cypriniformes; family Danionidae; genus Danio; species Danio kyathit. The sequence continues at coordinate 37,953,395 of LR812537.1, read as the reverse complement.
GAGAGGAGGAAATTTGCTCTTTCCCCGCTGGAGGGCGGGGCTCTTCTTCTAAACAGCGTTAAAAAACGCTATCAAAACCTCAGAGAAAGAGCATTTTTTCCCTTCCCCGGATGTGACAGCCCGAACACTGCCAGTCTGGGAAGCTATGCTTTCCAGCTCGCAGGATCGGTGCACTTCGCCAGTGGCTCGCGGAGCGAGAGAGAACGGTCTCCTTTCTCTCCCCCTCCCAGCCCCACCTCCGGAGTACGGGTGCGAGACAAGAGTGAAGCTCTTGCCTCCTGCTCTCCTGTGGGACCCCAGTGCTTCCCAGTTGAGCCCACCCACTCCGCGCTGCCCCACCGCTGGTACGTCAGCGATCGTGCGGACGAAGCCACTTGCGAGGGCTCTGCCTGCCTGGTTAGCGCGGGCCAGCCCATCGCAATGGCTCATCTGCGCGATCAGACTCGGCTACGCGATTCAGTTCGCGAAACGGCCTCCCAAGTTCACGTGTGTGTATTTCACCAGGGTCAGCCCTGCGTCCGCCCCTGTCTTGCGAGAGGAGATTGCTGTCCTCCTGGCGAAGGATGCAATCGAACCGGTCCCTCCAGCCGGGATGGAGAGCGGGTTTACAGCCCGCACTTCATCGTACCCAAAAAGAGCGGTGGGCTACGGCCAATCCTTGATCTGCGCTTTTTGAACCGCTGGCTTCACAAGCTGCCGTTCAGAAAGCTTACGCAGAAGCGCACCCTCCGGAGCGTTCGTCCTCGGGATTGGTCTGCAGCAGTAGACCTGAAGGACGCGTACTTTCATGTCTCCATACTTCCATGCCACCGTCAGTTTCCTGCGGTTTGCATCTGAAGTCGAGCCTGGCGGTACAAGTCCTCCCCTTTTGGCTCTCTCTGTCTCCGCGGGTTTTCACCAAGCTCGCGGAGGGTGCCCCAGCTTCGGCTTGCGGGCATCCGCATACTCAATTATTTCAAGCGACTGGCTGATTTCAGCGCGCTCGCGGGATTAATTGATTACGCACAGAGACAGGGTGTTTCGGCACTTCGACCAATTGGGGTTTTAGGTCAACCGAGAAAAGAGCAGCCTCGCCCCCGTGCAGAGCAACTCTTTTCTCGGGTTGGAGCTGGACTCGATCACCATGACGGCGCGCCTCCCCCGAGAGCGCGCCGGGCTGATGCTGGCCTGTCTGAGAGAGTTCGACAGGAAAATGTGGTCCCACTGATATTATTTCAGAGGCTCCTGGAGCATATGACATCCGCAGCCGCGGTCTCGCCGCTCGGATGCTCCATATGAGACCACTTCAGCATTTGCTTCACGATCGGGTCCCTAGACGCGCATGGCACGCGAGCGCGCACCGGGTGACTGTCACTCCGCTGTATCGCCGCGCCCTCAGCCTCTGGATGGACCCTGTGTTCTACAGGCCCGCGGGCCTCTAGAACAAGCGTCCAGGCATGTCGTCGTTTGACGGATGCTTCCAGTTCACGCTGGGGGGCCGTGTGTTGCGGGCATGCATCTGTGGTTCCGTGGTAGGAAACTAGTTGCATTGGCATCTTAACTGCCTGGAGCTGTTGGCAGTGTATCTCACGCTGCACCGTTTTTTACCGGTGTTAGAAGGGAAACACGTGCTGGTCAGGACGAACAGCATGGTGGCGATGGTGTATATCAACCGCAAGGGAGATATTCGCTGTCGCCGCATGTCTCAGCTCGCTCGCCGTCTGCTCCCCCGGAGTCATACGCGGCGCAATCGATGCATTCCATTTTCCCCCGCCGAGCTCAACCGTGCAGCCGCTGCGCTCTCACGGCAGTTCGCCTGGGAGAATGGAGGCTCCACCCCCGACTGTCCAGCTGTTGTGGGTGCGTTCTGCGCACTGGCTACACAGCTGGCCCCGGGGCGTGCGTAATACGCATTTCTCCAGTGAGCCTACTCGCACAGATGCTGTGTAAAGTCAGGGAGGACGAGGAACAGGTCTATGCATTGCGCCTCTCAGGCCCAATCAAACCTGTATTCTAGCTCTCTCCTCGTGATGGCCCCTCCCTGGCATGTCCCATGGAAGAGACTTCTTCTTTGGGGACAGGCACCGTTTGGCACCCGCGCCCAGTTCTATGGACATCACGTGTGGCCCATAGATGGAGCTCGGAGGACTTAGGTGACCTAACGTTAGGTGGTTAACACCATCACTCAGGCCTAGAGCACCCTCTATGAGGCATGCCTATGCCCTGATGTGGAGTCTATTCGCTGTGTGGTGTACTTCTCTCCGAGAAGGAAACCCCAAACATGCCAGATCAGTGTGATGCTATCCTCCTTCAGTTGGCTGGAGCCAAGGCTGTCCCCTCCGCACTGAGGGGTTGGCGTGGCGATCATCCCCGCTCTGAGGATGCGGCGATGGCGGCGCGCTGGGAAAGCATCGCCTCATCATCCAGTCCCCAGAGGCGCGAGACGTGGATATATATCCTGTCCCCTCTCTTACCCATTTGAAGATCTCTCTTAGGAGAGGTCTGCTCGATCACTCGACTCAGTATCTATATGATTTCTGTCCAGGTAGACAGCTCTGCTGGTCGCGTTGGCATCGGTCAAATGGGCGGGTATCTGGAGGCATTTTCGGTCAGCGAAATGTGCCAGCGTTTTGGGCCGGCCCACTCTCACGTTTACCTGAGACCCCGGCCCACCTAGGTGCCCTAGGTTCCTACAGCGCTCGTTTAGACTATGTAGTGAACCTGCAAGCGCTGCCCACGGAGGAGGCAGACCCAGCCCCTTTTATTGCGGTGTCCTGTTCGCGCTTGCGTATTATAACGGACCGTACTCAGAGCTTAGATCCTCTGAGCAGCTCTTATATGTTACGGTGATTGGCAGATGGGAAGTGCCATATCTAAACAGAGGTTGGCCCACTGAACAGTGAATGCCATCTCCCTCGCTCATCGAGCTAGGGCGAGCCGTGTCCCCCACTCGGAGTGCGCTCCACTCGGAGCGCGCATCCTTTTGGGCGTTAGCACGCGGCGCCTCTCTAACAGACATTGTAGAGCTGCGGGCTGGGCGACACCTGAGCATTTGTGAGATTTATCTTCGAGTGAACTGATTTCCTCACGAGCGGTGAATGAGGAAATTCGGTTAGGTGTTGTAAAACGCTTGCTGCGCCTTTCTCTCTAACACAGAGATACGTGCGCTTTTCTCGCTTTGTCAGTTGAGTTCCCCACTCGGCGAACCCTGCAGAGTTCCTCCGAGGCCCCCAGCATCTGACTCAGCGGAGCAGTCAAATGTTGGCCCATTACGTTGTAGGTATGCCCGCTGGTCATCACGCGTTCTGGGTATAGGTGCCTGCTATGTGCGATCCCCGCTGGCGATCCCATACGCTCACTCAGCCACGTTTTGTCCCCCCTCCTAGGCGGGCTCGTGTCTTCCCTCCCCGCTAACCACCTCTTCATATGTGCACTCCCCCTTCTCAGGGCTAGTCCATATGCTATTTTGCCACCAGGTCTCCCCCTCCGGGCAGCAGGTGGCCTCCGCAGCGTCCTCCCTATCGGGACTGAACGCTTTCCCAACGTACTGTCGTATTTAAAAATTCCTAGAAACTACTAGGTGTATTTTACGACTCCCCGAAAAATATATCTAAACCAGAAAAGGTAAGTAAGGTAAGTAAGGGCCAGGGGACACGTTGGAGGACTGTGTCTCCAGCGATGCAGGTGCGCTCGTACTGCTGCGTGGCGCGCCCCTCACTGGAGACATGGTAAGGTTCTTTTGTTGTGGCGCTTTCCATAAATTTCCCCATAGTGGAAGTTTTTCCACATAGCATTGAAGTTCCCCTCCCGAAGGGGAACGCTCTGGTTACTAAAGTAACCCTCGTTCCCCGAGGGGGGGAACGGAAATGCTATGTTCCTTCGCCACAACGATTGTCCCTTAGCTGTTGAGTGTGAAAGCCTCTTCAGCTAGAAAAGGATGTCGTTGCTGAGCACATGCTAGCCTTTTATGCCAGGCTGATTGTCATTCAAGACAGCTGTGCACGCTGACGCCGCCAACTCATTGGCATTTCATTGGCCCGTTTTTATACTCTTTCAGATGATTGGATTCTGACGAAATCCCCATAGTGGAAGTTTTTCCACATAGCATTTCCGTTCCCCCCCTCGGGGAACGAGGGTTACTTTAGTAACCAGAGCGTTTTTTGTACTTTTAAAAAAGTAAAGCTTCTTTATTTAAAGCAATCTCCTGTATGATGTTTTATATAAATAAACGTGGAGATGTGAATAGAGTTCACTAACAGTATAGTTGAATAAACATTCTTAATAAACAATAGTTAAATTAACATTCTTGCATGAACTTAGGTAAGAAGACATATTCAACATAGGCTCATTCTGAAAACATAGCCCTATATCAGGGCTATTCAATTAGTTTGTCATGGGGGCCAGTTCATGAAAAGCATCCCAATTGAGGGGCTGGAGAGATATGACTTGCAATATAAGTGATGACACAACAGCAATATAAGAGCCCATATGCTGTATTTTTGCTCCTTAAGACACCCACGTTGGCTTTTTCTACATTAAAACATTGATATATTGTATTTTGAAACTACATAACATCAGTGCATTGTACAATGTGTCTTTTTTTACAGTCTTTTTTTTTTATTCAAATGTTGTATTTCGAAGCACAACAAAATCAGTGTATTGCTTAAGTAGGCTTCTTCTACATTTAGACACATTCATATGTTCTGTTTTAAACCGTGACAATTAGGGACGCAACGATTATAGATTTTGGTTGTACGATTATAGTCTGAAGAAGCACGTCACTTCATAACTATAGCGGCTGTTTTTCGACTGAACTTAATTTATTTTTGATGTCTTGGTCACACTATTTGGATGGCTGAAACAAATTGCCTGAGGGCTGGATTCGGCCTGCGGGCCGCCAATTGAATAGCTCTGCCCTATATACATTTCTGGAGATCGCAAATTATGTAGCCAGAAGTATGTATGGCTACATTTCGTCTTTAAAATGAACGCTTTGTGGCGGTATGACGCCGTTCCTTTTTGCACTTACCAGCTGACCTCCGTATGGACGGCTTTCCTGCTGTTACTAGTTTGTCCAGTAGTTTGCCATGTACGTCACAGGATTTGAGACACGGAGAGGAGTTGACCATGACGATGGAGTTTGAGTCCGTCGAAGAACGGCTCCAAAAAGCAAAAAAAAAAGAAGTAAATAAAAGGGTGAGAATGTGGTAAAAGCTGTAAACATAGTAAAAATCAGGTGAGGGCTTTTCTTTTTCTGGATTGCTTTTTAAAACTATTGGTTGGGTTTAGGGAAGAGGGTGGATGGGTCAATCAGTGCTTTTGAAAACACTATTGGTTGAATGGGTGGGTCAGTCAGTCAGTCAGTCAGTCAGTCATTAAGTTGACAGCGGCCTCTGGTGGATTTACGCTAGAAGAGCAGGCGCAAATGGCACTCGAGAGAGAAATTTATGATCTCAAAAAGCGTACACAGTGGCCTCTGGTGGATTCTTGAAAACAAAAACTGCAAAAAAGTACAAAAGTATTTGGTGCTCTCTAGAAACAGCGGTATGTTTTCAGAATGAGCCTGGGTTGGACATATTATACTAAATGTGCAAAAACATTCAGAAGCTGATTGCATGGTCTAACTGACAAGTCATTATTTGTCTAGACTCTAGTGATATCCAAACTTCAAATTTACAATTCAAACAATATTTTATAAAATGAAATTAAGTGAAAATAAAAAGTCTGTGGACGTAATTTTTCAAACCTCTTTTTACCAATGATCAAAGCACAAAATAGAACTTAACATTGAGTATAATGGAAGCTTCATTATTTTTACATCATCCACTGACTCTCATCTGTGTTGCTCTTTGCTCCAGCACCCCACTGTGCAAATCCAGGATTAGTCTTTTTGTTTACAATTTGGGTGAGGTCAAACTACTCCAATACTTATTGACTAACTAAAAGATCTTCTAGTTTTCACAAGGCCAAACTTTCATGATCATCTGAAAGGATGTTGTGTTATAGCATGTGTTTTGGGACACTCAGTTTCTGATGGTTTCATTTGGCCTCAAACTGAGTGTTTCATGAGTTTATAAATAGAAAAAGTGTTTGAAGTGGAAAAACACGAAGAAAGAGTGCAGGAAAGAAAAATAGAACAATATTTTCTTACCTTCTCAGGGTGGAGGAGTGGCAACAGGTCTTAAACATGTGATCACCAATGATCTTTCATCCCTGAGACTCTTCCACATCAAGGGAAGGCGAATTGTTCGGGCCACAGAAGTTCCTCTCAGGTGGGACAGTTTCAACAAGGGTGACTGTTTCATTGCTGAACTGGGACCGGTAAGACCTGCTATAGTCAGGCATATATAAAGCAAGCACTGTGATCCTTAAACTCTATTTAACATCACAGTGCAGCTCAAACATACTATTGTAATTGTAAATCTTAATACTTTGCCACTATCCTAACCATTAGGCTTTACCCACTTATCAGACTGTAAAATGGCAAGAAATATAATACAATTATTATACTGTTAAACTAAATAAATATATGATTTCTTCCAAGTAACAAAATGGTTCTAAAATAGCCTTATTATATTTATATAATACACTATATTCCAAATTTTCTAAAATTATACAAAGTATATGATACTAAATTTCAGTAATTTCTCCCTAAAAATCATAAAATCACTTTTAATAACAGGCAGGTTAAGCATCATGAGTGGGAAACGAATGTAAAAGTCAATAAATATTTTTAAATTATGGGCAATTAACATTGAATTACTAATTCACTGGAAATAATTTATCAAATAAAGTGGAAATAATAGAGTGTAACTCTCAAAACACCCAAAAAAGGCCATGTACTGTATGTAAATTTCCACCAACAGTAACTGGCTGGTTCACTTGACGGTGTGTATTTAATACCCACTTTGTATGCTCTTTGGGTGGATTTGATTATTGGATTGCTGTCAAATTACTTTGACTGTCAATACACTGTGGAAAGCAAATGTTATGAAAGCACAAGGAACCACATCTCACACCAAACAACAGATGCATCCATTAAGCTCAGTGGCGGATTTAGGCATGGGCAAATATGGGCAATCGCCCAGGGCGGCATCTTGATAGGGGCAGCATGGAGACACCCCAACCCCCCCTTTCCCAACCACCCCCCTTTTTTGCTTTTCACTTTGCCCACGAAAAACCCTGGCCCCCACTCCCTTCTTTACTTTCGTCCCCCATCCCCTGCTTCTCACTTTCATTTGCGACATTACACCCCCCTCTTCACTTTCGTGAGGGCGGCATGAGCACTGTGCAGGCGGCATGGTCGTCGTTTGCCTAAAGCACCAGTTAGGCTAGCGCTGGTTTATACTTCTGTGCCAAGCGATCGCCGTGACCCACGGCACCTGCCTTGCACATAGCACTTCCAAAACTTTAGCTGGCAATAGGCTTTTATGTTCCTCTGTGTCGAGTTTCTTCGTGGGTGTTTTGTTTTTTTCTGAACACTACTTTAATGTACAAGTAGCTAAAACTCGCTCATTCAGAGGTGGGAATCGGTGGACGTGCAACAACTTTAATCATAACGTAAACATAAAACAACGAAGTGTAGCGCAAGCTCCGTGATTGGTCGGCTTGGTAGTTGTGAACAGTGTGGGCGGGACTGAGAGCCGCAGAAACTCATTAAAGCAAGTGTCGAGTCTGTGAAGTAGCTCCAGATGGAAACTGTTGTTTTGTGTTTACCTTATAACTAAAGTTGCTGCACGTCCGCTGGTCCCCGCCTCTGAATGAGCAAGTTTTATCTACTTGTACATTAAGGTAGCGGTCAAATGAACCTAACATAACCTAATGCCAGCTAGGCATTCGGAAGTGTTATTGCAGAGCAACACAAACAGCACGCAGAACTATAAATGCATGGCTACATGCAAGGCAGAAGTACAAACCAGCTTTTACTGAACTTGTGCTGTGCAGAATAGTTAGTTTCCAGGAAGATCGAACCATTGAACCGAACAGTTTGACAGCACACATAGGATTTCAACTTCTCACTTCTCTAATGGAATTTACAGAACAGCCAATTAACCAGTAGTGACAAATATTGACTGATATCATTCCATAATGACAGGGCAGGGTATTTTCAAAGGTAACTTGGAAAAGAGTACTTCCTAAGACATCTTACATGTCAGAACAATTACCAAGAATGAAATCCAAGTCTTCCTAGGAAACCAACCAGTTTACAAATAACAATTATCAATTAAACTTGTCTTAAAAACTAGGTAATCTACCAATGGTGTGGGTCTAAATGCAACAAATTTGAACGCATCAAAGCAGCCCAAGTGGCTACAGACATTCGATGCAATGAGAGGAGCGGACGGGCTAAACTGGTGGTTGTAGAAGAAGGACAAGAGCCCACAGGGATGACAGAGGTATTAAATAAAAGCGTCAAAACATGCAACACAATACCTGGTTTAGGAGGAAAGTCATTCATTTTTATACCTTGTATATTACAGTTTCTCGGTGTGAAGCCTGAACTCCCTGAAGGTGACGATAGCGAGGATGCAGTTGCTGACGTGTCAAACAGGAAGATGGCCAGTCTTTACATGGTAAACAAGTCTATAAACTTCAGCCTTTTTCTTTTCCACAAATTCAATAGACACCTGCAATACACAATCAAACAAAAACCGTAATAGATTTATTATTAAATATATTTGTACTTCACAGGTGTCAGATGCAACGGGAAAACTGCAAGTGTCACTTGTTTCAAATGAAAACCCTTTTGACCAAAGTTATCTGTTGTCTGAGGAATGCTTCATTCTGGATCATGGAAAAAACAAAATGATCTTTGTATGGAAAGGTAAAGCTATTAACAACTCTGTCTAGCTGACAAACACATGCAAGAAGTGGTAAGGATTTAGCTCAATGTCACACAAGACTGTGGTAGTCTGCAATACGTTTGTCATTCAAATGGTCTGTGCACTAATTTGCAGCAAAAGGGCAAAAATGAATATGGAGAAGGTAATGGATGGGGAGATGTGGGGAACAAGGATTGTGTGTTCTGCAAAGAAAGTTGGAGGACAATGAATAATTTTGCAATGTGATGCTGCTGATGTTTGATTTCTGTTTAATGGTATTGTAAAGCTTAATTATTCTGAGATTGTGGCCTATAATTCCTCTCCGAACACCCACTGCCCTTTATCTAGCTCTCTAATTGGCTGTAGCTCATTGCCAGTGTGTTTTCAGTCAGAATTCATTTCACACAGAATGATTTGAACTGCCAGATATTTATTATGCGAAATATTTCACATGTTGGTGATTTTCTCAGGCCGTGTCTTTGATAATTGACACTGCGGGATTTTCTTATGATTTCAGTCATTGGTTGGTGATGTTTCAAAATCTGTTGGTTAGTGAAAATCAAGGCTATAATCGTGCAGAGTGAACTTGGGATGATTTACAGCAGGGGTCACCAAACTTGTTCCTGGAAGGGCCGGTGTCCTGCAGATTTTAGCTCCAACCTTAGTCAAACACACCTGAACAAGCTAATCAAGGTCTTGCTAGGTATACTTGCAACACCCAGGCAGGTGTGTTGAGGCAAGTTGGAGCTACACCCTGCAGGGACACCGGCCCTCCAGGACCGAGATTGGTGACCCCTGATTTACAGAGTTAAGCTCCCAGCCTAATTAACACACATGAACAACTGAACTAATTAGTAATTTCTAGACAAATGTGTTGGAGGGAAATTCTGCAGGACATGGGCCTTCCAGGAGCAAAACCAGATGCCTCTGCATTAAAAAAAGGAGTTCTGTGACATTCAAAATACCTGACATTATTTTTAATTTAGGCCACAACGCAAATCCAAGTGAGAGGAAGGAGGCCATGAAAACAGCTGAGAGCTTCATTAAGCAGATGGGATATCCTAAAAACACACAGGTTCATAAACATTAGATATACACATATGTTTTGCTGCATCATTTTGTACAATTTCATGTATAGAGCGTGTATTAAAGGTCTTTTCATCCTTGTACACAGATCCAGGTTCTTCCAGAAGGTGGAGAGACACCCATCTTTAAGCAGTTCTTCATGAGTTGGAAAGAGAAGGACCAGGCCGAGGGGTTAGGCAGAGTCTTTGTCACAGAGCGGATCGCTAAGATCAAACAAGAGAAGTTTGATGCCTCCAAGCTGCACGAATCTCAGCAAATGGCTGCTCAGTACAACATGGTTGATGACGGCGTTGGAAAAACAGAGGTCAGAATTTGCATTGAAGAGTTTGGAGACTTTTAGTGACTGTATAAGAGATGGGTGTAGATTAGCATCTTGCTGTCAAAATGAAACTAGAGATACTACTCTTTCACTACTCTAATTCTTGCACACTTCTCTATTATGAAGGAAGATTAACAAATGAAATCCAGGTATTCTAATCTGTGAATACATTTGATGAGTTATTCTTAATCTGTGGTTGTTTAACAGATATGGAGGGTGGAGTGTGGTGCTACCAAAGGTGATACCAAGGTTCCTGTAGACCCTGAGACATACGGCCAGTTCTATGGAGGGGACTGCTATATCATTTTATATACGTACTCCAAAGGAGAAATCATTTACACTTGGTAAGCCATGTGGAAGTGCAAAATTTCCCAAGGGGAAGTCAAATCATGTAAAAAATAAAGCTTACTGCTCTATGCTTTTACCCTCAGGCAAGGTTCCCGCAGCACAATTGATGAACTGACAGCTTCAGCCTTTCTCACTGTTGAACTAGACCGTTCACTGGGGGGAAATGCTGTTCAGGTGAGGAGATTTGAATTTTACCTATCTACTCATTTATTGACTGTAACTAGGTCAAGATCAGGATGTCAAAAAATTCCTGGAGGGCCCCAACTCAGCATAGTTTTGGTTTAACTGTAATTATACAAACTTAATCAAATTAATTGAGTAATTTAGGCTTGTTTGAAGTGTTTTGAAGCAGGGTTGGAACTAACCTCTGCATGGCTACAGCCCTCTAGAAACTGAGTTTGACACCCACCTCTGGTCTAGATCAATGGATTATAGCAGAACTGGGCAACTCTAGCTCTCAAGATTCAATGTCCTGTAAAGTTAAACCTAATCAAATTTACCTGTAGCTTTCTATTAATCCTAAAGCCATGGAATAGTTTGTTCATGCGTGTTTGATTAGGGTTGAAGGTAAACCCTACAAGAATTTAAGCTGCCCAGTCCTAGATTATGAACCAGCTCAGTGTTTCTCAATGCAGGTCCTGAAGCACCCTGAACACAGCACACGTTGTCTGTCTTCTTAAAAACCACACCAGACTCAAATCGTCAGATCTTTAGTAGTGACTCCAAGATCTGAAATTGTTCTGTCAGATAAGAGACAATATGCACTATTGAGGCCGGTCCAGATTCACGTTGGGAAACCCCTGAACTAGAAAAATAAGAGCAGCAAAGATGTACAACCCAAAATCTGACTAAAATCCTTTAAAAAAAGTATCTGGAGTGCATTTGCATAGGAACAACATGCAGTAGGTTGTGGCCAGGGCTGGAGTGGGACTCCTTTTCAGCCCTGGAGTTTCAAGCCTTAGACCGGCCCATTTCAGTTCACGACTGACTATATTACAGTTTTTCTCAGTCGCTTTGGTGCATTTCTCACAACACTATTTACATTTGCACAACAGTTAATGCATTTCTCAAAACAATTAGTGCAAACTGCAAAACCTAGTGGATAACCTGCAAAAGCATGTCACTTGCTCAAAATGGAGAGCTCATTCCTCAAAAGCAAGTATTCATGTCAATGAAAGTGTCAGTGTCATCAAAATGAAAAGTCCTGCCACCATTGTTTATGAACAAGATAGTCAAATGGCTTTGTCATGTTTTTATTATGACACTTTAATCTGTACATTTTTTCCAATACAAAAAAGTCAGATTTTGGTGACACTTTCTGAAAATGCTCAAGACAGCACTATATACTATTTGCACAGCCATTTGAAAACTACAGTAAAGTTAGACATCACTGCATTTAGTGAGGTATCTGAGTACAAGACACTGAATATGTGTGTTTCATATTTTTACTGCATTTGCTCTTTTCAATTCAAATTTATTCACATCATTGTGCAAAAGAATAAACACACCCTTATGTACAACAAAAATAAACTTCATTTGGGTAGAGCTGTGCATAACTGTAAACAATATTGCAGAACATATTGAAACTGAACCTACAACATACACCGGTCTGTAAATCATTCATGAAATTGTTCAATTTAGGAGCCATTTTCAGAAAAAAAAGATTTAACATTTTTAAAATAAAATTTGCTTGACAGAATTTGACAACTAGTTCAACATTTTTGTATGTGATGACTCAAGTAATGAAATAAGGACTATTAGTTTTATATGGAATGACTTTTCAGCATCCACAAGTTTAGTTCATTTTGACTGACATGACATAAGCAAATGATAATGGTATAAACAGCAGAGAGTTGTATGAGAGCAACTGATTCATGTCCAAAAGCATTTGCAATTTGTTGAAAGGAATGAGAAACTGCTATTATGATGTGCACAAATGACTAACTGTTCTGAGAAATGCATGAACTGTTGTGCAAATGTAAATAGTGTTGTGAGAAATGCACCAAAGTGACTGAGAAAAACTGTAAAATAACGTCATTTCCAATTCAGTACTTTAGTAAAGATTTTTTTAAACAGTTAACACAATGTAATGTTTAACAGTATCAGAATTTATTTTCTGTAAGAATTAGTGCTTAAAAATATCCAAACATTGAAATTAAAGAAATATCAAATAAATACAAATGTATATTAAAGCTATTTTTGTAAAATAAAGATTAAAATTATATGTACTGAATTTTCTAATGACACTATTATGTATTTTCTTTAAGGAAACAGCGTTATAACTTCAAATATTTTTCATAAATATGAGGACATAAAAGGGTAGCTAAATCTCCAACATTATTCTTTAAAATATCACAATGTCCTTTTCTGCAATATCTGAATAAATATTCTGTGCAAAATTGTTTACAGATATCCAGTCCTTAAACTCAAATATAGAATAAAATAAGTATTGCACTGTTATCTGCCAGACATTTTTAACCACAGTATTACTTTCTATGTTTTTCCGCTTTTTAGCTTTCTGATCAAGTTAAGTCAGATTTATTAATGTAGTGAATCATCTGATTTCATTAATTGCCTCAGGGCATTTTTCATTCAACAGGTGTAATATACATTAATATTAATTATTCAAATTCTTATATTCACTCAATGACAATCCTACCTGCCCATTCGTGTGTTGGGCTTATGACTGGTGCTTGGTAACGTTACAGGGCCTGGCTCTTCACTGTTAGCATTAAACTGGACAAGAGGCTGCTGCTGCTGAAGAGCTACAGTACAAGAAAAAGTTCAGTACATAAACTGTGGTTTCAGACATTGTTGTTTTGCACTTCTCCTAACTAGCTTAACGTTAACTTACCGGCCGTTTCGTTGTCTTCATGTGTTGTACTCTCGCTGCCACTGGTTTTAATGAAAAATGTACTCAGCGTCTTTTTAATTTTGGCCTTTTCAGGGCCACCTTTGCGCTTTTTATTATCATTTTTTTCATCTCTTGCGTATCTCTTAACAAATGATTTTGCTGATGAGCAAGGTGCTGCTGTTGGGGAGTCGAATGATAATTACGTCATCATTAACCTGCAGGCTGCATTCTGCTCATGGGGCTGCAAGAAAATAAATAAAAAGAGTGGAGCTACAGTAAAATAATAAATAAAAAGACTGAGGCTATGGTCAAAAAAATAAAGAAATAATAAAAAAAGTGCGACTGCTGAGAGCGCAGGCAGCTAGGGACACCGGCCCTCGCAGCCAAAAAAGGACCGGCCCACCGGGAATACTCCCGGTCCTCCTGATTAGCCAATCCGGGCCTGGTTGTGGCTGTTTCCCAAATCAATATGTTGCCAAAACAGAACTTGTGAATATAGCTAGTAAACAATGCAATTGGAAAATGCACCCCAGGCTGGTGGAGTTATTTTTGATGAAGCCTCACTATCATTCAATGTCCAACCAGGTAAGAGTGACTCAAGGAAAGGAACCACAGCATTTGCTGAGCCTCTTCAAAGACAAGCCTTTGATTGTGTATAAGGATGGGACATCTAGAAAAGGAGGACAGGCTCCCGCAGCTCCAACCCGACTCTTTCAAGTGCGCAAGAACCTGGGAACCATTACAAGGATTAGTGAGGTGAGTCTTGGTTTTCACGTGGAGACAACTCTGGTCAAGCACAATGTTCAAGAGAATTGAGTTCGGTCATCAAATTGAAAATGAAAGATGGAGCTAAATCAAATGTCCAAGTTAATCTGATTTTGGTAAATGGTGAAAATGGTTAATTCAATAGACTGCAATGTGGTGGTATCCAGGTCATCTGGTTAGCCCAGGAAGATTGTCTAGGCCTCTTATCTGGTGGAGATTTGCTTGATTTTCTAAAACAGTGTTAACCATTTGTGGTTGGAGTGACATTTTAATTTTGATGTGTCCTCTGAGTGTGTTGATTTGTGGTCTAACAGGTGGACGCTAAAGCATCAAGTTTGAACAGCAATGATGCCTATCTGCTGAAGTTACCTCAGGGAGATGGATACATTTGGAAGGGAAAGGGAGCCAGTGAAGAAGAGGAAAAAGCTGCAAAGTACATGAGCGAGAAGCTGAACTGCAAAATCGAAATAGTTGTTGAAGGAAAGGAGCCAGGTAAAGCTAATATGGATTCAATGACATCCCAGGTAGCAAAGAATTCTGGCCCAGATTTGGCATAAAGCTGGCACAGCAGGCATTCATCCGCCACTGGCATACAGCATGTGGGCCAAACATGGCCCTGGTTTGGCAGAGGTGGCACCATCTTTAAGGCGGCACACAATACTTGGGCCAAATGTAAAATGTAGTATTTGGCCCAGATGTTAATAATTGATATGTGGGCCATGTATGTTTGGCCTATCTTGAACCACATTTAAAATACAATTTTATTTATTTTTTAATAAAGAAATAAAATTGTACCAATTAGATTGCTTCGAGAAAAAAGTGCAATGCCTAATGGGTTTATCAATTTCATTGCAGTTGTGATGCACCAACCTATCAAGCTGATTGTGTGGGCCAGAGCTGTGCCAGAGAAATTTTGCTATGTGGGATACTTTTGATGACTTTTGAAAATATTTGTGATGTACAATATTGATGTTGAGTATTGCAGATGTTTAGATTCTTCAACTTTGTCACCTTCAGGACTGGTCTATCCAATAGTATAATAGCACTTAATGATAGTAAGGCTCAATCTGATTGGATAAACAATACACAAATTCTTGGCACATAAAATGCATTAATATTTTATCACATCTTTGAAATATGGACATTGCATGCAGGGCTTGACATTAACACCTGCCAAATGTGGGTAGATTTTAGCTGTGGCGGGTTAGACAGTCACTCTCACTAGCCACTTTGGCTGGTTGAAAATCATTTTTAAATTGTAGGAGATGGAGATGGATAGCCCAATATTTGTGCAAATGTGATCTTAGAATCGAGAAGCAGCACGACTGACAACTGTGTTCGCATGAGCAAAAGAAAGCAGGTGAATACCGAATGAGAGGGTGATCACTCAAGCTCACAGGTGATGTGATGCACGCGACTGTTCAAAATGCATGCACGCTCCTATTTCCTTGCGTTAAGCAACCGTATTTAGAAACACAACTGGTGTGATCAGTTCTCTTTGATCTGAACAGATTATTAATTGACCTAACATTAACCGTGTGTGCATGATCATCCTTTCACTATTGCACACAGAATGTTTTTCACCTGCTTTCTTTTACAGTTATTTTTGTTAATATAGTTTAATTATCTTTTTTTTTTGCAATAACATTGCTTTTATAGGAGATTAACATTTTTGGGTAGTTAACTGGTGATCGGGAACCTATAGCCAGGACAGATTACTGTGCATGTTTTAGGTGCATGACAATAGTTATTTTTCAAATGTCAATCGTTTTTTTTTTTAAGAAATGTTTTGTTAAATAAAAAGTATAGTATACAGCTATATGTTGCCTGTTTTGACACATTATTTAAAATTTGTAGCTAAAAAAAATTATTTATTTATTTTTGGTGTGGTCAGAGATAAATTACGTAAATCTTTAATTTTGAGCCCTGAAAAGTCATGGGAAATAAGAACTAATTGTAATGTGACACTGAAACCCCAACCCATTTGCTCATGCTCATTGAGCAAGCTCATACACAACACACACAATAAGTGAAAGGAATGATGAGACGTGGACATAACACATAATTTAAATCAAGTAATTTTAGCATGTCAAAGTCATATTTATGCATAAAAAATATATTTTCCCAACAACAAAATTGTGGCTAGTGAAAATGGCAAGTAGCTAGTAATGTTGGAAAACTACTAGCCACAGTGGCCGGTGATCAAAAACAATTAATGTCAAGCCCTGATTGCATGTACTATAATCACAATAACATAGATTTTGTATTTATTGCGCAACTTTACTTTTGACTAAGATCATTAGACTTATACATACTAACTCCACATTTCCCCTTTAAAAGAGGCCTTTTGGATGGCTCTGGGTGGAAAGACAGAGTATCAGACGTCTGGGTTGTTGGAGAGTAAAACTATAGCACATCCTCCTCGACTGTTTGCCTGCTCCAACAAAACTGGAAAGTTCATTGTGAGTATCCTAGACCTGATAAAAGTGTAAGTTTAGTTTCACACTGGGCTTTTGCTCTCACCAGAAAATGTAAGTAAGAAAATGTCTAATTTGTATGAATTCATATGATTTAATTCGTACAAAAATGTAAGATTTTTTTCAAAAGAGGTTTGAGACCAAACCCCACTTCTAAACCCAATCATCATTGGGGATGAGCAAATCATACTGAAATGTACAAATAAGATCGTACAAATTCATACGAGTTAGCCACTCAATCAAAAAGTTAAGATTTGGCGTGAGATATATAGTTTAACATATTTTGCATTGGAGCCAATCCTGACCATGTAAACAGATGCTAACTGTCTGTGCTAAATGTTCAGATAGTACTACACACGGTCTAACTGAACTACTGATTGAAAACTGTGACTCTTACAACTATAGATTGAAGAAGTACCTGGTGAGTTTAACCAAGATGATCTGGCTGAAGATGATGTCATGCTACTGGATGTCTGGGATTCGGTTAGACGTTTATCTCTCTTTATGACTTCCTCAAGGATTATGTTTAAGATTCAAATGTATCTTCTGACCTGGGTGTAGCCATGATGACTCTTGATTTACCTCTCAGGTATTTGTGTGGATTGGGAAGGACGCCAATGAGGTGGAGAGGACTGAGTCTGTGAAATCTGGTGAGATATGCCTCGGGCACACATGCTTTAAGTCAAATGCAAATTAAAGGGATAAACATGAAATTTAAAATATAAAAGCAACATTTTCAATATGTCGTCTTTTTGCTAACTAAAAAATATGATTGATTAACTTTCTGAATGCTGTTGTACTTTTGCAGCAAAGGTCTATATTGAGACAGACCCATCAGGGCGGGACAAGGGGACTCCTTTGGTGGTGGTAAAGCAGGGACATGAGCCCCCCACCTTCACCGGCTGGTTCCTGGCGTGGGACGCCTCTCGATGGGACAATGACCCTATGTCAAGAGCATTGAGTTCCCTCTCTGTAGTTCAACGGAAGACTCAGTTCTGAACTCAATGGATTTCACTGGAAATATAAAACAGATGATTGTTTATGGAGGCATGAAGGGTGAACTATATTAAAATATTCCATGAAAATCTTTTTTAAAACACTCGTTCACTCCTCCTAAATACTTTCCTAATTCATTACTGCTGTTGTGCATGTCTTTTAGAATGGTTTGCACAGAGTTTTATTTCTTCTCTGGATTTCTGTAAGCATGATTTGAAAATATATTATTAAAGAATCACATTTGAAAATGGTTTTGTCTTTGTTAATGCAGCACACAAACGCCCCCTAGAGACAAAAGCTAAATTTTTTTAATGCTGATTTTTGATTTTTAAAGTAATCGTGTCACAGATGTTTTCACACTGCATGACTATCTGGGCTAGCGATTTGTCACTGCTTTGTTGACACTGCAAGATGGATCGTCGACAGGGAGATTTAAGCTGCATGACTTTACAATAGGAAAAATCACCGACAACTTTGTCCAAATTACGTCTCACAACCAAAAACGCATAGTATATCTTTTGTTATTAACTACATAATGAGAAAGAAGCCTTTAATGAGGAAGAAAATCTACATATTTACTCACTTGGGTTTGAAGGGAATTAGCAATTTCTCCTCAACTTTTTTCTTTTTGACATGATTGTGATATTGCTCACATGACACGTCAAACAGACACGGGTGCTCCTGCCAAATTTCCACTAGTTTTTCCTCCATTTCTTGGGTCCAAATAAACTGAAAGTGAGCGCTTTTACCTTCTACCCCAACCTCCCGCTGGCCTGCAGATACCCACGCTAGTGGATGCTGCTCTCTCATTGGCTGTAGGTGATCGATCGCCGATGTTATTTTCATTCCCATGGCATGATTTGAATCGCAGATAGTTCCAGATATTTAGCATGCCAAATCTCACGGGCATCGGCAATTCTCTCAGATCGCGTCTTTGATAGTTCAAACTGTGTGATTGTTACTTGCGTGAACAAGCACCGATTTGCCTGTGATTTCAGGCATTTGTCGGCAATTTCTTAATACCTGTCTGGGCTAAAATCATGCAGTCTGAACTTGGCATAAGTAGAATAAACATTCTAGACATGTTGTAGTAGCTGTTTGCTGACAACCATTACACATACAAAATAGTACAATGGCAAAGTACTCATAATTAGATAACACTTCAGAAAATATTGTATTTTTATGATCATTTGAAAATTCACTAGATTTATTTTAGATTTATTTATTTTTTTAAGTTGGGGTTTGTGCAAAATGTTCATATTTGTGTAAAACTTTATAAAAATTGCATGATATAAAGCATTTGTTAAGCATCAGCAACTAGTTAATTAATTATTTAGTAAGCATTAATGCTAATAAACATTAGCAATTAGTTCATAAATGCTGTATTTGAAAGATTTGAAAACATGTTTTGAAGTATATCATTCATTCATTCGTTTTCTTTTCGGCTTAGTCCCTTTCTTAATCTGGGGTCGCCACAGCGGAATGAACCGCCAACTTATCCAGCACAATTTTACGCAGCATCCACACACGCTCATTCACACTCATACACTACGGACAATTTAGCCTACCCAATTCACCTGTACCGCATGTCTTTGGACTGTGGGGGAAACCCACGCGAATGCAGGGAGAACATGCAAACTCCACACAGAAACGCCAACTGACCCAGCCGAGGCTCGAACCAGCGACCTTCTTGCTGTGAGGCGACAGCACTACCTACTGCACCACTGCGATGCCCTTTAAAGTATATGTCTCATTTGAAATTTTTAAAATAGTATCTGGTAGAAGAAGAGAAAAACGGTACCCCATTTCACTTGTGTCTAAAATAAGAGACCAAACTTCTGTAGCTGTGCTCCAGCATTACAGAGTTTATGTAGTATTTTTAGAAATTCAATTGAATTAAATTAAATTCATCTTTATTTCTATAGCACTTTTACAATGTAGACTGTCTCAAAGCAGCTTCACATAGAAGATTATAGTGAATTGAAACAGTTTAGCTCAGTCCAATGTGTTTTAATATTCACTGCTGAGAGTCCAAACACTGAAGGGCAAATCCATCGATGCGCAGCTCTACAAGTCCCGAACCATGCAAGCCAGTGGTGACAACGGCGAGAAAAAAACTCCATTAATTGGCGAAAGTGAAGGATAAAAAACCTTGAGAGAAACCAAGCTCAGTTGGGCACGACCATTTCTCCTATGGCCTAACGTCTTGTGCAGAGATGCAGTCTAGGCGCCGGAAGCTGGAGAACGCTGGATGCGAAGCAAAGACTCGTCTGTCCATAGAGTCTCACAGAAATCAGTTTCATGCTCTCCACTCCACCATGGCCACCACAGCAGCTGCTCAGGATACGGCTTGGTCCAGGATTATGGAAACCTTGGGATCATCTTTTCACAGGTCTTGGATCGCATCAGTGGCGCTGCATAATCTCTGGGGGCCTCGGGATAAGGATCCCCAGGTGAAAATAGAGAATAATTAGCGTAGCTGCTGTTCATAGTGTTTATAAACGAGATGCAAATACCTGCATGGAGCACATTCATGCATCATACCGCTATGTACTGCACTGAGTGTATGCTTTACTAAAAAGATAGGTCTTTAATCTAGTTTTGAACTGCGAGAGTGTGTCTGAGCCTCGGACATTACCAGGAAGGCTATTCCAGAGTTTAGGAGCCATAAATGAGAAGGCTCGACCCCCTTTACTTGACTTTGTTGTTCTAGGTACTACCAGAAGCCCTGAGTTTTGAGATCTTAAAGAGCGGGTTGGATTATAGCGAGACAGAAGGTTGGTTAGATAAACAGGAGCTTGATTATTTAAAGCTTTATAGGTAAGAAGCAATATTTTATATTCAATACGAAACTTAACAGGCAGCCAGTGTAAGGAGGATAAAATTGGGGTGATATGATCATATTTTCTAGACCTGGTAAGAACTCTGGCAGCTGCATTTTGTACTAGCTGAAGTTTGTTAATAGAGGATGCTGAGCAACCAGTGAACAGAGCATTACAGTAGTCCAGCCTAGAAGTCATAAAAGCATGAACTAGCTTTTCTGCATCTGAGATGGATAGCATACTTTGTAATTTAGCGATATTTCGCAGATGAAAGAAGGCAGTTTTTGTGACATGGGATATATGATTTTCAAAAGTTAAATTGCTGTTTAATATGACACCCAGATCTTTTATAGTAGAGCTAACTTTATATCCCTCTAATTGCAGGTCGAGTTGTTAATATTCACAAACTGGTTACGGTCAGCTAAGTATGACTTAAACCATTGTAGAGCCAGTCCCTGGACACCTGTAGAATTTAAGCGATCCATGAGGATATTGTAGTCGATGGTGTCAAATGCAGCACTAAGATCAAATAAAACTAGAAAAAGAAAAAGAAATGTAATTTTCATCTTAGAAAATTGATTATTACTACTGTATATAAAAATGTACTAAACAATGGACAATAGACAAAAATAAACACTAAATAAACATTTTGAATAAAATATAGAAACTTTTTTAAATAAAAATGCATCTTCATACATTCGATTTCTTTTCAACTTAGTCCCTATATTAATCAGGAGTTGCCACAATGGAATGAACCGCCAACTTATGCGTAAAGTGAGATCAGAGATATTATTAAATTATAATATTTTTGTTTTTGATAGGGCAAATAAAAATCTTTTCCATCTGGGCCATTTGAAAAATTCCTTAGCCTTTAGCACTTTATTGGGTCTAAAACGTCATTCATAATGGTCTTAAAAATGTCTTAAAAAGTCTTAAATTTAACTCTGTGAAACCTGCAGAAACCGTGTGAGCTTAAATATTTGCATGATGTTTGTTTGATTTTTAAAATGTGAAATAGTCATGCTCCGCCTCTTTCATGTGAATTTGTTCAGACGAAAAAAAAAAAAAATAAAAATAAAAACATTTCAAGAAAAATTATTTCTTGAATCTGAATATCTGACTGTGAATGTGAATAAGCTTAAGTCCTCTTATTAAGACACTAATTAACCTGTACTTAATGAATTAACTAACTTATAATGAAGTTCACATAAGGGATTGTTTGAGGATGAAGATTGGCCAGTCTAGGGTTGTATACTTTAAATAGTTTTTTTTTAATACGTGAGCAGGCAGCTGGTAATACTAGATTATTGTGGTTGTTAAGTTCGCATATTCATACTTTCACTGGAAATCTAAGTTTATTGTCTGACGATAAACGTTGATGACAGTGACTGACAGTTACACTCCTCCGGATATTTCTTTTGCGTTCACACAGCAGTTCCCAGATCAAGAAAATATTTCTAATTTAAGGTGAGATCAGAGACACTCTTCCAGTTGAATTAAGGGGTATAACAAATGATTCAACATTTAAATATAAGATAAATAAATGGATAAAAGTGAATCAAGTTTATAATAATGTGTATTTTATTTTCTGTGTATGTCATTGTTGTTTTTTGTAACTCTAATGACATGGTGTGTGTAATGGGTTTTTGATTTTAGGTTGCCTTTTTTAAAATCTGGCATCATTGGCTGTAGGTAATCACCGATGTTATTTTCAGTCAAAATTCATTTCACACGGCATGATTTGAATCGCTGACAGTTCCAGATATTTAGCATGCCAAATATCTTCTGCGCATCTGCGACTCATCTGCGATTCTCTCAAATCGCGTCTTTGATAGTTCACACTGTGTGATTGTTACTCGCGTGAACGAGCACCGATTTCCCTTTCAGGCATTTGTCGCGTTTTCTCAAAACCTGTCGGCGAGTCAAAATCGAGGCTAAAATCATGCAGTCTGAACTCAGCATAAGTAGAATAAACATTCTAGACATGTTGTAGTAGCTGTTTGCTGACAACCATTACACATACAAAATAGTACAATGGCAAAGTACTCATAATTAGATAACACTTCAGAAAATAGTATTTTTACGACCATTTGAAAATTCACTAGATTTATTAAGTTTGGGTTTGTGCAAAATGTTCATATTTGAGTAACACTTTATAAAATTGCATGATATAAATCAGCAACTAGATAATTAATCATTTATTAAGCATTAATGCTAATAAACATTAGCAATCAGTTCATAAATGCTGTATTTGAAATATTTGAAAACATGTTTTGAAATATATGTCTCATTTAAAATTTTTAAAATAGTATTTGGTAGAAGAAAACAAGTTTCCCCATTTCACATGCGTCTAAAATAAGAGACCAAACTTACATCTGTGCTCCAGCATTAAAGACTTCATATAGTTTTATTAATCAGGAGTCGCCACAGTGGAATGAACCGCCAATTTATCCAGCATATGTTTTACGCAGCGGATTCCCTTCCAGCCGCAATTATCTCTGGGAAGCATTTATACACACTCATTTACTACGTACAATTTAGCCTACCCAATTCACCTGTACCACATGTCTTTGGACTGTGGGGGAAACCGGAGCACCTAGAGGAAACCCACACGAACACGGGAGAACATGCAAACTCCACACAGAAAAGCCAACTGACCCAGCCGAGGCTCGAACCAGCGACCATCTTGCTGTGAGGCAACCCACTACGCCCTCCTGTAACTGAGCGTTTTAACTGAAACAGTTTGGCAGCAGATGTAGGGCTTCACCTTCTCACCTCTCTAATGAGATTTACAGAACAATTAAGTAAACAGCTCTATCCTGGCTGACATCGTTCCATAATGACAGGGAAAAAACAATAAAATTTTAGTATTTTCAAAGGTAACTTGCAAAAAGTACTTCCTAAGACATGTTACGTGTAAAAAAAAATCTCCAAGAATCAAAACCCAAGTCTACAGAGGGAGCCAGCCATTGTACACATATTAACAATTATCAACTAAACTTGTCTTAAAGGTACCAATGGTGTGGGTCTAAAAATGCAACACGTTAGAGCGCATCAAAGCAGCCCGAGTTGCTACATGTATTTGAGACAATGAGAAGAGCGGATGGGCTAAACTGGTGGTTGTAGAAAAAGGACAAGAGCCCACAGAGAAGACAGAGATACTAAGTAAAAGTATTTAAATATGCAGCATAAGTGGGGAAAAATCATGCAACCATAGCTTAAGCTTCCCGTAGAATTTGCTCAATTTTCCCCTTCAAGAATCAAGTTAAACAGGTTTTTATTGGAGGCAACACAATATCTGTGATTTTATGATATTTTTGTACCTTTTACATCACAGGTTCTAGATAGGCCTAAAATACCTGAAGGTGACGAAAGCGAGGATGTGTGATTCTGTTTGACACTGGCCTTCCAGAACTGGATGCCCCTGCATTAAACAAAGGAGATTAAAATGCCTGACCTCATTTTTGATCATTTAGGCCACAAAAAAGATCCAAGTGTAAAGAAAAAGACCACTAAAAGCAGCTGAAAACTTCACTAAGCATTTTACTTGAATTTGTGAATCACTCATAAATGTGGCTTTCACACACCAAATAAACCTTTTCATAGTTCTTTAAACTACAGGCGGAAGAAGCTTGTATGTTTTTCTCACAAGACTTCACAGTGACCCATCATCCTGTTGTATTTGTTAAAGTGAAAAGCTCAGGGTTGTGTCTGATTTTTAAATATTCAGGGCTAATTGTTTAATTGTCACTTGACATTCCAAAGGCATGCCAAAAATGTTGCCAAAATTGTTACATAAAATCAGTAGTGGAAAGTACTAAAAACAAAAAGTACGCAAAAACAAAAACTGCAAAAAAACGTATTTCCTGGGACATATTTTGCTCTCTCCGGAAATGTATATAGGGGTATGTAATCAGAATGAGCTTGGGTTGGTGTAAACGTAACATTCTGTAGTGCATTTAGTGATTGTTTAAGGCCATTTTGGTCATCATACGGTAAACATCCGTCATCTTCTCATCAGTGACGTCCAGTCTAAACAGTCTCTTTGAATGTAAAATACCTTCTTGGACACTTTTAATGCTTCCAATTTGTTTGCTGTATGTTTTAAGGTAGTTCAGTATGATGCAAATTACTTTCTAGGTGGATTTGGACAGGATACACAGGACTGATTTTTCTAATCCCCATAGACAGGAATTTAGTGACTGCAGGTTGAAGGAAAGTAGTAGAGTAAAAGTACCAATACTGCACTAAAAATGTACTCAAGGGAAAGTAAAAGTACACGTTTTTAAAACTACTTAGTAAATTACAATTTCTGAGAAAACTACTCAATTGCAGTAATTTGAGTATTTGTAATTTGTTACTTTACACCACTGCATATAATTTAGCCGACTTTAGGCATATATGACCTTGCTTGAAATTAGAAGAATTAGAACACTTTTTTCTCCTCATATTACATATTGTCTTACTATCTCTTAGTAGATCACAAGCAAGAACAATAGTTTTGAAATCAGTTTAATCTATATGTAAACAGACACTTGAAGAACTTGATCAGAAGTCCATTAGGTATCATCACTGTAATATAATACAAAAACATTATTTATTGAGCCAGGGTTTCTGCAGGGTCTTAAAAAGTCTTAAAACGTCTTACATCTCAAAAACCAAAGTTTAGGCTTAAAAAAGTCTTAAATTTACTGAAATATTGTGGTGTTGGTCTTAAATCTTTTTTAAATAGGTCTTAATTTTACTTTGTTCATGTATTGCTACCAAATCTGGCCAAAACCCATATAAACACCAACAATCATCTCAATAAAACTTTAAACTTTTTATTAAAAAGAGGTAATTTTTAACTCTTTTTATCACAATGGTTTAATTATTTTCCTTACAGTAAAATTTGTTTGAACGTTCTCCATGTATTTACTGCTGAGGACATCAACCTGGACAGATTGTTATGCATAGATTTAGTTTATTATAGTTTTTAAAACTTTTAAAACATTTGTTCATTTTTTTAATTATTTAAAAGAAAGTTTATGTTAGAAAAAAAGTGTATGGGTACAAGTAGAGCTTGTTTTTATACAATATTTAAAATATTTAGCTAAGAAATACAATCTAAAATATTTAACTTTTTTATTATTAATGTATTATTGTATTATTAAATTATAATATTTTTGTTTTTGATAGGGCAAATAAAAATCATTTCCATCTGGGCCATTTGAAAAATTCCTTAGCCTTTAGCCCTTTATGGGGTTTAAAATTTCATTCACAATGGTCTTAAAATTGTCTTAAAAAGTCTTAAATTTAACTCTGTGAAACCTGCAGAAAACCTGTGAGCTTAAATATTTTTTATGTGAGTTTGTTCACAGACGAAAAAAAAAAAAAATTAAAAAAATAAAGAAAAATAATTTCTTGAATATGAATATCTGACTGTGAATGTGAATAAGCTTAAGTCCTATTTTTAAAACACTAATTAACCTGTACTTAATGAATTAACTAACTTATAATGAAGTTCACATAAGGGATTGTTTGAGGATGAAGATTGGCCAGTCAAGGGTTGTATACTTTAAATAGTTTTGTTTAAACACGTGTGCAGGCAGCTGGTAATACTAGATTATTGTGGTTGTTAAGTTTGCATATTCATACTTTCACTGGAAATCTAAGTTTATTGTCTGACGATAAACGTTGATGACAGTGACTGACAGTTACACTCCTCCGGATATTTCTTTTGCGTTCACACAGCAGTTCCCAGATTAAGAAAATATTTCTAATTTAAGGTGAGATCAGAGACACTCTTCCAGTTGAATTAAGGGGTATAACAAAAGATTCAACATTTAAATAAAAGATAAATATCATGTGTATTTATTTTCTGTGTAAGTCATTGTTGTTTTTTGTAACTCTAATAACATGGTGTGTGTAATGGGTTTTGATTTTAGGTTGCCTTTTTTAAAATCTGGCAGAGGACAACAGATGAAAATTAGCTCTTGCGCTAACTCTGGCTTATTTACAGTTCCTACTATTGATTAATGAGCACTGTCCCTGTAAAATAAAGGAAAAAAATACAAGTTTGTTATAAGAGCTTTTTTGGGGGACCTCAGAGTATACCTAGAAAAATAGCAAACAGTGATGCAAGTGTTTATGAAGACAATGGCTCACAACAAGAAGTTCCCTGGTTTGAGATGCATGGGGGATTTGCATGTTCTCCTGTTGGTTTACTCCAGTTTTGTCCCACAGCTCAAAGAAGTTGCACAATGTGAAGTTTTGAAACTGTGTGTATTAATGGTTTCTAGCCATCAATACACAGATGCTGGAATGGTGATAAGTAAGAATGTATTTATTAATTGGGTAAATGCGAGCACAGTACATGGTGATTCAAAAGAATTCCACAACTTTGAAAATTGAGAACTCTGCAAAGAAGAAAAGGAGAGCTAAGCTCTTTCTGTCGTCGATTTAAGGAAGCTCTGAAGTTTAAGTACTCTTCACATTGATTAATTACCCAAGGTTCCATCATGTTTCTCTGATTAAATACAGATTTTTAAGTTGGGGTATTCTTTTTGAATCACCCTGTATATTAATGTGTTGTAAGACATGAATGAACAGGAAGCTATTGACTACAGTGTCAGTGTTGCCCTCAATGACCCTGCAAGTGGTCATGCTAATTTGGTCCACCTTCATGCTGTTTTTTTCACTGTCATAAGTTTTGTAATTGTAATTTTTGAAATCAACTTTTCTGGACATCTCAATTTATGTCAGTCAAACTGACTATAAAAGAATTGGGTCTAGGGAGAGTCTGTGCTATCTAACAAAAGAAAATTATAACAGTATTACACATTTTTTGTAGTATTACACAGTTTCTAAGACTTGTTTTTTAGGTATGGGTTTGGTGAAACGGTTAATATTTGTTTTATTCCATAAAGGTCTAGTAACATAAAATTTCTAATTAAAAAAATATCATAATGTTTTTTAAAACATGACAATTAATCAGAATTATATACACTACCAGTCAAAAGTTTGGGGTCAATAATTTTTAAATGTTTTAAAATAAGCATATCCTCACCTTTAGCTCACCTGTAGCATTTATTTCATCAAAAATACAGTACAAATTGTACATTGTGAAAGGTTTTTGCACTATAAAATAACTGTTCAAAAGTAGTTTATCATTTCATTTAATAATGTATTCCAGTGATTTTAAATATGAATTTTCAGTTTCATTACTCCAGTCTTCAGAGTCATGATACTTCAGAAATCACTCTAATATTCATTCATTCATTTGCTTTTCGGCTTAGTCCCTTTATTAATCAGAGGTCGCCACAGCAGAATGAACCGCCAACTTATCTAGCATATGTTTACGCAGCGCATGCCCTTCCAGCTGCAACCCATCACTGGGAAACACCAATACACTCTCATTCACAAGCATACACTATGAACAATTTAGCTTACCCAATTCACCTATACCACATTTCTTTGGACTGGGGGAAACTGGAGCACCCGGCGGAAACCCACATGAGCATGGGGAGAACATGCAAACCATGGTCTCTGAACCAGCCGAGGCTCTCACCAGCGACCTTCTTGCTGTGAGACAATCATGCTACCCACTGAGCCACCATGATGCCCTACTCTAATGTTAATTATTATTATTATTATTATTATTATTATTATTATTATTATTATTATTATCACTGCATACAATAAGAAAGCAGTTATTTAAAACTTTAATAAATATTTAACAAATTGTTTTACATTTAATAAATGCTGCCTTGATCAACAGAATAATTTTCTTAAAAAAAAAAAAACATGGAAAAATTTACCCCAAACTATTGTTTTGATTGAAAATAGGGGTTATTCTTATATTAACTAAACATCATTTTGACCAACAGTCATTTCAACTATAAATAATTTTTTTTTTATTTTACATTAGAGGAAATGTCTTTTATTTCTAAAACGTGTGTGAGCATTTATTGTTGTTTGTTAGAAATATCCATATTGGAAATAAATGAGGAAACTAATTTAAACAAGCTTTTTTTGTTTCTTTCTTTCTTTGTTTGTTTCTTTCTTTCTTTCTTTCTTTCTTTCTTTCTTTCTTTCTTTCTTTCTTTCTTTCTTTCTTTCTTTCTTTCTTTCTGTCGATATCTAGCCTAAACTTGTTTAGGTTTGAGAATTTGACAATAAGTTTTGGAAAATATGTTTCAATAAGAAATTGTATTAGATGCAAAAAACAAAAATAAACAAAAAAATTACAATATTACAATAATTTGCCAAAAAGAAGAGATCAAACTCACATTTGTGCTCCAAATCATTTAGCATTTCTCAGTTTAAACTGGAAATTTAACTTTCATCTAATTATTATTAATACTGTATAAAAGGAATATACCATGAAATCCAATAGACATAAAAATGTAAATGTAGGGAAAGGCAAAAAAATATTATTTGTATGAAGATTTAAAAAAATAAAAATAAAACCGCGTAAGACATCAAAACTCACACTTACAACCGGTGACATATCTTCTTTTTAACACAAGATGGCGCACATGTAAAACATAATGCTTTCCTCATTATAAAATAATTTGGGCTCGACATCAACAAATCGAGTGCTGCGTAATTATTACCCCAAAGGCCTTGGTTGTAATAAATAATTAACCTCTAAAACAATCTTTAGTTTGTTTTTATGCTTTATTTTGTATATTTGTTGAACTTTATTGAATAAGCATATTTGACTGCACATACGAATGAGCTTCAAGTGACTAATTAACCTGTACTGAATTAAAAATAATAGCTCAAATCAACAATCTCAGACGAGTGATCAGGCCAGAGAGGGTATTCAGTGAGTTAGATCTCCGGTGTATGAATGGATGTGTGGTGTACGTGACAGCACGTCCATCACGGAGCAATTGTGTATCGATTGCGTTGTTAACTGTTCTGACACTTTGATGCGCCTTTTTCTTTGACGAGACTCTTTTCTCTTTTGTGTGCTATTGTATTTGATACACGCTGATCTACTATTCTCCCCTTCTTTGAAGTTAAAGTTAACGGAATTGTCTGTGAATTGTTAAAATCCGACCTGAAAGTCATACAGCCTTTAAAGTATTTTGTAAATATATACAAAGTATATTTTGTACCTAAAAGGCTCAATTGCAAAAATATTAAATATATTTATTTTAAAATGTATTTCAGGATCAAGAAAAAAATCTATTTGCAAGGTTACAATAAAGAAGAGAAGCCCAAACAAGCACCCGGGGGCCAAAGTTGGCCCATGATAACCTTTGATTTGGCCCACCAGGGAGAGTGATGGGGATGGTTTCAAATTTAATGTAACTCTTTGTTTGTTTGCTTTATTGTTATTATTAAAAGCCAACTGAAATTAAATGTTTCAATTAAATTTTGTAAAATAATCAGATTTTGTCTAAATGTAAATACTGTCACCCGACAATGCAGAGAATTTGGTGAGTAAATCAAGTCAAGGGCAGATTCTGCTTGACCTGTATATTCAGCATTGAACTCCACTGTGGTATAAATGTGATAGTTTGGGCACCCCTGCAATAGAATGTGGATGGAGATCAAAATACATTGTACTTTTTAAATGAATCCAGACTAAAACAGTTTAGATCAGGGGTGCCCAAACTTTCGTATGAAGGCCAAAAACCAAATATCACTAAGAGCTGTGGGCCGAAGGTATTTGTACTGAATTTATTTTATAATATTTCAAAATAAACAGAAAACGTTACTTTAAACTTTTTAACTTTTTAAATAATTACTTATTGCTATAAAAAAAATCTATCACATTTATAACACAGTTGAGTTCAATGCTGAATACACAGGTCAAGCAGAATCTGCCTTTGACTTGATTTACTCACCAAATTCTCTGCATTGTCAGGTGACAGCATGTACATTTAGACAGAATCTGATTATTTTACATCATTTAATTGAAACATTTAAGTTCAGTTGTCTTTAAACCATAACAATAAAGCAAACAAACAAAGGGTTACATTAAATTTGCATTGTCAATCTGGAAACCATCCCCATCACCCTTCCTCAGATGGGATGGTGGGCCAAATTAAAGATGACCATGGGCCAACTTTGGCCCCCGGGCCCTAGTTTGGGCTTCTCTGGTTTAGATTAACAGGAAGCAGCTGTACAGTTATGTTTGATTTTGTCTGATAACAGAGGAGATGTTTTGTGTCTTGCCTAAATTTTCTTTACATTTTACATTTGTGTACTTTTAGAAGGTAATTTGGTAAACACATTCATGTTTTAAAATACGCAAATGCTTTAAAATATATTCAAATTTATTTTACAAAGACGGTACCATGTGGGTTCATTTTTGTCTTTCTTATTCTGTTATAAACTAAGGGTGAATAAATAACTGTTGATTCGGATCTTTTAAATAGATTTCTATTTAATTAAAGAGGCAGATCAAATACAATTACATACATAGAGACAAATAATAATAAAAAAGAAAGTGCACAGAAATATACACAAAGACAAACAAACGCCTGGGTAACAAAAATAAAAATCAAATAAAGTTACAAAGGAAGAATATAAAGATACAGTTTTCATTGCTTTTGGATTTAAAAAAAAGAGTGCTGGATAGTTTCCAAATACTGGTCTAGGTCAGTTTTAAATAGATCAAAAAAATTTTTTAGAGCCACTAAACTTTCGTTTGTCAATATGAAACTTGGCTAATAGAATACATTAATTATTTACACTTTTTCCAAGTTTTCTTTAGAATTGTCAAACAACCCAAAGAAAATATCTTTAGAGAAAAGGAAAAGTCACTCATAATATAAGACTGAATAAACATCAACAGATCTGACCAGAATCTCTCTGTGTATGAGCACTGCCAGAACAAATTATTAGTCTTACTGTGACAAAAGGAAGCAGTTCACACCCAATGTCTTATATTTCTGGAGACAGACCTTCATAGGATGACATTTGTGACTTAAATAGATTGCTCAGAGGCATTAAACAAAACGAACTGAATCAGTTCCCTGAATGATTCAGCTCACGAATCGTTTGAACAGTGCCTCACTCAGCAAACACTGACGAAATATACTGCATGAAGAGCTTTTTTTTGCAGATAACACACTGAACCAAAAGCTCCACAAGCTCTCTTTTCGTTTTCCAGCACTAAAAACCTGCTGAGGCTCACCTGTAAGCGCGTCTCCGAAACTTTAAACGCCTTGAGCGGCATGAACAGGTGGTGAGGAGGTGTGTCCAAGCAAACGACAGGCTTGACTTTTGACCATCGAAACTGCAGGGAAAATAACGCGAGCGCAAAGGGTTGAACCAATCGGCGCGTTCTTCCACGCAGTGGGCGGAGCCATCCCTGCTAGAATGAAGTGGAAGCAGCTCGCCGGAGAGTCAGTGAAACAGGCGCTGTCAGAGGGAGTGGATATACACTTGTCGGCTCAGCTGATTTGAATGACAACAATATTTTGGAAATAGTCGGATACATTTTCATCTGCTGAGCTAACGCGTGGCGCAAGGATCGCACGAAATAAGGTGGGTGCCGATTAAGACTTTTTTCTAGTATATGCGTGTGCTTGCAAAGCTTAAATTATAGAGATACATCATTTAGTCTGAGTGATAATGTAATTTAGAGTAACTTAATATTTGGGAAACGAATAGCTAGCATTCTGGGGACCAGTAAACAAATCTTGGAGCACAAAATGATAACGTCTGCCATGTTGAATTACTTGTTGGGAGAAAATGATGAATAATAATCATGTCTTCATGTATGGAGATGTGCCACTCCTAAAGCGCGTTTACAGTTGGCCATAGAGATCTGCGACAGACTCGTGTTTTCCACATTTACATAGGCCGGCACGTGCGCTTTTATCTGTTTGCAACTGGTAACTACTGTTGAACAATAAAATAGCATGAATAGACAGACACGAGTCTTGGATTTTTACCGATGCGTAATTTTGGCGCCCCTGTGGCGCTACATGTGCAAATAGGCTTCCTGCTGTTTCATCCTTCATTCACCATCACTGACACTGAATGACACCCAGCCTGGATGAATCTGTGTGCCTTTTAAAATGACAAAAAGACAAGCATGCTCACTTAGAATGAAGTAAAGGAGAGCTGTAAAACTGTGTGTCATGGTGCTCCACTGCTGGCCTCATTTCATCATCTCCTTTTTCATTTGGTTTCAGGTTATCAGAGCAACAGCAGCAGCTTCTCAGGGGAACGAGAGAAGCCTTGTGAATATTTGGTGAAGCGGTAGCAGCGGCGACACCTGGTCTCCCGAGTCCCCACGTTCGCTTTCATCCTCATCAGAGTGGAGAAACAAGATGGGGAATGGATTATCAGAGCCCCATGCCATCTTTCCGTGCCTGCCGTCCTTCCAGGCCCTGCACATTGTTATTCTCGGTTTGGACTGTGCCGGTAAGACCACAGTGTTGTACAGACTACGCTTCAACGAGTTTGTGAACACCGTTCCCACCAAGGGCTTCAACACAGAGAAGATCAAAGTAAATCTCGGTGCCAAAAGCCGGACTGCCACCTTTCACTTCTGGGATGTAGGGGGTCAGGAGAAGCTCCGGCCGCTCTGGCGCTCATACACACGGTGTGCCGATGGCCTTGTGTTTGTGGTGGACTCGGTAGATGCAGAACGCATGGAGGAAGCCAAGACGGAGCTACATAAGATCACACGGCTTCAGGAGAACCTGGGGGTGCCTGTGCTGGTGGTGGCTAACAAGCAGGACCTGCGTAGCGCTTTGCCCCTCTCTGAAGTTGAACAGATGTTGGCGCTGAATGAGCTCGGTTCTCATACACCCTGGCACCTCCAACCGGCTTGTGCCATCATCGGAGAAGGTCTCCAAGAAGGCCTTGAACGTCTCCACACCATGATCATCAAGCGGAGAAAGATGATGAGGCAGCAGAAACGAAAAAGATGACTATTTGGTGATGGGAATGTGAGCTGGTAGGCCTCTGTGATGGCTCCGCTACTGATGTGCCATGGGCCATTGTGGCCACTGTACTCCTGGGAGTATTGTTTCGATGGGCTGAGTTTTATCAGTCAGGAGGTCCTGGATGAATACAGTTCAGAGACTACGAGAGGACAATATTGATTGACCACTTTGGTTATCGGATTGTAGCAGCGGTGGGATGATCACATGGAACTTTCACATCAACGCAGTGTTACGTCATTGGGTCTGTGGTACATCCAGTTCTTGTGAAGAACAGCACTGGACATGAACTTGTAAATGACAAAGACTGTTCGCCAAAGAGTTGGTTTTTGTCCCTGCGTCTGACATGTTACACGTACCTAATATCCTAGCATTCATATGAAGTCTTGAAATGGAAGGACTGATTACCAAAGCTGCCATGGACTAATGAAAAAAATCCTGCACATTCAGGATGATTGGTTTTATCCAGAATGACCACCCATCATTTTCCCTAAGTTTTTGTCGTCTCGGTGGTCAGGGGAACCAGAATAAGCTTTATGGATCACTTGTTGGGGAACGCACAAATGTTTATATAAGACTAGAGTCACTGAAGCAGGGTATTTCGTTAACCACTAAAGTATTTCAACAGGTGAATGTGGAAAGATTTGTAAGAGGTTAAAGGTGTACAATTCTTCTTAAGTGGCCCTGTTGACACATGGAGGACTTGAGGACTACTAGCATTATTTCTAGCTGTACCTACATTGTGTGCTCTCCTGAACAACAAGAGATGTTTAAATGCACTTTAGCAATTCCCTTTTCTAAAATATGAACTTGTAAAATCTGATTTTGTTTTTTTTTTTGTAAAGAGTTTATCATGTTACAAAAATGAAGTAACGTATTGCTTCAAATGAAGCGTTTTTTTAACTATCCACTGTTTCACATTCAGATGTGTAAATTTGTCACTCAGTGCTTGTGTGTTGGGGGATGTTCATATTTATGTGTCAGAATTTGTACACTTTGAATAAATCCACAACTACACTGAACATACAATTAAGTTTGGAGTCCTCATTACTACTTGTTGCACAATGAATCGGATTGTCAAAGTTTATGACTTGACAACATTTAGTCTGATAATTGCTTGACGCACTTTAAAGATGAGTCACTGACTTTTAAAGTCACTGGGACACACAGTGAAGAGGAGATATGACGTAAATAATCTGTGACCTGTTCTAGGCATGCGACCAAAAAGGCTGTACTTTGTACATGGTTTGTTGTCAAACATCTATAAATGTTAAAGGTGCTGCTTAATTGCCATTCTTGCATCATTATATTGAACGTGAGGGCTAAAGTGTAAAGGCCTAACCCTTTAACTGCCCCACCAAGAAAAAAAAATGTTTGGATTGCATTTCTTAACCCCTAATGTCGCTAGTTTACACACTCAATGCATTTTATTTCAACACATCCCATAATTTCTAAAACATCAACCTCTACAAAAATGTTTAATATGTCGGCTTATGGTAAAAGTACAAGAATTAATAGATATACTATTAAAAATCTGGAAGTGTAAGACCAATTTATTTAAAAAAAATAATCAAAATAAAACATTTTTGAATACTAAATCATCTTTATTTTTTGAAGTATGCCATAAAATATTTCACATTCTCATTTAACATGTTTTCTTTTTGTTTTGTTTTTACAATAAGACCAAAATCAAGTGTAATTGTGCAACAGGATTATGTTTGTTTCATTTTGTAAACCAACAATGCTGTGTAGTGTAAATCGTTATTTAAAACAGTCATTCTTTAAATTACTTTAACATTCATTATTTAAAACAGTCAAATTATGGTCAACCACTATAAAAAAAAAAATCACAATATTTTTGCTTATTTACTGATATTGGTTTCTTTACCAGTGTCAGCTTGTGTGTCAACTACTAAAAAATAAACCATTTAAATTACAGCTTCTTTACATAATGCTTCTCTTATTTATATATAAAAAAACAATCAAATCTATTATTTTTAATTCAAATAACTATACATTTGAAGCCTTCACAAAAGGGAAGCAGGTTCACAAAGAACTTGAAGCTTTGCTTAAATGATACTAGAATTATATTGCAGTTACAGTTTCATTTGGAATATTGAATGCTCCGAAAGGTCCTGAGATTTCTGAAAGCAAGTATCAAAAGTAAAAAAAAAAAAGTAATTTATTGTTTTTACAATGTTAATCATTTGCATAAACAGCCAAGATGATCACAAAAAATAAGTAGTACATAATACATACAGTGCTCAGCGTATAAGTATAAAGTATAAATTCATATTTTTAACAGGAAGCTATACAATATTATGTTTGTGCATATACATTAGTTTATTCAGTACTGAAGCCAAATCTTCCAAGCCAAATCTTTGCTTAACAAAATAACTTACGATAACGGTCCAAAAACTAGTACACACAAATTAATATGTTATAGAAAAATATTAAACACAAATTTTAAAAATCAAGAGAAGCAACAAAATGGAACAATTTAGTTGAAATTTTGTAGGTTGTAAGTTTTTGCTTGAATTTAACTGCATTATCTTTCAAGTTATAAATATGTTTGGTGACTAAAATATTATTTTAATAAATATATCTGTTTAATAAATCTGTTTTGTTTAAATGCACCTAAATAAATTGCCTATATTCACTGAGAAATGGATAAACATATTGGGTGTACTCATTTATGCTGAGCACTGTACATAACCAAAAACATGTATAAGGTTTAAAATGTATATCTGATTGAATCTACACAATGCAGTTCATACTAGTCTGGATTAATATATGAACAGTCTGGAACAGATTCTAAATAACAGTCTGGAACAGATTCTCAAACAATGTCAGGACATTAGTCAATTTAAAAGGTTTTATAATTATATATTATTAAAGGAATATAATGATTAATAGAAGTGATTGAAAACGAACAAAATGAGAAAGGTATGATGAAATTTCAATTAATGGCTGTTTGCAATACTATGTACTTTTTGGTTGTTATGTTATGAAACGTAAAGCTACAAATGGAATCAAACATATAATATGCCAAAGATGCCAAAGGGATAAAATATTTCTCATGTAAAGCTCATATGTCTCATGTAAAAAGAAGAGATACGTAAATAAAGAAATAAGTTAAAGTAATAAACGAATGATGTGTGTGATAATGGGGTGGGAAAAATAATAAGCTTGTGCTTCATCCCGCTTCATTTCGACAATGTATTTTGTTTAAAGAGCTGTTTCGTGTAAGATTTTTTGTTCGAAATAAATAAATAAAATAAAATCAAAGATAATATAATAAGCATCAGTTGATACAACATTTCAGAAAAACAATACTATTTTTATTTTTAATTCCAATGTGCATTATGTATTTCTAGATGCAAAGATGCATATCTAAGACCTTGGCTTGTAAACCATTTTCTTCATCATCCACAATCTACTTGATCGCTGACCTTTAAAACAAAGTAAATCAAACGCTTCTTCCATAACAAAGCACCCTTGCTGAGAGTTCATCCTAAATGAAGCATTTATCTAATAAGTCAGCACAAGCATAATTTGTTCTTTGACAAACTCTGATATCAAACTGAGTGTTTCAACACAGCTGGTTTTGCCCGGAGCCCCACAGAGTGGAATGTTTGTGTTTGGAGAGTTTCTAGCACAGCCGGTTCTAGCACAAAAATACTTTCTCTGGGAACAAAAAAGGCTTTAATGCAGAGAGAGAGGGGCCTGTGCACCAGCTGACCAGTTCAAACAGGCCTCCGTCGCTGGACGTTGGTCTATTCTGCATTCAGATGGCAGCTGGATGACAGACAGATCACGTGATACTGCTCTCAGAAGATAATAGAAGTGGGATTGGCTTCTAATTGGGTCTCAAATCATGAAAAATGCAAACGTCTATCCTCCACAGAAGCCGCAGCATGCACCAAGTGGAAAACCTGCTGTTCTGGTGCTTGTACAGGGAGACGGTACAAAGAGAATTCACAATTTAGCATCTCAAAACACTGTTGCATGCTTTTGTATATTGCACAGGCCTGCATCATATTTCTGACTAAAATCTAATATTTTATTTTTTAACGGGAGTGTGATTTTAACTGGAATATGATTTTGTTGCATATTCGCTTTTCAGCAAACATTCGCAAGGAAGAAGAAGGTTATACTCCTTTATTGCCTGAATATAAGACCAAGTGGTGTAAAGAGTAGTGAAAAATCATACTTAAGTAAAAGTACCATTACTTGCTTAAAAATGTAATGCAAGTAGAGTAAAAGTTTCTGTTGTGAATATTACTCAAAGTGAGTAAAAAGTTTCCCTTTCAAAAGAACTTAAGAATAGTGAGTATTACGCTGATGCATTTACATGTAATTTGTGGATGTGTGTAAACGTAACATTCTGTAGTGCATTTAGTTATTGCCCAGCAGGCACAGAACGGCATAAGACGTTAATATTAGGTTAGATTTAGGTCGTGACGTCAGGTGACTGAAATTCAATGTCTAGCCAGCGTCTAAGGACAACATTATTTTGATCACCGATAACAACGTCAAATAACGTTGATATTTTTGGTTGATTTTAGGTTGTGTTGTAAAGTGACGAAAATCCAACAATGAGGCAACATCTTAAATCATGTTGATGACATTTATTCATCAGGTATGGCAACCAAAATCATAGTGGTAACGTCCACACAACGTCAAGATGTAACATCATTAAAAGTTGATATGTGGTTAATTTAAGTTGGACGTTGGACATTGACGTTGGCCTGACATTGAGTTCTGACATCAAACAAATTTTCATTTCCAAACAAAATGCAACGTCCCCACAATGTTGGGGTACAACGTCAATTTAATGTCATTTTGACGTCTTGTGTCTGCTGGGTGTTTAAGGCCATTTTGGTCAACATAAAGTAAACATCTGTCATCTTCTCATCAGTGACGTGCATCTAAACAGTCTCTGGGTCAATGCGTGTAAAGATTTTGGACATCTACTTGGACACTTTTAATGCTTCCAAACAGTTTGCTGCAATTATAAATCACCTATGTCTTGAGGTAATTCATTATAATGCGATTTACCTTCTATGTGCGATTTGATTGGACAGAAATCACAGGACTGATTCTCCTAATTCCCATAGACAAGAAATAATAAAGTGGTGACTGCAGGTTGAAGGAAAGTAGTGGAGTAAAAGTACCAATACTGCACTAAAAATGTACTCAAGGGAAAGTAAACGTACACATTTTTAAAACTACTTAATACATTACAATTCCTGAGAAAAACTACTCAATTACAGTAATTTGAGTATTTGTAATTTGTTACTTTACACCACTGATAAGTCCTCTCTTCCTATGAGGAAGCTTAAATAATAGGAAACATTTTCTGAAAATGTTTGCAAATTGATCTCGATGTAATGAACAATCATTCTTCTATTAATGTTACTAAAACAAACATTCAAAGTTCTCTAGTCTTTGATAGGCTCTAGTCTTCGGTCGTTTTCAGAATATTAGCAGAAAATTGTTTGGTCACACTATATTTTAAGATACAACTATCGCTATTAACAAACCTGTGAAATAACTGAAATCATGCAGCATAGTGATATACAGTATTGGGGGTAATACATTACAAGTAACGCAAGTTACACAATAATATTACTTTTCTAAGTAACAAGTAAAGTAACGCATTACTTTAAAAAATTAAGTAATAATATTTGAGTTTTTTTTTTATGTAACGCGAGCTACTTTTTAGATTAACTAATTCACTTAAAAAAAAAATGCTGAATCAAAATTAGTGTAATCACAATAAATCACACTCAATGAGAGAATGAACTCCCTGCAGGAACAGACAGAAACCAAGATGGTAGAGTTTTACATTTCTGTGATGGAAGTATTCTCATTATTTTGTCCCAATGGACTATGATTTTACATAGATTTTTTAATCAGACAAAAATACAAAAGTAGCAAACACATTGTTTTCAACTTTCATTAATTTGTATATACAGCATGTGTAGCGCCAGGAAGTTCTCAGAAGATAACATTGTTCTAACTTTTTTGTTAGATTTTTTTTTTAAAGTAAATGAAGGTTATACACTGTGTCGTTAAATGCAGAGCTCCTCTATTTAAAAAAAAAAATACCCTGCAAGTTCTAAAAGAGATCAAGCCTCAGACAGGTATGAAAAAGTAACTCAAAAGTAACGTAATGCATAAAAAGTAACTAAGTAACGCAACTAGTTACTTTTTTGGGGAGTAACTCAATATTGTAATGCATAAAAAGTAACTAAGTAATGCAACTAGTTACTTTTTTGGGGAGTAACTCAATATTGTAATGCATTACTTTCAAAAGTAACTTTCCCCAACACTGGTGATATGGAACTGTGATGAGTTTAAAACCTGCTTGCAATTACTTTAGATGTGCTTTTGCCTGTAAATAATTGCACACCTTACAATGTTCACCAGTCAAGTTCAGTAGCACAACAAAAATTTACAGCAAATATCTTTCGAAAATAAATAAATCTGTAAACAGATATTCATCAACTCGTTTATGTACCCATTTTCACTATTAACTAGCAGATTATTACCTGCCTATTAATAACATACTGACTGATTATTATTACTTATAAAGACAATATTCTGCATGGTCTTATTCAACATCCTCACTACCCTAATATCTATTAATAAGCAGCAAATATGGAGTTCATTGAGCTAAAAGACAAAGTTAATGGTTTGTTATAGCGAGAATTGTACTTTAAAAAAATGTTTAGTTCTCAGTTTATTTTCACATGTATGATTTTTTTTATGCCTAATCCTGATTTCAAGAAAATGAGAGCATGACCCAGATGCTTTCCACTACATCTGTCAGCTTTTTACAGCAGTGACAGGAAATGACAGATTTATATTATTTATGAACTTGTGTTTATGTAATATTTGTTGACATAACATGAGTTTACATGAACACATTAAGCTCCTTTGCAGATTGTAAGTTAAATTATAAATTTCATATACACATACTTTTACAAAACATTTGACTGCTTTTGTTATTTTGATATGTGCCTTAATTCTGATTTTAACAGCGTAGTTCAAAATAAAAGAGCAACCTACAATTTTCAAATTTCCTTTTTGACATTCTCCTAACAGGAGTAAGATGGCAGTCTTTAAGCCTATTTCATGAGTTATACAAAAATAATTCTCCAGTTAAACACTGAAAAGT
Organism: Danio kyathit; assembly: GCA_903798195.1. NCBI lineage: Eukaryota > Metazoa > Chordata > Actinopteri > Cypriniformes > Danionidae > Danio > Danio kyathit. The sequence continues at coordinate 37,912,842 of LR812537.1, read as the reverse complement.
GCAAGGATTTAACTTGATCGTGCTGTGTGGACAAAGGTTCCCTTTAGTGATGAAAGCAAGTTTAATTTATTTGGCTCCAATGGGAAACATTATGTTCACTGTCAAACCGGGGAAAACCTGAACTTACATTTTATAATGGATTAAAAGGTGGAGGAGGAAGTGTCATTCAAGAAGTCATTCAAAGCAAGGGCCTGTACACTTCCTACTCATTTTGACTGCTGTAACTTTCAGAAATTTTAGCTGTAATCTTTCTTTGGGCTACAATCATTGCTAATCTTTAATTCTGATCACTGTTTTCCACAAAATAAAAGTGATTTGATTATTTGGTCAAATATAGGCAAAAATCCTTTATGTTTTGAATAATGAAGATTACATTATTTCTGAAAAAACTGTTTTCTAAATTTGTTCTCCACTTTATATATTTTTTTAAATAAGCTCATTTTACAAGTCCCCTTAGAGTTAAACAGTTTATTATTTTTCATCCATAAAGGCTATCTTCGGGTATGTTGGGAACACTTTTAGCTTAGCTTAGGATAAATCATTGAATCAGATTAGACTATTAGCATCTCGATCAAAAAAGACTAAAGAGTTTCGATAATTTTTAATCCAAACAGGCTATCTTTGGGTATGGCGGGATTACTTTTAGCTTAGCTTAGCATAAATCATTGAATCAGATTAGACCATTAGCATCTCGATCAAAAAAGACTAAAGAGTTTCGATAATTTTTAATCCAAACAGGCTATCTTTGGGTATGGCGGGATTACTTTTAGCTTAGCTTAGCATAAATCATTGAATCAGATTAGACCATTAGCATCTCGCTCAAAAATGACCAAAGAATTTTGATAATTTCTAATCCATTCAGGCTATTTTCGGGGATAGCGGGAGCACTTTTAGCTTAGCTTAGCATAAATTATTCAATCGGATTAAACCATTAGCATCTCGCTCAAAAATGACCAAAGAGTTTCAATAATTTTTAATCCATACAGGCTATCTTCGGGTCTGGCGGGAGCACTTTTAGCTTAGCTTAGCATAAATCATTGAATTGGATTAGACCATTAGCATCTCGCTCAAAAATGACCAAAGAATTTTGATAATTTCTAATCCATTCAGGCTATTTTCGGGGATAGCGGGAGCACTTTTAGCTTAGCTTAGCATAAATTATTCAATCGGATTAAACCATTAGCATCTCGCTCAAAAATGACCAAAGAGTTTCAATAATTCTTCCATACAATAATTAATCCATACAGGCTATCTTCGGGTCTGGCGGGAGCACTTTTAGCTTAGCTTAGCATAAATCATTGAATCGGATTAGACCATTAGCATCTCGCTCAAAAATGACCAAAGACTTTCGATAATTTTTAATCCATACAGGCTATCTTCAGGTATGGGGGAAGCACTTTTAGCTTAGCTTAGTACAAATCATTGAATCGGATTAGACCATTAGCATCTCGCTCAAAAATGACCAAAGAGTTTTGATAATTTTCCTATTTAAAGCTTGACTCTTCTACATAGTGTACTAAGACCAACGTAAAATGAAACATTTTCTATTCCGATATGGCTCGGAACTTTACTCTCATTCCATCATAATAATCGAGGAACATTTCTACTATACCATGGTTGCAGCAGGTGCAATGATATTATGCAGATTTTAACTTATAGTGAAAGTGAGGGGCTTAGTGTTGGGGACTATTTTTAGGTGCTGCGTAATATCATTGCACCTGCTGCAGCCATGGTACAGCATCAACATTTTCAAAATAAAAGTGGAGTGTTCTGTAAAACATCAAATTAGATAATACTAGGCCCATATTTTATTATTCTTTTTTAATATTAAGAGGCAGGGCTGTTTTATATCTTGGAGGTGAAACAACATCAATACTCCGTCAGTAACACAGTCTGGCTGGGCACGATGCTTTGCTGATCCGTCTGTCTGACTGTCTGCTTTGATTTGCTTGAGAAGAGCACTTGAGAATTACACCTGACAACCCCTGCTTCACAAGTCATGAAGATGAGCTGGGGAATTTTAATGAACCCATGAGCAGTGTCATTTGTCTTTGCATAAAACTACAGCTCACTTGTAATACCAATGCCGCCATACGTTGGACTGGCATGATTCCCTTATTTCCACTTAAGCATCATTCAAGCAGGCCAGAGGTGCAGTTCTCATGGCAGTTTAAGGGAAAAAAGGCCTGGTTTATCAGAATCAAACTGAGGCTAGCAGTTCCCATACTCCCCTATCGCTCCTGACCCTTTCCTGTGACCCAATTCGGGCCCCTTTCCTTCTGATCCTGTGATGTAAGTGACGTGCGACTAAAGGGCTGGTGTGTTAGTAGAGGAGATCAGAAATCAGAGCAGGCTTCCTGTTCGCTCCACCCAAGAACACGCTGAGTCAGGACACAAACGCACAGTCTCTGTCATAAAACAGCCACTTACAGTTGTAAAACTGAACCTCGTGGTCATAAAAGGTGCTCCAGACCATCATTAAGGCCATTTGTGAATATGGAACACTAAACATTTTATGCACCGGAAATGTTTACAGTAATTTGGTGTCGAGCTAAATGTTTGTAATGAGAAATTGCAAAGATTTTCTTTGGACTATTAACTATGTATTGAGTTGACTGGTGATGATTTATGAGGATTTACGGAAAGGTGGTCATAAATGATTTTGAGCAATGAGGCAAATCTGGTTAATAGGCACATTTTGGAGTAATTGGAGAGATTTAATGCAATGTAAAGTGTTTATACACAGCCAGATTTACCTTTTTGTGACATATTCAAAGGACATTTTTGGGACACCTTCCACCCCATAAAATTTATCCCCCCTTTAACAAACTGAAGCACATTTTACAATATTACTTTGTTGTCTTACAGTATTTAGCTTTAGAGTGAAATAATAACAAATAAATCAAATATTAGTATTTTTTCTCATTGTAACAACATCCCCTTACATGTCTAGAATGTTTATGCGAAAAACCTCAAATGCACAAACACCTCAAATGCAACATTGTGTTTTTAGTTTGTGACTAGCACTCACATTATGAAGTATTTTTTAAAGGGTCACGAAACACCAATACACATTTTTTGAGCTGTTGACAGTCATATATGTGTCCCACGCTTCCGGTTTTAAACGAATTTTTGAAGCTGCGTCACGCTCATTAGATACTTGCGTGTAGTCCAGCGTGGAGAGTGGATGTACCTGCGAGTACATCGTGACGTCTCTGAGTGTGCGGCATTAATTCATGAGAAAGACTTTGTTAAAACCAATCAGCGCGCTCTATTGTGTATGCGGTGCAACTTCATTAATATGCATGATAGCTTCGAAGACTGTTTTACCAGTGTTCAGACGACAGAGAGACACTACGTTGTGTTGCCAAAACAAGTGAAAGAACGAGAATTTGGAGACATGGGTCGTCAGTGTTGCATTTATTAGTGTGCTGTGTTTATTATTGTGCTACAACAAAGGTTTTGTTTTCATTTCCCCGCTATGAGAGCGCAGCTGGACTCACATGTGGATTACAGTGCACGCGACACGCGACAGAATGCGTTTGTAAGGAACATTTTTCACCCGAGAGCTTATCATCTGGAAATGATGAAATCCGGATTTGTCGCTCGTCTCCTTTTAAAAAAAGACACAGTTCCAGTGTGATTGTCCTGTGTCTACAGATTTGGTAAGTGTGTATGAGAGCAGTGCCCTTTGTTTGTTCATTCAGATGGCAAAGTTAGTTCGTATCGTCAGCAGTGCTCTTTCAGTTTTAAGACATACCATAGTCAAAATGATTTAGTTACTAAGTTTACAGTATGTTAATATCACTACAATATTATAGTACAATATTATAGGCTGAAAGATCCGCTGTAAATGTTGCTCTCTGAATGTAAACACAATCAAACTATTACCAACGTGTAAAATTTTCGCCGCATTTTGTGACAGGATAGTCTAGACATGCACGGCTTTCTGATGCTACCTAGCGAGTGCATCTAAGTTACCGAGAAATGCGGAGGATTTTTTTCTCCCATACGCCGTGCGGTATCAAACATTACATTAAAGCTCCACTCTCCAGCAGTTCCTCTCGTTTGTCACAGGAGGACATGCAGGAAATGTCCCTGAATAAAAAGTGAAAGTGCCAAACTGCAGTTAAATTCGACGAATTAATAATTTGGTAAATAATTTGATTACTGATGTCCATGTAAACACAGTCACTGTCTTTCTCCCCTGCGTCTGTGTGTTTGTTTTGGCTGTGAAACTCAGCGCGTGCCCTAATGGAAACTCACTTCTTTGCAAATCCTTCCCTCTTTCCCTCCCCCGATACTCCCAGAGCTGGACACGCCCACTTTTCTGACTTTTTTCAAACTAGAGGTGTGAAAACACCCTGCTGAGACAGGGGGGTTTCGTGGCCCTTCAAAGAAGAAGAAATTAGTATTTTTCTTTCAGCTAAGATGCATTACCATATGTAACAAATGCAATTTCAAGAGTTCACCCTTAGCTGATGATTGATTATAAGCAAGTTTGGCATGCTGTCTCGGAAGAGAGCCCTAAGCTCAAAAGGTCCTTGAGCCCTGGGCTCCCTCCCGTTTGCAGGGCAAGAGGGGAGCTTTGAGCTCAGGTAGATCTCGAGAACTCCCCTTTTTGATAAGAGCTGATGACAGAAAATGATTGCTATAAAGAGATATGCTGCTGGATGAGAGTTTGACTGTAGTGCTAAATTTAGATTGACCAATTAACTTGTAGCGCATGTTTTTGGAATGTGGGAAGGAGTAAACTGGGAAACCCGGGGGAAACCCACGCGGGCACGGATAGAACATGCTAACTTCGCACAGTAACGACAGCCGGCCTGTTAAAGGACTAGAACTGGTGGTGACGTTCTAATAAACGAATGAACTGGTGACGTTCTAATAAAATAACGATTCTGGTGGTACTATTCCTTTCAGTTGATGTTCAAGGTATTTTGTGATCTAATTACTCAAAACACATTCACACATTTACACTTAAAATGTGTTTTGGTGGATTGTATCACATGTAGATGAGGGAGACACAGTACTGTTTACACTTAAAAAAAAAGATTCATCCCTATTCTTCTGATATTTTGATCTAGTACTGCATAAAGTCTCAAGACAATTTACATATTATGAGCACAAAAATAAACACTGAGAGCAGATTTGATTTCTGCTGTGATACACGCAACTATGATGAAATTTCTGGGTTTGTGTTACAATCAATACTGGTAAGAACATTGTGTTTTTGAAATCTTTTTGCCTTCAAACTAAACCTACGATTTCAGACTGTATAGTTTAAATGGTTAGCGCACTTCAGCAGCATGTCTTATAATCAACACAATTTATGTTTGTTTTGAAAGAAGTGTCTTATAGTTTGGTCTTATATTTCATTTTAAAATTTAATTTATTCCTGTTATGATGAATCTGAATTGTCAGAATTATTACACCATACAGATCTTCTGTTTCACATGATATATCAGAATTATTTTAATTATTACTCCATTATTATCAGTGTTGAAAACAGTTGTGAGGGGAAGCATGCCCTTAATTAACAGTTATTGCAGAACCAGCCGTGTTCAATCATAATCACGTGATCCTCTCAAAATTAGTCTATAAATAAACTTCACATAGTTCTTTGGTAGCAATTTATTTAAGCACCGATTCTCACTCTTAACTAGTGGCTTATTATCTGTCTATTATTAAGATGTTGCGTTTATTAGTACAAGTAAATATTCAGCATGAGCTTATTCTTTAAACTTAATCCTATACGTAATTCCTAAACAATAACGACTTTAATAACTACGATTAAGTAGCAAATTAGAAGTTTATTTAAAGAAAAAATTTACAGTGAATGGTTTGTTAATAGTGAGAATTGTAACTAAATGTGACCAGATATTTATAATATTGCAAAAAGTTATTTTTATTCATCAAAGAATCCTGGAAAATGATTCAACCAAAAAGTACTAATTAAATCAAAATATTAAACAGCACAACTGTATTCATTCATTCATTTATTTTCCTTCAGCTTAGTCTCTATTTCAGAGGTCGCCACAGCGGAATGAACCAGCAACTATTCCAGCATATGATTTACGCAGCCCTTCCAGTCCTATAGCAAATGTCTTTGGACTGTGGGGGAAACCCACATGAACACGGTGAGAAGATGCAAACTCAGAACACAGAAATACCAACTGGTCCAACCGAGATTCGAACCAGCGACCTTCTTGCTGTTAAGCGACAGTGCTAGCCACTGAGCCACCGTGTTGCCTTAAATACAACATTTTGTTTTTATTTTGTGACTAACACTCACATTATGAATTTTTTTTTTAAAGAAGAAGAAGAAATTAGTACTTTTAACTAGTGGCTTATTACCTGTCTTTTGTTAAGATGTTGGCTGTTTATTAGTACTTATAAAGTAAATATTCAGCATGAACTTAATCTTTAAACTTAATCCTACACATGATTCTTAAACATTAACTACGACTTTATTGACTATGATTAAGTAGTAAATTAGAAGTTTATTGAGAGAAAATTCACAGTGAATGGTTTGTTAATAGTGAGAATTGTAGCTAAATGTGACCAGATATTTGTAATATTGCATAAAAAGTTTCCGTTTCAAATATAAACAATATTTTTATTCATCAAAGAATCGTGGAAAATGATTTAACCAAAAAAGTACTAATTAAACTAAAATATTAAACAGCACAACTGTTTTCATTCATTCATTTATTTTCCTTCGGCTTAGTCTCTATTTCAGAGGTCGCCACAGCGGAATGAATCACCAACTATTCCAGCATATGTTTTATGCAACCCTTCCAGTCGCAACCCAGTACTGGGAAACACCCAAACACACTCATTCTCACACAGACACTCATCCACTACGGCCAATTTAGTTTATTCAATTCTCTTATAGCAAATGTCTCTGGACTGTGGGGGACGCTGGAGAATCCAGAGGAAACCCAAGCCAACACGGGAAGAACATGCAAACAAAAAGAAATGCCAACTGGTCCAGCTGGGACTCGAACTAGTGACCTTCTTGCTGTGATGCCACAGTGCTAACCACTGAGCCCCCATGCTTCCCCTCACAACTGTTTTCAACACTGATAATAATGGAGTAATAATTAAAATAATTCTGATATATCATGTAAAACAGAAGACCTGTATGGTGTAATAATTCTGACAATTCAGATTCATCATAACAGGAATAAATTACATTTTAAAATAAAATATAAGACCTAACTATAAGACACTTCTTTCAAAACAAACCTAAGTTGTGTTGATTATAAGACATGCTGCTGAAGTGCGCTAACCATTTAAACTATACAGTCTGAAATCGTAAGTTTAGTTTGAAGGCAAAAAGATTTCAAAAACACAATGTTCTTACCAGTATTGATTGTAACACAAACCCAGAAATTTCATCATAGTTGCGTGTATCACAGCAGAAATCAAATCTGCTCTCAGTGTTTATTTTTGTGCTCATAATATGTAAATTGTCTTGAGACTTTATGCAGTACTAGATCAAAATATCAGAAGAATAGGGATGAATCTTTTTTTTTTAAGTGTAAACAGTACTGTGTCTCCCTCATCTACATGTGATACAATCCACCAAAACACATTTTAAGTGTAAATGTGTGAATGTGTTTTGAGTAATTATATCACAAAATACCTTGAACATCAACTGAAAGGAATAGTACCACCAGAATCAAAGAGGTCCTTCAAACAAACCTATAATCATCACTTTCATTGGTGAACTGTGTTTTTAGATGACCGAGTTAATGCTCAGGCCTTTCACTGGCTGTCTGTCTGATTCTTAGGGCTTCAGTTGTGATTAGCATGTGTTTGAAGTCAGTTTGTCTGGCATCAGTGCTGAGGTGTGAACGTCTGAGCGCAGGGCTGAGTGTGTGTGAACGGCCGGGTGGAGGACGATAGGCCTGAGTGAGAGCGAGATAAGAGCTTCACCACTCCCTGCCTTTCCTGAGAAGCTCAACGTCTCACACCCCTCCTAACACATGTGCCAGACTATGACGATAAACTTTTACTGAAAGCCATTCATTCACATGTGAACTCATTACAGGATACTTTCGCTGATGTTCAGAGGTGGCTTGAGTTGTATTGTACCTAGCTACCAAATGTGATCCTAGACTAGGGGACCTATTAGCAAAATGTTGGTGTCATCAACACTAATGTGTTTTTGTTGATGTCCATACTCTGGCATCTTTGATCTGTAAACAGAGCATTTTGAAAACCCTAAAGGCCATGGTCAAAGTCCCTTTAAGGAAAGTCATTTCACTCAGCGGCCATCTTTGAAACGCCTCTCGGTCAGTATGTTTGGCATTCTGTTTGAATAGGGAAAAATCAAATTCTCCAAAATTGCTAGCCAAGCTTAAGATTAAATTTCATATTAAGAATCACCAATAAGGGCGACGCAGTAGGTAGCAAGAAGGTCGCTGGTTCGAGCCTCTGCTGGGTCAGTTGGCGTTTCTGTGTGGAGTTTGCATGTTGTGCTCCGGTTTCCCCCAGTCCAAAGACATGCAGTACAGGTGAATTGGGTTAGCTAAATTGCTAAATTGGGTTAGCTAAATTGTCCAAAGTGTATGAATGAGTGTGTATGGATGTTTCCCAGAGATGGGTTGCAGCTGGAAGGGCATCCGCTGGTAAAACGTGTGCTGGATAAGTTGGCGGTTCATTCTGCTGTGGCGACCCCAGATTAATAAAGGGACTAAGCCAAAAAGAAAATGAATGAATCACCAATAAAATTAAACAACAACTGTCTCTTTAGTTTAATTTCTAAACGTTCAAATCACACAAAATCTGCAAAAACTCACATCTGGTTTGAACCCCTCCCCGGAGAATCCTTAGTCTATAGTGATAGATGATTGGCTCCTGTACTAGAAGGTAGGGCTTCATTCGCCATATTGAGCGTTACACTTTTCCTCATTCAAAACTATACGAGTGACATGTCTTGTGAATAGTCTAGTCTTTGTCCTGGTGTTCTTCATTTAAGGGCAAGAAGAAGTTTGAATTTGTACGGCATACGAATCAATCCATTGGTTCATAATCATCACTGACCAATAATAGCTCAAAGGTGTTCAGGAATCAAAACAAACTCCATCAAGTGTTAGCTTTGATGAGCTGTTGTAAACTGCAAAAACCTACTCAAAACTAAATTAGTTTTGGCCAGATATCCTTCAAAATGACAATAATTCAGCTCATTCTTTCAAACCTTGAATATCATTGAGAGCCGCGGGCCAAAGATACACATAACAAGCTATATTACATTAAAGTTGCCATGGGTAATTTCCTAGTTTATTTCATAAGATACTATAAGATACAATACTTTAAATCATATTAACTAATGCATGTATAACATTTAAAATGATAACTTATTGCAATAAAAAACATAAACAATCCCATTTATAACACAGTGAAGTTCAATAATGAATAGACATTCTTCAAGCAGAATCTGACTTTGCCTTTGTCCTCTGCCTCGTCGAGTGACAGTATGCACATTTCAACTAAATCTGATTAATTTACACAATTGAATTGAAATGTTTGTTTAAGTTAGCTTTTAACAATAAAACAAACAAAGGTTACATTAGAATCTCAAAACCATGCCCATCATTCTTCCTCTCTTCTCAGATGGGATGGCAGGCCAAATCAAAGGTTACTATTGGCCAACTTTGGCCTGCAGGCCCTAGTTTGGGCATCCCTGGTTTAAAGCATACCAGTAATATACATTTAAAGAATCACGGTGTAAGGACTGGTAAATGCAAAATTCATGAGTTTATCATTTCCTGTGAATTCAACATTTATTTTTTTTGTTTATGTAACAGATTAACAATGTCATTTTGTGTAAAACTGTAGACTGACTGAAACACAAACTTTTGAAAATAGATGTGCAGCTATCCACGATTGATTTCTGACTGGCCTTCTGGACTATTGTGAATCGTTTCTCACAGAAGAGTCTTCATACACTGCCAAATTACCTCAAATTTTAACACAACACAGACTGAAGACATAAATAAGCCAAAAACAGAACACGGTGTCACAAGCTGAGGCCATAAACAGGACAGAGTCTTTCCATAATTATTACAATGTTGCCCATTACAGTTCAGTTCAGGTTTTTTGAAACAGATCTCCTTGCAGCAGATCTGCAATGGTGTCTCTTGCATCACAGCCTATTTCATCACAGATTATTCTACAGAAATGGCATTGCTTTAAGAAATAAAAATTAATTATACATACGATATAAATAAGAGTAATACACAAAAACAAAACACTAATATCATGACATTAACATAGCCATTTAAATAAAAACGTATTAGAATTATCCAAAAGTAGTTTTGGACATTTGATCCAACAATAAAAAAGGATGCGACTGACAAAGCGCAAATTTTCTGCTCAAAGTTGAATTTTTTTCAACTGAAGGCGCACAGAGTGCACGGCAAAAACGCACAGCGCAGCAAAACCCAAATTTAAACAAAATCTGGGTTCTGCTGAACCCAAATTAAAATATTTCTTATGAAATTTTGAGAGCTCCCTGACCTTCCATAGAGAGCAAGGGTTATAAAACCCCAAAAAGTTACCAAGAACAAAAATGTCCATGTGTTAAAACTGTCCATGTGTTATCACTGGTTCCACCATAATTCTTTGAATCTAAAAGAATAATTTTGTGTGCAAAAAAAGACTTTATTTGAGTTATGTGCAGGAACGAAACACTACATTATGGTCAATATTTCACTCTCTTTGTTGACAAAATAGAGCAAAAACAGATAACAAAGTGTGTAAAATGTAGCTCATGCGGTCAAAAAATCTAATAATTTGTAAACATGAAGTGATTCATTCACTATCACTTATGCATCAAACTAAGCAGTACTGCAAAATAGACGAGGAATGTGGCAAAACAAGTGGTCAAAAGAGAAGCATTTAAATGTTAATGTGGAAACAGGACCCATGCATAACTTTGTGATTACATGTGAACTACAAGCGATTAGTACCGTCCATTCATTAACCAACAGGCTTTCTGCTGACTAGAAGTAACTTCCCTAACAGACTGCTAATGCTCTAATGACAGTTAGTTGACACGTAGTTGCAAAGTTACTTGTAGTCAAAATAAAGTGCAAGCTAAACTTCTGTTCTGCATTTTACAAATGGTTTGCATGACGCTCAGTTTGCCTTATCCAACTGGTGGCACGCTTCCATGATTAGTGGTTATCATCCAGTGAGGGTGTTTAAAAGATGTTGTCATGATAAGGTTATTTCATAAGACTTTATTTATGCAGTTTATTCCAAGTTTTGAGCTCTAAATCAAACAACTGTTATGCGGATTTAATTGATTGTTATATAATAGGCCAAGAGTTGCATCATGTTTCTCTTACTCCCTTAATCGTGGCCCCATTTCTTTCCTTCAGATACAGATTCAAGAAATTCTGAGAGAGCTTAACGCTACCAAAGCAAAACATAAACATAAAATATCAAATACATAAAAAAATATGAAATAAAAATATAATATTAAAAATAGAATGAAAATGATGAAAGAATGTCAGTTAAAAAAAAGCCCCATCATTTAAAATTCAGCATTCATGTCTGTGAGCATATGAGACGAGGCAAGGGAGAGCGAGAAAGAACAGAGAAGGAAAGAAATGAAGAATACGTGTGTAAGTGAATATCCCTCAGTATGTCTGACAGTTCAAAGCCGGGCTGAACTTAAAACAAAGCCTCAGTAGAATTGTGTGTATATTCGGTTTGAAGGTGCTCTTTTACTGTCCTTCAAATGAGCTCTTATAAACTGGGATTCTTGACAAATGCCATCATTAATTTTTCCAGGGACTGGCGATAACCTGACTTTTAAAGTGTGTTTTGTAAAATGCTGTTACTAATAAATATATGCATAAAGATAAAACATGCTTTGAAGTGGCAAACCCCTATTGTGGTGTAATTCACTGACATGCAATGCTTTGCAGACCGTCCTTGTCAATAGTGTGCATGCATTTACTTGACAGAGACAAAACAGAACGTTGTCAGAGAAATGTTATCCAAATAAAACAAACCAATTTAGAACAACAATGTGCAATCTCTTTACATTGTCTAGTCAAAGTGTGTACAAAATACGGAAGTAAAGTCCTAAATTTAGATCCAGCATGGCTCCAGACTGAATCAATTAGTGTAAATAATGAATAAAAATAGTTAGGATGGCTAAATTTCTCTGCATGGAGTAGGCTACAGAATGAACAAAATAATAAATATACACTGTGGTCATAAAGGGATGGACATGGTCAGCAACAATACTCAGGTAGGCTGTGGCATTGACACACATGATGCTCAATTGGTACTAGTGGGCTCAAAGTATGCCAAGAAAATATCTCCCACACTATTACTCCACCACCACCAGCCTGAACCGTTGATATAAGGCAGGATGGATCCATGCTTTCATGGTGTTGATGCCAAATTCTGACCCTACTATCCAAATGTTGCAGCAGAAATTGAGACTCATCAGACCAGGCGACGTTTTTCCAATCTTCTATTGTCCAATTTTGGTAAGCCTGTGCAAATTGTAGCCTCAGCTTCCTGTTCTTATCTGACAGGAGTGGCACCCGATGTGGTGTTCTGCCGCTGTAGCCCATCTGCCTCAGGGTTGGACGTGTTGTGCAATCAGAGATGCTCTTCTGCAGACCTCAGTATTAAAAAGTGGTTATTTGAGTTACTGTTGACTTTCTATCAGCTCAAACCAGTCTGGCCATTCTCCTCTGACCTCTGGCTTTAACAAGGCATACAGTATGCACCCACAGAACTGCAAATTTTTGGTCCAGCCAACACAAGGCAACTTTTTTTTTTTGTCATCGCTAGTGTTGTCACAATCCTTGAATTTTGGTACCAATCAGTACTGAAATTTTAAAAACGCCCATTTCCTGCTAAACTTTTAGCACTGTTGAGTGTGTTCCTAAACACCACTGATTTGCCATTGTGTTCCACCCAGTGAACAATGGTGAAGAGCGGTAAACTGATGACCTTCATGGTCAATCACAGTCACAGGAAATCAACAGTGTTTAAGAACGTGATCAACAGAAAGAAAAATGGAAGTGGGAAAAAGACGTTTTTAAAATCTCAGTACTGATTGGTCCCAAAATTCCAGTATCGTGATAACATTAGTTATTACTATTTCTTTGACATCAGCTTGGTATGTCCCTGGATTAATAGACTTATTAAAAAGCATTTAACATGTTCGTGTAGGTTTATACACTACCTGACAAAAGTCTTGTCACCTATCCAAGTTTTAGGAACAACAAATAATAACTTGACTTCTAGTTGATCATTTGGTATAAGAAGTGGCTTATATGAAAGGCAAAGGCCTCTAGATTACACTTATTTTAATAACTAAAATATGATCATGCCTTGATTGTTAATTATTTAATTAGGACAGTAAGGTCTGACTTTGCTTAGACAAAAGTCTTATCACTTAACAGAAATAATGTACAGTATAGAATATAAAGTCATGATGCAGTGGAAAAAGAATTAATATTGTGTATGACTCCCATGAGCTTGGAGGACTGCGTCCATACATCTCTGCAATGACATCTGGAATGGCAAAGAAAGCGTTCTTGCAGGACTCCCAGAGTTCATCAAGATTCTTTGGATTCATCTTCAATGGCTCTTCCTTCAACTTACCCCAGACATGCTCAATAATGTTCATGTCTGGTGAGTGGGCTGGCCAATCCTGAAGCACCTTGACCTTTTTTGCTTTCAGGAACATTGATGTGGAGGCTGAAGTATGAGAAGGAGAATGTTGAAGAATTTGCCCTCTTCTGTGGTTTGTAATGTAACGGGCAGCACAAATGTCTTGATACCTCAGGCTGTTGATGTTGCCATCCACTCTGCAGATCTCTCACACACACCCATACTGAATGTAACCCTAAACTATGATTTTTCTTTCACCAAACTTGACTGATTTCTGCAAAAATCTTGGGTCCATGTGGGTTCCAATAGGTCTTCTGCAGTATTTGTGATAATTGGGATGCAGTTCAACAGATGATTCATCAGAAAAATCTACCTTCTCCATTGTTGCTTTTTACAACTGGTATCGGCAACAAGACTTGATTTATGTGCGTGACTCCTGAATTACAGTGCCACAGACTGGTCTGACATGTATACTAGGCTACATAATTTTTAGTTGGTTTCAGTGGATTTGTATATAATGTACACAGATATTTTTGAAACAAGGCAAAAAAAAAACAATAAATTGGATAGGGAAAACTCTGGCTTCATGTGAATGTGGACTAAAACCTGTGTATAAAGTATAGCTGTGGTCTTTGGACAGGTTCCTCTAGCTGGGTGGGGTTTAGAGGATGACAGGGCAGCTGCTTTGGCCTCAGGAACTTGCTTCTTGTGTTTTGTCTAGAGAGCTTTTGTTAACACAGAGGGTGTGGATGTCCAGGGCTTCCTGTCACTGTCTTGAGAGGCTGAACAGGGGCAGCCCAGATAAGGCTGCAAGTCAAACAGAAAGGCGAAGAAAATGGGTGGAACCTCAAACCTTTGCAAATACAATCTGACTGCAAAACAGGTATGTGAACTGATGTAACAATGCTGATTTTCAGAGTAGAGTTATTCTAATAACAATAAAGGCCAACAGAGCACATGCAGAGATTGTGATTGGTACAACCATAAAAATAACACCATAATTTACATTTTAAGTCAAGGAATTATGCTTTTAAATATTTATCAATTTTGACTAAACATTTTCTTTACAGCAACAACAATATTAATTACTATTAGAATGACTCAAAGTTTTGCAAAGTCAATGAAGTCTGGAAGCTAACAGATATATATGACATTTTTACTGTTTATTTAATTCAATAAATGCATCCTACACCACATTTTAATGATCATGACTTGTTCCATGATGTGAACAACTGGAATCAGATCACTCAATTTTAATATAAGTTGTAAACAAGGCTTGATGGAACATGCAAAGCACTTGGAATTAATAAAGAGATGAATGTGTGCAAATGACGACAGAGGAAAAGGTACGAGGATGGAATATGAGCGAGCAGGAAAGGGCAGAGATAACAGTTTGCACACAGGAAAAAGAGCAAAGGATGATGGAACGAACAGACAAAGCTAATATGACTGCGACATTAATATCAGGGAAATTTTACCCATATGGTGGCGTGACGTAGAGGGAGAACTTACACATCTCAAAATAGCTCATTTGTGAGCGGGCTTTGTTTGGGTATTCGAACAGTGTGCCAAAGTCTAACACACTTTGCATAAGCTGTTCACCATTCAACTCGTGGTTGCTTGCATGCTATTTTTAGATTTCAAACACCCTGTGAATAAATTAACACATCGGATCAGGGGAACAGAAAAGATATCCCTCATTTATTATGTGTGATCGCATGAAAACAGAGATTTCTTAATAAATAGCCTCAGTACTAAGCAGCCTCTGGATTTCTTTGTGTAGCTCCATCAATGTTTTATCAACCTTCCCAGAGGGCACATGGTTTATGTAATCGGGTTTATACTGTACTGAATGTAATGTTAACCACATTCTTGTCACCGTGCCTGAATCTTCACAGTCCCAAATATTACAGTGGGCGATGAGTGTCCTCTGGGCTTAAAAGCATTACTGGCGTATCTGTGCCAACAGATCAGGGACAAAATGATCTTTGTTGTCATATGACAGCACAGGTGGAACTAGCTGGAACATATTCAGGCCTTCATCTGGATAAGGAGACTAGGACTGTGACCACATGGAGGACAGTGGTGGAAGCTTTATGTAACCTGTGAGGAATTGCTGCTCAAATGTGTCTGGCCTTGATTCTGTTATTGTTTCTGCCTGTGTCAGAGGAGCTCTGCGAGAAGGTGGAGGTTTTCCAGAGCAGCTGTTGGGAATAAAAAGTTGTTGAGGCACCTCCAAAATACGTAATCTGCTGAAACACTTGGATAACTTTGTTTAGACTGAAAGTTAAGGTCTTTGCATATATCTGAAATTTCTCCAAAATCCAATTTGACCACATGGCATGCACCACATTTTTGTTTTACTGCATGCTGATTAACTGCAAAAAGGCTAAAACAAAGTGTGTTTATTTTCCTGGAAATAATATTTCTAAAGGAGCTGATGACATGGAATTGAACCAGATTTTGGTAATAACCTAAACAATACAAACATAACAATGTATCAACAACGGAATGATACTAAGAGAAAGAACTGAACTACTGAAATGTATTTAATACTTTATATGAATATGGATAATGAAGTCACATGCATTGCTCAGTTGTGATTTTTTCACAGACTTCAACAGAGAGTAAATAAATCAATCAAAATCAAATCTGATCTTTATTTTGTATTTTATATTGGATTCAAGTCAGGTGATTGGCTGGGCCATTCTACAGCTTGATTTCCTTACACTGAAAACATTTGTTTTTGACTGTGTTTTTTGTTTTGACTGTGTTTTGGATTGTCTTGCTGAAATGTGCACCCTGGTTTCATCTTCATCATCCTGATAATGTAGATGTTGGACTGCAGCAGCTAATATTAATTTACAATGATGAAGGGCAAAGGTTTTTTGAATAACTACTGAGAGATTTCAGCTGCTGTCTGGGCTTTCACTGCCTTTCTACAGCTCCCTTTCTTCATGTGTTCAATACTTTTTCCCTGTCATTTCATTTTAGTACTTATAACTTAATTTGTAAACTAATTAGTATTGTTTTATTTGCATAAATGAGTTTCCTTGGTTGTTACCAACATCTGGTGAAAATTTCAAGTCAACAGCACCTTTAGAAATATGTTTTCTGAGAAAAAATGGTGAAGTGTTCAATACTTATTTCCCCCACTGTATTTGCTTACTGGCACACTATACCAGCATGGTGCCTTTGCACTTCAATACCAGAAATGGTGCACTTTGTTTGTCGTTTGTGTGCAGTACCTCGAAAGTAGTCTACAAATTGTTAATATTAAGAATGTTCACAGCAGCTACAGACTCCAATATGGCAAATCACCAGATACAACAGTGGTGACCATGGCAATGTGTCATTGAACAAAGTTCAACACAACTTACAGTGTTAGGGCTACAGAACCTAATTTTACCAACTGAATATTTTTTTTAACAGGAATGACATTACTTGATCAACAGAATATGTTCACAAAATAACTCGCCTAATTCTATAAAGTCAGTATTTGTTTTTCGGACCTGTGTAGTTGATGCCAATAATGTATGAGCCCAAAATCATGCACAGTGGACTGTTGATAATCTTAAGAAAATGACCATCATGTTGATGGTTGGGTGCAAATACACTGACCACCAACAGAGCCTCTGGAAGATGAATGGATGCTTTTACAGACAAGATGGATGTAACAGGTGATGTTTTCTTGAGACATTATAGACCCCATTATCCAAACAGCAAAGTCCCTAACAACTGTCAGGTATCTGAACATTGCTGAGGACCAAATACTCCCATTCATGACCACTGTGTTCCCTGTCTTACCAGACTGTCAGAATCAACAAGAAGTGGTTCGATGAACAGTATGGTAAACTTCAGCAAATGCACTGGCCTAACCTGACATGAACCCAATTGAACATTTGTGATTCGACTGGGAAAATTGGGTTCACATCACCATGTACCACCCCACAATGAAAAGGAACTTGAGGAGCTGCTCCTGACATTTTGGTGCCAGAAATTCAAGGAGACCTACTGAGGTGTTTTGGTTTAAATAGGTAATACAAGTTTCTAAATGGGTGGAGATAATGCAATGTCCCATTGGTGTATATATTTTAAAAAAATGACAATTGATTTATTATTTTTCACAAAAAAAATGTCTAAGGGGTGACAGAATTTGCATTTTCTGACCTCAGTTGACAGTGGTTTGAGTGCTCTAACCATAAAACACTCTGGATCCCATATACACCTGTATTTAATCATCAAACCACCTAATGTTAGATCACCCAGGGCAGATCTTAGTACATGTGTAAATAGAGCCCAAGAGTATTTTACAGTGTAAATGAGAATTTGCAACCTCACAATGTCTCGTTTCCTCAAGTCATCAGCAGCGATAATGAGCTGGTGCTCTGAAACTCTCACCTGCAGAGAGGATAATCTAATTAGTTTCCTCAAGTAAACTTTCCCCATGCAACTGTCCCGCTCAATCCCCCCTGTACGCTTGTCCCTTGTTCCTGACAGCTGCCATTCACTCAGCACCTCCTCGTCTCAGATCGAGCTGGAAAGCAGAGCTGCACTGATGGCTTTCAGAGCTTTGTTTACAGCTGCCTGACTCGCACAGGTTCCAGCTTTATCTCCACATTGTGCGCTTAGACAGAGGCCTGCAGACGCACTGTGCCAACAGTTGCATAACCTCAAGGCATGTTATGCGCAAGTGCAGTAGTAAAGCCTGACTTTCTGTGGCTCGGTGAGCACGTCTGATGTGCATGGGAACTGAAATGTTAAATAATTTCCAGCCGTGATTGTTGTCAGGCAGATCTTAGGGTTCGGGGGCCTTGTGGAAAAGGTGTGACACGCGAACGAGGAATGTAGATGAACAAGGAGAGTATGGACATTAAAAAGCTCTTTGGCAAAGTGGAAAGCGAGGAGGTGCTTATTTAAATGTCTTAATGTTTTATAGAGAGGATGACAGAGCATATGGCAGAGGCTCAATGAACATGGAGAGATTGAAAGGCATAAATAAAGGTTATGGAAGTTTTAAGAGGTATAGAGATCAGGTAAAAACTAAATCTAAAAAACAAAATCACTTTCCAGAGCATTTCCTTTCACTGTTTCTTACTGGTTAAATTATTTTGTTATATAACGAATTTTTATCCTGCAGGTCTTAAATGCTCTTGAAGATGATGTGGTGATGCCTTCAAAATCCTGTTTCAGTGCATGGACTTTGGTTTTTGAGCCTTTATGTCCCTTCACATGAACTACTTAAGAAACTTTTATTTTCCTTAAATTTTGAAAAAGGTAATGTTGATATTTTTTTATTTGGGCTCCATACAGATTTGTTTAATACTTGCTAACTTGTTTTGTACTTGATATACTTGACTGAAATAAATGTATTATTTCAATAAATATGGCTTAACCTCCTTTTTATGCAATTTCTTGTTAGTTTTTGCTTTATGTTCAGGTAATAGAATGAATTAAATCCAAACAACTGTAAAGCCACTTAAATGGTTTGAGGAAACCAATTTCAGCAAACCATTTAAGTTAATTAAACCTAATTTAACTTAATTCACCTAATTCAGTTCTGTTAACTTAAACCATTTGCCGCAATTGGTTTCCTCAAACCGTTTGAGTACACTGTAAAAAGTGATTAGTTACTTAAAGCGAGGAAACCAATTGCCTTAAAAGCAACAAGTTGAGTTTACAAAAATAATAAAAGTAAACCCATTGTAACTTGTAACTGTTAAGTTGACTTAATTTTTATAATTATTGTACTCACCTTTTTAAATAAAAGTAAACTAATCACTTTTTTCCAATACATCTTTTTTATATTTGCCCCCCCCCCCCCCCCCAACCCCCCACCCCGGCTTTTCTGTATCTAGTAAAATGACATACAGTAAAATAAATAAAATCTGCTTTCAGACTCCAGTGTTTATTCATTCATTTTCTTTTCAGCTTAGTCCCTTTATTAATCTGGGGTCGCCACAGCAGAATGAACCGCCAACTTGCAGATGTTTTATGCAGCAGATGCCCTTCCAGCCGCAACCCATCTCTGGGAAACATCCATACACACTCATTCACACTCATACATTACGGACAATTTAGCCAACCCAATTCACCTGTACCGCATGTCTTTGGACTGTGGGTGAAACCGGAGCACCCTGAGGTTGAACATGCGGACGTGGGGAGAACATGCAATCTCCACACAGAAACGCCAACTGACCCAGCCAAGGTTCGAACCAGCAACCTTCTTGCTGTGAGGTGACAAGCACTACCTACTGCGCCACTGCGTCGCCCAGACTCCATGGTGTGTCTTCTAAATTCAATACAGGCTATAATTGTAGATTTTACAGACTTAATGAAGCACCAAATATGTAATTTGCAATAATTACAGTAATTATTTGAAAACAGACGTGCTAAAATAGTCTGACACTGTAAAAAGGGATTAGTTAACTTGAAAAAGGTACAATTAGCATAATTATAAAAATTAAGTCAACTTAACGGTTCCAAGTTACAATGGGTTTATTTTATTTTTGTAAAAGTCAACTTGTTGCATTTAAGGCAATTGGTTACTCGCTTAAGTAACTAATCACTTTTTACAGTGTAGCTTTACAGTGGTTTGTCATAAATCGTTTAAGTTGACTGAACTTAAAATGTTTTAGTTACTAATACTTTAAATGTTTGACGATATGAACTCAATAGTATAAGTGTATATGATTCAATTTATTTAAGTTTACAGTATTCAAACCATTTGGTTTCAAAACTTAAATGGTTAACTTAACTTATCGGGTTTTACAATGTGGACAATGCTCACTACTAACATTCCTTTTAAATTCTATAACTTCTTAAAATTTTGAATAATAAAGATTAAAATATTTCTGAAAGATTAAGTGTAAAAGAACAACATTAACCCATTTAATCCTTTTTTGATGAAAAATAGTTTTAAGTGAATTGTCTTACATGTGTTTTTGAAGCAGAATTGTATAATTTTTAAAGCATTCAAGTTCAATTTGTCAAGTCAACATTTGCATTATATGGATATAAGGTCTTTTTTATTTTTGGGTGGAGTATCCATTCAAACAGCAATATGTAACAATATGCAGTCCGGTGTCTAGACTGCAGCTCTGCACAAAAAGTTTGACCAGAGAAGAAATGGTTGTTCCCAGCTGAGCCTGGTTTCTCTCAAGGTTTTTTTTCTTCTCTTCCGTCAATAGGTGAAGTTTGTTCCTTGCCACTGTAGTCACTGGCTTGCTTGGTTTGGGACTTGTGGAGCTGCGCATCGATAGATTGCTCTTCAGTGTTTGGACTTTCAGCAGTGAAATTTAGCCACACTGAACTGAACTAAACTAAACTTCAACTCTGAAAACTGGACTGACAGTTTCCATTTACTTTTGCGTAAACAAACCATTGCAACAAACCATTCAAGTTCAAAAACTAATCCAAATGAGTACTGTGAACTTAATCCATTTGAGTAAAAGAAGCAATTTGAGCACAGTAAAAGCCAATAAATGTAGATAACTCAAACTAACTGAGTACTGTAAAACCTAATAAGTTAAGGCAACTCAAACCATTTGAAAAAACTGATTGCAACAAAGCATTTGAGTTAAAAAACTAATCCAAATGAGTACTGTAAACTTAATACATTTAAGTTGAAGTAATGAGGTATTTAAGTAACGTAATACCTTCAACACTCTGTTCAAAACTCTTTTCAAATGAGTAGAATTATCTTTCAGTAAATTTTAAGTTAACTACACTCATTTCATTTGATAAAGTTGACTGTTGGGTTTTATAGTGTATGTTAAGCTGCTTTGACACAATTTATATTGTAAAAGCACTATAGAAGTGAAGATGAATTTATCAAGAAAGCTAGAATCACAATCCAGACAGAAAACAAGAATGTCTGCAGAATTGATGTGGAACTGCGACATTGTAAAACAAAATACTAACTTAAAATGTAAATAAAATTGTATGGTGTAATGTTTTTTCTCAAGAAATGCACTCCAATAAATGTACAAGTGACCAATCTGAAGTTGTAATTGAGTAAAAAATACCACAAAAAATAGATAAGTACAGTAATTATTACAATAATCACATTTTAACACCCCTGGTATGTTATTTTAATTTTTACAGTGGATTGTGTTACTTTTTAAAAACATGATATAAAAAAACATCACTTCCTTTGCACACCTCTTTCTAGCTCACTTACTTAACATCCTCTAAAAGTCTTGTTGATATGAGGTTAATTGGCCCGAGGGTGGAGGAACAATAGCAGGACAAAGGTTCGCTTCCCCCCGCTCAAAGCACACCGCAGGGGGAGGATGTTGCCAGGAGGGCTTTGTGTGGTGCCAAAGTCGACGGTCAATAGTTTAATTTGTGACGGATGACCAGCGGAGTGGGCTGCACGGTGTGAGCCTGTTGCTCTTGCATTAGCAAAGAGGCTAGGCACCTTTCAAATAGTGATTTTACTGTTTGTAAATGAGTCTGCAGGGCAAAGCACAATAAAAAAACAAAAGAGAGCATGACCGGTCAACTGAGCTTCTTTGAAATAATTTGTAAGCCATACAAAACACAAGTTAGGCTAAATCTGTTAAGCATTAACTACGACCTTCTGAAAGACTGCTCGTCTCAGCTTGTCTGGAAGATCAGTGAAACTACTGACACTCCCCCAACCAGATGAAATCGCTGGACTGGATCACACCACAAACACTTGAGGTTGTGTAACCAAACATCTGTGGTTCCAATATAAGCGAAAAAGCAATGTGGGGAAAAACGGATTGATGGAAAGAGGGAGGGAGCTTATAGATCTGTCAGTTCCTTTCACCTTTTAGAGTGAAGAAGGGTATAATTTCATGCTTTTACCCAGCAGACTTTGAGGTGCAAGCTTAGTGCCAAAGAGACAGATGACAGGTAGGCTCAGCTTCAGTGTGTTTTGCTGATGTCTGATGCGCATGCATCCATGAGCTTTTTCATGCCAGTCAATTATTGTGGTATAGTCCATTTAGGAGAAAAACAAACAATCGCTGCTCACTTCAACATGGTCAGTCAACAATGCCTGTATCCAAAATTGCATACATATATACTCAACTAGTGTGCTATAGAGAAGTATATCTGAATTCACAAAGTATAATAAGGGCATAGTGTGGGTTTTGAGGCACAAACAGACAATAACAATCAAACAAAACAAAACATACAGTCAAACAAGAACAAAACCAGGGACCAAAAACAACAACTTTAAAGGGCACCTAAGATGAAAATCATCTTTTGCAAGCTGTTTGGACAGAACTGTGTGTAGGTATAGTGTGTCCACAGTCATGTTGGAGTAATATAAAGACAATAAGTCTCTTTTTTTTTAATTTCCTGGCATTAAAATAGGATCCCTCCCATTTTGAGGCCAACCGCAACGTGACGTAGGAGTGCGGTTTCCCCACCCATGGAACTGATTGACAGCCGTGTATTAATGTGTCTCCGTAGTAATGCGTATAATCATATCACCAAGACAGGACGTACGCAAAGTAACTAGGATTAAAAGATCTGTTGAGCTCTCTGTGATCATCAATCATCATCAAATGTGATCAAGAATGAGTTTTACAAGTTTAAAACGTTTTTAAACAGTGCATATTTGTCGCATGTGAGCACAATTCTAAGGCCCCGTTTACACTAGTGCGTTTTCGTTTTGAAACAGCGTTTTAGATCAAAAACGATCCGCGTCCATACTAGCATTTCATCTAACGTTTCTAAACATATCTCCGTCCACACTACTCCACCAAAAACGTATATCACGTGACCATTCGCGCACTCTGGGCATGCGCGTTCAAGTATAAACAGGAAGCATGCATTTCGCATTTGGTTATTGTTAGTCAACAAACGCTGGTTGAATGATGAACACGAGCGATTAGCCAGTGCTCGAACACTAGCTTGCCTCTTGCGAATATATGCAGCTGTTGTAGTAAAAAAGGCAGAGTTTAACTGCACAATGGCGCCTAAAACGGACAATAGTGCAAACAACGCTCCCATTTCTGTGTCAATGTTGTTGTTTACAGTGAAGGCTGGTCTGCCGTCTTTCGGTAGCGTTATAGTCATGTGATAGGGGCCTGACAAATAGGGGGAGGATACGCAATGACCCAAAAGCCCCAATCAGGTAGCGAATCTCAGCAGCCACGCCTCCGTTTTCAGATGTCTCCGTTTTCCCCCATCCACACTGAAACGGACCAGCAGCGTTTTAGAATGAAAACGACCTCTCCAGCATTTTCAAAACGCTCCGTGTTCGGGGCTTGAAAACTCCGGCGTAGTGTGGACGGATGGCGTAACCGTAGCAAAACTTAAGCGTTTTCAAACAAAAATGCATTAGTGTAAACGAGGCCTAAAAGAAGATGCTTCAATCCCAGTTTGTGGACGTTAAATCAGGTTTATTTTGTACATTATCATGACGGATATCCATACAGCAGTGGATATTAACGTATCCTGTCACATTTGTGTGCAAAAACAGTGCAAAGTCAAAGGCGCATGCTGCGTGTGCGTGAACTTTGTAACAACATTGTGTGTGTGACTTATCATTGCAGAAAGGCTTGAATTAACTCCACAACAAATACATCAAATAATCATTGGGAAAGTTTTTATTGTAGTATTTCTCAGAAACGTTACATGAGATCTGCTTCCTTCATGTCTGTCACTGTGCTGCTTATCTGACGCAGCCGAGGCGGAGATTGAGGCACACTCTGACGGCACATGGGAACGGTGGGCGGGGAAATTAGCATTAAAAGCACAGGCAATAATACAGCTACAATGCGTTCAGGAAGTTAATTTTAATCGGAGAATCGGATGGGTGTTTTGAGCTGAAATTTACAAACACATTCTGAGACACAAAAGACTTATCTTAAGTCTTGAAATAGGGGTAAATAGGTGCCCTTTAAGACAGACAAAACAAAACAGAGACAGATTTGTCGACCAAAAGAGTTTACAGTCAAACAAATACAAAATAGATACAGACCAAAACAAAACAGCTTTCAGACCAAAACATGGCCTGTCTGTCTGTTATATTTTTGCCTGACTCATTTGTTATTTAACTTTTTTTTTTGTCTCTATGTTTTGTTTTAGCCTGTCTTGTTTCATTCTGTCTTTATTTTTTTTATTTTTCATCTGCCTCCATGTTTTGTTTTGTCTGTTTATTTTTCTGTCTTTTGTTTTGTGTTAGGTATTATGTTCAGATTTTTTTTGTTTTGTTAATTTGACGACAGTTTTGTGCGGTTTAGTTGGTTTAATCCTTTACTTATGGGCGTAATCCTTTTTTACAGGGTGTGTAACCTTTACATAATGGTAGATTAAATCAGAAAGATCCTTTACAGGTTACAGTGTTACCTTTACACTCTGAACCAACCTGAACATGTTGCTAGAGTATGTGTACACTGTACTTACTGTCTCCTTCCCAAAACCACTTTCAAACACTCCTCAACCCCCTCCAGTGTCTCCATCCAAGTGCAGCACCAACATCACCAACTGCACTTACTGTCTCCTACCCAAAACTCTTCAAACACCTCCTCATCCCCCTCCAGCGTCTCCAATGCGGCTCAGATGGGACAGACTGATGGCAGACATGATTTATCACAATGGAGAACAGAGAGTCTGCGCTTCTATCTAAAACTTTATTACAATGTCCGTAAACTTACGAACAACACCTACTATGCTACTATAAATCTGCATCACATGGGCTCAACTGTTGTACAAAAACAAAAAAAATCAATGTCAAATATGGTTGCATACCATTAATTTGTATTCTCCAAATGATTTTCTGATGTTTAGCCTAGTTTGTACTTCAATAATGGGACCGGCATCTTATAATTGTTAGGCCTCAGGCAGAGAAGTGGGATCAGGAGAAGCATCCCATTTATGACAGTACAACAAGGAATTAGGCCTGAATTTTAAGTAGGACTGCGTGAAATTCTCAGAAATATTACTGTCCTGGCCTCTACAGTATATTCTTTATTGACATGCAGCTGATGTTCAATGAAAATGCACAGATATTCTGGGCTTGGTGTTGGCGCTGCACTTGGATTTGGGTGTGAGTGTATCGGTCAAACCACCAAACATTTAGATCACTTTAGCGCAACTTGCAACATTGTATAAGATGGTTACAAATAGGAAACAATGAGTATTTTGTGTTTACAAGGTTCTTAAAGAGTAAGTTCAACAACCCTAAAAAGTCCAAACCTGATTTCGACACTGTGAGAATTTATCTGTAGCTGTATCTGTAGAATTGATCTGTTTGTATTTAAAAGTATGACATTTTTATTGTATGTATAAATATTCTATAGAACCAAGAGTCCCAAAAGACACATTATGCAACATACTGCATACTCAACTATTCATTCATTCATTCATTCATTCATTCATTCATTCATTCATTCATTCATTCATTCATTCATTCATTCATTCATTCAGTTTTTTTCTGTGTTTTGTTTGTTCTGTCCTTATGTTTAGTTTTCTCTTTTTTCTTTTCAGTGTTTGCTTTTGTCTGTCTGAAAGTAATCTAATAGCTATGATTCTGTTTTTAAAATCAAAATCTTTGCTTGGCTATTACAGGAAACAGGAGATTTTCACTAACCAAGATTGTTTCAATGCATTTCGAGGGACAACCAGACATAAAAGGCAGCCGTTGCCATCATTGCTGTCAAGGAGAAAGAGGAAACGCTGCCTATTGACGCGCTAGATGACTTAAATTTTTGAAGATGACATGGTGATGCCTTCAAAATCCTGGTTTAATGCACAAACTCTGGTTTTTGGGCTGTTTTATGCCCTTCACATGTACTACATCAAGAAACTGCCTTTTTTTACCTCTTTAAATTGTGAAAAGGTAATATTGACACTGATTGATTGATTACATTTGGTCTGAATCCAGAGGCCCTTGTTTAATACATGATAGCTTGTTTTGTACTTGATATGCTTGACTGAAATAAATACTTTATTTAAATAAATTTGTCATAAAATACCTAATTTTTTTGTAATTTCTTGTTTACACATGTTAGATTTTGCTTTATGTTCATGGTCAAGTAATGGAATCAATAAATCCAAACTCTATAGCTACTCAAATGCTTTGAGGAAACCGACTGCGGCAAACCATTTAAGTTGACTGACTTTATTAATTTGGAATTCAGTCAACTTAAACTATTTGCCGCAATCGTTTTTCTCAAACAGTTTGAGTAGCTACACAGTTGTTTGGACTCGATTCGTTTAAGTTAACTGAACTCATGCAGATCTGATAATTGAACTTTTTAATGTTTAAGTTACTAATACTCTAAATGTTTGATTATATATATATATATATATCAATAGTATAAGTGCATATGATTCAATAAGTTTACAGTACTCAAACCACGGTTTATCAAAACTCAATCGTTTTCCTTAAACGGTTTGAGTTAACTTAACTTATCTGGTTTTACAGTGTGCCATTAAAATGCATGAGGTAAAACAGTTAATAAAAAAAGAATCAGAACCAATCAAACCATTTCAAATCATTACTTTACCTAATGTCTTTTAAATGGCAAGCATTGTGCATATCAACAATTGGCAATACTACTAAATATTAATATTCAAATCAAGATATTTGTACATTTTCATAAGTACTTGTAATTTAATAGCATTTTTTTCTCAGTAACGGTAATGGATTACAGTTACATGTATTGTGTATACTTAAAATTAGCCTACATAACACCATTATACGTAACTAGTTTATTGCTCAACACTGCCTTAGTTTTTGGTGCTCATATAGGGAATACACAGACCGTGACTATTCAAGAGTTCAAACAGTCTGACAAAATCAAAAGTTAACTATTGTGCTACAATTGACTCTAGGTCTCAGTTAAACATTTCCAATGCTGTAGTGTGGTGTGTGTGTGTGTGTTGTGTGTGTGAGTGAATGTGAGTGTGTGTGTGTTTGCATATGTCTGTGTAGGTGGTGTGTGTGTTTTGCATATTGCTGGAGAATGGACTGGCGAGGATGGAGAGACGTTTATGAGTCTTCACTGACTAGCCATATCAATGCAGTGAATACCCAAATGACTTTAATGAAGCAAAGCTGCCTCCAGAGTGCTGACCAAAGGTCTGCTACTGTCTAAATATAGGCAACAAATCACTTAGACACACAAACATACAAGTCTGCGCAATGCAGAGACTAATGAAGACCTGTGACCTTTATAAAGACGGGAATGCATTACTAGAATTAAATTAAATTGCTCCTGAATTAAATTCTATCATTATTTACATACTTTGAGTGTCTTTCCTCTGTTGAACACAAGATTAACATATTTATAAGAATGTTGGAAATTGGTAGCTACTCTACTGGCTATGTTTCCATCCAAGATGCAAATTAGATTTATATGCAATCTATCGCATAAAATGTGCATTTCCAGCCAAAAGAGTAAAATAGAACAAAACCATCACTTACTGATAAAATGGTGCCAAATATCAAAAAGAAAAATGGAAAATGGTGGGTCAGTCGATCGATCAGTCAGTCAGTCAGTCAGTCAGTCAGTCAGTCAGTCAGTCAGTCAGTCAGTCAGTCAGTCAGTCAACAGCGGCCTCTGGTGGAAAATAGCGTACACAGCGGCCTCTGGTGTATTTGTGAAAACAAAAACTGACAAAAAAAAGTAGCTACTGGGACGTATTTGGCGCACTCCAGAAATGTATATAGAGGTACGTTTTCAGAATGAGCCTGGGTTGGAAAAGTTACTGTGGGTCTTTTTTTCTTATAATAAATAACTCTGATGAAAGCTAAACGCAACAAACTTTTGGTGACTTTTGGATGCACGAGACCACTCAATTTGTTTCCATCATAGTTCACGTGCATTTTTTCATATTGGATAAAACGTTTATCCTACTCAGTTGTGCGCATACATTTTAATACACATTTTCAAAATGTATGTGCATCTTGAGTTTCTATTAAGTCTTTCTTACACTGTAAAAAAGCTGGGTTCCACATGATTCCTTCATGTTGTCCCAACACAAATTGATTATGTTAACTCAATCTCTTTTTACAAACTGAAGTAGATTAAACATAAACCATTTAGTTTTTCCAAAAAACCCTTAAGAATTATGTTGTTACTATAAATAAGTAGTTTAAACAAGCAGCAAAAGTTTTTTTTGAGTGTATTCAGTATTCAAAAATGTTGATAAAAATAGGTGGACAGACTATTGAATCCAAACAACTTTTTTCCTATTATGAATGTCAATGTCTACTGATGTCTAATGTGAAACATCGCGATGGAAGATGGCATCGTCGTCGGTGGTGAATTAATTATTTATGAATAATTAATTAATTAATAACAAATTTATTATTTGTAGCCAACTGTTTCAACTACCTGACCCGCATGATCTTCGTTTTACCCATTACCAAATCATAAATAAATAAAGATAAGTTACACACAAATTACCACCTGTCAATCACTTTTTCCGTGGGACTCTGGCATGAAAAGACAGAGTGATCTGGGTCGTTATAATGGCATCACAACCAACAGAAACCAACCAACAGTATCTGAGGTTTTCACTAAAATTACTAAGTACAAGTGTGAAAGTGAAAAATTGAAGAAGTGTACTGACGCTGTGACACGTCACCTGATAGATTCAAAAGGCAGAAAAGTTGTTACATATAAACAAGATTAATTAAATATTACATTTAACAACTATAGTGAGACGCGATCCAGCGGTACATCCTTGATAAGCTGTCCGACATGCACTGCTCTCTGGGGTTTTGTGCTCAAAGCACCCACTGACTGCCTGAAGCTCAGACGTGCGCATATGCTAGAGTGCATGACAGAGTGTGTGTGTGGTCACGTGATGTGCACTTTCAGTGGTATAGTGTGGACGGAGGTCTTTTCAGAAACGCTAGATGTAACGTCAGTGTGGACGTGGATCGTTTTCATTCTAAATGCCATTTTAAAGCTAAGACTTATTAGTGTATACAGGGTCTAAGTGTGTATTTTTTGCAAACGAGTTGCTGCAGCATCATGATGTCTATCAGCTATCAGCGATGGCATCATCTTTCCACTCAAGCCTAATGTCTACTGTAGAATGGTATTTTGGACCACAGCGGTTCGTACTGTAGTCTGCCGAGCGACTAAAAAGTTATCAGCATGATGGTAAAAAACTGTACATTTCTAGTCAAACCATTCTTCTGCAATCTTATACCAAAAACGGAAATAAGGGCAGTATTAATAGCTATAAATGTGGGAGAGCGTTGATATTATGTGATTGTATTGTATTGCAATATGGAGCAATTAAGTGTTGATGTTAAATCAAAAGTAATTCACAAACTTGAAAATGAATGATTTAATGACAATAATTCTCTATGGTTACAACTGAATTAGTTACAAATAACTGTATAAAATGATAAAACATGAAATGATAAAAACATATGATATAAATTGTACCCAGCTTACTGTAAATGTAAATTACCAGAGGGAGAGGGAGAGACAGGGGGAGGGAGAGAGAAGGGAGAGAGCCAGAGAAGATAACCTCCAGAAGAGAGAGAGAGCAGACAGGAGAGACAGACAGAAAAGACAGGCCAGGAAAAGAGACAGAGCAATGTTTACCAGCTATTTTGTACCTTTCTTGACCATGTGACCAAAGCCCAACGCTGAGACATTCAAACTGACCAATCAACATGTGACCACATCGTAAAACCCCCCAAAGTCCACACCAGGCCCTGATCTTATCAGTATCTGCCTTTGGAGTCAGCATGGACCTTTCTTTGGTGAAAAAGACATGTTTTGCCATATAAACAAATGCATATAATAATTTAGACTCTTACAGTCCTCCCCTGGCACCGTTGTGACACATAAAGAGGCAAAAAGGTGACATTAATGATGAAAATATGCTTTGTGTTGTGTGCTGCTGTCATCTTCGGACTTCCTGTCCAGGCTTGTTGCGGGAGTAAGGTTAATCAGTCTTTCAGTCCTTCAGCCCTGTGTGAGAGGTTTAGTCGAATGGTGTTGCACTGCTTATATGCAAATTGTCTTCATACCCCCACAATAGGTGCTGAGGAATGCAGGGAACCCCTGCTCTTCTCTTGAAGTAGATCACAAGACGTGAACCTTTTCTCCATGATCCTGTATGAAAACAGCAAATGGCACAACAAACAGCAAAAGCAAACACATGGCATTTGTCATTGATCAAAGGATTGATGTGGTCAGTTTGAGTTCTTCTCAAGCAAAATGCCCTTAAATTAATGTAATTAAAAATATGGTCAAGATCAAGACAAAATAATGAAACAAGCTCTTCACACAATATCTGGAAACATCAAAATTAAATTGCTTTACAACAAAATCAACAATAGCTGGTTAAGAGTATCAGCAAAATATTCAGTGTAACCAAACAGTGAATTAAATAATCAATGTTCAAAGACAATATCAATTGCATTCAAATAGATTAAATACAAAGTGAACACAAATAACATTTGTTGTAGAGATGTCAACAATGTTACAAAAGCAACAATATTTCAGCATTTTGGATTTAGAATCCCAATTTACACTTTGATATAACTTGTTGAAACAAATAATAAGTAACTGGTTAAATAATCAAAAGAAACCAAAATAACCAAAACAAGATGAAAAATCCATAGTTATGATAAAGTCTGATTGAAAAGACTTAAATAACATGTAAAATCTATATGAAGCGGTGTCAGACAAATGTGAATTTGACTATGTGTGTGAAGATTTGAAATGTTGTTCTCTGTGTGGCAGTGTTCCAGCTGAGGCTATGTGTTTGTGTAAACATGCTCCTAACAAAGGGTGGAAGTTTTACGACAGTGTGTAAATTTGGTCCTGTTGTAACAGGGAGCCAGCATGGAATTTGAGTATGAGATGTGTATGTGATCTGGCTCAAAATACTTCCAAATCAATGTGTTTTTAAGGAGCACGATCAAGTGCAATGTCAAGGCTGAATCCTGTAAGAAAGCATTTTCATTGTTACTGCAATTATTACACTGAAGCCACAAGGGCAATTCTATACTCCGTTTGTAGTTTAAACTGCAGCAATATTGAGGAAAGCACAGTTTTCCACTTTTAGGAGATGAGACTCATCCAACATATAAACACAAGTACCTTAAAATTAATTAATCTTAGCATACAGTTATTCCTTTTTATACATGACATGCGGTCTAGAATGCATCTGTGGCTTCTAAAACCTCAAACCTGAGTGTTTTTACACCTACAGTAAGAAAATCATGTTTTAAGGAATTACTCAGTCTCTGTGTACGTGTAGTATCACAAAATACTAAATTGTGTTCTATGGCAATGAAAATGTGTATAACACAAATATAACAAATTTTGGAAATGCCAACAGGATCAGCAATTATTAACTTTTATAGCTATTAGGCTGTTAAGCCACCAGCAAAAGAAGTTAACAGTTGCAGGCCTTGTATTAACAATGCAGTTAGTTCACTAAGAGTGTTATTAGCAGATGAGTTTTTGTTACGTGAAGACCACTGATTTTTGCTCTTAAGTAATTTCTGTTTTCTCAGAAAATATGGTGGAGGTCTTCCCTGTCCTGATGTCCAACATTGTTCCTCTCTGTGACCAAACTTTTTACAGGTCATACAAAGCCTGTTTTGTTTGTCTGAGGGTTGATTGCTGTGATCATCTGAGGTTTGAGGGTTTTTAAGACTCTCTAATGCTTCTACACCATGCGTCTTTGCTGCGCTATGTTGTGGCATCACCTTAAGTACTGAAACAGGCAAACTCTTTTGAGCTACAGTACAGCTTCTGAACAAATCATTTCAGATTTATTACAAGTAACTTCATCTGAGAAGTGAACATGCTTTTCAATCCCAGCGCTGTTAAGCATTTTGGGAGACACAAACTTCTGTGCTTTCAGCATAGCTTTTAAATCTGCAATAGTGTCTTTTTGACTTCTGCATTTTTCAGCCAGGGCTAACTGTTCAGCGAGTAAATTATCAAGCTGTAACTGGAGATCTAGAATTTCGCCTCTGACTTTTCTGCCTCTGATTTGTGAACAGCAAATTCTTCACATTTAGCCTTGATAAATGAAGGTATTTTCGACTAATGTTACGCAGTCCTGAGTAACACATGTAATTTAGTGCTTCAATTATCGCCACGTTTTGATTTCTTTCCATTTTTGCCAATTACATCCCACCATGCAAACAATGTAGAGTCTGAGTCTGTTAACTCAAGTCCTTCTTTGTTAAGTTTACACAATGTAGGTTCAACTTTTTTGGTCCATAAAGCAAACAATATATCACTTTCTTTAGAAATTAACCCTTCCATCCTTGAGGAGGCAATCTGAAATTTACCAAATTGAACTATTGAAACGAATTACAGTCTTGTAATTTCTGTTTCATGCAATTTAAGCAAATGGAGGAACAATAAAAGCAGACTTACCCACTCTTGTGGTTAGAAGGCCAGTTTTAATCCATTCACCAGGTCAGCTGTGAAAAATCCAGCTAAGACCGGCTAAAGTAAATTTCAGAAAACTCACTGCAAAGGATCCCGGGTTTCGGCACCATCTGTAGAATGGTATTTGGACCACAGCGGTTCGACTGTAGTCTGCCGAGCGACTAAAAAGTTATCAGCATGATGGTAAAAAACTGTACATTTCTAGTCAAACCATTCTTCTGCAATCTTATACCAAAAACGGAAATAAGGGCAGTATTAATAGCTATAAATGTGGGAGAGCGTTGATATTATGTGATTGTATTGTATTGCAATATGGAGCAATTAAGTGTTGATGTTAAATCAAAAGTAATTCACAAATACTTGAAAATGAAATGATTTAATGACAATAATTCCTATGGTTACAACTGAATTAGTTACAAATAACTGTATAAATGATAAAACATGAAATGATAAAAACATATGATATAAATTGTACCCAGCTTACTGTAAATGTAAATTTAAAGTTACCAGAGGGAGAGAGACAGGGGAGGGAGAGAGAGAGGGAGAGAGCCAGAGAAGATAACCTCCAGAGAAGGAAGGAGCAGAACAGGAGAGAAGCAGATCAGGAAAACAGGCCAGAAAAGAGACAGAGCAATGTTTACCAGCTATTTGTACCTTTCTTGACCATGTGACCAAAGCCCAAACGCTGAGACATTCAAACTGACCAATCAACATGTGACCACATCGTAAAACCCCCCAAAGTCAACATACCAGGCCCTGATCTTATCAGTATCTGCCTTTGGAGTCAGCATGGACCTTTCTTTGGTGAAAAAGACATGTTTTGCCATATAAACAAATGCATATAATAATTTAGACTCTTACACTACCAACATTTTCCAACTTATTGAAAATATCAGATTTTTTAACTTATTTTCAACAGAAAACAATGAATCATAATGGTCTGAAACCACTACAAAATGAGTGAATTTGAAAATTTATGTTAAATCTTTTTAAATGGGAAGGTATGAGTGAAAAAAGAGACCTTTATTCTTTCAGGGGGAAAAATGGATTGCAGTATCTGCTCTGGATTTGACCTGTGGCTGAAAGGCTTTTTTTTACATCTCAATACAGCTCCACCTATTCTGGATCCAACCTATCAAAGGCTGATATTCAATTCTAGTTCCACCATATCAGCCCCTATCTGCTGCTAACAGACTTGTCTTTGGTTTGTATGCTAAAGCACTCAAAGCATGTGCTCCTCAGCTCCAAAGTGCTGATTAGCAGCTGCTGTCCTAAAGGGGCTGAAACAGTACTTTTTTAAACCCAGAGCGGGACGCAGCACAACGCATGAACCGGCACCTCTGCATGATGAGCCAAATCTCAATAAGGGTAAATCTTTTTTAAAGCCATCCCAAGAATGCAAGCAGACACCTAAAATAATCACAGTAAAAATATCTCATCAACAGATGTAAAAACACTGAGCTATATTTAATCTTTTTGCAAGCACTTCACACCTCATGCTGCAAAGTTTGTGAATGGTTGTCATCAGCGTGTGATTTTGCATGTTAACTAAAAGATCAGTTTGACTTTCTAAGATTACAGGTGTCATGTGAAAAAATAGCATCTTTTGGATTTTTGTTCAAGCCTGAGGTTGAAGTGTGACCAGTAAACAGTTATTTTAGATTAATTTTCTGTATGAAAAGCGTCTGTATGATTTAGGCTTGCATCTGTTCCTGTCTTCACCTCATAAAAATAGTCTTTAATTAACTTCATACCTAAAATATCTACTTTGCGTTACTTAATAATCTAATACACAAACAGACACACACAAACATATGCATGCACACACACAACCCTATTTAGGATATCACACTATATTTACAGTTCCTTTTGAAAACTAAGCATGTTTCATTATAGTACAACTGTAGTAACCATGATATTTTGTCATATTGATTACCATTTGTATGTATAACTAACATTTTACTATAAATACACAGTTAAACTAGTTAAAAAACATGTTTAATTTGTGGTTAACATGCTTTAACATGGTAAGCCATAGTTACATTTATTTAAATATACTACACATTAATGCTAAATTGGATAAGAATGATCATTCTGTATAAACTTTCAATATTACATTTCGAATAAACTGATGAAGGCTTAAAAAAAGTATACTCTCGCTAAACATGCCTCTTAGCAACCTGCTAACTCATGCTAGCATACACTACCTGACAAAAGTCTTGTCGCCTATCCAAGTTTTACAAACAACAAATAATAACATCACTTCTAGTGATCATTGGTATCAGAAGTTGCGAAGAAGTCATGGTGCAGTGGAAATAGAATTAATATGTGTATGACTCCCATGAGCTTGGAGGACTGCATCCATTCATCTCTGCAATGACTCAAATAACTTATTAATAAAGTCATCTGGAATGGCAAAGAAAGCGTTCTTGCAGGACTCCCAGAGTTCATTAAAGGGTCACGAACACCAAACACTTTTTTTTGAGTTGTTGACAGTCATATATGTGTCCCACGCTGCTATAAACACTATTAGGACACATATATTGCACTAACGAGTGAAAATTGGTTGTTTTTGCGTTATTTTGAGCAAATTCGTTCTTCCGGTTTGAAACGAATTTTTGAAGCTGCGTCACGGCCATGAGATACTTAGGTGTAAATCCCGCCGCAGAGTGGCTGTCTGTCTTTTCTAGGACGTTCTTACGTATCTGAGGGTGCAGTATTAATTCATGAGAAAGATGTGCTTCAAACCAATCAGCGCGCTCTATTGTGTATGACGTGAAACTTCATTAATATGCATGATAGCTCGGAGGACTGTTTACCAGTTACAGCGTTCAGACGGCAGAGAGACGCCACGTTGTGTTGCCAAAACAAGTGAAAGTACAAGAATTTCAAGACCAAAGTCGTAGGTGTTATTAGTGTGTTGCAACGAAGGTTTTGTTTTCATTTTCCCTTTATGAGAGAGCAGCTGGACTCACGCGTGGATTATAGTGCACGCGACAGAAACCGTTTGTAAGGCACATTTTTACCCGAGAGCTTTTTCTCATCTGGAAATGGTGAAATCCTGATTTGCCGCTCGTCTTCTTTTTAATAAAAGACACAGCTTCCAGTTTGATTGTCTGTCTACAGATTTGGTAAGTGTTTGCAGTGGACTGCCCTTTGTTTAAATGCTGCTCTCCGAGTGTAAACATGTAAACACAACCTATTCCCGTCGTGGCAGGATTTTCGCTGCAACTTGTGACAGGATAGTCTATACACACACGGCTTTCTGACGCTACCTACCGAGTACATAAGTTACAGAGAAATGCGGAGGATTTTTTTCTCTTATTCGCCGTATCAAATCAGCCTCTGCGTGTTTGTTTTGGCCTGTGAAACTTAGCGCGTGCCCACAATGGAAACTCCCTCCTATGCAAATCTTCTACCTCTTTCCCTCCCCCGACACCACATTCCAGAGCTGGACACGCCCAACTTTCTGATTTTTTCAAAACAGAGGTGTGAAACACCCTGCTGAGACAGGGGGTTTCGTGGCCCTTTAAGATCTTGGATTTCTTCAATGCCTTCTCCTTCATCTTATCCAGACATGCTCAATAATGTTCATCTCTGGTGATGGGCTGGCCGATCCGGAGCACCTTGACCTTCTTTGCTTTCAGAATCTTGATGTGGAGGGAAAGTATGAGAAGGAGCGCTATGCTGAAGAATTTGCCCTCTCCTGTGGCTTGTAATGTATGGGCAGCACAAATGTCTTGATTCCTAAGGCGTTGATGTGCCATCCACTCTGCAGATCTGTCAACACTGAATGTAACCCCAAACCATGATTTTTCCTTCACCAAACTTGACTGATTTCTGTGAGAATCTTGAGCTAATGTGGGTTCCAATAGGTCTTCTACAGTATTTGTGATGATTGGGATGCAGTTCAACAGATGATTCATCAGAAAAATCTACCTTCTGCCATTTTTCCAAATGATCAACTAAAAGTCAAGTTATTATTTGTTGCTCTTACAACTGGGATCGACGACAAGACTTTTGTTAGGTAGTGTAGTATTAAACCATGTTAGCAATACTCTAATCTTTGCCACATGATCTTAAATCATGTTAACAACATTAAATAGTTCTCTTTTACTTTCTTACTTTCACTCTAAGTTTGAACTTAAAACTTACAAAACTGTTTCAGACCTTCAGGCAAAGGCTTTTCCCAAGCTGCATAAGGGAATAGCCCTTATCCTCCTTTTATGATAGTATAACACAGTTTACAGCTAGCTCACCACAATACTAAAATAGATAAGAATAAGAAGTCTGACATAGTTTTGATCTGATTTTGCCAATGTGGAACAGTCATGCAAAAAAAATGCTAGCAACTTTCTGAAACATGCTAACAATATGGCAAATCATGCTCGCATCATTTTGTTTTCTTCTTGATCATTCTTTCTTTCTTTTTCACCTTCACCCCAAGTTTAAACATAAAGCTGAAAAAGTTTCAAACCTTCAGGCAAGGCTTTTCTCAACCCTGGTAACAGAAAACCCCCCAGAGATCCTCCTTTTAGGGAAAGCAGAGTTTACAGATAGCTCACAGTGATGCTAAAATAGACAACAATAAAATCCATTTTGTGAAATGAGCAATTCCATGCAAATGTCAACCTTGACATGAAAAAATTAAGTTTTCACCAAAATACGGAAACCGTTTCTGGGCTTTTTTGTGTAAGCAAGTATTTTAAAGTACTTTAGAAATACTCAAAAATGCATCTGTCAAATGTCATCTGTTTTCAAACCATTCTATTTGATTTACCAAAGTCACACAAGTGGCAATTTCACATCTGTCACATCCATAACGACACTTTTTCCTCATAAATGTGAAATAATAAAATAAAATCAATAATTTCTTTTTCTCTATAATTAGTCAACTCTTATCCTTTTGATTATTATTGTTTTTTTTTAAGTTGTGCAGTTTAATTTACAGAATTTCCACAAAGTATGTTGTATACTGTAAACCCGCACACTTTTTCGGCACATCCATAACGCATGTTTATTTTTTTTTTCATATAAAGTGCAAAACATGTTTACAGGTTAATATTTTTCTGGTCCCATAACTCTGTGGTCAGTTGTTCTGGAAAATATAAACAAAAGTTTTAATATAATGTTAACGTACACTTTCTATGCGAATTTATGTTTTGAGTTTTTACTGCAAACATCACATCTATAACGCTGGAATTGCTCATATATTTTAACAAAATAAGTTAAAAGATTATGTAAAGTATATTGAATGTGGTTAAATGTAGCATGCTAGACATTTAACAACATTTAATTAGCATGCTAATTCATGCTAAAACAGTGTTAACATGCTAGCAATATCAAATATACCACCCAACCTTCAAAGCTTTTCCAAGGCCATATGTAATATCTAAATACATGCAGCACATCATTACATCTAACATGTATCTAACATATCTACAATAGATCAAACTAACATCATCTTTATCTAACAGAAAGTGTGTCATCAGCTAAAAGTACTTTACTGCACTATTTGTGTAATTTAAGGTTTATTATATTACTACATGTGATATACTCTCTTGTTCCTGAGGTGCTTTTTCAGATTAACACTTTCTCTCCTTCCTCCATGATTTCTGGGATATTGTATCTAATTTGTGGGCATCAGGGAGCTATTATGAATATGCAGCGGGCTCCCAGAGCTTCTGGCTGAGTGGGATGTCTGCAAAATGGCAATTAGTGCTAGCATCAGGCTTAAAGAGGTTTCGTAAATCATGCTAAAACATGCTACCAATGTATTAAACATGTCAGCAACTTAAATTATTCTTTTGTTCCTGACCCTTAAACATACTGTAGCATACAAAGCTGTTTCAAATCTGCATTATGGTTAAGCTATAACTCCTGGCACTCTTCTCTTTTAGAGTAGTATAGGCTAATACAGACATTTACTGTAGTAACCACAGTAATGCTATAATGAATAATAATGTAATGCTGGCTCAATATATTTTACATTTAACAAGTCCGTGTTCATTGAAAATGTTTAAAACAACTTGAAAAAACATGCAAACATATATTTCTTTCTTTCTTTCTTCTTCTTTCTTTCTTTCTTCTTCCTTCCTTCTTCCTTCCTTTTCCTTCCTTCCTTCCTTCCTCTTTTCTTTTTTGTCTGTTCTTTCTTTCTTTCTTTCTTTCTTTTTTCTTTCTTTTTTTTCTTTCTTTCGTTCACTTCTTCTTTCTTTTACTTCTTTCTTCTTTTTCTTTCTTTTACTTCTTGTTTTTCTTTCTTCTTTCTTTACATTTTTCTTTTTCTTTTTCTTCTTCTTCTTTTTTCTTTTTCTTTCTTTCTTTCTTTCTTTCTTTCTTTACTTCTTTCTTTTTTCTTTCTTTCTTTCACTTCTTTCTTTCTTTCTTTTACTTCTTTGTTTCTTTCTGTCTTTTACTTCTTTCTTTCTTTTTACTTCTTTCTTTCTTTTTACTTCTTTGTCTTTCTTTCTTTACATTTTTCTTTCTTTCTTTTTCTTTCTTTCTTTCTTTCTTTCTTTACATTTTTCTTTCTTTCTTTTTCTTTCTTTCTTTCTTTCTTTCTTTCTTTCTTTCTTTCACTTCTTTCTTTCTCTTTCTTCTTTTACTTCTTTTTCCTTTTTTCTTTCTTTCTTTCTTTCTTTCTTTTACTTCTTTCTTTTTTTCTTTCTTTATTTCACTTCTTCTTTCTTTACTTCTTGTTTCTTTCTCTGTCTTTTATTTCTTTTTTCTTTCTTTCTTTTTCTTTCTCTTCTTTCTTTCTTTCTTTCTTTTTTCTTTCTTTCTTTCTTTCTTTCTTTCTTTTTTCTTTCTTTCTTTTTTCTTTCTTTTTCTTTCTTTCTTTTACTTCTTTCTTTTTCTTTCTTCTTTCACTTCTTCTTCTTTTACTTCTTGTTTCTTTCTGTCTTTTACTTCTTCTTTTACTTCTTTGTCTTTCTTCTTTACTTTTTTTTTCTTTTTTTTTTTCTTTCTTCTTTACATTTTTTCTTTCTTTTTTTCTTCTCTTTTTCTTCTTTCTTTCTTCTTTATTTTCTTTTTACTTCTTTCTTTCTCTTTCTTTTATTTTCTTTCTTCTTTCTTTCTTTCTTCTTTCTTTCTTTCTTTCTTTTCTTTCTTTCTTTCTTTCTTTCTTTCTTTTACTCTTCTTTTTTTCTTTCTTTATTTCTTTTTCTTTCTTTTACTTCTTTGTTTCTTTCTCTGTCTTTATTTCTTTCTTTTTCTTTTTTCTTTCTTTCTTTCTTTCTTTCTTCTTTCTTTCTTTCTTTCTTTCTCTTCTTTCTTTCTTTTTCTTTCTTTTACTGCTTTCTTCTTTTTCTTTTACTTCTTTTTCTTTCTTTCTTCTTTCTTTCTTTTCTTTCTTTCTTTCTTTCTTTCTTTCTTTCTTTCTTTCTTCTTTCTCTTCTTTCTTTCACCAACATAAAGATTGTTCCAACAAGCGTTATGTTGTTTTCTCTGGTATCCTTGAGTTGGGTTAACTGGCTTTACATTGTTATGACACCTATTAAAAGTTATTAAGCTTAAGTATAGCTCATTACAGTCTTGTGTAACGTTTATTGTTATTATTTTCATTTAAAAAGAGAAGAAAAAAAGTCCAAAAATAGAAGTTAAAATCATTTTGTGTGGTCACAGATGCTGTCAACAGAGCTTAACTTGTGCGCAACCCATAACATTCCTTAACAGATTTACACTTTCTGAAAGTCTAGCGTATACAGTACTTTTCAGACAGACAATTCAAGATCCCCCCCCCCCCCCCCATAGATCTTTAGTTCATAACATGTACTGCACATGCAGAGCCCCTGAGGCTTATGCAATTCTCAAATTCTTCAGGATCTGTACATTTCTCACTTGTTTTTTTGGCAGCAGAGGAGCAATAATATGATACCACAAACACAGCCTGCTGAATGCTCTTAATTTAGATGGAGCACTTTTGGGTTTATCTTTAACCACGCAATCACAAAATCCCTCAGTGTTTCCAAGA
Organism: Danio kyathit; assembly: GCA_903798195.1. Lineage (NCBI taxonomy): Eukaryota > Metazoa > Chordata > Actinopteri > Cypriniformes > Danionidae > Danio > Danio kyathit. The sequence goes on along the minus strand of LR812537.1, from coordinate 37,871,829 downwards.
ACGCTCCCAGCACAGCCCATTCACAGTTATCAGCTGCATCTCATTAAAAGAGCTTTTTTGAGATCTGCCTCACAAATCTGTCATCCACATGGTCTAATCTCCATTTAAAGAGCAGCACCACACGCTGAACTGAGTATGTTTCAACCGCCTGCTTTTTTGCAACTATTTATTGATTAAGATTCCATTGCAAAGCCTCAAGTAAAGAAAAAATGGGTCAAACAAAACAAATTGGGTGAACAAATATATGTCCAATTTCCAGAACAGAAATGTTCAAACGTAAGATGTAAATTCATAACAATATACAGTTGAAGTCAGAATTATAAGCCCTCCTGTTAAATTTTATTTCTTTTATATTTTTTCCCCAATTTGTTTAACAGAGATAGTTTTTTCAACAATTTCTAAACCTTATAGTTTTGATAACTAATTTGTAATTACTGATTTATTTTACCTTTGTCATAATTACAGTGCATAATTTTTACCAGAAAATTTTCAAGATACTAATATTCTGCTTACAGTGCAATTTAAAGGTTTAACTAGGTTAATTAGGCAAGTTAGAGTAATTAGCAAGTCATTGTATAACAGTGGTTTTGTCATTTTATGAACTACAAATCTCGTCATGCACCTCACACACACACACCTGTTCTGGATCACCGATGATTAATACACACACACAGCTGGAAGCTCATCTAAGACTGTTTACACAGACTATATAGACTGCTCACATTCCCACAGACTTGGCTGAGTCTTGTTGTCATTTATCTGTAACATTACAAAGCATTATAGCATAGCCTTTCTGTGTTTGACCCTTGCCTTGTTTCTGTTGTTTGCCACCTGTATCGACCCCTTACCTGTGACCTCGACCACATTCTAGATTATCCTCATGATACTTTGTACCTGTTGACCATTGCCTGCTGACGATTCTAAATAAAACTGCACATGAATCCTCAGTCCATTGTCACTCCTCTGTGGTCACGGGTTGTTCTGTAGACAAATATAAAAAAAGATATTAAGGGGTTTAATAATATTGACCTTAAAATGTTTTTTTTTTTTTTTATTAAAACTGATTTTATTCTAGCCACAATAAAACAAATATTTATAATTTTAATAATAATTATAATAAACTAATAAATATAATTTAAAAAAAAAATATTATAGGTAATAATGTGAAAAATTCCTTGCATCCTTTTGGAAATATTTGAAAAATAAATAAAAAAATTCACTTGAGGGCTAATTATTTTGACTTCAACTGTATCTATTTCCATATACGTTCCATAGACAATATTTCTCAAATACAGCAAAAACAGACATTATTAAAACAGATTATTCAATTAATTACACAAACACTTACAACAAATTACTTAAATGTTAAAATTAATATCAGATTTTAATAAATACTAATAAAAACTACTATTGTTACTATTTGTATTATTATTTTAAAAAATGGAACTTCCAATGTTTACTACAAAATGTCTTTTCTGATTTTTCAGGATTGAGGGCTGAAAATATATTTCTAGACAGACTTTGTAATAAAACATATACACTCATTTCCATTAGACCCAATCTGAAAAAAGTTTTAATTGTTTTTGGCACTAGAGAAGCAAGGTATTCTGGAGAAACCCCTATAGTACAGGTACACATATAAGGGCATAAGCAGCATATGGTACAGCAGATCTGGATGCGCTCGGCTCCTCCATAAATATCCCACATAAAAAAGGGATCCTTCATTACTGGCTATTAATGGCAGGGCTGCTCTTCCACGCTGCTCCGAATCAGCAGCTCGTTAATCTTCAGATGAAAACATCGCCCCGTTCTGTCCCTCACAGGCCCTTCAGACCGACCACACTCCATCAGTGTGCTCATCTTTAATTTGACACTCGCTTCTTCACCATTTGTCCAATTAGATGTTCCACACAGTTCACAATATGAAGACGGAGGAAGCTTATTTGAGTGTAATTTTACAGTCTCCTGCTTTCTTTCATTAAGTTCAAATAAAAGAGTGTATTGCTCACTAATATTCAATCTCCTTACTGCTGTGGGTTATATCTACACGTTGCTTAATGTGTCCCTTTTATGTGGCTCTTACTTTTAGTTCTGAGGTCTATACTGTACAGTAGGTTTAAATCACTACAAGGTTAGAAACACTTTGTCATGTCCTCTTTTTCATATACTGTAGGTTCAGTTTCTGGTCAGTATTAAGATGTACTTTGCTGGTTCTAGACTCCTTGGAATTTTGTGAGGGTCAATCTGTTAGAGCACAACATAAAAAGGTATAAAAAATACTAACCCAAACTCATTGGAAATAAATGCCTCAAGTTAAATTTTTCAGAAATGTTTTGTACATATGAAAATAAAGGCAAATCCTTAGTGAAGCTGGTATGTTTTGCTGTATGTCTGAGACAGTGGTTAATTTGTGAATTGGGGGTGATGGGGAGGGGGGATTGTGTGGAAGAAGAGGGGGGGTGGTTGTCGCAGACGAAAGTGAAGAGGGTTGGGGAGTCGGGAAGAAAGTGAAAGTGAACAGCAGACGACGGCGGTTGAGGAGGAGGATTGGTAAAATGAGGTGTCGGATCAGATTTCAGAGGTGCCGGATCCGGATCAGGCGTGTTCCTACACAAATTAAGCCCTGGTTTCAGATACATGTAATCCTTGCACGTCAAAAAGGAATTGCTCGACCTAAATTCTTCCCTAAACCCAGCTATTTATAATGAGTTTGGAACAGCCAGATCTCACCTGAAAACTTAAGTATTTTACGTTTTGTCAGTTTAGTGACTAATTTGTTTATTTATTTGTACAATTTTAAAAAGGAGGCGTGGCACCCAACCCCACCCCTAAACCCAACCGTCATTGGGTGATGAGCAAATCGTACTAAATTGTATGAATTTGATCATAGGAATTTATACAAATTAGCCACCAAATCAAAAAGTTACGAATTGCTGTAAGATGGTTGCTTTAGTTTGGAATAATCCGATTGGTTTACTAATGATTACAGATGAGAGACCAGCCACGATCAATCATATCACATGCTCCTCTCAAAATAATGCCGCAGTCACACTATTTAGCATGCAAAATTCTGTTGTACGCGCTGCGAAAAGGGTGGGATTAAACAAGATGATTAGACATTTAAAAAAAAGCAATTGGTCCATATTTAAAATGTCTTCGATTGGTCTCACACAGTCACACGATGCGATTTCGCAGCTCAGAGTTCACCAAGCTTGAACTTTGCAATGCAGCGAACTTCGCTAAACCCAACCAATAGTGTTTTCATAAGCAAAAGTGCACTGTGACCACATGGTTTTACCTTGATTTTACATTTACATTACAAAAACAAAAAGACACAAGTGAGATGAAGTGACTGTATGTTAGCTTAGCATTGACAATGGCCAACATGTGACCAAAATGTTTGCCTTTTTCCCCCCCAGTAAATAATTTTTCACTTACATCTCGCTAGATCTTGTTGATTTTTGAGAGTGGCAGACTTTTCGCTTGCTTCATTCTTTGGTCGATGCACCTATTGATTGTTTCGAAGACATGGTGAGTCTTTGGTCGTTAAACTGTTGAATAACAAATGTTGTTTACAGTGTAGCCAATGAGGACAAATCAATGTCTGAGCAGGAAGTAAAGCTTGAATTATTAACAACAGATTTCGGGAAGTTCAGAATAGAGTATAGTAACCCCAAAAACACTTTCAAGAAAGAAAATTCTAAGCTAAAAACTGTTTACACAAAACCAAGAATGACGTTTGTTTGGAGTCTTGTTTGAAGAGTTTTTTGAAAAGATTTACATGGACACTAATAATCCTAATTTTAATACAATTAGTTTTAACAATACTCTGATTAAGAGTCTACCATGTAAACAGCCATTTTTGATTTAATTTATCTGATTAAGGTCATAATCGATTATTAACAGAATCTGAATTAGGACATTTGGAGTATACTGATTTTAGTCACATTACTGAAGTTGCAGCACAGACATGTAAACACCTTAATCAAACTATTACCATCGTGTGGGATTTTCGTCGCATTTTGTGACAGGATATTCCAAGTCAGTGAAGGACCACAGACTCACACATCACGAAATGTGGAGGTTTTTTCCCCATACGGCGTTGCGATATCAAATTCCATTAAACAACACTCTTCCAGCAGTTCATACGCACATCCAATATCTCGTTTGTCACGGGGGGCATGCTGGAAATGTTCCTGAATGAAAGTGAAAGTGCCAAACTGCAGTTAAAGTCGACAAATTAAAAACAAACTCCCAAAATTACATGAAAACTTTGGAGGAAACGTAGATAGCGTGGTGACGCAATGACGTTAATCGAACTATGTGCTATAACATGTAAAACGGGATCATGAAAAGAACATTTAGAAAGCAACTCATGAAACACCTTAATCATATTATTGTCTTAATCAGATTATGGCAAATAATTCGATTACTGATGTTCAGGTAACGTAGTCACTGTTGGGGGTAACGAATCACAATAATATTTCTTTTCTAAGTAATATAATAAGTTATACAGTACATTGTTAATTGCAAAACTCAAACAAAAAAAGCCCCCTGCAAATTCTGAAAGATTTAAAACATATTGCAAAGTAAGACAAAATAATGTAAAAGCAACTCATAAGTAATGTAACACATTACTTACCATAAAAGTAACTAAGTAATGTAACTAGTTACTTTTTGGGGAGGGAGTAACTCAATGTTGTAATGCATTACTTTCAAAAGTAACTTTCCCCAGAACTGGTAATTAAATGGATGCTTCTCTGAAACTCTGCCTTTGTTGTTATGGAAATCTACACAGAATCACAATGTCCTCAAGAAAAACAAACATGAAAGAGCTGATTAGGGTAGAAACAAATGTAATTCTACTTTTTAAAATTTGGATGTTTCAATACCCTGAAAATAATCTGGTAATTCCAGTGTTAGAGTGCACTCACACTAAACTTTTTGCTCTTTTGACTTCAAACTCAACAAGAGGTTTTTTAAGCCCATCTGGGTCATGTTGCACGCAAAAACGAAGCAACATGCAAACAATCAAACCCAGTAAACTCCATCACGTCTAATCTCAGCACGATTACTGTCTCTCACATCACTACTTTCACAACCTGTTTGATGAAGAAGACGAACGCAGAGAAGGAGAAGATGATTGAAGCTAATGTGCTGAAAAAAACTAATTAACGAAGAAGGCCGTGGCACGTTATCTGTTATCCACAGCCGTGCCTGAGTCTCCCATTTATAGATCAAACACAACTTGGTGCATTTCAGCTTTCTTGTACTCTCGCACAAAGTGAGACGGATCAGGTGAACGGCTTTTGAAGTAGAATGAAATCCTGCACGCCGGGTGGCAGATTGAACCTCAGACAAATGCCTTTCCCAACCTCATTAGCTCAGATGCTTTCAGTTGGACACACATATACACGCTATATTTTTTTGACAATGTGTGAACAATACAATGACTTTCAGGGGGTCGGCTTATTAAAAGGGATGTGCAAAGCTGCTAAATGGGTAATTGTAAATTTCCGTGTAACACAAGCTGTCATTTGCAAACACTATTATAGTTAGTAAAAGCAAACTATTCCAATGAATGAATATCACAAATATAAAATCACTTTTTAAATATGTGATATGTTATAAAATAGGAAATAAAAAAACTGTAGTAAATAAAATTAAACAAGATATAAATAGAATGATTTAAATTTTCTTTATATTTACGATATATGTATTTAACATCTATATATATATAATCTGGTTAAACAATGTAAACTGGTGCGCTGGTGAAAGATAAACTATTGTTTAACTTTTTTGCTTTGCGTGTCACTGCATATCAAACAACTTAAAATAATACAAAACAACTAAACTAAAGCAATCTCCATTGTATGGAGCGAGAGCGCTTCTCTTCAGTTAAACTGAACAGTCGCATCATTGATGACATAAACATGCTCAGGCTCGGAAGGCGGAGGGGGGACAATCATGCCTGGGCACAGTTCAGACAACTGTGCCTTGAGTAAATTCTTCGAATTTTTTAATGAAATTTTGGGTAAATGTGAACATTTCTTTTATATTGTTCGATTATAGCATTTTAAAAATGAAATAAAATTAATAACATTCATTTTTTTTGTCATTTTTTTCAGTGGGTCGGACCTCAAATGACCCGTTTTCACTGAGTGGTACAGTTCGGTTCACTTTAATGGCGTTTCCACTGTCAAAGGTACCTAAAGCAAACCGTACCGTACCACTTTTGGGTACCCTTGCGGAAGGGTACCTAGCACAACAAAAGAGTACCAAAAGGCGGAGCTAGACGCACAACTGAACGCTTTTGGTTTTTCAGAGATTCGTCACTCGCTCGTTGCAACAAGCAGGAGAATGAAAACAAAGGCATTTTTTTGTAAAACACAGTCAAGACATTACACTGTAATAATATTATACATATAATAACGAGCCACGGTCGACCTGAGCTCAAGCAAACCTTGTCGTCGTCTTGATGAACCGCCACAAAGCCAAGAAGAAGAGCAGAATCTACCCTGTGCCTCGTTGTTGTTTACAAGGTACACCATTGGTTACCCTGTTGGCAGTGAAAACGCAAGCCTGCTAAAGGTGACCGTACTGACCCATACCGTACCTTACTGTACCAGTCAGTGGAATTGGGCCACTATAATCATCATCAGAAATGAAAGGGTTTTTCATCAGTTTTGATGACATTAAGGCAAAATCGAGATTGACAGCAGAAGCTCTGTGTCCTTAGTTTTCCTGCCCCCTTCTTTGACCATTGACTGTGAATTGCTGAAACTCTCAGAGGTGTCAGTATGTGTGTGTGAGGGTTAGCTGTGTAAGTGTAGGAAGAAAAAACAAAGACTGAGATGACTGTGTTTTTCTTTAGTAACCCTCTGTCCAGGATTAAGACCTTTTCCCATCTGTTTTCAGCAAGAATCTATGAATATACAATCATCTCTGCAGTGTGACAGACACTTTGAGGTCTCCACTAGCTTGAAATTTTAGTTTTTTTATTTCTTTTCATGAACATGGAGCTTTGAGAATGTAATGGTTGGATAAAGATGAAAGCATTTTTAATGCATTTTGTCACATTATCAAATACAATGTCATTAGATCTAACACTTTAATAAACAGGGCTCATAAAAATCGAATGCTATAAAGTGAATGAATGAATGAATGAATGAATGAATGAATGAATGAATGAATGAATGAAATAATGAACGAAGTGAAAAGATTAAATAATGTAAATTTTCTAAAACGTGTGACTAATGTAAATAATAAATACATAATGTGTCAGTAAAATGTACCAGGGATGGATGGACGGATGGATGAATAGATAGACTGATCAATTATACATTAAAATGCTTGCCAAAGATGTTAAATAAATAAATAATCACCAGCAATATCAAAATATTTAAAAATTACCAACAAATCAATTAACTGATTTACGATAATTATAACTAAATAGTTAATGCTGGTGAAATGATAAAAACAAATGTAAATGTACTAAAATGCATAATATGACTGGAAAGTAAACAAGCAAACAAAGTAAATAAATGAATAAAATACCAGTTAAAAAGGTCCAAGAATACAAATATTCCCTAACATTTGTGACTAACATACTAAAATAATTTAAAATAAACAAAATTAATTATTAAATGTGATCGTGAACATTTGGTTCTGTTACTAATTGATGTTTAACTTATTTTTAGACATTTTAAACCATTAATAAATAACGGAGTTGGCATTTTCCACCATTTTGTGTTTTAGCTCAAGACTCTAACCTCAAACCAGATATCACATGTCATGTCTACAACAGAATTGTATGTATTTTCATCAAATTATGGTTAAAAAAACAATAATTTCCTGAAAAATCACAATAACAGAGTTGACAAATAATTAATTGACTATTAGTGTATCCTAACTTTTTTGTACTAAATAATGTGAGAAGAACATGACATGCCTCAATGCCTTCCAGAGTTTCCCACAGAGGAAGTGACATCACTTGAAGCAAGTCACATGCCTTTTCTTTCAGTGCTTTACAGATTTTTACCTTTTGAACCGTGAACTTATCCATCATATGTTTTACACAGAGGATGACCTTCCAGCTGCAACCCAGTACTGGGAAACATCCACACACACTCATTTACACTCATACACTACGGCCAATTTAGTTTATTCAATTCACCTATAGCGCATGTCTTTGGACTGTGGGGGAAACCGGAGCACCCAGAAGAAACCCATTCGAACACAGGGAGAACATGCAAACTCTACAGAGAAATGTCAACTGACCCAGCCGGGACTTGAACCAACAACCTTCTTGCTGTGAGGCGACATTGCTAACCACTGAACCATGTGTCGTCCTTATGCCCCATTCACACGGCTTCAGCGTCAACACTTGACAGATGACGTGTCTGAAGTAGGGGCTGACGCAATCGTCATAGCAGCATCAGCCAATGAAATTAGTCCGCAATCGACTACTGGTGTATTTGCATAAAGCGATCTGATTGGCTGACGTGTCCATTGGCACTCGAAAAGTTGAAAAATTCCCAACTTCTGCAGCGAGGACAGATCCACAATGCAGTTCGGCAATGCCTGAGATCACCCATTTAAGAATGGAAAGCGTTGACGCAAAATGTTCCTACATACGCATACATATATATTTTTAGAGAGAACTTGAAATAATCAGGGTGCAAATTACAGGGGGGTTTGGGGGAGGTTGACCCCCCTAATTAAGGCTTGATGCCTCCTGAAGGATGTCAAAGCAAGATATGGGGAGGTCAGCCCTTTAAGCAGAAAACGTTCACTCTGATCTGTATTTTAAATAATAATGTTAATAATTAAAATAATAGATATCCATTTGACAACCCCTATAACGGTTTATACCATTGTGAATGCATAATCGCGCCAATCAGTCTATGCAAGAAAAAAGTCATTTAACAGTCTGAAACCAGCAGATTTGGAGCACAGATAGACTGTAAGTTCACTAGACGTTTTCTCATAAATATGTGTTTGTTTACATAAAGCCTAAAAGTAATCAAATTAGACATAGTTTGTATAGTTTGACCTGAAGTAAGCCAAAAATAGCTACATACACTAAATAGCTTATCCCTACAAAACACTGAAAAATTTAATACATTTTATTAATAATTAGAGTAATTAAATAAATAGCCTACATAAATTTGATTCACTGAAGCATTTCACAAAACTAACATTACTGAAAAGTCGATCGACAATGTTAAATTGGCACACTGAAAATGATGTGTTTATTATTCAAAACTGTTTCATTAAAGCTTTTGTTTTTGAAAATATAGGTTTTTTTTTTTAGGAGGCACAAAATGAACCCATAATTCTACTGCCTGTAAAATGATTCAAGAGAATGTCCTCTACAACCTGTGACTGCTGAAAGTAAACAAAGGATTCAGTCCACACACTGGGATTTACTCCAAACAACTACACTCAATATATTATTAGCACACAAATAAGGACACAGTAGTATCATAGTGTTTGGGTGTGTTATCTGTTTATGTTTATGTTTGGCATTAGCGTTGTTTTAAGTCTTCTAACTGCTGTTGGGGACACAATAGTCTGTCAGGTGAGAGGAAGAGCAGCTCGCTGAATGGAAGGAAAAGACATGGAGGAGACAGGAAGCCCAGCAGCATGAGGAAACATTATCCCTCTGTGCGCGGCACATACTAACACACACAAATTCAACATTGTCTGAGAGAGAAACGAGCAGGAAACAGAGTGAAGAAACAGAAAGTCATAAACTGTATGAGAACAGTGCATCAATGTGCATGAGTGATGAACTGGTAACACTTAACATATAAGTTATGTGTAAGGTTGTATTAGTTAAGTTTGTGTTGTATTAGTTGTATTTAGTTATATAGAGTACATCCAGAAAATTGTCTAACATTTATTCAGCTATATTAAATCTTTAATAATGTAAACTTACAAACACTAGTATATATAGTAGGTAATACTTCAGTTGACATGAACAAATAATGAACAATGACTCAGGTTCCGCACTACACAACCTTCTGGAAAACTACACTCCCTGACAAAAGTCTTGTTGCCTATCCAAGTTTAGGAACAACAAATACTTGACTTATAGTGATCATTTGGTATCAGAAGTGGTTTATATGAAAGGCAAAGGCCTCTAGATTATGCTTATTTTATCAAAATAAAATATGATCATGCCTTGATTTTTAATTATTTAATTAGGACAGTAAGGTCTGACTTTGCTAGACAAAAGGTCTTGTCACTTAACAGAATAATGTACAGTAAATGACTCAAATAACTTATTAATAAAGTAATCTAGGAATGGCAAAGAAAGCGTTCTTGCAGGACTCCAGAGCTTATTCAAGATTTTTTTGGATTCATCTTCAATGCCTCCTCAATCTTAGCCCAGACATGCTCAATAATATTCATTTCCGGTGACTGGGCTGGCCACTCCTGGAGCACCTTGACCTTTTTTGCTTTCAAGAACTTTGATGTGGAGGCTGAAGTATGAGAAGGAGCACTATCCTGCTGAAGAATTTGCCTCCTGTGGTTTGTAATGTATCGGGCAGCACAAAGTCTCGATACCTCAGGCTGTTGATGTTGCCATCCACTCTGCAGATCTCTCGCATACCCCCATACAGAATGTAACTCCAAACCATAATTTTTCTTTCACCAAAACTGACTGATTCTGATGGTCCCATGCGGGTTCCAACAGGTGTTTACAGTATTTGTGTGATTGGGATACAGTTCAACAGATGATTCAACTGATCAAAACAATCTACCTTCTGACACTTACCAAATGATCAACTAGAATCCCAAACTAGATCAAACTAGAATTTGCCCTTACAAATGGGATCGATGACAAGACGTTTGTTAGGTAGAGTAGAAAATCTAGAAAACTAGAAAAAAAATTAATTATGTGAACTAAGAAAAGTCAGATAAAATAATAAGAAAAATAAACTTGCAGTAACTAGAAAAAAGTTTTAAAATTAAAAAAAATAATAGGGGCAACTACAAAAAAGAAATAGGTTAAAGTAACTATAAAAAATGAATTGAAGTAACAAAATGTCAGGGCAGCTAGAAATATTAAGTTGGGAAAGCTAGAAAAAATACGAATTTTAAGAGTTTTAAGAAATAGAAAGGTAACTAAAAAAAGTTGGTGCAACAAGAAAAAATAAGTAGGGGCAACTAGAAAAATTAAGTTGGGGTAACTAAAAAGATTAAGTTACTTAGTTAACTTAAAAGATATTGTTATAAAAACTTAGGATACCTATACATAAAAAATGGCATAGAAACAGATTTTCACTCAGAAAATGTTAGCAAATGAAACCAATAATAACAAAGAAATGGTCAGCACACTGAAATTTCGAATTAATGAATACTGAAATAGTATTTTTTTCTAAAACATACTGAGTAATCTTTGCATTTGTTTACGAATTCTATGTACTCTTATTTAGACCTGATCAATTAGTCATAACAGCATATGTTTTAGGTCATTGTAACTTATTAAACTAAGTCAATCATGTTCTAACTTAATTTGATAAGTTATGCAATCTGTTTTTAGTCAGTTTAACATAATTTTAGTGTGGTTTTAGGATACCAAGATACAATTTTCAGTATCATTATTATTATTATTATCATTATTGGTGGATCAAACCACAAACAGATGAGGATGACACATTCCCATTTACAACCTCTCAGAAATAAAGGTAAATAAAGGGTGGTACCTTTTCAAAAGTTACTTGTTTTTATCTATACTGGTACCTCAAAAGTACTAATTAGTACATAAAGTGTGCATATTAGTACTAAAGTACGATGGTACTGCCTCAGTGATATCTCTTTTTTTTGTTAGTGTTTTTATCACTTTCATCTTTCGTCCATTTTTGACAAGTGTCCTGATCTCTTTAAGGCAAGAGTCTATGGGTGGGTGTATGTATGGCCTTTGTTTGTTTATTTGAACCATACAGAGAGCAGCACTTTCATTTCTGCTCTGAGCACTACAAGTCTGTGTTCAAATCTGACTGGAAAGTGAACAATGTGTTTTGATTTGTTTGGCCTCAAATCAAATTTATGATTTCAGATGGAAAAGTTTAAATCCCATCTGGCTAGTGTGCTTTAACAGCCCATCCCATAATATTTCAGAATGACATCAGCAGGCAGAAAAGGGATGGTCTTTAGCTGTTTCAACACATTTGACTAGAAAAACAAATAAAGCAATGTGTTTTCGATTACTGAGTTAGAACAAATGAGACCCCTTTGAGCATGTATCTACTTGTGATATGATTGATGAAAACATTTTAAAATCACATCTAATCCACAGTATTTCAATATAACTTCACTATAGTATGAACATAAGGCCACCATGCTTGAAACTTGTATAAAATACTGCAGTCTAACACGCTCAAGTCCTCTCTTACCCCAAATGCCCCCTCGCACAGGCACTAAACTTCTACTTTCACTTCCAATTTTTTCGTGAAAGGAGACGATGCACCCATATGCAGACGGACAGAAAACCCCTGCAGGCGCATTCATGTTACACAACCATCCAGAATCAAAGGAGACCCAGCTCCAGTCGGCCATTTCCAATGACTTGCTTATGTGTGTGTGTCTGTGCATGTGCATGTGCATATAAAAGACGACAAACTTGCCCTAGTGACACTTACGCAGTTATAAAACAATTTCTGTCCTTCAGTTCAACCTGGCTCAGCAGGTGACATGTAAATATGAAGTGTCTGTTTTAAGATGTTTTTGAGATGGATGCATGGGGATTTCTCCTCTGTTTGCATGGGTGTGTGGGTCTGATGGTGTTGTGCTGCAGCTGTCAGATCGAGTGTGTGTCTGCAGCTGGTTGAGATGATGTTCGTGAGTGTGCGCACATGTGGACGAATGTGTGTGTGTCATATGCGCAAGTATAATAGACATGTCAGAGCAGTGAACGCCTGACAGACAGACACACTGCACTGTCTTTTATGAAGGTTATTTGGAAAACACAGACAGGGTACAAATGAAAATAATCTCTACAGACAGAGGCTACTAGACCTTTGTGCAAATGTAGAGTCATGGTTTGGAAATTATTTATTTCTTTTTGGAGAATTAATTTTTAGTTTGTCCTGTTTTTTGACTCTCAAAGTACAAGTGATCATTGCCTTTTTCCCTTGCATTTTGTGAGTCATTATATTACCATGGGGGCGACACGGTGGCTCAGTGGTTAGCAACTGTCGCCTCACAGCAAGAAGGTCAATGGTTCAAGTCCCGGATGGGCCAGTTGGCATTTCTGTGTAGAGTTGCATGTTCTCCCTGTTGTTGGCGTGGGTTTCCTCCGGGTGCTCCGGTTTCCCCCACAGTCCAAAAATTGCGCTATGGGTGAATTGAATAAACTAAATTGGCCAAAGTGTATGTGTGTGAATGAGTGTATGTCTCCCAGTACTGGGTTGCAGCTGGAAGGGCATCCGCTGTGTAAAACATATGCTAGATAAGTTGGCGGTTCATTCTGCTGTGATGAATAAAAGGGACTAAGCCGAAGGAAAATGAATGAATGAATATTTACTGTGAAGATTGTTAGCTAAAACCGTGGTCTTTGATGAATTAAACAGCTTTTAGCATAATGAGAGTGTTTAAAAAACATATACAGGTAAAGCAAAATTAATAAAATTAAGTTCTGTTGATACACTGAAATATATGAAGTGAAATGATCAATTTGTGCAAGAAACTAAACATTTTACACAACATTACCCACATATCCACAGCTTTGGGCAAATCGGGCAGTCTGCTTTTCTTTGTTTTTGTGTGTGGTTCTCGCAAATAGTTTCTGGTTCAAATAAACAATTTACCAGTTCATGCACACTAATGTAACATTACAGGGCCAGTTCACCAAAAAATGAAAATTCTGTCATCATTACTCAGGCTCACTAGTTCAAAACCTGTTTGAGTTTCTTTTTTTTTTTTTAGATAAAGTTTAAATCCACATGCGAGGAGAATAAATTATAAAGTAATATTCATTTTGGGGTGAACTATCCCTTTAAGCAATTATACTACAAAGCTGTTGTATGATTTGATTGGCTGATGAACTGATGTAGGGCTGCATAATATATTGTTTCAGCATTGATACTGCAATGCGATCATTGGCAATAGTCAAATCGCAAAATTTGCAATGTTGTGTGAGTCTGTATAATGTATCATTTCATGTGTTTTGAGGCCTGTGACTGTATGAGAATTTTAAAAGTATTCAGGCATAAGTAATTGTACCATTAGTGACTTTAATCTTATTGAATTATTTTATTATTCAGTTACTGTGCCTGAATACTTTAGACTCAGAAAACGACAACACACTGTTTGTTTGAATTGAACTTTTTCTTTATTGTATTTATAAGCTTTTAATCTGTTTATTAAATTTTATGCAGATGCACTCCCCTACAGAATCATCCCAATCCATCTAAAAATTAGTTTTCTAAATAGAGATATTTAAGTCATATGGTGTAATTATATTCACACCGCAATACACTCACCGGCCACTTTATTAGGTCCAACTGTTAGTTAACTCAAATTTCTCATCAGGTAATTACATGGCAGCAATCAATGCATTTCGGCATGTAGACATGGTCAAGACGATCTGCTGCAGTTTAAAATGAGCATCAGAATGGGGAAAAAAGGTGATTTAAGTGATTTGAACGTGGTATGGTTGTGGTGCCAGACGGGAAATCTACTGCGATTTTCATGCAGACCCATTTATAGGGTTTATAGAGAATGGTCTGAAAAAAAGAAAATATCTAGTGAGCGGCAGTTCTGTGTGTGCAAATTCCTGGAATGTCAGAGGAAAATGGTCAAACTGTTTTGAGCTAATAGAAAGGCAACAGTAACACAAATAACCAATCGTTTCAACTGAGGTAAGCAGAAGAGCATCTCCGAACACACAAAGCAGCAGAAGACCACAACACGTGCCACTCCTGTCAGCTAAGAACAGAAAACTGAGGCTACAATTCACACAGGCTCACCAAAATTGCACAACAGAAGGTTGGAAAAATGTTGCCTGGTCTAAAGAGTCTCGATTTCTGCTTCGACATTCAGATGGTGGGGTCAGAATTTGGCATCAATAACGTGAAAGCATGGTGGTGGTGGTGTAATGGTGTGGGGGATATTTTCTTGGCACACTTTGGGCCCATTAGTACCAATTGAGCATCGTATCAATGCCACAGCCTATCTAAGTATTGTTGCTGACCATGTCCATCCCTCTATGACCACAGTGTACCCATCTTCTGATGGCCACCTCCAGCAAGATAACACACCATGTCATAAAGCGCAAATCATCTCAGACTGGTTTCTTGAACATGACAATGAGTTCACTGTACTCAAATGGCCTCCAGGGTCACCCTATCTCAATCCAATAGAGCTCCTTTGGGATATGGTGGAACGAGAGATTGGCCTCATGGATGTGCAGCTGACAAATCTGCAGCAACTGCATGATGCTATCATATCAATATGGACCAAAATCTCTGAGGAATATTTCCAGTACCTTGTTGAATCTATGCCACGAAGGATTAAGGCAGTTCTGAAAGCAAAAGGGAGTCCAACCCAGTACCAGTAAGGTGTACCTAATAAAGTGGCCGGTGAGTGTATATCAAATAACAAAACATCATGCAGCCCTACTTTAGAGATATGAACTCTTCAACTGAAAGTAAAAAGCCTTAGACTTAATAACAGACTTTATCACAATTTTACCAACATTTTTTTTGGAATTCTGCCTATTTACTCCCAAGTAGCTTGCAAATCCTGTCTTAACTAGTAAATGCAAGCTCAGGTAACATAATTTGAGAATAAAAAAGATATAAATTCACAACAGTGAAGAATAAAAGTCAGAATCGTGAGATAAAAAGTCACAAATACTTATAAAAACACAGTGAGGAAAATGAATTTGATAGATTCCAGTTCTGTGTTGGAATAACTGGAACACTAAAAGAGTTGGTGTGATATAGGAAAATAAACACCCCTATAATGATGCATTTCAAGCAGTGGCTGTCAAAAACATTGATTAAATAGCTTGTAAATTTGGTTTCAGGCAGCTCATCCCATTTTCTAAATAAAATGAATGAATGATTGCTTTGGAAAGACTGATTCACTCTCAAAGCAGATAGCCCTCTTTACCTTTCGCCTGAAACTGCAGATTATAGTTAATAATATTGAAAGTAATACTTGGCTTTGTACACAGACATAGCTTCGTTTCAGTTTGCTTCACTTCCAAAAAATACAATTGTTTCATTTTGTTTTGAATGTACAGTATATATTTTTATGACTCTCATAGCATGTGTAACCACCGAGCTTCCTTTTAAGAACCACCAAGAACCACAGTATCAAATCTTCTTTAACATTCTCCTGCAAAAGAAAAAAATACCTGTATCTTGGGCAGCCTGAGGGTGAATACATTAATAGCAAATTAGCATTTTTGTGTGAATTATTGCTTTAAGGTCGGTGCTCTACTAAACTCCACATATATGGCAACAAATAGCACCTGCTAAACAAATGGTGGTATGTTTTTATAGGTAGTTCATAGTCGCTAAAGGACATTCATCTTCATAACGTCTGGTATTAAAACACATTCAATAAGTGGGTCATGGCTTTTCTGTGTCGCGCCTTGTTCCTGTCCTGTCAGCAGTTTCACAGAGAGAAGCTCCTACTGTATCTCTGGTAAGAATGCTTATGAATATCTCTCTCTCTCTCCCTCTCATTGGGCTATTAATAGCAATGACAGCAAGTGCTCTGCCCTGTGCTGTAAACCCAGATACCTGATACAGGCTTCACGCACACATCCACCCCATGATACATTAGATAAGCTGCATACTGCATCAATAACAACAGACATCAGCTGCTAAAAATAAGTTAAAATCAAATAAATCATTTGATTTGGCTCATCAAAGCAATAGTTATGATTAAAACACTCCATCTTAGATATTAGTAGCGCGTATATATTGCAAAGCAGACATTTTAATCTTGAAACTATGACTAAAATAAAACTAAAGTTGAGTTTCTAACTTCTCCCACTATGTGTGTCAACTCTGTGTAAAGATGAAGTGTTTCTACTGAGACACGGAATGTTTGATATCAAACAGCGTGAGTCGAGGAGGTTTCATGGAGCTGCATACTAACTGGGTTGCGGTGTGTTTACCAAAATCCCTCCAAGGAAATTTCTGTTGTGCCAAATTGAGGGCATGGAAGGAGAAAGATGGAGAATGGACGAATCCTGAAATCCAACGCTATATGTAACCGAATTGATATCTGTTTTTGGAATGGTGCCGACTGACAGACTTAACCATGATCTCATCCTCTGTATGCGAGTGTATCTGCTGTGGCCTTCTGCCAGAGGAGGAATGAAGTGTGTGATGAAGAGCTCACGCTGTTGCGCACGCATAATTGGCTTAAACAATTTAAGCGCTCGGCATTTAGATAATTACCTCCAATCAAAAAATATCACAGATAAACGGGGGTAGTGAGCAGCAGTAATGAAATGCAGAAAGATTACAAACCAGTGTTATCCAACATGCTTTAATGTTATGGCATATTAGTCACCAAGAACTTTAATGTCAGCTGATTTTTTCATATCTGGCATTTAAAGGAACATTAATTATTTTATCATTTACTCATCCTCATTACTCATCTTATCTGAAACACAAAAGATTATCTTAGGCAGCATGGTTATGCTATTTTCCATAGAATTAGTGTAAAGTGGCAAAGGGCTTTCAAACAAAAATCAGTGGTGACAGACTATAGTAATATCATTGAGGCTGAGAAAGAACACAATGCTGCAAAAAAGGCAATAGTTAACATCACTTTTGGCATTTGTATGTCTTTACACACTTTAAAACACTTTAAAATAAGGCATTGATTCATCTGACATGCCTTTGACCAATTAGTATACACGTATGTCAATGTAGTTCCTATTCCACTGATTTAGACCCTATTTTGGACAAGGAGATAATTTAGTTCCTGCAATAGAAATTACTTGGCAGCACGGTGGCTCAGTGGTTAGCACTGTCACCTCCAACCCAGGCTCACTCTGAAAACGTAGCCCTATATACATTTCTGGAGAGCACCAAATACATCCCACGTTTTTTTGCAGTTTTTCTTTTGACAAATCCATCGGAGGCCACTGTCGACTGACTGACTGACTGACCAACCAACCGATACCCCACCCACCCACCCCTTTCCTAAACCCAACCCATAGTATTTTAAAAAGAACCGATTGACTAGTGCCCAACCACTTCCCCAAAACCAACCAACAGTGTTTTGAAAAGCAATCCAGAAAAAGAAAAGCCCTTGTGGCAGCCTGATTTTTACCACATTTTCAGATTTTACCACATTCTCGCCCTGTTATTTACTTGTTTATTTTATTTTTTGGCTTTTGTTTTTTTTTAACTGCTTTCTGGAACCGTTCTTTGCCAGACTTGAACCTCGTCATCGCGGTCAGCTCCTCTCTGCATCTCAAATCCGCTGACATACGCTGCGAGCAACTGGAAAAACTGGTAACAGCTACAAAGGCGTCCTTCCTGAGATAAGTGGTCAGCTGCTAGCACGAAAAGGAACGTCGTCGTACCGCCCAGTAGCATTCATTTTAAAGACGAAATGCAGCTATACATACTTCTGGCAACATAATTTGCAATCTCCAGAAATGTATATAGGGCTACGTTTTCCGAATGAGTCACTGGTTCGTGTGGGTTTCCTCTGGTGCTCCATTTTCAGTCCAAAGACATGTGCTATAGGTGACATGGGCGCCGCTAGAGGGGGAACGTTAGGACCATTTTAAGGGCCCACGCTGTTTTGGGGCCCCCAGAGTTACTATTAGGGGGCCCAATCAAACCCCTCACCCCTTAACCCCCACCTCCTCTTCACTTTCATTCACAATATGTTGTCATATGGCCCGTACCGGGCAGCAGCGCCCCTAATAGGTGAATTGAATAAGCTAAATTGGCCGTAGTGCATGTGTGTGAATGCTAGAGTTTTGGTGTTTTACAGTGCTGGGTTGCGGCATTAAAACATTTGCTTAATAAGTTGGTGGTTCATTTCGCTGATAAATAAAGGGATTAAGCCAAAACGAAATTAATAATAGGAGTTCCTGTAACTAAAATGACTCTCAATACCTGTAATTTGATCCCGCCAAAAGTGTGTAATTTTGCAAATATATATATTTATGGATATCGAAAAGATTCCTCTGGTCCAAAAGCCATTTTATCTTAAATAAACAGTTACAGAAGTAAGAAACATCCACAGAATAAGCTAATATACAATAAATGATGATGAAGGTCAAAAGACCTCAATAACTGACCCAAAGGAAAAACATAAATACTAAAAACTAAAGGGCCAAGCACCCTGCAGGGCACCAATTTGAATAGGGCCAAATTCAGATTTGTGTCCAGAAAGATTGGCTGTGATCTCTTAAATAAGGGAGGGCAATACCAGAAACACCAAAATTCATGTTAAGATGGCTTCATTATAACATGTGCTTAGCAGCATTAAAGCCTGAGCTTAGGTTCAGAAGCACAAGAATCAAAATTGAATCATAAGCTATCAATAATTCAGTGTTAAATAGTAATAAACAGGTAATGCAGTAGTTCCTGTTGCATTTGGAACAACATCCAAAAGACCAAATGGCAGAATAGTCTTTTTTTGGTTGACCTAGTCCTTGTGTTTATAGCTGATATTTGAAATGTGTACTAGAGAGAAGATATTTGCAGATGGCGGAGGAAGGCAGAAAACCCTTCAGAACTCCCACCAAGAGACAGCTAAAATTCTCTCGCTCATCACATCTTTCCTCTTCCTTATCTCCCTCTCATAGACGTGTGGGACGCAGCTTTGGAAGTAGGTCAAATCTGTGCGGGAAAACAGTGATCCTGGCAGACGGAACTGGTTCAGTAGTGGAGCGTGTGGTCTTTTTACCTTCTTGCTTAAGCAAATTACCTGAACCAAAGAGTGTCAAGACAGTACCAGCTTTCCAGGCATTCACATGCAACCAATTGGTTAAGCAGCAAACAATCAATTAAACACGGTCAGCAAGTCAGTTATGAGAAAGCTTAAAAGTAATGCATTCTGCTGTGAGATAGTGAAAGGGCACAGATGGTCATGCTGCCATAGATGTGTATGGTAATAACTCATTTCAACTGAGCAGTATGGTTCACTACAGTACAGTATGGTACATTACTTACTTCCATTTCCACTTTCAGAAGTATCAAAATAGCTTTACCACTAAACTAAACCACTTCTAAACTACTGTGTCTTTTATTCAAAGCACATTTTTATAGTGTGCTAAGTTGATCACCTTCTTGCGGGACAAACAGTGGGGGGAATAAGTATTCAACACGTCATATTTTTATTGGGAAATAAATTCTAAAGAAGCTGCTGACATGGAATTGAACTAGATTTTGGTAAAAACCCAAACAATACAAACATAAAAATAAAACAAAATCAGATATGTGTAATAACAAAAAAATGACACAAGGATAATGTACTGAACTACTGAAATGTATTTAATACTTTATATAAAAGGCTTTTTTGGTGATGACAGACTTCAACAGAGTGTAAAAATCTTGATGGTTCTGTGGGTCTCGTCTATCAAATCTGATCGTTAATTTGTATTCTCTATTGGACTCAAGTCAGTGCCTTGGCTGGGCCATTCTACAGCTTGATTTCTGCTGCTGTCTGGACTTTAACTGCCTTTCTACACCTTCCTTTCTTCATGTGTTCAATACTTTTTTCCTGTGTCACTTCATTTTATTATTCATAACTTAATTTGTAAACTAATTAATCTTGTTTTTTTTGCATATATGGATTTCTTTGGTTGTTACCAACATCTGGTGAAAATTTCAAGTCAACGGCACCCTTAGAAATATGTTTTCTGAGAAAATTGGTAACGTGTTCAATACTTATTTTCCCCACTGTATATACCCACACTGAAAGTGCCAGCAGATAGTTTAACTCATTACTGAAAATAAAATAACTAGCAATAGCATATACTAACATGTATTTATTATAGTTTAGTCCAAAGTACAATTTTACTTGGACTTTGATTTTTAAGTTGAACCAATTCAATTAATTCATCATCAATAAAAACAATAGTTTTTAAAATAGTCAATGCGTATTTTTCCTTGAGCAGGATAAATATTTTGATTAATATTAAAATACATTCTTCAGTTTCAACCAAGTCAAAACTATAATTGGAAGGTAACATATTACAGCATTGTTTTTGCTCCAAAGCAGGATTGTACTTTGAACAAATATTTCAAAAGATAGTTTCTTACTTTGTACTAAAGTAAAACAATATTTTTAGTGTCTCTTTTCTAAACAATATTTTTACTTTGTACTTTTTTCTTGACCACAATAGACATTTAGTTTGATCCAAAGCTCTATTATACTTTTAGAAAAAAAAATAGCTGTAACAAATTACTATATATATATATATATATATATATATATATATATATATATATATATATATATATATATATATATATATATATATATATATATATATATATAAATTGGTTTCAGAGTGTAATTCTTTTCAGTATATGGACTCAAAAAAGTAAGGGTACCTAGCACATATAGTGCCAAAGGGATGGAGCTAGACTTGGTATTAAACACTACTGGTTTACAGAGAATCGTCACAGAAATGACAACACAAGAAGCACTATTTTTAACTACACAGCAGATTGGTTTCATTGTAAGCTATTAAACAAAAAAGTTCATCTTTATGTTCTGAAACTTGTAGTATGTTTTTAAAGTACAATTGCCTCTTTTATGTCAAATTTTGATTACTCAGTTAATGACCATTTAAAAACTAATCTGATATGGGACTTCACTTTGTGTATGTGTGTGTTGGATACAGTAGGAAGAGATGACCAGAAAAGCAGTGGCTTGTCTCTGCATTCGTGGTCCTCCTGAGTTGTCATGGAAACACAATCGCCTGAGTGAGGCAGACCAGTGCTTGGCTTGTGTTGTATTCTTGTGTTGAATTTGGACCAATCAGAGGAATCAAGATCCAGTGATGTGATCACAGGAACATCCTTTCATCTTCCCCCCTTTATTTAGTCATTTATTTTAACTTACATTTACACCTACTAAGCTTAAAATAGTCATTTATGAATTACCTGCTCTTTTTAGAGCTATTATGCAGCTCTTTGCTCGATTTAAGATCATTGACAAATAATAATAATAACACACATACTCACAGATATATTAATTTATTAATCTAATGTCACTCACATCCTTCACTCCTTTATATTATTTTCAGTTCTTCTCAATTTACTTCCTTTTTATCTTTTTCTGTTTTACATTTTTGTATTCTTTTATGCCATTTTAATGTTTTTAAACAACACTTTAAGAGTTTAGCAAAATGTACTATTATTTACTCCCTCATGATATTCCAAACCATATGCTCAATATTTAACTTTTCCATTTTATAAACTCCATTTTATTAATTTCACTTAAACTCATTATCACTATACCTTAAGAAGTATACTGCACTGTGCAGCAATATATTTTCAACCAATTAAAAATAAACAAATTAATAAAATAAAAACTTATTTTGACAGGCATAAATCAATAGACTTAAATATTTATGAGGGTTTGTAAATAAAAAATAACTTCCTATGTGTGTGTGTATTTCTTTAATATTGACATGCCTTTTAGCTTGCATTTTAGGCATGACATGGCCAGCCATTTCATTTTTGTTCTTTGAAAATAGTTTCAAAAGAACCCAAAGTGTGATCAACTGTTCTGTTGCCAAGCAACACACAGACTGACAGGCTGAAACGCAGTGAACACAGACAAGCAAAGTGAAACAAACAGTGAAAAATGTCAGCATAAAATCAACCAATTTCACCATAAAACCAGAACTAACCTGTTTTTATTAGGTCCATCTTGACCCTGGTCTTGTTGTTTTGCTTGTACGTGTTCTACAGTAACAGAGTGTATGATTTCTGTGAAAGAAAAAAAGACAATAATGAGGAAAAGATGAGCGTTTAATTAATGTTGAAATAAAGCCATCTCCAATAACTCAAAATAACATCAGGACAGAAGCTGAAGTCTAAATCAAAGCCAAAAAAATAAAAGAATAGTAATAGACAGTGAGATCTTGTGAGATCAAAGTAAAGCATGCCCTTGTTTTATTGAAATAGTTCAGTCTTTGCTTGAGGCAGTGTCTGATCCTCGGCCAGAGAGCTGTTTTTTTCTGTGCACCAGGAGGGACACTTGGGGTTGATGAAACCTTCATCTGAGGGTCTCACTTTTTTAGGATGTACTTTAACAAACAGGAAACCAACCGACAGACAGATAGTCAGAAAGGCCGGCAGGCATCGCCACATGGGTCTGACGTCTCTGTAGGAGTTTGACATTTTTCCAGATTATGAGAATCTACGATTCAGTTTAAAATCAACATCAAATCACATCTATTTACTATCTTTATACACTTTTTTTTGTCTCGTTTCAGTTCTGCAACAGCAAATCACTTTGCACAAAATCAGGACAGGCTAGATATAATCAGGATAAAACAGGGTTTCCTAAATTGGAATTTTTTAAAACAAAGTCAGTGTTAATAAAAAAAATGAAATAATGATAAAATTAGGTGAAAAATTTATTGAATTCAATTAAATAACCCTTATAAAACAAAAAACCCAAACAGTGGTTTACCTGCATATCACGCTGCATATAACCAGTATGCAAATGTGTTGTTAAATTATTAAAATTCTTTCTTAATAATTTCAGAGGTGCTTCAAGTAAATATTTTAAGTCTTTTTTTTTTGCTGACAAAAATGCTCACTGGAAAAACATACTTCTACTAACCGTTTTTAAAAACTACATGAAAAATAGGGAAGCACATTTTTACAGCTAATAAGACTATATAAATTAAACAAAACTATTTGTTGCCACTGTTCCTTTTTAGTGGTAGATCTTCTGTCCAATGAAATGACAAACACAAATGCTTGTACCTGATTCATCATATTTATTTCTAAATGAGGAATCCTTTGAACTTATGTGTTTTTTACAACTTACATATCTGATTTATATATGCTCAGGACTTGCTTTGCATTAATGTAATAATGTTGTAAATGATGTACAGGATCTTGCATGAACCAATCATTTTTTCTTTATAAGACATCATTGTATCATCATCAGTCATAGGGAAATGTGTTTTATTTTTTTAAACTCAGAATACCCATAACCACTGACTTGCCTTTTACGAGGGACCAAGTACCACAGTTTCAACAACAAAAAATAATAATTGTTATCAAATCTTCCCTATTAATCTCCACAATCAAGCTAATTTTACTCTATTCTGGCATTAAACAAACACCTTCCATGATCCAATCAATGACCTAAATCTGATAGCATTATTTTGGCTTTGGTACAACAAAGCTATTAGTTGACTTTACTTAAAAAAAAAGTAAATGCATTGCTTTTAAAGCACTTATTTAACTTCACTTAATAAAGCGAGTAAACATTTGCCTTAAAATGATTAAGCAATTGAATTATAAATTATACATTTATAAAAATAAGTTAAGTCAACTTATTAAACAATTCCAAGTTACATTGTTAGACTTTGCTTTCACTGCTGTAATGTGCACTGCATTGTGACATTTTAAAACTTTTACAGTAACTTACTGCATATTAGGAATTTGCGGTATTCTACTGTAATCAAAGTACTCAAGTACTGCTACTGTAGTTCAAGACAAAAATTAGACAGTTAAATTAAAATAAATTGATTAATGAAAATTATAATTGTAAACCATTTAATGGTTTTGTATACTGCTAGTGTAAAATGTAAATAAATTACAGTAGAAGTGCTGTAAAAATTGTCATACTGAACATTTAAAATTTTGGTAAAGGGCATTTCATTATATAAAGAAGTTGCAGTGAGGCTTACTGTAAAATGAAATCGCGGTATCGGGCCCTACTGTAAAACACATTTTCAGGTAAGTTACTGTAAAGGGGGACTTGCGGTAACTTTCTGGCAACGGTACTGCCAGTAAATTATCGCCAAACTACAGTAAAATATCTAACAGTGTACTTACTTTTTAAGTCAACTTTTCACTTTTAAAGGAAGGTTTACTTACTTTTTTAAATACAGTATTTAATAAAAAGAGTTTAAAGTTGGCATGAAACAGAAGTTGTCCTTGTCAATTTCTGAGATGGGAAAAAATTAGAGCAGTGCATGATTTCATCCTTTGGAAACCGATTGGATCTTTAAAAGATGGAGGAAGATTTGAATGCCAGTTCGCGAATAACTGTCCACCGGAATCGATATCGGCATTCTCTGGTAATGACAAGAATGAGGAGCAAAATTTAACAGATAGAATCGAATAATATTTGTTTAAACCACTGTATTTTCGGTGGCCAAAAATTCGGTACATCTCTAAAATCATCAACACACTTTTAGATTCCCATTGTTGCACATTTCTGCTGTGATTGGCTCTTAGATCATTCATTCATTCATTTTCTTTCTGACTTAGTCCCTTTATTAATCCGGGGTTGCCACAGGTGGAATGAACAGCCAATTTATCCAGCACATGTTTTACGCAGCGGATGCCCTTTCAGCTGCAACCCATCTCTGGGAAACATCCATACACACTCATTCACACTCATACAATACAGACAATTTAGCCTACCCAATTCGCCTATACTGCATGTCTTTGGACTGTGGGGGAAACCGGAGCACTGGGAGGAAACCCACATGAACGCAGGGAAAACATGCAAACTCCACACAGAAACGCCAACTGACCCAGCCGAGGCTTGAACCAGTCACCTTTTTGCTGTGAGGCGACAGCACTACCTACTGTGCCACTGCGTTGCCTGCTCTTAGATCAATATAGAGGAAAAAAAGTCCAGAGCTATTGACATAAATTTTATCACGATTCGATATAATATCGTTTATCGACCCAACCCTAAGTGCACACATATCGTTTATAACAAACACTACTATACATAAAAAATAAGAAGAGTAAATATCGATTTTATGCAGACTTTAACTACAACTAAAGCTAAAGTTGCAACAGTTTAAGACCTATTTTGAACCCCATAGCTCCAAACAGTCAGGGCTGTTTACATTCACTGTTAAAAGTTAATGTGTGACAGCTTTCTCCCCTCAGTTAAATATCACTCACAGTCAGACAATCGAAAAGTTATGTTCTCTTTGAACCATAATCACTTCATGAATTTCGGATTTGCATTGATCAGTAATCAGTTAACACCCAAAAACCACTTTATAACTATATCATTCATTCATTTTCTTTTTGGCTTAGTCCCTTTATTAATCTGCGGTCGCCACAGAGGAATGAACCGCCAACTTATCCAGCATATGTTTTACTCAGCGGATGCCCTTCCAGCTGCAACCCGCCACTGGGAAACATCCATAAACACTCATTCACACACATACACTATGGACAATTTAGCTACATCACATGTTTTTGGACTGTGGGGGAAACCTGAGCACCCGGAGGAAACACACGCGAACACGGGGAGAACATGCAAACTCCACGCAGAAACGCCAACTGACCCAGCCTGGGCATGAACCAGCGACCTTGCTGTGAGGCGATTGTGCTACCCACTGCGGCACCATGCTGCCGCATAACTATATCATGATCTGCTAATAACCTTCAACAAGGCAATATAGTGAATCCTTATCATCCTCACAAGTGTTTTTGTTTAAATCCCTTCAACTTCAAAGGGCATTCTGTTAATCAGATTTGCACCTTTCATGATCAAAAATGTCAAATACAATAAAAACCCATCGAAAGTGTATACAGAATGCCTGCTGCTCAGAAGCAAGGACACATGAAATGGCCTTGTGAAATATAAAAGCCATTATGTGTTTCTCCTCTTCTTTGCATGTATATAAAAGCACTTTTCCCTGACCACAGACACTCATTGGTGTGTGTGTAAAGTAAAGTGCCTGCTGATATTCAGTTTGCCAGGCCACCCACACCGGCTGCGGATTCCCTGTATTATTTCCAGAAGTGTAAAGAGCAGTCACGATCTGCCGGGAACCACCACGTCACGCTTGAGTCAGACTAAACCGCCACATTCCTGCTACCAGCACAGACTGTTATGTGTTATAGATTTACAGAGGAAAAACAAAGATTACAGCACTTTTAGTTTTGCAACTTTGTGTGCTTAAACTTTGTACAGACAGTTTTTTTTATCCCAGTAAACAGATATGGAGACTGTATACACGGACGTACTGTTTGTTTGTTGCAGTTGAACAACTAAAAGTCTGATTCAAAAATCTGCAGCAAGAGTTCATCTTAGATTCTTCATCATTTCCTTACACTATTAGTTCACCTAAAAATATTTTCATCATTGGCTCAGACTTTTGTTTTTCGACTTTTGCTTGTCTTCACAAAACAAATTTTTATTTTTAACAAATGTAAGATTTTGGCCCATCAATCCTTTTGTTAAGTCTGACGTCACGCAAAGCAGCTACCGGGTCCAACCACTCTATTAAACTGTATAGGGAGGGTCAATAAATGGTAATAATAAACATTTACAAAGCGCTGTAATACATTCAAATATCACAATCACAATATACAGTTGCAGTCAGAATTATTAGCCCCCCTGTTTGTTTATTTTTTTCCCCCAATTTCTGTTTAATGGAGAGAAGATTTTTAACACATTTCTAAACATAATAGTTTTAATAACTCATTTCTAATAACTGATTTATTTTAACTTTGCCACGATGACAGTAAATAATATTTTACTAGATATTTTTCAAGACACTTCCATAAAGCTTAAAGTGACATTTAAAGGCTTATCTAGGTTAATTAGGGTAACAAGGCAGATTAGGGTAATTAGGCAAGTTACTGTATAACTATGGTTTGTTCTGTAGACTATTGAAACAAATAAATAGCTTAAAGGGGCTAATAATTTTGACCTTAAAATGGCTTTTAAAAAATTAAAAACTGCTTTTATTCTAGCCAAAATAAAACAAATAAGACTTTCTACAGAAGAAAGAATATTATCAGACATACTGTGAAAATGTCCTTGCTCTGTTAAACATTATTTAGGAAATATTCAAAAAAGAAACAAAATTCAAAGGGGGGCTAATAATTTTGACTTCAACTGTATATCCTTGCTTAATATCAGATGGCCAGAAAATGAGTTTTTGTTTATATATTGTAAAATATTGATGTCTGTGATGTAGCACGCTAGCAAAAATAAAGCAATATATACCAAAAACAACAGTTTGAGACAGTAATCCATGCTTTTGTGACCACTAGGTTAGATTACTGTAATGCACTGTATGTGGGAAGTAGCGGGTCAGCTATTGCCCGTTTGCAAATGGTGCAAAATGCTGAAGCACGCCTGTTAACTGGTACTCACAAATATGACCACATTTGCCCCATGTTAGCTTCGCTTCATTGCTTGCCAGTTCATATTAGAATACAGTTTAAGATTCTTTTATTTGTTTTTAAATCTCTAAATGGTCCTGCCCGACGTTATCTCTGAGTTGATACACTCCTATAAGCCCACTCGTTGTCTCAGGTCAGCTAATCAGCTTCTCCTGATTGTGCCAAAAACAAAGTGTAAGCTTAGAGGGGATTGTGCTTTCGCTGTGGTAGGTCCTAGACTTTGGAATGATTTGCCACTGCTCATTAGACAGGCCTCTACCGTGTTCTCATTTAAATTAGCTCTTAAAACTCTTTTTTTTTTCATTGGCATCAGACACCTGATCTTAATACCTGGTTATTTTGATTTATATGCATTGTTAGGTAGTTTAGCTGTATTTTATCTTGTATTTTATAAACAATTTTGCTTATTTTGTTGTATATTTTCTGTACAGCACCTTGGCTCACTTCTGTGTTTTTAAAGTGCTCTAAAAATAAAGAACAAAGACTGTTGTGTACACCATGATTTATATAAGATTCACTTTAATGTGTGATATGACTAAAAAGCGGTCATAAATATATATAAATAACGGCTTGCACCGGAAACAGTATTTCATATGTCACAACTTAACAAGTGGATTGAAAATCAGGGCTGTCATGAAAAAGTTTTTTGCACATAAAGTTTTGTCAAGCAATTGTAGCACTGCTGTAGAATAATAGTTACACCTGAAAAATCACAATTATCTCTTAATATTATTCCGATATAGTCTGATTTTATCTGGCACACGGCATGTTTCTGCAGTCTACCATTTTGGGCAAATAAAATAATGACATCAACGGCTTGACATTGTCAGTTTTGTTTATTTAACCCTGTATCATTAAGCAACCACAACTCAGCCTAACGAATGACATTAAACTTCAAATTCCAAATTCGTATCACTTGTATTTTAGTAAAGTGTAAAGTTCAGAATAAAGCACAAAGTCTCATACCATTCAGTCAACTTAAAAAAATAAAAAATGTCTACAAATTATTAGAAACTGTTGAAACTCCATCAGTTTATGAAGATGCCAAGATTTACAAGTAAAGAGCACTCCTTATATAATTGATGTCACAATGTACAGCAATAAAAGAGATGAAAGAAATTTTATTTAAGATTTCATTCAAGTAGAAACCCGGATTAGAGAAAATAAAAAGAAGCTCAAGAATAACTGTGTGATGCATGAGGCCGCCTTTAAATCGTTCAGTTTATACGGACTTACTTTTAATCTCTTCAAGAAAGTTTTGATGTGAGAGATTGGGTGAACAGGCCTTCACTCTAGGAACAGAAATCTCTCATATTCAAAAAAAAACAATTAACACATTTTAATGGGTTTGGATTTAATTTTATACTCATTTTTGCCTTGTTATATTCATACAAGCTAGATATATATTTGAATAAATTTTAAGGCCCAAAAAGAGGTAACAATGTTTAAAATAGGTCATATTGTAGTTGTGTGAGAGGTTTGTAGGTGTTTAATAAATGGCAAAAAGCTGTTTAAATTTGGTGTGAGTATAGTGTTAACTTTCTCCAAAAAACAATCATTGCCAAAACATCACTTCTTATACAATTTGCAGATATTCCTTCATATGTGGTCATAATTTCTTAGTTTTGATTTCTTGTAAAACCAAAGGAAAAGCACAGTCAGTCAAATCAGCCATTGCCCAGCAAACATTTTTTGTTTTTAAAAGATGTCTAATAGATGTCTAATAAACGTCTAAACATAGTCGTCTTGGCTAAAACAAGGCTAAACTTGGGCTGTCAGTGAAAATCTAATAGACGTCTAAGAATAGGCCAAAATCAAATAAACAAAAATTAATGACTACACATATCAAGTCTGTCTAATCTGTCTAGTTGACGACTAATTTTGGGCTATTCTTAGATGTCTATTAGATTTTCACTGACAGACAGCCTTGTTTTAGCCAAGCTGTCTACGTTTAGATGACTATTAGACGTCTATTAAACACAAAATTGTTTGCTGGTAGCCACATTAGCCATTAGCCAAACCATGCAATAAACACTTTTCAATCAATCCTGTAGCTGTTTTCAGTTGCAAATAATCTACTTTAATATTCTCTAAAGTCTCACATACTATATGAGACTTTAGAGAGTATTAAAGTAGATTTTAAAGTAATTTTCCATCAGAGAATGCTGCATTTTCATAGAATAAGAGGACGTGCTAAGGGCGCAATCTGTGCAGATTGATCTGTACTTGAATCTTTCATCTCCACAGTACCTGATTAAATAAAGTCAGATTCAATCAGAGCGCCAGAACAGTTGGATGATTTAGTGCGGAGAAGAACAGGCATGCTATATTCACAGAGTCTGGTACGGTTTAATGAGTATCTGTGTGCCAGCCTGAGTCAAAACAGTCATTATAAAGTTCACAAGTGTTTTGCTTTGACTACAGTTCCATTTGCCCACACACAGTCACTCCTGAACATGTGAACAAGCATGAAAAAGGTTGATATAGAAACCCCAGTCATTCGCCTCCGCTATCAAACAAGATTTTAGAAATACCAAAACATCCTGTGCACCTACATATAGAGCAGGCACGTGCACACATAGGGCTCAACCTGTGCAGTGTACATGCCCTTTTGAGTTTGGGATATAAAGTGCCCTTCCAAAATGAAAGTAAGTGCCCCTCCACTTTTTGTGAAAACTGTGAAACCCCCCCCCCCCCCCCCCCACCCCTGCTACTATTTGTCAATTGTGTGAAAATACAGTCTATCGAGTAAAAAATGTGTGCTTTTAAGCCTTTAAATCATAGGTCTCAAACACAATTCCTCGAGGGCCACAGCTCTGCACAGTTTTGCTCCAACCCTCATCAAAACAGCTAATGCAACTAATCAAGGTGTACAAGACTACTAGAGACTATTAAGTAGGGATTAAGTAGTCCAAGTCATTTGATTTTGAGCATCCACCGATACCGAAACCCGATCCGATAATTCTATAATACATAAAAAAGAATAAAGGCCGATTTATACTTCTGCGTCAAGCGCACGCGTATGCTATGGCGCAGCCTACGCGTGGACGCATAGCCCCTCGCCGTGGCCGTCGGCGTCGTTGACGCGCACCTCTCAAAAAATGTAACGCGTACGCGTAGCGCAAGCTCTGTGATTGGTTGGCTTGGTAGCGCTAACGAGTGTGGGTGGAGGTGAGAGCCGCACACCCGATGCAGCGAGTGTTTACAAGTGTGGAGTCCCGTGAAGGAGCTCCGGATGGAGACTGTTGTTTTGTGTTTACCTTATGATTAAAGTTGTTGCACGTCCGCCGGTTCCCTCCTCAAAATGAGCGAATTTGAGCCACTTGTACATTAAGGAAGTGTTCAGAAAAAACAAAACACCAGCGAAGAAACTCGACACAGAGGAACATAAACACCTACAGTACTGCTAGCTAGCATTTCGGAAGTGTTAATGCAGAGCAACAGAAACAGTGCGCAGAAGTATAAATGCACGGCTACGCGCGAGGCTTGCGCTGTGTTACGCCGATCACTTGACGCAGAAGTATAAACCAGGCTTAAAGAAGAGCGAAGAAACAGATCCAGGATATTCCTTATTTTTATTTTAATTCACCTTATTTTAACATTCAACAACTCTGTTAACAAACAGAGCACTTCTGTGAGGTAGCTTGAACAATCAAGTAATAAATAACAAACTCTTCACTTCTGGACTTTAGTGCTGGTTGAAGCTAAACTATGCAGAGCTGCAGCCCTCCAGGAATTGAGTTTCAGACCACTACAATGCTACCTTCTCTGTGATGTCGCATATTGGTTTTCGTTTCCTCTTATGCGATTGGATGTTGTGAGGACGTTATTTTTTCCATAACCTGGTAACAACATTATTTACATATATTTTACATAATATAACATTAAATTATGAGGCTAAAAGAAAATGTTTCTAACATCTTGGAAGCAGAGATTTACGTGGGTACATGATGAAAAAAATAAAGTCATGTTTTGCACAGTTAGCCATCAGTTTGGCAAGTCAGCCACGTTTTGTTAAATAATTTGGAATTGTAATAAAATACCTGCACATTTACCATACTGCTCTTTTTATTTGCTTTGAATTTTGCTCATTATACATTTATTAACATTTATAAAATATCAAAATTTTGGATTCACAGACATTATAAATAGAATGTAAAAAATATGGACACAGTATCCGTGACGTCACACATAGGTTTCTGAACAGTGCAAATGAAGTTACAAGTGGGTGTCGCCCACCGTCACCATTTTGAGAGGCGGAGTGTCACTGGAGCTACAGATGCCTGCTAGCATTTTGCTTAGACAGGCTTTACTTTGGGAGAAACGCTTAATACTTCCTTACCTGTGACTCATTTGTGTTCTGACCACGTGTGCTTGGTTGTATACTACTGTATATCAATAAAGTGTTTAGTCTTTTAAAAACACTGCTGTAATACAGTGAGCCACTAAGTATTGTTCTTATGACGTTTTTCTCCAGGAGGAAAATGGGAATGACTTCCAAATGCTTCAAATATAGTCTGTGTTAGTAAATGCAAGGCTATTTATGAAATCCAGCAATAACATTGTATGACAACGTTTTAGATTCTGGAGTGCATTTAAGTTCCAAAGAAAATTATAAATGATAAATTATCTTAATTAAAACAAATACATTTATAGACATGATATATATACTGTAAGTGTATAAGAATTTCCTTCATCTCGGAAATGGAGGCCACTTAAATTTTTTGAGAGCACAATAAAGTGCACCGCATGCCATATTATCTGATAATTGTAAGAAATAATTCTAAATTCAGCGGCTAATCAGCCAAAATCAGCTGTGACGAGACCGGAGCAGCAAGACCTAGCTGTCACTCAAGTGGCCACGCCCTTAATTTTACAGACTTAGACCCAATCCCAATTCTATTTTTGTACCCCTACCTCTTCCCCTTGGAGGGTCCCACCTTCTCTTGGAGGGTAAAGGGGAAGGGCTTCAAAATTTACCCCTAAGAATTGGGACAGCACTACAACACCTGCACACGTCACTTGCTTCATATGAGATCAGACGATCGCGACTGCTGTAGTTATTCCAGTTTTGTTATTTTTTGGTATTTATCTTCAGGAAATCACTGAAGGCATATATTATGTTATCATAATGATCTAATGTGGCAATAAGATCGTAACTGTACTTTGCATTTACACCGTGGCCATATTCATCAATGTAAACACACCAAAAACAACATAAACATTATAGCAGACACTGTAAAAAGCTCATTCCCAGCCACTAGATGTTTCTGACAGGGTATTTGAGCGTCATCGAGTGTCAGAATGTTGTGGGACTGCTATACAGGCGTTATTATTATAGATTATAGATAGCGAAATTTAGCGGGTTTTATTTTAGCGTTTTTTTTTTTTAAGCATAACGGTAAAACATGAACGTGCTATGAATATATTAAAACATGTGCTTGTTTGATGTAAAAATTCATAATAATGACAAAAAATACTAATTTGTGGATCCCCTTACTTCCAGGTGCAGCTATCCTGCTGTTGTGGCTGGTGTATTCTGGGAAATTTTCTTACCCCTTGGTTTCGAGTGTGGTCCTGAAAAATCTTTGTTCGTAGGGGTGTCTACCCTTTGCCTTTAGCCCTACGCCAGAAGCTAAAGAAAATTGGGACACCCCTACCCCTTCATGGGAGCGCGCAAAACGAGAGGTAGGGGTAAGGGGAAGGGCTAAGGGGTAGAATTGGGATTGGGCCTTAATATAACTCAATATAAATGAAACCTCCCTCACAGTTGTCATGCATTGTAACATGTACACCAAAATTGTTTTTTGTACCAGGCTGTAAACACTTTTTTTTCTGCTGTAAACATTTGGGTCAATAGAAATTTGCCAGGACTTGAGTAATTTCGATGAATTGCAGTTTTATTTACTTGTATTAGCTTCACTAGGGAGAGTGGGATGTTGCTGTTTGGTTAAACCCTGAATTAGTTACTTTACCTTAAAAAAGTGAGTAAACCTCTGGCATTAAAAGCAACAAGTTGACTTTGAGTAAACGTGATTAAACCTGTAACATGGAACTGTTAGGTTGTCTTAATTTTTATAACTAAGCACATAGTTCATTTACTTAATAATTTTAGGTCAACTTAATTTTGTAAGTAAAGTCAACTAATCACTTTTTATAGTGTACAACCTGTGAACATCCAGACCAAAACAGGGAAAAAAAATCCATATGAGAGTCACAGGAGAAGTGAAATGGGTTTAAGGAGTTTTCTGCTCTATTTCTCAGCAGAAATCCATCCGTTTTAATGCTTGCCAGAACAATGTGTGTCAGAAATGCAGGATGTATCATATGCGCCCCATGAAATGCTCAAGAGTATTAGAGCAGGGAACAAAAGCAGTGAGAACAGAATAAATTTCCGAGCTTCATAAGGAGTCTCCAGGGCTCTCCTCATCTTCAGAGTTGAAGGAAATCCCATGTTAAACTGGCGCTGCGTGATTGGGAGCAAACAGACAAACATCCACCCGGTGCTTGCGTTTTCCGTGTTTGCTCCCAGTAGAAGAGAAAAACTACAACGCTCCAAAAAAAGAAACATAAAACCCAAACAAACAGCGACACTCCCACATCTGTCACCAAAACAGTGGCTTTGAGACGTGGGGCGAGGACTCCGCCGGGGGAAGCAGGCCTCTTCTTGTTTTCCACCCATCTAATCTCTGCAAGCCTCATCGCTTTCCAGAGCGTTTTGATGTTGAGATAAGGGCACATCTGCACCTCTGGAAACCTTAAACCTTCTTCCTCTGCAAACACACCAGGGATTGTCGGGAGCTCACACTGAAGATTATAGAAAGATTATTGAGGGTCAGAGGTTGGATAAACGTTTCACTGCGGCTGATCGTGTTGAAAATACATTGTGACACCTTCAAAGGGGGTTACCCTTATGACCGTAAATATGCCAGGTATCTGCCACTGTACAAACCAGCAGCCATAAAACATTTTACATGAGCTGTTTGTGTCCAAGACCGATAAGGATGTGCTGCAATTTGTCTTTTTGAGGGGGAAAAAAGTACAGGCTGTTATGCTATAAAAGAACCCTTAAGACAAAATCTCTGCAATGTCTAGAGGAGTAACATCCATTTTCTATTTGTACAGCACATGAGGTTGAAAACACATTACAGTGATTAAATGTTTTGAGAATCAGCTCTGATATATGCGTTTCGTTTTGTTCATGATAAGATTTGCACTTCATACGTACCTTTTATTTGTTACTAAAAAGCAAAAGCTACCATGTACTGATAAGCCTTCTTTATTTAGAAGAAAGTCTCCTTTGCTCAGACAAAACTACTAATTTAACAAAGTAGTTTCACTGTTTAATGCTGAGGAAGCACATGAACAGTACTGAACATAGTTGTCAGAACAAATAATATTACAGTGATTCACTATAAAACGAAGAAGAGAGAAGTCACGTCAAATAGACACACAAACCATTAAATAGGCTATTATCTTACAATGATCCACACACAAAGCACAACAAATATGGTACACAGCAGTTAATGCATACTAGGGTTAGGCGATATGGCAAAAATGCAATCTCGATAACTATTTTCCATATTGAACAATGACTGAAGCCACAAAAATTAGAGGGTTCATGAAATGGCATTTTCGAGCTCTAAATTTTCAGTGGCCAAAAATTCGGTACATTCGGTATTTTAGATGATGACAAGTGGCAGATGTAGTACATCCGAATTATTCATTCATTCATTTTCTTGTCGGCTTTGTCCCTTGCGGGGTCGCCACAGCGGAATGAACCGCCAACTTATCCAGCACGATTTTACGCAGCGGATGCCCTTCCAGCCGCAACCCATCTCTGGGAACTTCCACACACACATTCACACTCATACACTATGGACAATTTAGCTTACCCAATTCACCTGTACTGCATGTCTTTGGACTGCGGGGGAAACCGGAGCACCCAAAGGAAACCCACGCGAACGCAGGGAGAACATGCAAACTCAACACAGAAACGCCAACTGACCCAGCCCAGCCGAGGTTCGAACCTGCGACCCAGCGACGTTCTTGCTGTGAGGCAACAGCACTACCTACTGCGCCACTGCGTTGCCCAGATCCGAATTAATTCATTCATATTACAAAAAGGGGGAGGGACTACAGTGTGTCCCACCCTCTCTTCATGTTTCAGTTGAGATTGCGTCAAACATTGAATAAAATTGCACATTTCAAAACACTTCATGGGACGTTTAACATGCGACAATCCATTGATTATCCCTTACTTATACTTCAGTGCTGTTGAATGCTTGATTCTGATTGGCTGATGAACATTCTAAGGTGTTATTTTCAAATAAACACACAGATAAAGTAGTTTCAGGCAAGTCGAAAAAAAAAAAAACTGTATGTGAGCCGAGTATTAGGTCAGAATTAAGTATTCGAAAAGCCGTATGCAAGAATTAACATGCTGACCTACTACTTACATGAAATTCTGAAGTGCACATCCAACACTTTAATATACTTTAAGGCCAAGCAAGAGAATTTATGAATGAGAGTAAAGTGATGCTGATCATGTGATAATGACAAGTGGCAGATGTAGTACATCCAAATTCATCCATTCATATTCCAAAAAGGGGGAGGGACTATATGTCCCACCCTCTCTTCATGTTTCGTTTTTGCGTCAAACCTCCAATAAAATTTCCCATTTCAAAACACTTCAAGGGACGTTTAACATGCAAAAATCCGTTGATTATCCTTACTTACACTTCAGTGCTGTTGAATGCTTGATTCTGATTGGCTGATGAACATTCGAAGGTGTTATTTTCAGATAAAAACACAGATAAAGTAGTTCTAGGCAGGTCGTTAAAAAAAATAAACTATATGTGAGCCGAATGTTGTGTCAAAATTAAGTATTCGAAAAGACGTATGCAAGAATTAACACACTGACCTACTACTTACATGAAATACTGAAGTGCACATCCAACACTTTAATATCCCATAAGGCCTAGCAAGAGAATTTATGAATGAGAGTAAAGTGTGATAATGACAAGTGGCAGATGATGTAGTACTTTCATATTCCAAATATGGAATTCATGATGTAAATTCAAATGTAGTACTTGAGTAGTACTTCAATTTTAGACGCAGCTAAAAATACTCTCTCTCTCTCTCTCTCTCTCTCTCTCTCTCTCTCTCTCTCTCTCTCTCTCTCTCTCTCAATTCAATTTCAATTCAATTCAATAGTTGCTTTATAGGCATGACAAATGTTATAATTGTATTGCCAAAGCAGTTCTAAAGTTTACATAAAAAGTAACATGCATATATATAATAAAAAAACTAAACAGTAAACACAGTAAATAGTAGTAAAAAAAAAATTAAAAAGAAGATGATATTTATACATAATTAAATAAAATATCAACAATACATCGTATTATTCAATATATCACATTAATATTCAATATATCATATTATTATTCAACATATCATATTATTCATACAAATCAATACAAAAATAATAATGGATCAGAATAAACTGTCCATTTAACAACCAACATTTTAGGATAAAACAGTAATTAAAACAATAATAATCAGTATATTTACAATGATTTATTTATAATAATATAGGTGTGTGTGTGTGTGTGTGTGTGTGTGTGTGTGTGTGTGTGTGTGTGTGTGTTTGCAAGCGCATCACTGATGTTTTTATTGGTCTGCTC
Organism: Danio kyathit; assembly: GCA_903798195.1. Lineage (NCBI taxonomy): Eukaryota > Metazoa > Chordata > Actinopteri > Cypriniformes > Danionidae > Danio > Danio kyathit. Next base: position 37,833,770 of record LR812537.1, on the reverse strand, counting down.
TCTCTTTTTGTGACAGGCATTAATGTATTGCGCGGCTAGAAGGACACAGTCAGTTTTTTCCCCTAGTAGATATTGAAGCTGTGTTTTATTGTCTAACTCAGTGAATTGTGGGTTAATGCTCTGTAGTTTGGGGTAGAATGTGTCTCGGATGTGCTGATAGTTTGTGCAGCGGGTGAGGAAGTGTTCCTCCGTCTCCACCTCTGCCTGGGCACAGTGTGGGCAGATGCAGCTCTCTCTAAGTTGCCAGTTCCGTCTGTATCGGCCCGACTCTACAGTCAGACTGTGAGCACTCAGCCTCTATTTGGTCATTGTTGTTCTTAATTTTCTGTCCTTTACTGCGCTCAGATATGTTGCTGTGGTATAATCTCTATTTCTCTCTCTCTCTCTCTCTCTCTCTCTCTCTCACTCTCTATTAACTGCATTAGTTTGAAGTCAATTAAAAAAACATTTGGTACACAAAATGTTTGGTGATTAAAGTAAAATATCTTACCAAAATGTGTTTGTTCCTAGAGTGACTTGAATATCACTTTAACAAATGATGTCAAAATGACAACATTGCAGAAACATTGAGAGCCCTGAGGTTAGAGAGGGAAAACCTTATAGTAATAGCGTGGTTATTTTTATATATTATGATAACATAACAGTTAGTTCTGCTAAGTCTGCATAACGACTTATTTAAACTGCAGCATATACTGTATTCATGGAAAGCGCCTGGTAACCTCATCTCATTCATGCTTCTTTCATTTCTCTCTAATGCATCCATGTCATCCCAACCTCCTCCATTCTACCAGACAAACCTGGCGTCCTGCTGGGATCTTTCATACATGCTCCAGATAAGTCAAAGACGCTCGAGTGATGAGAACATGAGAGGGAAAAAATGGTGAGATTGGAGAGAAACAGATAGCAGGGAAAAGAAATAGTGACCTCAAATACAGATTAATTGATCATTAGGATTCAGTGTGAAATCTTCTTGAATTAAATTAAACTCGACATGACAGGTTTTTTTTTACATTTCTTTAAATCTCTTTTTGATGAGGTAAAATCCATCTCAACGTGATGTTTAAAAAAATACTGATTTGTGAAAAAAAAATCATCAATATCAATACTGAAGCGCTCCAGACAGCTGAATTATTTAGTCAGTTCATGACTAAATTCATGAATCCACCACTTCAGTTGAATCCACTGTATCTGAACACACACACGCACATTCCGATGTAAGGCAGCTGCTTACAACTTTGACCTCTAAAATAAAATGCAAGTAAAGAATAAAGGCCTGTTGAGTGAATGATAACTATAACTGTATAGGCTAGTATTCACACCAATGTATGACAACAATGACTGCAATGTGCTTCAGTTTTGTTATCTAACTTTAGGATTCATTCATTTCATTTGGGTTAGTCCCTTATATATCAGGGGTCACCATAGTGGAATGAACCCCCAACTACTCTGGCATATGCCCTTTACGCAGCGGATGCCCTTCCAGCCGCAGCCCAGTACTGGGAAACACCCATACACTCTCACTTTCACACACACGCTCATACACTACTGCCAATTTTGTTAATTCAATTCACCTATGCAACATGTCTTTGGATTGTGGGGGAAACCAGAGCACACGGAGGAAACCCACACAAACACGGGGAGAACATGCAAACTCCACACAGAAATGGCAACTGTCCCAGCCAGAACTTGAACCAGCAAACTTCTTGCTGTGAGGTGCAAGTGTTAATCACCGAGCCACCATGCCGCCGCTGTAGGATTCATTCATTTTCTTTTCAGCTTAGTCCCTTTATCAATCCGGGGTCGCCACAGCGGAATGAACCGCCAACTTATCCAACACATGTTTTTACGCAGCAGATGCCCTTCCAGCTGCAACCCATTTCTGGGAAACATCTTTACACACTCATACACTACGGACAATTTAGCCTACCCAATTCACCTGTACTGTATGTCTTTGGACTGTGGGGGAAACCGGAGCACCCGAAGGAAACCCACGTGAACACAGGGAGAACATGCAAACTCCACACAGAAACGCCAACTGACCCAACCAAGGCTCAAACCATGGACCTTCTTGCTGTGAGGCGACAGCACTACCTACTGCGGCACTGCGTCGCCGCTGTAGGATTCATTCTGAGTTTAAATGAATGGTCAATGGATTGTAAACATCACTTGCATCAGCAGGAAAGAAAAGTTAAGTGATCCCAATGTTATTATATGAGACAACTTGTACAATACTCAATAATGGCAGCTCACATACCAATTACCTATGCTAAAATAAAGTAATATTGATGAATATACCATATAACCGGACCTGAACAGGTTGTGGAATTGTTATAAACATTTTTTTTAATCTTTCATTAAATTCCTCTTGCTATTTTGCAGTTGTTACCTTTATTCCTAATACTATTTTTGATAAATTACTTAAAATTCACCCAAAAGTACTCATCCTTCACTTGTTCAAAACCCATTTGAGTTTCTTTCTTCTGTTGAACACAAATGAAGGTGTTTTAAAGAATGCTAATAGCTAGCACCTATTGACTTTAATAGTATTTTTTTGGAAGTCTATGGATGCCAGCAACCAGGGCTTGACAATAACACCGGCCAACCTGACAAATCTGGGTAGATTTCAGCTGTGGCGAGTTAGACAGTCACTCTCACTAGACACTTTGGCTTGTTGAAGATCATTTTTAAATTGCAGTTTTCTTAAAAAGTAGAGCTCAACAATAAGGATGGCCCAATGAGGGGCCAGAGTGAGAGATGTCAATAATAACTGTGTTTGTGTGAGCAAAAGAAAGGAGGTGAATCCCGAATGAGAGGATGATCACGTACACGGTAGGACAAAGGCAATCCTGACGCACTGACAAGAGTTTCAATGTCAAGGCTGATTTCAGGTGATACACAAGTGTTTGAAAGTTTCAAAAAGAAACAGTTCCTTGCGCATCCGTGCCTGGAAACGTAACTGGTACGATAGGTTCTCTTTTAAATAGACTGGAAAAAAGCAACGCTCCTGCACTCACAGTCCTGTTGCTCTCTAGAACTCCAGATTTTTTAAAGGGCCACGAAACCCCCTGTCTCAGCAGGGTGTATCCACACCTCTAGTTTGAAAAAAAGTCAGGAAAGTGGACGTGTCCAGCTCTGGGAGTCTGGGAGTGTTGGGTGGAGGGAAAGAGGGAAGGACTTGCAAAGAAGGGCGTTTCCATTTGGGCATGCGCTGAGTTTCACAGGCAAAACAAACACACAGACGCAGTATGTTTGATACCGCATGGCGTATGGGAGAAAAAAATCCTCCGCATTTCTCTGTAACTTATGTACTCGGTAGGTAGCGTCAGAAAGCCGTGTGTGTATAGACTATCCTGTCACAAAATGCGGCGAAAATCCTGCACGACGGGAATAGTTTGTGTTAACATGTTTACACTCGGAGAGCAGCATTTACAGCGGATCTTTCAGTCTATAATATTGTACTGTCATATTGCAGTGATATTAACATACTGTAAACTTAGTAACTAAATCATTTTGACTATGGTATGTCTTTAAAAACTGCAAGAGCACTGCTGACGATACAAACTAACTTTGCAATCTGGGTTAAACAAAGGGCATTGATCATACACACTTACCAAATCTGTAGACAGACAATCAAACTGGAACTGTGTCTTTTTTTAAAAGGAGATGAGCGGCAAATCCGGATTTCATCATTTCCAGATGCGAAAAGCTCTCGGGTAAAAATGTTCCTTACAAACGCGTTTTTGTCGCGTGCACTGTAATCCACAAGTGATTCCAGCAGCTCTCTCATAGAGGGAAAATGAAAACAAAACCTTCGTTGCAACACCGACGACCCGTGTCTCCAATTTTTAGTTCTTTCACTTGTTTTGGCAACACAACGTGACGTCTTTCTGCCGTCTGAACACTGTAAACAGTCTCCGGAGCTATCATGCATATTAATGAAGTTTCGCGTCATACACAATAGAACGCGCCGATTGGTTTGAAGCACGTCTTTGTCATGAATTAATGCCGCACACTCAGATACGTCACAATGTTCTCGAAAGGACAGACAGCCACTCTCCAGGCTGGATTTACACCTAAGTATCTCATGGCCGTGACGCAGCTTCAAAAATTTGTTTCAAACCGGAAGAACAAATTTGCTCAAAATAATGCAAAAACAACCAATTTTCACTTTTTAGTGCAATATATGTGTCCTAATAGTCTTTATAGCAGCGTAGGACACATATATGACTGTCATCAGCTCAAAAAATGTGTTTTGGTGTTTCGTGGCTCTTTAAAGGTCTTTTTGTAAGCAGCAGGTTGCTTTCGCTTCAACCTTTTACATGATCATCCTTTCATTACAGCACATGGTATGTTTTTCACCTGCTTTCTTTTGCTTAGTTATTTTGGGCTGAGAATTATTTATTTTTTACATGTTTTTATTTTTGGTGAGGCTAGAGAAAAATTTGGTAAATCCCTGAAAAGTCATGTGAAATAAAAACTAACTGTAATGCGACACTATAAAGCCCCAACCCAATTGCTCAAGCTCATAAACAGCACACAAAATGCGAAATGAATGAGGAGGCATGTGGAAATAACATAAAATCTACATCAAGTAATTTTAGCATGCCAAAGTAAAATTTTATGCATATAAACTATATTTTCCCAGCAAAATTGTGGCTAGTGAAAATGGCAAGTGGCTTGTTGGAAAACTACTAGCCACAGTGGCTGGTGATCAAAAAAGTTAAGGTCAAGACCTGCCACATGAGGGAGAGTTAATGTTGACAGCAAGAATTCTGAGCTGAACTATCCCTAAAAACAGTTTGGGTCATTTTAACTTGCAAACATAATTATTCTAAAAACAAAAACAATTTAGATTCCAATGATATTTTGACCGCTGTACAAAAATGTACCTGGTTTTCTTGTTCATGTTAATATGAGGGGAACGTAAAATGAAAATTTACTTCATTTACTTACACTTCACTTGTTTCAAATCTTTGTGAGTTTCTTTCTTACTGTTGAACACAAAAAAAATATATTTTGATGAAAGCTGGAAACCTGTAACCATCATTCCCATAATATTTGATATTCTCCTATAAGCCAACATAGGTTTTCAGCTTTCCTCGAAATGTCTTCTTTAGTGTTTGAACCATGAGGGTGAGTAAATGAGTACTTTTTCATTTTTGGGTGAACTATCACTTTAAAACCAAATCATTATTGCCAATGAACTGGCCTTAAAATATCAGTATCTGCTCTACTTAATATACCTCAGTGCCTCCCTCAGCAACCAGTGTTTCCAGTTTGATTTCCAGGGTATCGTTCCTCGTGGTTCTTCCAGAAAAATCTAGCTTTCTCTCCCACACATCTCAGCCCTGAGGTGATCACTGCATTTCATCCTCGTTCATTGTTCTGTAGCGTCAGATAATAGACTTGCAGAGACGGAACTCATACATTTTGAGCAGTTTTAGTGCTGTGCTTCAGTACGTGTCCAGTGAAGCAGCTTTAAACGTCTGTTTGTTTGATTTCTCCTCTCAGGCTTGACCCACAGCACTCCGAGCACTTTACTTCCCATAATCCTCAGCTCCAAAATCAACATCTTGACCACAGTTGAATAAAGAGGCGCCTGATTGCATAATTCAGTGAATATAATGGACTTTTTTGTTAAAGCAACAGACAGGAGATCAAATAAAAGCTCATAAATGCCTTGCGGATAAAGTTCTTTTAAACTGCCGTGCTGAAAATAGCAAGAGCAGGAAACCTAATAGTGAGAGGACAAATTATTTAGTAGCTGAAATAACCAGATTCAGCGATCCATCTTTGAAATTTCTTCACAGGAAAATTGCTCGTTTTATACAGTCATAGTTTGGAATCTAGATTACAACATCTCCACCTTGTGGCAATTTAGCTGTAATGGAAAAAGAAAATCTGTTAAATGTTAGTAATTACATGCCAGTGTACAAAATGATCAAGTCATTATAGTTCAATTAGATAATCCCACAGGTATAGCATGGAGGATGGAAATATTTACAGAATTTTAGCAATCTTGACTGTTTTTAATCCTGATCTTAATCCTTCATGACCACATGAGGGCGCTATCAGCTTTTGTAAGTAATTCCAGGTTCATAATCAGAGGTTTGCATTGTTGTTGTCAATTTAGAGCTCAATTTAGAGTATAAATCAAGTGTTTATATGCTCTTTTTAAAGGAATAAACCCAGTGAAAAATAAGCAATTTAGTGCAGTTGCTCCTATAATTTATTTGCCAAAATGTTAGATGAAATTCTGATAGCTTGAAATGTTTACAAAATAAATGAATTAATAAAATAAATAAATAAAAATCTGATGACACAAGGTTTATTTTAGATTGTGTGAAAGGTTTTTAGAAGAAGTTTGGCCATATTTATAAATTAAAGGCATTAGAAAATGTTACAATAGTCTATATAATTAGTATTTTTATGATTACAAGAGCAGTTGCACAAAATTTTCATTCATTCCTTCAGATTAGTCCCTTATTTATCAGGGGTCGCCACAGCAGAATGAACTGCCAACTATTCTGGCACGTTTTACACATTCATTCATTTTCTTTTTGGCTTAGTCCCTTTATTAATTAGGGGTCGCCACAGCGGAATGAACTTATCCAGCACATGTTTTACACAGCGGATGCCCTTCCAGCTGCAACCTATCACTGGGAAACACTTATACTCTCATTCACACACACACTACAGACAATTTAGCCTACCCAATTCACCTGTATGTCTTTGGACTTGTGGGGGAAACCGGAGCACCGGGAGGAAACCCACGCAAACATGGGGAGAACATGCAAACTCCACACAGAAATGCCAACTGACCCAGCCGAGGCTCGAACCAGCGACCTTCTTGCTGTGAGGCGTATGTGCTACCCACTGCGCCACCGTGCTGCCCATTAAATATTAAAATCTGAACATTTAAATACTGACTTTTATTATTTACAAACACTTTTAATTGGTCTTTTCAGTAAATACCATTTATTTTAAATAAGCATTTTGTAACATTAGGGTCAACATAACAATAGGTAACATAAATGTCATTACTGTCACTTCTGATCAATTTAATGTGTTCCTTAATGTGAATTAATGCATTTTTAAGAAAAGAAATCATACATTAATATGGTATTTTGGATATAGCTGCGCATGAGTTTGTTTTTAACATTGATAGTAATCAGAAATGTTTTTGAGCATCAGATTTGCATATTAAAGTGATTTCTAATGATCACTGGAGTAATGGTGCTGAAAATTCAGCTTTGCATCAAAGGAATAAATTAAATTTCAAAATATATTTACATGAAAGCTGTCATTTTGAATCGGAAATTATATTTTGTAATATCTCTGTTTTCCACATTTTTATCAAATACATTTTGCCTTTATGAGCAAGAAACTTTCTCAGCACAAAATTTAAGAAAAGAAAGTCACTTTAAAAATGTCAGAAAAGTTGGTCTGGCTTTAATGCCATGCTGTCAGTGCTCTCACAAATCATGACATCATCAGGCTACTCTGTAATGCAGAAACAAATCAATGACTGAGAGAGAGAGAGAGAGAGAGAGAGAGAGAGAGAGAGAGAGAGAGAGAGAGAGGTGTGTTTGAGGAGAGACAGTGTGTGAAGTCATAAAGCCGTTTTCCTCTCTGGCTTTTATCAGTGAACTTTCCAAGCACTGTCACTGCAAATCCACACAGTACATTTAAATACAGCGCTCATGGGGATAAAGTGCTTTGAAGAGATTTGTCCCATTGCGACAGAAGACATATTAGTGTTTTACAGTGCAACAGAAACAAACACGATTCCAGAGAGGCTTGAATGAAGGAGTCGTGCCATTTATTCTGGATAAAGTCACAAAGTCGCCAATCTGAGTGTGGATTTTGGCACAATCCAAACATGAGCTGTGTGACAGATGACGCTTGCCAGTCAGACATTAACTCATTTGATCGACCTGATTTACTGGAAGATCCCAACATGTAAGATCCCTTCCAGCGTTTGATTTCTGGTGGAAATTTGGCTCCGGGGTGAGAGAAGGTTTCTGGATGCTGTGCCTGTCTGTTGCTTGAGAAGAGCAAGAATCATTTCTGGCATTGCAATCATTTTCGTCATTAACAAATGTGGGTTTTTGAGAACAGAGCGTGTTTTTATGTATGCTTGAAGAAACAGATGTTCAGGTTGCTCCTTCACGCTTAGATTAAAGCATTCCCTTAAGTGAGATAAGCTTCATCCTGAGTGTCCAACTTTGGAATAATTTGACGTATTTTATGATGCATAGTGTGTATCTGAATTTCACCTCACTGCCCCTGATAATACAGAGAGAGAGGCAAGCGTTTTAGTCATCTTCATTGGGTTGTTTGTTTTACTTTTGGGAGTTTTCAGGGACTAGAAATTAGACCACCATGTGTTTGGCGGAATGATTTTGATCAGTTGTGTTCAGAAGAGATCTGAAACTGAAACACTGTGCTGAAATAAATCACAATATGGGTGAAATAAGCAAGAAATAGGTTAAATATGCTATTTAAGAAATCTATTTTACCCCTTTTCCAGATTTAAGATAAGTCTTTTGTGTCCCCAGAATGTGTCTGTAAAGTTTCAACTCAAAACACCCATCAGATTATTTATTTGACCTTTCAGAATATTGGAATTTGCTGCTCTGAACAATATGTAGCTGTTTTTGTTGCCTGTGCCTTTAATGCTAGTTCGCCCCACCCACCGTTTCCACATGCCAGTCAGAGTCTGCCTCAATGTCTGCCTCAGCTGCAACAGATACAGTGTTGCCAACTTAGCGAATTTGTCACTATATTTAGCAACTTTTCTGACCACCCTAGCGACAAATTTTCAAAAAAGCGACTAGTGACAAATCTAGCGACTTTTTTCGTATGTTACTGGAGATTTTTATAGACTGTCATTTGTCCATACTGTACTGTCCCTACTCTTCTCAACGAGCTGCGGGTGATGCCGTAGGCCCCTCCCCCACCTGAGAGCACTGACAGGCGGCCCAGTCAGTCCTCTTACAGCAGTCTCTCCCACCTGCAGCCTGAGAGCAGATCACTTCTCTGCGTACTGACGGCAAATGATTTAGCACCATGTGAAGGTATTTCTATTGTACAGATAAACCGATCTGCTTCTCCTTTATTTTAACTATTGAATTTGACCATTTATTCTTTTCTTGTTCACAATCACAGATATTTTAGTGACAGTTTCGGAACTTGTCTGAGGCCCCGTTTACACTAGTACGTTTTAGTTTTAAAACGGCGTTTTAGAATGAAAACGATCTGCTTCCACACTAGCATTTCACCCAGCGTTTCTGAACAACTCTCCGTCTACATTAAAACGGTGAAAACGCACATCACGTGACCACACACTCTCTGGCATGCACTGCAGCGTGCTTTGAGCACACACACACCCACATGAGAGCTGCATAAGTCGGACTGTTCATCACGGATCTCCCGCTGGATCTAATCTCACTATATTTGTTAAACGTGATATTTAATTCATCTTGTCGTCTATATCTAACTACATATTCCCCGACTTTGGTCTTTTGAATCTATCACTTGTTCTCAGGTAACGTGCTTTGGTTGAGCGCAAAGATAAGTTAGGTTAATATCCTATTAATTAATGTAACCGCGGACACCGATTCTGCACATCTGACCGATTGTTTGCCTTTATTTTCTCTATTGTATAAACTTATTGTACGTTATACTTTTATAATGGCCATTATTGATCATTAAAACAGATATTCAGTGAAAGAGAGAGGGTATGTTTTGTATTTTCAATGAAAATGAAAGGAGGCAGTTCTGTTATAGGCTCTGTTTTGTTATAAATATGCATGAAGATGACGGTCATATCATGCAGCAACACGACGCCTCAACATTTTTGATGTCTGTTGTTGCTAATATCAAAGTAAAAATAGGCATTTCCTCACATCATGTTTTTATTTTATTGTCAAGATAGTGAAACAGCATAGCCAGGGTGATGTGAATGACTTTATAAAGTACACACTCGGGAGTTTGTTTTCCACATCAAGTTTGAACTTACACGGAGAGGATGCAGGACTGAACTGTGTGTAGGCTACTGAATACTGAGGGAAAAGCCCCAATCAGAGGGGCGAATGTCTGCAGCCCTGCCTCCGTTTTCAGATGTGTCCGTTTTCCCTCATCCACAATGAGACGGAGCAGCAGCGCTTTAGAATGAAAAAGGCCGCTCCAGCGTTTCCAAAATGCTCCGTTTTCGGGGCTCAAAAACTTCGGCGTAGTGTGGACGGATGGCGTAACCGTAGCAAAACTTATGCGTTTTAAAACTAAAATGTATTACTGTAAACGGGGCCTGAGTTTATTACGTCTTTATTACGTTACTGCAAATTAACTACACATCTATATTGATATACTGTTTTCAAACAGCAATAAATTTAGTTAAATTGACATGCATACGTAAAGCATAGTGCAAATATAAATTCTGCTTTATTAACCATAGGCTGAAAAACAGAAATGGTAGAACGTGATGACGTCAGTAAGATGCAAATTGACGTGTGACGTATTCTAGTGACTTTTAGCGACTTTTCGGGCAGAGCTTCGCACCTTTTCATTGAAAATAGTTGGCAACAGTGATCAGATAAACAGCACAGTGACAGATATGAAGAACGCAGATCTCACGTAACGTTTATGAGAAATACTACAGTAAGAACTTTCCCAATGATTATTTGATGTATTTGTTGTGGAGTTGCAACGATGAGTAACACACAATGTCATTGCAAAGTTCATGCACGCACACACACTCAGTGGACACACACACAATACTCGTGTTGTTTTTGCATGGCAAATGTGACAAGATACACGTTAATATCCACTGCTGTATGGATATTCATTATGATAATGTACAAAATAAACCTGATTTAATGTCCAAAAATCGGGATTGAAGCGTCTTCTTTTATAATTGTACTGGCATGCGGCTGTGCTGATAAAGTAAAGACAGTAAAATCGCTGTAATTAATTACAAACATGCACTGTTTTAAAAACGTTTTAAACTTGTAAAACTCATTCTTGATCACATTTGATGATGCTCGATGATCACAGAGAGCTGAACAGTTTTTTTTTAATTCCAGTTGCTTTGCGCATGTCCTGTCTTGTTGATATGATTTTATGTGTTACTACGGAGACATGTTAATACATGGCTGTCAATCAAATGGGTGGGCAGAGAAACCATATTCCTACGTCCTGTTGTGGTGGGCTTCAAAATGGTAGGGGTTTGGATCATATTTTAACTTCAGGAAATTAAAAAAAGAGACTTATTGTGTTTATATCACCGCAGTATATCTGTGGACACACTATACCTACACACAGTTCTGTCCAAACAGCTTACAAATGATAATTTTCATTATAGGTGCCCTTTAAGAAATTTATGAAAAAGATGAAAATTATACAATTATAAAAGACAATACAAAAATGTTGTCCAGCATTGCAATTTGTATAAAAACAAATTTATATTTAATATTGTTAAATTTTGTAATGAAATACTTGATTCAGATCAAGATGCAAATAGCACAATAAAAAATAAGCATATATATTAAATGACAAGATTTATATGATTAAAGAGATTAACAATTAACCATTTAATAAACTTTTTATTAAAACAAAATAATTTTATTATAATAATTAATAATTTATTCATTCATTCATTTTCCTTTGGCTTAGCCTCTATTTCACAGCGGAATAAAACCCCTAACTAAATATTCAAGCATATGTTTTACACAGCGGCTGCCCTTCCAGCCGCAACCCAGTACTGGGAAACACCCATACAAACTCATTCACACACACTCATACACTAAGTCCAATAGTTTATTCAATTCACCTATACCGCATGTCCGGAAGAAGCCCACGACAACATAGGGTGAACATGCAAACTCTACAAAGAAATGTCAACTGGCCCAACCAGGACTCAAACCAGCGACCTTCTTGCTGTGAGGCAATGGATGGATGGATATAGACAGACTGATTGATTGATTGATTGATTGATTGATTGATTGATTGATTGATTGATTGATTGATTGATTGATTGATTGATTGATTGATTGATATGGATGGATGGATGGATGGATGGATGGATGGACGGATGGACATAGACAGACAGATGATGGATGGATGGATGGATGGATATAGACAGACAGACAGACAAACAGACAGATTGACTGATTGATTGATAGATATATAGATAGATAGATAGATAGATAGATAGATGGATGGATGGATGGATGGATGGATGGATGGATGGACGGACGGACGGACGGACGGACGGACGGACGGACGGACGGATGGATATAGACAGACAGACAGACAGACAGACAGACAGACAGACAGACAGACAGATAGATAGATAGATAGATAGATAGATAGATAGATAGATAGATAGATAGATAGATAGATAGATAGATAGATAGATAGATAGATAGATAGATAGATAGATAGATAGATAGATAGATAGATAGATAGATAGATAGATAGATAGACAAACTACATATTGTATGACAACATGAATATTTTTTACAAAACTTCAGTGTCGCAATGTTGGATCACTCTCAACAAGAAGTGCACATGCCAAAGCAGCAGAGTGACAATTTAAGGATCAGAAAGCTTTTTATGAAAACATACAGTATATTTTTAAAATGCTGTAGAAATTCCATATTTAAACACCCTTTGAGAGACCAAAATGTTTAGAAAGAATCAAGACAAGTAGCAATCATGTGGCCAAGCAATGCAATCGTAGCATGCGTATCAGATTAAGCAAGATCCAAAAAAAAGTACAAGGACAAGATGCGCATTTGATTCCAACTGTATTCCTTAAGCCCAGACCTTCAACCACACAAAAAAAGCATTTCAGAAGATGAATAAAACTGAATTAAATATTTGAGTTTTGGATCAATAGGTGGCGCTGTCACCAAACAGCTACAGTCTCAGATCAGTCCGATAGATGCTAAGATTCATTTCAATACTCCAAAGCACTGTTAAGATACTGTAATCCCTCACATGATTCTATATATGCACTTTGATAAGTAAGTTATATACAGCCTGGATGTTTTCTCTTTGGTGAAGACTGAACAAACTCTGTAAAGAAGCAAAAAAAAAAAAAATGTTTCACCCGCAATTCAAGATGGCAGACCGCAGACATTTCTGTGCAATATAATGATGAGATGAAGTGTTTAAGGTGGCACACAGCTCTCTGATGTGTGTGTGTGTGTGTGTGTGTGTGTGTGTGTGTGTGTGTGTGTGTGTGTGTGGTGTGTGTGTGTGTGTGTGTGTGTGTGTGTGTGTGTGTGTGTGTGTGTGTGTGTGGTGTGTGTGTGTGTGTGTGTGAGGGGTTAAGGAGGCGGCTGGGATCCGGAGGCTTGGAGCAGCTGCACTCGTGACTGAAATGAAAACAGGACTGAACGAGGCTGTCAGGCCTCTGATGTACGACTTGTAATGGGATGTTTCCAAACCTCCTTTCTCCATATGGCTGCCGACACAATCAGAAACACCCACCGCCTACAGAGCCGGGGACTCTCAAAGCACTACATCTGGTACACAGACACTCACACTTACACACATGCCAAACAAACACACTGATTCACTGTGTCTCCTGACCTGTTTAAAACGCTCACCTATAGTTAAAAGTCACGTTCATTAAGACTGAACAATGCAAACATTATCCGAATTCAAGTTCGAGGCTTCAGGCAACCGTCATCTGCATCAAACGTGTCAGTGGAGCGGCCGTGTTCATACATTTCATTCTTCCCACACTTACTGTTCACGGCTTAACCAAATCAACTTTTCCTCCATCTGTTTGTCTGTCAGCTCTCCAGCATTTTTTTTTTGTGCAATCTCAGCCTGTCTGTTTTTGTTTGCTCCGTCCTGTGCGCCGACTCGGAAGCGCTACTCTAAGTAAATGTCAGTTTGAATTTATCAGAAGCCGAGCTGTTATAAACACTTGCTGACTTTCCAAAACCTTGATGCTCCCCTGAGTTGTTCGAAGGAAACCACGGGAGGAGGCGTTGCGTTGAGTCTCACGAGCTCATCCAGACCTCCTGGCTGGCTCGCCATTTTTTTGGCTTTGGAAAACACTTTTTTTTACACAAACTATGACCTCCGTTCACACCTGAATGAGCCACGACAGGAAGTATCATCACTGTTTTGCTCTCTGATAGACTCAGTTGTGTACTAAGCACATCCTCTCAGGTGAATTGCCCGAGATCCTTTATAACAAATACACTATCCAACCTGTTAAATCAAGGTAGGTGTGACTGTTCCAAGTAGGATGCGATCCTGGATTAACATCTATGTTGATCCTGGAACATCATTTTGTTCGAAAATGTAATCTACTGTATACCCAGTGTTGGGTAAGTTACTTTTAAAAAGTAATCAATTACAAATTACTGATTACTACTGGAAAAATGTAATCTGATTACATTACTAATTACATAATGTAAAAAGTTATCAGATTACTAATTACTTTACTTTGAAGTTACTTTTAAAACATATAAAATATACCTATAAAAATACAAAATATACTGCAGCTCTTTCAGTAATTTAATATTCACTGAAAAACATTACAAAGGGTTGATCATAGCAGCTTGACATATTCAAAAAAAGCTACAGAGGTAGTTAAATTCTCTCATCTTTCACTTGTTCCAAACCCGTTTGTCTTTTTTTTTTCTTTGAACACAAAAGAAGGACATGAAGAAAACTGGATACCTGTTGACCACTGACAACCATAGTATGAAAAAGCACTGTAGTGTTTACGTGTTCTGTGTTTGTCTGAGGTAATTAGTTTACCGAAATGTGTATATTCCTTACAAAACTGATTGGTCAGTTCTTGTCATGTGACACATGGTTTTCAACTGATGCGTCTGGGAAATGTGCGCGCAATATGCGCTCCAAATCAGGCACGTGCAGAGGTGGGGGCTTTGGGTGCTTGAGCCCCTGCCCTTTTTTCTCCTGGAGAGAAAGTGCCCTTTTTTCTGGGGATAATGATTTTTTTTTTTTAAATACTACTAATAATATAATATATGTATGTTAATGTGTGATCTATTTAAGGACCGGTTTCCCTGTCAAACAATAAAAAAAGGAAATTTTAAAGTATATCTTGGTTTTAGTCTAGCCGCTCCAAGCGAGCCTCGTACTGACGATTTGGAAAGAAAAACCACATGTGAGGCGAATGCTATTAACTCTATTAACATTGTTACTCTCGCCTCGAAAGTAAGGTGTCAGCAGTGGAGTAACGTCTATCAGAGCCTATGCCAACTCCTGCATCCGCATTGCACACGGACTGCATCTGGGCCATAGCTTTACAGTCTGGCCCATACACACACTGCAGACGGAGTGTGTGTAAAACATATATTACTAGCTGACCTCTGTTACGGCAGCACGATATGATCGACAGAACCGCCGATGTAAATTCATCCGTCATTCATCTTCATTGTGTGGAGGTGAGTAACGGATAACAAAAGACTACCTGAGGCTCAAATTTAACGTCAGCTATTTATCCAAAAGTTCAAAAGCAAATAGGCTATTTTGTCTTGCTAACATCCTCCTGATTAACAACCATGTAATAAGTTAGCTAAAGTTTAGCCAGGGAAATATCATAGGCATACAGGCTAATGTAATGGTGAAACAACAGCTGGATAGTCAAAATATTGCCCTCTCGTTTTTGCAGTCACACAGAATATATAATGTCAATTGAAGCTATAAAACATGTACATATAGGCTAGCTATGGGAGTCAGTGGCTATCAGTCTGTCCTACTGTACATTCTTCAAAATATTTTATTTTGTTCAACAGAAAAAAAAACTCAAACAAAAATAATAGATTGAAAAGAGATAGTTCACCCAATAATTTAAATTTACTCACCCTCAAGTGGTTCCATTTCTTTGTTTCTTTATTTTGTTGAACACTAACAAATAAAAGATTAAAAAAAAGATATTTTAAAGAAAGCTATAAACTTAAAATCATTGACTTCCTGAGTAGGAAAAACAAATAACCTGAAAGTCAATGGTTACAGGTTTCCTGCTTTCTTCAAAATATTACTTTGTGTGTTCAACAGAAGAAAAAAAAAAGTCAAATGGGTTTGGAACAAGTAAAAGGTGAGTAAATGGTGACAGAATTTTCAGTTTTGAATTAACTATTCATTTAAGGGTGAGTATAAAGTGAATTTAGGGTGAAATCTCCTTAATAATCTCATTATAATATATTTTATTTATTAAAGTACAATTATTACTATTATTTAATAAAAAGTGCCCATTTTTCCATTTAAGCCCCTGCCCCTTAAAAGGTCTCTGCACGTCCCTGCTCCAAATATGCGCGTGCACACAAAGGACGCGATATGTGAATGGCCCCATAAGCAGCTACGCTTCTCTTTACATTCAGAAGATACCTTCACTCCTAATCCTGCACAAAAATCCAATTTAGCCTGTTTAGGCTGAGTTGGGCTGCTGTGTTTTTGGGCGCCGGTGTCCTCCTTGGTGACAAGTATTGTCTTAGAAGGCTTTCTGTTCAAATGCTTGCAAGTTGCTGGTTGAGTTAAAAGCAGTCGAAAGTTCTTTAGAGACTGCACATAGACTGAATTTCACAACAACATTTTTGTTTTCCACTCAATGAATCAAAGTAATGTCTGTATTTCCACTTGAAGAAGCAACCACTCTCGACAGCAGCCATTTCAGCTGGCGTTCTCCGGCAATTTAAATGTGCATGCTTATTAACTGACGTTGCAGCAGAAAACGTGATTTAAAAGAAGCATTTTTTCTTCTAAATATTATATTTGTAATGTTAGTAACGCAATTACATTGACTTTAGTAACTGTCATCAAATTACACAAATGTAAAATGTAATTCGTTACATTACTGCGTTCCTCAAAAACGTAATTAGATTACAGTAACGTGTTACTGTGGAACACCTTACACACAACTCTGTCTTTACCTAATCCCTACCCCCCTAACTCTAAATTATTCCCAAAATCAGAGGGGAAATATAGTTGGATAACAATCATGTAGAAGTACATAACCCTAAATTTAAGCCTAAACTTAAAAATTGCACATTTATCCCTTAATTCTGATTGGCTGATTGGAAAGTTGTTCCAGGATCAACACAGATGTTGATTCAGGAACATATCCTACTTGGTGAACTCACACTACCAGTTATATCAACTGAGTGAGATTCATAAATTGGCTTGAGTTACTGTGATAGATTAAGTTAAACTTCTTTATGGAAATGTTACTAATTACAAGTGCAAAGATGTAAATTTGCACATCAAATTACCTCATGTCTCATTCACTAGAGACAACATTCCAGTACAGGTCACCTAACAATACATTAAAAATGATCAACTATTTGCAAGAAAACAGCTGATAATAGCATTAAACTAATTTGTAAATGTACTCAAAAAAATACTGGGAAACACCCATACACTCTCGCATTCACACACACTCATACACTATGGCTAATTGTGTTTACCCAGTTCACTTATAGTGCATGTCCTTGGACTGTGGGGGAAACCGGAGCACTCATAGGAAACCTACGCAAACACAGGGAGAACATGCAAACTTCACACAGAAATGCCAACTGACCCAGCTGTGACTCAAACCAGAGACCTTCTTGCTGTGAGTCACCAGTGCTAACCACTGAGCCACTGTGCCGCCTATGATGGTGTCATTTTTCAAAAAAAGATTTTTTTGTTTGTTTGTTTATTAGTTAAAACGATTGTTCTTATATTTATATTTACTTAAATTCTTGCTCAGCCTATATAGCTGAATATAAGGAAGATTGGACAAACATTTTATGATCCCTGGGGATTTATGATCACGCTGTTTGGATTTAAATAAGCAAGCACTTAAAGAGTCTATGATTAGGTCTGTATAGTAGTGATTAATATGTTTGCATGTTACACTTTGTTAGTAGGTTAACTTATAGGTTATATTCTTTTAACCCTAACTCAGTGGTTGCTGAACTTTTTCTGCCAATCCAATCATGAATAAAGGTGAGTAGACAGTGAGTACATTTTTAATTTGTGGTGAAATATACCCCAAATGTTTATTGTACTCAATGTCTACCCACCTTCAAGTGGTTCTGAACCAAACAATAGTTATTTTCAAGAAAGCTGTAAACCTGTAACCATTAACTTCCATCATAGGAAAAATAAATACTATGAAAATCAGTGGTTACAGGTTTCCACCTTCTTTGTGTTCAACGGAAAATAAACTCATAAAGGTTTGAAACAAGTAAAGGATGAGTAAATCATGACAGAATTTATTTCTGGGTGAACAATATCTTTAAAGGTCCTGTAAAATTAAATTAAAGTTTTGTCAACGTTAGTATCGGTATGTTAGTTTTAAGGATATCTATAAGCTAGTGTGCTCCAAAACAGTGACAAAATCCACATTTAGAAGATATAAACCTGATATAAACATTCAAAGCTTCCGCCTAAATGGATCAACAATTTATTTTCTGACATCACCCCATACTTCAGATTCTCATCAAATGTACTGACCAATCAAATGCTAGTATCTGACATGCCCCTCCTCCTTTAAGACAGTTCTCATTTGATGTACTTGATCTCAACCACTTTTACTGGCAGAGCTGTGATGATGTTTTTTTTAATAAAGGGAAGGAGCTACTACATGTCCCGCCCTGTCTTCATGTTTCAGTTAGATTACTTCAAATTTCAAATAAAAAAATGCACATTTTAAAGCATTTTACGGGACCTTTAGGTTTGACTTACCCTACTTAACCCCCCCACCAAAAAAAAAAAAAACATTTTGCCATGGTTGCGATCACTATCTTAGGCCCCTTTACACTGCGAGTTAAATGTGACCCAGTTCCGATTTTTTGCTCATATTTGACACAGATTGGATCTGTTCTATACAGATCTATCTGTTTTTCTGTAAACATGAAAAAGCAGCATGCATTTGGATATTCAGAGATCAGTTTCAGGCCTCCATATGTAGAAAATAAATCAGATATAAATCGGATATGTGACAATGCGACTATCATGTAAACAGGCAGATCGGATTTATTGAGGCATTCGGTTTTGTAATCCTTAAACTTGCGACAATGTGGTACTCCTCTGCAATTTAATGACTTAGAAGGAAGAGCATGCGGAGACACCAACGCGGTAAACAACAACAACAGAGGAAACATGGAGGTGGAAATTGGTCAGTCGCCACAATTTGCTCCCACCAGACCCGAGATCTCTCTCGTACCCACAAATTCCTCTGAATGGTGGAGGACAGCATGTATAAACCATAGGCGCAAGCTGCGATAACGGCCCTTTCCCTCCTCCACCTCAAAAGTTGGGCGAACTTAGCATATTTCGCAGAGCTAAAAGCAAGACAATTTCTACCATAATGGCTACTACTGATGTGGTACAGATGCTAGAACCCGCCTTTACACATGCATGCGCGATGTTGTAAATTGTATGGCAAATGTAAACACATGAATCGGGTAACAATTAAAAGAATGTGTAAACAGACAGGCAAAAAAATTTGATATAGGCAACAAATCGGAATTGGTCATCAAGACGTGACAGTGTAAACGGGCCTTAGAATGTTTCATTTATTTAGTGCTTGCAAAGGCAACTTTTACTCAAAGTTAGAACTAAACAAGCATTATTGTTGTATTATTTACATGCCTTTTTTGTATTTATCATTTTTAATTATTATTTATATTTTTTCATTCACAAACATTGTTTTTATTTGTTTACTTTTTGCTTTTAACTTTAGTAATTTCATTGTGTTTTCATATGTTTATTAGCTTTTGGCTGTTTTCAAATGATTTATTTCAGCGCAAATGTTTTTGTATTTCAGCTCAGCAATTTTCCCAGTAACACTTTATTTTCATGGTCCATTTGAGTATTACTGTCTGCTTAGTATCTGTAGATACTGCTCCTTCAGCAGACATTTAATTGACTATAAGAAAGTACAATTTGCAAATACATGTTAATTTACATTAACCCTAACCCCATCCTACTTATAATCTGATGAGAATTAGTTGGCATGTAGATGCAATGTACCTTAAATTCAACAAACGGACTATCAAAATAAAGTGTGACCATTTTCACACCTCAATATTATCTACATCATGACTTTTAAAGTCTTAAATTTAATAAATGCTTAAGCTTTATTTAATAAATGTACTATTTTACAGTATAAATTAGTTTTAGTTAACAAAAACACCACCCCTAGCAACAACTTATCAATCACCCTGCCGACCACCCGCAACACCCTAACACTGTGGCAGTTTACCGCCATTCACATTTTCGTCAGAAAGCCTAAAACCCTACTTAATGCTTTAAAAGTAATATTTCTCATACTTGTAGTGCTGTCAAAGTGCACTTCATCATCTTCAAACAGCCTCAGAGGCCATTTCAAGTTTTAGCGAGTTAAATTACACTCTCAGATCAAAACTGCACTGCCGTGAAAAGAGCAGACAAAGAGGGCGGCTCTGAAAATCACAACCAGTTTCCTCACAATTATGCAGCAGTTCAGTGTCCCAGTCAGTCTGCGTACTGCCAGGCAGGTGGGTTTTTATTGGCTTTTGTCTGAAAAGGCTTCAAATGACTTCACTGGTGGGTCAAGGCCAGCCTCCATCAGTGCAAATGCAGAATAGGTAATTACTGGGGGAAATACCATGAACTGCCTTCAAAACCACCCAGTCAGGGCCAAGTGTTACATCATTAAAGCCCAAATACACACACACACACACACACATATCCAGACGTGCATTCCCTCTCTCTCATGCTCATGTGAAGGTAAAACCAGAGCATAGCAGAGCAGATGACCGTCACCTAAGTTTATGGTCCAGGCCTGGTGGTATTTAAAAAAAAATATATATATACCGACACCACAGTCATATATCACACAGGTCTGGCTTTAACACACTGCCGTTTCCATACACTTTAACTTACACTCCTTCGTAACCAACGCAATTAAATGCTGTCCCACTCCGGCACTCCCGAGCTCTTGGTCTTCGCCACAGTTAATCGACTGGCACGACTTCAAAACAGAATCCTTGAGCCATTCACATCAAGAGACCTACCATTATATTGTTAACGTATTATTTCAGGGCTAAATAATGGGTTCCCACTGCTGTCTGCGAAAAATCATTACTGCTATGGAGGAGGTGCGTTCGAGACAAGCCACTGACGTACCTAACAGGCAAAGTATTCATTAGGCTTTGAGATGGAAGGAGAACATAAATGATGTTGCTAAAGTCGAGCTATAGAAACACCATATGGAGCAGTCATGTAATCTGCTGACTTACATTAAAAGCGTAGTAGATACTATATACATGGCATGACAGACAAACTCGTTCTTTGAAAGTATTACCTCATAGAAGCTCATGGATTTAAATGCCAAAGCCATATGGATAGATTTTCTGATGTACAGGAATTTTTCATCGCATGTTTTATCAGTGGTGGACAGAATTGAAGAGTATTTTATTATGGGAAATGTTTAGTTGACTACACTTCAATTTACAGTTAAAGTCAGAATTATTAGCCCCCTTGTTTATTTTTTCCCTAATTTCTGTTTAACAGAGAGAAGATTTTTTCAGCACATTTCTAAACATAATAGTTTTAATAACTCATTTCTAATAACGGATTTATTTTATCTTTGCCATGATGACAGTAAATAATATTTTACTAGATATTTTTCAAGACACTTTTATACAGCTTAAAGTGACATTTAAAGGCTTAACTAGGTTAATTAGGATAACTAGACAGGTTAGAGTAATTAGGCAAGTTATTGTATAATGATGGTTTGTTCTGTAGTCTATCGGAAAAAAGAATAGCTTAAAGGGGCTAATAAATTTGACCCTAAAATGGTTCATAAAAAATTAAAAACTGCTTTTATTCTAGCCGAAATAAAACAAATAAGACTTTTTCTAGAAGAAAAAAATATTATCAGACATACTGTGAAAATTCCCTTGCTCTTTTAAACATAATTTGGGAAATTTTCAAAAAAACAAACAAAATTCAAAGGGGGCTAATAATTCTCACTTCAACTGTATATGTAATAATGTATTTACTATAATATAAATGACTTATACTATTATTACAATTTAAAATTGTATATATGTCAGATTCAAGTAATAATTTGAATGGTTCATAATTAATATTTTTAAGCAATTCTTCCCTGTTTATAATTTATTATTTAATATAATTTATTATCCCCTGTGCATATTATGATTAATTGTTTAGTGATTACTTTTATAAATACCAGACAAAAGTCTTGCCTCCTATCCAAGTTTTAGGAACAACAAAAAATAACTTGACTTCTAGTTGATCATTTGGTATCAGAAGTGGCTTCTATAAAAGGCAAAGCCATGGTGCAGTGAACTTGCTCAATAATGTTTGTCTCTGGTGACTGGGCTGGCCAATCCTGGAGCACCTTGACCTTCTTTGCTTTCAGGAACTTTGATGTGGAGGCTGAAGTAAGAGAAGGAGCGCTATCCTGCTGAAGAATTTGCCCTCTCCTGTGGGTTGTCATGTATCGGGCAGCACAAATGTCTTGATACCTCATGCTGTTGATGTTGTCATCCACTCTGCAGATCTCTCGCACGCCCCCATACTGAATGTAACCCCAAACCATAATTTTTCCTTCACCAAACTTGACTAATTTCTGTGAGAATATTGGGTCCATGCAGGTTCCAATATGTCTTCTGCAGTATTTGTGATGATTGGGATGCAGTTCAACAGATGATTCATCGGCAAAAATCCACCTTCTGCCACTTTTCCAAATGATCAACAAGAAGTCAAGTTATTATTTGTTGCTCTTACAACTGGGATCGACGACAAGACTTTTGTCAGGTAGTGTATGTTTTGTGATATTTTTAATCACTCCTTATTAATGAATCTGTTAACCCACATGAAAAAATACTATACTAGTTTATAGTACTTTTTAAACCATACTATAGTATAAGTGTATTATACTGTATTTATTGTAGTATTTACAACTTTTTGTTAATGGATGTTAGCCTACTTTATTATTAATCTAGTTAACTGATAAACTGTAATAAATACTGCAGTATGCTTTAGTAATCTATGGTGTACTGAAGTATAATATTTTTAGTTGTAGAAAATGTAGCACAGTATTGGGTATTTTGTTAATATTACTATAGCTGTTGTGTTACCAAATTAACTATAGAATTACCACAACATAATAATTCAAGTAATTTACTACAGTATGGTTAAAAAAAAACACTATATAATTAATTATCAATTACTATAATTTTTTTTCATGTGGGAAACTTGATCATATATTATAAATCAACATAAGTTTTCATTAAAATAATTTATTATAATAAATTAATGTCAAATTTGCGATGAACTATTCCTTTCAACCCAGGCTCATTCTGATTACGTACCCCTATATACATTTCTAGAGAGCTGCAAATACATCCCAGGAGGTACTTTTTTTGCAGTTTTTATTTTCACGAATGCACCAGAGGCCTCTGTATACGTATTTGAGATCTCAAATTTCTCTTGCGAGTGCCATTCGTGCCTGCTCTTCTCGGGTAAATCCACAAGAGGCCACTGTCGACTGACCGACTGACCAACCCACCCACTTCCCTAAACCCAACCAACAGTGTTTTGAAAAGCAATCCAGAAAAAAAATTCGTCACGGCAACCTGATTTTTACCATGTTTTCAGATTTTACCACATTCTCATCCTGTTATTTACTTTATTATTTACATCCTGTTGTTTACTTTATTTTTTGGCTTTTGTTTTTGTCTTACCTGCTTTCTGGAACCATTCTTAGTCACACTCGAACCCCATCGTCACGGTCAATACCACTCTGCCTCTCAAATCTTCCGACGTACGCGATGAGCCACTGGACAAACAACAATGGAAACCGTGGAAAAGCCGTCCACATGGAGATAAGCGTTCAGCTGGTAAGCAAGAAAAGGAAAAGTGTCATACCGCCTTGTAGCATTTGTTTTAAAGACGAAATGCAGCCATACGTTCCTCTAGCTACATAATTCCCAATCTCCAGAAATGTATAGGGCTACAGAATGAGCCTATGTTGATTCTTTTAATGAAATCTGTTATTAAAGATTGATTCAAACTTTAAAGAGAATTCAAATTCCTAATGTATCATATTGATATAGTTTTTAAGCAACCCATTTCAACGGGTAAATAAATAAACATAATTAAATTAAAAATGAATTGAACATTTGAACAATACTGTCCTTATAAATACCCAAGTACATCTAATGAGAGTATTTCTTATCAATTTTATGTGTGAATTACTTGCTACAGGATATATATCATCCAAGAAGCTAAAACTCAATGAAATGCCAGAATATGTAACCTTTTCAGTGACTTTTACTTCTCCTGGAAGTTTAAATGATAGCTGGTAATGAAAGCACTGCTGTCGCACAAATACCCCAGGAAGGGATTCCCCAGTGGGATTTACCACCTAGGTCACAGCGAGCAACAGATGGGCCATAATAACAATAAAAGAGCATCACAGACTCACGTGTGAATCACATTAGCACGCTCTCTCTCTCGTTAACGCCAGACATGTCTAATTGATTCCAGATGCAGGATGGCATGAGAGGAAGTCGAGTAATGAGGGGTCGCCTGCGATCCCGCCGCCGCCACACATTTCAGTGACGGACTGCAATTTTATGGCCAATTGGATCTTTCAGCTGAGGAGAAACTTCGCATGCAGGACAATTTTACAGACTTGCAAAAGGTAGCAGATGTTGGTTCACTACACAGTACACACAGTGATATTTACCTCAAATTAAACACCTCTTTGTCCCCAAGGAGGAGCGTCTTTTGTCTTGTCATCTCGGTTGATGTAGTTCTATTATTTAGTTTTGTCATCAAGCAGAAATAAGTCACGCAAGGCAAGACTTTTTTCTTTTTTATTCTGAAGTGAGAGGAGACTCGAGAGAACCAATTACTGTCTGGAAACAGTGCTCTCATTTTCATACCTCTGAAGACTGTCTGCGCTTCAGCGTTCAATAAGCAGTGTCTGAAGGACATCTCAAATGATATGGAAAACAGTAATCTATTGCTGACAGCTCTCAAAAGCATTCAGTGCACTGATTAATCTTTTTCTCTCTCTGTTTTGCTGTTATCTGCGTAAGAAAAAGACTTAAAAGATGAATGCATTATTTGGCAAGGCTGGAATTTAAAATGAACAATGAATTCTACTGAATAATAGAACACAGGGTTGTTTGAGCGAAACTGTATGCTTGTGATTTTAAGTCCAAACTGGATGACCACATTAATTTCACAAACGTTTTAAGCAAATAAATTATTACAAGTGAAAAAATCTGCTTTGTTGTCATGTTTCTACAGGTATGAATGCTTTAATAAAACTATTTCACATTTATTTTAGTCTTGCCAATAGACTTAACATTTTTAGAT
Source organism: Danio kyathit (assembly GCA_903798195.1). Taxonomy (NCBI): domain Eukaryota; kingdom Metazoa; phylum Chordata; class Actinopteri; order Cypriniformes; family Danionidae; genus Danio; species Danio kyathit. The sequence goes on along the minus strand of LR812537.1, from coordinate 37,808,384 downwards.
AAATGTTAATTGCTCACAATATTTTAAAAATATTTTCCTTACCTTATAAATGTGATTTTGGATTATTAAGTTAAGAGTCGGCGATGCAGTGGCGCAGTAGGTAGTGCTGTCGCCTCGCAGCAAGAAGGTCGCTGGTTCGAGCCTCGGCTGGGTCAGTTGGCGTTTCTGTGTGGAGTTTGCATGTTCTCCCTGCGTTCGCTTGGGTTTCCACCGGGTGCTCCGGTTTCCCCCACAGTTCAAAGACATGTGGTAGAGGTAAATTGGTATAGGCTAAATTGTCCGTAGTGTATGACTGTGAATGAGTGTGTATGGATGTTTCCCAGAGATGGGTTGCAGCTGGAAGGGCATCCGCTGCGTAAAACATGTGCTGGATAAGTTGGCGGTTCATTCCGCTGTGGCGACCCCGGATTAATAAAGGGACTAAGCCAAAAAGAAAATGAATGAATGAATGAAGTTAAGAGTCGCTCTTTAAAAGATGCTGGTTTTACTATAAACTTTATTCTATTATTATGTAATTTTCACATACACAAATGCAAGTTTGCAAAAAGCAAACCTCTCTTAATGGTGCTAGAAAAAGAGATTAGAATATAAAAGTGATTTCTAAGTCTAAAATTAGAAAAGCCATCATAATGGTTAATATATGCTCCTCTAACATTTTTGTACACATGTGTTTTCTGTATCCGCTGCATGAAACATGTGCTGGATAAGTTGGTGGTTTATATTACAGATTTATAAAGGGACTAAGCCGAAAATGAATGAATGAATATATTTTCTGTACTAAAAGTGCATTTAATAACTAAATTAAAAAAAAGCAGAATATATTTGTGTGTAAACTGATAATTTTGTACCCTCTTCTCCTTTTTATTAATATTTTCTTTTACCTAATTTATCTCTTCTCATTTAATCCTTCTTGTAAAGGAATGTGATGTTGTACAGGTATAATGAAACTGTACATGCTGGTTCTTGTTAATAAATCAAATAAAACGTTTCTATGGGTAACTTCTAAAATCTGAGATGCGTACACACAACAGATTTATCAATAAATGCTACATTATTAGGCTAATTCATGATAAAAATGCTAGACCATGCTAAAAACAGGTTAGCAACATAACTCATGCTAGCAACAAGCTAATTGATTCTGGAAACAGGTTAGCAATATGCCTACCATGCTGAAAACCTGGTAGCAATATGCTAATTCATGGTTGAAACAAGTAAACAATGTACTCATTCATTTTTTTTAGCAATATATTAACCTAGCTAGAAACAAGCTAGCTATGTGCATATACAGTCTGCTAGTACTCTCCACCTCTTCAGTGTCACCTGACACTTCATGCTAATTATGGATTTTGGATTCATAACACATATTTCCTTATAATAATAATAATAATAATAATAATAAAAATAACAATTTGTTACATTTATATAGCGTTTTCTGGACACTCAAAGCACTTTACTCAAAGTTTACATTTATTTTTGGGGGGAATCTCCTCAACCACCAGCAGTGTGCAGCATCCAATTGGATGATGGATTGGCAGCTACAGCACATGCTTACCACACACTAGTTGTTGGTGAAGTGAAGAGACAGTGATACAGCCAATTCTGTGGATGGGGATGATTGGGAGGCCATGATGGTTAAGAGCCGATGGAGAGAATTTGGCCAGTTACACCCCTACTCTTTACGAGAAGTGCAATGGGATTTGTAATGACCACAAAGAGTTAGGACCTCGGTTTAACATCTCATCACTGAACATCAATATACTGGGGCATTAGGATCCACACAGGTTGAGAGCCCCCTGCTGGCTTCACTAACACCACTTCCAGCAGCAACCTAGCTTTCCAAGGTAGCAAAGAATTCTGGCCCAGATTTGGCATAAGGCTGGCACAGCAGGCATTTATCCGGCTCTGCCATACAACATGTGGGCCAAACATAGGCCCAGGTTTGACAGAGGTGGCACCGTCTTTAAGGCGGCACGCAAGACGTGGGCCAGATGTCAAATGTAGTATTTGGCCCAGATGTTAAAAATTGATATGTGGGCCACTTACATTTGGCCAATCTTGACCCACATTTAAAATATATTTAAATTATTTTTTGGGTAAAGAAATATTTTGATGCACAAAGTGATTTTCATCTTCCTGTTTGCATCTTCTAATGCCTTCATTTTAATCCAGAAAACAATTCAGATTTATTAATCTATTGTTACCTGTATGTTGAAATAATTGAATTTAATGTACATTAGGCCTACATATATTTTCATTCATTTATTAAGTTGTTCATTTTCTTTTCGGCTTAGTGCCTTATTAATCAAGGGTCGTCACAATGGAATGAACCGCCAATTTATTTTCATATTTTTTACGCAGCAGATGCCCTTCCAGCTGCAACCCATCATGGGGAAACACTAATACACACCCATTCACACACACATACACTACGGACAATTTTAGCTTATTCAACTGACCTTTAGCGCATGTCTTTGCACTGTGGGGGAAACCGGAGCACACGGGGGAAACCCATGTGAACATGCAAACTCCACACAGAAATGCCAACTGACCCAGCCAGGGATCGAACCAGCAACCTTCTTGCTGTGAGACGATGGTGCTGCCCACTGCGCCACGGTGACACCCATATATTTTATATTTTTTATTTTATATTATTATTAACAATTACTAACCATTACAATTATTAACGCACCTAAAGCGCAATGCTTCATAGGCTTATCAATTTCATTGCAGTCGTGATGCACCTATGGCTACCAGACAATGGCCAAACATGGGCCATTGCTTTATTAACAAACATGACTGGACCAAGTCTGGCTTCCATATAAGGGCCAAACATGGGCCATAGCTGGCCCAGTTCAGGCTGAGTTGTGGGTTATTAACTTGGCTGAGACTAGGTCCACATATGGTCCATGTTTGGCACTTATATGGAAGCCAGACTTGGTCCAGTCATGTACCATAATTTACAGCGGCATGTGGGCCAAGCAAAAGCTGATTGTGTGGGCCAGAGCTGGGCCAAAGATGTTTTGTGGGTTCCCATGTGGTCTCCCATCCAGGTACTGATCAGGCACAGCCCTGATTAGCTTCAGTGGGCAACCATGTGAGTTGCAGAGAGCTAGCTGCCGGCTCATACGATTGTTCTTATATGATTATTATTAATCAAGCCAAATAGTAAAAATTATCTTTCCACTTAGTTCGGGTTTAAGCCATGGCTATGACCCAGCTCTATCAAAATATAGATACAGAAACAAATAATTACATCATTTTCACTCTTCTAATATAACCTGCAGGTCTTAAAGCTGCAAAACAACATTTTCTAGCATACAGGCCTATGTTCCGAACTAAGTAATACCAAGTACATTCTCTGTTTCATTTCAAATCCATTTTCATTAGAGACAAATATCTGTGTTGATATAAGGAAACATACACCTGTCGGCCATGTTTGTGACCAATAAAACTATCCCTCATTAAGTTTAGTCAAAATAAATGTGACAGCTGAAATGAGCTCAAACGTCATTTATGCCAAATATGATACCGTTTCATCTGAAGAGGATTAGACTGGAAAATCACTTCAGCTCTTTCGAAAAGGTTGTGCCTCTTTTTCAATTACCTTAATGCTGCGACAGCGGAGAACTGCTGCTATGATGTCACATAAATAATATGGGCGCAATTACTTTACATATGTATCTTTTCATAGCATGCTGCCACAAAACTTTAGGAATGTATAATTTATGTCCAAGACCACCAAAAAGCCATAAAGCCTTCTAAGCATATGCAATAGTCATGCATCCTAAACGTAGATCCATGTTGACTGGAAACTCCTGGTGATTGATGAATTTCTAAATCAGACAGGAAATAGGCAATGCTACCGCATAAATACTTTCCACAGACCACCAACTTACAATCCCAAGAGACTTAGAGAGGATCCTTAGAGGGGAAAAAAGAACTTACAGTATCAACAACATGGCAAAATACAAAAGATGTGTGTTTATCCACACAAAGGAGACTTTAAAATTAAAGCCCTGAAAAAAATCAATTCAACATAAAAGCAAAGGGGCCATACTGTTACTTCAGTACACCCAATATAAGTGTTCCAAAATTAAACCCAAAGCCAAAAAGATGTGTTTAGATTTTCAATTTGGTTGCATTACAACAATCCTTAACCTAAGTTGTCTGGCTATTTTTCTTTTTAAACGTAGCATAAAATGAACTGAACATAATAGCGAGAAAACATTCGACCCAAGAGATCAGTTATAGGACCAGAAGAATGAACTCACTCTTATTGATAATATTACAACTAAACAGCTCTGCCTCCAAATCAGCGGGAAGTCATAAATTAAACATAACAAACCCGCTTGGCTCCACAAGTTATGATTATTTTGATGAAAAATATCCTGCGAGATAAACCCTGAGGTTGTAAATTTTAACTCAATCCCTGGGCCCTGAGGTAAACGGCAAAAGCAGACACTTCAACACACACACACACCCAGTGAAAGAGTGCACTTATGCAACCCTCAGTAACAATAAGGCTTATTGTCTGGGTTTGAAGAGCAGACGCGGGTCTGACTGTATCCCTGTGGTCATTAAGACTCCTTCAGAGCTCATAATAGGGATCTCAGCTCCTCTCTACAAAATTTAAGTCCTGTCTCGCGGAGGGCCAGAACAGTCTGCTGGACATAAGGTGCTTTAGTACAGCTTGGAAGGAATTTTTTGACCCAAAGCAATAATTCTCCTCTAAATATAATGTTTGACACTGTGAATCAGCGAGTGGGGTGGGGGTGGGGTTGGGGGTGTTTTTTATATATATTTTTGTGCAAAAGGAGTAAAACCATTCACACTGACAAATCTGACAGACACCTGCACTATAAAAACGGCTGTAAAAGAAATCACACTTTAACAGTACATTGTAAACTAACCTTGAAAAATAAAATCCTTATAGTGTTTCAATTAATGCATACACTACATAACCAAAAGAAAAAGTAGGGACATACAGTGAAGCACAAAATAATTAATAACTTTAGGCTTGACTGTATATTATAAATATATAAGAACATATTGCAGCTGGATTTAATAAACGTAATTTAATTCCTAGCTAAACATATCATAATTATTAAAGCCACAGGCGATTAGCTCCTCTTCTAAAGACACACAGTTTTAAAATGTAATGAATTTACACATAAGAAGGTTTTTGCTGATGGCAAAAAATGAACTGCACAAAATAATAGTTGCATTATGAATTAGAGTAATATTGCCTCAAATGGCACATTAACATTCTTTTATTACACAGAAGCACTTGTCGTTTTATATTTGCAAATGTTACAGGCCATGTCGTTGCTGCTGAAGAATTAACCAGGGACATGCATTGCTATTTTTTTTAAGTGAATGCACTACCTACACTCCTTATACTGGTATCAATGGGACATGTTTTACAAGAACGTCTATGGCAAGAGTTATTTCAGCCCTCTCCTCTGCATTATTTTATTTCTGATTATTTGAAATGTTCCCTTGTTTTCTAAGGTAGCAGTATGATAAAAGACAACATATACTGCACATTTGTGTTTTCTCTGCCAATTTAACTTACTTCATATACAAAAAAGACTGAAATGCATAAGATAGTTTGTGTCTACCTTAAAGGAATAGTTGACCCTTGTATATGTATGACTTTTTTTAAACATATTTGAGTTTCTTTCTTCTTCTGAACACAAAAGCATTCTCCAAATCTCTTCTTTTGTGTTAAACAGAAGAAAGAAACTCAAATATGTTTAAAACCAGATGAGGGAGAATAAATGATGTGGTAATTTTCATTTGTGGGTGAACTATCAAACTAAGCATTTTAGTTTGATAGTTAACAATGTAAAATTGTGGTTGTAAATCACGCACGCATACACACACACACACACACACACACACACACAAAGACACAGACATAGGGACTTCACATAGATATAATATATGTATATTGGCACTTATGGAAGGTATGCGTTGCCTTAGTCTTCCATCAGTGATGATATACAGTCATATCGCACTTCTACTTGTGTGATATTGCGTTTATACAACAGTTTGACTACATAATCGTGTATATAAAAAGAAAGTCAAACACAGAGATTCTAAAAAACCCTTTTTTAAGAAGAACTACTATTTCTTCCGCCATTCATTCACATCTGCAGTTGATGTCAGAACCAGAGAAACCTCTGCTAATTTACCAATGTCATTTTAGAGCTAGTATTTGAATTATTCTCTAGCGTAATGTCTTAAGTGATGACAAAACAGGTGATTTTGTTCACATTTTAAGATTATAAGGCTGAACGGCATGAAATGCCATCAGTCTACAGAGATTTCTCTGTTGCAATCGGGAGATCACAAAAATTAACCCTAAAAAAAACAGTAACAGATTACTGTTCCGTTGCGATAAGGAAAAATGCTAAACACATGCAGGCATTTCTTCTTTCTTTCTTTTCCCTGAACTAGTCTGCAGTAGCAAAAACAGGAGACAAACAAACAAACAGATGGCCAACCAAAAAGTAACTCAGGGTGGCCAACAGAAAATACATACATTCCTGATATGTGAGTCCCCACTCACACTCAACACACTACAATTACTATGGTATAAATACTACACTACAGCATACAAAAGAGAGAACTTACCAGTTTAATAATGATTTGATCAGCTGAAGTTAGAAATTACGCTGTTTTCTCTTCCAAGGGATTATTATACGGTCTCTGTCGCCATCTTGTGGATGAACAACGTCAACCATCTTTGCTCTGTACAAGTTAATGGACGCCAACACTCTGTCTCTGTCTTATTAATTATAAATATTTTAAAATAGGCACTATCCTTATAAATAAACTGCACAGTTGCAATCTAAACAACTTTCTCGACTGAAAAAGACACAAAAGTACATTATGTTGCCCAACAGCTGCAATATTTGTCAAACTGTTGAGTGTCCCCTGCATGTTGCTGTATGTGGGCGGAGTAATACATAAGTGTGAAGAGGTGGATGAGTGCTGTTATTTGCAAATATCGCATTGCTTTTATATCGCAAAATATCAGATTCAAGAACCAGACAGAACTGTTGTCTATATATATATATATATATATATATATATATATATATATACAACTGTATCTTCTATCCCCTTCCTCTAAAAAATATTATGTAGTTTTATATTTTCAAAATACTTCATTGTTTGTGATTTATGAGCCATTTTTCTCATGTAGAGAAAAAACCACAAGGTCTAAAAAGGCTGGTATTGCTATATTTTTGGGGACATTTACCTAGTACACACACACACATGCAAGCAAAAGCATAATACTGCTACTGTTTATTGCAACATGCCAGTTTAGTTGATTTCTCTATGATCAACCCACTTTCTTTGCACAGAATAGTTTTTTTTCCCTCTATCTCATTAGCAGTGCAGGAATTCACATTTACACAATCTAGTGAAGGTGAAGCCATGCTCACACAGAGTAGCTTGTTTTATAGACTGCTTCTTATTTGGACTGAGTTTTATGGCTTTTTAGAATAATGGGATTATTGTAGAGCGAGAATTACGCCTGCAGCTGGGCCACAGACAGTTCATGGAGCGAGGTTAACTTCCTCTCTCATCACATGCTGTGGAAGATGCATTACCTTGGCATCTCATTATGTTCTTGGGACTAATTACATGCTTGTTAGGTTCAGCGGTCCGCAGACCTAATAGCAGACCACCCATCCTGTTAAGCCTAGGCGCTGTGGCCCACTGACCTACACACCGGCCACCATGAAGATCATCTACTATGGTTTCATTCACTTGGCAATCAAAATGCAAGCATATGTGCCCATGGATGTCTACTTTTGGTGATCTACGTAAACAGACTGTCTACAGAATAACATATAAAGTGGGGTATGACTGTAACTTAATGGTTCGTTTACACTTTCATGTTTGATTATAATATACTCTGGTGTGATTTCTCTAGTGCAGTTCATTTGAATAAGTGTGAAAGTTGCCATTTGAATACAGCATAGACCAAAGACATCTAAACAAGACAAAAAATAAAGGTATTATGTCACCATATGCAACCATATGCAACCCTAAATATGAGTTTTATAATGATGTTACCCATTATGGTTCAATGATGTCAAATGACGTTGATACTTGAAAATCCAGCATCGAGCTATCTTAAACCAAAGTCATATTGATGTCAAATAGTGACATTTATTCATCAGGTAACCAAAATCCATCATAGTGGTAATGTCAACATATTCAACTTTTTTGTTTTTTAACAAAAGCGCCGTCTTTCGGATGAGACGTTAAACCGAGGTCCTGACTCTCTGTGGTCATTAAAAATCCCATGGCACTTCTCGTAAAGAGTAGGGGTGTAACCCCGGTGTCCTGGCCAAAGTCCCTCAATCGGCCCTTACCCATCATGGCCTCCTAATCATCCCCACCCACTGAATTGGCTCTATCACTGTCTCTCCACTCCACCAATAGCTGGTGTGTGGTGAGTGCACTGGCGCCGTTGTCCTGTGGCTGCCGTCGCATCATCCAAGTGGATGCTGCACACTAGTGGTGGTGTGGAGAGACCCCCCTCATGATTGTGAAGCGCTTTGGGTGTATGGCCATACACAATAAATGCGCTATATAAAATACACATTACATTACATTACATTACATTACAATCATTGATCGCTATGGACTGACATTTCTCTGCGGGAGAAGCTGGGACCAGACATATGTTTTTATAACAGTTTTTGTGGTCAACAAACACACAGGAATCTCAGTGAATACTTGATTCACAGACATAAGACATATATCCAAATAAAGCTTGAAATCTGGCCTTTTAAATGAACCAACCAAAGTTTTTTGGCTTTGTAATTGAATGCAATCGAATTGAATTTGAAACGAATGCGAGGTCCAGTCCATCCTGTCAAATGCACCTCACATGACAGCAACTACTCGAACGCCCACAAACTTGTAAACAAAGTCATTTCTGGAGGAGATTTGCCATTAAGAACAATTGTGCATTACTTCTGAAGACCAGCACGATCAGACAGTCATTATTCAGAGGATGATAATGTATACCATGGCCATAAATGAGGTTGGTGTTGGGATCTTGTTCCTTTTGAGTGTGGATGTGCATTAGCTCAGGCAATCTGAAAAAAATGCAGGTTTTGATTGATTTGAACTTTCAGAAACTAAACTCATGAGTGTCACATTCACCAGCGATCTAGCCCATGCAGATCACTGAAGAACTACAAATTTGCCAGCAAAAGAACTACATATCCGGTCATGCACCTTTCACACACCTGGCCTAGATCTCCATGATTGCAAACAGACACAGCTGAAGCTGTTCAGGACTAATTACACCGAGTATTTATACACCTCCTAAACACACACACAGAGCTGAGTCTTGTTTATCTGTCAAGTTAACATTCTATTCTTGTCTTTCCGTTGCCAACCTTTGGTTTGTTTGTTTGTTTGTTTGTTTGTTGTTAGTTGCCTGGATCGGCCACTCGCCTGCTTATTGACCTTTCTTCTGGATTAGCCTGCATGTTATCGTTATCGTTATCGTTATCGAAACCCCACTCTACGATGACACCTAGTGGTCATTTTTTATGTATTGCACTGGAACAGCTTCAGCAAAGAACAGTTGAGCAAATCGAGGTATTAAAACCCACTTTATAGGCTTGAACCTTCAAGTGCATTAGTGGAGCAGTTAGGGTTCTTGACTTCCAGGCGGGAATTGTGGGTTAGAATCCAGGCTAACAAAGCTGTTTTTAAATGCTTTAATATCAGTTTGAATTGCTCTGTTTTTGTATCATTTTGTTTCAACATTGGTCTGACATCCGAATAAACTCTTTGTGAATAAATATGTCTTGTTTTGGTCATAAAACAGGGTTGTTGCTAGATCAGACACGGTTGTGGCCAGAAGTTAACAAGATTGATTTATATTATTCATTAAATTTCCCATTTATTGTATTTTATAAATGTCTACCCTAAACCCAACCATCACAGTACTGTACAAATATTAATTATTGTTTTACAGTGTTACAAAAATGATGTTAAATTGATGGTGTATCAGCAGCTGTATCCTATCTATACTTCACCATAAAACAGTACCATTATTAAAATACATAAAATCGTGATTTCAGAGTATTTGTACAAGTCGGGATTCGAACCCAAAAGTCATTTGAAGCACAGTATCAACATGCACACGCACGGTCCACTAGGCCATATGAGACAGAAGTGAATTCTGACCCTGTCAGTCAAACGCAGATTCGCCAGCTCTCGAAACGCTTCTGAACTGATCGATGCTTTGAATCGCTTTAGTCACGTGACCAGGTGTTTCGAAACACTTCAGTCACCTGACCTGGGTGTTTCGGAACATGCTTTGGTGCAGTGTTTCGAAACACTTGCGCTTCGGGATCTCAACACTGTGTCGAAACGTCAGTTTCACGTCAGCCATCCCTAGTTATCGTTTGCTCCTGATTGTGATCATTGCCTGCCTGACCATTCTCTTTATAATAAATCCTGCATTTGGATACACACTCCGCTGTCAGCGTCTCCCTTGTGACAATGAGACAGTTGTAGTTTAATTTTATTGGTGATCCCAAATATGCAATGTAATTGTAAGCTTATCAAATTTTCCAAAACTGTTTGCCGTTTCCTCATTCAGACAGAATGCCCAAGCATACTGCCCGAGAGGCGTTTCAAAGATGGCCGTTGAATGAAATGACTTCCCTTAAAGGGACTTTGACTGAATGCTCACCGAAACGTATCATTCTTTTTTGGTCTGGACCACACAAACCATGAGAACCGTACTACACACCCTAAGTTGCGAAATGTAATATTTCACAATCATTGCTAGCCCAAAAACACAAGCCAAACAACATACACTCAAAAAACAGTAAGGAAAACAAGAATATCAGAGCATTTCATGAAAAGGATCAATGTTGCGTGAGATAAACAACCCTCCAGTGTGTTTACATCTGCTGGCAGGCACGAAAAATGCCAGAGGCCAAAACCCCAGGCACTGTTATTATATTCCCCCATTGATCTATTGCGTTTTTTTAGTAGTTGGGGCATCATGGAAGGTCTCAATCCATCATGCAGGGCCTCAGAAATTAGTATTTTCAAACAGTTCCTCAAGTTAGCCAGCACTTATAAATAACACAGTCTCTAAGCTGCAAACATCAATGGCAGACAGCTGAGCCATTTGTTGATGCTCCACTGCGTTCACCCGCCTCTCTGCAATGGGATGTGGTGGAAGATTGATGTGAGATGTTACTGGAGGGAAGTAGGAGTGGCCAGGCATCAGTGTAGCGCATGTTCCTGCTCTCCAGCACAGCGGGCAGCTGCACAGTCTGGCGGCCAGCAGTCCTGCGTGCAGTCATGGAGGGATCTTGGGGAACGCAGCAGAAACCGGCCCAACAAATGTGGTATGCTGAGGCCTGCAGATCTACATTACACAGTCGGAGATGCTGGGCAGAGGCCACATTAAACAATGCGAAGGTCAAAAGAAGTGGCTTTTATCAGGAATTAAACTGCATCGAAGTATCTCCAATCAACTCTGCAGGCCAAAAAAGGGGAAATGGTGGAGTACTGAAGCATGTAAAGAAAGTAGTCCCTGTGTAGTCACCAGCGGTGTGAAATGAGGCATTGATTTGCAATCTGCTGAGTAACAGGACGCCCTGTCAGTCAGGTTATCAATGGGGTGTAAAGGCTTTTGGTATTTGGCACACGAGACTCCTCACGCTGAGTGCCAACTTAAACAGCAGTTTAAACCCCACGACGCAGGACAAACCATTCTCTGTCATCGCAATACTTCACGCTGTCTCCACTACTTCACTGCCAAAACTTCAGAATGAGCATTTTCTGTGGAACTCTGAATGGTCGGAGTGCACTTTAAAACAGTGTTTTGGATCACAGTGTAGCATAGAGAGATTTGTTGTATTAATAGACAGACCATTGAAAATGCTCATATCTTGAAGAAGTAAATTAGACATGAGAGAGATGTTCATATTTATAGAGATGTAACCCTACAATTCACAGTTAACAATTCACAGTTGTTTTGTACCAAGAGAGTAGTGCTGTTTGGTTCAAAGCAAAAACTCAACCGCAAGTGATGATATTGTGTTTAACATAAACAAGAAGTTAATATTGAGAAACATATAGTTTAAATTAAATATATTCAGTATCCGGGGCGCTTGGTGGCGCAGTGGGTAGTGCTGTCGCCTCACAGCAAGAAAGTCGCTAGTTTGAGCCTCGGCTAGGTCAGTTGGCATTTCTGTGTGGAGTTTGCATGTTCTCCCAAAGACCAAAGACACGCGCTATAGGTAAAGTGGGTAAGCTAAATTGACCGTAGTGTATGTGTGGGAATGAGAGTGTATGGGTGTTTCCCATTGATGGGTTGTAGCTGGAAGGGCATCTGCTGTGTAAAACATATGCTGGATAAGTTGTCAGTTCATTCCGCTGTGGCGCCCCCTGATTAATAAAGGGACTAAGCTGAAAAGAAAATGAATGAATGAATGAATTCAGTATCCTCGCCTGTTTTGCTCTGCAAATGAAAATATACCCATATAAAAAAAACTGCAATGTTTTAAAACAAATCATTTAAACAAATAATTTACTGAAAAAGATTGATTTCATTCCTGAATTTTTTTGACTAATAAACAATTAAGTGGCGGATTATTCAGTTGTACCAACCTTAATAAATAAGGGACTAAGCTTAAGCAAAATGAATGAATGAATTAAATAATTCAGCGATTTACTCCAGAACTGTGCTGTTATTGAACTTAAACTTAAACCATGTGTTAATTAAAGCTATTTGTTTGTTTATTTTGTAAGATTCCATTCTATGCCAATGATGAGACTGCCTGCAGGGAGGAGATACAGCATCTGGCCACTTGGTGCACCGACAATAATCTGCTCCTTAACACCGACAAGACCAAGGAGCTCATTGTGGACTTCAGGAAGGGACGAACAGGCTCACATGATCCCATCCACATCAATAGGATGGTCGTTGAGCCTGTCTCATCCTTCAAGTTCCTGGGGACCCACATCTCAAAGGACCTTTCCTGGACCATCAAACACCTCCAGCCTGGTCAAGAAGGCTCACCAGCGCCTATTTTTCTTAAGGCAACTTAAGAAGAACCAGCTGTCATCAGCCGTCTTGGTGAACTTCTACCGCTGCACAATAGAACGCATCCTGACCAACTGCGTCACAGTCAGGTATGGAAGCTGCTCTGTTGCTGAGCGTAAGGCACTGCAGCGGGTGGTGAAAACTGCCCAACGCATCACAGGGACCACACTGCCAGCCATAGAGGACATCCGGAAGAAACACTAGCTATGCCGAGCACGCAGTATTCTTAAGGATTCCTGTCACCCTGCTCACAGACTGTTTTCTCTCCCGCCCTCCGGCAGGCGCTTCAGGCTCCCCCGGACAAAAACCATAGACTAAGGAACAGCTTTTTCCCCAGAGCTGTCTCCCTTTTGAACTCTGCCCCCCACTGACTCTTTTGCACACCCCGTATTAGGGGGGCTCCTCATAACTCAGACTCCTCATAATCACTGCACTATTTAACATTTGCACATTTAAAAATTGCACATATTCATTGCACTGATTCATTTATTTGAACTGTACTTACCCACTGCACATTTGTAATTATGTACACACCCACTGTACATATACAATTGTAATTATGTTTATCTATCTGCACACTTCTGATTATTAATAGCAACCTGTACATATATCCATCTATTGTAAATCTCTGTTCATAGCTAATACAACCTGTATATAATGTTCATAGTACATCCATTTGTAAATATCACCATAGTTTTTCTATAACTGCACTTTATAACTTATACCTGTATCCTGCACTTGCTGCTATTGCACTCCTGGTTAGACCTAAACTGCATTTCGTTTCCTTGTACTTGTACATGTGTAATGTCAATAAAGTTGAATCTAATCTAATCTAATCTAATCTAATCTAATCAGCCCAATGATGAAATCCGATGAAATGTCGAAGATTAAATGCGTGCAAACCTTTTTAGTACTTCTTAAAAGAATTGTGTTATTTATTAGAATTTATTTATATTTGTTTTCAGCTCCGACTTCAACCTGATTCCAATATTTAATTTTACCGTTTATGTTTTTAGCTGATCACATTATTAGTTGTGATACAATTTAGATTTTAATATATTCTTCCATGCCCCGGGATTGCGTTTCTTCTCACAGACATCATGTCGACATTCTGAAGTTAGTCAGAGGGTGTAGTAAATCAAAATTGAACAGAGATAGTCACACCTGAATATTTATCAATACCAGAGGGGAAGGAAAGTATAGGAAAGAGGGCAATAGGTGTCAAAGTCTATCCTGGGCCTTTTTCTTCAGATTCCAGAGTTTTTGTTGCTTTTTTTACATGGCACATTTAAGTCTGAGTAAAATCCATCCCTACAAGTTGATGAAATGTTATAACTTTCCTAATTTGCACATGTTGCCATGGCAGATAACTGAAATGTAATGAGCTCTAAGGAAACACAAGTAATAAAATGACAAACAGAATGACTAAAACTCAATAAAATAGCAATAAAATGAAATAAATAAATAAATAAGCAAAAAATATTTAAATAAAACTAATCTAAAACAATTCTATAAAACAATACTCATAATAATATTCATTTCATAAAAGGGTCAGTGAAATGATGAACATACAGTAAAGAATGTAACAAACAATTAAGTTGTGACAAAGAAATGATTCACAGGTATGTTATCACTATGATTTTGGACATTCTATTAGTAAACAATTAAGCAAATGCATCCCTTTTTTACCATTCATTCATTCATTCATTCATTCATTTATTCATTCATTCAAACACTGTGAATTACACCTGTGTTGTGGTTTCAAATGCAAAATATGCATTTGCGAAATGGTCACTTATAAAAAGGCTACGTCTTTTTGCAGTTCATGGACTTCATGGTTTGTTGTTAAGACCTTCTCTCTCTCTTGTTTGATAAATCATTAAGGTTGCGATGGGTCGTTACAAAAATACAACATAAAATGTGAATTTTAAAGCAATTCCAGAAGAGACCCACCGATCCACAGTGATGAGATTTTGATAAGTGATCTGGAAGAGTGCTAGACCAAGGCAGTAGATGAGGAATGATTCGCGCATCTTGCCAAAGCCAGAGCCTGCAATCTGTTATCAATCTGAGAGCCAGTAATACATCACAAGTAGAGCAGTTTTACCTCTCTAAATAAAGTTTTATTTATCTACAACTGTAGAATCCTTAAAGGGATATGTAAATAATTAATCTACTGCCATAATTTCGAAGCATGTTTTAAATCATTAAGATAGAACTAGTTGTGTAAATTTGGATGTTGGCTTGAAAGCTTCGTTATTATTATTTTGTTGCATGAATTTGCATGTTTTAACATGCTTCTACACAGATTTTTTTTCTGTTTTTTTTTACATGTGCCTAACTTAAACTAGCAAGTTGCAAGCATGAATTAACATGTTTCTAGCTATTTAGTATTTTGTTAGCATAAATAAATGTTTATAGCATGGATTTCCATTGTGTTATGTGTCTGGCAAGAAATAGCATGATGTTAGCATATGCTTATATGTTATCATCTTGGATTAACATGCTACTAGCATAAATTAGTGCATTGCTGGCATGTTTTGAATATGAATTATCATGTTGCTAAACTTTCTAGCATGAATTAGCATGGTGTTAATATGTTTCTAGCTGGAATTATCATGTTGGAAGCATAAATTAACGTGTTGCTAGCATGAATTAGCACAATGCTAGCATGTTTCTAATATGAATTAGGATGTTGATAGACTTTTTCTTACAAGCATTAGCATGCTGTTAACATGTTCTATCAAGTATGAGCATGTTGCAAGCATGAATTAACATGTTTCCAGCATGTTTCTAGCAACATTTCCTTCTTAAAGGAATCAGAAAACTTTAGCAAGCCTCAGATCAGCCTGAAGGTCTGAGCCAAGTTTGGTGGTTCTTGAAAGATACAAGATGAGAATTTGGTCTCAGAATGTTCTACCATGTGCATTTATTCATTCATTTTTCTTCGGCTTAGCCTCTTTACTCATCAGGGGTCACCACAGTGGAATGAACCGCTAACTTATCCAGCATATGTTTTACACAGTGGATGCTCTTCTAGCTGCAACCCAGTACTGGGAGACATCTATACATACACAGTCATTCACACACATACACTATACAGACAACTTAGTTTATTCAATTCACCTAAGCGCATGTCTTTGGACTGTGGGGGATAACGGAGCACCCGGCGGAAACCCACACGAACACGGGGAGAACATGCAAACTCCACAAGGAAATGCCAACTGACCCAGCCAGGACTCGAACCAGTGACCTTCTTGCTGTGAGGTAACAGTGCTAACCACTGAGCCACCGTGTAGCCCCCATGTGCATTCACTAAACTAAATAACACACACAAACACATGCATAGATGTCGACTGACCCCTGTGATGGTTTGCTGCGTAGAGGGTCTGGGTCACTGTTGATGTTATTTCACAGCCCCTTGAGCTTGAGTGTAGAGCAGTCTCTCGACATCCTGAGCGCTCGGCTACTTTTGTCCTCCGTCCAATCTACACAGCGAGGGACTTCCAGTCAGGGCCCAGATTTATGAGGCCCTTCTCTACTGGGGACTCACCTCACTGCAGCCGCAACAGGCTTGTTCTTCAAACAATAACATCCAACTGCACTAGAAAGCTTGTGCACTTTTCCTTCTCCTCGTTCTTTTTTTCTTTTGCTATTTAATGTGTTCATGGTGAGTGGAATGATTTTTCACATTTAATTTGAAATAAAATCACAATTAAAGTCTAGCACTGATCGATACATTAAAAGCCATATTATGCAACTCATCCAATAATTTCATCCAATTTATTTTGAATATAATATGCTGTATTTGGCAATAACTTTTTGCTGGTTTATATACTATCAACCCAGGCCCATAATTGATATGAACTCCTGTATACATTTCTGGACAGCGCCAAATACGTCCCAGGAGGTTTTGGGAGTTTTTGTTTTCGCGAATCCACCAGAGGCCGCTCTGTATGCTTTTTCAGATCTCAAATTTCTCTTGCAAGAGCCTGCTCTTTTCATGTAAATCCACTAGAGGCCACTGACTACCTACTGACTGACTGAGCAAGCGATACCCCCACCCACCCCTTTCCCTAACCCCAACCAATAGTGTTTTCAAAAACACAGATTGACCCAATCATCTCCTTCCCTAAACCCAACCAATAGTGTTTTGAAAAAGCAATTTTTACCATGTTTTCAGATCTTACCACGTTCCCATTCTGTTATTTACTTGTTTATTTTATTTTTTGGCTTCTGTTTTTGTCTTTCCTGCTTTCTGAAACTGTTTTTCACCAGACTTGAACCCCATCCTCATGGTCAACTCCCTCGTGTATCTCAAGTCCGCCAACGTACACGGCGAGCCACTGGACAAACAGGTAACAGTGAGAAAGCCGTCCATGTGGAGGTAATGGTCAATTGGTAGTGTGAAAAGAAACAGAAGTCGTCGGTGGCATCATATTGCCTCGTAGCGTTAGTTTTAAAGATGAAACGTAGCCATACGTAGCTCTGGCTACATAATTCGCGCTCTCCAGAAATGTATACAGGGGTATGTTTTCAGAATGGGCCTGTGTTGCATACTATCCACACTGTAAAAAATGCAGGGTTCTACACAATTCCTTTATGTTGTTCCAACACAAATTTATTAAGCTAATTTTTGTTGTTTTTACAAATTTAAGTTGATTGAATATAAAACAATTTAGTTGTCCCCAAAGAACTCAAGAATTGTGTTGATTCAGTTGATTTTAAATAAGTAGTTTGAACAAGCAGCAAAAAAACTGTTTTGATTGTATTATTATCAGCTTTTCACGTCACAGAAACCCATCTACTTACATAAGTTTTTCATTTGTGAGTGTCACAGGACTTTCTGGTGTTATTTTGACTACTTTACACATTTCACGGTTCTTTTCTCAACAGATAACTTCATATGAAGACATTTAGCCAAACACATTGTTTTGCCAACATAGGTTAATTCTTAAAACGTAGCCCTACAGTATATACATTTCTTGAGATCGCGAATTATGAAACCAGGAGTACACATGGCTGCATTTCATCTTTAAAACGAATGCTACGGGGCTGTATGACGCCGTTTCTTTTCACGCTAACCAGCTGACTGCTTACCACCATATGGACAGCTTTCCCACTGTTACCAGTTTGTCCAAGGCTCACCTTGTATGTCAGTGGACTTGAGATGCAAAGAGGAGTTGATCACGATGACAGGATTCAAATCCGGTGAAGAACAGTTCCAGAAAGCAGGTACCTGTAAGACAAAAACAGAAACCAAAAAATGAAAACAAACAAGTAAATAACAGAGTGATAATGTGGTAAAATCTGAAAATGTGGTAAAAATCAGGCAAGGGATTTTCTTTTTCTGGATTGCTTTTTAAAACTGTCGGTTAGGTTTAGTGGGCAGGTCAATTGGTGCTTTTGAAAACACTATTGGTTGGGTTTAGGGAAAAAGGAGGGTGGGTGGGTCAGTCGATCGGTCAGTCAGTCAGTTAGTCAGAGCGGCCTCTGGTGGATTTATGCGAAAAGAGCAGGCATGAATGGCACTCGCAAAAGAAATTTGAGATCCCAAAAAGCATACACAGCCGCCTTTGGCGGATTGGAGAAAACAAAAACGCAAAAAAACGTACCTCATGGGATGTATTTGGTGCTCCCCAGAAATGTATATAGCGGTACGTTTTCAGAATGAGCCTGAGTTGTGTTTTGCATGATCAGCAAGTCACAAAATCTAAAAACATTTTTTTTTAGGTAAAACTGATAATTAAAAATTGTACATGAACCAATAAAATTATTGCTATGTACTGTTAAAGTGACAGCATGAATGCTAAGTGAGCCAAGATTAGTATATTTAAAGTCAGCATGAACTGGAAGCTGCGACCATTTTTTCCCTGTAGTGTGACGCAGTTCCTAGAGAAATTGAATATTAAATTATAAAACAGTAGGTGTGGCTTGTTTTTCTACTGCAAACTGAATGGATGTAGTAAAGTAGGCATTTCATTAAGAAAGATCCCAATCTTTGGGTTTTAGAATAGTTATTACAACCTAACAGACAATTCCTCCTCACCATTTCTTTTGTTGTCAAAACTGACAGTCAGAGGGGTGTGGTTAAATATGCTAACCACGCCCAATAAAATATATGTAATCTGACAACTTAACTAAAAAAACACAAGAAAGGCATTTTCAGATTTCAATTAAAAATTACAAGCAAAAAAAAAATAACATGCACAGATAAATTGTTCACTACAAAACTAGCATTGTGAGCAAACAAAATCATATGGTTAGTTTAGATTTTATTTGTACTTATAAGTATATATATATAAAGTATACTAAAATATCTTTTCTTTTTTGGTCTGGACCAAAAGAATAAAATAAAACAATTACAAGTATGAACATACTAGTTCTTGCACTTCCCAACACTGTTTCCAATCAATATCAAGTTATGGATAAGTCACATAGCACCGGTTTCCTTATTTCTCACTCAGGCTCTCTTCACTCCCACACTTGCTGGCCCGTTGCTAGTCTTCTTCTCCCACTTTCATTCTCTCTTGCGTTCCGGACAGTTTAACACATGCCAGACCACGGTAGAAATGTGTGGGGGAAGCGAAGGTGATGAAAGACCAGTCAAAACGCATGTGAGGGACTGCCATAGCACATGTGGCTTCCCATGAATCTAATAACGTCAGTGGACACTGTTGCGGGCAGTAAAGGTGGATGATCTGTATTCATTGGTGTGATAATTTACAATGAAAAGGATCAACACCAAAGGAGGCCCAGGTGTGAGGGCCTACACAGAGCTGAGCCTTTTTCGGATGACGGTATGATTTGTTTCCACAAACCTCAGGTCGTGGGGTTAAGGGTCACTTGTCCTTTCACACAGGAAGATGTGTTACAGGATTATTACAACAGTGAATGAGAGCACTGTATAAGACACGGCCTGACCTGACACTTATGGGGCCAAAACTCTCTGGTGCTTGCTTTATCACCACTTTTGCAAGGACAAAGTGTCAAGTGTTCTCAACAGAGGGGAAAAGTGAGTCACCTTTGAATGAACTCTACAAAGGATTACACTTAAAAAAAAATGTTTCTTTGAATGAATTGCCACTGTGTATGAAATGTGCTATATAAATAAACTTGCCTTGCCTTGCCTTTACACATACAAAATTTGAATTTACAACCATATTATCCTGAAGAACTCAAAGACAACCCAGGATTATTCTGATATTGTACCCATATATACATTTCTGGACAGTGCCAAATATGTCCTAGGAGCTACGCTTTTTTGCAGTTTTGTTTTCTCGAATCCACCAGAGGCCGCTGTGTACGCTTTTTCAGATCTCAAATTTCTCTTGTGAGTACCATTCAAGCCTGCTGTTCTCACGTAAATCCACCAGAGGCCGCTGTCGACTGACTGACTGACTGACTGACTGACTGACCGATCGACTGACCCACCCTCCTCCTTCCCTAAACCCAACCAATAGTGTTTTCAAAAGTATCGATTGACCCGCCCACCCACTTCCCTAAACCCAACTGACAGTTTTCAAACGGAATCCAGAAAAAGAAAAGCCCTCGCCTGATTTTTACCACGTTTTCAGATTATACCACATTCTCACCCTGTTATTTAGTTGTTGTTTTTATTTTTGGATTCTGTTTCTGTCTTACCTGTTTTCTGGAACCGTTCTTCACTGGACTCGAACCCTGTTGTCGTGGTCAACTTCTCTCTGCATCTCAAGTCCGCCGACGTATATGGCAAGCTACTGGACAAACTGGTAACAGTGGAAAAGCCGTCCATACAAAGGTAAGTTGTCAGCTGGTAAGCGCGAAAAGGAACAGTGTCATACCGACCCGTAGCGTTCGTTTTAAAGACAAAATGCAGCCATATGTACTTTTGGCTACATAATTCACGGTCTCCAGAAATGTATATAGGGCTACGTTTTCAGAATGAGCCTATGTTGGTCAAAGCACCTCATTACTGCTTTTCTGAAGCTCAATTGTCAAACATAGATGGTCAAAACTCATTCTACTGCCCTAAAAATGCTTTTAAAAAGTTATTTTTAATATAAATCTGGGGCTCCTTCCTTGCTTATCTTTTTAATAGTTAAAAGTAGGGCACTTATGATTCATGGATAATTTCACTCTTACTTTCCCACTCCATTTTCAGTGTTATGAGTTTGACCAAGTAAAACTTGATGGTGTATATTATTTACTCTATATTGTGCATGTTTGGATGAACTGGTGTTTTTTATTATTATTAATTTATGTTTTTTTATTAATTAACTTATTCTGTTATCATTTATATAAAAGTTTTTGATTCTTTTTTGTGCTTATAAAAATGTTATAAATAAAATATAAAAAAAAAAAAACTTATTCTTTCTTAAAATGTCTATATTTTAACTTCGAAATTGTAAGTTTGAAAAATTGTTTGGCATTTTATGATAAAAACATTTATTTTATTCACATATAATCATTGATCAATGCACATAAACAGAAGCGTAATGTTTTTATGCACAAGAACAAACCAGTCGTTTGGTTGTTTTGCATCTAAACATTCTTGTTTCAGCTTCAGTGACCAAATATTAAAATATTTGTACATTTTCTTGGCTGATCAAAGTTTATATGTTCTATTAAAAAATGTTTTACTGACCTGAACCTTTTTAACAGTTTCTTAGGCCAACATTTGGTAGAAAGAAAAAAAATCTTGTATTTTTAATATAATTTTAAATCCCTAAAGAACCTTTTACAGTTCTTCGAACAAATTTTCTTAGTGTGAAAAACTTTGGTGGAATAGAAAAGGTTTTTTCGGACATTATTTTGAATACTATAAACAGGAACCTTTCCATTTAAAATGTTTATACTGCATGTTTGACATACAGTACAATACATGTTAAACATAAAATGCAACTAACTTTAAAAATCATACATAAAAAAAATTTTATTTGTAAAATAAATATGATTAACTATTAAAAGGGGAAGAAGATTTTTCCATCTTTTTTGTTGGCACTGTAAATTCAAAGGTTACTCAACATGTTACAATAAGCATGACATGCCTTTATCCTCAAACCCATCAACAAAACTAACCAAGGAAAAATGAAAATGTGTCTCAGACTGCATGAAATACGGGTTCATTTGCACTGAAGATAAACATGGTTTGTTCTTACCACAATGCGTTTTGTGGGGTGAATTACTGGCTGCTGAGAGCATGAAAGCATTGAAATGACATTTTTTAAAAGTAAACAATTTTGATACTGTGAAGGGTCAAAATGCAAAATCTTGGTCCAGAACCACTGCTCAATTCAGTTTGTTGTTTTTGTGCATTTGTGACCAAACCTGTGGTCAACCTTAAAAATTTCTGCCTTCAGGCTTTTAAGTCCTCTTCCATCATTTCCATTAATTTTTTAAATGTCTGTTTCCAAGTTGTTGTGGTAGAACCTCCTAAAAGACTCATTACTGCAACTCCTAAGATATCTATTCCCTCAAGTAGTATTTTAACCTGAGCACTTCTGTCCGTACCTACATTCAGTTGAGTCTGTTGAGGAAATTATGTAAGTGAAGGATTGTGGCGAATCACCTAATTTCCAAAATTCCAAAATACAGACTATTATTAAAAGGAAATCAGAGAATGAGCAGTACCCATTACCTTTTCCTATTTGCTGGTAGAAAGAAGCCCTCGTGACCTTTACTGACGTACAGTCAGAGTCCAAACTTGGAAAAAGCCAGATGGCCAAGGACACGGTGTCAGTCAGCACGGAGGAAATGAACAGGGCATAATGTATTGACGAGTAAAAGGCTGAGCTGGAAAGAGAATGACAGAGAAAGACTGTCAACGAGAAGACAAATAACCTGGCAGGTCTATGAATTTGATTTAGATATGTTGTCATGTCAGAATTCGGTGCAAATCATTGTAGCTCAAAGGCTTTTCATCAAAAAAAATGGAAGACATCTCACATTAAACAAGAGAGACCGAAGTCAGACAGTTTTTTCAAACATTTTCCGGATTTTTTCAAGGAGAAAATCTAAGACTTATTGTCTTTAATTAGCCAAGATTTTTTTAAACAATATTCTTAAAGATCAAATCTATCTATCTATCTATCTATCTATCTATCTATCTATCTATCTATCTATCTATCTATCTATCTATCTATCTATCTATCTATCTATCTATCTATCTATCTATCTATCTATCTATCTATCCATCCATCCATCCATCCATCCATCCATCCATCCATCCATCCATCCATCCATCCACCCATCCATCCATCCATCCATCCATCCATCCATCCATCCACCCATCCATCACTCCATCTCATATAAACCTTCTTATGGCCTTCTTATGAACCTTTTTAGGAAGATATAGGCAGGAAAATGATGAACTAAACAAGACACAGGTAAAGAACATAATCAACAGCCAAGGAAAGAAATGCTTAGGAATATACTTAGGAACCATGACAACCATAGAAAAAGAAACTAAACAGCAATCACTGAATGAAATCAAAACCAAAACAAGAGTCTTTGAGCAGAATCGTGTCAGGCAGTTTCTCTCTGGAATACTTGATGAACATCATTTCAAGGTATGTTAAGTAAGGGATAATATACAACTAGGATGTTGTACTCACATAATAAATTGCTTATCAGCAGTTGTTTCAGACTGATGGACTTTATTCAACAAAAACAACCTGCTAGATGTACATTTTCCAGCTTATTACGTGACTTTGTGCAGCAAAACTAAACAGTTAGACACTAAACTAGTCACAAGATGGTGTCAAACAGTCAGAATAGCAGTGTGAAAGATATGCATGAAAATATCCATTTTAATATATCCACTAACCGTCAAGATGATCCTGTCAATGATTTAGCTATGCTGGTTGAATGCCTCTTCATCTCCTGATAACCATCGTTCAATTAAATCCTTCAAATTTATTTATATGTATGTTAATGTTCTGTGGAAGGTGAAGAACCAAGAAACGTTAGACTGTCCTACTTGCCTGTTAAAATATGTATTTGCATTTTCCAAGATCTCCTATCGCACCTTCAATTGTTTAGATTTGTGACAAGTAGTCATATAATAAGCTATTTTATGAAGTGTGCTTCACACAGGTGAGTGGGCTTGACAAACCACCTGTAGAAACACTCTTCACTCTATAAAAAACACTTCCCCTTGCTTACTGTGCATTCACATTAAAAGCGGTGAGAGCATCAAAGTAGCTAGAAATTATTCAATTTCAATGGGAGCCAGCGTTGATAAGCATTGAGCAGCAGCGCGGCGCGTGTTCGCCGGTGTGGGTGTCGAGGAGAATTGAAATCAAGTCAACTTTATGGTAATGAGCTGTGATGCAGTTCGGGCGGCAACCAGTCAAAATGTAGACGCCTACTGCTTGAGAAGAGTCCAGAGAACACAGTCACTGTGAACTTTGGTTCCGACCACAGTTGTTACCAAGGGTTTGATTATTGTGGTTGCTGGATTTCCAATTATTTACAATATTTTCTTACAGAGACATACTTTTAAAAAGTTACTGGGGAGTTGATTTGCATTAATGTTATTTTTTTTTTCATTAAAAAAAGCGGGAATCTCATGCTAACTATAACGACAATACAAAACAGTATTGCTGTTTCAGAATATTTTAGACATGGACCCATATTGAATAAGTGGAGCAAAGCCACACCACACGCAACAACTTGATCTTCCACCGTTAAATGAATTTGATCAACAACAGTTTCACACCAGAAAGCCTGTTTTTTTTATGTGGGAATGTAACTGATTTGCTGCAACAGCCCCTTTAAATACGAGATCAATGTTGCGAATTTTGACGCTCTTGTCTGCGGAGCAAAAGGCAGACAGCGTTGTCACCAGGGCGGCCAGAGCGTTTTTTTTTATGCTCTCGCCGCCTTTGGTGTAAACACACAGTTAGTCTAGCACTTTATTCTTTATTCTCTGAACAGTTCTTTTGTAGAATTAGAACTTTTTGTGTGTATTGCCTCTTGTTGAATCACTGAATGCCTCTTCAGTTGTTAGTCACTTTGGACTAAATGACTTTTAAATGACTAAATGTAAATGTAAGATGGATAATGTAAATCTAGCAGGTTGTTTTCACAGAATAAAGCTCTTCAATTTTATACAACAGCTGATAAGCCTGTTGGGCTTTATTCTGGTAGAAAAAACAACAACCAAGTGTACATTAAAACTTACATAAATCTTTAAGGATGATAATGCGGTGCAGTAATGATCACCCTATTGGGCTTTATTTTGCATTAAATGTTGCTGTGAGGCACTTATAAGACAAAAGGAGTTGCAAACATTCATCTTTAGCCTTTTCACTAAGTGTAATGTACAGCTGTGTTAGTGTTTAATCTATATCACTCTGCGAAACTAATTGAACTGTAATTGAAACTAAGGAGGAGTAATGGTTCTCTTATCAAATTGACAATAAGACCTGTCTTAGGTAGACTGTATAAACACAAAGAAGCATAACTTGGAGTTCACTTCAGTTCTTTGAGTGTTATTGTAACTTATCTTCCTCCATGCTGCAAGAAGTATGTCTTTGGTTTACTTTCTTTTGGAGAAAGAAATGGGAGTTTGCTGCCAAACTGGCTTCTACTATACATCTACAACTGAAGCCCCCAAGAAGCGAATAGAAGTGAACACTGTTTCTGTTGGCATAGAGTTTTATAAAATACTAAGGCCACACTTTTTCAGAAATGGTAGCGTACAGTTCAGCCACTTTCTCAGGTATTTCTATGGTGTCTCAGAACCAAACTTATTTGGATATTAGTTCATGCAAAAAGAAAGTTTCCCTCATTATTGTGCACTCTTTATGCTTTGGAACATAAACGATGAACTTCATGAGAGTTCTGTTCAGTACAGTGAATTGAATGAAGACGAAATTATGAAAAGCATCTTAAAAGTTGACTTTTTGTTATTTCTTTGTTATTTTAACGAGGCCTTTACACAACCTGTTTTTAGCATGAAATATAACATTTTAACGTTTTAAATGAAAGAAAGATTTTAAAGTACATTTAAATTTTTTATGCATTTTTCATGCCTTTTTTAATTTACACAAAACAGTGTTGGGTGCCTGAAAATGCCATAAGTACAAGCTACAAAATGTGTCATCATTTTGTAATAACGGTGACATAATGGCTGTTTCTCAATATGCGTTCTTCAGCGTTCTTGCGTCCTTGTGTTCCCATGTAACATCATCATTACCCACCAAAGTTCAGTTCGAAAACTCAAGACAGAAAGAACGGAGGACGCGTGAAAGTTCCCGGATGTTTTCTTGATCTTGAGGATGCATCCATGCAGACTCAAGGGCAAAACGGTAAAGCCTAGATAGGATACACAGCCGGCCGGAAGTGCAATATTCACATCAATAAAGCAGCATTTTTTATGACACTGTATAGTAATAATTATGATTTTTACATTACTGTGATGGTTGGGTTTAGGGTTAGGGTAGGCGTAGACGTTAAAAAATACAATTTGTTGGGTAATTTATAGGTAGATAACATAAATAATACTTGGTACAACTACTGTTTTTACATTACTGTGACAGTTGGGTTTAGGGTTGGGGTGGGGGTAGACGTTAATAAAATACAATTAATAGGAAATTTAATAAATAATATAAATAATTTTCGTTAACTTCCGGCCGCAACCATATCTGATCTAGCAACAACCGGGCAAAACTCGCCGGAGAAGTCCTAAGTCATTGCAGCTGAATAAAGGAGGTGGAAAGTGCAGCATTCTACACATGTTTATTATTAAAAGTTCAGAGATATAACTTATTTATCTCAGGAGTTTCCCTAAATGAGACGGTGAAAGTGAACATTAACATGAAAATCTTAATGAAGGCATATTAAGGGTATTTATTTGCTGAAATATGTTATTAAAATATCTTTTATTTGTATTGTGCAAAGTATATTTGTAAGGTTTTTGTGCATGTTATATATATTGAAAAGACAAAAACAATAAATTGTTGTGTGAATGCTGTAATGTTTAAATAATTTTTCATTTTTCAAAAATACAGGATGGTCATGTGATCATCAGAAAGAATGCAGCGTCTCGTTTCTCACAGGACGTGTTCTGTGATCTCGCGATCTCACGAGTTCGTTCTTCCGAGGTGACCTAGCAAGACCGCTCTCCATAAGAACATAAGTCCGGCACTGAAAACCCAACAGTCAACTTTATCAAATGAAATGACTGTAGTTAACTCAAAATTTACTGAAAGTTAATTCTACTCATTTCAAAAGAGTTTTGAACTCAGGGGTTGAAGGTAATTAATTAATTAAATACCTCATTACTTCAACTTAAATAGAGTAAGTTCACAGTACTCATATAGATTAGTTTTTTTTAACTCAAATGGTTTGTAGCAATTGGTTTCTTCAAATGGTTTGAGTTGCCTTAACTTATTGGGTTTTACAGTACTCAGTTGGTTTGAGTTCTCTTCATTTATTGGGTTTTACTGTGCTCAAATTGCTTCGTTTACCCAAATGGATTAAGTTCACAGTACTCATTAAGATTAGTTTTTTAAAAATGGTTTTTTGCAATCGGTTTCCTCAAATGGTTTGAGTTACCTTAACTTTTTGGATTTTACAGTGTGCATTCTTGAAATTAAGAAACAGACAATGTGTAAAATATGTTCAGTAAACGTATGATCTATCTATCTATCTATCTATCTATCTATCTATCTATCTATCTATCTATCTATCTATCTATCTATCTATCTATCTATCTATCTATCTATCTATCTATCTATCTATCTATCTCATATAAACCTGCTTATGAACTTAAGTAGATATAAGCAGAATAATGATGAACTAAACATAATTAGGAACAACCAAAGAGGCAACCAAAATGATTTACACAAAACAGTGTTGGGTATAGCCTGAAAATGCCATTGTATCATCATAAACTACAAAAATGACATTATTTTGTTATAACGGTTTGTTATAATGTGTAAAATATGTTCACTCTATAGGCATGTGCAAGTATCTGACAACCAAAACACAAAACAGAACTTAATAGTATATGAGCAGACATGTAGTGTTTCTTTACAAAGTGACATCGCCAACTGCTGTCCTGACTGGGGTATTCCAGCATTTGTTTTTGTAGATTTTGGAGATCCACGTAACTATGGATCATTTAGACATTTTGATCATTGCGGTTTGATCTAAAACTTCAGAAAAAGGTTGTAGTTTTAGTGCATCAGTGATGTGTCTACTTATTATTATTCTATTCCTCTAACAACAGAAACACTTAAAGAAATGAATATGATTAAATGAGGACATTCAATTCAATTCATGTTTATTTCTATAGCACTTTTACAATGTAGATTGTATCAAAGCAGCTTAACATAGAAGTTCTAGTAAATTGAAACTGTGTCAGTCCAGTTTTCAGAGTTGAAGTTCAGTTTAGTTCAGTTCAGTGTGCTTTAATTTTCACTACTGAAAGTCCAAACACTGAAGAGCAAATCCATCGAGCTCCACAAGTCCCAACCAAGCAAGCCAGCTGGCGACAGTAGCGAGGAACAATCTTCTCCAATTGACGAAAGTGAAGGAAAAAGAAACCTTGAGAGAAACCAGGCTCTGTTGGGGCACTACCATTTCTCCTCTGGCCAAACTTCCAGTGTGGAGCAGCAGTTTAGGCGCCTGAGGCTGGAGAACGCTGGACGTCCATCATGGAGATCATCATTTTCATATTTAGCTGATGTAATGCTGTAAAAATCTCCCAGATACTGCAGCAGTGTTGTGATCTTCATTACAGAAAACCTACAAGTTCCAAAAAAGACAACCATAGCTGTCATATTAGATCATTTATATATTGCGTTAAATCCCACTAACAGTGGAGATGATGCATCACACACACACACACACACACACGCAAACTGTGCTTTATCCTCAAAGTTGAGCATATCTGACCCGCACTCTCCAATAGATCAAAGAGGATCTCACTTTCTCTCTCTCTACTTCTCTAAGAGCCAGATGCTCGTAAGGATGGAGGGAAATAGATCTTACACGAAAGCCTTATTAAGCAGCACATCACAGCTCTGCTCTCTGGAAGAGTCTCCAAGGTTTCTCCCAATTCTCCACTGCAGGTGTTCCTCCTGGCACCAAGCCCAGAAAGTGAGCCTTTACCTACAGATCCTTCCGGACAAAGACCCAGATGATATGTTTCTTGACTTTGGTCCATCTGGGCACTCCTTTAACACTTGGACCACGAAAGAGTTGATCACTGCCCAGTTGATCTCCAATTTGGAAAATGTGCAGCCATGGGTCTTATTATGGCATCAGCATGTGGATGTTTTTGTCTTTTGGGAGAGATGGGGGAGTGTTTTGGATTGATGAGCGTCCACGCACGACTTGAACCAGATCTTCCCTATCCACACAAATTTCCTCGCCTGCGGAGCGCTGGGAGCAGGGCCTGTTGTTTTTTCTCATTGCATGGTAACTTATCTTTGCTGTAGTGTTCACAGTAGCCACAGCTGTTTGACTTGGACCCGGGCTGCAGGTTAAATGAACAGGGTTCAGAATAAGTGAAGATGTATCAGGTTCCCCCGCACCAGTCTGATGTGAGGAAATGCTGGGTGGATCGACCTATCATCACTGTGCGTGGGATCTCTGCCACATCATGACTCTTCCAACATTCTGATCCAAACCTGAATATTGACCTGAAATAACCTATAACTGCATCATAAATCAAAGCAATTGGCTGAGAACCCACAAATGTTTGATGCATATGGAATATAGAATCAGTGGTGAAACAATTTAGAGGATAAAACGTACTCAAGCATCTCATCTTTTCCAAAAGTAAATAAATAATAGTTTACAGCTACAATATTTGATATATGGCTATTGCTTTTATTTTCAGTGCAACCTACAAGAATAAATGAATGAATGAATAAATGAAAGAATGACAATAGTAATCATTTTTCTGTTTCAGATTATTCTTTTTGATTTTTGTTACGGAAAAAACATTTGCTACTGTATTAAACTAACTGTAAAAACACTTTCATGTTGCGTTTTTGTTTGATTTCTTCTATTGCCCTCTTTTGTAGGTCTATGCTTGCTTGTTGATTAATATATTATGTTCACCTGTGTCTTATTTGGTTCTTTAATTAGCAAAATATTTATGTCCTCAGTTCTTTTCTTTTTGCCATATTCTTTTTATACAACCCCAAATCAGAAAAAGTTGTGACAGTATGGAAAATGCAAATAAAAAAGTGATTTATGAATTTACGTTGACTTGTATTTCATTGCAGACAAAATAACAGCACATTATTTAATGTGTTCCTCATGATTATTAATATTTTTACATAAACACATATTCCAATTTTGCTTCTCGCAACACATTTTAAAAAAAAAGGTGAAGCAGTAAAGCATTAACCACTTTGTAATGTTGCCATTCCTTTTCACAACACTGAGAAGGCGTTTGGGCAACGGTATGGTGTCTTTGTTGTTGCATTTTGTGCTTCAAAATGCTCCACGTATTCTCGATTAGAGACAGGTCGGGACTGCAGACAGGCCAGTCAAGTACCTGTATCCTCTTCCTCTGCAGCCAGGACTTTGTAATGTGTGCAGAATGTGATTTTACATTGTCTTGTTGAAATATGCATGGGCATCCCTGGAAAAAAAAAAGGCAGCATATAGTGCTCCAAAATCTATATGTGCTTTTCAGCATCACAGAAATTACCTTTGCCAAGGGCACTGACACAAACTCATACCATGACAGACCCTGGCTTTTGGACTTGTTGCTGGTAACAGTCTGAGTGATCCTTTTTTTCTTTCGTCCGAACACACAACATCCATTTCTCCCAAAAAAATACCTGAAATACTAATTCATCTTGACCACAGTACACGTTTCCACTGTGTGATGGTCCATCCCAGATGCCTCCAAGGCCAGAGAAGTCGACGGAGCTTCTGGACACTGTTACCATAGGGCTTCCTTTGGCACAGTACAAATTGAACTGGAATTTGTGGATGTAGCTACATATTGTGGTACTTGACAAAAGTTTGCCAAAGTAGTCCTAAGCCCACATGTTGATATTGCTTAGATGAATGACGATTCTTGATGCAGTGCCGCCCGAGGGTTGTTCAGCTTAGGTTTGCACCCTTGTTCTTTACGCACTGAAATTCCTCCAGATTCCTTGAGTCTTTTAATGATGTTATGCACTGTCGAAGTTGAAATATATAAATGTCTTTCTATTTTTCTTTAAGGAACATTGTTTTTAAACTTTTTAATAATTTTCACGTATTTGTTGGCAAACTGGCTGTGTTGTGGATGTATATAAACAAAAGAAATGCAGTTGACGAGACAAAACATGAAATATTTAGTGTTCACATTGTCTGAAATGAAATGCAAGTCAAAGTAAATTTAGAAATCACTACTTTCTTTTTTTTTTTTCTTTTTTTTTTTTTGCGTTTTCCATACTGTCCCAACTTTTTTCTGATTGTATTTGTGAATATGTTACATTGATTCTTGGCTTTTGGATCAACTTTTTTTTAAACTAAAGTAAATCTGTTTCAGTACACTTGCTGGTTATAACATCATACAGTGTTCATGTGTCAACTCAACTGTTTATAAATAATTTATAACCTAAATTATATTGTATATAACTATGTAAAATAGAGATAAATTGTATAGTCATGTACAGTAGATATAACTATAATAAAAATCTATCAAATTAATTTGTGGAACTATGTGAATTTTCAATGTGTTTACATAAAAACTAGTTTACAGAATTGACATTTTCATAGAATATTTTATTTAGCTATTTGAAGTAAAATGTGAATTTTAGGTGGTACTAAATGAATACATTTTTCATCAGATATTTTCAATTTAAAATGGTGAAATGTACTATCCATCTGTTTGTATGAAACAAGTGAAGTGAACAGCCAACAGCAGATATTGTGCAGTACTTGTGTCCAGTGCAGGTGGCTCTCCAGTGGGCGAAGGGAGTGTTTGGGAGGGTCCTGGAATGACTGGAATGTCATGCAGCGTGTATACAGGTGGACTGGGAAACAAGACCAGATTGGATCAGACAGTTAATTGGGAAACCAAGTCCCTCACAGTAAACCAACAGCTGCACTTCACATTCGGCTCTACGGCTCAATCAGTGAGAACAGGCAGTGGAAGTTTCTGGAAATAATCTGCCTGGGTCTAAGTATCGCCATCATTTGGACAAACTTGATAACAATCATTTCCCCTCCTCTGTGTCGGACTGCAAACCCGCTGCCAAGGAACATTTCTGGAGGCTGCTCTCTCCACTTCTAAAGATTAATGAGCGAGCTCCGCCACAAATACATGATGTAGTCCTCTCAAGATAAATCAATAAAATTATGATAAGCTGTCTACTTGAATCCCAAACATTAAACACTCAACCGGTGCCAAACAGTTAAACTAATGCGCTATCACTTCTCACTTGCGAGACTTGGATTGCGGTTGTGAATGGAAAGTTGCATTTGGGGTGCACATGTTTGTGTTTTCAGTCATGCAAAACACTTTGCCAAATTTTTACATGGTGTGGGAATTGTTTTCTGAGTGCGAAAATATAAAATTAAATGAAATTACATCAACACCATCCTCCCAACATTTTGTGTAAAATGCATTTGTAATTCAATTAAATTGCAAGTATGCCAAACTATATTTGGTGGGGTTTTGTCATTTTATAAGCAGAAAGGTGTTAACTGAAATGCATTAAACAGCATTTGATTGCCAAACCCAGTTTCTTTGCAAGCATACTGAATGCGATTAGAATAATTAAAATAGAAATGATAGAAAAAATGAAGATACATCCTGGCTGCAATTTTTAAATATTAATATTAATAATATTAATCACCATCATTATAATAATAACTAATAATAGTAATAATAATAATAATAATAGTAATAATAATAATAATAATAATAATGATAATGATAATGATAATAATAATAATAATAATAATAATAATCACAATCATCCTCATAATAATTAATAATATTAATAATGATGATAATAATAATAATCACCACCATCCTCATAATAATTAATAATAATAATAAAAATATAAATAATAATAATAATAATATTATTAATTATCATCATAAATAATAATGATAATAATCACCATCATAAAAATATTAATAATAATAATAATAATAATAATAATAATAATCACCATTATTATCATAACTAATAATAATAATAATAATAATAATAATATTAATCACCATCATCGTAATAATTAATAATAATAATAATAATCACCATCACTATCATAAACATTTATAATATTAATAATAATAATATTAATAATAATAATCACCATCATCATCATAATTAATAATAATAATAAAAATCACCATAATAATAATAATAATAATAATAATAATAATAATAATAATAATAATAATAATAATAATCACCATCATCCTCATAATAATAATAATAATAATAATAATAATAATAATAATAATAATAATAAATATTTTAAATGACTTTTATGTCAATAATTATTTGATGTCACCTTTTTCACAAAATATATATTTTTTGTCTGGTTTTAAAATCATATTTTTAAGCTTGGCTTTTATTATTTATTTGCAGAAAACTGTTGCAATATTTTCTAAATGTTTATTTGAATCATTGCAAAATTATTTCACTGCTGTTATGCTTCTAAATCAGGGGTGCCCAAACACGTTCCTGGAGAATCGGTGTCCTCCAAAGTTTAGTTCTAACGCCAATCAGACACACCTGGGTTAGCTAATCAAGCTCTTACTAGGCTTTCTAGAAACATCCTTGCTAGTGTGTTGAGGCAAGTTGGAGCTAAAATCTGCAGGACACCAGCCATCCAGGACCGAGTTTGGGCACCCCTGTTCTAAATAATAATTTTACCATTTGTGAAAATAATTGTATACATGGGAGTTTAAGCAAAATTGTCGTTTTCATGATGCACATTTTCAGTTAGCAATTTAAAGGCAACTATTTAGTAATATTAATTATTCATAAGTTTCGCCCTTTGTCTCTGTTTGAAATGTGCAATTACAGCTATTTGCAGAATTATATTCTTTACTTGCTTTGAGAATTGGTGCATATAAAATAATGCAAATTAGACATTAACTTAAAAAGTTACAAATTGCCATGAGGCTTGGTTATGAACTTGCTCAAAAATGTATTTCTGGTCATATTTAGCCTAAAAATTTAGGGACTGCAGCTGTAATTTGAGAAACCACATATTATGACAATATCGGGCCCTATCATACACCCAGCGCAATAAGGCGCAAGATGTGTTTGGTGCAATTTGTTACTATTTTCAGACAAACGCAACCCTAATTTTCTCATTTTGCGCCACGTTGTTTAAGACTCTGCATGACCGGTACCGGAAATAAATGACGTCATCGGACAATGACTGTAGTTTTAAAGGTCTGTCTGTATCAATAACATGAAATGCATGGTACTGGATGAAAGCTTAGACTGTCTATTTTTAGCTGATATACATAGCAAATCTATTTGCACCACATTGTGGACTGATGCAGTCTTCATGTCAGGGGGCTTTTTTTCAATTTATTCATGACAAATTGCTTTTGTATACTGTTATTATTAATAACAGTATTATTTATTATATGCTAATTTGTTTGTTTTAATAAAAACAAGCTTAGATTTGTCCACCTGTCTGGTTTTAGACTATGTGGGGCATAAGAATAGGACGTGTGTTTGGATATAACTCAGTTTTTGACCACACTTTGTTATTAATGTTCATTTTTTCATTTGCTGGAAATTAGAACTGAATTTAGAAATAGTTATGAAACAAATCTTTGCGCTTAACAAACAAAATTGAATATGTAGGCTAATGGATGTCTTCAGTGGAGTGAGTTTCCACCGTTTTCCTTACTCCACAAAAATAAAGAGTAAATGTAATGAGAAAGTAAACAGGCCGAAGGAGGAGGCCCATTCTTTATCCTTGCGCAGATGCTCTGTTTAACAGTTTTCTCGCTAGTAAATCGTCCCGTTTTTACACTTACAAATTCCACCATGTAAATAGCAAATGCACCATGGCGTGATGCAACTGACTCTTAAAGGAAATGGGAGATGAGACTCTGATTGGTTTAATGCACATTATTCTCAAAACACATCAATAACTCATTAAGAGAATAAGCACAACCCTCTTAGACCATGTGCCAGAGCGCAAACTGTATTTTTCCGTCCTTAAAACAGCAAAAGTGGATTCGGACTTGGCCTTAATGCTTTTGCGCCTTGCGCTTTAGACTTTGCGCTTAGATCATTAAAATAGAGCCCATCATTTTCAAAAATGCTGAACTTCGTCTTCAATAGTTTTCACAAAATTCTGTAGTTATGCAAATGAACAGCCAAAACACAAAGAAAGTGCAAAAGGTGGAAAGTAATAGTCTCATAAAACAGAACTAAACCTGTGAGACAGTAAAATATGTACAGCATGTGGGTACAGACAGACAGTGTCACTCCACATTTAATATTTCTCACAGAATAATTTAAAAAAATTGTAATTTCAGGAAATGTATTTTACCCACTCTAGTGTCTTAATTTCCATTCACACATTCTGCCCTAAATGCCAGTTGTGACTACAGTATATGTGCCATGCAGGCAGATGTGGGAGAGAAAAAAAAAGTTTAATATGACTTTTCTACACTAAAATATATTCATACTTTTATACATAATCCCATAATAATTGGAGTTCTTCTCCAGTCTGTTCTGAGGATTATATTCGTGACTTGTGGTTTTAATGCTCCAGGTGTGAAGTCACATTTTAGGCTGTTAAGTTTCGGTTCCTGGCCCAGATCTTCTGTAGTAAAAGTGACTGTTGTGCCAATAAATAAGACTCTAAATGGCTAAAACAGCCGTCAGTCATGGTCCCCTGCCAGTTTATTGGAGGGTTTGTGGTTTCCTGCATTTCGTCATTCTGTATCATCCGGCCATATTCTTATGATTCAGAAGAGTTTCCTGAGCCCTAGCCGAATACTAAATATGTGAAATTATCATTAAACCACATCACTGCATTGGTCTCAACTGCTATTATTAAATCTGTCTCACGGCATAATCCTCATAATTCCAGCAGGTTCACAGAGCGGAGGAACAGGATGAAAAGAGAAAGTGTTCACAGTGCACTAATTAAAATAAAGCTACATTATTGGAAACAATGGTTCAATGAAGAGCCATTCAATTGAAATCTTTTGATTTAACTAAGAGTATATTTACACCATTTTTGACTAAAAACTAATTTTCTTTTAAACGTTTGGGTAGATGGTTTACACAACACCACCAATACAAAAATGTAACAGAACTGAAAACAGAAACATTCTTTATCATGGAAAAACATTCTTCAAACTTTTAAAAAAATGACTAAGAACTGTTCACTGGGAAACCAAAAATAGTTCTAACATAGTATTGTTTGCAAAAAAATAAAAATAAAAATTTGTAACCTTCAGCAGAATTTATTTCAATCCACTTTAATGTTATTTATTAATAGAAATTCTTAAAGGTGCAGTATGTAAGTTTGACACCCAGTGGTTGAACTAGGTATTACATTCCTGGATCAAAACAAACGCAAGCGCAGGTTGCCAGATTGAGGACTAAAAGGAGCAAATCTGACTATTGAGCCTAAAGGCTGATTTAAGTCGTGTTATAAATAAAAGCATTGGCACCCGATAGAAGGAATATTTTCTATATTAAAAGGAGTTTTTGTTCTAATCAACACCTCAAATTGATACTAGAAACAGCTGAACGACAGAAGACAATGATCACCTCAGGTGCACCTCATGTGCTTTATTCAGTGTTAATTGCTAACAATGTGAGTTTGAATGCCATTTCACATGACATTTATTGCCACACTTCTGAAAGCAGCAGCAGATAGTTCACCTCAGATCTTAAAAAAAGAATAAACTGTTTGAAATTGAACTTTAGAACTGTGACTCAAAACCAACACATACGAGTGTTTCAGCATGTACGTTTAATAATGTTAAAGAGGTTTAATATGTATTTATTAGATTATAAACCTTACCATTTCGTGAGTGAGTGCATATTCTGTCCTTCTGAATGGTTTTTAAATTTCTGTAATTTTTCGTCTGGTGCAAACAGCCAAATCGCTCATCACTGCAAATCTCATCATGTAGCGTGTTGTTAGGACACAGGGTTACAATGTAACCTGCTCACCTAATGTTTACGCTCGGAATATTTATATTATTTGCTAATTAATAATCACCTCATGTGGAGCTCTGAATCTACGTTTCATTTCGGAGTCTGCTACTGTCCACCGGAGGTCGCATTTCGGTCACGGTTGCATGCTTTGAGAGTCTTTCTGAATGAATTAATGAAATACCTGTTTTCCAACAAGGCAAGCCGGGGAGCTGAAATATAATTGGCTAAAGTGGCAGTGGGCTGGTTAAAAGAACCAAAACCAGCACGTAACAGACATTTTCAAAGCAGAACAACTGACTTTAGAATTGTTTTTCAGACAAACAAGAATGTTCACTTGGCATGTTTCCTAAATATCTGCAAACATATTACGGTATTTCTAAGCATTAGAAAAGTCAAAAACAAACAGCACCTTTAAAAATCCATTATTTATTTTTCCCACACTTGAAGTCAA
Source organism: Danio kyathit (assembly GCA_903798195.1). Lineage (NCBI taxonomy): Eukaryota > Metazoa > Chordata > Actinopteri > Cypriniformes > Danionidae > Danio > Danio kyathit. The sequence goes on along the minus strand of LR812537.1, from coordinate 37,770,700 downwards.
TGGGAACTAAAACAACAGAGATGTGTTTCAATCAGGATCATATTAATAATAAAAATAAAAATATTTATTTTCTTGAATATGTGTAATTTTTATTATTATTATTATTATTATTTATTTATTTATTTTTTATTATTAATCTATCTTTAGAACGATGTGAGAAATTCCAAGCAGACTCATAATTTTTCTCTGACTTTTTTAAAATATGTAATTCAATAAATTTTATAGAAAAAATCCAGGATTTCAGAACATTAATTTTGAATGGCAAGAAATAAACTAAACAATGTCATTGTGTGGAAAAAATAGCAAACAAACAACAAAGCAAAAATACCTAAAAAATATTACAATACATTTTTTGAATGTTTTATAATTTATTTGAAACAGTTTGAATAGATGTTCGCAAAAATTCAAACCCAGAGCACTTGTAAACTTTTTATGTGACTAATTCAAAAGTTGTTTCTAATTACCTAAATAAACATGCACGAGTTGTCGACTTTTTACAGATGGCCCTTTTTTAATGTGTCCCAGATGCATTGTGACCTGGCCTTGACCCAAACGCTTTGCAGAAACTGACAAATTCGGAGCAGACGTATCCGTACTCATTTAAATCTCTAGACATGTCTTTCACCAAGCCAGAGAACAGCAGTCTCCATAAAAATGCCAGCGTTTCATTACCTGCGCAACCACTGCTTTTGTTTCCTTGATGAAAGACGTTCAGCCATCAGAAGGAAAATAACAACAGGCACACAGTGAACATCATCCATCAACACCTACGGTTGCACTGAAAATGATCCTAAATCATTTTTTTGCAAGGAGGCTGAGCAGACACTGAGAGCCGGTGTGGAAAACTCTTCAGTTTGGCCCTGTTTTTCTTGGCATGGCATGGAGAAATGACAACATTACCCTTCCTGCTAAAGGAAAGTTGTTCCCTGTGGGGTCAAGGTAAAGGGTTCATTCAGGATCAAACCTGAGGCATTCCAAAACAACATTTATTTTTGTTTTTGTGAAAAAGAGAGAAAATCTTCCCCTTGGGACATACACATTGGCTAAAAAGTTAGATGATCAGGAGAATAATATAAACCTACTTATATTCTTGAATATGTAAAAGAATTAGTATTGCTTTTGTGAATAAAAACCAGCTTGATTTCATGAAGAAACATAACTATTTTACGTTTTGCCATTTTAATTCGTACACCGTAAAAAAAAATCCATAAATTAACTTTTTTTTCGGCTACTGGGGTGCCGGAAAAAACTGTAAAATACCAGCCGTTAAATTACAGAAATGTACTGTAAAATACCAGCCATTAAATTACAGAAATTTACTGTAAAATAGCAGATGTTAAATTACAGAAATTTCCTTAAATGTAAACTTCTGGTAAATTTCTGTAATTTAACGTCTGTTATTTTACGGTAAATTTCTGTAATTTAGCGGCCGTTATTTTACGGTTTTTTTTCACCCCAAACCCTAGCTGCCGGAAAAACCGTGTACAAATTTGTACCAAACCCCACCCCTAAACCCAATCATCATTGGGGGATGAGCAAATCATAATAAACTGTACGAATGAGATCATATTAATTCATACACTGTAAAAAAAAATCCTTAAATTACAGAAATTTCCTTAAATGTAGACTTGCGGTAAATTTCTGTAATTTAACGTCTGTTATTTTACAGTAAATGTCTGTAATTTAACGGCCGTTATTTAACTTTTTTTTTCGGCACCCCAGCTGCTGAAAAAAAGTCAAATAACAGATTTATTTTTACAGTGTACGAATTAGCCACCAAATCAAAAAGTTACGAATTGCTGTGAGATTGTGTTGATAAAACTGTGCTGGATGTTTATTGCGTCAAGACAATCGTCCTGCAATCCAATAAATAAAAGCTGTGACTGGGGTGGTACCCTTTCAAAAGGTACACTTTTTACTTATTGTTATGTAACATTTTTATATTGATTTAATTTATATTGATAAGTTAATCAGGTTTCAACTACTTTTTTTAGTTATATAAAGTTTAACTTAATATTTTGAGTCAGTCTGACAGGTGTAAATTGAGATAACAAGAAAAATTGAAAAGTCAGCAACAATTTTTTGTACAGTGTTGAAGGATACATGTTAGTATCTAAAAGATCCATATTAGTCACTTAAAGTTATATATTAGTACCTAAAGAGTTCATATTGTACCTTAAAGGTGCAGTATGTAAGTTTGACACCCAGTGGTTGAACTAGGTATTGCACTCCTGGATCATAATAAAAGTACGCTGGGATGCCAGATTGTGTACAGGAGCGAGTGATTTAAACTGTGTTCTAAATAAAAGCAACGACACGCGATAGAGGGAATATTTTCCATATTAAAAGGAGTTTTTGTCCTAACCAACACCTCGAATTGATATATTAGAAATGGCTTCTATTTCTCACAGCTGAACAACAGAAACCTATGACAGCTAGATCACCTCAGGTAAGCCTTGTGTGCTTTATTCTGTGCTAAATGCTAACAATGCGAGTTTGAATGCATTTTACATGGCATTTGTTGCCATATACTGAAAGCAGAAAGTTCACCTCAGATCTTGAAAATACAATAAACCGTCTGAAATTGAACTTTAGAACTAAACACATATGACTGGTTCAGCATCTACATTGATGTTAAAGTGGGTTAACATGTATTAAATAGATTCTAAACCTTACCGTTTCGTGAGCGAGTGCATATTCTGTGCTTCTGAAAGGCTGTATTTACATTTCTGCCGTGTTTCGTCTGGTGCAAACAGCCAAATAGCTGGTCACTGCCTCTCTCGTCACAGCGTGTTGTTAGGACACGCGGTTACAATGTAACCTGCTCACCTAATGTTTACGTTCGTAATATTTATGTAATTTGCTAATTAATAACCTCATGTGGAACTGCATCTGTCTCCCATACTGTTCTTTTTGGTCACGGACGCATGCTTTCAGAGTCTTTCTGAATGAATGAATGAAATACGCTGTTTTCCAACAAGGCAACCCAGGGTGCTGACATATAATTGGCTAAACTGGCATCGTGCATATGAAATTTATCTAAACAAAGACAGAGTTCCGGCACGGAAAACCCATTTTCAAAGCAGAATATCTGACTTCAGCAGTGTTTTTCAGCTAAACAAGTATGTTCACTTGGGATGTTTCTTAAATATCTGCACACATATTATGGTATTTTTATGCTTTAGAAGAGTCAAAAACTTACATACAGCACCTTTAAAGATAAAGCATCTAAAAAGTACAAAAATGTACCTTTGGAAAGGGTATACCGCCTCAGTGGCAGCTCTATTTCTGAGAAGTGACATTTGTCTATAACAACAAGCTAGACTTTTTGAGTTAGAATGTACTGTAGTTTAGTCAAAACTTCAAATTCTGCTACAATCATTCTCATGCTGGTGGTGTGGAGAAACACCACCTCATGATTGTGAAGCGCTTTGGGAGGGGTCGCGGATGCCACCCTCACTATTCTTCCGCCCTGTGGTCGCCTCTATGGACGCAGCGGCCCTGCTCTTAAGGTTAATTTGATTCAGCTTAAAAATGTACGGCAACCATTATTTTTTTACTCTGTAGAATTGACTCTTAGTTTTTTACTGTAATTTACGACACCAACCCAAACAACATATTACGTCAAGCTATTAAAAACTTAAACTTTTTAATATAAAATTTGTTGGACGAAAGATGAAGGTCACAAAATGCAATTCAAAAAGAATAAATAAATGTAAATTTGGGTATTTTTTACAGTGTGTATCAATTTCTTTAAATGTATGGTCCTTTTTTGCAAAGACAAAAGATATTTTAAGTAATCAATCAGCTCAGATTCCCATTGACCTCCATGATACTCCATTGATCATTCAATGGAAGTCAGTCAGAAGCAAATCAATAGAAGCATGTTTCCACCATAGAAATAATATTAATATAAATAATAAATATACCTTTTCTCAATCAATTTATCAATTCTGACATTCTCACTTTGCTAGTTTCTATATCAGAATGTTTTTTGTAAAATTATGAGTTTATATTGAATTAAGTTGAATACATCTTTCAATTTGGACTTACTAAATAAGATGGAACAGCAGGATATAATATAAAAAGTATGTTGAAGAGTTCATGTTAGGACATACAGTTGAAGTCAGAATTATTAGCCCCATTTTGAATTTTATTTTATTTTTTAAATATTTCCCAAATGATGTTTAACAGAGCAAGGAAATTTTCACAGTATGTCTGATAATATTTTTTTTATGGAGAAAGTCTTATTTGTTTTATTTCAGTTTTATTTGTTTTGTTTCATTTTAAAAGCCATTTTAAGGACAATATTATTAGCCCCTTTAAGCTATTTTTTTTTTCGATAGTCTACAGAACAAACCATCATTATACAATAACTTACCTAATTACCCTAACCTGCCTAGTTAACCTAATTAACCTAGTTAAGCCTTTCAATGTCACTTTAAGCTGTATAGAAGTGTCTTGAAAAATATCTAGTAAAATAATATTTACTGTCATCATGGCAAAGATAAAATAAATCAGTTATTAGAAATGAGTTATTAAAACTATTATGTTTAGAAATGTGTTTAGAAAATCTTCTCTCTGTCAAACAGAAATTGGGGAAAAAAATAAACAGGGGTACTAATAATTCAGGGGGGGCTAATATTTCTGACTTCAACTGTACATTAACATTAACTAATGGAGCACTCTAGGTTCCCATTGACTTCCATTATATTGTTTGACCATACAATGCAAGTCAATGGGAATGCTCTACAGAAGAATAAACAAAGTGAATTACTAAAAGAGAGTAAAGAAATAACCCACACAAAATGAAAATTCTGTGAATGAAAATGTCAACGCTAACTAACCAACACATTAGGTTGCCATTAATGTCCTTTCTTTTTCTGCATACCAACATTTTCTAAAATATCTTCTCTTTTTGTTCAATGTGGAGAACATACAATTTTTATTAGATTCCTTTAAGGCAGCACCCAATAATAATAATAATAATAATAATAATAATAATAATAATAATAATAATAATAATAATAATAATAATAATAATAATAATAATAATAAATAACAATAATAATAATAATTTTAAAAATGAACATTCCAGAAATAAATAAAGTATCTTAAATAATGTTGGTAAGCAAACAGTGCAGATTCATATTGACTTCCATTATATTTTGGACCATAAAGTGGAAGACAACAGGAATCGAAACTGCTTTGTTTACAACATTTTTCTAAATATCTTATTTTGTTTTCAACAGGAATGCCACAAGGGTCAGTGAATTTGAGTCAACAGTAACAGTCCACTCAAAAATAAAAAAAGTCATCTTTTGCAACCATTTTGTTACAAATATTTTCAATCTGTTGGTACAAGTTTTGGCTCCCATTGACATCTTTCTTTAAAACCCACAAATGGAAGTCAATGGGAAATGAAACTTTTTAATCACCAACATTACGAAAATGTCTTCACTTTTGTTCCACAGAAAAAAAAATCAATCACAAAGGTTTGGACTGACATGAAGTGGAGTAAATATTTTCAAAATCCTCCTTCTCTACACATGTATTTAAAGTGGTTGTAAAGAAAGAAACATAATTTGAGCAGCAAATCAACCAAAATCATAAGAAAGCTGTGTTTGTTTGGACAGAAAAATCATAAAAGAGTCTTCCTTGTTTACCTGTGCGAGTTTGTGCTAAGCTTTGTTTGCGATCCGTGGTGTATTTTTCATACCTAAGTCATGTTTGTCCTGATTTGTGTTTATTTGCTCATGTTTTTATTGATTTGTCTGTTTGGGAGCGCTTTTGACGGGCCACATTCATCATGTGTTGTTTAGACACGGCTGTGATCAGTGCAGCTGGGTGCTTGGCAGGGTTTGAGGGGCTCATAAATATATTTCCCATTCATTTCGCAAAGCCACGAATTGTTTCCCCAAGGGGATCGTTCTTCGTCTCACTTTGATCACAGTATATCATACACAAACATCTAAATCGGACGGCTAATCAAAAACGTCTTCCACAGAGGGAAAATGCATGGCTGGCTTCGACCACAACTGAAAACAAATCCACTTAGCCTGGGTTTTGCCTATGTGTCAAGGGGAACGGCAAAGCCACAAATCAAACCAGTCCAAACTTCTGCAGCTATCGAATCACCAGCTGCTCTCTTATATGACCGAAGATGCTCCAGAAGTTGGCCGTCACGATAAAGCGTCAGCCCAGAAATTCAAATGCGAACTCACGTGCTCTTCTCAGAAACGCCAAACCATAATATTAGTCCTTCGACATGGCTTTCCATAACATTTACATCACATGATCCTCTTCAGCGTTTTGGTAAGATTTACAGTACATTATAAACAGTGGTGTAATGTAACAAATTACAAAGACTCAAATTACTGTAATTGAGTCGGTTTCCTGAAGAATTGTAATTTACTAAGTAGTTTTAAAAATGTGTACTTTTTATTTTTTCACTACTTTCCTTCAACCTGCAGTCACTACTTTATTTTTTACTTGTTTTATTTGTCTTGTGATTCCTGTCCAATCAAATCGCACATAGAAGGTACAGTAAATCGAATCATAATGAACTACCTCAAGACATGGGCAATTTATAATAGCAGCAAACTGTTTGGAAGCATTAAAAGAGTCCAAGAAGATGTCCAAAATCGTCACGACCCAGAGACTGTTTACATGCATGTCAATGATGAGAAGATGACGGATATTTACTTTATAGTGACCCAAATGGCCTTAAACATCCAGCAGGCACGAGAAGTCAACATAACGTCAGATCATGGGAACGTTGCATTTTGTGTGGAAATGAAAATCGATTTGACATCAGAACTCAATGCCAGGCTGACGTCAATGTCCAACATCCAACCTTGATATATATCAACCAAATATCAACGTCTAATGATGTTACAGCTTGACGTTGTGTTGACGTTACCACAATCAGATTTTGGTTGCCATACCTGATGAATAAATGTCAGTATCTGACATCAATATGTCATTGATTTAAGATGTTGCCTCAGCGGATTTTGGTCATTTTCTAACACAACTTAAAATCAACCAAATATCAACGTCATTTGACGTTGTTATTGGACATCAAAATAACATTGTCCTTAAACGCTGACTAGACGTTGAATTTTGGTCATCTGACATCACAACCCAAATCTAATCTAATATTAATGTCTTATGACGTTGTGTACCTGCTGGGCAATAACTAAATGCACTACAGAATGTGCATCAGCTTTTTACAGCGTAATACTCACTTCTCGCTACTCACTATTCTTAAGTACTTTTGAAAGGTCTACTTCTTACTTTGAGTAAAATTTACAACAGATACTTTTACTCTACTTGCACTACATTTTTAGGCAAGTAATGGTACTTTTACTTGAGTATGATTTTTCAGTACTCTTTCCACCACTGATTATAAAGGTTTTTTTTGTTTGTTTTTTTTTGATTAAATTTATTATTTTTGTGGACTTAATTGAGAAATTTATTCCAGAAAGTCATGAAATGTCATGAAAACTTTTGTTTATTTACAAGGTAAATAGAAGACATGAATTATATTGTAAACTTCATCTGGAAAAAAAAAGCAACTTGAACTTAGGGTTCATAAATACAGTTGATGGCAAAATGATTAGCCCTCCTGTAAAAATGCTGTTTAACAAAAAAGTGCTGTTTAACAGAGCAAAAAAAAAAAGTTTACAAATTTTCTTAAGTCTTATTTCTTTTAGTTTGGCTGGATTAAAAGCAGTTTTAAAAACAATTTTGAAGGTCAATATTATGAGCCTCGGCTAAAGAATTTGTATTTTTTTTTTGGGATTAGCTACACAACAAACCGCTTTTGTCAAATGACTTGCCTAATAAACCTACAGTAACTTACCTCATTCATTCATTCATTTTCTTGTCGGCTTTGTCCCTTGCGGGGTCGCCACAGCGGAATGAACCGCCAACTTATCCAGCACGATTTTACGCAGCGGATGCCCTTCCAGCCGCAACCCATCTCTGGGAACATCCACACACTCATACACTACGGACAATTTAGCTTACCCAATTCACCTGTACTGCATGTCTTTGGACTGTGGGGGAAACCGGAGCACCCGGAGGAAACCCACGCGAACGCAGGGAGAACATGCAAACTCCACACAGAAACGCCAACTGACCCAGCCTAGCCGAGGTTCGAACCTGCGGCCCAGCGACGTTCTTGCTGTGAGGCAACAGCACTACCTACTGCGCCACTGCGTTGCCCCCTAACTTACCTAGTTAACCTAATTAACCTCTAAGCTTTTAAACTGCACTTTAAGCTGAATACTAATTACTAGTGAAATATTATGTATTGTCGTCATGCTAAAGACATAGAAATTAGGTCATTAATTTTCCTTCTGCTTAGTCTCTGTCGAGAGTGATTATACCGCCTACCGATGGTGAATGTGATTATACTCAGGGCAGGTATTATTTGGGGCTTTGGTAATTTATTTCACTAATTTGGCAACCGTCAAACATCAACAGGGAAACGGTTTGCTGTGAGGCAACAGTGCTAACCACTGAGCCACCGTGCCGCACAAATAAAGTAGTTATTAGGAATTAATTATTAAAACTATTAAGGAAAAATCTTCTCTCCATTAAACAGCACAGAAATATTTTTAAACTAATTGGAATTTCACAAGAGGGCTAATAATTTTGACTTCAACTGTACGCTACAATTCAAGAGTCTGGGGTCAGTGTTTTTAAGTTAAATTTTAATTAATTGCATGTGTTTCTTCAGTATATTTGCATTCTGTTATTCAATGAAGTTAAAGACAATTATAATGTTATATTTTATTTCAAATATATGCTGTTCCTTTGAACTCTGTTCATCAAAAGTAAAAGAAAAAATGTTTACACAAACCAAGCAGAGCAACTGTTTTCAACACTGATAATAATAATAATAATAATAGTAAATATTTCTTGATCCTTCATGCTACACTCTTAAAAATAAAAGTTCCATAAAGAATCACTGTAAACTCCCTTTTTGTAATCTTTAATTATTTATATGAAAATAACAAAAAGCCTATTATAATATGTTTGTCTGTTTGTTTATGTTTTTTGCATTTTACTGTAAAACACTTTAAAAAAATCCGACCAACCCCAAAGTTTTGAACTGTAATGTTTTTTTTTTTTATAACTCAGTGATCATTGAACATTATTTGCAGTCAGTAAGTAAACAAGTCTTCGGCAAGGTAAGTGAAAATTTACCCATACTATATCATTTCCCCCCTACTGTCCATCTACAGTAAATTAAACCCAAATGCACCAAAATTGTGGAAAACTAATCAAAAAATAAAAATCTGTGGGAGTCTAAAAATGACTCCATCGGTAAACACAAAAATATGCTGCAATTTGCAATTTCCTTAGTTTCTTTACAAACAGACCATGACAATTCTTCATCTATGCTGTCACAGATTATGTAAAAATGTGATTTTGGCAATCATGGCAATATGTTTTATCAAAAAAAATAAAAACTGTCTAAATACAGTAGCAATCAGTTAAGGCAAAACAAACAAAAACAGTGCAAAAAATCCTCTTTAAGGCACTCGTATGGAATGTTTACAACATCCAACCTTACATTTATTTACAAGGTCAATCTTAAGAATCACACGTGTATAAAACCCAAAGTCTCTTCAAAAGTACGACCACCATTAAACCCCCTTTTAACTCGACTAATCTTCCAAATTAAGACCCTGCGAGCATCTGTTTCACAGACCAAGAACAAACCCGAAATCACTCAGACTGAAATAACCTGTGCTCGTTGTTAATGGAGAACCAACACAGCTGATTCCTGAGGAGATTGTCCAGACTTGCGGGGATCATAAATGTGCATGATCGGAGCTCTGGTCGCTGTCGTGACTGTCGTCCTCATTGCTGGGAGAGCCGATAGGATGATGGAGTCCCACCATTGGGGAGAATTCAGAGGGTAAGAGAGTCCCTTTCTTTACGTTTACCAGCTCTTTCTCTCTGGCAGCGGCTCCCTGTTGACCTCCTTTAACCCGCTTCCACTTCATCCGTCTGTTCTGGAACCAGACCTTCACCTGCGTGCAGAGCAAACGATGCTAATGTAGTCACAGAAAGTGTAGCGAAAGATTAAGATGGCTGAACTCACATAGGCAGAATTAAAATAAAACTAAATTCTAAGAAACATTCAAATATATTGTGTTTTTTACATGTCATCATGTCAAAGAAATTAGTTATTAGTAATTAGTTATCAGTAAACAGAAATTCAAAGTATAAAGTGTTTCTGAAGGGGAAAAATAATGCTTTATTTAAGACACAAACTAAAATATCACTGAGTTTAACAAGAGTTTATATACCAAAATGTCATGTCAGGCATATTTAGGGTCATATGTGTGATACAGTTGCAATCAGAATTATTAAACCCCCTTTGAATTTTTTTTTATTCTTTTTTAAATATTTCCCAAATGATGTTTAACAGCGAAAGGACATTTTCAGAGTATGTCTGATAATATTTTTTCTTCTGGAGAAAGTCTTATTTGTTTTATTTCGGCTAGAATAAAAGCAGTTTTTAATTTTTTTTTTTTTTAATTTAAGGTGAAAATGATTAGCCCCTTTAAGCTATATTTTTTTTCGATAGTCTACTCTACAGAACAAACCATCATTATACAATAACTCGCCTAATTACCCTAACCTGCCTAGTTAACCTAATTAACCTAGTTAAGCCTTTAAATGTCACTTTAAGCTGTATAGAAGTGTCTTGAAAAAAATCTAGTAAAATATTATGTACTTTCATCATGGCAAAGATAAAATAAATCAGTTATTAGAAATAAGCTATTAAAACTATTATGTTTGGAAATGTGTTGAAAAAAATCTTCTCTCCGTTAAACAGAAATTGAAGAAAAAAAATAAACAGGGGGGCTAATAATAATAATAATAAGGGAGTTTAATAATTCTAATTGCAACTGTATATTAATGCTCTTAAGGATCACAGCACAATCTCAAAAAACGAATTCACTGACATTGTATGATTTTAAATCTTTATACTTGACACTATCTACTATTATATCCTAGATTTTACTCTTTTATCAGCAGCTTGTTTTGATTTATTATATAAAACTATATGATCACATTTTCTTAAATGTTATATATATTTAATAAGTACAGGTCAGAATAAGTGTGTTTAACTGTGTATAATATAATTGTTACATAATTCTCTTGTTACGCTGAATGAAAGTGTAATGTTATTTCTAACACATTTTGACTTTTTTTCCCACATTTGTAACATTAAAATATACACTTTATTGGCATCATGTTTTATTTACATAGTTTTAGTTTTTGCTATTTTAGTTTTAGTGATTAAGCAAATAGCAAATAGAACTTACATTCAATTAAATAATTCAACTAAATAAAAAATGATAATATAATTTTGCATATATTTTATTAGATTTTTGCATATATTTTATTATTTATATTTTATTTTTATTTGATCATTTATGGTGTATTTATTGCTTACATAAGGTTATCAGCAAACAATATGACAAATAATAGAGAAATAAAACTTGTTTAAGTTTTTTTTCCATTTAAAGAAATTAAAGTAATTTTGTAATGCTTTTAGATTTTTTTCAACAATAGTTATCCTGTACACAAACATGTGCAATAAGTAATAGGATGAAAATCAATGTTTGAAATACCTATAATTTTTTTATGAATTATATTTTTGAATTTAATATATTAAAAAAAGAACGACTTTATGGACTGTGGGACAACAAATTCATGTCCACAAATTCAATTAAATAATTTAAGTAAATAAAAAATAATTATAATATAACATTAATATAATTTTGCATATATTTCATTATATTTTTGCATATATTTAATATTTTTATTATTATATTGTTATTTTATCATTTATTGTGTATGTATTGCTTACATAAGATTATCAGTAAACGATATGACAGACATAACGAGCTCCTGTATCAAAAAATTTACATTTATTTCGATTTTATCAATACAACTATTCTGTATTCTTCATATTTTAGGCTAATAATGCATTGTTAATGCAATTTTGTTTAAGCCACATACATTTTATGTGTTGAAAGTCTTTAAATTGCATTTGAGTAGTCTATCATATGTGGCCAACCAACTAAAATATCACACTTAACTAAAATATACTGTATAAATAAATTTATATAATCTGAATCCTTGTATTAAAGTATCTAACGCTCATAAAAGAAAGTAAAAATGATGTGCAATCTAATTCAACAGAAACTAATGAATCAAAAAAGTGTTCAAAATGTTTGGCAGCGCTGTTATTCAGTAGTCAATTACACACAATGTTTACATGACTTGAGTATCTTAGCAACGCAGACGTCCAAGATCTGCATCAGGGAAACTCAACGCCACTTTGTGCGACCGCATGTTAGGGTGTGTGTTATGGCGCTTTCCAGAAAGACTTGTTTTGGCACACAGACCCCACTCTAAAACCACCATCGTGCCCCTCTGTATCTTCATACGTGCGCATGTGTATCAGATTGGATGAGTGACAGATTTAAAGCTTTTTGCCAACACAGCACTCAGATCCCACACATACAGACCACATCCATAAACTAAGTAAAACACCTCATTTCAGATCTGCTTTTAATCTTTAAGCTTCCCCATATGGTACTTTTTTGTTTTTTATCCTGGCTAAAATATATGCTAAATATATATTTTGAAACTGCTAGGCTCAATGAACTCAAAGACTTTTGGTCCTTGTTCAAACTACTTGTTTAAAATGAGTTGAAACAAAACGATTCTTAAATTTTGGGGGAAACTTAATTGTTTTATGTTCAATCTACTTAAATTTGTAAAATGACTAAGTTAACAATCAATTTGTGTTGTGACAACAGAAAGGAATTGTGTGGAACCCAGCATTTTTTGCAGTTTGTGGATGCAAACAATGTGGATGGAGATCTAAAGTATCCATTATTTAAAATAAATAAAACATGATCCAAAAGAATTCCAGTCTAAAATAGTTAGAGGTAACAGAAATATATACAATAACTGTATAATTTATATACGGATTTGAAAATACAGCTGATTTTTGTTTGGTAAATTTTTTTTTTTTCAAATTTTACATTTTCCAAATTTAAATTTGTATTATTTGAAATAATTAGGCTAAATATATATTATCAAATACATATTTAAAAAAAAAAGACATGGCCATAAATTGTTTTTGTTTTTTTGTAGAAAATATATACAGTGCTCAGCATAATTGAAAATGAATATTTTTGTCCATTTCTCAGTGAATATAGGCAATGTATTGGTGCATTTAAACAAATCAGATTTATTAAACAGCTATATTTATTACAAATAATATTTTAGTCACCATACATTAGAAATTGAAAGAGAATACAATTAAATTCAAGCAAAATATTGCAAAAATAAATTACAACCTACAAAATTTCAACTAAATCTTTAAATTATTTTGCTTCTCCTGATTTTTCCTCTTTTTTAAATTTGTATTTAATATTGTTCTATAACATATAAATTTGGCTGTGCTCATTTTTGGACCATTATCGTAAGATATTTTGTTAGATAAGCTCCAGATTTGGCGTCAGTACTGACTAATCTAATTTATATGCACAAATATAATATTGTATAGCTTTCTGTTACAGGGTTTCTGCAGGTTTCAGCAAGTTAAATTTAAGGCTTTTTATGACATTTTTAAGACCATTATGAAACGGCCCAGATGGAAGAGATTTTTATTTGACCTATCACAAATATATATTAAAAATTTTATACATTTAATAATACAATAATAAATATATAATAAAAAATTTAAATATTTCAGATATTTCTTAGAAAAATATTTTAAATATTGTGTAAAAACAAGCAAGCTCTACTTGGATCCATACTCTTTTTTTCCAACATAAACTTTCTTTAAAATTAAAATTAAAATGTTAAAGACTAATAAACTAAATCTATGCACAACAATCTGTCCAGGTCGGTGTCTTCAGCTACATGGAGCACTTTTAAACAAATGTTATTGTAAGGAAAATAATTTAACCATTATGATGGAGTTAAAATTTACCTTTTTAAATAAAAAGTTTAAAGTTTTATTGAGATGGATTGTTGGTGATTGTTTGGGTTTGGCCAGGTTGGTTATAGCTATACATAAACAAAGGAAAATTAAGACTTGTCTAAAAAAGATTTAAGACCTACAACACAATATTTCAGTAAATTTAAGACTTTTAAGGCCTAAAATTTCGATTTTGGGATTAAAGACTTTAAGACCCTGCGAAAACCCTGTATTAAAAATATGAATTTAAAGATTTGTGAGGGGTGTACTTATATATGCTGAGCACTGTATAAATGTATTTTTTAAAACATAGTTGATCAAATATAACATTTTTGGGCTGTTGTGTATATTGTTTGAAATGTATTTGAAAGTATATTGTTTTACTGTATGGGCAAAGTAACCGCAGATCAGTGTTATTCTTTTCCGGAGCAGATTTCTGGGAAGTTTGAAGATGATTGGCTCCAGCATTGGCTCGCTGGTCTATTTCCACCTGGTCAGTAATGTGCTGATGTGAAGCTCCTGGTGACCCGCTGGCCCTCGTTCCAGATCCTGACTTGACACTCTGGTCGGCTCTGGGATGATCGAGCTGCTGCCTAAAACGGGCTGATGGGATGTGGAGCGAGCGGCGGGGCCTGACAGTTATATTTATATTATATTTCAAGCCTGATGGGGTTATTTTAGGAAGCGCAGCGCAGGTATTTTAGACTGAGCTCCTACATGAGTCAGCAGATTTCCTTACATGACAAAAAGTTTTTTTGATTGAGCGGTGAGAAATGACTTCTGTTCAGCTGATTGGAGAAATGAGGCTTGTAAGCATCAAATACTTTTTCATAGATTTTAAAAGATCTGCTTTAATGTTCAAAATCGCTTTTGAGAAAGTAAAATGGTAAGATATTGGTGAAATAACATTATCATTATTCAGTCTTACAGATACATTTATTGGTTTCATTAGTTAACGTTACTTAATGTTAGTTAATGAATGAACAATGTGTGTACAGTATTTATTAAGGATAGTTCAACAATTACTAATGGATTGTTAAGATCCAAATTCATGGTTGTTTATATTAGCTAATACACTGTTTATTAACATGAGCTAACAATAAACAACTTTAATAACATTAACTAATGTAAACAAAAATAAATACATATTGTAAGAAATGTATTGTTCATTGTTTGCTCATGTTAGTAAATACATTAACTAACAATAACTAATACAACCTTATTGGAGTGTTACCAGTTTAGTTAACAATAAACAACAAATTTACGCGGAAAAAAAATGATAATTATTAATGTGTAAAATAGTGTAATATAACAATTTTTTCTCAATTTTTTTGGGGCAAGAATTTAAACATAATGACATATTTAGAAAAATGTGCATATTAAAAACAAAAGAAATCATTTGATAAAAAATTTTAAAAGACCTCATTTAATCATTAAAGTGCATGTGTCATTCTATTTGTCAGCAAGTAGTTTTTAATTACTGAAAATATTAGAAAATCAGTACAATCACATTTTATTTTATTTACATTTTAAAAAGCGCAGCTCAAATATAGTACGTAGTTTAGGTTTTACATAAATATATGTGTTACATTTTCACGCATTTAATTTGTGTTTTGATATTTAATTTTCAAAAACATTATTTGAAGCATTAATATAGGCATTATTTGCATTTAATATGCTTTTTTAAAATAAAAATCAGATTTGTAAACCTATTTGATTCCCACACCAAAATAGGACATCTCCAAAAGGGAAGTTGTTCATACTTTAATTTCTAAGATCAACCCACGTCTACAGATTTATTAGATTTGAGTCTTTGGATAGGAAGCATTTGTGTGGAGGAGTATAGGAAGAAGAAACGGGAATGAAACACAAAAATGCAAATCCTATGTGAGTTGAACATGCAGTATAGGGATTGATTTTAGGTCAGGACTCAGCTGGAATGATCTTAAACTCTGGAATGGGTGTGTTGGATCTGTGGGCCATTTTGAAGACAGTGAATTTGTACAGTGAATTCCAACATGGTCTAGTTTTAAACATTTTTAAGGAGTAAAAGTCAAGAATGGGTGTAGTTTATACTCTGGTTATTTCTTCTCATAGATACTAGATATATTTTTGAAGTCCTTAAAAAGAAATCTGCTTTGCACAAGGTTGAATAATGGTGGAAATGTTTAGTTTTTAGTTCTATAAGGGTTAAAGATTAGACATCCCATTTTGTTCTCTGCATCAAATTAAATTGAGTGATTTTTTTAAGCAAGTTAAGTTGTCTGATTTTGTGAGAAAAAAATAAATAAAAATCTGATCTGTATTTATTAAAACATAAAAAAAGAGTAGGTAATCATGCTAAATGTTTTTATATTTTAATCTATTAAAAACCTCCTTGCTGAAAATAGGTAAATCTAGTGGTTTGAAGGATAGTGACAAAGTACAGAGATGCAAAATGAGTATTAGTATTTTTGGATTGCATTGTGTTGATTAATAGATTTCATTCCATGATGGTTCTAAATATGTGTTTGAATATGTTCAAACAAGATGTGTTGGTACTATTTTTACACTGAATGACATGTTAGTGGAGGTCTTCTCTAAAAATGTTAACAAAACAAAATAAAATGAAAGAGGACCTATCCTGTAAATTAGGATAATCATTAATTGTTTATTTTTATTTTAAAGAAAAAGGTTAGATTAGACGTATAGCTTAATTAGACATTTTGTAATATTTTTACCGCAAAGCTGAAAGGTTGAAAAAAAATCTGGCTTGTCAACATAAATTGAAAAATGTAATTTGAAATACTGCATTAATCAGTTATTTTAAACCTTTTTTTTTTTTTACTTTTGATTTACATTAAAGTAATTTTAGGAAGACACTAAGAAACTGAACTTAAAAAGTGACTTCTCCTTTGTATGCATTTTACAGTCACTATTTTAAAGGTTTATATCATTGCAGTTAACTGGCAGATGGGAAAATCTGATGCCTCTGAATTAAATGTCCGCAATAAAAAAGAACTCGTGGACATTCCTGCTTGAAGCATTTTTCAGTCCTTTTGTCCCTCTTTCTCCCTGTCATTTCTCCTCTCTCTTATCTAATAAATCCCATTAAAATAATTAAACAAAAACAACTAGTAAATCCTTACATGACAATGAGTGTTTGCACGCATAAATGTTTACATGCATAATAATAACAATAAAAGTGTACAGTAGTTAGGAATCTGAGATTTAACCCCTGGGTTTATTGCCAATCTTATTCTTCACACATCAACATTTTTTTTTTTATATATGTGAATCCAATGCATTGATTTAATAAATGGGAAATGTAAATGGCTATATCTCAGCACAAGGCCCTATGTAAAATATATCACTAATTTTGAATGTAAAACATATTGTATAAGAGCTCACACTGATTAAAATCAACAACTGAGGCCATATTATTTAATTTGTTAAGAATTAGTACACTTTAAAAATTATATGATCAAGTCATGGGAACAATTTTTTTTTTAAATGTTAATCTGAAGATAAGATGAAGAGATAAGCTAAAGGGATACTAAATTTCTGTCATCATTTACCCATCCTTTACTCCAAACCTATTTGAATTTCTTTTGCTGAACAAAGAAAAAAATATTTTGAATAATTTCGGAAACCATTAGCCACTCACCTGTATAATATTTTTATGTCATTGGTTACAAGTATTCATCATTTTTTAAAATATCTTCTTCTGTGTTCAACAGAAAAAACAAACTCAAAGGTTTGGTACCACTAGAGCAGGGGTGTCAAAGTCAAATCCTGGATGGCCGAAGCCCTGCAGAGTTTAGTTGCAGCCCTGCTTCAACACACCTATCTGTAGGTATCTAACAAACCTAAAGCAATCAATTAGTTTGATCAGGTGTGTTTAATTAGGGTTGGAACTAAACTGTGCAGAGCTGCGGCCCTCCAGGAACTGGCTTTGACACACGTGCACCAGAGGGTGAGAAAATAAGTACATTTTCATTTTTGGGTGAACTATCCCTTTAATCATATTTCAACTTAATATTTTAAGTCATATGAGCTGTGATAAGTCAGCTAATGAGATGTAATTTAAAAGTTGTTTAAGGTTAATTTGATCCAACTTAAAGATTGAAGGCAGTTGTTTTTACTGTATAACAAAGCATTGTGTTTATCACTTTGTACAGCTTAATCACTTCAAGTCAGCCTATTGTCAGGAGTTAGCCTATTTTTTTCTCCAGATTTTTAAAGCCGATAGAAGTGCCAGTTATGTCTCCAGATAACATGCGAAAGCAGCTCAACGTACTTGTCTCTCTGTGAGGTCAAGGTTGACAGCGATTTCGTAACGTCTAAGCCGTGTCAGATAGTTGTGGTGAGCGAATTCTGACTCCAGCTCTCGGATCTGTTCCTTGGTGAACGCCGTGCGCTCCTTCCTAGGTTTACTGCTCACGTCTGACTTATAGCTCCCATCCTGGGAATCTGAAATGAAAAACAGATCACTTTCCAGCCGCTGTAAATGCACAGAAAAAGAAGGGGGAGAAAGCAAAAAAAAAAGGGTGAAAAAATAAGATGGTGTGATAAACTGCAGGGCTCTGAAATAAAATAAACGAACAAAAATAAAAATGAAAGCGGAACAATTTGGCCTGCCAATCAGGCTTTATTATCGCGATATGGCGGTGGGGTTTTTTAGCAAGCAGAGACGGAGCCAGAAAACCCAGCACATGCTCTCAAATCTGGCCTGAATCAAGAGGGCTTCGTTCACACTCTCCAACAATCAGATCAATTTACCCTTCGATTTCCACACACGGCTCCTTTAACAGAATACATTGAAGGAACATTTATGATTGCTCCAAAAATTGTCAACTTCTACCCTCACTGTAACAGTGATGACTGAAACTTGTTACTTCATTTATTATAGTTACAGAAATAGTTATGAGATGTCATATTATGAGGTAAAACTAATTCTGCAAAAATAGGAACCAGTTTTTTTTATAATATGAAATTATTGTGTGTCTTTATTACTGAGGTAAAAGTTAAAAACAGCTTATTACACATTACAATATGTTATAGCAATTTCTGAAGTTATGATGTGTCTTTATAATTGAGGTTTTTAAAAAAATGCACTAATAGGAACATATTGATTGAAGTTTGTTACACAGTATATAACAGTTAAAGCAATAGCAGTTATAGCAGTACATAAACTTACAGCAATATATAGTTATGATGTGTCTATTATTACATTTTTTCTTTTTCAAGTATAGGATCGTAATTGATTAAAGCTTGTTATACAGTATATTAAGGTTAAATCAATATAGCAGTTATAGCAGTACATACAATTATAGCAATACATAAAGTTGTGATGTGTTTAATGCAAGTAATCTGCAAAATCAGGGGAGGATATTAAAGACTAATTTTAAAAGCAAAAGAAATCGAAAATGATACCGCCTGGCCATTTTTTAGTAATAATGAAATTGAATAGTTTAAGAGAGCAAAGTATGTACAGTTGAAGTCAGAATTATTAAACCGCCTGAATTATTAACCCCGTTTATTTTTTCCCCCAATTTCTGTTTAACGGAGACATAATAGTTTTAATAACTCATGTTTAATAACTGATTTGTTTTATTTTTGCCATGATGACAGTAAATAATATTTGACTAGATATTTTTCAAGACACTTCTATACAGCTTAAAGTGACATTTAAAGGCTTAACTAGGTTAATTAGGTTAACTAGGCAGGTTAGGGTAATTGGGCAAGTTATTGTATATCGATGGTTTGTTCTGTAGACAATCAAAAAAATATATAGCTTAAAGGGGCTAATAATTTTGACCTTAAAATTATTTTAAAAAAAAATTAAAAACTGCTTTTATTTTAGCCGAAATAAAACAAATAAGACTTTCACCAGAAAAAAAAAATATTATCAAACATACTGTGAAAATGTCCTTGCTCTGTTAAACATAATTTGGGAAATATTTAATAAAGAAAAAAAAATTCAAAGAGCAGATAATAATTCTGATTTCAACTCTAAAATCCAGAGCAAAGAATTTATTTGGTAATAATTTTATTGAAAAAAATATGCTGAAGCATTTGCTGTTAAAACAACAACAACAAATGATAAAAAAAAAACATCCAAATCATTAGATTTTTTTCCAACAAAACTAAAATCAAGGAATCAATCAAGTAGAAATAAATGGAAATGTTGCTACCTTAAATTCTTTAGTTGATTCAAATGAACTTTTCTAGTCATCTCAACTTACATCAATCAAACTGACTCAAAAAATTAAGTTAAACTTTGTATAACTAGTTGAAACCTGATTAACTTATCAAAATAAGTTAAGCAACATATATAATATTTGTAATCTTGACTTTTTGTCATGATTTATTTTATGGTGTAAAATTTGAAATAAATATATTATAAAAATAAAAATGTCATCATCTGTAATAGATTAACACAACTCAAATGCAGTAAAAAAAAAAAACCTATTTTTAAAGAAAAAAATATTTCCAATAAATATCTTTTGGCTTTACTTTCAGTAGATGGGTGTGATTTAGATATCAGATTTTTGGCTCCCTCCAAAGCACAACTGCTCTAGAAATCCAAGAATTTTTTATGTTACACAAGATTATGAGCCTTAAAAGTCATATTTCAATACGACATCACTTTTCGGAATAATAATCTAAGATCTGTTGGGCCTATCGCTGCTACATCTCGACACGTGACACCATTCTAAATGGAAACCACACTGCTTTTGATAACTGCCAACAGACTGGAGGAAATTGGATTTGGTATAAAGGCACAGCAACTTCCAACAGGAGTTCTGGAAACTTCAACAACCATTGGGCATATCCATTAGTATGCCATCATGTAATATATTACAGACACCTAGATGAAAAACTACATCCAGGACTTGTCTCTGATGTACAGGAGAAGCTGGAGTAATTTACTTCAACTACAGTTTAAAGACGGCAAAAATCACTCATTAGCTCAGAATCTATTGCCTTTACACACAGCAATACATTTTTTTTCTATGGCAAAATCTTGGTGTTCATGCAAAATGACTACATTCTTTCAGTATCATGTTTATTATTTATATAGATTTATCAATTATATCAATTTTAAGCCACATAGATCACCAGGTGTGACTTTTTTCTATTGTTCCTGAAATTTAAGGGTCACAATTAAATAGAAAGTCTCCAGCTGCAGATCTGACTGTTTTCTCTAGCCGTAAATGCTGTGTGTGTGTGTGTGTGTGTGTGTGTGTGTGTGTGTATCAAAAGCGCAGCTGCGGGCAGTGTGAGCGTTTAACAGCGGCTTTCACCTGTGCTCTATTAAAGACCTGAGGGTAAATGCCAGAGTGACTTACACCTCTGAGACTGATGAGAGAAAGAAACAAGGCCGCCTCGGTGCACCAGACCTAGCCATTAAAACACCACTGCGCCTCGTCCCGCACAGACAGAACTCTCTTCTCTTTTTGGCTAAATTTAATATTTCTAATTCAAGAAACATTATTTATATATAAATAAAAAAACCTAACTGAGAAAACTGCTACAATTCAATTCATTTTAAAGGTTGCACACTTCGCTACATAGTAAATGTGCGGAACAGTTTGTGTTTGTGTGTGTGTGTGTGTGTGTGTGTGTGTGTGTGTGTGTGTGTGTGTGTGTGTGTGTGTGTGTGTGTGTGTGTGTGTGTGTGTGTAAATATGATCTTAATGTCAGATATGTAAAATGAATTACATTTCATACATGCTGACTTTCTCTTTAACTACTTTAAATGTGACTTGAAACTACTTGGTTCTCTGGTTCTCTACTTATTGTGAGTTTATTATTCTCCTATTTTTTTCTGTCTTCTTTAGTACAAAGCAAAAACAAATCTATTTACTCTATTTACTATTTTTGCTTAACTGCACTGAAAAAAACTATTCAAAGATGATTCCTTGGATTTACTAAAATTTTTTAAGTTAAGTGGCTGTAAACTATTTATTTAGGCTGAATTTAAACAAACAAATTAAGTTGAACATTGATAAATTCAAATTGTTTGCTTAAATTCAACACAAATAAAATGTTTGCAACAATTTTGCAGACATCAGTTTGTTCAGTGTGTCAAGATACTGTACAAATTATATAAAAATGTAAATTCTTGAAAGTAGACTTTAATCCGTTACAATTCATTTAAATAATGCAAAATAATTTGATGGCAGAATATAAAGGTAGACTAAACTTTGAATTTTTTTTAAATGTTGCAAAATAAACATAATTTTCTAATGTTTCTATGTTATATTAAACATATAATTTAGCACATGGATTCATTTTCCATTCATATTTATTTATTAAAAAAAAACATTAACTATGAAATATTTTCACAGCATGTCTGATATTATTTTGTTTCTTCTGGAGAAAGTCTTATTTGTTTTATTTCGGCTAGAATAAAAGCAGTTTTTTATTTTTTTAAAACCATTTTATGGTCAAAATTATTAACCCCTTTAAGCTATATATTTTTTTCGATTGTCTGCAGAACAAACCATCGTTATACAATAACTTGCCTAATTACCCTAACCTGCCTAGTTAACCTAATTAAACTAGTTAAGCCTTTAAATGTCACTTTAAGCTGTATAGAAGTGTCTTGAAAAATATCTTGTCAAATATCATGTACTGTCATCATAGCAAAAATCATAGAATTCAGTTATTAGAAATTAGTTATTAAAACTATCATGTTTAGAAATGTGTTAAAAATATCTTCTCTTTCTGTTAAACAGAAATTGGGGAAAAAATAAACAATATAATAGGGGGGCTAATAATTCTGACTTCAACTGTATAATATGAAATAGTGCATCCATAGTTTCCTGACAAAAAAAAAACAGCAAATGTTTGAGCCAACATGCAAAAACTATTTGGAAATTGTTTTTAGAATCATAAATATTTGGTAAATTAATCAAATTACTGACCAAAATGAGAGTCATAAACTATTCTGATCAAGTGACTAGAATTAAAATTCACTTCTCGAGTCATGACTCGGACACTAATAATAAATAATAAATGTAACAAATTTCAAAAAAATTTTAAGATTTCACATTTTAAAAAAACATTTTCTTCTGTATGCAAAAGAACTTGAAAGACGTCACTGTGGTCAACGTACCTGAACT
Organism: Danio kyathit; assembly: GCA_903798195.1. Taxonomy (NCBI): domain Eukaryota; kingdom Metazoa; phylum Chordata; class Actinopteri; order Cypriniformes; family Danionidae; genus Danio; species Danio kyathit. The sequence goes on along the minus strand of LR812537.1, from coordinate 37,747,555 downwards.
GTCGCTCTTTCCTTTGCTGCTCCTTCTCTCCGGCTCAACAGGTGACATGTTCTGTCTCCCGTACTCTCCAGGCACGCATGACACCCCAGAAGGGTCACTTCCAGTGAGTGTTGGGTTACCAGCACACATGCCCTGCGAACCCGCTCCAGTGCCGCACATTTCTGGAGCAGCAGCATTCGGGTGCGGCAGACAGAGCCCGTGCCGCTCGCCCTCTATAGATGGCATCTGCGGGACTAGCCACTGATGATGCTGCGGGTGGTGTGGATGCTGCGGAGTGGGGTGAACTCTGTGATGAGCTCCTCCGAAACTGCTCTCCTCCCCGGCGTAGCTGCAGGGTGGTGAGGGTCCCGGGAGGTCGGGGTAGGAGATGTGATCAGAGCGGCCGTGGAGGGCCTGGGTGAACGCTGGGTGCAGAGCTTGAGACGGGGCGTGCGGGTTTCGAAGGCATCCGAACAGAGAGTGATCCATGATCTACAGATCCACAGAAAACACACAGCCTCGCACCCGTGTTCGCCGTAGTCCAGGCGAAAGTAAGAGGGCGATGAAAGGCAAGGCCTTCGGTAATCCTGAGCATGCAGCCCCGTTGCCAGGCCAAAAAAGAGGGTAAACACACACACACCCTGCGAAAGAGGAAGCTCGGGTGACAGACGAGAGTAGAGAGAGAGAGAGAGAGAAAGAGAGAGAGATAGACAGAGCTGTCGGGGCCCGAGTGGAGACTGCGCTGCTGGAGAAGTGGAGTCGAAGCGAGAGAACGAGGGAACGAGGGAGGGGGGGGTTGAACGCGGTGCTGGAGGAATGGATGTTATATATAGGGCGTAACATGAGAGGGAGGTTGGGTCGCTACTGACCACATGCATACAATCTTCCTCCAGAACGGCAAGGTACAATAAATCTGAGGCCAGCCAAGTAGTTCCGGGCTCATGAAAATGGAGGGGGGGGGTGCGATATTTTGGACTCAGGCTATTCGATCTCATGGATGCTTTTTCTAAGAAATGAGGAGTTGCATAAGCAGCTAAAGAGTGAGCGTGATGGAAGGGGTTATGGGGGTTTGAAGGATGAGATGGAGGATGGGGTGAGGGGTGCTATCTGGTGTCAGTGTGTTTACCTAAAATCATCTGCATAGTTACATTTACATGTTGTCATTTAGTAGGCGCTTTTGTTTAAAGCGATATAAAATCGAGGAGGCATTCAGCAATTCAACAAGAAGAGGCAATACATACAAGAAGTGTTAACTATACAAACGAACTGGTAGTGCTCAGAGAATTTGGTGCTAGAGCCTCATTTACACTACGAGCGACTCACAGTGGCAAAGTGACAAGCGACCATTCATTTCAACAGAGAGCGAGCGACTTTGGCAACCTCAGTCTACATGAAAGACAGTGACCGTTGGCAAGCAGGTGGACATGTCGAGCGATGCAACAAAGTTGAGAATCCTTCTAAAGTATGCAAATGAAGAGCGACTTTCTTGAGCGACAGCCAATAGAAGCACCAGTAGAGCTCACGTGATGCTCTCTGTTGATACCCAGAGCGACAGGCAGCTACAAAGTTGCTGCTAGTGTAAATGAGGCATAAGGGACAGTTTTTTTTTAAGAGAGAAAGAGAAGACTTTCTACAGGTGGTTTGTCAAGCCCACTCACCTCTGTGAAGCACTTTATAAATGCACAGTGTGTTTTTTGTGGGGGTGTTGATTGTAAGAGCATGCAAATCTGCGTGTCAGAGAGTTAAAGTGTCAGAGAGATGAAGGATTCTATTTTCTACAGGCAGGGGCGGACTTAGTGATTCCGGGGCCCTAAGCAATTTCGGGTATGGGGCCCGATACAATTGAAACTCAAAACATTCTCTTTCATTCATTTATTTTCTTTTCAGCTTAGTCCCTTTATTAATCTGGGGTCACCACAGCGGAATGAACCGCCAACTTATCCAGCATATGTTTTACAGAGCGGATGCCCTTTCAGCCACAACCCTACACTGGGAAACATCCATACACTCATTTACACACATACACCAAGGGCAATTTAGATTATTCAATTCACCTATAGCACATGTCTTTAGACTTGTGGGGAAAACCGGAGCACATGGAGGAAACCCATGCGAACACGGAGAGAACATGCAAACTCCACACAGAAATTCCAACTGATCCAGCCGGGGCTCGAACCAGCGACCTTCTTGCTGTGAGGCGATTGTGCTACCCACTGCGCAATCGTGACGCCACGTTCTCTTTCTATATGGATATTTTTTCTCTGTAGATTCTTTTTTCCTGTAAATAAACTGCATGCTAAAATATATTTTAAGAACCTTTATCTTCCTAATGTAGAATTAAACACAATAAATTCACAAATAAAAAACAAGTTCACAAACTTACTATGTACAGTGAATTAGTCATATTTGTAATTATGTTTTAATATTTGTATGTGCAGTATTGAAGGAACGGTCCACTATTCATGGGGGTCCCCGGTTTTGAAAAGAAGTAATAACGTTAAAATCTTAACGGTTATAGACAGATTTTACAACATATGATGGAAAATTAATAAAAGAGCAATATGATTAATACAGACTTCTTGGCATTGGTTGGGGCCCCCTAATTCCCCGGGGGCCTAAGCAGCCGCTTACCTCGCTTATTGGTTAAGTTCGCCTCTGTCTACAGGTGGTTTGTCAAGCCCACTCACCTGTAAGCATCAACAGGTGAAATCCTAGCAATTCATTATGACTTTGAAGAGGATTGTTTTCAAAAAAAGGCATATCCAATGACATTAAACAGAACTTCTTGTCTACGTAAAACTGCTAAAAGAAATATGTTTGTGTTTTGGATAAAATGGCAATTTGTATTTTTAAATTAAAACAGTTAATCAAATTCGATACTGACAGTCTGTCTACTCTGCAATAATTCAGAATGTGTTGCAAAAATCTGTAACTAATCCAAATGGCAAGCTGGATTTGCTGTTGCAGACATAAAACTATATGCAGATTTCTATAAATCTGTCTAGAAATAGATACGCTGGTCACTTGCAAAAAAAAAATAGAAAAATCTTGAGAACACAGATGCTGTTCATTCCTATTTGTATTTCTCAAATGGAAAACCATATTTCTCTCCCAGGGCGCTCAATGAAACAGAAACCTTTAAAGAGGCATATTTGCTTGTCATGAAAACTCCAAGTTAACGGTACAGGAAAAATGATATATTTTAACGAACATATTACTGAAAACAAAAACTATTTTATTGACTTTTATTCAGTGTTCAAGCTGCGAAATAAAATGATTGAAAGAACCATTTATTTTTTAATTTCACTTTATAGATTTTAACCACAATGAAATAACAACTCTCAGCAATGCAGAGATCATAAAGGATCTCATTTTTTATGTGGTGGAAACTTGAAGAAAGTGCCACTCGTGAAAGCACTGCACTTACAAAAAAAGCTGACAAAATGGAAATAAAAGGGTTTAATCTTCTTTCAACAGTCTAATAAAATGATTATTAATATAGGCTTGCGGCAAGTCCATTGTTTATCAGAATCATTTCATCTTTTGTACATGATTACTTTGCTGTACATTTAATTAAAAAATAAAAGTCAATTGTTCTGAAGATAAAAAAAAACACTTTTCCCCCCAGTTTTATTGAATCCAGAACTCTTTTATGATTGGTGTAGCTCAGCTGGTGCAAAAATATAATAATAATAAATCAAATGAATAAAAAAATCTGTAGACTTTCCACTCATCAATTCAATTCAATTCAATTCATCTTTATTTGTATAGCGCTTATACAATGTAGATTGTGTCAAAGCAGCTTCACATGGAAGATTATAGCAAATTGAAACAAAGTCAGTTCAGTTTTCAGAGATTAAGTTCAGTTCAGTTTAGCTTTTCATCCTTCCACAATATTTCACACAATACACCATAAGCAGCTCTGTATTCACCCTGAATGTTGCTATTCAAAAACATCACCGTCTCAACCAAGCGTCTTTTACATTCAGCACTATCTCTACATTTAGATGACTGCGGTGAACCAAACACGCACATGAGCCTGAACCCAGAAAGGAAATTAGCTTCATTTCGAGGGGAAATGACTTTAACAGACCACCAAAAATCCAATGTGGGTGTTGCAGCTCGGCTCAGACTGACTGCTATGTCCAGTGGTCCTGTATTAAGCTTCAAAAGAAAATATAGTGTTTATTTAACAAATTAGGCCAATTAGTCGTTATGTAAAGTAATCTCTGAGAACGGCCCCCGGGTGCGTATTAATGTTCATATGGTTTCGGTTTTTGCCTCAGACCCTGCGCCATGTCATTGCCCTCAGGTCTCCGAGCGGTTATAAGAGTCTCTCCTTTTCTCCTCCGTAAGCCTCTGTAATAGTGAACCGCTAATTTGACAGGTCCCGAAGGAGAAGGGATTTTCTGCAGGTGACTCCTCTCACCTGGTGGCCAGTTCTTGAATGTGTGTGTGACAGAAGGTTGAGCTTGTCTGACAGGCTAATGCTTATTAGATTTTTGTCAGATTTCGAAGAGGCCTCTCCAGCCTGTCGGAGTCAATCAGACATGAACGAGAGGAAAACCAGACAGATGATTGTTAAAATAGAGCGATAATGCTTTCCGGGATTTTATTACCGTTGTTTTTGGGAGATAATTGTGAGTTTGGATAATAGCTTAGCATCACATATTTGTTATTTAAAGTGATAGTTCAGTCAAAAATTAAAATTCTGTCATTATTTACTCACCCTTCACTAGTTTACTAGTGTTTTTATTCTGTTGAACATAAAAGAAGATATTATGAAGAATGTTGCAGCCATTGACTTCCATGGAATTTACTTCTTTTTAAATTGATAATAATTATTACAAAGTTTCCAATATTCTTTAAAACATCATCGTTTTATATACAGCCAGGTCTATAACATAACATTAGTTAATTTAGTGTGTGTAATAATGTCAAACATTGATTGATTAATTGATAACTCACATGCATAAAATTATTTTTGCTGCTTGTTCAAACTACTTATTTAAAATGAGCTGAATCAACATAATTCCTGTGTTTTTTGGGGGATAAATTAATTATTTTATGTTTAATTGATTAAGTGAACTTAATTGTTTTTACAAATTTAAATGGATTGAACATAAAGCAATTAAGTTGTCCCCCAAAACAACTGAAGAATTGTGTTGATTCAGCTCTTTTTAAATTAGTAGTTTGAACAAGCAGCAACAAAAAACATTTGAGTGTAAATAATATTTACTAGACCTTTTTAAAATCAGAGGATGTATTTGTTAATGTTTTTGTTAATTAATTTGCACATATTTTAAAAAGATTTTTTAAGATAAAATGTCCATCCACTGCAATCGCAAAAATTCAATGAATCCAAATTTGTTTCAAAATGTAAATACTTACATAACTAACATGTACTTAAAAAACAAATAATTTTTCTTTTTCATAATTTGATTGTATTAGTCTTATCTTTTGTTTTGTCAAACACAAAAAGTTATTTTGAAGAACTTTGTGAAATGGTAGACATTGACTATATATCAATGTTTATCAATATCCAACAGAATATTTTCATTTGTGTTCTGCTAAAGATGAGGATGAGTGAACTATATCTTTAGGACTGTATCGGTTTGTCATGCTATACGTTGTCATTTTCACATCATTTCGTTCTGTTCATTTTTAAACACGTTCTATTTTTACAAGGCCCCGTGACGTTCATTAGCGCAGTGGAAAAGGAGCTCGGAGACGAAACCGCTAACTCTGGTATCTGTTAATGCCAGACCTCAGACAGACATTTCCAATAGGATACTGCGAGCGGGTTCAGTGTAATGTGTGCTGCTTTGTAATGAGAGGATGAAAGGAGTCGAAGGAGGAGGAAGTGATGCGTTTCATATTAACACACAAAGACTGGGGGAATATAGAGTCCTCAGAAATCTCTGCTATGCTTGAGACACTTTATAGAAGACTGTGTGAAGCTATTAAAACACAAAAATGGTGTCACATGATCAATTCTTGAACACTTTGAGATTCTTTCAAGTTATTGTCATACGCGAGGGTTGTGTGGGTGTGCATGTACACAGATTTAATTTCTAAAATTAAATACTAATACTAAAATTTTTCAAAAAATAAAACTACAATTTTAATACTATTTCAGTGTTTTGACCGTGGTATGGTTAATTCAATGTGGTAATTTAGTTTAGTTTAGTTTATTTGTTTACAGGGTCAATGCACATTAATAAACATTACTGTAAAATGTGCCAAGAATGGCTATTTTTCATCTGTCGACCCCTTACAGAATGTTAAAAAGTCACACCTAAAATAGAAGCACAGCATAATAACATAGATGCACTATCATATATAAAATACAATTAAAAAAGCAAAAAAAAAAAACAAAAACTGATTGTTTGCAGCAGAAGAGAACAAAAATGTGTCAAAAATACAGTACTAATGCTGACAATGCTGATTTGTCAATAACCAATTTTTAACATGAAACTGAAAAGAACGAAAAGTAAGTGATCTTCTAATTGTTGGTGGGATGGAGTTCCATTTCCTAGCAGCTTTCACTGAAAATACCGACCGACTAAATTTACTTTTTTTGAGAGGAATAATACAATCCCCTCTTTCACCACCCCTAGTAGTTCGGTGAGCATTCATTCTAACTTCCACGAACTGATTTAGTGGTGAAGTTGGGTTATGTAAAGTCCTAAACTGTAAACAAATATGTACAGTAGAAGTCAGAATTTTTGTTTAATGGAGAGAAGATTTTTTCAGCACATTTCTAAACATAATAGTTTTAATAACTCATTTCTAATAACTGATTTATTTTATCTTTGCCATGATGACAGTAAATAATATTTTACTAGATATTTTTCAAGACAATTCTATACAGCTCAAAGTGACATTTAAAGGCTTAACTAGGTTAATTAGGTTAACTAGCAGGTTAGGGTAATTAGGCAAGTTATTGTATAACTATGGTTTGTTCCATTGTTGTTATTTGTAAAAAATATAGCTTAAAGGAGCTAATAATATTGACCTAAAAATGTTTTTTAAAAAAATAAAAACTGCTTTTATTCTTACCGAAATAAAACAAATAAGACTTTCTCCAGAAGAAAAAATATTATCAGACATACTGTGAAAATGTCCTTGCTCTGTTAATCATCATTTGGGAAATATTTAAAAAAGAAAAAAATAATAATTCTGATTTCAACTCTAAAATCCAGAGCAAAGAATTTATTTGGTATTAATTTTATTGAAAAAAACATTCAAAAGCAAAAGCATTTGCTGTTAAAACAACAACAACAAATTATAAAAAAAAAAAAAAAAAAACATCCAAATCATTTGATTTTTTTTCAACAAAACTAAATTCAAGGAATCAATCAAGTAGAAATAAATAGAAATTTTGCTACCTTAAATTCTTTAGTTGATTCAAATGAACTTTTCTAGTCATCTCAACTTACATCAATCAAACTGACTCAATACTCATATTTAATTCAATTTTCCCAACTAAGCAGGTTATATTTCTTTAATATTTAACAATGGTGAAATTAAACTGATTTCTTATCAAGGTTTTTAAGGATTGTTTGTACAATGATTCAAGTGGCTTCAAAGTAGTAATGCTAGCTTGGGACCAAGTGGTTAAACAATAAGTGATATGAGAAATGATCATGGAGTGATAATAGATTAGGGCAGCCTCACATGAAATATGATCACGAATAAGTCTAAAATTTGCTAAACTGAATCTGACCCAGTTACAAACCTTTTTAACCTGTGACTTGAATGATAGTTTTGAATCTATCAAAACACCAAGGTACTTGTACTCAGATACAACTTGTAATATTTCCCCTGATACAAATACATCTGGTACTACACTTAAGCTATCATTCTTAGAAAAGAACATGCACACTGTTTTAGTGATGTTCAATTGTAAACAGCACTGTTCTAACCAGGCTGAGTTTGTTTGCAACTTGTGACACACTACTACTATGAATAAATAGTATTTACGACAAATGGATGGAAGATCATTGATATATAAAGTAAAAAGTAAAGGGCTTAAAATAGATCCTTGTAGAACACCTGTGGATATACCTAAAGGGGCAGATTTGTAATTCTGTATAATAACACACTGTATGCGACCAGACAGGTATGATTCTATTCATTTTAAAGTTTGTGGGGAGAAGTTAAAACCTACTAATTTGGACAATGAGAATTCTATGATTTACAGTATCAAAGGCCTTCCTAAAATCAAGAAACACAGCCCCAAAGACCCCCCCCCCCTCCCATTATCTAATAAAGACTTTACTTTTTCAATGAACTAGCAACTTGCCATCTCACTTGAGTAGTTTGCTTTGAAGCCAAACTGCAATGGATCTAAAGCAAAAGAGCTATTATTTAAGTCATTTGTAATTTGTGTGGCTATCAGTTTTTCTGCAATCTTTTAAAATGATGATTATTTATTTTCTTTAATAACAAAAATAGTTTTTTCAAACACTAAATCTAGAAAAACGATTCAAAGCCTCTATTCAGATGCAAAATTGAGCATTTAGCATGAAGTAATTGTTTTAAATACCATTATCAAATATTTAACATGATCAATATGCGATTCATTTGTTTCAGTGTTCATAAAGCTTTGATAAGATTAGATAAAAAGCATAGCTGATTATTGTTAGGTCATATTGCTCAAATGCATTAAATAACATTTACCAACACATTTTAAGGTGAAATGTAATTTTTTCTTGTTAAATAATGTAGTGATATTTTTAATAAATAGAACCTTATTCTAAATGTGCATTCATTTGATAGAAAATTACTGTAATTGCAATTACTGTAATTTAATGAATCTTAATTTGTATGTAACTTTCAAAGACATTTAATGTTTGGATCCTTAATAGTTTTAAAATATCAAGGTTCACCACCTTTGTTTGTTTTCCTAGATACTCTTATATATCATTACATTTCTTTACTCATCTACTTTTATAATTAAATTCACTAAATGCCATATATTACATTGACCAGCCCATTTATTAAATCATTAGCTATGATTTACAGTTTAGTTGTGCATTTTCACTGGCTGCTGTGCTACAACAAAGTTTAGTGTCCATCAGTGTCTTAATCAATAGCATCCAGACTGGAGCTCCCTGCATGTGTTTTAATACATTTTAGAGTATCTGATTGAGACTGTACAGTCAAAACGTCTGCGCTCATGACACAAGCTGAGGCTAATATATTCCATGCAGAGCCTATACACTTTGTCTTCGAATTTGTTTCTGGTGGCCACAAAAAAAGTAGTACTGGCATATGTTAGACGCTGAAAATGAAGAAATGTTGCTGGCTATTCCAGCTTCACTCTGTACCTCCAGCGCGACATGTTGTTCTAATATTAGAAATAATTCAGAAAAGTGAAGTCGACATCCTATGATTTAATGGCTTTTCTGCTCCTATTAAATTCTTCAAGCAATGGCCGACATCTTAAACTACGTTTTACTTTGCCTATGGGTTTTGTATTGGCATAACCTTTTTATTCTGTTTCATCTCTGAGCATTTTAGCCACAGAGCTGACGCTAATGATTTTCGTGCATATGTTTTTAACAGACACAATCTCAGAATATTCCTTGCTGGGATATAGGGCGGCATCAATCTCAATTTCTGGATCGTTCTTGTTCATTACTAAAATACAGGCACCAAGACTCACATACCAAACCATGAAGGACACATTACCTCACTGCTCTTATATGGAGAAGTTTTCCTTAGAGAATTACAGATTTAGGATTTGCTTGTAAAAAAAATAAAGTCTGCTTACTGTGAAGGGCAAACACTGTCAAACTGCCGATTATGCCTGAGGCTGATTTGAATATTTAGTGACATAATTTGATATTCACTGCTAAAATAAAAAATGTTTTTAATGGTAAGGTTTTAGACTCAAAAGACTGACACATCGTTTAGAAACTATGTAGTCTTTATGAAGGTGCCTAAATATCCTTTAACTATTACATTAGATTTTTTATATCCCATTTAAATTATTACAGTATATGTTAATGTAGTCATCTAGCCTAATCAGAAATAGAGTTTTTTAAAAAGTCATACTCCAGTCTTCAGTCACAAGATGACAAGCTGATTTGATGCTCAACATTTGTGGTGCAGTTTTCATAGTTCACCAAAAATGTTTTGCTTTACTCCTTCCCATGAATTAAAGTTTTGGAGTGAAACATACTGTGATTTTTCTCCATCTAATGCAAATGATAATATCCTAAAGTACAGCATTTGTAACAGTCCAAACCCTATGTTAAGGTCAAATTAATGCATTCATCTCGAGTAGCCTGGACCAAGATAGGTATTTAGGGTAAAAAAAATAATAATTAAAATTTGAGAATTAGTTTTTTTCTTTTCTGAAAATGCCCATAAACAAGACCCTTGGGTTTGTATAAATACAAAAAACAACAACAACAACAACAACTATTTCTCAGCGACAGAAGTGACAGCTTACATATATCTTAGATTAAGACGTATTAATGAAACTAATCTATTACTGTCTAAAGTGGCAAAAGAGGGAAGGGTTTGCATGAAAAGGGCAGTTTCAGTACGGGCACATGCTGATTTTCACACCAGCAACACAAATACAGACGCAGGGAAGATAGACAGTGACTACATTTACATGGACATCAGTATTCAAATTATTTGCCTTAATCTGAATAAGACAATAATAAAATTAAGATGATTGCATGAGTCGCTTTTTGAATGTTCCTTTCATGATCCCATTTATCCTGTGATATTAACGTACTGTAAACTTAGTAACTAAATCATGATGACTAAGGTATGTATTTAAAAACTGAAAGAGTACTGCTGATGATACTAACTAACTTTGCCTGAATCTGAATAAACATAAACAACAAACATTGATCACACACCTACCAAACCCGTAGAGACAGGACAATCAACATGAACTGGAACTGCATCTTTTTTTTTAAGACGACGAGTGACAAATCCGGATTTCACCATTTCCAGATGCGAAAAGCTCTTGGGTAAAAAATGTTCCTTACAAACATATTTTTGTTGCATGTTAGCAGATCACTGTAATCCACACATGTGCGGCACACGCGATCGGTGCTCTCATCGTGGGAAAAATGGAAGCAAAACCTTCCTTGCGGCACATTCATAAACGCAACACAGACGACCCATGTCTTCAAACAATTATTTCACTTGTTTTAATTATGATTGACAACACAACATGGCATCTCTCTGAACACTTTAACAGCTTCTTCGAAGCTATATCATGCATATTAATAAAGTTGCACCTCATTCACAATAGAGCACGCTGATTGGTTCGAACCAAGTCTTTCTCATGAATTAATGCTGAAAACTAAAAGACGTCACATTGTACCAGCCAATACAGACATCCAGTCTCCACGCTGGAATTTACACAATGATCTGATCGCTGTGACACAGAACCAATTTTCACTTTTTTGTGAAATACATGTGTCCTAATAGTGTTTTTAGCAATGTGGGACATGTATATGACTGTCAACATCTCAATGGTTGATTGATTGATTCTTTAACTAATCAGGTAAGTTTCTGTTGAGCTTATGAACACAATGGCTAATCAGAACCGATGAGTCATTGCTGAAAATGCTAGTAGAAGTGTTGAGTGTTCAGGTTTACTGACTGAATCCTGCCCTCTCATGAATCTTCTCATTATAAACAACAACGTGCTGAAACAGTGCAAAAAAGAAATTAAATTTTACTTCTTCAATACCAGGAGTTTTGCATAACTCTTGTTAAACTAACAGCATGGATATTATTACAATATCAACAATGATTTTTGTTATAATACTGCAGCTATACACTATAGGCTCCCTACTGTATTTTACTGTACATGTATACTTTACATTCTATTTTAAACTTTGTATGTTGTAATTGCAACCCAGGCTCATTCTGAAAACGTACAGCTATATACATTTCTGGAGAGCTCCAAATATTTCCCAGGAGCACATTTTTGCAATTTTTATTTTCACGAATCCACCATAGGTGTACGCTTTTTCAGATCTCAAATTTCTCTCGCGAGTGCCATTCACACCTGCTGTTCTCACATAAATCCACCAGAGGCCGCTGTCGACTGACTGACAGAATGACTGACTGACCAATCGACTGACCCACCCTCCTCCTTCCCTAAACCAAAACAATAGATTTTTCAAAAGCACCGATTGACCTGCCCATCCCATCCCCTTCCCTAAACCCAACCGACAGTTTTAAAAAGCAATGCAGAAAAAGAAAAGCCCTCGCCTGGTTTTTACCACGTTTTCAGATTTTACTACATTCTCACCCTGTTATTTCTTTGTTTATTTTATTTTTTTGGCTTCTGTTTTTGTCTTACCTGCTTTTTGGAACTGTTCTTCGCCAGACTCGAACCCCGTTGTCGTGGTTAACTTCTCTCTGCGCCTCAAGTCCGTCGACGTACATGGCAAGCTAACTGGACAACTGGTAACAGTGGGAAAGCCGTCCCTACGGAGGTAAACAGTCAACTGGTAAGCACGAAAAGGATTGCCATCATACCACCCCGTAGTGTTTTTTTAAAGACGAAATGCAGCCATACATAGCTCTGGCTGCATAATTCGCAATCTCCAGAAATGTATATAGGGCTACGTTCAGAATGAGCCTATGTTGTGTATTTGGTAAAAAAAAAACATAATTAGTAACATTATTAAATTTTATTTCAAGTTAGTTCCTATCCCAGTGTGAGACACATAAATCAATAGTGTTTATATTGTAATTTATACTGTTTAATCGTGTAATTTAATAGTGTTTATACACATAAATATGATAGTGTTTACACATTAAGGAGCCTCAGAGTATCCTTCGGCGTAGAACAAATGATTATTTGTAAATATTTACCAAAAACAAACCATGTTTAAATGTTTCAAATCAGAACAAAATATCTTCCACGAAAATTGCTAATCTATCTGACAAAATCAACAAACTGTGCATGTATCACTAGTGAAAGAAAACTAGCAGAAGATAATGACAGACGCTTTCCTCATCCAACAACACGTGTTTACACGTTAAACTCGAGCAAATCATGCCTTTTCAAACAGCACACCAACACAAGCTAAACGCTCCATTCGTCCAGCTAATGACTGCTTGCGTTTTTCTCCACATGTTCAGTCCTTCTGTAATCAGGCCGTAATTTACTATTTTAGCCCTGTGAGCGCTAATTCTGTTGGAAGATTAAGTGTAAACATTATTTGCGGCTGGCACGGCGATGCTGGGATGCTGTAAATATGTGAGCTCTTAACAGAAAGCCACAATCACATTGCTCTGAATACACCATTTTCTTTGCTAATGAGCCGTGTCGCACCACCATGCCATGTTTACGTGGAAAAGGGTTCACCTCTTGTGGGCGCTGATTAATCTAGAAGAAAAAAAATAGGAAAGAGCAAACCACAAGTGTAACACATGCTCTGTCTCTGTCTTTTTTAGACTGTACACAAACAGTCTCTCTATATCTGCCAATGCCTTCTCTATACAGTCTCCGTAAGAGTCCGTCAATGTAAAAGCAATCAGTTGCAGACACGAACACACACACACACACACACACACACACACACACTTATAGAAGGATAAAGATGACCTGATGATGTGTGTTAATGAAAATCTACATAGCGTTACCTAACAAATAACTTTATAAAACTTTAATTATACAGTGTAAAAATATCCATAAATATCAGTTTATTAATGTTTTTGAATTGCATTACGAGACCTTGATCTTTCTTCCAACAACTTTTAATCTTAAAAACTTCAAGAAAGTGAATTTTATTAACATTTTTAATAGTTTAAAGTGATTGTCTGGCTTGGTGTTGGGCTTGTAATAAACTGACTACATTTTCAGTCTTATTTCTCTATATTTTATTTATTACTTATAGTATTTCAAACTACTAAAATGTCAATAAAGGTCAATTTGTTAAGCTGTAGAGCTGAATTATCAACATCAAAAGTCGACGGTGAAAAAGATCAAGATCCCATAATGCAACGTAAACACTTGCTTTTTAACAGATTGTTAATTAACAGATGTGTTTTTAGTGTAGCATATGATTATAAATTTAATGCCTGTTATGACTTAAAAACAATGTCAAAAGTGCATGAGCTTTCTGTTTTTGTTGTTTAACTTGAATCACTAAAGTATGTTAAAGTATTGTTATTTGTTTACATTTTTTTTGAAGTTTACTCTGCAATAGTATTTCAAGTATATTTTACTGCTTGTATTTGTTTTACTACGACAATGAAATACAGTTTTAATCCAACAATGTAGCTTGGAATTGCACCCTGCTTGTAACGAACGTGTTTTATAAAAACAATTTAAGTGAACAGTAGATTTCTTATCTTAAGATTATATTATAACATTCATTCATTCATTAATTCATTTTCCTTCGGCTTAGTCCCTTATTTATCAGGGGTCACCACAGCTGAATGAACTGGCAACTATTCCAGCATATGTTTTATGCAGTGGTTGCCCTTTCAGCCGCAACCCAGTACTGGGAAACAACCATATACTCATTTACACACGCTCATACACTACAGACAGTTTTGTTAACCCAATTCACCTATAGCACATGTCTTTGGACTGTGGGGGAAACCGAAGCACCTAGAGGAAACCCACGCCAACACGAGGAGAACATGCCAAGTCTACACAGAAATGCCAACTGGCCCAGCCAGGACTCGAACTACTGTAGTAACCTTTTTGCTGTAAGGCGACAGTACAAACCACTGAGCCCCATGCCGCCCTATAATATAGCAATGCAACAGATATAATGAGAAAACCAAACATGGAGGCTTAATATTTTGTACATACAGCAATGCAGTGGTAACACCTCTTTTTTTTTTTTTTTTTTGATGCATTTTAGTTTTTTAATACAATTTTATTTTTCTGGGGAATGAACTCCAGAAGATGTTATGAAACAACCAGTTACCCTACACTGTAAAAAATATGTTGCATACTTAAATTATTAAGTTGATCCAATGCAACTTTAAAAAGTCATTTCAACTTGCATCAATTAAACTGACTTAAACCATCAAGTTAAAATGTGTTTTACTTAAGTTGAAACCTGATTAACTTTCTAAATGAAGTTAAAGTAACAAAAAAATTTAAGTTGTCACGACTTATGATGTAATTTTTTTACAGTGAAAAAAGCAACGATAAAACAATAGAAATACAACAGGAAAACTGTGAAAAATGCAGCAGTGCATAATGGGAACACCAGTATCAGAAAGTTGAGCAGCAACTTTATTACTCTGATATTTCCTCAAAAAAATATAATAATAATAATAAATCACTATGACAAGTGATTTAAAGGGGTGGTCCACTACGATATCATATTTTAAACTTTAGTTGATGTGTAATGTAGCTGTGTGAACATAACATCTCTGAATCTACAACGCTCAAAGTTCAATGCAAAGAGAGACATTGGCTTTTACAGAGTTAGCTACAGCAAACGAAGTTTGGGGACTACAAAAAAAAAATACATCCGAGTTAGTGAGATCACAAACCCTTCAAGTTACACACATTCACCATGCACACACACCCTGCGCAGTGAAGGCGCGTGGCCAAAGGCGCTGTAATGTTATAGCAGAAAAAGCTAAAATGCCATCCAAATGCTGCTATTTCCACAGAGCTTCTTCTGTTTCTGTATTTGGGCTTCCAAAGGACACGACACAAAGAGAGAAGTGCTTACAGTTTAATTTTTATTATGTTCCAGAGGATTATAAAAAATATATAGCTAGCATTTGACAAAGAACAGCTTCTAGAATCTCTCTCTGTTCAGTGCTGGATTCGGCTAAAAACTCCTCCAACCGACGAAGCTGTGGATTGTGAGCCGCAACCTGTTAGTATTTTTATTTGTTAAAATTGATCAACTACAGGCACAGTTTCTAGCGTTAACGGTATGTTGTAGCAAGGACGTAAACAAGGATGTAAACAACAGGAAATGCTGTTTGGCACCGTTAACAATTTAGCTACAAATTCATATTTATCAGTCAAATCGCTGTTACCACGCACATTGTTCAGCAGCATGTGCAGTGTCTCTCTATGTGGCCGCTTTTCCTGCATTCAACATCTCTAATAACCAACTCGCAAAAGATATGTAAATGTTTTATATTACTTACACATGCTTTTTCCGAATACATGTGAAAGACACTTGTCAGACTTTATTTCAGAGAGCAGGCATGAGGTTTAGCTGTGCGCTCTTCATTTTTCTGTCTGATTCAGGCAGGTAATGCTGCTAACAGCTGCACTGAATGACTGTTTACACAGCGCAAAAGCACGTGCTTGTAGGGGCATGATGTGGAGCCAATCCGCGAATCACAGCACATTATTTTAGCTGACCAATCTGAGCCTCTTAAGGGCTGGCTTTTCAGAGAAACTAGAAAATATGACGGGCGTTTTCATGTTAGCTGAGTAGCTGTATATAATCAAAGTAAGATATGTGAAAAAAATAACATGATTTTCTACAAGTGAAGCATGAGCACACATTGCTTTGCATCTTATAAACACAACCAAGCCTTAAAAAAACACTGTGGACCACCCCTTTAAAGTAAAAAATATTTAAAAGTTCAAGTATTTTTTGCAAATACATACAGTATGCATACTGTGTATATATATATATACACACACTAGCTTTGCTGTACAACCGCCAGTCAGATATATCATAATTAAAATGTTTCTTTCAGTACAGAAAAAAGAAAAAGCAACAGCATTCTAGGCAAATGGAAAACACAGAAATTGTAATCCCGAGAAGAATATCTGAATGATTCAGTAACCCCCTGGCTGGCCCCTCCATGTCAGAACATGTTTTTCATGCAGAGACTGAGGACTAGATTTTATTACACATTTAATGAGACATTTGATTCATGTGCAATAAGGGAAGCACAGTTTTCTTGAGTCTTTCTGTCTCAAATGTTATGAAATAAAAAATGTTTATAATCATGAATGAGCTTTCCTTTAATATTATAATCCAAAACATCGTAAACGTCCTGAATTGCTCCAGCTCTAGAGTTGCACCCAGACTGCAACTATGAGCCATTCATTTCGTCAAAGTATTAAATTCATGAATGACTTGATGCCTTAATGATCCAGTGACTCACAGCAACCAATCACATCACTGAACTGCTTTGCCACTGATAATGTGTGAGGAAAGCAAGAACAAGTCAGTGCAATTTTCCTTATAATTACGTCCATGTCTACAACTCAATCTCTGAATACATGATGCGACCACAAATCCACATGCTTGTATTTTGGGTTAAAACTAAAGCATGGCTATGTTAGTTTGCTTAGTGGCAGACTTTCCAAGAGTTTGACACTTGGCTGTGTTTGTTGAGCAGTGAGTGTGTAAACCGTTAAATGCACGACAAACATATAATTTGTTGAGCAATTATATACAATTTGCACTGAATTTCCCTCTTTAAAGATATAATTAAAGCCAGGAGGTCAAAAGTGCAGGATTTGGATTTAGTCTGCTTTTGTTTTGTTTATGTTTAGAGATGAAGCAAATATCAGAAAACACCAACCTCTGGCATCACGATATATCTGCAGTACATTATTCTGCCTTCTTCCATCTCACAGTCTGTCTTTCTGGTCCATAGATAGCGAAGAGAGAAAAAAGAGACTCCAGCTGCATCCTGTTGCAGTGCTATTGTTTGGTTCCTTTAGAGAGAAAACCCATAGTGAATACGCAACTGTCATGAATGAACAATGTATGCTTAATAATTTAAAGTGAATTAATAATAATAAAACCTTTTTTAAAAATTGTATTTCATCTGATGCCTTGAACAGAACTACAAAATCTGTTTGCTTCTTTTGGGTGGATTTTATTTAATAATAAAAAAAAAAATATTAATAATTTTTAATTTCTTAGTACACAAAGCTAACCTAAATTTAAATGGGGAAATATTTACATTGGCAGCAAGCTGAAATTGGTTTGATTAGGTTTATTTTATTTAAGAATATACATTTCATAAAATTAATATTAAGGAAATGCAAAGCACAAATACATACTATACTTTTACATTTAGATTTAATCATTTACCATTCGTTTTTTGGTAAAAGTGACCTGCAAGTTAGGACAATAGAACAACAAATAAAAATAAATAAATAAATAAACAAAGAACATTTAAATACTGTAACAAGTCCAAAATTCAAGGGCAAATTCCTTCCTAAACTTTTTGTCTGTTGTTTTTATGCAATTTTATTTTAATTCATGCATCATGTTAAGAATATATACTGCATGCAATTAAAAAACTCTAAATCTAAATCACATTGAAACCCTTAATACACAAATTCAAAACTAAACCAACCCTAAAGCTATTTAGTGAGAAGCAGCACTACTGAGCTGAGTCTGAGCCGCGGTACACAGCTGAGATACTGTAACATTAAACTGAAACCAGAGATCAGTTTCTTATGCAGTAGAGTCAATGTGCCAAACAAGTAATATAAACAAACCGGTCATTTATCTGCCTAGCGAGTTAACTCGCATGGTGTGTGCAAACACAACCATGTCATAGCATTCTGGGGTGGATTACACAAAGAATGAATTGTGGGACTCATTCACATGCATTGTCTATCTTCAGGCATCTCATTCCATAAGAAACTATGCAAAATCAGCCAAAGAAATTCTTCCACACACTTTTAAAATAAAGGTTGTATATTAGAACAGTAAAGAAGAGCACTGCCAAGATGCATGTCTAGTTTTAAATGACTTAAAATTAAATGCAGCAATTAAAATCACTTAAAAAAGAGATTATTTTTTGGCTATGAGATAAATCTCTAATATACATACCGAAACTCATAAGACATTCATTCAGCTTCAGAACACAAATAATATTTATGATGATATTTTTCATTGGTTCTCATGTCAAGTTCTGTAACTTGTATTTTTTTAAATTTTACAGATCGTTTTAAACATTTATTTGGGCAGTGGACACTTGAAGTGATTATTTATTTATTCTTTATTGTTTTGTTTTATTTTATTTTTTGAAACGGTGTTCTTTATGTTTATGTTTTATGTCTTTATGTCCATTTGTTGTTGTTACTATGTGAGTTTTTTGTGTGGCACTGTTATAAAATGACTTGACTGCAAACCCACCTTCGAGTTTAAATAAAGTAACTTAACCTAACCTAAGCAAGCTTTGAGCATCTATGACAAAATCTGAAAGCTAACGATGGTTTATTATTGGTTATATGTGAATTGAGATAAATCTTGATCATTTAAGGTGATTGCATATCTCTGGAAGATTTAGAACTACCCTCTCAATACATATGTATGTATTTTTAATCTCTTTATGAACTTTTGAAGCATTAGAGGTTTACCAAACAGATCTTCAGTGGAGGGACAGATGTCTCTCAGATTTGCATAAAAATATCTTCACTTGTGTTCTGAATATAAATCAAAAAACCGGAGCACCAGGAGGAAACCCACGTGAACGCAGGGAGAACATGCTATCTCCACACAGAAACGTCGCCTTTGACATTATAATTTGCAACAAAAATCAAAAAGTTTAACCATAATATAGTGAACGTTTATATAATTTGCACATGTTGCATTGCATTAAAAAGAATAAGAAAAAAGAAAAAAAGAGAATGAAAAGCAAGTTTTAAACATTCAGGTTTAATAAAACAATAGAATTTACAGCAAAGATTTTGTTTGTATGCAGTGTTATTCAATTATTTAATTTCCATACGCTCTCAGAAATATAGGTATGAGAGTGGTGACGGGGGCAGTTTTCAAATGGTACACTTTTGTACTTTTTAGGCACTATTGTATACACTTTAGGTACGAATATAAAATCCCCCCAATCATTATAAAAATTAATTTATTCAAGTCAAATTTTATTATATTTAAGTGCTCTTAAAATTGTTATTATATACAGTTGAATAATTACCCCCCCTGTATATATTTTCCCCAATTTCTGTTTCTAAACATAAAAATTTTAACAACTAATTTCTAATAACTGATCTCTTTTGTCTTTGTTATGATGAAAGTACATAATATTTAGCTAAATATTTTTCAATGTACCAGTATTCAGCCTAAAGTGCAATTTAAAGGCTTAACTAGATTAACTAGGCAAGTTAGGTTAATTAGGCAAATCCTTGTATCATGATGGTGTGTTCTGTAGACAATCAAAAATATATATATTTTGCTTAAGGGGGCTTTCTTTAGAATAAAAAAAAATATTATAAATATTTCCTGCTCAAACATCATTTGGGAAATTTTTGAAGAAAAATAAAATTATAATTTTGACCAACTGTATACTGTATATACACAAATATCACAGAAAAACTAAAATATTGCATACGAAAACCTTTTTTCACATACTGACATGCTTCAGAAGACCTGATTCAGTGGTGCTGAATCCTGTGACACGATCAGAATAGATTCACACATAAAGACACTGATACACTCCTTTTTCCGCCCACAAGTCTTCAAATTTCTCCTCAGCTTTCTCTCTTGGCTCGTCTCTCTCACTCTCTCGCTGTCTATTTCTCACTTTTCATGCTGTGGTAAATCTGGGAGACCTTAGGCCTACTAGAAGCTTACATATGTCCCTCAACGGGCCTCTTTACCCAGTCTGTAATTAGACCTTGCCATACATACACACACACACACACACACACATACACATAGAGAAGCCAAATTCATATATCCAAATGTACCTCAAACTAGGATATGACATCAGCGTCGGTTAGAAAAAAAAATGAACCAAGCAAACAGAGCAATAGGTTGGCATTTCACTGAACTAATTTTGAGCCTATAGATTTATTGCACACTTCCCATCCCAGACATTTGTGGTAAAGCACACAGCCTTGACCAGATGCCCATTGGCACCACAAGGTCAGCCTGCCATTAGTCAACACTGCGGACCAGCAGCTAGAGCGATACTGTGGATCATAATCTAGTAACTTAGCCAAGGTCAGGTTTGCGGGTATGATTGGCAGTATAATTCACCATGAGATGGGTTAGAAAGGTGGATGTGGGACAGATGAAATTATATCATATGAAATAAAAGGTGTTTTACAGCAGATCTGTCTCAATTTTGAAAAGGTGCAGTGACAGTGAAATATCTAAGAGTTGTTTATTTCACTAGTTGCCTTAAAACATTATGGACGATGTGGTGAATTTGCAGCATATTTTTCTAGATGAACTTTAATTGATAATGATCCACTGTAGTTGGTCCATTTTAACACATAACACTTCCGAATATTGATAGAGACAATATTAGAATAAGAATAAAGTGTTTTTATTTTCTGAAATTGCTTATATGCAAAGTTGAAAGTGCAAAGTTTGTACATTTAAGGACATGATTTGTACCATGGGAAACCAAAATGTACTGTTGGCTTTTAAAACCTGCAGATACAATATTGTACCATCATCAAAGGTACAAATCTGATCCATGAAGGTACCACTACAGTGACAAGACACTTTGTACCTTAACAATGTCAAATGGGTTCCTTCAAGAACTATTTCAAATCAAATCAAATCAAATCACTTTTATTGTCACATCATCAGCAGCACGTGTGCTATGATGAGTGAAAAGCTTAGGCGCTTGCTCCAGACAGTGCAAAATACAGACAGTGTAAATACAACGACAGTGCAAAATACAGACAGTGCAAATACAAGGCAACTTGCTTATCCTAAATGTGTCAATTTATTTTCAGTAAACATAAAACATCAAATACATTTTTAAACAATGTTTAAAAAAAAAAGTTTATTTTTGTGTAAATGCATCTTTTTCCATTTACAATAAAGAATAAAAAATATTTTAACATGAGTCAAAAAATCTATTTTTTGCAAAACATTTTACACCACTTTTCACAAAAATGTTACAGAAATACATTCTCCCATCTACAATACAAAACTTTTTATTTTCTCCAATTTTCACACAATACCTTTGTAATCACCTAAAAGTTAATTTAATTATATGGTTCACTCTGACACTCACTGTTAACTCAGAAAGTCTGGAACAATATATATATATATATATATATATATATATATATATATATATATATATATATATATATATATATATATATACACATATTTATTTATTTTTTATTTATTTTTTGTTTTATGACATTGCTTACCAAATGTTTATTAAAAATGCCTTAAATGTTTAGTTTCCAATACTTATAGTTTTGATTTACCAGTTGTTTTGTATTAACTTAATAATTAATCTTTATGACTTTCTTTAAACATACGCTTTGAAATGATGATTCAAGTTTTAATTTGGAAATTATTCATAAAATCACTTTGCTTTTTCAGTAATATTTATTTTCATGGATTATGTGATAAAGTAGTTATACAACACTTATGTACCTTTTTTATGAGAACAATTAAGCTTCATTTCAATTGTACCATATGAGGTACAACTTTTACAAAAGGTACAAAACTGTTCCTTGTACACCGTGTACCACCGTGTACCTTTTTTCTGAGAGTGTAGAAATGTTTAATATACAAAACAATCAAAACAAGTGCATTAATGAATAACAATTACATAATGATAATAATATAAAACTATAAAATGCAAATAATACCAACATGAAAATATTATGACATTGGATTACATGAATTGTGTTAGTTGAGTAAATGTCAAAAATATAATAGTATGAATAAATAATATAATAGTAATATTATTTACTAAAATGTATTGTTTAATAAATTAATACCATTATTCAACAGTTCATATTTCTTTTCATAGACACACACTTATCGTTTTCAAGAATTTCAGTGCAACTTCATTTAATCTGAATTGACTATATGAAGTACCTATGAAGTTTTATTGCAATTTTATACAATAGCAAATGTATATTCGTGTGTGCAAAAAATTGCTTAAAAAATAATAAATGTGAACGCACTTGAGCTGAAACCAATCGATTGTGTATGTTTAGACTGCCACCTGCTGTTTGAATAGAGCAATGCTTAAGACTGAAATTCATTGCCATATACATGTAGCCCACCAGGTGTCACCATTATATTGTGTGTGAAAATATCTGGTCAGTTTTACAGATCTGACTTTAAAATAGCTACAAAATATTAGAACGGTGTTGTGCCTTTGCATAGGTTTGCACTATACAGACCAAGAAGAAACATTGTAAAATAATTTGTACTGTGCCCATTCATTGTGGTTTGCAGAAGTACAACCTCCTTGTATGGATGAAATTGGCTGCATAGATCTTTTGAATAAAATCTGGAAATGTGCAGTGCATAATATGCAGGCCATTGATTGGCTCACATGACAAATCAACCTATGTTTGCCATTCACTCATCTCACATAAGTTTTGGTGTATCTATAAGTCCATTTTATAACCAGTTATGTGTACATAACAATAAAGTACTGAGAAAAAAAGAAAAGAAAAAAACAAACAAATGAAACATCCTAAAAAAAAAAAAAAAAAGAAGTACTGCAAGTCAGTCCAGTATGTCACTTTGTCAAGAAACACAACGTATCTGCACATATAGAGTACTGAAGTATGTATTGTTGTTTTAGTTGTCAAGTACTCACATATTATATAGACTGAACACATAAAACACATGCATATGACATCAAAATATTTACTATAATATGCTATGACATAAAAGCATAATTTAAAAACATTCATTTTTATACACAAAAAAAATTATAATTCAAAGAATATTCCTTGGATTTACTAAAAAAACTATTTAAGGTAATTGGTTGTAAACAATTTATTTGGCCTGAATTTATTCATTCATTTTCTTTTCGGCTTAGTCCCTTTTTTTAATCAGGGGTCGCCACAGCGGAATGAAACTTATTCAGCACATGTTTTACACAGTGGATGCCCTTCTAGCCGCAACCCAACACTGGGAAACACCCATACACTCTTGCATTCACACACATAGGGCCCTATCATACACCCAGCGCAAAAAGGCGCAAGACCTGTTTCCAAGACGTGTTGCTATTGTCAGACCAACGTAAACTTGATTTTTCGATCTTCATATAAAATTTCAAGAGTTCACACTTAGCTGATGATTGAATATAAGCAAGTTTGGCATGCTGTCCCGGGAGAGAGCCCTGAGCTCAAAAGGTCCTTGAGCCCCGGGCTCCCTCCCATTGCAGGGCGAGAGGGGAGCACTGAGCTCAGGTAGATCTCGAGAACTCCCCCGCCGTGGTAATTGAATATCAGATAGTGCTTCTCTTGAGATAGATACTAAGAAGGGAGCAAGTCTATGAGTTGATTTAGACAATAATTTGAATTGCGTGTTTTTTAATCGGTGGGAGGAAACCGGAGAACCCGGGGGAAACCTACGTGAGCACGGGGAGAACGGGCAAACTCCTCACAGAAATGCCTGCTGGTTTGGTAAAGCCTCAACCAAGGACATTCTTGCTGTGAGGCCACAGTGCTAGGCACTGGGCCACCGTGTCACCCATCTAGGAAGGAGGAGGAGTAGGGGTGAAAGGAGGGGGGGGGGGTTCTTCAAATCGAAGATGACTGTAGTAAGAAACCCTGGCTCTTTATAGTGAGTCAGGGATCGTCTGATTGGACAATCATGAGTGGTTAACGTGTAACCAGCCGTGTTCAATCATAATCACGTGATCCTCTTGAAATTAGTTTATGACTAAACTCCACTTATCTAAATCGTTAAAAAATTCAGAAATCGTTTTTTCAGTGAACCCATTTTCAAAGGTTATTGTTTTCAGGTGACCAAAACACATCACATTTTTAATTTTTTAGTTGAAAATGTTGTTGTGTACACATGTACTTCATGAAAATGTACTTGATCCTTACTAAAGGACTTGTAAAGGTGTCTGTGAGGAAAAGCATCATTAATGAATTGCATTATTCAACTACAACACACAGATCATCACTTGTTTGGGTCATTAGACAAACCCACGCTAAACTGTTCCAGGGCATTGAGATAACCCTGGTAAACAACACTAAAACACATCCAGGGACTGCAGAAACACCCAGTGAGCTCACCTGTTATTGCTCGCACTCACTTGTGAAATTATTCCAAATGTTTGTGCAAAATGGTCTTTAGTTGCCAGGAGACATGTGTACCTAATTATATTAATTACATAGCAACGAACAGTCTTTCCGCAGTTTTGCTTTGATATGACTGATGGCACATATGAACATATCAGCACCAAACAGATATCAAACATATAATTTGTACAGCAATTAGGCTTGGCTTTCATTTATGCGCAAATTGCAAATGAATAGGAAACTTAGCAGCAGACAGGATTAAAAAAAGAAAAAAAGGTATACTGCATGTCACTGGCCACTTTATTAGATACAAGAACTTTGTTCAGCTTTGTTAATGCAAATACACTCACCGGCCACTTTATTAGGTACACCTTACTAGTACCGGGTTGGAACCCCTTTTGTCTTCAGAACTGCCTTAATCCTTTGTGGCATAGATTCAACAAGGTACTGGAAATATTCCTCAGAGATTTTGGTCCACATTGACATGATAGCATCACGCAGTTGCTGCAGATTTGTTGGCTGCATATCCAGTTTGCAAATCTCCTGTTTCACCACATCTTAAAGGCGCTCTATTGGATTGAGCTCTGCTGACTGTGGAGGCCATTTGAATACAGTGAACTCATTGTCATGTTCGAGAAACCAGACTGAGATGATTCATACTTTATGACATGGCGCGTTATCCTGCTGAAAGTAGTCATCAGAAGATGGGTACACTGTAGTCATAAAGGGATGGACAATACTCAGGTTGTGGCATTGACAAGATGCTCAATTGGTACTGATGGGCCCAAAGTGTGCCAAGAAAATATCCCCCACACCATTACACCACCACCAGCCTGAACTGTTGATACAAGGCAGGATGGATCCATGCTTTCATGTTGTTGACGGCAAATTCTGACTCTACCATCCGAATGTTGCAGCACAAATCGAGACTCATCAGACCAGGCAATGTTTTTCCAATCTTCTATTGTCCAAATTTGTAGCCTCAGTTTCCTGTTTCCCACAGAACTGCCGCTCACTGAATATTTTCTCTTTTTCGGGGAGGGGCTTGGACCAGACATGAGTTTCTGCAGATTTTGTGTGATTTGGATGTTTAGAAATGAAACTAGACAGTTGTTGTTTAATATTATTAGTGATTCCTAATATGAAATTTAATGGTAAGCTTGGCAAGCAGTTTTGGAGAATTTGATGTTTCCCTATTCAGACAGAATGCCTGAGCATACTGCCTGAGACGTGTTTCAAAGATGGCCGGCGAGAGAAATAACTTGCCTTAAAGGGACTTTGGCGTTGTTAACCCTTTATGACCACATTGTGTCAAAAAAGCTCAAATAATCTGAAGCTGGTTTCTTAAACATAGCTCACATATCCTCTGCTCTAGTTCTCAATCCAGTGGAGTAGAATGGGAGATTACCATCATGAATGTGCAGCCAACAAATCTACAGAGACTGTGGAATACTGTCATCACAATTTGGATCAAAATTTCTGAGGAATACTTCCAGTACCTTGTTGATTCAATGCCACAAACAATTAAAGCAGAGTACAAGCAAAGTATACCCAATAAAGTGGCTGGTGAGTGTATATGGTTTTTTTTTTGGGCCACACAACATGTTCATGCTGCTGGATATGAGAATGTTTATTAAATCACTCAATCACTCTTGAGGTGTTGACAGTAACCAAGACGGTGCTAAGAGCATGAAATATACAGTCTGTCAGGCAATGACAACATTGCCTTCTGATTTTATATGACCTAACATAATAAATTTGCATCTGATGTGACTGATATTAGTGACTGAGGTTAGTATACTTGTATATTTTTGCTTCATTGTGTATTTGCACAGAATTTGTAGAAGGTAGTCTTAACCCAACTGTATAAAGACTTCTTGAGGAATAAACAAAGTGGGACAGCCACACAAGCACACTTGGCACAGTACAATCAAATATGCTCATTACGTTGCCAGAACATTTACCGATTTATTTTGAAAGGAGAGGGTGTGCACTACTTTTCAGCAAAACAATGGAAAACATAATCAAAAATAATCACCTAACTGGATTAGATAAACAAAATTTAGCAATAGATACACACAATGTTCCACACTATGAAAACAGGAATGGACCTCACAAAACGACAACAGGCTCTGACCAGGTCTAGCAATTAACAAAAAACCCCACATCACCATTTTTATCCTGGCACCTGCAGTGTTATTTCGACAGCAAATTATGATTTAGTTTTAGTCTTAGTCTTCGGTCTAAAATCCATTTTAGTTTTAGTCATATTTTAGTCTTCTGGATAATTTTCGTTGACCAAATTTCATAAGATTTTAGTTGACTAAATATACTCTAGTAGAAGTGTAATTTAATTCGATTATTTTATACATTTATTTACACAAAATATTCTAACTTAAAATTAAATAAAACAGTCTCATTCAAATTTAAAGACTTATATTAAACATTTAAAGACTTATTGAATTTAAGACTTACCGATGTAATAACTTTTAATGTACAATCTAACAGAGTCCATTCTCTAAAGGTCAGCGAGAGGCTATACCATTTCAGTTAAGCAAAAGCAGATACTTGGGTAAATTAAAAAAAGGTCTGAGTTTACCTTTGCATGAATTTTGGGATGATTCCCTAGCATGCTGATGTCACTTTAGATTTGTTGTTTTTATCAGGTATTTCCTTGCCATACGGTTTACATTCTTTTTATCTTGACATCAAACGTGAATCTTCTCTTTCTCTCAACTGTTCCCATTTCATTATAGTTTAATCAGACTGACGCCCCTATGGATGATGTAATCACATCCCGCATCTACTGTGGACCAGCTACTTTGTGCATGTGTAGATCATGCATCAAACACCAAGATTAATTCTAATAGGATATTTTCCAAAATACGTCCCTCAATCAGATTCCCGTCTTGTTTTTATTAATCAACGAAAATGTCAGCATAGTTTTATTACTGTATAGTTGTGGTCATCATCACCTTATTTTTATTTAGTTATTGTCTAGTTTTTGTCAGTAAAACTTGTTCGTCACGAAAATTATGATGAAAACTTTTCATCAACGACACTGGGGACCAGGAATAAGCATGCTCAGAAAACACTGCCATATTCAATTGCATTGAACTTCAAGCATCATAAAAGATCTAAAAGACAAATAATTACATCATGCTTTGAATGAAAGCATCTTAATGTCAGAGATTTATTTCTTTTCCACTAACTGTATCCGAAAATCAAATGACAAGCCTGTTTTGATTACAAGGTGTTAGAGAATATATTTTAATGCAAACTAAACTAGATTTAAAAAAAAAAACACATTTTAAAAATTTGATCTATACCACAATTGGACATTTGTTTATTTTATTTATATAAATTTTTAAACAGAAAAAGATTAAAAGATAATCGGGCCTGACTTAGCATGAATGCTGTTTTTCAGCATGTTCCTACTCTGCAGAACATAAAAACATACAGACACACTTAACATCTCATCCATCAACACATGAGAACAGTACAAACAATCACCAAACATACAACATGAAGAGAGACAGGCTACTATCTCAGTGGCTACAGCGATAGTTGACCATCAGATGACGAGGGTGGGATGGGGTTTTTTAAAAAGTGTCAGTGTTGGTATTGTTTTTAGATGTTGTGGAATCTCATTCCAGGCTTTTGTGAATGCATGAAAAAGATCTTTGTCCATAACAGTTTTTAAAACGGTAACAGCAGACATCCATTTGTTGCAGATCTGGTGGAACGATCAGTCCTTGTACTAGGTTTTGGTACCAAATCACAAAGGGCTGCTGAGGTAGCACTATTTAAAGTTTGATAGTAGAGTTTAATCCCTGTGTTCATAATGCAACTTTGAAATGATAAAGCATTAGAGACTGGTTAGAGACTGAGCGCAAAACAATAATGTGTCCATCCAGAAAGTCTATTGTGGATCTTATAGGCCCTATTATAGTCTGGCTATTGGCTCCAAGATATCACTTGTTGTGACCAAACAGGAAAACAATATGACAAGGTGGACAAAATTATGGCATGAAGAGAAGTTTCTGAAACAGAAAAAGACAAATTTGTCCTAATTTTCCCATAAACAAATAGTTTTTGCTTCAGCTTTTTACAGACATTTTGTACATGGTCGCATTAAGTAAGGTAAGAGTCCAGACTGATTCCCAAATATTGATATGTAGATACAATGGAAAGTTTTTGATTTTAAAAAGTAATGGGATTGGATATGGACAATTTTCGCCTAGGTGAGTAAAAACAAATACATTCTGTTTTCTTAACCTTAATAGTCAAATGATTGTCTTGCAGCCATTGATGTAAATGCTGAAGATCTGTATTTAATTTATTGTTAATTGTGTCTGTACTTGATCCAGACACAAAAAGCGCAGTATCATGAGGTTACAATAAAGTATCTGAATGTTTAATTATTACCTGAGGGATTTCATTGATAGACATCAGGAAAAGTAAAGGTCCCAAAATACTCCCCTGTGGAACCCCCATAGAACAATCTAATGCCTGCAATGTTGTTGTACCAATTATAACAACCTGATAATATTGGATTATTGGAATATTGGATTGGATAAATATGATGAAAACATATATATTGCAAAAGAAGAGAGACTAAAAGAAATCAATCAATTTGTTTAAAAGAATAGTATGATTAACTGTATCAAGGGTTTTTCTAAAGTCTATGTTGCTACAATTAAATATAAAGTAATTAAATGTAATAATTCCCAAGAATATGTTTACCATAGCACCATTGTCTCAGAAAAAAAATTACAAAAAGGTATTAATTAATTATATTTTCTTTTATTCAGTTTACACTTCAATAGTTTACAAATGGCATTATTTAAAATATTTAATATATAATAAATCAACAGTCAAACCATAACTCTATGTCTCTTATTTTTGAGTTGTTTTATCCAACAGTATTGATACCATATGGTTGACACCCTGTTTTAAGCATTTCTAAAATGAATGCTCTTTGACAGGAACATTTGAAAATGATCATTATGATTTACAGTTTTTCAGTGCAAAGTCATTTAATGTTTTCAAAGAAGTAGAAAAAAAATCAATGAGATCACTGACACTTCAAGGAAATAAAACGAAAAAAGATCAGCCAAATCTCTTCTTGTCTGCTTCCAGGAGAGCAGTGGACCGAGACTTCGAAATCCTATCCATGACCTCTGTGGGTGGTCAAACCATTCGACAACATCAGATACAGCCAGGTGATCACACAGTGGTCACAAAGTGTGTAGCGAACACACAAACACAGTCCCTACATGAAATCAAACAGATATTTACAGAGCTGTCAGTTTAAGATTTGTTTTGAAAACAATTCGAAATGCTTTCCCATGATTTCCCAATTGTAAAGTTTGGAAAGGATTCACCTCCCAGCCCATCATATGTGCTTTAAACTGACATTTTAACTAAACAAACGATCACACTGAGATGAAAGAACTATGTTCAAATACAATCTTTAATCATGTGGAGATCAAAATTAGATAACCTACAATTTCCTAAATTGAGATCCCTCCTGTTAGCACAACTTCAGATATGACTAAGTAGTGAATAATATGCATATTTCATAAGTTACATATTCTGTTAACCATTTAAATTAGATATTTGAAAAAAACATTGAGATTCAAGAGTTCGCCCTTAGCTGATGATTGATTATAAAGTGTGTTTGGCATGCTGTCCCGGGAGAGAGCCCTGAGCTCATAAGATCCTCGAGCCTGGGGCTCCCTCCTGTTGCAGGGCGAGAGGGGAGTTTGAGCTTAGGTAGGTCTCAAGAACTCCCCTGCTTGATAATGGTGAATGTAGATTATGAATAGCTATGGAAAACGCTTGTCTATGATGTCGATTTAGTTTTGTCAATTTACTTACTGTATGTTACATGTTTTTGGTCTGTGGGAGGAAAACGGAGAGCCTGCGGAAAACCCACACAAACACGGGAAGAACAAGCAAACTCCACACAGAAATGCCGACTTGGCCAGGTAAAGATCTGAGCCAGTGACATTCTTGCTGTGAGGCAATGATGCTAACCATTGGGCCTCTGTGCTGCCCTGACAAGCAAAGGGGAGGAATAGGGGTGGAAGGGGGGATTCTTCAAGACGAAGACGGCCAAGGTAAAATAATCTGGTTATTTATAGTGATTTAGGAATCGTCTGATTGGTGGATCATGCGTTTGCTAATGAGGGACCAGCTGCTATTAATCATAAGAAAATTAGTTTTTTAATAAACTTCACAAAATGAAACAACACAGAAATTACAGTTACTGTTGGTAATTTCCTCAATTATCTGACTAAAGCCACCCTAACACTGATTTCAACCACGTTTTGATCGTCTTAGACAAATTTGGGAAATCCTATAAAAGATTCTTATAATCCTAGGCTAAAATCTTTGGTTTTTGATTGTTGGGTTGACATGTTCACCGACAGCAGCTTATGGCCATTGCAATCAGATTTTAACTCGGATGAAGTTTTGACTGTGCCACTTTCCTGATTTCAACTGTGACGAGCATCAAACCAAGAACCAATAGGAGCACCAAATCTGATGATACAACAACTACAAACCACCATGGCGAATTTTCAAAACAGCTTTTTTTCCCATTTTTTAACGCTGTGGGCCAAATTATACTACTGTGAGGTAACATTTCAGAACGCGAGATAGTGAAAGTGTCAGGGATGATGACGTCAAACTCCGGGTGCGCTTTTGTCCTTCATTCTGACATTATGACAACTGTGATCTTACAGTGTGACAAGGGAGCCATGTTGATGCAGTCTGAAATACTACAATCATTTAGGATTATTAAAAATCACACCGTGTGAGCCGGGCTTAACACTGTTTAACTGGCAGCCAAACTTTACAGTTTTTACTCTATTTGTAAGATGGCTGCTCTGAAGTGGTTAAAACCCTCAGACAGTAGATTGTTCAGTTGAATGACAAAGGGATGAAATTGCTTGTAAGGATCTGTATTTCAGCATGTAGTGTCTTGATGCTTAAGAGAACGTGGACTGAAAGATCTACAGTAACCAAACCTCTTGTCAGCAGAATCAAAATCATAATCTGTGCAATCCCCCACTTTAAACATTTTGTATGTCTCTTGAGCTTAATAGACCAGATTTACATAATCATCTCTTTAGAAGACGGCTCCATGAAAAAAACTGTTCAGTTCGACAAGTTCCCTACACAGTATTCACTGCTCTCTACTCCCAGGCAACAGGCTGAACTTGAAGTACTACACTGCTGAACTAAAAAAAGCACTACTCTTTGCATTGTCTTCAGGCAAAACTTATTACAAACATGGGAAGGGCTATTTAACTGTAATCAGGAGATTTGCATAAGTCACATCTCACACACTTAATACCATTTGAATTAAACAAGCTTCTTTCAAACTGAAGTTATGACCGAATGTCCTATGTTGTCCACTTTGCAGGACACTTAACACCCTACACTTCAAACAAAATTGAAGAATGAACTGAGATTATGTTATTATGAACAAAAGCCGAAACAAGGATGTGCAGAATTCTCATTCTAAGCATGGTTCTGTGCACTTCCTGCTCATTTTTGACTGCTGTACAATACAGTCATTTTTCTGTTTTCCTATTCTGATTGTTTTTTTTGTTCTACTAACATAGTATATAAATCACAACTAAAACTAAAAACCTCAAAAGATAATATACATATTTTTTGAATAAAATATTTTTAAATTAAAAATCATAAATAACTTCTTTTTTTTCACTATAGAACAGATCTGATTCTATGAAGGCAGATTCCTAATCTTTAAAAAATACTCTAATGAGGTGTTAGGGTTCACTATTCTCTGTCTGGGTCTTTTCATAAATATCAGTTTGGATAGCAAGGTTAGGTGAGGTGAGCAGGTTAGCTGACCTCAGATCCGTCTGAAACCAGAGACTCTTCTAATAGATCAGGTTTAAGGCTTTTTATCTTAACCGTTTGACCAGCTGCAAGTGTCAGGCATGTAAACATCACAGCTTTTTACTTAATGGTTTAGCTCTTCAAAAAGGACTTGTTTACATCTGCTATAAAGATGTGTGGTCAGTGAAGATTCCGCCATTTTTACCTGGTAGTAACATTCATCTTGTGTCTCCTGTGACCACTTGTAATCAGATTTCTAGAGTATGGTCCTGTGAATACATACATTACTCACACATAAGTGTTTTAGCTTAAATTGCAAGGGAAGAAAGAAATTCACTAAGAACAATAGCAATAGTCTTACCTACATTTTTGGAGTATTTTTTTTTAAATAACAGCATTTTTAGTGGTGGTCTGTTCGTTCTCTTTTTTAACTTTTTAAGCCTTTAAAAAGATAGCCATTCCCCCCCACCCCCACCCCCACCACTAAAAAAATGTAATATACTTTTCCTCAAGTGGTTGCAAACCTTTATTAATTGATTTTTTTCCTGTTGAACACAAAAGAAGATATTTTGAAATACTCAACACCACTGCCACTGACATCAACAATATAAAAAAACAAATGGCAGGAAGTTAATGGCTACTGGTTTCCAACATTCTTCAAAATATCTTCTTTAGTTGAAAAAAAAAAAAAAAAACAGGGTTTGACCAAGCTTAGGCTGAGTTAGCTAATTATGATGTCTGATTTATTGTAACAGCCCTAAAAATGTGGTTCAAATTGTTTATTTAAAGTAAAGTTTTCAGGGTCTCTTAAAAAAACAAAAAGAAAGCAAAAACACTCAAAGTAAGCAGACTCTAAGACAGACTTGTTTAAACTGCAGTAAACCCGTTGTAAATAATCAATAGAACATTGAAAAGTCACAGAAAACTATGGTTATTTGAAATCAAAATTATTTTTTTTCTTCAATACATCTGGCTTGACTGAGTGATGCGTCTGAAAATTAGATCTTCAATGAATTCACAAAATAAAATTATCTAGTAAATTTTTCACCCTAAAGTACTCCTCCCTAAATTATTTCTTCTTTCATACAAACAAAATTGGACTAACAACATCTTGGGTCTTCCCTTGTTTGTAATGGCAGTGAATGGTGCCCAGGCTTTTGAAGCTCTAAAAAGCACATCCAGCTTTCTAAATGTAATTCATGACTCAGTGGATTAATAAATTCACAATTAATAAATTCAGAAAGTATGGTAATAAATTGTTATCTCAGCTTCTTTTTAGCCTACTTCATACATCATAACTCAACTTGTGAATACAGGTATAACAGTTGCCAGAAGACAGTTAAAATAGTTTTAAGTTTTCTTACAAAAAACATCATTTAACTTCAGAAAATGTATTGGGTGAACTAGTCCTTTAATCATTTAATCAAATAATACATCCTAACTGGATAAAAGTCTTCAATAATACTTTGTAAATGGCTGAAATAAAGAAAAGAATGAACTGATTTACTCTGAGATTATTATTATTATTATTATTACTAGAAGAGAAATCTCAGAGTTGGTCACCAACATTCTGGACGCTTACTTCCACAATAAACACAGAATGCTCCCCAAATGTTAGTTTACCTTTTGTCATTTTGATAAACAACTTCTAGTAGATTTATTTCATATAACCTTCCCTTCTGAGAAAATATCCCTTTGTGAATTTAAGATATTGACAAAGCATAAAAAACATCTAAACAATACTTTATTCCCTAATCATTGCACTGACATGCACCTCTTGTGTATTTGACTTTTCTCCATCCTCATTCATATCAAAGTGACATAATCATATTTTATATAATAATACAGTATATAATCCACAAATAAAGGAAGGAGCTGCTTTTAAATGCATACTTGCTTTTACTTTAGAATTTGTCAACACAGGCTTACTAGCAGAAAATGTGCCCTGGTGTACATTTTTGAGAACCGAGAATTACGTGCTAGGGAGTACATATTTTTATATGTGTAAAATGAAGGTTACAGGGCTTTTCCATTGTGACTGGTTTGTTCAGTAGCTCACAGCGAATGACACTAGATTTGGGATGCGGTGTGGAGTGGAGCGGAGTGGAGTTCGAGTCCAGCGAAGCACAACTCCAGAAACCAGGTAAAATGAAACCCAAAAAAGCAGCATAAGCTCGCAGTACAAGCACACAGCCGTGATGGCTTTTCTTTACTAGCTTGCTTTTGAAAACACTATTGGTTGGGTTTAAGGAAGGGGGTGGGTGGGTCAGTCAATATCAAGCTGATATATTATCTGAAAAAGATGTTATTAGGCCTGTCACAATAATCTATATATCGACTTATCGCACAACACATAGACATGACCTCAATCATATCGCCCATACATAAAAAAACAATTCTATCAACATTTTAGCTGATTGGATCTACAATATTGGAGGTGACAGTATGGTTAAAAAAACACTATATATATATATATATATATATATATATATACTGTATATATATATATATATATACTGTATATATATATATATATATATATATATATATATATATATATATATATATATATATATATATATATATATATATATATATATATATATATATATATATATATATATATATATATATATATATATATATATATATATATACACACACACACAGTTGAAGTAAGAATTATTAGCCCCCCTGTTTATTTTTTTCCCCAATTTCTGTTTATCGGAGAGAAGACTTTTTTAGCACATTTCTAAACATAATAGTTTTAATAACTCATCTCTAATAACTGATTTATTTTGTCTTTACCATGATGACAGTAAATAATATTTTACTAGATATTTTTCAAGACACTTCTTTACAGCTTAAAGTGACATTTAAAGGCTTACCTAGGTTAATGAAGTTAACTAGGCATGTTAGGGTAATTGGACAAGTTATTGTATAACGATGGTTTGTTCTGTAGACTATCGAAAAAAATTAGCTTAAAGGGGCTAATAATTTTGACCTTAAAATGGTTCATAAAAAAAATCTAAACTGCTTTTATTCTAGCCGAAATAAAACAAATAAGACTTTCTCCAGAAGAAAAAATATTATCAGACATACTGTGAAAATTCCCTTGCTCTAGAAATAGATCTGGTAGCAGATATCGCAGCCTGTTACTTTTTACCTTGCACTTTTTTGTTAACATTTGTTATTATTCATTTAGGATATGCGTTTTCACGTTCTAATTCCAATGCCTAATCATTCAATTTTTAAAATGTCTAAATTAAATATTAAATGAAATATTTTTAAGAATGAAATATTATTTGTTCTATGGAAGAACGTACTTGCATTGTGATGATATTATATTGTCATTCTGGCATTATATAATGAGTGGCATACAATGGTCTTAAAATGACAATAATATTGCTTATCAAAATATATTTTGGTGTATATATTGTACAACAAAAAATAGATATCGTGACAGGCCTAATGTTAATTATCACAGAAATGTGCACATCAGTCTGGTGGATTTACAAGAAATGGCATGTACTGTATAAGAAAACATGCTCCAGTAAGGTATTTGAGATTGTCAAAAATGTACACAGTGCCCTCTAGTGGACTTTTGAAAACAAAAACTGCAAGACAATGTAGTCCAGGGTATATATATATATATATGTGTTGGTTCTCAAAAATGTCCTAAGTACATATTTCCAATGAGCCTGGGTTGGAATTTATGGTCACTTGTAACCGACTTTAGAAAGTGACAGTATGGAGAACACAACTGCACTTACATTGCTGGCAGCTAGCTCTCTGCAACTCTCACATGGTCGCCCACTGAAGCTAAGCAGGGCTGTGCCTGGTCAGTACCTGGATGGGAGACCACATGGGAAAGCTGGGGAAGTGGTGTTAGTAAGGCCAGCAGGGGGCACTCAACCCTCGGTCTGTCTTGGTCCAGTACAGTCTATACTGCTCGGTAAGCACTGTCCTTCGGGATGAGATGTTAAACCAAGGCCTGACTCTCTGTGGTTGTGAAAAATCCCAGGATGTTCTTCAAAATTGCCCACTGGCCTCTGTCCATCATAGCCTCCTATATATCATAATTGGCTTCATCACCCTGTCTCCTCTCCACCAATCAGCTGGTGTGCGGTCTGGCGCAATATGACTGCCGTCGCATCATCCAGGTGAATGCTGCACACTGGTGGTGGATAAGGAGATTCCCCCCAATGTGTGAAGCACTTTGAGCTTCTAGAAAAGCGCTATATAAATGCAAGGAATTATTATTATTACATTGTACTCAAAATAAGCAGGCTACATGCTTAGATTGTGTAAACTGTAATGATTACAAAATATGCAACATACTTACTGCATAACCTTGTGTACACATACAAACTAGAGGTTTCTTTAGGCTTTAATGTTAGGTGTAAACAGAGGACTGACCATAACTGGCAAGCCAATAGATGTCTTTACTGGCAGGGATAATAAAGATGGATTACTCTCATCTCTACGGAGCAAGAGTGACAACGTTTTATACCCCTATTTTAATGGGGAGAAAAAAGAAAAGAGCCACGGTCTCATTGTGCCATGATCCCATTCAGCCAGGTTTCAGAGAGTGATGCAATACAGATAACCAAAGAAAGGCATGACTCCAAACATGAGGTCACAGGGCGAGAAACAGTGGTGTCATGTGGTTCCATACACACAGCGCTGACACATAATACTTAATGAGGAACAAATAGTGCTGTTTTTTTAACTGCATTTCCTCTCTTCCTGGATCAAATGTCTGCAACAACAAAAACAGTCTCGTGCATTTGCTGTGATGAGTAGTCTCATCATTACCCAAGATACAGAGGATCAGTAGGTTCGCAGCACTTAAAAGCGGCCTAACAAAGCAGCTTATAGACTTCAGCAATGACCGTGGGGCACTGTGACTGTACTATGGGAAGAGTGCATTAAAAAAAAAAAGATATCCTACATAATGCCAGTTTTAGCTTTCCCCTCTACTCCCTGTCTTATGATCGATTTTTCACAAAAATTAACTTAAATATCAGTGTCTCACATTACAGGATTATCACTTGAAGCGTTTCAGGATAACTAATGTTTGGGTGAAGGTTTCTATAAAAAATGACCATGTTTACAAGCACATGATTTTTCTATTACGGTCCATATGTTGCAAAAAAAAAAAAAAACGATTTTATGCTCATTACTGTAAAAGCCTACAAAAAATTCCCGATTCCAGAACGCTTGATCTCACAGCTGCTCGTCATCTCATGATAAACTGGTAATATAATTTATTGATCAACCCTTAAAATTAAATCCGTATGAATGCTAGACATAAATTTATCTTAATTCTAGAAATGTTGGTTTTGAATTTCCAATATAATAGTCTAATAGGTTATGGCTATCAGCTCATATACATTCATGCTGCCAAGAAAGCACTGACACATAAAAGCATGGACTCTGGTGCATCTCACAAAGACATTATCTGCAGATCCTTGCCCTTTTGTAGGCTGTGAGCTGGAGATCAAACTTCTTGGCTTCCAGATCCCACAGATGCTCAACTGAATTGATTTCCAGGGAATCTGGAGGTCAGGGCA
The DNA here is from genome assembly GCA_903798195.1 of Danio kyathit. Taxonomy (NCBI): domain Eukaryota; kingdom Metazoa; phylum Chordata; class Actinopteri; order Cypriniformes; family Danionidae; genus Danio; species Danio kyathit. The sequence continues at coordinate 37,709,158 of LR812537.1, read as the reverse complement.
ACCCTGTGAACTCTTCATCATATTATTCATACCATTTTCTGAACAATGTTTGCAGTGTGGGAACCAATTCAACCAGGAAACATCATTATCTTTACGATACTTGCTATTCCAGCATGATATCGACCTGCACTGTTTGGGAAGATCACATGCAATGTAAAGGCAAAGCTCACGATTTGTGCGCTAATACAATAATGCGTATAAAACCAACACCTGCTTCTTTTTTTTTAGTTTAATGGTATTTGGCTAACCAGTATATTGTGTAATTATGCCATTTAATGCACTACACAAACACAGCACAACAAATGATGCGCAGCAAAGCTGAAGTTTGGCCAGATTCAAAGAAGAGTCGCACTAGTCTGAATTCAGCTCAAAATCGAATTGAAAATTCCCAGCTTAATTTGTCTGGGTAGGTAGCTTGTGTCAAATATGTACTGTGGCGGAGAGAGTTTAACATGCTTCAATTTAAGAAAACATGTGCCATTACAAAAAAAAACTACCAGCAAATTAAGAAAACATCTTCATCTGTTGCATTTTATCAAAACGCAAAACAATATACGAAAACGCGCTGCATTTTCCCACAACACAAAAAGAACGGAACACAACGGAAATGTTTCAAAGGGACCCAAAAACATGATGGACACCGCTGTGCCATGACTATTGTTCAGTGAAGTTGTGGGTGATCTTTAAAAGGTGAGTTTTTTGATTGTTATTTTAATATCTTGATTCCCGTGTCTTTAGTATTTATTAGCTTAAATAACTATAACCTAAATAACTGGGTCCATCATGTTTTAGGGTCTCCTTGAAACATTTCTGTTGTGTTGTAAGAAAATGCAGCACGTTTTCGTAAAATGTTTGCATTGCGTGAAAATGCAGCACATTTTTCAAAAAATGTGCGTTTGTGCCAATTTGCAGCCCGTGTGCAGTCAAACAGATTAAGATCTTTTCTCAATTTGCTGGCGTTTTTTGTAATTGTACGCGTTTTCTTAAATTGCAGCACGTTAAGCTCTCTCAGACACCGTAAATATCCACATGAACTCCATGTGCCGGTTTGTGACCTCTGCAACCTACAAGCCTATCAGTTTCATTAATGCTCTGACCCAGTCGAATATTGTCAAAGTGACTCAGCTCTTTATTCCAAACCATTTCTCCTGCATCTAACACATTATTTACAAGATGTGATTGTTTGCTACCCAGACTGTAATAGAATATGTTGCCTTGTTAAGAGATAATCAAGGACATTCTCATCACATGTGCCTGGTGAGTCAGCTGTCTAGCAAGTAACTATTTTACAGTATAGATTTTCTTCAATAGAATACCTTAGGTTGGGCAGACTCTGTGTGATTTGGATGCAATTTGAACAAGGCAAAAACTCTCACTGTATAAGATGATTGCGTGAGATGTAAAGCCAAAGCTCATGATTCATGTGCACACACTATATGATCCACTTAACTGTCGACACTATCTGTGTGAAATCAACAGCTCACATGCCCTTCTTTTTCTTTTTTTTCCATTTATTGATGGTTGACAAATCAGCATATGGAGCATTTACAGCACATTTTAATTCAATTTGTTGGTTTAATTGGTTTATTCAATTGTGCGATGCCCTCACAAGGACTGACCCAAAAATTTGGACATTTTAGAAAATTATCCACTTGCCAATCAGGAGAGGTTATTCGCCTCTCCGTTCCCCCTGTACACCGTATGAACACAGCATAACAAATGAATCACAACAAAGCTAATATTTGTCCCGGTTTAAAGAAGAGTCCCTCGAGTCTTCCAGCCACAAAGTATATTCCAGCCACAATTTGGTTCTACTTAAAACTTTAAAGATTCCAATAATCCAAGGCCAAAATCTGTGATCTTTGATCATTGGTTTGACATGTTCACCGACAGCTGATTAATGGCTATTGTGTGATAAAAATGTCCCTCCTACAAAGTTCTGGAGGGATCAGATGATTTAAACACTTTTTTTCATGTGACTTTAACTACAATGACCACCAATTCAAGAACCAATAAGAAAACAAAAGCTGATGACACTATCAGAGTAACAACATCAAAGCACTATCAGAGTAACAACATCAAAGCACCGCAGGGAATGTCAAAACAGTTGTGTTTTTTCTGCTTTTATCATCAATGCATGTTACGACCAAAAGTAACGCTACAGATTGTCTATGTCCAAAGACATGCGCTATAGGTGAATTGGGTAAACAAAATTGGCCTTAGTGTATGAGTGCATGTGTGAATGCAAGAGTGTATGGATGTTTTCAGTACTGGGTTGCGACTGGAAGGGCATACGCTGCATAAAACATATGCCGGAATAGTTGTCGGTTCATTCCGCTGTGTTGCCCCCTGATAAATAAGGGATTAAGCTGAAGGAAAATGAATGAATGAATTGTTTATGTTTGCTTTTATGTATTGTTTCAGAATGCTGGTTACTGAACCTGTCTTGGATGAATAATCTCCGAATAAGTCTTCTTGCATGTCTGTGTTTGGCGCATCTTAATTTGCATACAGTCAAGTATATAAATGCATGTTAATAAATTTACTGTCACAAAAATTTAAAACAACATAATAATCAATAAAATACACCCTACGCATTACTCAATGAATACACAAAACCGGTTTTAACAAAGTAAGCCATCAGACAATTGCCCAGCACTAGAACATAAATGTCTTCTGATATGATATAAACTCAGTGAAACAAAAAATTAAGAGAAAAGGAAAAAAGACAATGAGACAGAGAAGAAAGATGAAAAGAGTCCTGGAAGCTTTCTGCCTGCAGATGTTGGCCTAGACCAGCCCACCCACGTTGGACCCAGTGATCTTGATGGCGATGAATGATGATGTCACAAGAGCTCGGGCCAGAGGACAAGAGGAAAAAGCTTATCATCACTGATGCAGCAAAGCGTAAAGTGAACACATACACGCACACACACACACACACACACACACACACACACACACACAGTGTGCATACATACAAAACTGCCAATATACCAACAACCATGCCACGTTCAAAGTCACTTAAATCCTCTTTCTTCCCCATTCTGATGCTCGGTTTGAACTGCAGCAGATTGTTTTGACCATTGCTGCGTCCCAATCCGCATACTATCCGTCCTAAATAGTATGCGAAAATAGAATTAGTATGTCCCAAATCGTAGTATGTTGAAAAGAGTATGCCAAAAATTCCCGGATGGTTTACTATTTCCGGTCAAAATTTTAAGTGTAGAAGCGTCCATACTCTAACCGCTGATATTGCCCACAGTACATTGCGCGTTGGACATGAATTCGATTAGAACTAATGAACTTATATAAAGACGTGTTTGGACATTACCGTCTGAATGCAGAATTATCCAAAGACCTGAGGAGATTTCTCTGCATGAAAGACTCGTGAATGAGAGATTAAGCTGCTGCTGCTTCTCCAATAAGGTAGGAATTAAATGCAACAAAAATGTGGATAATTGACAGGGCTCTTAACTAAGCAACACAACGATCTGTGTAACGAGGAAGAAGTATGTTCCAAAGCTTGCATACTTTTCTGTTACACTCTCAAAAGTATATATTTTTCCTCCACAAAAAACATACATACATTTAGGTCGTAGTATAAGTATGCGAATTGGGATGCAGCACATGTCTACATACCTAAATGCATTGAGTTGCTGCCATGTGATTGGCTGATTAGAAATTTGCCTTAATGAGAAGTTGGACAAGTGTACCTAATAAAGTGGCCGGTGAGTGTATGCAATAGTGATTAGAAAATGTTTCAGCTCGAGAACTTGACTGCTTAAGGGTAAAAGGAGACATGCTAATATTTGCTTACATGAATTCTTAGAAAATACATTTCTCCAGACTGTTTTCAATATTTACATGGGTGGTCAAGTTTGCCGGGTTTATTATCCATTTTTCTGTCTTAACTAAAATGTTTGCTTTATGTTGTTTATGACAACATGCTGCTTTGCCATTTCATCCGAACTCTGTTTTCAAAATATGGCAACATTTAAATTTTACTTTCTGATGGAAATTAAAACTGAATGATTACAGAAGCAAAGATATGCAAATATAATATCTTTCCTCACAGGTATATTTGGGTTTTTATTAAATAAATAAAAGTAACAATAAATAACCTGATCTATGATGCTGAGTTATTATGTCCAATAAATATTGCAACCACAGCAAAGTCTGATATTCATGTTAACAGCTACAGTATGAGTAACTTATAAATCCTGCCCTGGTGCCTTGCTTGGATCTTCACAAATGTTCCAATGACGGCGTTTTCACTGCCAGTTGAAAGAAATACACGGCACTACCTCAAAATAGTCTCGAAGGAAAGCAATATATTAATGTGTCATATTCCTTTCCCTCAAAATTACTGCCAATTGCCACACAACACTGAATTCTGTATATATCCCTCAAAACTACTGCCAGCTGCCATACCAAACTCCAAATCATATTTCTCAAATGAAGTGACAGAACCAACACGTCTTTTAATGATGGAAAAAATACACCGTTGTGCCAGAAGACCCTAAATCTAGACATTGAAGGTACTGATCATCAAGTCTGTATTAATAACAAGGATTAGGTTTGCGCACAGTCTCTGCTTTCATGTAGATGATGAATGAATTAGAAAAATCAGTTGGGCAGACAGTGCAGTGATTATAGTGCCAGGTAGGCCAAATATAAGTCCTAAAAGGCTCAAGACAATAGAAATTATAAAGGATTTCTTTTAGTGCATGTGTCAACACAGACAAAGAAGAAACAGACCTACATCTGGAGTGACTACAACATATCAGACATTAGCTGCTTTTCAGGGTATTATTAGTAGTCATTCTTCGCAAAGCAATATTAAAAGGTTTGATGTTTGATGATTTACCTCAATACAATGTACAATGTTCATTCATTTCAGGTCTCAATTGCTTTAACCTTGATTAGGCTGATAATGGGTAAGTAAAATTGAGTTCCATATTCAACCCAAAACAATTTCTACATAAAATGTAACATTAAATTACAACCGACTAAATGAAAAAAAAAACAGTCTTACCTGTATATGACTTTACAGCCATAAGTCCGACTTGATATAGAGTAAAAAACAACTGTATAGCACCAATTCGGACACTATGCAAAGTTGGAAATAATCAGGTGATTCAATCCACTCGTTTACTTACTAATGAGACACAAGATGGCGGCAAAAACAAACGCGAATTTACCATACATTTTGTACAGCTTGTGCACGCGTTGATGCGTCCGCCATCTTTAAAGGGACATCGTCAGTAATCAATCAAGTAAAAAATGGGAAATGGGATAACGTTTCAGATGTGAGAATTCTATGGTTTTTCTGTGCAAATGGTCATTGTTTTATAATAAGTGTATCCATATGCATGTTTTTCCTCTACTTTCTCATACTAAAAAGAGACATAAAGAAATAGTACATAATATGGTGGGAATGTTGCAATTGAGCAATTCAATTCAAGTATTCCATAGTAACATGCAATAAGGTTGATTAAATCGATCTGACTATTTATTAAAAAACCTATTTACAGTAACTGTTGTGTGACCAATCAGCTTGTAATTAATTTTGAATGTTTCATTGATTTACAGTCCTATAAATGACAAAATAAATTAACAAAAATAAACTGGTCTGTTGTATAAAGAGGCTTCTGTTTTGCAGCTTTCTAAAATCCTAAACAAGAAGGCAAACTCCATAAAAATTAATTGTTTAAATAAAGTGTTACAGAGCTCAGACATTAGCACTCAGCAGGTTTGTGCCTATCCTCTAAGTGCAATCAGCTTAGACATGCCTGTGATAATAGAAACAGATCAATCCCAATAACATCATGAAAGGAGCAGAAAAACACCATGGAATGTGGCATCGTCGCTTGCCAAATTAAATAAAATCACGAACACCCAACTAAATCTTAAGTTCATGTTGTTCTTTCTTTTAAAAAGGATACCTGTTTTGGCCATCCTAGCCATTAATTACAATTTGCCAAACTGTGTGCAGATTTTCTTAGACCAGTCCAGTTTCCAGTCATCGTTTACTCAGATTTCGCATCTCGGTGCTTAACATTCCAAGTGTCATTTTTACTTCATTCTGATTCTACTCCTTCGAAGCCCAAACTCTAACAACAGTAACAGTTTCATAATTGGATGTATTAACATAGGAACAGGGGGCCCCAGAAACACTGAGGGTCTTTGTTTTACATGAGATGGGTTGTAGCTGGGGGATGAAACCATCTCTCAAGAGCATCTTGGTTTAATGAGAAACAGGTGTGATTGCATTGAGACACATTCCCTGCTTCCGAATAGGCCTACTTCCATATATTGAGTAGTACAGTATGTCTGAACTTATGCTGTTTATAAAACAGTAGACAAAATGTACCTGAATTACTTAATATTTCAGATAAGATTTTGAAATGAGCAGCCAATAAACCAATATTTACCATCCCATGAGTCCACAGGAGAGGAACTGTCAATGGCAGTGAAGCAACTGGCACCATAGGTCACATGACACTAGCTGCTAGCTGCGTTCACGTCATTGTAATTACTGTAATTTCAATATGCCAACACATGTTGTTGTTTTCAGACCTATTCACCAATTTGGACTTGGAATTCTGTCTTTTTTGCAACCACTATCATTATAAATGCCTAAACACAGAATACAAATGGGTTATATGCACACAGACTTTTCATTTTCAGCCAGGTAGCCCAAGGGCTTCCGGTAAACTTTCCATTACAAAACTGTCACGTTTAAGATCTGATTTCTTTAAAAATCAGTGCTCTTCACTGTCTGTTAGAAATACGATATGAAGTGGGTCTCAGATCGGACAAGAAGCACTGCAGTAAATTCCATTTCCCCCCGCCATGTCTTTAAAATATGACAGTTTATTTTACCCCAGTATTTTCAATGGAATTTCTGCGCTAGCCTGTTGCTACTGACGGCGCTAGCAGTTACAAAGGTCTATCATCTTGTTTTACGCTTGAACAACCAATTGAATGCTTAAGTCTATTTAACTGAATGTATTGTAATGACATTACAACATTGATGCTGTAAAAACAACCTTGTGAAATTGAAAATAGTCGCATTAAACTTTCACCGGAAGTTTATCGTTGGCTTTAATACTCTAGCTGTGCATAGAGCCCATTAAATCTATGGGGTGGTACAGTGTCATGTAATACAAGTCCTACCACTCAAACAATTCACAGTTCACAAGCTCTTATTACCAGTTGTATGAAGATACCCACTTACAAAAATACTATAGTAACTTTTCTAAATGTGTTAACATACTATAGTAAAGCTTTTGAATTAATCTGCTGTATTAATTCTATAGTTGCTAGGGTAACACAACAACTAGAATAGCTTAAACAAATTACCCAAAACTGTAGTTATCCACAGCTATAGGGTATATTAATTTACAATAAACTAAAGTATACTGCAGTACTTATTACGGTTTACAATTTCACTATAGGTAATACTACAGTGGGTGGCAGAGTGGCTCAGTGGTCACCTCACAGCAAGAAGATTCAAGTCCCAGCTGGATCAGTTGGCATTTCTGTGTGGAGTTTGCATGTTCTCCCCGTGTTCGCGTGGGTTTTCTCCGGGTGCTCCGATTTTCCCAACATTCAAAAGACATGCGATATACAGTAAGTGAATTGGATGAACTAAATTGGCCGTAGTGTATCAGTGTGTGCTGGAATAGTTGGTGGTTCATTCCACTGTGGCGACCCCTGATAAATAAGGGACTAAGCCAAAGGAATATTAATGAATGAATAATGTTACAGTATGCAGTAACTTTCATAACCAAAGAGTTAGAAATACTACAATATATACAGTATAATGCACATACACTATGGTTCTAAAACACTATCATATTTATTATACTATACTATAGTTATGTAAGTTATGATGAAGACATGTCAACAGAGGTCAAGTTCCAAATGCGACTTTTATTAGGAATGGTCTGGCAGGCAGAGGTCGAAACAAGAGCAAACAACAATATAAAGGGCAATCCAAATTGGGTAAATCCAATGCAGTAAACAATCATAAACAAGAAACTGTCCAAGAATCAAGACATGGAAAGAAGAAATATTATTATATTATGATGATTAAGATTATGATGATAAAGATTATGATACCAAAACAATTTCAGAGAGGTGCAATGGAACAGTGGGTAGCGCTGTCGCCTCACAGCAAGAAGGTCATTAGTTCGAGCCTCGGCTGGGTCAGTTGGCATTTCTGTGTGGAGTTTGCATTCCTGCAGGCACAGGACGTCAACATGACCTCACATCGACGTTGTACCCCAAAGATGTGGGGACGTTGGATTTTGTTTGGAAATAAAAATCGGTTTGACGTCAAAACCCCAACGTCAGGCCGACGTCAATGTCCAACGTTCAACCAAAAATCAACCTAAAATCAACCAAATATCAGCTTCTACTCATGTTACACCTTGACGTTGTGTGGACATTACCACTATGACATCTATCAGACGTTGGATTTTGGTCACTTTCCAACACAACCTAAAATCAACCAAATATCAACATAATTAATAGACGTTCAATGGCTAGACATTGAATTTTGGTCACTTGATGTCATGACCTAAATCTAACCTAATATTAATGTTATATGAAGATGTGTGATTGCTGGGATGTTCTACCCATGTTTGGTGGGTTTCCTCCGGGTGCTCCGGTTTCTCCCACAAGTTCAAAGACATATGCTATAGATGAATTGGGTAAACAAAATTGTCTGTAGTGTATGTGTGTAAATGAGAGTGTATAGGTGTTTCCCAGTGATGGGTTGCAGCTGGAAGGGCATGCGCTACGTAAAACATATGCTGGATAAATTGACGGTTCATTCCACTGTGGCGACCCCTGAATAATAAAAGGACTAAGCCAAAAAGAAAATTAATGAATAAATAAATGAATGAATGAATGAATGAATGAATGAATGAATGAATGAATGAATGAATGAATGAATGAATGAATGAATGAACAATTTTCCCCAATTAAGGTGTATGAGTGTGGTGTTTATGTTGAGTTAAGATGTCAATACTATACAACTGTGTGTGTCAGTGTCAGATTGGTAAACACACTCAGCTGTGAGGTGCAACGCATGATGGGAGGTGTAGTCCAAGTGAATGGCTGGTGGACTGTAGTACCCTCTATTGAGTCAGGTGAACACTCTGATAATCGTGACAAATATATATTAATATATCATATTGAACCCAATCAAGTGTTTGCAATGTTCATGTCAAACTAATTAGATCTCAAACAAGCTAAACTTTTCGTCAGTTTGGGCATTTTTATTCTATTTTGTTCATTCTATTTTTATTGAAACCAACTTGTCAGACCTTCACATAAAACACTTAGCAGATGGTGGCAGAAGTCTGATGTTATGAGTGGAAACAAGAAAGTGTTACGTAGGTATCCATAGTAAACACTGAACAGAAAAAATCCTGACAATGGCCTTGAGACATGTCAGAAAGGTTTGTTTTGCTTTGTGCTTTATAAGACATCATAAGAAACCATCAAAATCAGCAAAGACCTGTCAATGCAAAACACAGCCGGGGGTTAAGCTGTAGCTTTGCTGGGTTATTTTAAATGAAGCAAATAAGTTTTCTATTCTACAATAGATTTTCTTACATTCATATACTGTACAGTACAATACCACTGACACTTTTCTTACCAGCCTTGGATTAGTATTGTAGGTGAAGTTTCCTCTCTAAGATCCTGTCTGGCCCTTTTCCTGGTTATGGTTTATCATGATTAACCGTGCATTATTACAGTGAGAATTGTTACCACATGCATTGAGCCTCCAACACACTTTGAGAGGAAGAGTCAAATATACTCTCATAAGCCATTTCACAGGTGTGCTCTGGTGAATAATATCATGAAAACATAAACCTAAATTCAAAACTATATTTTAAATTTAGATAAATAGGGAGAATGTGACATTGTGAAGTATCTAAACGGTTTTTTGTCTATTTGTTGTAATAACAAAAAGTATGATAAGAACAATACATGGTTTATTTATTAATTTATTATCAAAAATTACCTATAGTTTTACAGTTTTAACCAACGCAATCTCACGGCAATTCATAACCTTTAGATTTAGTGGCTAATTTACATATATTTGTACATTTTAGATATGCTCATCGCTGGATAAGCAGTAGGTTTATGGGTGGGTTTGAGAGCACACTTCCTTTTAACTGGAATCAACTGAAATCATACGAACTAGTACACTTTTTCTCACAATGAACCTCATGAGATCAGGCTGGTTTTAACGGTTTTAACACGACATATACTTTTACTACAAGTCACTTAGCCAAGCATGTTTAAAATCCCATAATTCACATTTGTATGAACAAATAATGTGATTTAAGGCCTGTTCACACTAAGAACAGTTACTTTAATGCTATCTAATTTTTCAAAAGTACACATCACAGACAAAATAATGATCAACACAACTCTAACCCTCCCTCATCATGCATTTATGTCCACTTTAACCTTGGAAGAGATTAATTGATTTTTTTTTTCATATTAGTAAGTTTCTGAAAGTTAGAAAAAGCTTCTATAAACATTATTAGGATTTAATTTTGTTAATAAACCTGTAGACCCGTTAACAAACCATTGCAGCATTAACACTGAAAGGTTTTTCATTCACTACTGAATCTGCTTATACAGTATAAGCTTGTTTAAATTTATGTATAAAATTCCAACTAATATATGTTCTGTTTAAACAGCTTCCATCTCAGGTTGACGCAACATAAAATTTGAAGGCAGCACTGACTTTTACCTTTTATTTGCCTTTCCTTGCGTTTTTACAATAAAGCTGTGTGATTATAAGTTGTTCATGGTAATGGTCCAAACCGTACGGTGAGGTAGAGTTATGGTACAGCAGGCTACATTATTTGGGCTTATTGTAGCGTGTTGACAGAGTGAGTTATACATTACTTGCTGCAGGAATTAACTGAGGTTATGGCTTAAACAATGACAGTTTGTAGAGAACGCATAATTGTTGTCAAATGATGCACATCAACCTAAAGCTATAGGGACTGATGAAACCATGTGAGGAGAAACAAATGCAATGGTGTGTAAAATGCCAGCATGGGGGGAAGAGGTAAAGTAAATTATTATGAGAACAAATGAATCTTGTTCTTATTTGTCAAGAGTAAAAGAAGTGTGATATCGATATATGTCAGGACATATATACATTGTAGGTTCACTAATCCCAGTATACAGCTATATGTACAGAGGTTGGACAATGAAACTGTAATACTGGCCAATTTAGTGCTGGAGGTTTCATGGCTAAACTTGACCAGGCTTTATTGAATGCACATTCAGAGTGTGAAGGTTTAATTAACAGCGTAATAGTACAGTTTTGCTTAAAATATTGCAATGCACACAACATTATGGGTGAAATATCAGATTTCAGAAGAGGACAAATTGTTGGTGTGTGTCTCGCTGGCGCATCTAGAGAGGAGAATTAGGGTGTGGAAAAGCCCCAAAGAAGCATACCACCAAGACTGTTGCATGCCCAGAGTGAAGCATGGGGCTGGATAGTAATGGTTCGGAATGCAATATCATGACATTCCCTAGGCCTACTTGTGCTAGATGGGTGCTTTACTGCCAAGGACTACCAAACCAATCTGGAGAACCATGTGCAACCAATAGCTTAAACAATAGGGGTTGATGGGGGCTAGCGGTGTTTCGTAGGTTGAACTCCAGAAAAGACGTGATATGCGGACGGCCACTAAAAGGCCGCTGTCAATTGCGATCTCCAGCAGTTGATCTTCTTGCACAGACATAGTGGATTCACCTGATTTGTTGACAAATGGGTTGCAGATCCATTCCTTGGCTGTTCGCGGGTCCTTCACTGGGCTTTTTCCCCATCACAAAGAAACTTTCCAAAGATATCTGTTTCTTACTCATTTTGCTGCTTGTGGGTTAAATTTGGGCGCTCAAGTGACCTAGATGTAACCGAGAGAATACGGTCATTTTTAAAATAAAAGATTTTTAAAAATATAAAAAAGATAGTTTAGACTCTGAGTTTAGATAATAAATAAAACGAAAATAATTCACAATTTCTTGTGACGCCCTGTACCAATTGATCCACAGATGGGTACTGGTTTGCAGCCCGGTGACTGCCCTACACCATACTGATAAATTATTTTGGTCTAAAACCAGACGTTTCAGTTTCATTGTCCAACTCCTGTAGATGTCAAATAGCATGTTGCTAAAACTGGTAATTGTGAGGTGAAGAAAAGCTATTGAAGAATCCACAAACAAATAAACAGAAAACAAATCACACATGATCCATGCCATGGAAATTCATTTAAAAAGTCTATAAATGAAACATTTTCATGTTTTTCCAATGCAATACCACAACATTTGATTTAGTGGTTAATCCATATTAATTTGGACATTCTCATTAAAACATTTTAGTATGACTTTCTTATTCCCCAGTGAGGGGTAGGGATGGGTTTGGGGGCACATCTTTCATTAAAAAGCATATGTTTTCATATGAATGAAATTGTATGAATTTGCACAAATCACTTTTCTGACAAAAGGTAAAATAGTTACATATGAGATTGGGCAGGTTTTTCCGAAAATAACTGATGAATTCAGAGAGCTCCCTCATCCTCCATATACAGCAAGGATTCCCAGAAGTTCAAAGTCCAGTAAAGGGACCAAAAACATTTTCAAAATTTTCTATGTGATTTAAGTGGCTCAGCATGAAGCTTCAAGAATACTTTTGTGAACCAAAAAAATGTAAAAATGACTTTGTTCACCTGTTTTCAACATCAGACGGGGTGCACGTTTAGTATGGGCAATACAATGATTGTGCTTTCACAACTGACTCTAATGGTAATACATCATACTGCCCTTAATAACTCATACCATTGCCTGCTTCTTACTTTTTTGGAGCTTTTTATGATTACAGTTAAACCGCTTCTTTTTTTAAAGTTTTGATAATATTTATGGTTCTTTTTCTGGACTTTGAATGTCTCTGGATCGTTTCTGTATGGATGGTCAGAGAGCTCATTTCATCTAAAATATCTTAATTTGTGTTTTGAAGATTAAAAAAAAAAGATCTCAGGGGATTGGAACAACAAAAGGAGGAGTAATTAATAACAGAATAATTTTTTTTTTGGTGAACTAACCCTTTAATGATAACATAACATTAATTTATTGGACTATCATTTTAAGATAAAAGCCCCCCCAAAAAACGTTAATTTGGATTTCATAATGACTTTGAAAATGAACTGATTATATGTGTTCTGTTCAGAATTTTGAGTAAACCAAACATAACCAAGGAAACCCCTTTATTTGAATACCACAGTATGTGGGAGTACTCTTGAGTTTTGTAGATCACAGCAACTCTCTCTTTAGGGAATGTATTTGGTAATTGAGCTTATAAATACCAGCAGGTGGTCCTTGCATCTCAAACTCTCTGGAGGCAAATCTGCTGTCAGGGATAATTATAGATGGAGAATCGGTGCTCTGCTGTGACAAAAGCACATTTCTGACTGCACCTGTCAACACACCAAAGACATCAGACATCCTTTAAAGACGTCTTCCTGTTAGACTCGTGATTTTACCTGCCTCGGTTTCCCAGTCTCAGACGGCACACCCATAAACCACCCACAGTCCGTTTGCTGACCTTCTAATGCATCTAAAACTGGAAAGCATTAATTCTTGATTTGCCAGATTGACTTGATTAGACAAGTATATCTTTATTACAGACTCCACATCATTCCTCCATTGACTTGAAGAGCAGCCTGTGCAGTGTCACCTTCCTCTGGATTCATAGCATGAGGAATCTGATTCATAACTTGGGAATATGACCTCAGGCATGGCAACGTGATTTTCAGAATGGCAGACTGAAAAGATATAGGATACACTGAAGCAGCTTTAACATGTCGCCGACAAAAAAGTAGCTGAAGCGCCTGCAGGTGAGGGCAGCCCTTCACAACAATGCAGCATAGAGTTACTAACGCAGTGAGAACGAACTCGCTCCTTGAACTAATTCCCCATTTTTTACATAGTTACTGCCTCGATGTGTAATTCTACTACCTTGCCTTTAGCGACAGTTTCCGTGAACAAAATGATACAAAACAGCATTATGTAAACTACTTAATTTATTGTATAAATGTGCATTCAGCTGCGTAAATATCATCTTGAAATTATATAAAAATAGATGGACGTAACTCTATTCAAAATACACTGTAAAAAATGCTGGGATCCATACAATCGAATGGGACATAGTATGGGAAAGTATTAAGTTAACTTGTTAGTTTTTGCAAATTTAGGTGGATTGAACATAAAACAATTAAGTTGTCCCAAAAAAAACATTTTCTCAGTCGCTTTGGTACATTTCTCAGATCAGAATTGAAATTTGCAAAACAGTAAGTGCATTTCAACAATATATACAAAGAGCAAAACACCATCAATTACCTGCAAAAGCCAGTCTCTTGCTAAAAAACCTTAGTTCATCTCTCAAAACTAAAATCCAATGTCAATGAACATGTCAGTGCCATCAAAATGACAAGTCCTTGTGTCATTGTGTATGGATAAGACTGTCAAATTACTTAGTCATGTTGTCAATACAAACAACAGTGTACTCTGAGTCTGGAGGGGTGTTCTGACGTAAACTATGGCTACAGTTTTGATTGCAAATAATGTGGAAGTTTGATTACAAGAGACTGGACAAGATTCACATTTTGGCTTTTACTGTTTGCACTGTAATTTGTTGACAAACCATGTCATTGTGAGTCAGAAAAGAAAAAAAAATAGCACTGCATAGCACAAAGAAAAAGAAAATTAGAAATGTGAACATAGGACAAACTCCTTAGGGAACACTGTTCATGCAGTGCTGTATGAAATACAGCGCATGCTTCTTACATCTCCTGACATTCCTCTCTCTCTATCTTATACAGTGCTCAGCATATATAAGTACACCCCTCACAAATCTTTTAAATTCATATTTTTAATAGGAAGCTATACAAAAATATATTTGTGCATATACATTAGATTAGTCAGTACTGAAGCCAATTCTGGAGCTCATCTAACAAAATAACTCACAATAATGGTCCAAAAACTAGTACACCCAAATTTATGTTATAGAAAAATATTAAATACAAATTTAAAAAGTAAAAATCAAGAGAACATAAAATGTAAAAAAAAAAAAAATTGCTGGAATTTTGTAGGTTGTAATTTATTTTTGCAATATTTTGGTTGCATTTAATTGTATTATCTTTCAATTTCTAAAAATGTTTGGTGACTAAAATAATATTTAAATTAATATACCTGTTTAATAAATCTGTTTTGTTTAAATGCACCATTGCCTATATTCCCTGAGAAATGGATAAAAATATTAATTTTCAAATTGGGGTGTACTCAATTATGCGGAGCACTGTATATACAGTTGTCAACATTAAAAGTGCATCAAAAATATTTTTAGGACAAGAATGGGTGTTGTTCAATAGTTTTAAAGCAACTTTGATGTTTGATGTCACTTCAAATGTTGACTACTGTATACACTTGATGGTTCATGGGATGCACCTTCATTACAAAAAAATGTACCTGGGAGCAGTTTACCAATTAAGGACAGCTTTATAAAAATGTCTAATGAAAATCTATAAAAAAATGCATTATGACAAAATATTATGACAATTTGTTCAGCCATTTTGCATGTAAGGATGTACACTGTAAAAAATAAATACGTAAAATTTACGGTAAAAAAAATGGCAGCTGTTAAAAGTACGGTACAAACCGTAAAAGTAATTTCTCATTTTTACAGTAAACTACCGTATATCTTTAATTTATAGAGGTAATATGTTTGTATATTGATTAGCAACATCTACACATCTTTTGTTACACAGATAGACAGGTTAACACAGCCATATGCAGGTGGTGATGAGAAAGTTCAGACATAATGAACCAATGCTCATCACAAACAACTTTTCCCAAAAGCAGAGAAGTATATCAGTGAATAGAATGTGCTCAGTGTCATTCACACAGCTACTAATCACCAGTATGGTAACACGCATACAATTAAAGTCATGAAATAAACATTGTTTATCAACATTAGATGTAACATAAATCTCTAATGTACATAACTGATGGCGAAACAACTAAAAAGATTCATAGTAATGTCAACAAAAAGCATAAAAAGTGATGTGCCATATAGGGAATTCTGGGAAAGTCAATTTACGGTTATTCTCTGTATATATTAAGGAAACATACTGTTAACCAGGTTACAGATTTTTACTGTAGCATTTTTACAGTTTTTTTACCGTTGAAATCACGGCCATTTTTTACAGTGTATGCTATGAACTAATGCTTCAATGTTGTCAACTAATGTTTCTGGGCGGTGAGAATGTTCAGACAGAAACCATTATAAAACATTTTGTTCAACATGACATACACTGAAAAAAATATTCAAAGATGATTCCTTGGATTTACAAATTTTTTTAAAAGTTAAGTGGTTGTAAACAATTTATTTGGGTTGATTTTAAACAAACAAATTAAGCCGAACATGACTAAATTGAATTTGTTTAAATTCAACATATAAATTGTTTGCAACAAGTTTGCAGACACCAGTTTTTTTAGTGTACTTTTGTACTTTTTAGTGTACATCTTGTTCAAAGAAACGAGAAACTGCTTTTTTGTTGTGCACAAGTGACACGATGATGTGAAGATTGATCAAGTAGTTTTGAGAATTTCAATTCTGACTAAGAAATATACCAAAGCAACTGAGAACTTTTGTTAGCTGGGTAGATTTAGTAAAAGTTCAGTTTTTTTTAAAAAAAACTTTTGTCTGTCAAAGCATTATTTGTACAAAAATATTATATTACACTTAAAAAGTGCATAAACACACACACACACACACACACACACACACACACACACACACACACACACACACACACATGCATATATTTATGCACAGTCGTAAAAGAATCCAAACCTGAAAATATAAAACCAGTTGTACATATCATTGCAGTTCAAGTGAGTGTAACTGTAGTTCATAGTCAGTTTCCTTCCATGAGCAGGGTTATGATGGTCAATAAATGATATCTAAGTGATATCATATCTCTTTGTTTTTAGAAGTAAGCTTGGAGTTTTTATTTTTGCTTTTTTTCTTCTTGGGGCTCTGCAGTGGATGATCCTTTGAGGGACTCTGAGGTGCGTGAGAGGACTCGTTGTTTTGGCGAGTGTATCTCTTGCATGTGCAGGAGGTGACAGCGGTGATTTTGTATGTGCGTGTGGTGCCGTCCTGGCACTGGAGTTTAATGCGCTGGGTACGAGTGCGGTTGGTGACGCAGCGCCACTCCTGGGCATCCCGTCTGCTCCAGTAGTGACCTCCACCAATCCAGTTGGGCAGCAGGTGTGTGGGTAGACATTCTCCAGCACACACCAACTCCTTGACTGGGTTCAGGCTGGTGCACTGGCCATCAGATATATACTTCGTGGACCTCAGCTCCCTGCAGCCAACCTGGTGCTGTTCTGGAAAATAAATGTTGCTTTTAAAAATCAGTAGATGGATGAAGAATTACAGTGGCATTTTAAATGATACACAATATTAGACAGACAAACAGACGAAGGGATGGACAGACAAATGGATAGGTGGCAAATAAAAATAGATAGATAGACAGACAGACAGACAGACAGACAGACAGATAGATAGATAGATAGATAGATAGATAGATAGATAGATAGATAGATAGATAGATAGATAGATAGATAGATAGATAGATAGATAGATAGATAGACAGACAGACAAACGGATAGACAGTCTGACAATAGACAGGCAGACAGACAGACAGACAGACAGACAGACAGACAGACAGACAGATAGATAGATAGATAGATAGATAGATAGATAGATAGATAGATAGATAGATAGATAGATAGATAGATAGATAGATAGATAGATAAACAAGCACGTGGATAGGCAGAAAAACTGACAGACAAATATACAAACAGACAGACAGAAGGATAGACAGACAGACGAATACACAAACAGAGACAGACAGATAGAGACGGTTAGACAAAGACAGACAGACACACAGACAACTAGATTGACAGACACACAGACAACTAGACAGACAGACAGACAGACAGACAGACAGACAGACAGACAGACAGACAGACAGACAGACAGATAGATAGATAGATAGATAGATAGATAGATAGATAGATAGATAGATAGTAACCTTATCTATTTTAAATATTTGTATGCGTTAGTATTAGAATAAACCTACAAAAGTACAATTAACAATAGGGTGAAAACGTAGTGATAAACACGTACCGGTCTGCTGGCGGCTCTCTGCTCCCCTTCCTCCGTTGCGAGCTCGGTTTAGCGACGCGTTATTCGGAGTCTCGTGACCCGATGCGAGCGCGTGCCCGTTAAACTCTTCAGTAGCATCATTTTTGAAAGCGTGACAGCTTTTCATCAGAAAACAGAGCAAAAACAGCAGCTGGTATTCGCATGTGTTTAGGGTCATTGCAAAGGAGGTCGGGTTTTAGTGTCTCTTTGAAAAGAATGAGAGAATGATTATACCTACCTGTTTCTCGTGGATGTTTATATACCCGCCCATTCTGAGCAGTAGCAAAGAGAGAGGAATGATGAAGTGTGCTGGAAGTGGGCGTGTCCTCGAGATGCAGGCACCACGCCCACCTATTGCAACGTTATTCTGCACTATGCACGTGGAAGATTATCTTGATATGAGATAACTGGTAACACTTTACAATAAGGTTCATTAGTTAACGCATTTACTAACATGAACTAATCATAAACAACACTTGTACAGCATTTATTAATCATAATTCAACATTCACTAATGCATTATTAACATCGAAGTTCATGCTTGTTAACATTAGTTAATGCACCGTGAATTAACATGAACTAACAATGAACAACTGCATTTTCATTAACTAACGTTGACTAACATGAACAAATACTGTAGTAAATGTATTGTTTATTGTTTGTTCATGTTAGTAAATGCATTAACTAACATTAACTAATGAACCTTATTGTAAAGTGTAACCAGATAACTGTTGAATAAACATGGCACGGAGCCGTGTAATTAAATATTTATAAAGAATTGTATGTATTTTAAATTATCCAAGCGAATTAATTTATTTTATTGTGTATTGTTAAGTGACATTTGTATAAACTATAAGGAAAACCAAATTAGACAACATTAAAAAGCAACATTCTCCCTGTGTTGGGTTGCGGCTGGAAGGGCATCCACTGCGTAAAACATATGCTGGATAAGTTGGCGGTTCATTCCGCTGTGGGACTTCTTCCTTCATTTTTTAGATAGGAATGGACTGACCATTTAGTAATCCCGAACAATGTGACTGTGTTAATGTGCACTGTGTTTGTTATGACTAACTTTAATATATTTTTCACTTTCATAGGAATGTATAGGCTATGTGTTGAACTGTCATTGTCTTAATGTTTTTTTTTACTAAATTGTTCTTTTTATTATTATTTTTTATTTTTTTTTTTTGTTTTTTTTTTTGGTATGTGTCTATACATTTTTTTATGGGTGTGTCGGGATGGGGTGTGTGTTCTTTGATTGGTATCACATTTTTCTGAAACAAAAAATAATAATTATTTAAAAAAATAAATAATTAAATAACTTGTAAATGAAAAAAAAACCCAACTTACACATTTTAGGTCATCAAAGAGAGCATTAAAAAAAGCATTTGAAAAACATTCAGACATTTGAACAATTCACTCAACAAAATAAAATGAGATATTCCAAGCAAATATAATTTTTGTTATATTATAATTTTGAAAAAATAATTGATTGAAAAATAATTGATTGAAAAAACAATTGATTATGAACATTTATTTGAATTTAGCATTTTTCTGATATTTCAAAAAAAAAAAAAAAAAAAAAAAAAATTTCGATAGTCTACTGAACAAACCATCATTATACAATAACTTGCCTAATTACCCTAACCTGCCTAGTTAACCTAATTAACCTAGTTAAGCCTTTAAATGTCACTTTAAGCTGTATAAAAGTGTCTTGAAAAATATCTAGTGAAATATTATTTACTGTCATCATGGCAAAGAGAAAATAAATCAGTTATTATAAATGAGTTATTAAAACTATTATGTTTAGAAATGTGTTGAAAAAATCTTCTCTCTGTTAAACAGAAATTGAGGAAAAATTAAACAAGGGGTTAATAATTCATGGGGGCTAATAATTCTGACTTCAACTGTATATAATTAGTAGCAATTCATAAGTCCAATGCACTCGAAAATTAAGTGAAACAGTTAAAATGCCTATTTTTTTCTCCTTTTCTCTTTCCCAGTACTGTTTGATAATAACTGCAGAGTTTACTTGATTGTGTTGGATATATAACTTTATGTATTGTTCAGGTATTTAATCTTGTCATTTAAAGTGTTTAAATAAACTCCAGATGCACCTTTTTAACATTTTCGCTTCCTTTTCAAGTGCCTCAGTTTTTTGTGTAAACTGACAAAAGATTCAAAGATGATTCCTTGGATTTACAAAAAATTTTAAGTTAAGTGGTTGTAAACAATTTATTTGGGCTGAATTTAAACAAACAAGTTAAGTTGAACATTAGCAGACATCTTTTTTTTTTTTTGGGGGGGGGGTATCTTTATGAATTCCTTATCCAAATAGCAAATCCATCAATTACCCTTGAAGCACTTTTTGTTTGATACTAGCAGCATACTTATTTATCATATTTTTTAATTATAAGGTGACAGGGTGGCACAGAGGGTAGCGCTCTCGCCTCACAGCAAGAAAGGTCGCTGGTTCGAGCCTCGGCTAGGTCAGTTGGCATTTCTGTGTGGAGTTTCCATGTTCTCCCCATGTTCGTGTGGGTTTCTTCCGGGTGCTCCGGTTTGCCCCACAAGTCCAAAGACAGGTGAATTAGGTAAGCTAAATTGTCCGTATGTATGTGTGTGAATGAGAATGTGTGGGTGTGTCCCAGTGATGGGTTGCAGCTGGAAGGGCATCCGCTGCGTAAAACATATGCTAGATAAGTTGGTGTTTCATTCTGCTGTGGCGACCCCTGATTAATAAAGGGACTAAGTCGAAAAGAAAATGAATGAATGAGTTTTTAGCTATCATAGTGCTAGTCCTAGAAAGACTAGTCATCAAACAAAACACATACACACTGAATGCAAAAAGCAACCTCTAAACTGCAACACTCTAGCACAGAGATCCTGCTCTGGGGATGTTTCTCTCTTTAAAGGAAAAAAGTGTGAATGAGTTTAAGCATATTTAGATCCTCCGCCACTGAACCTGATGCAGGCATGCATGACAAAACCCATGAAACAGGATAGCCCTGGATTATTTTACCCCAAAATTATCCAAACAGGTGCCTCCGATGAGCTCACCAAATGAATGTGCATAACACAAATGACAGAGGAAAACACAAAAGCCCAATGCTCACTTTCTTCCACCAAAAATGTGTTTAAAAAAAGTGTCTAGTTTCACTCTCTCCTCGGGCATCTGCGATTAATTCTTTACGCTTGCCCACAGGTACACTTCTTTGATTCGGACGAAAAAACACTTTAATATTGTGCAGGAAAAGAGAAGAAAAAAATGTATTTCAAAAGCCACTGCTGTCAAAATGATCTCTTATTACCTAAAAAGCATATTGGCGAAGGGGGGTTTATTGGGGATCACTGAATAGGCAACCTCGGGGCTTGAAAGAGGAATATCAAAGTCATGCGATACGATGCACCGTTCACTAATTTCTGCATCTGAAAACCGGATATTTGAGATAGTCTTTTCATGCACCTGTAATGACCGTGACATGTTCTTAGATGGAGACGGGAGAGGGATGGATCTCAGGGGAAACGGAGAGGTTACGGCACTGAGTTATGGGTATATTGACATGCGACATGACAAAATAGACCCTCGTTTGGCCCACAGGGTGAGACAGACAGTCCCCTGGGATGAGGGGATGTGGAGACTGCGAACAAAGCGCTCGGGAACAGACAGAGCCGTCTATAGAATTGAGAGCGAGTGCCTTAGGATGTGTGCAACAGGACCAAGTGTGAGAAAGTCCATGAAGAAGGAGATTCCTGCTGGAGAAAAACTCACTGTACTACTGTTACAACACTACTGATTCAGCTGGACGCTTTCCAGTTTTCTAGATTATGTTGGTATATATTGATTGTTTGATTGATTGATTGATTGATTGAATGACTGATTTATGATGATGATTTGTTGAAATGTGTCATTTTTAAAACTTTAAGGAGAGACTCTGCAAGGAAAAAACATTTATTTTTTTCATTTACTTATCAATTTTCAGATTTTGGGCTTTTTTTTAAAGTGTTTTTTCAGTTAAATAAATTGTCTTTTTTATTTTTCAGTACTTTATTAATTATATTCTACAGATTTCAATTAAATTACATATTTAAAAATATATACAGTTGAAGTCAGAATTATTAGCCCCCCTTTGATTTTTTTTTTCTTTTTTAAATATTCCCAAATGATGTTTAACAGAGCAAGGACATTTTCACAGTAAGTCTGATAATATTTCTTCTTCTGGAGAAAGTCCTATTTGTTTTATTTCGGCTAGAATAAAAGCAGTTTTTCATTTTTTTAAAAACCATTTTAAGGTCAAAATTATTAGCCTCTTTCATCTATTTTTTTTCTCAATAGTCTACAAAACAAACCATAGTTATACAATAACTTGCCTAATTACCCTAACCTGCCTAGTTAACCTAATTAAACTAGTTATGCCTTTAAATATCACTTTAAGCTGTATAGAAGTGTCTTGAAAAATATCTAGTAAAATATTATGACATGGCAAAGATAAAATAAATCAGATATTAGAAATGAGTTATTAAAACTATTATGTTTAGAAATGTGTTGAAAAAAATCTTCTCTCCGTTAAACAGAAATTGGGGAAAAAAATTAACAGGGGGGGCTAATAATTCATGGGGACTAATAATTCTGACTTCAACTGTTTATATCTTAATTTGTTTTTGCTTTCACTGTGCCATAAATCTTTTTTTCTGCAGGACATGCCTAAACCAAAGTTCACAATGTAATCAATATCTATATTCTAATTGTTTTTAAAGAGGGATTTGTTGACACATCATGCTTATATACAACCTTTCATTCTACAAAAAAAAATGTTTGCAGTATTCTCTTAATCATATAGGAATTAAAAGATATTCCCAAAATCTCCTCTGTAAAACCTTTGCATCAAAAAAGAAAGAAGAATTTTGAACCTTATTTAATCCAAATTTTATATTTTTTGTGCTAGAAATGTATGCACATTTGCATTAATAAGTAGCATTAATGGTGCCGCAGTGGTTAGCATGTTGCCTCACAGCAAGAAGAACGCTAGTTCTAGCATCGGCTGGGTCAGTAGGCATTTCTGTGTGGAGTTTGGATGTTTTCCCTGTGATCGCGTGCCTTAAAAGGTGTTTAATTAGGCCTAACAATAATTTCACCTAAAAGATGTGTATGCTTGTGATATTCACTTTATAGAGTGCTTGTTAAGTAGACACATTGTACCCATATGCAAAATTCGAGACCACACATGATATTCATAAGATAGACACTGCCCTCTAGTGGCAAAACTACTGAGTTAAAGTACAGTCACTTCACCGGAGATCACGGGTTTTCAATTCTTAGATAAAGTAAAGCTAATAAAACAACGTGAAATACTTAAGGGTTCTACTTTAAAGAGTTCTAATTTAAAATCAATTTATTAACATTCACATTTAATCTTTTGCAGACACTTTTATCCAAAGTAGGCAACTAACAAATGTGGAAAATACACTGAAAGAAATATCTGCAAAATTGTTGCAAACCATTTATATGTGTTGAGTTTAAACATACAAACAAACAAAAAAAATTAGTGATGTTAAACTTAATTAGTTTGTTTAAATTCAGCCCAAATAAATTGTTTACAACCACTTAACTTAAAAAACATTAGTAAATCCAAGGAATCTACTTTGAATCCTTTTTTCAGTGTAGGAGTAATTAAAGTAACAAAAGAAAAGTATGTAAATACTACGACAAGTTCTATTACTATAATGCAGATATTATCTTGTAAGAGTTTGGTAAATTACATATTGGCACCAAGAATTTAGGAGTCAGAATCAAATAATCTGACACAATGACTAACATGACAGAAAAAAATATTGTGTCGTCTGAAAGCTGGGTGTGATTTTGCCAAGTACGGTGCGATCCTCGATTAACATCTATGATGATCCTGGAATGTCATCTTTGTTCAAACCCCCACCCCTAAACCCAAACATAACTGTAAACTACTCCCAAAATCAAAGAGGAATAATAGTTGGATAACAATCATGTACAAGTACATAACCATAACTGTAAGACTGAACTTAACATAACGTCACCTTAGAATTATAAGGTTCTATTTGACATTTTTGTCAAAATTGAGTTATTGACATATTCTTATTAAATGACAACTTATTTACATTATGGGATGTTTTTTATAAGTTGCTTACATTTTAAGACTTTTTATTTAAAAAACAAATGTTACACATGCAAAAACTTTGAAATTCAATATCTCAAAATCATTCAGAACACAGATAGAAGCTTATAATTCCAAGGTGACGATAAACTGTAAATTTTTTCCTTAATTCTGATTGGCTGATTGGAATGTTGTTCCAGGATCAACACAGATGATAATCCAGGAACATGTCCTACATAGTGAAATCACACTAACCTCTTTGGAAAGTAAAATTAACCACAAGCACTTAATGAGGTAAATAAAAACTTTCAAAGCATATTTTTTTGTCTCTTAAGCATCAAACTGTTGCCCACAGTTCAAATTTAACATCCTTTCATCATTAGTTTTCTATTTTTTTTGTGGCATGTACAACTCATAAAGAGTATACAGTCCAACACTTCTGTATCATAAAATGCTGAGCAATAATCACAGCACCTGATGCTGAACCGGACACTCAAGTAAAAACTTGAACCTTCAACTTCAACAGCCAACACCGGCACAGTCCTGTCAGTCCTGTCCAGCACAAGGAGGATCTTCAGAGGCTTCCAGGGTTTCTTGGTGGTCATCAGAAGGACTGTCCTGAAGGGCACTCTTCGACAACCCCAGTCAAAGAGCTAGCATGGAGCTGGCAGCCTTCGCTATGTCATCATCTGAGAGGAAACAGACAAACGCTAATGAAATAACACTCATAGTTCATTTATTAAGCTCCTCTACAGAACGAAAACAACCACACAAAAAGACTTGTTTCATCATCAAGGCTGTTCATATTTTATAGTATATATCTCTAACTGTTGTTTTACGTGAACTGACATTATAGAGTATAAGCAGTCACTTTGTAAAAAAAAAATACAACATATATGGAAGAAAAAAAAATATCTCCTTATGGTTTTTTTTATATTTGGAAGGCATAATATTGTAGAATTCCTGAATTTCAGCATGTGATCGCAACTGTTATATGGATTTACAAAACAGTTCAACGAACAAGAAGTGGTAAATTTACATTTAGACAAGAATATATTGAGCAGAGGTGTCACAGCCAATTTCTGGAGGGCCGCAGCTCTGCACAGTTTAGTTTTAACCAGGGTGCGAATTACAGGGGGGTTTGGGGGTATTGACCCCCCTAATTAACGCTTGATCCCCCCTGAAGGAGGTCAAAACAAGATGCATGGGGTGGTCAAGTCTTTAATACTGAGAAATATTTCACTCTAATCTGTGTTTTAAATAATAAAGCTAATAATTAAAATAATAGATAATATAAATATACATTTGTCCACCCCTATAACAGTTCAAACCATTGTTAATGCATAATTGCGCTAATCAGTCATTTCGAGAAAAAAGTCTGAAAGCGGCAGATCTAGAGCACCAGTAGACATCGTGTTCACAAGACTTTGTTTTCTCGTAAAATAGGTGTTTGTATCTATATTTAGCCTGAAAATAAAATCAAATTAGATGCATAGTTTGTAGTTTAACCTACAGTAATATCTAAAATAGCTAATCACAGAATATAGGTCAGAATACACTAAATATCCCTCAAAACGCTGACAACTTAAATATATTTTATTAATAAACTAGATGTAATTAAAAGTAAATACATAAATGACTGAAGCATGTACTATACAAACTAACAGTTAAACAGTTGACCTCCCTGATCGTCAATGTATAAAGCTGCAGTCACACTGGACTTTTCTCTCCATAGACTTCCATTCATACGCGTCATCGTGAAATCGCATCACTTGACTGCGTGAGACCAATCGAGGATCAAAGCATGACCTCTTGGACAGAAATTTTAATTAACCAATTGCTCGCTGTTTTAAATGTCTAATTATCTTGTTTAATCCCGCCCCTTTTCGTAGTGCCATACAGAGTTCACCAAGCTTAAACTTTCCAACGCAGTAAATTGCGAAACTTGTCGCACAAGATTACGTTACCAGTCTGATGCATTCGCGTGCGTGTGAATGGAAGTCTATGGAGAGAAAAGTGCAGCGTGACGGCAGCTTCATTCACACACTGGTTCCATCCCTCATTAAACACACCTGATCAAACTATTTGAGTCCTTCAGGCTTGTTTGAAACCAGCAGGTAAGTGTGTTGAAGCAGAGTTGGGACTAAACTGCAGAGCTGCGGCCCTCCAGGAACTGGCTCTGACAGCTATGCTATAGAGTTTTATTTCTGAGTGAATCTGAACAAATCATTTGAGTCAATAAATGAATGAAGCATTCCTAAAGACAGTAGGTGCGTTCGACATGAAGCATGGCTGCAGCCGGTGATCAACGAGATTAGCCGAGCGCAGGCCGGGGCGGAGTTGAAAACGGAGCGTCAAGCCAGACAGCCGGACACTTCGGGGTTCAAAGTTGCAGCAGTCATGATGACCGATCACATGGCATGGCATTTATTTTTTTTATTTATAACAACAAAAGATTTACAGTACACATAAAACAGAATACAGTCTCTACAAACTATAGTTCATTTAAAAACAATAAGGGAATTGTGAATTAACTATATAACAAACGCATGAGAGAAATAAGGGGAAACGAGAGGGTAATATAAACATGAAAATGAATAGGCCTATTAAATACAAAGCCATAAGCACAAGTTTTAGGAGTTTAAACATAGGCTAATACTTCTTGTTTGAATATGCTAAAAAGGGGTTTGCATTTATTTACATTTATAGACATAAAACTTTCTAATTTATATTAATGTAAAACCCAAAACAAGGTGTTTGGATTAAGTCTTAAACAATGATTAGGATTATTTTGGATAATGAAAGAATTTTATAAAAAGCACTTTAATCCAAAAAGATTGAACAAAAGGACATTCCTAAAATAAGTGAGCTACACTTTAAGTAGAAGTTTCCCAGAAAGACCAGGTATAAACGGCTAGACAGGAAATAAAATATATATATTTTATAATCATATAAATAATTTTATAATTATTTAATAAAATAGTTCTTTAACTTAATTTGTTAAGAAACCTTTAGGGTAGCAGGATCAATCATGATAATTATTTTATTTCAAGTCTGTAAGACGTATTTGAGTTAATATTTAGGTTATTTACTAAAATATATCATTTAAATTGTTCATGGAGCTGAATGCAGTAAATAGTCTGTATAAAAAAGGATGAAAATAAACCTGTGCAAACAATCTAGCCTTAATAACCAGACTATTTAACAAAACATGATTACTGCAAAATATTTGCAGTTTTTAATAAGCATTATGTGTACAAGATAGAGATGGTATAAAAAGTTAATTGATTGTTTTGAATTTTGTGAGACAGAAGTTGTCCAATAATATAGCCAAAACACATGTGGTTGTTGTCATGCGGTGAACTTGGCCAATCATGTAATATTGTTGTCGTCATCAGAGCTTGTGAAGTCGCTCTTCAGATGTTGCACTGGCTGAATCAGTCGACTGATCTCGGAGCGTTGTTGCGTTACTTTGTTGCCACATGTGACAGTCACGTGGCATCAGCGCAGCATCAATCCGGACAAAATTTCTAAATGGCGTGCACCGCTTTAAGACAGATTTGGATCGATCTGCGCAGCATGAAGTCGAACGCACTTATTCACTTGCTTGTTTCAAAATGAAGCAGCTGCTTTGAACGAATCACTTGAATGAATATTTTAATGAATCAGTCATTAAAACAGCAATATTTTAGCTAGACAGTCAGAACAATTCCCTATAATATCTAAATATGTTTTTTTTTGTCAGTATCGCACCTGCATGCATGACACAGTGTTTTAAAAACACAACACTCGGTTCATTCAGCAACTTTTTAAATAAACACATCTCCTAAATGCAAATAAGTGTTCTCAAGCCCCTAAAACCAAATGCACTTTTAAGATCTACAGTATTTCAAGCAAGTCAAGCACTGTAGTGTTAATATGCTAACCAGGGCCGCTGCTGACCAAAAGGGTGCCCTATGCGAAATTTTACTGTGGTGCCCCCACAGAGGAACAAAAACACACAAACATATATTTAAACATGTATTTATTTATTTATATGGATAAATGTGCATTTAAACACTCAAATTACACTTAAATATTTACATTTTTTATACACATACACTTATTTAACAACACACTTTACATGCCAATTTGCACATAACAGCTGCACATTTTATGTTGTATATAGTAATGTACCTCTACATATACTTGTCAATTTGTATATTTGCATTCACTTTTTCAAATATATTTATTATCTGTTTTTTAGTCCTGTCTGTAATTCTGTTGCACTGTAGAAGCTCTGTCACGAAAACAAATTCCTCGTATGTGTGAACATACCTGGCAATAAAGCTCTTTCTGATTCTGATTACAAAATAATAGTTTACATCAAAGTAAACACTGACATGTCTTCTGCAGAAGCATTCCCAATTTCAAACTTTACAAAAGGTAAGGAATAAAACCCTCTCTGTACCTGTAGAGATGGGCGGTCCTCAGGGTTGCATCCTGTCTCTGTGTCTGTACCTGTGCTGCTGCTGGTGCCTCTGGAGCAGGGCTGGATCAGGCCACCTCATCTTCTTTTGTGACAATTTTCAGCATTGAACCTCCATATACAATACAGAAGAAATTAGTCATTTAGAGAAAAACTCATGACATACCATTAAAACAATGAGCTAGTCAAGCACTCTTCATAATGTGTCTAAACTACAACCAAAATGTGGATTTAACTTGCACTATAATCTATGGTGACAAACACTGAATGACTGTCAGTATAAATCAAAGACATTTGAGGTTTTTAAGAATTAAAAAGTGTATTAAAATTAGTGTGTTTTTAAACAAAAACATTTAGAAAAAATAATCATTAATGAATTCATGCTTTTATATAATATTAGATTTTATAATATTGATCTTTCAGAAATTACAGAATGAGTCAGTTTTGTTATTTCATATAGTAATGTACAAAAATGAAAAACCGGCCTAAAACACACCAATCCACTGATGTAAAGACTAAAGACACTTTATTGTCATTGCTGTGATACAAGCAATAACAACAGAAGCAATAAGAAATGTATAGAAATAGACAAAACAATAAACAACTGCAAAGAATTATATAATTATATAACATTGTAAAAGTCCATCTATTAGCCCAATGACGAAACTAACAGCATGGTCGAAGGTTAAATGCATGTAAGCCTTTTCCAGCGCTTCTGAAAAGAATTCTGTTATTTATTAGAGTTTATTTATACTCATTTTCTAGCTCCGAACTTTATCTGACTCCATTTTTAAGTGATCGTAATATTTAGACTGTATTTCTAATTTTAGGAACGGATCACAATAATCATTTATGACTTAATTTAGAGTTTTGATCTATCTGTTCCCATACTCTTCAATTTATACATTCATTAGTGGCCAATCGCCGCACAGAGTTTCATGCCCCGGGAATGCATCAGAGCTCACGATCAGAATGCCGGCACTCTGAAATTAGTCAGAGGATACGGGATGAATTAATATTTAATTAGGCTGGTTGTACAATACTAACACATGCCAAAAGAAACATCTCACTTAATTCAAGATCCGCACTTGCTAGTTCCAGTGGTTAAGGAATTAAAAGATCTCTATAATATCGCGTGCCATACTGCGTGTAATCTATAGGTCTAATAACTTCCAAAATTATGCCGATCATAAAGGTAGCGAAAATGACTTCACATAATCTACTGGATATAAAAGATTTCAGGAGAATTCAGAATGAGTCAAAACTTAACATTTTATTCGTCAGGTAAAATTGTATAATGCCAATTATATAATCAAACAATCATCAAGCCAATTCAGAGATGATATCTGTAACAATATAACATCCATTAACTCAAATATAGATTACAGAATTAAAGAATGCATACCTGAACAGAGAAATACATTGCAACACAAATGCGTGCCTGCAATGGGGGTCTTGACTGCAAGAGTTCCCCGAGCAGTTTCACACCTCATCCTCTTATACTCACTCAGAACAAACAGTCATAAATTCAAGACAATAGAAGCGTCACAGAGACTCTTGCCTGGTTACTTTGAGATGTTAATCATCTCTAGAGAGGGGGGAAACATCTGGCAAAGATTATATCAAAGTCAAAAACCAAATCAACATATAAAAATGAAATATCATCGTGAAATTAAGACCACTTTACCAATCACACAGAGACATTTAAAATGATACCAACATGAATACAGTGCTATAACATACATCATATTAAAACCTTGAGCATTTTATGTGGACTGTGAATTATGGAGAAAGGTAGCTTACAGGTCAAGAAGGGGGGCTTGAGGTGAAATGAGACCTTGAGGTGAAATGAGAGGGGGGTCTTTCTCGCATTACCCCCTGGAAATGTTTGGATGGTCAATAGTAATTAAAATAGAACAGTGGGAAATCTGTAATCCTTATCTTCTTAGACCCGAGAGATTGTTTTTATTGCATCTCATGAAATTCCATATCAGCTCTCAGGATCTGCCATAGTGAAGAGGTTAAAAGCCATCTTACAGATCCTTACAGACCGCCCCTGGTCCCTTGGAGCAATCCTGAAGAGTCTCTAAGGGAACACAAGATAATTTGGATGGCTTTTGCGAGTGATGATGTCGACTGGAGATAACAATGTTGTCACCTGAAAACCAAAATGTTATGCATATGGAGTTGAGCTTATGCTCAAGTTGCTGCTCAGGCATTTCTGCCATCAGCTTTGTTGGATTTGTGTCCATCTGTGGTGACATTCAGTCCATAAGATGACAAAGTCCAGTGCATTGATCAAACAGGTTGCAACTCTCGTTGTACTTAGGGAAACATCCATGTGCATTAGATTTTATCTGCTCCACGGAAAAGACCTCTGTCAGTTTCAGACATAGGGTGAAGTTCACAAGGCAGATCATATATGTTCACCGCTTAGGGAATAATGTCACTGATGATGCTCCACTGTATGCAAGACACTTGAAAAATATTTGAATGACCATGCAATAATGGAATAAAATGAGCTTTTCATCACTGTAGAATGGGTAAACAAAAAGATAATGACCATGTTCAAAGTGTGAGAGGTAAATAAGATCTTAATAAGTCCTAAATTTAGTGGTAGTAAATTCCCAGATGCTTCACTCCCATATGATGGAACATTTGATATGAGTAATTTGAAGAAAAGGTGTACAGGCCTATATAACCAGTATATTACCAGTGGTATGCATAATAAAATATATATATAACATCAATAAGAAAAATACACAATTTCACAATTATAATCATAAAATTGTCAATATAAATGGTTCAATTGAAATAACATAAATGCAAATTTAAGGTTTAACTAAATCAACAAGAGAATGAAAATTCAAACAAAGATTTAAAACCTTCAGGATTTTCCCTTCTTCATTCTTTATGTAACTGATGTACAGGCTAAAGTCACATTCAATAATGCATGTATAATTTAGAATTTGGTTGAATTATTAGAGCTAATTCACAAGTTTAAATAATTTGATATGTGACTGTAGCCATGCTTCTGCACATTACTACATCAATACACAGCAATTTGAAAAACCGCAAAGTTGCAAAATTGTTTACCACAACTGATATTTAAATAATGTCTCCACATTGTCCTATATGTATGAGCTGAATAATGTATGATAGATATGAATGAGGTAAATCATTTTTAACCTGGATAGTCGACATATACCAGTTAAAAATACTGTGAGGTTGCAGCAATGAGTGTGTGTAGTGTGTGTTTGTGTGCATGAGATGGGTGAGGTTTAATTATAATTTGTGTTGCAAAATTTTGATCCAGCGCTACACTGGGAGGCCATGTAGACAAACATGTGTTAGTGTATTTATGGGGTGTGATTGGCCTCCTTAAATACCTTTGTCACCCATCTCATGTAAAGCTGTGTGTCCTGTCTGGATACAGGCAGGTTAGGCAGTAG
Organism: Danio kyathit; assembly: GCA_903798195.1. Classification (NCBI taxonomy): domain Eukaryota; kingdom Metazoa; phylum Chordata; class Actinopteri; order Cypriniformes; family Danionidae; genus Danio; species Danio kyathit. Next base: position 37,676,785 of record LR812537.1, on the reverse strand, counting down.
TCAACCTGAATGGTAAATAAATGCAGAGAGTAAAACAGTTTTATCTGAGCCTTTACACAAATTACATTAAAATAGCTGGTACTATTTTAATTCTCCATGTATGGTCTTAGCCAAACAGGTTTTACAATTGGCATCAAATTAAATGCCATTAGAATTTGTGGTGGTTTACAAAGACATCTCATTCTCTTGATCATGTTTTTTTTTTTTTCTCCAGAGCAAAGGGTCAGATAAACTGAGCATCGATGGTCAAATTTGAGCATGTCCTTTTAAGCTTCTTTTGCATTTGAACTTTCAGTCTGCCACAATGTTTTATAAAACTCAGATTTACTGAGATTTGTTTTATTCACTCTGGTCAGATCTGTGTTTGAAGCATCAGTTCATCAATTTGGATGCTGTGCTTTTCAGTTAGCAATGAAAATTTAGGAATGCTGGTCAAATTCCTCATCATATACATCTCTGTATTTTATATATGAATTTCTGCCAAAGATTGTATTGCACACAACTTTGATTATGTGCCCAATTAAATGAATCTCCTGATTAAATTTAATGCTTGGTATTGCTTTCCCAGAGAGGGATATTTTAGTTTAAAATAATTTTACCACAGAGTTCCAAGGAAAGGTACAGATATGTACCTCCCCTTGTTACTCAGTCACAGCTTTAAGTAAATTCTGCAAAGTTTAGACCAATAGACTCCTTTAAAGAAGACATTTTCTTTGTTAATGCAATTATGAAAGAAACTCTAGCCTTCTGGCTAATACTGTACTCCTGATAGTGGTTTAAACTTCAGCTATATTGAGAATAGCACAGTTTTCCACTTTCTAGGAGACAAACTCATTTACCATAAAAACACGTACCTTAAAATTAATTAATTAATTTTAGCATACAGTTAATTCCATTCCTCACACGATATTAGGCCCAGAATGCATAGAGCATCTACAGCCACAACCTAAGTGTTTCTCACTTTATAAGACAATCATGTGCTTTAAGGGGGAACTAAATTAGCCTAGGTGTAATTTTTAGTCACACAAGCAGCTATTATAGGTTTTTATGGAAATGAAAAAGTGTCTAACACAATTACAAATATAAAAACGCAATCAGTCTATAACCTTGCCTATTAACTAATAAAGCCATTACTATTGGGTTGACATTTACCGAGAGTATTTTTAATAAAATCAGGTCGATCAGTTTAGTTGATAAATTTTGGGCTTGTCGATTGGTCTCATTAAAGATTCTTGCATAATTAGAAGGTAAAGAAATTCTTTCTTGGTAATTTATTTTCTCTTTCCGTTTTCTCTCTTCCCTACTTACTGTTGTCCATCTTTAACTTCTTTTCCATCTGCTGACTTCTTTTTAATGTTTTAGCATTAATAAAGACCCTCATTTTCCTGCTACATGCACTCACTCTCCTTTTCAAACTTGCTTTGTCCATTTTCATCCGTTCAATTTTCTTTTCTCTTATTAAATAATGCTGAATCATTATGAGATTTAAATGCCATTATTGGCTGTGATAATATAATATATCATGATGTTGTTATGATATAAGTTATATTACCTTAAAATGGAATGAATTTAAAATATATTTTATTACTGTACTCTGTAGAGTCTGCCGAGTTAACAAATCAGAATGACTGAATCTCAACTTACTGGTCTTTTAGAAGTCTCACTTTTGATTTGATCATGTGCTGCAGTTGTTTTTACATATTCTCTGTGTGCACAGGATTAAGTTAAACTGGAAACCAGTCATAACCTTTGTTACCTGGGCATTTAGTGAAACGCAAGTACATACTGCTTGAAAGCACAAGTCAATCATTGCTTGGTTTAAAGGTTTTGTGAGGAACATTCTTTAGCAGATCTTTCTTGATATGTGAATGTTTGAAAGGGTATCTCAGGGCAAATGCACAATACACATCTTCTAGATTTATGATCTTATCTGTCTAGGGTTGGGTGTAATTAATCACAAAGTAAATAGTCGCTGTAATCCAAGATTATTATTATTTTTTTTTTTCCCCAGGGCAAAGTAAGGAATTATTTCTCATTCTTAGATAATTTAATTGCCTAAAATGTTATATATAATTTTAATCATTTTATTTAAATCAAATTAGAGAAGTAGGGTGATCCCTATTTTACCTATCTCAAATAATGTAAGTTTATGAAAATATATAGTGTCATTTATTTGAAATCTTGTGTTTTCTATTAAAACAACACTAAACCTTCCTGTTTATTTTATTTCTATTACCCATGCAATTTATTCATGTGGAATTTTAGTCTTTAGTCAAGCAATTAAATTACTTATTGAGTAACTGAGTTACTTTTCAGGCAAAACCATTAGAAACATAAATTAACTACAACTGTAGTGATGTAATTCATAATTTTTCCTTTTGTCTTTTTTGTCTTTAAAGTAACTCTCCCAACACTGATCCTGTCCTTATCTGCCTTACAGCTTTGAAACTCATAAGGGTGTAATAATGTAACGATTTAGACTGAGTCTTAAACAGCATTTTAAAAACTATTTTCAGTGTTTTTATAAACCTCTTGAAGGAGTTTCATTACATTTAATTTATAAAATTAGGAATATTAAAGATTAATCTTTATCGAAAATAATTTATAGGCTTTGTTATAAGTTTCTGTGGCATTATAATCATATTTGATTTCGTTTTGTATGTAACTATTACTGGGTCAGTTTTCTGAACTATACTGCATGTGAGCCGTATTTCCCAATATAAATGTTATTTTAACAATTTCTCCAAACAGTAAAACAAAAGAACATGCTTTTTCTACATTCTTTTAGCGAATGCTTTAAATTTCTTCTTTAAGAATTCAAATTTTAGAGAACATATCAGGTCTAATGTTTCTGTTTGGAGAGAAAGTTTTTCTTTTGAAAATTCCTATTTATAAATTTAATTGCGCTGTATATGCCCTCTTTACATTCACATTCAAAAGATTCTCGCAAGAATTTTCAGTTCATCTGATTACAGCTTTCCCGAAATTCTTAAAATATAACTTATTGCTTGTTTTCAATATTGCAAAGTTATTGCAACTTATTCAAGAAATAATCCTGAGTGGAAATTATTATATTTAGAATTCAGGTGTTAATTTACAGCTCTCCGTTGAGTATCAGAATAAAATCTGGATGATGTTATTCCATTTTAAAATGTAATCTCTTAAAGAGATCTTAGATTTGGGGTTTTTTAGTACTTCTTCTGCTACTCTGCGGCTATTATATCCCTGAAAAGGAATGTGGTTTTGTCTAATTCTCAGCCCCGCGGAGTTACGGACTCCGGTCTAATATTGAGCATTTCCGACTCATTCTACAAATGTGTCTATATGGGATGCATTAATCTTTCCCTCAACACTTCTAAAAGGCAAATAAGAATTGACTTACCCCAGCAGTAGGAAGAAGAGAAACTCAAACCTCTTTTCGGAGCATTTCTTTCGCATATCGCACTGAAAAGACATCACTCGCCTTATCTTTCTGGGAGATCACGGAGGGACGGTCACCAACTGTAAAAGTCCATCTATTAGCCCAATGACGAAACTAACAGCATGGTCGAAGGTTAAATGCATGTAAGCCTTTTCCAGTGCTTCTGAAAAGAATTCTGTTATTTATTAGAGTTTATTTATACTCATTTTCTAGCTCCGAACTTTATCTGACTCCATTTTTAAGTGATCGTAATATTTAGACTGTATTTCTAATTTTAGGAACGGATCACAATAATCATTTATGACTTAATTTAGAGTTTTGATCTATCTGTTCCCATACTCTTCAATTTATACGTTCATTAGTGGCCAATCGCCGCACAGAGTTTCATGCCCCGGGAATGCATCAGAGCTCACGATCAGAATGCCGGCACTCTGAAATTAGTCAGAGGATACGGGATGAATTAATATTTAATTAGGCTGGTTGTACAATACTAACACATGCCAAAAGAAACATCTCACTTAATTCAAGATCCGCACTTGCTAGTTCCAGTGGTTAAGGAATTAAAAGATCTCTATAATATCGCGTGCCATACTGCGTGTAATCTATAGGTCTAATAACTTCCAAAATTATGCCGATCATAAAGGTAGCGAAAATGACTTCACATAATCTACTGGATATAAAAGATTTCAGGAGAATTCAGAATGAGTCAAAACTTAACATTTTATTCGTCAGGTAAAATTGTATAATGCCAATTATATAATCAAACAATCATCAAGCCAATTCAGAGATGATATCTGTAACAATATAACATCCATTAACTCAAATATAGATTACAGAATTAAAGAATGCATACCTGAACAGAGAAATACATTGCAACACAAATGCGTGCCTGCAATGGGGGTCTTGACTGCAAGAGTTCCCCTGAGCAGTTTCACACCTCATCCTCTTATACTCACTCAGAACAAACAGTCATAAATTCAAGACAATAGAAGCGTCACAGAGACTCTTGCCTGGTTACTTTGAGATGTTAATCATCTCTAGAGAGGGGGGAAACATCTGGCAAAGATTATATCAAAGTCAAAAACCAAATCAACATATAAAAATGAAATATCATCGTGAAATTAAGACCACTTTACCAATCACACAGAGACATTTAAAATGATACCAAACATGAATACAGTGCTATAACATACATCATATTAAAACCTTGAGCATTTTATGTGGACTGTGAATTATGGAGAAAGGTAGCTTACAGGTCAAGAAGGGGGGCTTGAGGTGAAATGAGACCTTGAGGTGAAATGAGAGGGGGGTCTTTCTCGCATTACCCCCTGGAAATGTTTGGATGGTCAATAGTAATTAAAATAGAACAGTGGGAAATCTGTAATCCTTATCTTCTTAGACCCGAGAGATTGTTTTTATTGCATCTCATGAAATTCCATATCAGCTCTCAGGATCTGCCATAGTGAAGAGGTTAAAAGCCATCTTACAGATCCTTACAACATAATATAACTATATAATAATAAATAATACATACAGTGAAAATAATTGTGCAGTGCATGTGTATGTAGCTGGGGTGCAAACAGAATTGTAAAGTATTGCACAAGTTATTAAAAGAATTGAGTTTGTGTATTTACCAGCAACATAGGGAAGAGGGGCAAATGCGAAAAGTCATAAAACATGTCCTGTCATAGTTTAAAGCACAATGCAGAGCCGCAAAGCAAATAAACTGAACGTACACAACAACAAATAAGGCAGATTTGGTGCAGTTGTGGCGAAGTTTAAACGTTAGCTTCACTAGTGAACGAGCAAAAATATGTTTTCCAGATTCATGGAAGTTACCTGAAAGTGATGCACGCGATTCATCTTGCACTTTTTTTCTCTTCTCGGCTCCAGACTGCTGTTGTCTTCCCGGGGATAGAGCTGCAACTTGCATCAATTATAAATATTTGCTGCTAGCAGCCGCACAGATAGTGGACCGGACCGCGCCGCGCGTACGCGTCTATGCGCGTACACGGAAAAAATTACGTCACATTTTTGTTTTTGCGCTCGTCATGAAATAATTTTTTTTAATGTATTTAACAACATATTATCAATATACATTTTATTTACACTCAGTTTATGTTAATATTATTAAATAAATGTTAATATTGTTTTTTTAAGCAACCGTCCGAGATGGTGCCCCCTTCCGGAGCTGAGGCCCTACTCAGCCTGCGTACTCTGCGTATAGGGAGCGGCGGTACTGATGCTAACATTGCTAACTTACCATCGCTAGCGAGATCTTTCAGTTTGGGTCTGCTGTTGTTTTGAGCCTCTCTCCATTGCGCAGGTGTTTTGCATTGCCTCTTATGGGTGAACCAGTGAAGCCTCTGACACGACTGACCACAGTAGACCACCTGCAAACAGAAGAGTGCATGATGGAAAAACAGAGCATTTCAGTAACATGCAAAACCTCAACAAATCATCTAAAACATGAATCGTTATGATGTAAATAATGATGTAGCATCTTAAATTCACTTTGATGATATTGTTGCAGGATCAATAGAGGAATGGGATTGAGTTCTGGGGTACTCATTTAAAAGCGATCCAAGATATATTCATTCATTTATTTTTTTTCGGCTTAGTCACTTATTTATCAGGGGTCGTCACAGCGGAATGAACTGCCAACTATTCCGGCATATGTTTTACGCAGATGCCCTTTCAGCCGCAACCCAGTACTGGGAAACACCCATACACACTCACATTCACACACACACTCATACACTATGGCCAATTTAGTTAATCCAATTCACCTTCATTGCATGTCTTTGGACTGTGGGGAAAACACCCTGGTTTCCCGGAAGAAACCCACGCAAACACAGGGACAACATGCAAACTACACACAGAAATGTCAGCTGGCCCAGCCGGGACACAAACCAACAACATTCTTCCTGTGAGGCAACAGTGCTAACCACTGAGCCACCGTGCTGCCCATCCAAGATATTGATTCATTCATCTTCCTTTATTAATCCGGGGTCGCCACAGCGGAATGAACTTATCCAGCACATTTTTACGCAGCGGATGCCCTTCCAGCCACAACCCATATCTGGGAAACCATCCAAGATATACATGTTAAATATCCGTTTATCATTAACAAGTCATTTTTACACAGCTGATTTGATGCTTCTCTGTATCTGATCAAAAGTCTGTGTAAATACTGTGCAAATGTCTGACTAAACTGCCTTTCTGGCACAACAAAGTATAGAGTTATACGTGTAAATGCATTAAACCACCTCTGAGCAGTATTAAACAGACAGAGATCAGCACTTCAGAAAGACTCTTGTGCCACCTTTGTAGTGTAATTGTGCCATTCACGAGTTCACACAATCAGATTGTGCAAAAAGCATGCTTATTTGTCATGCTGTCAAAGAGTAGCATTCTGAGCTCAGAATTTCGCATAAACCCAGAGAACTGTCACCAAATCACTGTTAAATTGGTTGATTTTTTTAATGTGAACATCATTTTGTTATTTTGCTGGTAGTCATTTTGTAAAATAAAAGGAATAGTTCACTTCAAAATAAAAATTCTGTCATCATTTACTCACCTTGTACTTGTTCCAAACTAGTTTTTGAAGAATGTTGGATATTTTGAAGAATGTTGGAAATCGGTAATCATTGACTTCCATAATATTTTTTTTTTATGATGCATGTCAATGGCTACCAGTTTCAAGCATTCTTCAAAATTTCTTCTTTTGTGTTCAACAGAAAAAAGTTTGGAACCGTTTAGGAAGAGAAAATGATGAGTGCACCCTGCAGGCACAGAATGTCAACATGACGTCATATTTATGTTGTACCCTAACGTACCCCAACGTCGTAGGGACAATTTTGTTTGGAAATGAAAATCGTGTTGACATCAGAACCCAACATCAGGCCGACGTCAATGTCCAGCGGCCAACCTAAAATCAACTTAAAAACAACCAACTATCAACTTCGAATCATGTTACAGCTTGACGTTGTGTGGACGTTACCACTATGACATCTATCAGACATTGGATTTTGGTCACTTTCCAACACAACCTGAAATCAACCAAATATCAACGTAATTTGACATCGTTATTGGACGTCAAAATAACGTTGTCCTTACACAAGGGCTAGACATTGAATTTTGGTCACCTGACGTCATGACCTAAATCTTACCTAGTATTAACATCTGATAATTTTGTGTGCCTGCTGGGCTTTTCATTTTTAGGTGAACTACAAAACCTTGAACAACAAGTCTGCTAGTTAGCTACAAAATGTCAACAATAATTACATAAGCGTTGATATTTTGTGATTAATCATGAGAAGAGGAAACACATATTACCATTTTACAGAAGGAGCACCTCATGTCAGCACCCTTCTCTATGTCCGCGCAGTACTCTATGTCCATTAGCACCGTCTGGCTTGTCAATGCCTGGGTCAGAACCGAGAAGGCTGTGGGGTCGTTCCCCTGGAAACAAGAGTCAGCTTGTGAAACATAGCTTTGACACATTTTTATAAATTGCCATCAGTCATCAATGCATCTGAAGTACTTCTGTTCAAATTTAGGGGTTGGTAATATTTATCATAATAATTTTATACTTATATACTTGTAGACATTTTTTAAAATTAATTAATCATTATTCATTCATTCATTTTCTTGTCAGCTTAGTCCCTTTATTAATCAGGGGTCGCCACAGCGGAATGAACCACCAACTTATCGTTTTAAAGACTTTAAAAATATTTAAATATTTATTCTTACAGGTTGTTGAGCATCTTTGACAGCGTATTGCATATTTACACCAAAAAATCATATTCCTGACAGAAAAATAAGCTAACTTCATAATCCAATCCATTTTTATTACCCATCAGAAAAAAACATTTTTCAGGCCTAAAATTTTTGTCACTGAACTTTTTAAGGATCCACAGTAATTGCCTGTTTATTATTTAAAGAGTCCCTCTTATGGGTTTTTGAAAATGACCTTCCATGCAGTGTGTAACAGCACTAAGTGAAGTGAAATATCCAGCTTAATCTCTAAAAGAGTCGACTTGTAGTGGTTCGAATGAGTCGCCATGGTAATGAGTTTTTAGCTGTGTCAGCTTGACGTCGATATGGTTAATAACTGTACTGTGGTGTTAGTAACTGTACTATGGAGCAGGTTTCGGGAGTGTTGGCAGGTATGCTCACACATACACTCTGCACTCTGACTACTTCAAAATTTTTGATAAGCCATGGTGGGCATTTCTCTCTGTCTCACGCTGAATGCAGTCAACCAATCACAATAGACTGGGTCATTGGACCAATCAGTGAAGATTAGCCTTGCGCTAAGGAGGGGTTTGGGAACAAATGATTCGCTGAACGAATCATATGATTGTTGGGATAATTAGGTAAAAATAAATGCATATTATAAGACAATGAAAGTGTTTTCTGACCTTGCATACATATCAGCCTGTTGTTGGAGACCCCCAAAACCAAAATACAACCTTTTTTAATGCATAATAGGGGCTCTTTAATATGTGATGTCACATTTACTGACCCTTTAAACTTAAAATATTCATTTATGTATTAGTAAAGTCAATTGTACTGACAATTTCCACAGGTGCTATGCTTTGGACCAGCTGTTGCAGTGGGGTTTCCTCACAGTATGGAGAAGGCTTAGTCAGAAGAAAATATAAATCAATTAGGCTCTGTTTGCAAGACTAAAATCTAAAATGAAATAACCATAACAATGTCACCACCTCTTCAACGGAGCATCCAGCTTATCATTACGTTCCTGCAGGAAGGCCAGACACTTCTGCAGCACACAGCTTATAAAGTGCATCTTCATGGCCAGAACATCATTCATGTCCTGCTGTTTTACACACTGTTCACAGAGCAGGTCCATCACATGGTAACACTTCTCCAGAGCAACAATGTCCACCAGCAAAGCGTTCTGGAAATAAAAGCATCACCATCTGGAAATAAAACGGGCCCCAAATATGAGAAGTGAATATAGCAGAGAGACACTAGCATTACTTACAATGCGAGTTTCAGAGTTCTCACGCGCTACATGATCCTTGCTGAGAGACACCTTACTCATCAGAAAACACTGGATATGAGACAGCTGAGATAAGTGTATGCTATCTGAATCTGCTACAAAAAACATACGCTAGGCCTTATAACACAGCAGCTGCTAGTACCCATTTCTTAAAACTTGGGTCACTTTTTAAAAACTCTTTACATATGCCAGAGTAAATGGCGGTTCATTCCACTGTGATGACCCCTGAGTGTTATCCTAACCAACTTTTAGTTTGGTACAGCAATTCATTTCACATTAAAAAATGCATACTTACTTACTCCCAGGGCCATTTCAAGAGTTCACACTTAGCTCATGATTTATCACATAGCTTGTTTGGCATGCTGTCCCAGGAGAGAACCCTGAGTTCAAGGGATCCTTGGGCCCAGGTCTCTCTCCCTTTCGCAGGGCGAGGGGAGATTGAGCTCAGGTCGATCTCAAAACTCCCCTGCATGCTGCTGAGGCTAAGGTGAACTTCCTGAGAGTAGGACATTTAGAAAAACGATTTAGGCTTATTTTGTCTATAATATAGAGCATATTTGGACTGTGGGAGGAAACGGGCGAACCCGGGGGAAACCCATGCGGACACAGGGAGAACATGCAAACTCCACACAGAAATACCAGATGGCCCAGAGAGGACCCAGCACCATTGGTATTCTTGCTGTGAGGCAACTGTGCTAATCACTGGGCCACCATGCCACCCATTCTGGATAAAGATGGCAGGAGGGAGGTTTCCATCCTTGAACGGCAACACGGTGGTTTTAACAGTGGTGGACCGGTTCTCGAAGGCTGCTTATTTCATCCCAGCTCAGCAGCTCACATGGGTTGAGTCTCGTAGATGGGGAGACCACTTATTCGGTTAAGCGCATTCTGTACTCAAGACGGAGGGGACGAGGATTCCAGTACTTAGTGGACTGGGAAGGTTACGGTCCTGAGGAGAGAAGTTGGGTCACTGCTGGGGACATATTGGATCACTCTCTTATCGAAGATTACAATCGCCAAGTAAGCTCTTCTGGGAGCGCCAGGAGGCGCTCCTAGGAGAGGGGTACTGTCACGGTTGTGGATCTGTCTGTTTCACTTATATGTGTGTGTGGGTATGGGTGTGTGGGTATGGGCATCGCTCAGCTGTTAATCAGTGAACAACAGGTACAGCGCGTTACCGCGCTCCTTTATCTGTTGAGTGTTTGTATCTCGTTGTCAGTTCGTTGTGGTTCACGTCTGTGTCTGTTCCCTGTTAGGCTTCTCTCGTTGAATCCGCTGGTGGTGAGTCATTATAGAGTCTGTTGATTTTGGCACTTGTCAAGCACAGCTTAGTTTCATTGTAGTTGTTACCGCTGTTTGCACTGATGACACTCACAAGAGATTCACTTTGTTTTGCTGCTCTGAAGAACTATTACCACTGTTAAGCGTTGTCGATTTCCTTGAGAGATGCACCATTGCTCTACCCCTTCCCTCAGTATCTGGTGAGATATCCATGAGAGACTTCCCTCTGGATCTGTTGCTCTGAAGAACTATTACCGCTGTTATGCGTTGTCGATTTCCTTGAGAGATGCATCATTGCTCTACCCTATCCCTCGATATCTGGTGAGATCTATACAGTTGTTATTTCCTGTTATCCCTGTTAATAAAGCAACTTGCATTCACTTGCATTTGGGTCTCCTGCGTATTTGTGACAATGAGGTACACATTTGTACTTTTTAGGTATTAATATTTACCTTACATATTGGACAAATGTGGACAGGTACAAAATTGTACATTTGAAAAGGTACTGCCCAGTGACAGGTTTTTACCTTTATTTCTGAGAGTGTAAAAAATAGACTTAAAGGAACACACACTAATTTCTTTTGTAAAAGAAGGACACATTTCTACTGTTTCGAATTCACTGCAATATATGCTCAAGTATTAAAGCAAACATCAAGCAGCATGCCTCAATATTCATTCATTCATTTTCTTTTCGGCTTAGTCCCTTTATTAATCCAGGGTCACCACAGCGAAATGAACCGCCAACTTATCCAGCACATATTTTACGCAGCGGATGCCCTTCCAGCCGCAACCCATCTCTGGGAAACATCCATACACATTCATTCACTACGGACAATTTAGCCAACCCAATTCACCTGTACCACATGTCTTTGGACTGTGGGGGAAACCGGAGCACCTGGAGGAAACCCACGCGAACGCAGGGAGAACATGCAAACTCCACAGAGAAACGCCAACTGACCCAGCCGAGGCTCGAACCAGCGACCTTCTGGCTGTGAGGCAACAGCACTACCTACTGCACCACTGTGTCGCCATGCCTCAATTTTAAATATTATACAGTGCTTCAGAAAATGTGTACAGTGTACAGAAAATCATCGTACCCTTTGAAAATGTATACCCTTACTCACATTACACCCTGCTTTTAAAAGACAGGCTACAAAAACATTTCAAAGGTTGGAATAGTTATTTGGAATTTGATATGATTTCAGGCTGTATTTGTTACATTTGCACAGGCATTATCAAAAAAAAAACTTATATTTATTTATAAACCCTTACAACTAGAACCATTTGAACACATAAAGGACAAGGATAAAACCAGACAAAGACCTAACTAAACTTAGGAGCATAAATACACAAGACATTAAACTGATTGCAAACATGGAGTGATATAGGTGTAACTAATAAGCAGTAACAAACGGTGGGAAAAGAGAACAAAGGAATCACATGACATAAAAGCACATGGAACACTACACACAGAAAACACAGGAGCCTGACAGTATGATGTAATTATTTCAAAGGGGTATGATGATTTTTCTATAGGCACTGTATATATAAAATCAAATCAAATCAAATCACTTTTATTGTCACATCATCAGCAGCACGTGTGCTATGATGAGTGAAAAGCTTAGGTGCTGGCTCCAGACAGTGCAAAATACAGATAGTGCAAATACAACGACAGTGCAAAATACAGACAGTGCAAAATACAGACAGTGCAATATACAACAACATACTCACAAAAAAACAAGACAATGTAAAATTGGCAATGTTGACAGCGATACGTACGATGGATAGGTGTACACATAGTTGTAGGCAGTATTGTTTTAAGTATGGATTTGTTAAAGTGCAGTGCATGCTGCATCTTGATGGTGTGCAGTGCGGGGTATGGAAGAGTTTGTGTGGGGTGTGTTAAGTGTTCATCAGCCTGATAGTCTGAGGGAAAAAAGTTTCCTTCAGTCGGCTGGTGCGTGACCGGATGCTGCGGAACCGTCTGCCTGAGGGTAGCGGAGAGAAAAGTCTATAGCTTGGGTGGCTGGAGTCGCTGATGATTCTTTTGGCTTTCCTCATGCACCTCCTGGTATAGATGTCCTGGAGGGAGGGAAGCTCACCTCCTACTACGCGTCCAGCAGTTTGCACAATCCTATGTAGACCTTTGCCATTGCTGCTGGTGCTGTTTCCGTACCAGGTGGTGATGCAGCCAGTCAGGATGCTTGACAGGAAGTCCAGGATCCAGTTGCACAGAGATCTGTGTAGGCCCAGAGCCTGGAGCTTCACCACCAGCTTGGCAGGCACTATGGTGTTGAATGCTGAGCTGTAGTCCACAAACAGCATTCTCACATATGTGTTTTTATTTTCCAGGTGAGACAGAGCAGTGTGCAAGGTGAAAGCAATTGCATCATCAGTGGAGCGGTTGTTTCTGTATGCAAATTGCAGAGGGTCAGTGTTAGCGGGCAGTACAGAGCAGATGTGGTTTTTAATCAGCTTCTCAAAGCACTTGCTGAAGATGGGTGTCAGTGCAACCGGAAGCCAGTCATTCAAGCATGTGGCACAATAGTAGCTGTCTTAAAGCATGTAGGAACCACAGACCGAGAGAGCGAGAGGTTAAAGATGTCCGTAAAAACCCCCGCTAGCTGGTGTGCGCATGCTTTAAGTACACATCCAGGGATGCCATCTGGGCCCGTAGCTTTTCGGATGTTCACGCGACGGAAAGATCTCGTTACATCCGCTACAGAAACAGAGAGTGTGCCGTAGTTTGCTTGTTTAAGTTTCTCAGCATTTCTGGATTTATAGGCGGAAGTTCGCACTGATAGGGCTGTTCGAACTTCGCAATTGATCCATGGTTTTTGGTTGGGGTAGATACGGACAGTTTTTGTTGGGACCACGTCTTCTATGCACTTTCTGATGAAGCACGTAACGGTGTCTTAGTACACTTCGATGTCGTCATCAGAAGCTGCCTGGAACATCTCCCAGTCAACGTCATCAAAACAGTCTTGAAGTATGGAATCCGATTGGTCTGACCAGCTCTGAATCGTCCTGAGGGTGGGTGGTTCAGTTTCTGCCTGTAAGCAGGCAAGAGCAGAACAGAAGAGTGATCTGATTTGCCAAATGGTGGGCGGGGGAGGGATTTGTAAGCATCCCGGAACGGAGAGTAGCAATGGTCCAAAATACGATCACCACGCGTGTTTGTGGTGATATGTTAAAAGTATTTTGGAACGATTTTCCTGAGATTGGCGTTGTTAAAGTCCCCTGTAACAATAAACGCTGCCTCCGGGTGTGCGGTTTCCTGCTCGTTTATGCTCCCATACAGTTCCCTGAGCGCCTGCTCTGTGTTTACCTGACCGATGTGAATTCCCTTGGTAGCCAGTATGGTCGACACCGAAGCATAAGGTATTCCAGATCAGGAGAACAAAATGATCTAACCGAGTGTATGTTTCTCTCATCACACCATAAGTTGTTAAAAAAGAAACAATCACCTCCTCCTTTGCTTTTCCCTGTGAGTTCTTTCGTTCTATCCGCGCGGTGCACAGAGAACCCCAAAAGTTTAGCAGCTGTGTCTGGTACCTCCGCAGATAGCCAGGTTTCTGTAAGACAGATAATGCAGCAGTTTCTTGTTTCCCGTTGGAAGGAAATGCGCGCCCGTAGCTCGCAAAGTTTGTTGTCCAGTGACTGAACGTTAGCCAGCAGAATGGTGGGGAGCGGAGGTCGAAGTCCACGGCGTCTTAGTCTGACCAGGATGCCGGCTCTCTTTCCTCTTTTCCGGCTGCATTTGCGTCGTCGCCTCGGTTGTGTGGCCCAGACAAAGGGCTCTGTTGTTGTGTTTGTAAACAGAGCGTCGTTGAAGAACTCAAAGTATGGTCTTCGGTGTGCGACGAGAGAGCCAATTTCCTGAAGTGTGTGTCTGTCGTAGGCAATAAGAGTGTGTACATCCAGCACGAAAAACAACAAAAATACAAGTAAAACATACAAAACACAACGAAGTTTGCTGGGAGCTCACAACACGGCGGCCATGCTCGGCGCCATCTTGTGACGCAAACATTTTCTTTTTAGTCTTCATGTTTGTGTAAAAGGTTTCATGTATGTACTCTCTGAATACATTTTGTGCTAATTCAATGATAAATGATCCACAGTTCAACTAACTTAGACTGCTGCTGTGCAAAAGTGACGTAAGTCTTGAAAGAAGGTCTCATTGTTAAGGTCTCATCTTAGGGCCCCCAATAAATATCTAGAAGTATAAATTATACCAATAAACTATATATAACATTGTTTTCTATCATATTTTGTATGAGCTTTTTTTAAGAGTGAAACAATTAAAATTTTACAGTAAATAAACATTATTTAATATAAAATATAATATTATTATAATAATGTAATGTGATGTAATAATAATATTATAAATTAAAATATTATTATTACATCTGCACAAATTTGTCCATCACCCCAAACCTTGGAGCAGTCTAACAGTCAAATTTATAAAAAATAAAAATATTTATTATTTTTAATTGTAAACTAATTTTAGGTAAACTAATCATTTGAATTTTAGAGATTGCATTAAGACAAGACATAGAAAAGAAGTTAGACAGCTAAATACATAGAAATGAAATAAAAGTAGAAAGGGTGCACTTTAGGACTGCTGGGCCCAATGGCTGGAATCGCTTGGGACCCAAAATCCCTAAATCCGCCCCTGCCCCGGGTTATTGCTATTCCAAACCCTATATATTTATCCCAGTTAAAGAACCATTTTACACTTGGAATTTAAAACCTAACATTAAAAACCAACACAAAAGTAATTTGCTACATTTCTATTTCATTTTATATTACATTACATTTTGCATTTCTTTTCTAGTAAAAACACATTAAAACATATTGCAAATCTAAAAATAATTAGATGTATCTGTATGTTTTTTGTTAATTTAAGGCCTATCTGACTATTTATAAATAATTTTGTGTAATTTAAACAGAGACCATGTAACTTTAAATTGCAATATTCATGTAATCCGAAAATAGTAAATGCTGAATGTATTCAATGATAAGTTGGCAATGATTAGTAATCCAGTTTGACCTACATGTATGCAACATAGGGGAGCACGGGGCACAAAGTAACGCAGGGTAAAATGTAGCACAGAGTTTTAAGGTATTAGCTCAGGGTTAACCATGGCATGTTTCTGAGATTTTCACAACAGTGTCAGCAGTCTTCCTGCCAATTATTAAAAAAATTCGACAAAATTTGGATGAGAAACACAGGAGAAATCATTTTTCAGCATAAAAGTATTTTTTATTATAGTCAATATTTTTTTTTTTTTGTGAAATCTGTGAAAGTATGTACGTAAAATCCTATATCGTTGTGATTATTGTCTTCTAGGCTAAAAGATGGAACCATTTTGTAAAAATTTTGTAAAAAATGATCAAATTTTTGTAAAAAAAGATATAAAAACACACAGTGACTTCTAGTCTTCTCTCTCTCTCTCTCTCTCTCTCTCTCTCTCTCTCTATATATATATATATATATATATATATATATATATATATATATATATATAAGGAGCTGAATATACCTCATAAGGAGCTTTATATATATAAATATATAAAGCCTAATATTACATTTATAAGTAGTAATTTAACAGTAATACACTTAAAAATGTTTCTTTAATATGGGCTGTATACTAGTATTCCACTGTATTACATAGACAGGCATAACCATTTAAGTTCTGAATAAGCCAAATAGGCTCAACTCATCTGTTTACTGTAGTAAAAAGCACTTTATATATTCTAGTGCATTTTTTGTTTCCATGTATTAAATAAATAAACTGTCACTTTTCTAATTAAATCACACACACATAAATATATATTTTTAAACTTACAGGCTAATTCACACATTTCACGATCTGAATGATAATAATAAATAAGAAGTATTTTTTTAATACTAGACACTTGATGGTTCTATCTCTGTTAGTGACTCAGTGAGAGTTAAAACGAGTACATTCTCTAAGTGGTTCTGTCACTGTGTTTAATCCTTTCTGTGCAAGATTGTATGGTATACACGAACTGTAAAATGTTTAATATTGGTAGTTCATTTTGAAAAAAAAATAGCGAAATGTTCGTTAAGAGTTACATTTTTCACTGCAGGAAACAGCTTTGCTGATGAGTTGAACGCTGAGAAAACCCGACTGCTCCTTTGTGACATTGGGATACAGGTCATACAAGGTTATCTATATCAAAGAACTGCAAATAAGCAGGTATTATAACCTTTTATCAATAAACACACACATCGGGCTGTGATTTGCTGATCAAATGAAATACAAAAGTCGGGGAGGAGCCGATTTCTGCCGCCATTTTCTTATCAAATTTAAAAGGGACTGAGGCGATAATTTAGTGTACAGTTTATGAGCTAATCGCAAAAGTTTTAGGGGGGCTGAGTAGAAATGGGGGCTACAGCCCCCCCTAAAATAGGCCTAGCAACGACATGCACGACACAGTAGGGTAAGTTGTAACAGGGTGTTACAATTAGGCCACTCACTGTTGGACACCAATTAAACAAACAAAATAATTGTTGAATTTTGAGTGTAATGTTGAGAACTTTTTATATAAAAATGTTTTTTATTAGAAAATATTTTTAATAGATTTTTTTATTGCTAATAAGGCAAAAAAATGCAGTGTATAATAATGTATAATATTGCAAATAAATGCAAGTGTGTTTATCCAATAGATAAATAAATAAGCATGCTGGTCTATGTAGAAAAAAAAATAAAGTTAAAGCACTGAGGAAATATACTATTTAAAGTAAACTGAATTTAAATTAATTGTGTGAAATCAGACTTTATAAGCATTTGTTACTTGCCCCACAGGTAGGGTAAATAGTAACATTATTACTCCTGGCACTTTTAGCAAAACTGCACTGGAACCATAGGTCCGGCGATCATACAACCAATGCTCATTTGTTGGAGAGGCTTGTGTGTTTTTGGTTAAAAACTTATGGTTTGTCTAACCCCATTACTTTGTTCATTATTTGGCCACAACCAAAAAACGTTACTTTGTGCCCTGCTCCCCCCTATGCTGTGAAGAGTTTTGTTTATTACAAAATATTTACTTGTAAGTACAAAAAAAATCATCTCTGATTATTTTTTATATTTCAACAACACAATTGTTTTTTTTTATTATAAACAAGACTGTTTACTGGAGCTCTAAAACATATATCCAGCATTCCAGGCCTGCACTGAAATGGAGGGTGTGTGTTGTTGTTGCTCTGTAATATCACAAGGATATATTTAGATGGAATAAAAGCAGGAGGGGTGTTGGTTAGTGCAAACTGATGCTTCCTCCAGTCATGTGACCTTGTATGGTATTCTTATGGGTCAGGGTTATAAAAACGCATAAATCACTGTTCCACTTGTATTGTTTGGTTTGTGTAAGCGTGGCAGTTTACTGGCACTTGAAATCTGAGTTATATAAACACACTTGGCACCTCCACCTTGATAGGATTGAGGTTAGTAGTCATGATGATTTTATGAAGGGGCTCTGCTAGTTTGACGGGTAGTTTAGGTTCGCTCTCTGAGCCCTGGGGTCTGTTGATCACTGTCACACAGTCATGCTGACCTGCACAGGGATGAAAGAAAGGGTTTATATTTCAAGTGATTTATTCATTAGTAAAGAGTATGTATGTATTTATAAAGTTGAAGTCAGAATTATTAGCCCTCCTGAATTATTAGCCCCCCCCCAGTATATTTTTCCCCAATTTCTGTTTAAGGAAAGAAGATTTTTTTTTAACACATTTCTAAAAATAATAGTTTTAATAACTCATTTTTAATAACTGATTTCTTTTATCTTTGCCATGTTGACAGTACATGTTTTAAGATACTAGTATTCAGCTTAAAGTGCAATTTAAAGGCTTAAGTAGGTTAATAAGGCAAGTTAGGATAAATTAGGCTATTTAGGATAATTAATGATGGGTTGTTCTGTAGACAAAAAAATAATAATTAAGGGGGCTAATAATATTGACATTAAAAGGTTTTATAAAAATGAAAAACTGCTTTTATTCCAGCTGAAATAAAACAAATAAGACTTTCTCCAGAAGAAAAAAATATTACAGAAAACACTATGAAGAATTCCTTGCTGTGCTAGACATCATTTGGGAAATACTGTATTTGAAAAAAAAAAAAAAAATCACAGGAGAGCTAATAATTTTGACTTCAACTGTATATATATATATATATATATATATATATATATATATATATATATATATATATGTGTGTGTGTGTGGGTGTGTGTGTGTGTGTGTGTGTGTGTGTGTGTGTGTGTGTGTGTGTGTGTGTGTGTGTGTGTGTGTGTGTGTGTGTGTGTGTGTGTGTGTGTGTGTGTGTGTGATTTTCTCACCCACAAACGTGGCCATCTGAGCTGCAGTCCGTCCCACAGAGTTGACCAGATCTGTCTCTGACCCAGCATCTAATATCATCTCTGTAATTTCAGTATTACCTGTGGAATTGTTTCAAAATTATTTAGATATACACTGCCATTAAAAGACCTGGCGTCTGCAAGATATTTGCAGGACATCCATACATATTTAAATAATATACTTTTTTGTTTGCTTATTTAGTGAATTAAATAAAAATTAATTGAATTATTGAATTAAATTTGCTGTAATACATTTAAATTCATTGCTATTTTTTTAAATATCTTCAGAGCAATATTCTTGATTTTTTTTTTTTTTAAATAAATACATATACATAAAATTCAACTAATCCTAAGCCATATATTCAAAAAATAATTAATTAAACTCATTCATTTATTCCAGTGGGGTAAATGACATTTTCAAATTTGTATGACCGTTTAAATTTCATGGAATAAAATATTTAAATATTACATGCTTTATTCTTAATATAATGTTAATCATGATTAATCTAAAATAAAAGTTTATTTTGACATAATATATGTGTGTGTACTGTGTATATTTGTTATGTATATATACAGTAAATGGAGACACCCATGACTATTATAATATTTGAGAAAATGTTTAATGTATTTATATATAAAACATATATGTATATTATACAAATCATATATAAATTTAAATATCTATGTAACAAAATTGTTTTGTAAAGTGTGTGTGTGTTTCATACAGTACATAATAAATATATATAATACACATGCATATATTATGTCAAAATTAATCACGATTAATCTTTGCCCAGCCTTGATATCAGTGGTGGATTTAGGCATTGGCAATATGGGCGATTGCCAAGGGCTGCATCTTGCTGGGTGCGGCACGTGGAGACATTGAGATACAATTTGCTTCATGCAAGTGTATTAATTCTGAGTGGTAATCCCAGAATAAAGACGTTAGGGGGCATTCACATTTGGCATCTTTTGCACACGTTTGTTATTCTATGTGCAACTGAAACAACGCTGGCGAAAGCACACTGACGCATACGCGCAAAAAAACCATTCCCGCGTGCCTCACACGTTCCTATGTGAATCCCGGTTGTTTGCATGCACAATGATAAAATACGCGCCGCTCATGCACCAGGAAACCAAAGTAACAACCTTTTGTGTAGAGGTGTCGGCACGCAGTGAGTTTTGCAAGTCGACAAAACAAGTTTATGTAATATGATGATGATACTTTCACTAAGCATAGCTAAAAAGCAGAAAGGAAGGATAAAGAGTCAGGGAGGTAAGACTTCATAACATTAATTCTCGGCCATAAGTCGGGTCTAAAACAACAGATATTCTTAGCATACCACTCCAGTTGTTTTACATTGTTTTATTAATTTAGAATAATAATTGTATAATAATATTAATAATAGGGCTGCACGGTGGCGCAGTGGGTAGCACGTTCGCCTCACAGCAAGAAGGTCGCTGGTTCAAGCCTTGGCTGGGTCAGTTGGCGGTGTATGGGGTGGCTCGCCAAGGGTGCCATTTAAACTAGAACCGCCACTGCCTGATATATACAGTTGAAGTCAGAATTATTAGCCCCCCTTTGAATACTTTTTTCTCTTTTAAATATTTCCCAAATTATGTTTAACAGAGCAAGGAAATTTTCACAGTGTGTCTGATAATATTTTTTCTTCAGGAGAAAGTTTTATTTGTTTTATTTCAGTTAGAATAAAAGCAGTTTTTAATAAGGTCAAAATTATTAGCCCCTTTAAGCTATATATTTTTTCTCGATTGTCTACAGAACAAACCATTGTTATACAATAACTTGCCTAATTACCCTAACCTGCCTAATTAACCTAGTTAAGCCTTTAAATGTCACTTTAGGCTGTATAGAAGTGTCTTGAAAAATATGTAGTAAAATATTATTTACTGTGATTATGGCAAAGATAAAATAAATCAGGTATTAGAAATGAGTTATTAAAACTATTATGTTGAGAAATGTGTTGAAAAAAATCTTCTCTCTGTTAAACAAAATTGGGGGAAAAAATAAACAGGGGGGCTAATAATTCAGGGGGGCCAATAATTCTGACTTCAACTGTTCATATATAAACAGAGAGGGAGAGAGAGAGAGAGAGAGAGAGAGAGAGAGAGAGAGAGCATGCAGATTATGAGAATTAAATAAGTGTTTGATAAAATTACAATTTGTAGTGTTAATATCTTCATGTGTAGGTTGTTTACATGAGAGGCCAGCAAACATGAGTGCAGTATAACCATATTTATGCTCATTACAGTTGACATTAGCTCCATGGTTCAGCAGAAGTCTGCACATGTCTGTTCTACCCTTATAGGTTGCGTGCATAAGAGAGGTCATGCCATACTGAAACAACATAAAGGAAAATAAGGTCAAAACGGCTTGCAATCTTTTCCACCGCATGACGCAAAGCCAACTGGCATTTAACCTTGTACAATCCAGGAAATGTGTCTGCAGTGTGGCGATTGTGACAAAACACTGGCTCTTGTTGAGAGTGACATGAGCAGCGTGAGTCATAATCTTTGTTGCTCCTTGGATGAAGATGAAAGACTGCGTTGGTGGCAAAGCGAACAAGCAACATCTGATTTTGACAGGTGGGATACACTTATCAACTTCTGCTTTCAATCATTCTGGCCTCAAAAAGACCTTGAGGAGTCTGTAGTTTACATCTAGTGGCATGTCTCCATTATCAGATCTCTTTAAGTACCACATCCGCCACTCAAGAGTCTCTGCCATATGCTTGAATAACAATGTTGAACGTATGGCGTCACCTCACCAGTCCACCAGCCACTCCACTTGTTTACATAAGAGCTGATCATCAGAAAACAATTACATAATGCCACTGTTTACAGTAGTGAGGCTAGAGTTAAATACTATTAGTAACATTAAGTATGGGTTCTGTTTGGCCAGCAGCTGTCTGTCTGATTTTATGTTTTGTTGTGCTCCAGCTTGGTGAGTCCCAGTGAGCCATAAATGGTGCTTAATGGCCTGTAAATTACTGCTTATATTTGTCATGTTTATGATCATACCTTATCCAGACAGTTAACGTGCACATTTGGATTGCAGAGCAGCTGTGTGGCTTGTTGCACGTCACCTTTTGAGAAAAGGTTTGGAGATTAAAAGCATCTCATGATGATCCACCATTTTATTCACTTAATGTGTAAAATATTCATACATTCATTCATTTTCTTTTCAGCTTAGTCCCTTTACGTATTAATCTGGGGTCGCCACAGTGGAATGAATCGCCAACTTATCTAGCATATGTTTTATGCAGCAGATGCCCTTCCAGCTGCAACCCATCACTGGGAAATACCCATACATTTCCGTTCACACACATACACTATGGGCAATTTAGCTTACCCAATTTACCTATACCACATGTCCTTGGATTGTGGAGGAAACCGGAGCACCCGGAGGAAACCCACACGGACACGGGGAGAACATGCAATGCCAACTGACCCAGCCAAGGCTCGAACAAGCGAACTTCTTGCTGTGAGGCGACAGCGCTACCCACTGCACCACCGTGCTGCCATGTGTAAAATAGGTTGCGTGCATTTTAAAGGTTTACATTGTTATTTACCCATTTCTAATTATGCAAGGATACTGTTCTAAGACCAGCATAAACTTTGAATAAACATCTTAGAGGCTTAAATACTTAAACATAAATATTTGTCAATGTACTGACTGACATACATTTTTACTGCATGCATTAACCTTTATTAAAACTAGTTTAAAATGTTAATGGTTATGTTTATGTTTAATGTTAACAATGATTAATGAATGCAATAAATAAATCATAAATAAATCATTTGTTTATGATAATTAATGCAGTTAACTAATGGTAACAAACTAAACTTATTGTAAAGTGTTACTGTACCTGAGTCATTTAATGAAGGTTTTCTGATTTTGATTAAAGCCTTTTTATTACATTAAAGGTATTTGTGTCATATGATCCTTCAGAAATCATTTTAATATTCAGATTTGCTATTTATTATAATTTTTACTTCATAGTTGTGTAAAAACTTTGAGAGATTTACATTTTCATAATACTTAGATGAATACAAATTTCCAATTTACAGATTTTACTTAAAATAAAATCATTTGTAATAATACAAATATCTTTTCTTGTGTCACTGATCATTTTTGTGTCCTTAATTTATTTATAAAATATTTATTTATTCTTTAGTGTGTTTTTAATGGTGCTTTTAAAATATAACATGAATATATGTTTCCATTATATTATATAATATCAAGATTTAACCCAAAAAATATGAAGTATCACAACTGCTTTCAACAGTTACAATTTGAACAGCTCCATTTTTAAAGATTCATTTATGTTCAAAGGAACAGCATTTATGGTAACACTTTATTTTAATGGTCCCTATTGCACATTTTGTTGACTAAAAGTTGCATTGCAACTATATGCCAATTACTTCTCATTTGAGCATTAGTAGAATGTCTGCTTAATATCTATGGATACTGCTCCTTCAACAGACATTTAACTGACTATAAGAAACTTTGCAAGTAAATGTCAACTTACACTAACCCTAACCCCCACCTAAAAGTCTACTTAAAATCTAATGAGAATTAGTTGGCATGTAGATGCATTGTAATTTAAATTTAACAAAATGTGTTAAACGAACCGCATTTATTATATAAAATGTTTGTCACATTATAAATATAGATATATTTTTGCCAAGTGTAATAATTAGTTTCTAAATAAAATGAAACATTTCTCAAAAACTTTTAATGATCCCACATATTTGAATAGCAATGGAACTAAACAAACCAGGGTGGAAAAACAGCATCCAAAGGAATAAATAAATAAAATAAAAACTAAAGAAAGTTTTATAGATAGTTTGCCCCTAGATTTATTACCATAAAAATAACAAAAAAAGGAGGAAACTAAACAGTGATTTCCGGTACCTGCAGTAGCAGCCACCTGTAACATCACTTTCTCCTCAGGAGTCAGATCACCTTTCCCTGCAGGCGTCATGCTCGTCATACTGACACAAGTCATTTATTATAACTGTTAAGGATAATATAAGGAGTATATCAATGTGACAAAGTAAATAGTATATCAATGGGAAAACACAGACCTTATAATACTGTACGCAATACCTAAAAAAAAAGGGAAAACGGCCTTGGTTCATACCACCTCGAAAACTAAAAATAGGGGAGGCTGGAAATCCGAGTGCCGTGAAGCAAAAAAACTACAATGCATTTCTTAATATTTAAATGTCTATTTAATTGATTAAAGCATTCTAATTTAAATAACTGTTACAAATATTTATTTCAGAACGGTTTTTATTATTAACTGCTCTAGTACTATATTGTGCGAATTACCCCTCTCGAGAGTAGATCGGTCCAGCTGTACTTAACTTGCCTGCTCAAATTGTCGCGTGAGGTATACTGCGAGAAGCTGTGCTTAACATCTTCACAGGCAGAATCACAGACAGGTAAATACAATCACAAGATCAAATCTGATTAAATATTTATAGTTAGCCTAATTAGAGTAAGAAGTCTGATTGTTGTACCTCTCGTGCTTCGTCCGAGCTGTAGCTATCCTTATGAGCTTTTATGGGTTGAAACCTAACCTGAAAAGTGAAGGATTAAGTACATGTACAAAAACGCTACATCGTAACCCGGCGGTAGCATTTAACTACAGATGAAATCGGAACACTTGGTTTTCTGTGAAGTCTGACTGTAATTATTTTTGAGCATTTGTTTGCCTGTATTATCTAAAGATGTGTGTGGGCAAAGATGTAGTGCGCAATACTTCATTTAAGTGCCAGCAGCACTGAGACAAGTGCAGTAAACCACAGGTCAACAGTTTGACATATTAATAATATATAATAATAACAATGCAAGGTTATTTTTTACTAACTTACTGTAATAACATAGGCTATATGCAGCTTAACATTTTGAGTGTGTGTCTGTGTGTATGTGTGTTAGAATGTATGTTGTTTTTCTCAGCAAAAGTAAGGACTATTTTAGCATGATTTACAGATGATACCAACTAAAATGTCATTCAGTTTAACAACAGTTTATCTACCAAATAATGTTGTCACATTTAGAACAAGAATCATTTCATAACATATTTCATTAGGATCATAGAGCTAATTAAATGTAATTGTAAAAAACAAATTAGTCGTAATTTTACATTTCTATACATCAGCAACACTGTCATTCAAACTACAAGTGTTTACTCATTTGTTTACTTTCTCTCTCTCTCTCTCTCTCTCTCTCTCTCTCTCTCTCTCTCTCTCTCTCTCTCTCTCTCTCTCTCTTCTCAAAGAAGTATTTTTTTTTTAAACATTTAAGTTTTAATATGCTTTTTATAATTTGATGTGGACTTCGAATTGGAACATCTTATTATTGGCATTATTTTAGCTTTTTAGCTTGAATGTCAAGTTAAAATGTACAATGCAGAATGTAAAAAGTAAATGTCTTTATATAATATAAAATAGCTATTCATCTTTAAATAAATTAATAAATCTGTAGTGATTTGTTTTGTGTCAACTCATGCATATTTTAGTATACATTGTGTAAAGGTTACACTTCATAATCTTTCCTGTTATACATACATATTTCTAAAGCAGTTCTTAACATGAAATTCATACAGATTTTGGTAAAAACCCAAACATACAAATAAAACAAACTAAAAATCTGACTAATTAGTTATGCGCAATGTAATGAAGGACTAAAGGAGAGAGTACTAAACTACTGAAATGTATTTATAACTTTGTGTAAAAGGGGTTTTTGGTAATGACAGTTTCAAGACGCCTTGTGTTTGGAGAATAAAGTTGCATTCATTGCTGAGGTGTGATTATTATTATTTTGTTCCCTTTTCCCCAGACTTCAAAAGAGTCTTCAAACCTTGACGGTTCTGTGGGTCTTCAAATCTTGACGGTTCTGTGTGATCTTTAGTTCTTATTTTCTGTTGGATTCAGATCAGGTGATTGGCTGGGCCATTCTAGCAGCTTTATTTTCTTTTCTGAAACCAGTTGAGAGTTTCCTTGTTTTTGGGAACAAATTCCTCCTGTAATGTCCTCCCTGGTTTCATCTTAATCATCTGGTAATGTTAGTGTTGGGACTTAAGCAACTAATATTTATTTACAGTGACTAGTGGACAGGGTTGATTTCTAACTACTGAGAGATTTCAGCTGCTGTCCGGGCTTTCCATACCTTTTTACATCTCTCTTTCTTTATGTGATCAAAAACTTGCCCTGTTCCCTGTTCCCCTTCAATTTGATTACACAAAACTTAATTTCTAAATTAATTAGTTTTGTTTTCTTTGTATGTATAGATTACTTCGGTTGTTTCCAACATCTGGTGAAAATTTCAAGTCAACATATGTTTTCAGAGAAAATGATGATAGGTTCAATAGTTTTTTTTTACCCACGGTATATATTTATACACTATCAAAGCCACTGTCCTGTGTTGTGTCACAACACTTCATTCCGACTTTGAATCCAGGTTGCATTCTCTTCCAGGAATGCCACAGCCTGTGTGTTATTCTTGGCACTGAAGTACTTATAAATTGGCACCAGCGACACTAGCTAAAGAGTGTGTCATGGAACATAAAAACGTACATCTACATTGTAAAAAAAAATATATTTTCTTTTTAGTTGAATCAAATTAACTTTTCTAGCCATCTCAACTTGCATCAATCAACCTGACTAAAAATATTAAGTTAAACTTCATAACTTTACTTAACAAGTTCATTCATTCTTTTTCCTTCGGCTTAGTCTTTATCAGGGGTCGCCACAGCGAAATGAACCGCCAACTATTCCAGCATATGTTTTACATAGCAGGTCCCTTCCAGCCACAACCCAGTACTGGGGAACACCCTTACACTCTAACATTCTCATACACACTCATACACTATGGCCAATTTAGTTAATCCAATTCACATAAAGCGCATGTCTATGGACTGTGGGGGAAACCGCAGCACCCGGAGGAAACCCACATGAATATGGGTAGAAAATGTAAACTCCAACTGGCACAGCCAGGACTCAAACCAGTGACCTTCTTGCTGTGAGGCGATAGTGCTAGCCACTGAGCCCCCATGTCCGCCTAAAACAAGTTACAGCAATATAAAAATATTTGTTGTCCTTACTTTTTGCCATTAAATTTTTACGTCATATATAGCAATGTGGTTGCCAGGTTCAATGCCATATTTGTTCCTAGTTTAATTGATTTTATTACTAAAAATGTCACTTGTGCTTTATGAGAAATTCACTGAAATGGAATAAATGGAAGAGCTTGGATCAATCAGCAGTGTGATGCATTAAATGGAAAGTTATTTTCAGTGATTCTGATTGTTTGGTAAGCCTCACACACTCCCCTTTGGGACTGTTAATCTAATTATGACCCAACTCTGACTCTCCTAAGTTTTTGCATATTTTCCTGTTGCCTTTGAGGTGTTGTGCTGTGGAAGGTTTTCTTTAGAGCTGATCTAAGGGCAGTCGGTGTTGAAATGGAATAAGGTTGGGTGACAATCAGCTAAATCATCTCCTTTGTGAGCTCGTCCCTGGTGAGCGTGGTTGTTGGTATCATTTATAAATCACACGGGACTCACACACGAGTACGTATTGTTCAGTGCTGCATGAAAGGACTTGGTGTTAGAAACGTATGAGCCGTGGTCCACAAAACAATTATTCTGATTTCAATATATAAATAACATTGTAATTACATTGAAATAACAATGTATCAGCTGCAGGTTTGAGGATGTAGCACAGAAAGAGAGGCTCTGTTTGAGTGCAAATCTTTTTAGATCTGTGAATCTATTATCTGAATGTATTGTTTATTTGTGCTTCTTAAAATACAAAATGTTCCACAGCACCAAAACATTTCAAATGCTTAGGGATGCTAGTTTTCTCTGAATTGTAATTAATGAATTTTGTTAATTAATTAATTTATGTATTTACTTAGTTAGATTATTTGTTAGTTAGTTGGTTTTTTTATTTAGTTATTTTTATTTTATTTAATCACAACAGGGCGACACGGTGGCTCAGTGGTTAACACTGTCACCTCAGAGCAAGAAAGTTGCTAGTTCGAGTCCTGGCAGGATCAGTTGGCATTTCTGTGTGGAGTTTGCATGTTCTCTCTGTGCTCATCCGGGTGTTTCGGTTAACCCCACAGTCCACAGACATGCTCTATACTGTAGGTGAAATAAATATAAACTAAATTGGCCGTAGTGTATCAGTGTGTAAATGAGTGTATATGGATGTTTCCCAGTGCTGGGTTGCAGCTGGAAGGGCATCCGCTGCGTAAAACATAAGCTGGATAAGTTGACAGTTCATTACGCTGGTGACCCCTGATGAATAAAGTGACTAAGCCGAAGAAAAATAAATAAATAAATGAATAATCACAGCAGTCACATTTATTTAAAATGTTTCTTTTTTTTAATAACATTTGATATATTATTTTGATATTAGTTACATTAGCTTTGAGAATTCTTTGTTGAATAGAAAGTTGAAACTAAAAATTATTGGAAAATTCATATATTCAAATAAGCAAAATAAACAAATAAATGTTTAATGTTTTTCAATAAAATTGTAGATCCTACTATTATAAACTTAGCACCTTTTCTTATTTTAATTGAATAGATCTTTAATTATTTTTTATTATTTTTTAACATTTTATTTATGTTGACCTTGTAATTTGTTTATTTCAGTCTTTTTATTGGTCTTTTGTATGACAAAACCAATTAAATATTGAGAGAGGTAAACAGTAATGTATTGTCCATTGTTAATCCCATCCCCTAACCCTCGTTTAATAACTCGATCAACAAAACAAGGAAATGAAATAGATTTATTATTTAAATATTATATATTTAAATTATAAATACATAAATACCAAAATAAGTATATTATAAGCGCATAACATCAGAGAATAACTGCATAACATCAGAGAATAACTGCATACAGATAAAAAAAATTAAACAAATTAATTAATTAATTAGTTAACAATAAAAATAATATTAATAGTTTTAAAAATCTTCAGCAATGGCGACATGGTATCTCAGTGGTTAGCACTGTCACCTCACAGCAAGAAGGTCACTGGTTAAAGTCATGGCTGGGTCTGTTGGCATTTCTGTGTGGAGTTTGCATGTTCCTCTGTGTTGGCATGAGTTTCTTTCGGGTGCTCTGGTTTCTCCCAAAGTCCAAAGACATGCGCTCGCTATAGGTGAATTGAATAAACTAAATTGTCTATAGTGAATGAGTGTGCATGGGTGTTTCCCAGTACTGGGTTGTCACTGGAAGGGCATCTGCTTCGTAAAATATGTGCTGGAATAGTTGGCTGTTCATTCTGCTGTGGTGAACTCTGAAATAGAGACTAAGTCGTAGGAAAATTAATGAATGAAAAAATGAATGAAAAAAATTCAAATGTTTATGGATGCTAACTTAGTTTTTTATGTTTCAGATTTTTTTTGGTATCATTTGTTAGTTAATTGGTTTGGATTTTTTTTTTAATCGAAACACCTGCATCAATTTTAGAAGTTGTATTTTTTAAATAACATTTGATATTAATTTGGTGCTCTGGAAATATTTCTTAATGTTGCATTCAGAATTCTTTGATTAATAGAAAGTAAAATAAAAAATTTTACTGGGTGAAATTTTTATTAGCAAAATTAAAAAACAAAAAAAAGTTTGTTTTTAATAACATTGTCGATACTACTTTTAAAGTATTCATTCACCCTGTCTTACTTGAATTGTTATATATTTTTTACATTTACAATTTGCATATTTGCTTTTATTTACCCTGTTGTTTTGCAGATCCTTGTCATAAGTTTACAAAATCTTAACTTGCATACTCAAAGTAATTTAAACTGTCAATATGTTGTTGAGACAGCTGAATAAAATGATGATTTTGTTTGTGTATGCATGTGTATCATTGGTATGTTTTTACTTGCGCGGGCGCACACACACACACACACACACACACATACACACACACACACACACACACACACACACACAAAGAAAAAGAGGGCTGTAAGCTGTGATCAGACATGTCCTTGCTGTAATACGACACGTGTCCCAGGCCTGGGTGACTGAAGTTTACACTGTCGGGGATGAGCCCCTCTATATTTAGCACGGGGCAGCGAAAGGCTTGCCGGTGCACTGGCTTTCTGCTGGAACACACACTGCGCTGGTGAAACCTCTCAGCTGATGAGCTTTTAGATCGCTAGATTTTTCTCCCCCGAGTACAGTGTGCTATTATAAACAAGGTGTGTGAGTGAAGGATGTGTTGGAAGATGTGTTGGGTGAAGCACACATTAATGGGGAAGGAGTTGTTTTTGTTGTGTTGTATTTAAATGTTTTGTTCATAAAAGGATCTGAGATGTAAATGTTTTTTGTTGCTAATTTGAATGTATTTTTATCTTTTGCATGTGAAGGACTTTTATGAATACCGGTAAGCAACAGAAGCCAGTGCTTACAGGCCAGCGGTTTAAGACCAGGAAAAGGGGTGAGTCACATTTAACACTGTTATTAATTTGACATTATAGAGGGATAGTTCACCCAAAAATTACTATTCTGTTTTTACACTTGTTCGCACACACATTTAGACCTTTTCCAGTTTGAGTTTCTTCCTTCTGTTGAACACAAAAGAAGATATTTGGAAGAATGTGAATGGAAACCAGCTCCTATTCCTAGTATTTGTTTTTTCATTTTACTATGGATGTCAGTGGCTTTCATGATTCTTCAGTATTTCTTCTTTTGTGTTCGAAAGATAAGCAAAGCTCATAAACTACTCATGAAACTACTTGATGGTGAGTATATGGTGAATAAATGTTGATATATGGGTGAACTGTCCATTCATGTAATTCAAATACAAGTTGATTACCAGAGAAATACCAAAAAGCTAGTTATACAAGTAGTTTTAGTTGATAGTTATACAACGGTTTTGAATATGGATACACTTACAGAAACGCAAACACGCTTTAGATGTGCACCCTGCTAAAGTACACACATGTTGCAAACACTCACTCAGCAAATCAGTGGCAAGAGTCTCAATTCATGTTCCATTAATAGCTTGTTTGTGTGCTACTGTGTACTTCATGTCCTACACAATACTGGGACTAGTGCAGACCCTCTGGCGTTACGCTCTTTTATCTTGGCGTTTCAATCTCAGAGTTACAGGTCAGGGTTATTTGTGGGTCTCAAAATGTCTTGATTTGATCTTAAACCAGAGTCTTAATGGGATATTTCATTCTCAAAAAATTCATTTACAATTTACTGTTAATTTAGACTCTATAGTTTTAGGCCTTAAAAAAGTCTTAAATCTACTGAAATGTTGTGTTGTAGGTCTTATATATTTTTAACAGGTCTTAATTTTCCTTTTTTCATGTATAGCTACCCAATCTGGCCATTAACACCAATACAATCCACCAACAGTCCCAATCTCAATAAAACGGCTTTCAATTACTTTCCTTACAGTAACATTTGGTTAAAAGTTCTCCATTTATTTGCTGCTGAGGATACTGACCCAACCTATATTTTTTATTATTAAATTATTATTAGTGTAGACTGAAGTAATTAACAGCTATGTTTTGTACTATTCTTGCAAAAATATTCAAACTAAAATATTCAAACTAAATTATTATTATTGTTTTATTAAATGTATTAAATTTTAATACTTTTTGATAGGGCAAATCAAAATCTTTTCTAACTGAGATACTTGAAAAAATCCTTAGCATTTAGCCCTGTATAAGTCTAAAATTTCATTCATAATGGTCTTAAAAATGTCTTAAAGTCTTAAATTTAACTTGGCGAAACCTGCAGAAATCCTGAAATAACTAAATAAATTGAGCTGAACCAACAATTCTTGAGTTTTTTGGAGGGACAACTTAATTGTTTTTTGTTCAATCCTCTTACATCGATAAAAACTACTTAGTTAACTTAATTCCTTCATGTTGTTCCAACACAAATCGATTGTGTGGAAGCCAGCATTTTTTACAGTGTGCGTCACAAAAAAGCACAAGTAATTAATTTATTACAATAAATCTTTGAAAGAAACGGAACATTTATGACATGTTGACGTTTAAAATGTCTGATTTGCAAACAAAACATTCTTTTGAAAAATTCTTTTTGGTTCTTTTTAAAGATTTGAATGAAATGTAAAGTCTTTATGGTTTCTCTAGGTTTATGTAAAAGTTGAGTTGACCAAGACTAGGTAATTCACTTTGTATGCTTTAGAATTCATGACTAGGTCATTTTTGAGATTTTGAACTTTGTCTTTTCATAAAGTGTTATTCTTTTCAATCTAGTCAAAAGAAAGAATCCAAAATACCATTTAAAGGGATATTTGACCTAAAAATGTAAATGTATTCACTATTTACTCACCCTTAAGTGGTTCCAAACGCTTGAGTTATATCCTATATCAAAAACAAAATAAACATTTTTGAAGAAAGCTAAAAAGATTTTTTTCCCATAAATCTCCACAGTAGCAGCACTTACATACACCCAACTTTAGTTTTATTCATATTTGTATTCTGAAAGTCTTTACCTGAAGGGGATTTGTTCATGCATATTTGCCCGATTGTATACAATACTGTATTTAGTCTAATTAAATATTTATTGTTTTTTCTGGATTTTCACAGGATAGGTAGGTAGGTAGGCAGGTAGAAATTATGAATTTAAATATCTAAATGGTGACTCAGTAGTTAGCACTTTCACCTCACAGCAAGAAGGTTCCTGCTTTGAGTCCCGGCTGGGTCAGTTGGCATTTCTGTGTGGAGTTTGCATGTTCTCCCTGTGTTCACATGGGTTTTCTCAGGATGATCCAGTTTCCCCCACAGTCCAAAAACATGCGCTATAGGTGAATTGAATAAACTAAATTGCCCCTAGTGTGTGTGTGTATGTGTGTGCGTGTGTGGGTGTGAATGAGTGTGTATTGGTGTTTCCCAATACTAGGTTGCTGGTAGCTTTAATAACAAAATTGCATGTGTATTTACATTGCATGACTGTGCATTTTTTAAATCAAGGACCACAATGTTCCACTGAAGAAATATGTCAGTAAACAGCAAAAATAACAGTACATTTGATATTTTTAGGGGTGAACTTTCTATTTGTATTTATAGAATCATTGCCTTAAATGTGACATGCACTGCAAACAAATATCTAAACGCTTTTAAATCAAGAAAAGAGTTTATTTGAAAAGAGTTTATTTGTATCTCTTTGAGAAATTGATTGTTTAAAAATTAAAATAAGCTGAAACAACAAAATACTTGAGATTTTTTTTGAGAAACTAAATTTTGCGTTTAATCAAAAAATTCTCAAGAATTGTTTCAGCTCATTTTAAATTAATAGTTTGAACAAGCAGCAAAATAATTTTGTTTGAGTTTATGTAAAAAATTACTTTTTTTTTGTTTGAATTAAGTTTATTCCTTTGAGTCCATTCATTGGTAGATATTTGTTGTTGTTTTAAACATAAATATGCTTATATTTAATTAATTTCACAGAAAACAAGATTTCTTGTGTTTTGCTTACAAAGTAAAAATATATTAATGTAAGGATCTTTAGAAATTTGGAAAACACAAGAATAGAACATTTTACTGTAATACTGTTTTAATTTGAAATCTGATGTAACATAATGTCTTAACTGAGACTTCATTCATCCCTGCTGAAAAATTAAAACAAAATCTGTCTGACCCCATACTTCTTAATACAAATACAAAAGTTAATACAAAAATTCAAAAGTATTTTACACTCATTTACTGTAAATCATACACATCTGCCATCAGTTTTAAATTAAATCTCTTATGTAGGTGTATGATATTGGTGAAAGGGCATAACGTTAGACATGGCGGACAGCTTAGGAACGTTACTTAATAGCTTTTGACTGTGACAAATGTGAGGGCGTTTTCAACAGGGCATTATCGTTATGCTTCGCTGGCTTGCATGGTAGGTGTGACTGGCTCTTCAAATGTGAGATCTCACAGGAAGACACTCAACATGCTCTTTTACTGTGTGCTATAATCAGAATTTCTAGCCAGCAGCGAGGCGAGAGAACTCATTTACATAATAGTAGGTATAAGTGTACATATTTCTGTATGCGACCACCTGCTTCATTATCAGAAGGACGGAAACCAAGGATCGATTCAAAAACATTTAACATTAGACACTACAGTAATGCATCTTTTTTGTAACTGTCAATTTTGAGATTCTGGGCTTTTTGATGTTTAATTTTTTTTAGACTAATGAAAAGAAAGAATGCAAAATACAATTTTAAAGGGATAATTGACCCCAAAATTACTTAATATTTACTCACCTTTAATTGGTTTCAAACCATTGAGTTTTATCTTCTGTTGTGTAATGTAATGTAATGTTGCCTCACAAAAAGAAGGTCACTGGTTCGAGTCCCGGCTGGGTCACTTGGCATTTCTGTGTGGAGTTTGCATGTTCTCCCCATGTCCGCGTGGGTTTCATCCAGGTGCTCCGGTTTCCCCCACAGTCCAAAGACATGCAGTATAGGTTAATTGAATAAACTAAATTGCCCGTGGTGTTTGAGTGTGTGTGTGAATGAGTGTGCATGGGTGTTTCCCAATACTGGGTTACGGGTGGAAGGGCATCCGCTGTGTAAAACATATGCTGGAATAGTTGGCGGTTCATTCCGCTGTGACGACTTCTGAAATAGAGACTAACACAAAGGAAAATAAATGTAGAAAGCTGCAAAGTTTTTTTTTCTCCTGCTCTGAGACATAAATCTCCTCCCAGCAGCACTTACATACACCGAATTTTAGTTTTATTCATATTTGTATTCTGAAGGTCCTTGAAGGGGGATTTGTTCATGCATAATTAATTTATTCTGGATTTTCACAGTATTTTCCTAACAGTGAAATGATAAAAAAAAAAGAGATAAGAAATTTCCCATATCCCCTCAGCAAAAAACCATTCACTGCAAAAAAAGGTGTTCTTATTTTTTCAGAAAAAAGGCAGTCAAAATGAAGTGAGTTTCTTCTTACAATGAGCAAAATAATCTGCCGGTAGGGTAAGCAAAAAATTATTAAAAATGCAACAGGCACATTTTGAAAATGTAGCCCTATATACATTACTGGAGATGGCGAATTATGTAGCCAGAAGTATGTATGGCTGCTTTTTATAATTTAAAACGAAGGCTACGGGGCAGTATGAGGCTCTTCCTTTTTACGCTAGCAGTGGAGCGCTTACCTCCGTATGGACGGCTATCTCGCTGTTATCAGTTTGTCCAGTTAGCTCACCATGTACGTCGGTGGACTTAAGACGCAGAGAGGAGTTGACCGCAACAATGGGATTCAAGTCCGGCGAAGAACAATTCCAGAAAGTGGGTCAGACAAAAACAGAAGCCAAAAATGAAATAAAGAAGTAAATAACAGGGTGGGAATGTGGTAAAATCTGAAAACGTGGTAAATAATCAGGCGAGGGCTTTTCTTTTTCTGGATTGCTTTTTAAAACTGTCGGTTAGGTTTAGAGAAGTAGGTGGGCGGGTCAATCTGTGCTTTTGAAAACACTATTGGTTGGGTTTAGGGAAGGAGGAGGGTGGGGGGATTGGTCAGTTGGTCAGAGCAGGCGCAAAATGGTAGTCGCGTGAGAAATTTGAGATCTCAAAAAGCGTACACTGCAGCCTCTGGTGGATTTGTGAAAGCAAAAACTGCCAAAAAAAACATACCTCCTGGGACGTAGGGTGTATTTAGGCTATGTTTTCAGAATGAGCCTGGGTTGAAAAAAACAGGTTTGTTTTGCTTGTCTCACTGACAGCTTGTTTTAATGAAAATCTTGCTTAAATTGAATTTTTTTCTGAAAAGTTATCTAGAAAATGCTAATTGAGTTAAGATTTTTTTAGATATTTGGACAAGAAACAAGACGCAACATCTAAGCATTTTTTTGCAGTGTTGACATGAAACAAGAACTTTGAACTTGACCATATTTGTGCATTGGAAATGTATGCAAATGCATGCATTCATTTGCATATAATTCATCATTTGCATATTGAAACAACATTTTAGAAAGCTTGTAATGCAAGGATTGTTAATAGTCAACAAAGGAAAGGATAGTGATAACCATTCATACATTTTTTACTTTTTGCAGTGTCTATGCTTAAAGCATTGTATTCTTATTCTATCAGTAGTATACACTGAATTCTCTGTGATCGTAATCCTGGCTTGTGTTTCTGTCTTCCAGATGAAAAGGAGAAGTTTGAGCCTACGGTTTTCCGAGACACAATTGTTCAGGGCCTCAACGAAGCAGGTGGTGATCTTGATGCTGTAGCCAAATTTCTGGATGTCACTGGGTCGAGACTAGACTACCGTCGCTATGCTGACACCCTGTTTGACATCCTCATTGCTGGGAGCATGCTGGGTGAGACCATTTAAATTACACTTTTTACAACTGATTTCAGTTATACTGCTATATTTTATTAATACAGAAACTAGCACTGCACAAAATAAATAAATAAAAACTTACATTGGGATTATTAGTTTTTTGCTAAATATGTTGCTATTTGAAAACGGATTTGAATAGAGACTTTAATAGCTGTGTTTTTTAATAATCGTTCTAAAGTGAGCCTTTTCCCTCCGAAGTTCATCTGAAAAAAAAAACTTATTTAAAATGAGTTTTTATTTGGACAACTTAATTGTTTTATGTTCAATCCACTTAAATTTGTAAAAAATGACTATGTTAACTTAATTAATTTGTGTTGGGACAACATGAAGGAATTGTGTGGAACCCAGCAGTTTTTACAGTTGAAACAGGCTGAAATGTGATCACTGTCTTGCTAAATCTTTGAGAAATAAAAAACTTCATAATTACAGTAGTACATACTCACACCTGTATAAATAATTGAACTAGAGTTTGTTTTGTTGCTCTAGTTTGTTTGTTATTATAGGCCACATTCCTAGTGTGTTTAAACTATTTTGTTTGACTATAACATATTTATTACGATTTTATTGTGATTGTTATTAAATGATTAAAAGTAGAAACATTTTTTATGTAAATGTAATGTAAAAGTTATACTTTTCTGTAAAATAAAATAAATCAGATGATTAAACTGTAAAACTGTAAAATTGCAACACTAATATTTTTGTCTTAATGGTATAGTTTGGCCAAAAATGTAATTTGAGTAAAATAAATGACTGAAACGGTGGTCCTTGGAAATTCATATGTTGTATGTCAGTGTCAACCCTGCACCTAAAGAGTCAAAAAATATATATAGGCAAAACTAAATTATTACCCATGGCTCCAGACAATCGAGGTCTTATAAAGCGAAACAACTTTTTCTTTTTTTTTTTTTTTTACAACAAACTGAAACCCATCCTTCTTTTCTTTAGTAAACAAACAGGATCAGCTCAAGTGTGAGTTTTCACATGCAATTAATTTACACACTGCACTACCTCATCATTTATATTGAGCAAATTTTTATTATAATTTTTTTTTTTATTATTACTTTTTGTACTATAAAGACAGGAATAAAATGTATGCTAAAATGTTATTACACTGTGCAGTGAAAAGCTCTATAAGGGGCCGTTCACACCGAACGCGCTGAGAACGAATTGAGAGGCGCCTTTTTTGAATGATTAACTATTGGCCGCAAGCGTTTTGCGCGCTGCTTATGCGCCCTGCTCGCCTCATGTTTTAACTGCCTGCTGCGCCTCACGTTTTTGCCGTTCCGCACCGTGCGCTCGCACTTTTTCCTCTCAGAGTTGACTTTTTTCCAACTCCGTTACGTCATTCACGTCTTTTGATTGTCCAATCAAATGAAAGCAGAGTTCTTGTCAACAAAAAAGCAATCTGGTGCGCCTTGCGTTTTTAGAATGGAAAATCGCGTTCGGTGTGATCAGCCCCTTATACAGTATATAATATAATATAAATGGTACTGGTAGTATAAATATATTACTTCAAGAAGTGTTAAATTAAATCACAGGTGAACCCAGAAGTTGCTGAGACTTTTCAGTATGTTGGCGTACTTACAATTGAAACAGAATATTGATTAGGGGGCGGAGTTAACTTTTTGTGCATCATTCCCTTGTAATTGATGGTAAGAGAGGGTAAGATGGTCATCAATATTGTAGTTACAGCCATCAAACTGACATCAAAATAGAAGAATCACCACTCCAAACGCTGAAGCAAATGGTCAGATTTAATGTAAGATTACCAGAACAAAGCCTTTTTTACCTTACCATAAGGCAAACAATTAGGACTTCACAATATATTGTTTCAGCATTGATATTGCAATGTGCAAAATATGCAATAGTCACATCACAGAATGTGCAATTTTGAGTTGTGATTATAATTAACCAGGAAATAGTTCAGAACACAAGCAAAGGTTTTCCTACTGCAGTGAACAAATGTATTTTAAGGCATGTGACTGTAAAATTCCAAGCTAATTTAAACAATTTGGCCAATAGAAATTATAAAATGTATAGCTTTAACACAGATAATTGTGTTTTTTATTACAATGAAGACTACACCGTGTTATTTTACGTTTGATTAGATTGTTTGTTTACATTACACTGTTTTTTTACATTTGGATTCATTCATGCTTGCGTTTTGTTTATTATATTTTATAATAAACACACTCCCTACAAAATTATGAATGTAAAATTATTAATTTTTTCCCAATAGTTACTTAAATCTTCTTATGAAATGACATTAATATCGCAATATCTATCGCAAAAAAACTAAATATTGCAATATCAGTTATTTACAATATCGCAGCTCTACTAACGATGTACGCTAGCAAAATAACATCATAAATTTTGATTTTACATGGACTTTAATGTTAAACATAAAAGACCATTGATGTCTTATCTTATTCTCAATATTACAAGCATCATTTATAATGTACAAATTGATTAGTGAACAGTTTTTAAACTTTAGTTCCGACTGTGGCATCCTTTGTGCTGTCAGTTCATGCAGAAACGCTACCGTCTTTAGTGGATTAGCAGAATAAGAGGTCATTAACTCACTCCCCCGTGACAGCAGGCTGTTCTACAACACTTGCAGCACATCTCCGGATCAAAGTGTTTAGTGCTGTTCCTCCAGGCCATCAACTTACAAATCCCACTGATGGTTAAAGATGAGGAATCTGCATTGTGATTTCTTTTTTTTTTTTTTTTTCTCCTGCTGTTTCCTATGAGCTGTCAGAGCCAGTTGGAAATGTTCAGATCTTTTGCACATGAGCAGGCTGAGAGAGAGCGAGTGGGTGGTTTTCACTGTGGGACAGAAGCAGAGTGCTGAATTTGGATGGAGTAGAAATAGGAAGGCAGAGTAGATGTGGAACCAAAGGCATATTATAGAGATTTTGGAGGCTGAGTGTGGATTTGTGTGTATTGAATTGTATGTATGTGAGGGGTCGTGAAGCATTTTTTTGGTGGGAGATGAGAAAGAGTGTAGCTAGATTACAAGACATTTCATTTAATTGCATAACAAGTTCATGTTTGTATTATGTTATGTATTTATATACAGTATTCATGTTCAAGCTAGTGCTGTGTATTGGCAGGAATCTGATGAAGATTTGATGCATATGATCCATTTGATCCAGGGGTTGTAATAAATTGTGACACTGGTCATTCATTCGTTAATTTTCCTTTGGCTTAGTCCCTTATTTATCAGGGGATGCCACAGCAGAGTGAACCGCCAACTATTCCAGCATATGTTTTATGCAGTGGATGCCCTTCCAGCCGCAACCCAGTACTGGGAAACACCCACACACTCTTACATTCACACACACTCATACACTATTGACAATTTAGTTTATTCAATTCACCTACAGCGCATGTCTTTAGACTATGGGGGAAACCGGAGCACCTGGAGGAAACACACACACCCACACGAACACGCGAAAATTATCAAAATCCTATGGGGTAAAACTATTTATGTTTCAGTACAACTACTGAACGTGCAATACAATAATATTGTAATATTTGAGCTAAAAAAATGTAGAGGTCCTTATTTTTTAAATGCGCTGTTTATTATGCTAATTTTTTTACTTAATATGCTGGGCTTGAATAGACTTGAACTTGATCCTATCTTCAATGTATAGGGCAATAACACAATACAATAAAACAATAAAATACAATAATTCTATTAAAATACTGAATAATATGAAAATATTCATGATTTTGTTCATATGTAAAATAAATTAGGCACATGCTTTCAAATCAAATTATACTTGACTATATTTAACTTTAATATTACAAGAAAAATTGCATTTTAAAATATATTCACATAAAACTACATTTATGATATAAATGTTTATCAATTTGACTGTATTTTTGAGCAAATAAATGCAGTGTGTGTGTGCATTTGTATATGTGTACATGCAGGATATGCATATGTATATACACAACATTTGTGTGTGTGTTTGTGTACATATGTGATACTTGTTTATCTGTCATCAGAATAGGTTAATATTTAATTTCAATTAAAATGTGGTAAGGGAGACACGGTGGCTCAGTGATTAGCTCTGTCGCCTCCCAGCAAGAAGGTCGCTGGTTCGAGTCCCAGCTAGGCCAGTTGGCATCTCTGTGCATGTTCTCCCCATGTTCGCATGGGTTTCCTCCGGGTGCTCAGGTTTCTCCCACAAGTCCAAAGACATGCGCTATAGGTGAATTGGGTAGGCTAAATTGTCTGTATTGTATGTGCCTGAATGAAAGTGTATGAGGGTTTCCCAGTGATGGGTTGCCCCTGGAAGGGCATCTGCTGCGTAAAACATATGCTGGATAAGTTGGTGGTTCATTCCACTGTGGCGACCCCTGATTAATAAAAGGACTAAGCCGAAAAAGAGAATGAATGAAGTGCTAGTGCTGGGTATTGGCAGGAATATGATGATGATTTGATGCATATCACAATGTGGGGATTATTATATATTGTCATACACTATGATAGGTGATATAATGTGATATCTCTTTATTTTAAGATTAAAAAATCAAAAACGTATAGGTCATAATGATTTTTGTTTCAATACAAATACTGAATTCGCGATACAATAATATTGCAATATTTTAAGCTAAAATAATATAGTGGGTATAAAGTAGTAATAAAGTAGTGGGATTTTTAAAAATGTTCTGTTAATTATGGTAAATTTGGGGTGGATTTGATGTGCTGGAATAGATTTGAACTTGATCCTGTCTTCAATGTACAGGGCAAAAGAAACACCAGAATAATACTATTAAAATACAGAATAATATGGAAACATTCATGATTTTGTTCAGATAACAATAGAATTCAGAATAAAATTAGCCACATGCTTTCAAGTCACTATAGTATGCTTTACTTTATTTATGCTTTACTATATTAAGTTTTAATATCACAGGAAAAATTGCATTTTAAAATATATTTACATAGAAAACTGGACATTTATAATGTAAATGTTTGACTATTTGTGAGCAAATAAATGCTGTGTGTGTGCATTTGTATATGTGTACCTACAGAATATGCATTTACATTCAAAATATGTGTGTATGTATATGTACATACAGTTGAAGTCAGAATTATTAGCCCCCCTGAATTATTAGCCTCCCTGTTTATTTTTCCCCCCAATTTCTGTTTAACGGAGAGACGATTTTTTTTCAACACATTTCTAAACATAATAGTTTTAATAACTCTTTTCTAATAATGGATTTATTTCATCTTTGCCATGATGACAGTAAATAATATTTTACTAGATATTTTACAAGACACTTTATACAGTTTAAAGTGACATTTAAAGGCTTACCTAGGTTAATTAGGTTAACTAGGCAGGTTAGGGTAATTAGGCAAGTTATTGTATAACGATGGTTTGTTCTGTAGACTATCGAAAAAAATATAGCTTAAAGGGGCTAATAGATTTGACCGTAAAATGGTTTTTAAAAAATTAAAAACTGCTTTTATTCTAGCCGAAATAAAACAAATAATACTTTCTCCAGAGGAAGAAATATTATCAGACATACTGTGAAAATTTCCTTGCTTTGTTAAACATGGACTATTTCAAAAAAGAAGAAAAAATTCAAAGGGGGGCTAATAATTCTGACTTTAACTGTATATGATACTCATACAAAAAAAATTGTAAACATAATTATTCTTAAAAAACATCTATATTTATTTCTCGATTTCACTGTGGATCCTCAATCACTCCTTGCACACTACTGAAATAAAAAAAATATATAGTACACTACACTTGACTGTGTTGTACTATATCACTCTACACTGTACATGTGACTATTGGTGGTGCATGTGATGGTGAGGACAGACTCCCCTCATTAGTGTAAAGCGCTTTGTGTGTATGGCCAATTTAAATGCACATTACTATTACTACTAAATATATAAAAATGTAAAAAGAGGTTTATTTTGTGAGTTTGGTCATGATAAAATGTATGTAATTCATGAAAATATATGCATTTCTTTTTGTTAGTAAATAATTTAATACTATTCCATCGTTACTATATGTACTTGGCTTGTTGGCTGTGTGTAGACTTGGTTCAGTTTCACTGGTAGACATGTTTCCAGAATGGCACTGTCTCTGTCAACCCAATTACAGCTAAAAGGTTTACTCTGGCTCTATATAAAGCTTGGAGAGCAGCAAGAGCGGAAGGACAGCAGCTTGGTCAAGCGTCCAGTCAACAATCAGATTACTCCATCTACAGTGTAAGCGTAGCTGATGAGCAGAAGACTGCTGTTAAAATAGAGATTAAGCCCAAATCCACATCACTGGATTTCCCCAAGGTGACCTTTGCCCTTGTAAATCCTTAACAAAAACTGAACTCTGTGAAATTAGAGTGGGATATATTAATGACTTGTGTGTGTTGATGCTACTTTTAAGTTAATGTCCATTTCTGCTCTCGTTCCTGCACAATATTTATTACTTTTTATAATTTTTCTTCCTTGCTCTGGCTCTCAAAGATTAATTTTACTGTGTGGCTATTTAACACCAATCACATTTTTCTCCTTGAATTACAAAAGGCAAGTGTGTTTTGACCAAAAAATGGTCATGATGGATTGGATCATTTGATAGATGTTTTTAAAAATCTATCCCCTGAAAGACTTTATCATATATTGAAATAAAAATTCATGTTGTTAATGTTAAAAAGTTTTTGTATCATCTCTTATTAAATTATGAATTGTTGTTGTTGTTATGTAATATGTTTTATCTATATTGATCTTTATATGCCACTCAATAGCCTTAAGTTGATGTGGCAATAAAAAAAGACTATTTAAGAATTACAGTGCAGCACCAAAATGCTAATTAAATGTGTGTTTTTTTTTTCATCCTATAATATATAACAAATAATATGTGTAATATCTATTTTAACGATCTAGGCGCAAAGTCTAAAGTACAGGGCGCAAAGCATTAAGGCCGTGTCCAAATCCACTTTTGCTATTTTAAGGACAGAAAAATATAGTTTGTGCCGTGGCGCATGGTCTAACAGGGTTGTGCTTATTCTTTTAATGAGTTATGGGTGTGTTTTGAGAATAACATTCATTAAACCAATCAGAGTCTCATCTCTCATTCCCTTTAAGAGTCAGTTGTGTCACGCCATGGTGCATTTGCTATTTACATGGTGGACTTTGCAAGTAGAAAAACTGACGCTTCACTAGTGAGAAAACAGTT
Organism: Danio kyathit; assembly: GCA_903798195.1. NCBI lineage: Eukaryota > Metazoa > Chordata > Actinopteri > Cypriniformes > Danionidae > Danio > Danio kyathit. Next base: position 37,633,084 of record LR812537.1, on the reverse strand, counting down.
AAACAGACCATCTGCAGCGCGAGGATAAAGAACAAGCCTCCTCCATTCGACCTCTTTACTTTCTCTTTACTTTACTTTTATTCTTTACTTTACTCCTTTACTTTCATAGATAAGGAAACGGTGTTGTACTCACTCCACTGAAGACATCCATTTGCCTACATATTTAATTTTGTTCGTTAAACGCAAAGATTTGTTTCAAAACTATTTCTAAATTCAGTTCTAATTTCCAGCAAACGAATAAATGAACAATAATAACGAAGTGTGGCCAAAAAACACAAGAGTTCTATCCAAACACACATTTTATTCTTATGCCCCATATGGTGATGCATATATCTCCAAAACCCGACAGGTAGACAAATCTAAACTTGTTTTTATTAAAACAAATACAAATATGCATATAATCAATAATACTACTAGTACTAATAACATTATAATAAAAATGCAAATTGTCATGAATAAACTGAAAACAGCCCCCCGGACATGAAGAAGGCATGGAGGTAGTGTTTATATATATATATATATATATATATATATATATATATATATATATATATATATATATATATTAGTTTTACATTTTAATCCTTTATTTTTTCATATGTAAAGATATTTGTGCATTGCTGTACATCCTGTGTGTATTAAGCTTTTGAACCTGCATAGACAGGTAACTAATGTGTTCTGCGATGTACTTTAGACCAGCTTTTACTTGGACAATGGTGCTGTCTATTTCAGTTTCTCAAACTAGTAATGCGCCAACAATGTGCCTTAACACACCTCCTTTATAGACCAGCACACCCATGAGTCCACAAAGCGAAACAAATGAATTTGCTATTTAAACAACATGGTGCAAAACATGAAAATTAGGGTTGAGCTGGTCTGAAAATAGCAACAAATCGCGCAAAACACATCTTGCGCCTTATTACGCCAGGTGTATGATAGGGCCCTAAATGTCAGTTGGCCATATGGCAATGATCAAATGATCTTGTCATAATGAGTCTAGGGTTAAAAACTCACTGATTTAAAGTTGAGTGAAGTGAAGGAAGTATTGGCAAAAATTGGTCAAAATTGGTCCTCTGCTTTTAACCCATCCAAGTGCGCACACACGAGTGAGACATGAGTGCACACACACACACACACACACACACACACACACACACACACACACACACACACACACACACACACACACACACACACACACACACAATGTATAGGAGTAGTGGGCAGCTATTGCTTCCAGCACCCGGGGAGAAATTAGGGTTTAGATGCCTTGTTTAGAGTGTGGTTCATTCACTTTCCCCACCTTCAGTTCCTACCAGGACCAAGAGTCGAACCTGCAACCTTTCAATTACAAGTTCAATTCCCTAACACATCTGGACCCTATTCAGAAAGTCTCCAGTTACAATTCACAAAATGTTCTGAAATTTTCTTATGTGGAATTTAAGTATTTATTGTTATGAATGATATAACAAACACATGGAGAGCACAATCATTTTGTCAGCAAATGCACACTTTTTTTGTCATATTCTGTTTGTGCTTCATAGAAAAGCCTGTTTAATGATCTTTCTAACATGGTAGGATTGGAAATATTACATTGAGCAATCAATGGATCAGTGGCTCAACGCTGTAATCTGCAGCAAGTCTCTGAATGGGATCTAAAGTTGTTAACTCACCTGTGGATTAGCCCATAAGGCACTGCATTGTTATGTGCGCGGAGAACATTGAGAAACCATGTCCTATTTTGGAGCAAAGGCAATGCTCTGATTTAATTTCTTACTTAATTTGTTTAAATGATTTTGAAATGAATTCACTCTTGAGTACAGAGGCTAATACTTCTTGAACTCTTTCTTCACTAGATCACTCCTTTTAGAAATAAACAACACAGACTCGCTGGAAATGTTTGCTTTAGAACACATTTTTGTGAAACCACAATAATGTGCTTTAGCATATGTTTGACTGCAGTTTCTAGGGAAAATGAATGCTATAAAAGGGCAGTGTCACGCCAATAGCTTTTTTCCTTTTCACAGTAGTGGTATTTACAGGGACATGTTTTTGTTGTTTCTTTGCACAACAACAAATAAACACCACCAAACTCTATGATTTTTATAATTCCATATGTTTGCCTCACCTAGCTATCTCCATATGGACAACATTTCTGGCAAGTTTTTTGGCAAACTGTTTTTATCTTGCCGCTTAGTTTTATGGAAACTGAGTGGTAAATGGTACTATATCACATTTTATAAGCACCCAACCATTCTCAATAAAAAAAAAAGTTTTTACTGTGTTTTCAATCAAATAAATGTAGTTTATGGAGTAAGGATATTAAAAATGCAGCATTAAATCATAAAAATAAATTACATTTTAAACTATATTTACTATAAAAACAGTTATTTTAACAAGTAATATTATTTCACAATTTTTACTGTATTTTTGATTTTTTAAAAATGAAGCATTAAATCGCCAGAATAAATTCCATTTTAAACTACATTCATTAAGAAAACAGTTATTTTGTTCAGTAATGATCAAATAAATGCAATTTATGGATTACTAATACTAAATATTCTGCAGTAAATTGCAGTAATAAATTGCATTTTAAACTACATTCACTTACAAAACACTTTTTTTAACTAGTAATAATATTTCAATTTTTTTTGCTGTATTTTCGATCAAATAAATGCAGTTTATGCAGTAATGATACTAAAAAATCAGCATAACATTGCATGAATAAATTACATTTTAAACTACATTTACTAAGAAAACACTTATTTTAACTAGTAATAATATATTCAAATTCTTGATGCAGTCTTGATGAGCATGATAGTCGTCTTTCAAAAAAACATTTTAAAAATCTTACTAATACCAAACTTTAGACTAGTAGTGTAGTTACTGTAATGTGCGCTCATGTCAGTTATGAGTGTACAGTAGGCAGAGTGGTATTTTGCCAGTAGGGGTTTAACAATGACAGCTCTGTGCTCTCAGAGGATTTATAGCATTAACCTCTAACCTTACTTGCCCTCTTTCAGCTCCCGGAGGAACACGCATTGACGACGGGGACAAGACCAAGGTGACGCAGCACTGTGTGTTCAATGCGGAGGAAAACCACACCGCTATTCGCAGCTATGCTCAGGTGAACGTCCCACCTGGCTTATTCCCCATTGTTGTACATGAAATATAAGCAGACGATATCAAAGTGGCAGGCAGGGAAGTGGAGGAATCCTGTTACAAAATTGCATTAAATGTACTTAGTCCCCAAATCCCCACTATAGAAGCAGTATGACTCTCGTACTGTCATTTCAAGATAATCCCATGGATTACAATGACTCTTCATCAACATCCACTAAATGTCTGTATCTCCAGGATTTAGTTTTTTGTCACACATTTTTTTGTTTACATTTTGTCATGTTGCATTAACTAGTAGTTAGTTATGTGCACTACGTGACAAAAGTCTTGTCTTGTCGGTCTCAGTAAAAGCAACGAATAATAACTTGACTTCTAGTTGATCATTTAGAAAAGTGGCAGAAGGTAGATTTTTCTGATGAATCATCTGTTGAACTGCATCCCAATCATCACAAATACTGCAGAAGACCTATTGGAACCCGCATGGACCCAAGATTCTCAGAGAAATCAGTCAAGTTTGGTGAAGGAAAAATCATGGTTTGGGGTTACATTCAGTATGGGGGCGTGCAAGAGATCTGCAGAGTGGATGGCAACATCAACAGCCTGAGGAATCAAGACATTTGTGCTGCCCATTACATTACAAACCACAGGAGAGGGCAAATTCTTCAGCAGGATAGCACTCCTCCTCATAATTTAGCCTCCTAATCAAAGTTCCTGAAAGCAAAGAAGGTCAAGGTGCTCCAGGATTGGCCAGCCCAGTCACTAGAGATGAACATTATTGAGCATGTTTGGGGTAAGATGAAGCAAGAGGCATTGAAGATGAATCCACAGAATCTTGATGAACTCTCGGAGTCCTGCAAGAGCGCTTTCTTTGCCATTCCAGATGACTTTATTAATAAGGTATTTGAGTCATTGCATAGATGTATGGATGCAGTCGTCCAAGCTAATGAGGGTCATACACAATATTAATTCTTTTTCCACTGCACCATGACTTTATATTCTATACTGTACATTATTTCTGTTAAGTGTCAAGACTTTTGTCTAAACAAAGTCAGACCTTACTGTCATCATTAAATAATTAATCAAGGCATTATCATATTTTATTTTGGTAAAATAAGTGTAAAGGCCTTTGCCTTTCATATAAGCCACTTCTGATACCAAATGTTTTACTAGAAGTCAAGTTATTATTTGTTGTTCCTAAAACTTGGAGAGGCGACAAGACTTTTGTCAGGTTATATAGTAGCTAGTGTTTGATTTTAATGTTAGCCATGCTGTTTTAATTACTCAAACCTAGTAGTATTGCATTATTTCATTAAATATATTATTAGATAAAGATCATTTTATAAGTTAAATACCGTAATAATAATATTAATAATAATTGTGTATGTCTGTGTGTGTCTGTGTCTGTGTCTGTGCGTGTGTGCGTGCGTGTGTGCGTGTGTGCGTGCGTGTGTGTGTGTGTGTGTGTGTGTGTGTGTGTGTGTGTGTGTGTGTGTGTGTGTGTGCGTGCGCAAGTATATATTTATTCCTAAATAAATGTACACCGTTCACACACATATTATGAAATACAACATTTTATTTATCTGTTAATCATTGCCTGAAATGAAATAATAGTAGTGTTGTTGATGATGTTGTTAATGTTGTATTAATGTATGTATTTTATATTATTTATATATGTATTTTTGTCAGAAGTTCATAATAATAATAATAATAATTATTATTATTATTATTATTATATTAATAATAATATTAATGTTTATTGAATAACTCAATCATTACAATAATATGATAGTGATTGATGTATGATTGTGTCTTTACACAGGTGTTTAATAAACTTATCAGAAGGTACAAATATCTGGAGAAAGCCTTTGAAGAAGAAATCAAGAAGGTAAATAATGCGCACATCATGTTTCTTCGTTTCTAAATAATGTGTTATATTAATGAGGAGATCTAAAATACTGTGTCTACTGTAAATGATGCCACTGCAGGACAAACAGGCATGACGCCACAATGGCTCCCATTAATATGCATTAGGCTGATACACTGTAAAATATGCTCTCAACCATATTTCTTATCTTTGTCTAGCTTCTTCTGTTCCTGAAGGGTTTTACTGAGTCTGAGCAGACCAAACTAGCCATGCTAACAGGCGTCCTGTTGGCCAACGGCACACTGCCACCACCAATCCTCACCAGCCTCTTTAGCGATAATCTCGTCAAAGAAGGTTTGTGTGATCTTTATGAAGACTTTTTTTTTGCATGTTACTATTTACGGCAAGACACTACAGGTGAACAGGGGAATTAAATAAATATCTAACATTATCACCATAATTTACCAATTGATTGATAAAAATAGGATTATATTAAGATTATATCAGGATTATATTAGGAAGCTTTTTTCTGTGTGGGTGTGTGTGTATGTATATATAGATATTATATATACACACACACAAAGCATATTTTGTGTGCATGTTTCAATATGCAAATTATGCACTATTTAATTGAATATTCACTAATTGGCATACATTTCTTTCACAAAAAATATGAACAGTGAATAAGATCAGGTTTAAAATTGTTGTTTATTTGTTTTTCTGACACGTTAGAGTGAAAAAAATTATAGAAGGGATTTTGGGAATGTTTTTATTTCTTAATAATTCGAAAAATACTGTGAACAGACAGAATATACAATATTTCACAAAAATTGGTAGAATAAAATGTTAATAAATGCTAATAAAAATATCATCATGTGTATTTCTGAAGTGAATATTTATAGCTCAATGCTGGAGATAAAAGTATTTTGTGTATTGTAATTGACATCCACAACACAAATTGATCAAATCTGACAAAAGAAGCACTTTAAAGTCTATGATTAATTTACATTATTTTAAAAAAAATCACAGTGTAAAAAGCCAACAATTCTAAAATCTCCAACTTATAAAAAAGCAATGTTTTAGAATAAAATTACAGTCTGTACTTTCCGCCACTCTCTTCTTTGTAGGAATATCAGCCTCTTTTGCGGTAAAGATGTTTAAGGCTTGGATAGCAGAGAAGGACGCCAATGCTGTGACATCTGCTCTTAGAAAAGCCAACCTGGATAAGAAACTCCTGGTATGATGCTTGCTGTTAAACTCTGTTTATCAAATCAGTTTTGGTACTCTATTCATTAACCTTGTAAAAATTATGAAGAGATGATGAACCATTATGTATATAAATCATGTTTCCATGGAAATGCTCTTAACCTGCTTTTACACCTCTAAACTCACTCATGATCTTATAGGGATAGTTCACCCAGAAATGAAAATGTACTCGCTATTTACTCACTCTCAAGTGGTCAAAAACCTTTATGAGTTTCTTTCATCTGTTGAACACAAAAGAAGATATTTTGAAGAATGCTAAAAACCTGTAACCATTGACGTCCATAGTACGTCAAACAAATACTATGGAAGTCAATGGTTACAGGTTTTCAACATTTTTCAAAATATCTTGTTTAATAGGTTAAACCTTATAATTTATTGGCAACTCTTTTCTAATGAATGCTAAATATAATTTGTAATTTACTTTTTCCCCATACTACTAACTATTTCAACTAACAATATTTACAATTAAACTGCTCTGAATTAACAGATTTAGGTGTCTGGGGTCATTTTGGGATTTGTTGTGCTTTTTAGTTTTTTTTATTTATGTTTAATCTTTTTTTTTAAGGGCAGGGGATCTCATATTTTTACATCCCATTGTTGACAAGTACACTGTAAAAAATGTTTGGTTTCACACAATGGATTTGTGTTGGAACAACATAAAGAAATTAAGCTATCTTATTTGTTTTTACAAATTGAAGTGGATTGAACATAACCCAATTAAGTTGTCTAAAAAAACAGGTATTGTGTTGTTTCAGCTTGTTTTAAATAAGTAATTTAAGAAACAACAAACGTCATTTTTTCCTTTATTTTTATGCCAAGTACAGATGTCATTATTTATACAGAGATTTTTTTATATAGAAGCCCACTTCAACAAACCCTAAATACACTGCCTAATATATTGACTGTAATGATAATAAAAAATAGTAAAGACGCAATAATAATAATAATAATAATAATAATAATAATAGAAACAAATTGTATAAAATAAGATAATATAAAATAAATGAATAAAATTGTAAATAAATAGATAACAATAATGGGATAGTGCTGTGCTATCGTACAATGGTAGGATAGCATAGACTAAGCATGAGGATCTGGACAGAGAGAGAAAAGAAAAAAGGGAAATTACAGTTACAAACAAGACAAGTCACATTATTCCCTAGGAAGTACATTTATAGCAGAGAAATATGATGATAATAAGGATTGCCAAACAAATTTGCTAGAACCTCTAATAGACCTATGAATATTTAATATTTTTCAAGTGTAGATATAACATCATATCTTGAAGCAAGTGTGATGCTGGTCGGTTGATTGGTGGATCTGAACATCTTAAGTAAGTTAAAGCTTCCTCTGATTTCTAATCTGATATTTGAATCTGCTCTGACTGCAGGAACTCTTCCCTGCCAATAAGCAAAATGTGGAGCACTTCACAAAGTTCTTCACAGAGGCAGGCCTGAAAGAGCTGTCAGACTTCCTGCGCACGCAGCAGACTCTGGGCACACGAAAAGAGCTTCAGAAAGAGCTGCAGGAGCGCCTGTCGCAGCAGTGTCCCATCAGAGAGGTCAATCCTGCTCTTCACAATCACACACTTAAAATATTATTAAACTTTAGCAGGAGGGCTAATCGTTTTGACAATACTAAAGCAGCTGTAATATGCTGTCATGTCAGTATGAACCACAGTTTTAGAGGAATATTCATTTCTAGCATCTAAATAAATGTATCCCTTAAACAATTGAGGCAGTTCTGAAGGCGAAAGAGGGACCCAACCAGTAATGGATAGGTGTACCTAATAAAGTGTCCAACGAGTGTGGATCACCTCTTATTAACCTTTTGTTTCAGACACCAGATTTGCCCTTAATGCTTAATGCACCAAAACTGAACTGACACTGTTTCAATTCACTATAATCTTCTATGTGAAGCTGCTTTGACACAATCTACATTGTATAAGCCAGTGGTTCTCAACTGGTTTGGCCATGGGACCCACATTTTTACATGGTCATCAAGCCGCGACCCAAACTTTTAGGAACTATAATATAATTTTAGGAATTATAATTAATTTGTATTTATTTGTTAACATACACAAATAGTGACAGATAAATCACAAGTCACCAATATTTACAAATAAACAATATTTTATTGCTGTCATTTAACAAAATGTATCAAATTATAGAAATATTACAAAGTAAGGGTAAGAAAAGGTTCAGTTACCATCAACTAAACTGAACTGTTAATAAAACATTAACACTGATCCTGTTGAACAGAACAAATCAGCAAATTACAGTAAAATTATTAAAACAATCATAACCATTTTTACATCTAATATGACAGCAATTACAAACATCTGTTTCACTTAACAGTAATTTGGGAAGCTAATGAGATAACTGAGTATGTGCTTTACTCCTGATAAGAGTTTCAAAGTCTGGGGTGATGGTAGACCCGAAGATCCTGCTCTATGTCCAACCTGTTCCTTTGCTTTGACTTAAGCTGCACCAAGGAAGAGAAGCCACTTTCACACAAATACGTAGTGCTGAATGGTAGGATGGATTTGATCGCACGAATGGCAAGGGACGAATACTCAGAAAGCACTTTGCGGCACCAAAACTGGGAGAGGCTTTACTTCACTGAATTTCTTTTTCAGCGTCTTATCACATGACGGCTCCACAAGCTGATTCTCTTTGTTGCTCGGCAACGTGACGCTTTCCACGTCGATTCCAAAGGGATTGCTCATCCACGGATCATCATAATGTTTATCGGGAAGTAGTCGGTACGGTTGTCGCGCGCGCATTTCAAAATAAAAGTCCGGTATAAGCAAAATAAGTTAAAAAATGAAACTTTTGTTGTTTTTTTGACCACACACTCCGCGACCCACTGAAAATGTTCCCGCGACCCACTTTTGGGTCGCGACCCACCAGTTGAGAAACACTGGTATAAGCGATATACAAATAAAGATGAATTGAATTGAATTGAATTTTATATCAAACAACACACAATCAGTAAAATATGACACGTTTCATATATTCTGATGTGAATTGTGTTTAGATTGTGGTGTATGTGAAGGAGGAGATGAAAAAGAATGATCTTCAGGAGCAGGCTGTGATTGGCTTGCTGTGGACCTGCCTCATGAATGCCGTAGAGTGGAATAAGAAAGAGGAGCTGGTGACCGAACAGGCCCTCAAGCACCTGAAGGTACATTGCAAACACACTAGCTTTATTTATAATGTCGCATTGTCATTTTTTTACTGCTCATGTATACACTGTAAAAAGTGATTATTTAAAAGTGAGTACACCTGTTTCCTTAAAAGCATCAAGGTGACTTTACTTAAACTGAGTAAATGCATTGTAACTTGAAACTGTTTAGTTGATTTAACTTTTTTTTTTTCATAATCATGCACATAGTTTATTTACTTAAAGGTGCTGTATGTAAGTTTTTGACTCTTCTAAAGCATACACATACCATAATATTTTTGCTGAAATGTAAGAAACATGCCAAGTGAACATTTTTGCTATCTGAAAAACAATGCTAAAGTCAAATATTCTGCTTTGAAAATGGACCTTCCGTGCAAGACCTGTTTGCCCCGACGTGCTTCAATTTTCAGACCAATGCAACATTAATTTTCCCGTTTTGGCGACGTTGTTTAAATAGCAAATCCATTTGCCCCACTTTGTGGACTCATGGGTGTTTCAGCCTAGTAAAGAGGTGTATTAAGGCGCATTGTTGGCGTGTTACTATATTGAGGAACTAAAACAGACTCTACAATAGACCGGCTGAAAGCAGGTCTTAAAGGTGCAGTATGTAAGTTTGACACCCAGTGGTTGAACTAGGTATTGCAGTCCTGAATCATAATAAAGGTACGCCGGGTTGCCAGTTTGAGTGATTTTAAACTGTGTTCTAAATAAAAGCAACGACACGCGATTGAGGGAATATTCTCCATATTAAAAGGAGTTTTGGTTCTAACCAACACCTCGAATTGATTTATTAGAAGCGGCTTCTATTTCTCACAGCTGAACAACAGAAACCTATGACAGATCACCTCAGGTAAGCCTCGTGTGCTTTATTCAGTGCTAAATGCTAACAATGCGAGTTTGAATGCATTTTACATGACGTGTATTACCATATACTGAAAGCAGAAAGTTCACTTCACCTTTAATGATGTTAAAGAGGGTTAACATGTATTAAATAGATTCTAAACCTTACCGTTTTGTGAGTGAGTGCATATTCTGTGCTTCTGAAAGGCTGTATTTAAATTTCTGCCATGTTTTGTGGTGCAAACAGCCAAATGGCTCATCACTCATAACAATCTCGTCACAGCGTGTTGTTAGGACACGCGATGTAACCTGCTCACATTCCTAATATTTATGTCATTTGCTAATTAACGTCATGTGGAACTGAATCTGTCTCATTTTGACATCTGATACTTTCCACTACACTGTAGCATTTCGCTCATGGACGCATGCTTTCAGAGTCTTTCTGAATGAATGAATGAATGAATGAAATATGCTGTTTTCCAACAAGGCAACCCGGGGTGCTGAATTATAATTGGTTAAACTGGCATGTGCATGTAAAAATTACCTAAACAAAGACATCGTTCCGGCACGGAAAAAAACATTTTCAAAGCAGAATATCTGACTTCAGCATTGTTTGTCAGTTAAACAAGTATGTTCACTTGGGATGTTTCTTAGATATCTGCACACATATTATTGTATTTTTATGCTTTAGAAGAGTCAAAAACTTAAATACAGCATCTTTAAGTCCAGCGCAGATTGCGTTAGTTGTGCGCCTCACTTACACATTGCTTAGAACATGCAGGATGTACAGCAATATGCAAATATATTTACAAATGAAAAAGAATTAAAGGATTAAAATATTTTTTTTAATTATGATTTTTTGACCACGCTTTGTTATTATTGTTCATTTATTTGTTTGCTGTAAATTAGAACTGAATTTAGAAATAGTTTTGAATCAAATCTTTGTGCTTAACAAATAAAAATTAGTTATGTAGGCTAATGGATGTCTGTGCGTACAACACATTTCCTAATCTACGAAAGAGAGAAAGTGAAGGTAAAGGCCGATTGGAGGAGGCTCATTATTTAACCTCGTGTTGCAGATGGTCTGTTTAACTGTTTTCTCACTAGTGAAGCGTTCAGTTTTTCCACTTACACAGTCCACCATGTAAATAGCAAATGCGCCATGTCACGACGCAACTGACTCTTAAAGGGAATGAGAGATGACACTCTGATTAGTTTATTCTCCAAACACACCCATAACTCATTAGGAGAATAAGCTCAACCTAGTTAGACCATGTGCCGCGGTGCAGAGCATATTTTTCCATCCTTAAAATAGCAAAAGTGGATTCGGACACGCCCTTAATGCTTTTGCGCCCTGTGCTTCAGACTTTGCGCCTAGATCGTTAAAATGGAGCCCATAGAGTTCCACATGAGGTTTTTAATTAGCAAAGAATATAAATATTACGAATGTAAACATTAGGTGAGCAGGTTACATTGTAACCCCGTGTCCTAAAAACACGCTACGTGATGAGATTTGCAGTGATAAGCAATTTGGGCTGTTTACACCAGACGAAACACAACAGAAATTTAAATACAGCAATTCAGAAGCACTGAATAGTGCACTTACTGCACTCCAATGGAATGGTAGGACTTATAATCTAATTATACATATTAATCCTCTATAACATTATTAAATGTACATGCTGAATCAATGATATGTGTTAGTTTTTAGTCCAAGTTTTAAAGTTTTATTTTCAAGATCTGAGAACTATCTGCTGCTGCTTTCAGTAGTATGACAATAAATACTATGTAAACTGGCATTCAAACTCACATTGTTAGTATTTAACACAGAATAAAGCATGTGAGATGTACCTGTTGTACCTGTACCAGTTTACTGTTGTTCAGCTGCAAGAAATAGAAGCCGTTTCTAATATATCAATTCAAGCAGTTGGTTAGAACAAAAATTACTTTAATATGGAGAATATTCTTTCTATCGCGTGCCGTTGTTTTTTATATAGAACACGATTTAAAGCAGCCTTTAGGCTTGATCGTCAGACTCGGTTTTTTGGTCCTTAATCTGGCAACCTGCTCTTGCATTTGTTTTGATTCAGGAATGCAATACCTAATTTAACCACTGGGTGTCAAACTTACATACTGCACCTTTAAAAAAAATTAAGGCAGGGGGTTTACTTACTTTTTAAAGTAAAGTCAACTAATCATTTTAAAAGCAACAGGTTAACTCACTTAAGTAAAGTCAACTAATCGTTTTTACAGTGTATACACTCATACTTTTCATTTATTTGCACTGTTTAATACTCCAAAGGTTGTAATATTTTAAATTCAGTTGTACAGTTTTCGTGGACAGTCTCCACTAAATCACTTCAGTAAGAATCAATGATGAATTTCCTTTCTACTAATGGCATTTCTGTTTTTTGTAAGAAATATACAGTGGGTCTCATTTTCTTTGCACATATTAATTATATTTAAATGTTTAAATTAACTTCTGGAAACTTTTGTTTATTTTATGACATTAAATTCATGTACAAAAATACGTTTTTAACGTTGTTTAAATTATTTGCATAAAACATGCAGAAACATTTGGCCCAACCTCTTCTTTTTAACCTTTGTGTATGTGTGATTTTATTTGTTCCTACTTTTTGGGAAAATTGAGAATCAATTTTAGTATAAAATTTAATTTATTTAATCACTATTGGCAAGAACATCATAGAGATTTCAAACACAAGTTCACTGAGGCACACTGTTTTATTTTTCATTTATTTATCACGTGTGTTTGTTATTTGCAGGAATTTTATTTGCTCTATTTAATCTTTAACTACTTCATAGTCAGGTTCTAATTATTTTCATTATGTTTATAATAGCTTCATACTAATATTGGTCACACTTTATTTTATGTACACATACCATTAGCAAACCATTATTGCATATTAACCTACTTTTCAGAATGTTTTTTTTTCTCAGTCTCCATGATATGTAGATCTACAAATAAAGAATTCAGGTGCTGTCTGAAATTTTCTTCTAAAATGTGCATTTTTCTCAACCTCCTATGTTTACGTTCAGTTATTTCACTTTAAAGGCATTTTTTGCCATAAAAGTGGATTTACTCAACATACACACGAGCTTAAGAATAATGCCCATTTTATAAGAAAATTTCAGAAAGCGCTTTGCATCTAAACTCTTCAAATTGCTATGAGTTGAAGTTTAGTGTCATAATACAGTTGATGAGTTCCAATGACTTCCCAGTGTAAAAGCTGCTGTAGTATAGTACAGTGTGACTTATACAACATTCATTCATTCAGTGTGAATTTTATTTTTTTGACAGTTCAATGGTTATTTTTAACTGATTGTATGTTACTGTTAAAGAAGTCAAGATTTTTCAACTGATTAATGGTGATTATTTGTCTTCTTTTAGCACTATGCACCTCTCCTGGCTGTGTTCAGTACTCAGGGTCAGTCAGAGCTGGTGTTACTGCTCAAGATTCAGGAGTACTGCTATGATAACATCCACTTCATGAAGTCCTTCTCCAAAATAGTGGTGCTCTTCTACAAAGGTATACCATCTCCCACATGATCACTGCTTTTAATGATATCTTAGAGGTAGGGCTGTGTGATGTTACCAAAAAATTATCATTTTAAATATTTCAATCTCTGTTTTAAGTATGAAGGCAGATGTTTTGCTTCTGAGAGTTGTATAAACCAGACAGTTAATTGTTCATTTTAAACTACTTTTATTGTCAAATGTGGCAAACATTTCAACCAATATTTATATGATAATGCAATCAGTGCGATATAAATATTGTTTTCTTCAGAAAATATCTTAACTAATAACTTTTGCTAACTTTTGCATATTCTATTGGTTGATATCAAATCATCCAACAGATTTTTTTCTCCCTGACTTTGAAAACACAGTGTAGAAGTCATTTTATGTTCAATAACATTTGTAAAAAAATATTCAGATGCTAAAATTAGACATTGTCATGTTATCATATAGCAACTCATTACATTTCATTCATTCATTCATTTTCTTGTCGGCTTTGTCCCTTGCGGGGTCGCCACAGCGGAATGAACCGCCAACTTATCCAGCACGATTTTACGCAGCGGATGCCCTTCCAGCCGCAACCCATCTCTGGGAACTTCCACACACACATTCACACTCATACACTATGGACAATTTAGCTTACCCAATTCACCTGTACTGCATGTCTTTGGACTGTGGGGGAAACCACAGAAACGCCAACTGACCCAGCCCAGCCGAGGTTCGAACCTGCGACCCAGCGACGTTCTTGCTGTGAGGCAACAGCACTACCTACTGCGCCACTGGGTTGCCCCTCATTACATTTCAGAAATGCAAAACAATATCTAGTTTCTATTACAAAAATATGAAAAACACTGGCTGGAAATAGATTTAAGTATAAATATAAATGCACAAATGTTATATTAGATTGCTTTACTCGGGTTAATACCTTCAATACATGTCTACATTCATAATATGGTAATATGTATCTCTCAGTTCTGCAATGTAAAAGTATTATATTCATCAACATTCATCCAACAAGTTATTGTTTTATTGAGGGAAGGTTATATTGTGAATAATTATCATTATTACATGGCTTTCATGAATATTTTATTCTGATTGGTCAATCATGACATTCCATTGTATGTTATTCCCAGATAACAACTGATTAAACTAATAACGCAGGCTTTTTTTAATTAACAAGAACCAGCATGTGCAGTTTTCTTATACAACAAAATCACTTTACATTTCTTAACAAAAATGAAATAATTGAGAAAATTCTTTTATTAAATTAAAAAAAACAGAGGAGAGGGTACATAATTATCAATTTACATAAAAAAAATTACACACGTTTTTTCAATTTTAGTTATTAACAAGAGTTGTTAAATGCACTTTTACTACAGGAAATGCATATATACAAACATTTTTATACAAAAATGTTAAAGGAGGAGCATATATTAACTGTTTTAATTGCTTTTCTATTTTTAGACTTAGAAATCTAAGTCTAGAAAAACACTTTTATATGCATTTGAATCTCTTTTTCTACCGCCATGAAGAGAGGTTTGCTTTTGGCAAACTTGGATTTATGTATGTGAAATTTACATAATAATAAAATAAGGTTTATAATAAAACCAGCATCTTTTAAAGGATACTTAACATAATAACCCAAAATCACATGTTTATAATGTTTTAAAAATATTATGAGCAATAAAAGCTTCAACATTAATCCAAAAAAGTCCAAAATAAATGTGAAATAGTTTCATTAAATCTTTCACAAAAACAGCATTCTAACTCAATATCAATTTAAAAAATTTGTATAAATATTTTGGAGGATAAACTCTATAAAGTAATTTATATTTCTTTAGCCTTATTTGTAATTTAAAAAAAATTGAAGTAATGACCATACTTGAGTCCAGTTTACATTTATTAAAGATATTGTTCCAGTAAAAAACAACATATGGTATAGACGGATTTTCTTTTAAGATAAAGATTAATTTTGTGATTATTAGGCTTAAATTCAGAGCAACCGATAAAATTGACTGAGGTCTGTTCAGGTCTAGAAGGACAAACAGAAAGCGCTGATGTACATACACTGATTTGTACAGCATATGTATACCAGCAGGTATTGCCCCCATTAGTATCGTACATTTTTTGTAATGTAAAAGGAATTTTGTATCTTGCGATAAATTCTGTAAATAACGCAGGCTTATACAGGTACTTTGAGTCATCTTGACTATTAGTCAATATAATATAATATAATATAATATAATATAATATAATATAATATAATATAATATAATATAATATATACTATATACTATAATATAATATACAGTATACTATAATATACTATAATATAATATATTATAATATAATATAATAATAATATAAAATAATATATACTATATACTATAATATAATATAATATACAGTATACTATAATATACTATAATATAATATATTATAATACAATAATATAATATAATAATATAATATAATATAATATAATAATAATATAAAATAATATATACTATATACTATAATATAATATGCAATATACTATAATATAATATAATATAATATAATATAATATAATATAATATAATATATAATATAATAAATTATTTTGGCAACGCAGTGGCGCAGTAGGTAGTGCTGTTGCCTCACAGCAAGAACGTCGCTGGGTCGCAGGTTCGAACCTCGGCTGGGCTGGGTCAGTTGGCGTTTCTGTGTGGAGTTTGCATGTTCTCCCTGCGTTTGCGTGGGTTTCCTCCGGGTGCTCCGGTTTCCCCGACTGTCCAAAGACATGCGGTACAGGTGAATTGGGTAAGCTAAAATTGTCCATAGTGTATGAGTGTGAATGTGTGTGTGGAAGTTCCCAGAGATGGGTTGCGGCTGGAAGGGCATCCGCTGCGTAAAATCGTGCTGGATAAGTTGGCGGTTCATTCCGCTGTGGCGACCCCGCAACGGACAAAGCCGACAAGAAAATGAATGAATGAATATAATATAATATAATATAATATAATATAATATAATATAATATAATATAATATAATATAATATAATATAATATACAGTATACTATAATATAATATATTATAATATAATAATATAATAATATAATATAATATAATAATAATATAAAATAATATATACTATATACTATAATATAATATACCGTATACTATAATATACTATAATATAATATATTATAATATAATATAATAATAATATAAAATAATATATACTATATACTATAATATAATATACCGTATACTATAATATACTATAATATAATATATTATAATATAATATAATAATAATATAAAATAATATATACTATATACTATAATATAACATGCAATATACTATAATATAATATAATATAATATACAGTATACTATAATATACTATAATATAATATATTATAATACAATAATATAATATAATAATATAATATAATAATAATGTAAAATAATATATACTATATACTATAATATAATATAATATAATATAATATAATATAATATAATATAATATAATATAATATAATATAATAAATTATTTTGGCAACGCAGTAGCGCAGTAGGTAGTGCTGTTGCCTCACAGCAAGACTGTCGCTGGGTCGCAGGTTCGAACCTCGGCTGGGCTGGATCAGTTGGCGTTTCTGTGTGGAGTTTGCATGTTCTCCCTGCGTTTGCGTGGGTTTCCTCCGGGTGCTCCGGTTTCCCCCACTGTCCAAAGACATGCGGTACAGGTGAATTGGGTAAGCTAAAATTGTCCATAGTGTATGAGTGTGAATGTGTGTGTGGAAGTTCCCAGAGATGGGTTGCGGCTGGAAGGGCATCCGCTGCGTAAAATCGTGCTGGATAAGTTGGCGGTTCATTCCGCTGTGGCGACCCCGCAACGGACAAAGCTGACAAGAAAATTAATGAATACATTTTTTTTTGTCACACCACTGTTCTTGACTGTTTGGCGCCATCTTGTGACTAAATAATAATACAAGTTTGTTAGTGAAGGCTTTAGAACAGTCGTTGTTTTCTGCAGGCTTTACATTTATTAAAGACTTAATCAATTTTCTGTGTAATTGTTTACATTTGTGGCACGTAGTGTCTACACTCTTCAAAATACACACATTTGTTGCTAAAGGCTCCATATTGGTAGCTGAAAAGTATAATAGTGTACCGCCTGAGTTCTAATATAGTGTACTAATATATATATATATACCCTTGAGGTACCAAAATGGACCCTTTAGGTGCACAATTTAAAATGGTTTTGCTCCAGTGACAGCTCTCATACCTTTATTTCTGAAAGTGTAGCTGCTTGTTTTCAAAGTATAAAGCCCATTGGTCGTATAGAACAGTTGATAAACCTGGTGGGGTTTAAACAGCAGGAACAACCAGTTATATGAACATTATGCCTAGCTTATGTCTGTTTCTTCTTCCCAGCTGATGTGGTTAGTGAGGAGGCCATTATGAAATGGTACAAAGATGCGCATGCTGCCAAAGGAAAAAGTGTATTTCTGGAGCAAATGAAGAAATTTGTGGAGTGGCTTCAGAATGCGGAGGAAGGTGAGGAGCTTGATATAAATAACCTCTGGTTCAACGAAAAATGTTAATCTCAAGCATATATTCCTTAATTCTCTCCCACAGAGTCTGAGTCAGAGGGGGAAGAAGACTGAGGATCCTGATGATGTTGTGGGTTTTACACTGTCAGCTCTCTGTGACCAGCTTTTTAGTGCACATTTAGGCTTTTTGTCATTACGTTTGTGTCCAGAGGGACAAAGTCACATACACTGAAGCTCAATCCAGGGAAATAAAGCTTCCGAGCTCTATGAAACAAATAGCGCAGGAGGCTACGTATAGACAGCCTTTAATAACAAACACTTTAACTTGGATTTTGTATTAATGCCATTCAGGTACACATCCGTTTTCTGCAGTTGATTTTCAAATGAACAAACACGTGTATATGTCGTATGGGGCTGCTTTGAAACTTTTTATGAATAAAAGGTGTTTTATATGTACTCTACGTCAGGGATTTGCCTCTTTTATTTTGTCTTTTGATTTATAAGTCATTTTGGATAAAAGTGTCAGACAAATTAATAAATGTGATGGTTTTTCAAACTTGCTGAGTCCTGTATAGGATTTTATTATCTTCAGAACTATACTGAAGATATACGATAGGATTTGGATTAGTGTGTTTTATTTGATTGTAGAGTTGGTTCATTTGGGAGAGAAATAATTTACTTCTACATTTTATGGGCACTGACAACTACAAAAATGTCAACATGACCATTTAATTTTTGCTTGCAAAAAGACAAAGCAAAATGTCATGCTTGTGAAAACGGCTTTGAGAGAATATTAATTAATAATAATTCCTTATATTTAAATAGCGCTTTTCTGGACACTCAAAGTGCTTTACGCATTGGGGGGAATCTCATCCACCACCAGTGTGCAGCATCCACCTGGATGACACGACGGCAGCCATATTGCACAAAACCGCACACCCCACACCAGCTGATTGGTGGAGAGGAGACAGACGGTTTCTTAATTCCAAGAATGCAGAGAATGGACCTGTGTTCTTGTAAAGACTGGTCTTGCCAGGTCACCTCAGAAGAACGAACTGGGGAGAGCACGAGAACACAGAACTCATCCTGTGAGAAATGAGGTGCTGCATTCTTCCTGACGGTCACATGACCTCCACGCATTTTTGAACATTACAGGATTCATACAACAATTTATTGTTTTTTTTTCCCCTTTTCAATATATATAAAACATTCAAAAAAGCCTTACAAATATACTTTGCACAATACAAATAAAACAGATTTGAATACAAATTTCAGCAAATAAACAAATGTTTATGCCTTTATTAAGATATTCATGGTAATGTTTACTTTCACCATCTCATTTAGGGAAACTCCTGACTGGTAAATATGTTTTATCTCTGAACTTTAATAATAAATCTATATAAAATGCTGCACTTCCCACCTCCTTTATTGAGTCGCAATGACTTTTGGGACTTCTCACTTCAAATTTTTAATGACCACAGATCATGCAATAGACAGCGCCCACTGATAATATAGAGTCCTCTTCACTATGCTGGGGCATTAACCCCCACACAGACCACAGGTTGAGTGCCTCACTAACACCACTTCCAGCAGCAACCTAGCTTTCCCATGTGGTCTCCCATCCAGGTACTGACCGGGGACAGCACTGCTTAGGCAACCATGTGAGAGTTGCAGAGAGCTAGCTGCCAGCTGATTAGAAATAAAGGAAATTACTATAAATTACACCATCACAGACTTACCAAACAGTTTTATGTTGAATCAGTGAATCACTTTTAAGCAGAGGTGTGGCCGTATCAAAATAATGGTACTGAATTACCTTAGTATAATTAATGGTGAATGCTTTTAATGTTTTATTTTATTTAAATCAATATAGGTCATGTAGCTTACAATTATTTTAGGTATTATTAAGAACTTTAAGGTCTGAACCCCCTCATATGAAAAAAGAAAAGGCACTGACCAAACAAACAAACTGAAAAAAATTTATACCCCCGGTTTCACAAACAAGGTTTAAGGCTAGTCAAGATTAAATTGCATGTTTGAGCTTTGTCAACTTAAAATAACTTGTAGTAAGATGTCTTAAAATACATCAGTGTCATTTTTTTCTCCAGGTGCACACCAGTAATATATTTTTCTAAAGCCATTTTTATAAATGTGGCTTAAATAGTCTAAATTAACTAAGGCCTAGTCTTGGCTTAATCTAAGCCCGGTTTGTGAAACTGGGCCATAGATTTTAACTAGGAAACTTTGCTGTCCGACAAAGTGCAATGTGTCCTAAAAATAGACAACTGGTCTGAATTTGGCCTGCATTATATGGTTTTAGCACTCATGATGTATGTATCAGCTAATGTTTTGATTTGAAAAAAAACTTTACCAGTGCTTTACATTAGTAAATCTAAGTTAAGTTGACAAAAAAATTAAATGTTGTGATGATCATGAAAATATTTTTACAGCGAGAGATATATTTATATAAGCCATGAAGAAATAGTATTGATTCTTTTTTCATTATTCTTGGTCATTACTGTCAGGACTGCAACGGTTTACTAATAGAATTGCAAAATTGCATCCATAATCCAATTATCTGTAAAATATACAGCACATGAACTTATTATTAACATCAAATGCTGCTGTTTTGCCTAGTAATAATAGCTGTAATCGGTGTCAGAATGAGCTTTATTTGCCAAACACACAAGGATTTTTTATGATTTACTTGAGCTCATGGTAACTATATAAACAAAGATGAAAAAGGACATTTAAATAAGTTACAAATAAATAAATATAAATAATAAAATAAACACATTTATATATAAATATATATTTAGATCAGAATTTGTGTGCAACATTTATATTGATCGTTTTAAGCAGTGTTGGGGAAAGTTACATTTGTAAGTAATGCATTACAATATTGATTTACTCCCCAAAAAAGTAACTAGTTGTGTTACTTAGTTACTTTTTATGGTAAGTAATGCGTTACTTTTCCTGACCTAGCTGAGGCTTAATCTCTTTCAGAACTCACAGGGTTTTTTTCTTCTTCTTCTTCTTTTAAAACAGGGGAGCTCTGCAATTAACAACACACTGTATAACCTTCATTTAGCTTTAAAAAAAAAAAAACATACACACATGAAAAAATTCATGTAGGATAATGTTATCTTCATGTTGTATATAGATCAATGAAAGTTTAAAGCAATGCATTTTCTATACTTTTGTATTTTTTGTCTTACAAAAAAGTCCATTCTTATATTCCTCTTTTCCTTTTTTCCATGTGTTGAAAATAATAACAATATTTCCCTCTTCATTTCTGCCTGTTCCTGCACTGTCTCATTGAGTGCAGGATTCAACATGACTACAATCATTATAATTGAGCAATTTATTTTTTAAAAGTGAATTAACTAAACAAAAGTTACTCGCATGACATTTTTAAAAAAGTAACTAAAATATTATTACTTACTTTTGAAACTTTACTCATCATTACTTACTGTAGAAAAGTAATATTACGTAACTCGCGTTACTTATGTTACCCCCAACACTAATTTAAAGTGTATACATTTATTCAATAATTTTCTTTTCAGCTTAGTCCCTTTATTAATCTGGGGTCACCACAGCAGAATGTACCGCCAATTTATCCAGCATATGTTTTATGCAGCGGATGCCCTTCCATACACACTCATTCACACACATACACTGTGGACAATCTAGCCTACCCAATTCACCTGTACCGCATGTCTTTGGACTGTGGGGGGAAACCAGAGCACCCGGAGAAAACCCACGCAAACGCAGGGAGAACATGCAAACTCCACACAGAAACGCCAACTGACCCAGCCGAGGTTCGAACCAGCGACCTTCTTGCTGTGAGGCTACTGCGCCACTGCGTTGCCCAAGTGTATAAATAAGAAATAGATATATGTACAGTATTTACATGATAAATGTTTTTTTAGGTTACAGAAACCATAAACATACAGTAGGCTAAGCGGATAGAAGATGATATAGTGTTTCATTATTATATTTATTCATTTGTTTGTTTGATTATTTATTTATTTGAAAGTTAAAGGAAATATTTCACCCAAAATTTTAAATTAACTCACAATTTATTCACCCTCGTTTTAAACCTATATGAGTATCTTTTTTCTCTCTTGAACACTAAAAAACAAGACATTTAGAAAAAAAAGCAGAAAATGTGTAACACTTCCATTGTAGGAAAAACAAATAAGGAAGTCAATGGTTACAGCTTTCTTCAAAATATCTTTTTTTAAAGAAGTAGTTCAAACTGGTTTGGAACGAGTGGATAGTAAATGATAACAGAATATTATGGGGTAGTAGCCTATCCCTTTTAACATGACGAAGACTTTGACAGGTTTCCTAATGTCTTGTGGCGCCAACAGAGGGCGGTATAGCGATTTTGGCTGGTGATCTTTCTCCCCCGCAGAAAAAGCCGCTCTTCTTCTGCTCTCCGTTCATTGGTGGCGCGTTCTCGGCTCTGTCTGTCAGAGTTGGCGCGAACGTGCACGCCGGCGCGAGACAAAGAGCATCCCGCACTGCCGTGGAAACTACACCGGCAACTGCTGTCGGTTCCGTTAACGAGTGAAACCTGTCTGTGGAGTCGTTATGGCTGATAAAGAAGGTTAGTATGGTTTCCGGGTGCTTCTTTTAGCGCAGCCGGTTAAACGAAGCCGGTAGCGGCGGCTGAGGGGTTTGTTGGTGTGAATTGTGCGCAGGCCGAATCCCGCCATAACGACACAGTCTTGCTACATCAATGCAATTCATACTCTACAGTTTATAATGGACACAAGTTACCATTAAACGTGGTCTCTTTATGATGTGGACATGTTAGAAGGATCTAAGAAGTTAAGCCGTTTAGTTACTGGCGAATTAGCTTCGGCTAGTTTGTTTGGCTTGTGACTAGTGACAATTCATGGGATGCGCCGCTCTGTTTCTTGTAGCCTTGTTTTATTTAGTCATTCTGACTGATAATAAGTGTTAAATATTGGACTGAATTTCATTAAAGTTGTTTAAAAGAGTTTGTTAATAACAATGTTGATAAAATTGTACACTAGTCAGCGTATCACCACCTTGCTATGAGTATGCAGTTAAGTACATTAGGCAGAATTGAGAAAAAAATAAAAGTTTTTGAGACCTTAAGTACAAGTTATTCTAATAAGTCTTTGTATTGAAAGCGTTTTGACAGATCTCATATTGTTTTCCCGCCCCTTTTTTTGTTACAGCTGCATTTGATGACGCGGTGGAGGAGAGGGTGATAAATGAAGAATATAAAATATGGAAGAAAAACACTCCGTTTCTTTACGATCTGGTGATGACCCACGCGCTGGAGTGGCCCAGTCTGACTGCTCAATGGTTGCCCGATGTCACCAGGTAACATGCACACCTAGGACATCTTTTTTGAAGCTAGCAATAAGTTTCATATTTGATTAATCTGTCGGTTTATTTCTGTAAGCGAAAAGAGAGAACTCAATGCTATAATTACCATTTAATAATGAAAAAAAAGACAATTATTTTCAATAACAGGATAAAATATAAACTAAATAATGCTTTAAAAATGTATTAAGCGTTTCTGCGGTGTCTTAAATCTCAAAATGTTAGGCCTTAAAGTCTTAAATTTGTTGAAATATTGTGTTGTAGGTCTTAAATCTTTTTTAAACAAGTCTTAATTTTTCTTTCTTTATGTATTGCTACCCAATCTGGCCAAAACCCATACAGCCACCAACAGTCCATCTCAAAACTTTAAGCTTTTTGTTAAAAAAGGTAATTTTTTACTCTGTTTACCATAATGGTTTAATTATTTTCCTTACAATAACATTTGTTTAAGTGCTCCATCTATTTGCTGCTGATAACACCGACCTGGATAGATTGTTTTGGATAGATTTAGTTTATTATTATAGTTTTTAAAACTTTTAAAACTTTTGTTCTTTTTTATTTTAAAGAGAGTATAAGTTGGGGGGAAAAAAGTGTATGGATACAAGTAGAGCTTGCTTGTTTTTACACAATATTTAAAATATTTAGCTAAGAAATATCTAAAATATTTAAATTTTTTATTAATTTATTATTGTATTATTAAATATATTAAATTATAATATATATATATATATATATTTTTTGATTCGGAAAATACAAATCTTTTCCATCTGGGCCATTTGAAAATATCCTTAGCCTTTAGTGAGTCTAAAATTTCATTCATAATGGTCTTAGTCTTAAATTTAACCTGGTGAAACCTGCAGAAACCCTGATATTTACTGAATCCAAAAAAAAAAAGAAAAAAAATACATTTATCTGGTGTGAAAAGGGAATTGGAAGAAACACCCATATTTATCCTGAAATTGGTTTGCAAATTTGTGCAGTTTACAACAACCAAAAACTGTATAATGGAAAGTTATAAATAACTTTTTTAAGTCCGGCCAGTAATTCTGAGTTTCACTTTGTAAAGAAACGCAAGTCTGTACACAAGGTCCTGTAGCCTACTCTTATTGTGTTGGATTTCCAAATCCTTTCACATACTGCTTGACTGAACACATAATACATGCACATGAAATCTGTATTAGGGCTGGGCGATTTGACCTAAAATCTAAATTTTGATTAATTGAACGTTTTAACTCCATTACGAATAATATATATATTTTTTTTAATGAATAAAATTTTTTTGCCCTCCCTACGCCGCCCACACTCTTCAACGCTACCAAGCCAACCAATCACATTCCGCTATGTGTCGTCGCGCTGTGTAGTTAAATTTTTTTGAGAAGTCATGGTCTTTGAAACATGCTGTCAAATGTTTTCATTTTCAGGCCCCCAAAATGCTGTAGTGTAAATGAACTCATGTGAATTTCATAGTTTACATATTTTTTTAGTTGAATATTGTCTTTACTATTATCAACAGTTGCTTTACTGTTTCTTCTATCATACAAATATGCTTTTGCTTGTTACAGCTCTTACCAGGTGTTTGCTTTTTGTCAGGATACAAAAGGATTTAAAAAATATAAAATTTAATTTTTTATTGATTTGCTTGGACCTACTATGAAATATTTAATCTAGCAGAGTAGATGGGGCCTATTTCTTCACTTTTAAACTTTACAATGTCATATTAGAGACTATTGTCTGGTTTAATAATAAAGTACAAGCACACTTCTCATCTGTTTCACAGGCCTGAAGGGAAGGATTTTAGTGTGCATCGTTTGGTTCTCGGCACACACACCTCTGATGAGCAGAATCACCTGGTAATTGCCAGTGTCCAGCTGCCCAATGATGACGCCCAGTTTGATGCTTCACATTATGACAGTGAAAAAGGAGGTGAGTGGCTTGTGTGTGAATCATAAAAAAAGCTAAATGCATCTCCACCAATGTTTGACCACTGATCCAATATTTTTTTTCCCTCCGTTCACAGAATTTGGTGGTTTTGGCTCAGTGAGTGGCAAGATAGAGATTGAGATCAAGATTAATCATGAAGGAGAGGTTAACAGGGCCCGCTACATGCCACAGAACCCCTGCATCATTGCCACAAAGACCCCTACTAGTGACGTGCTGGTCTTTGACTACACCAAACACCCCTCCAAACCAGGTAGGAGAAATTTTTGGACTTTTTTTTTTTTTATTTTTTTTTATGCGAATACTATCTAAAGCATTGCTACAAAAATCTGCTAGCTGTATATTGTTCTTATTTGATAAAGAAGACACTTAACTCTTAATCCATATCTTCAATTTAGTTAAAGGTGTCAGAAAAGATTATTCTTTCCTCAACTTCTGATTTTTATGCTATTTGTGCTCTCTCCTGTGCACCTACAGACCCCTCTGGAGAGTGCACTCCTGATCTGCGTCTTAGGGGGCATCAGAAAGAAGGTTATGGTCTGTCTTGGAACCCCAACCTCAGTGGCTGCCTGCTGAGTGCATCAGATGATCATGTAAGACGCGTGTAGAATCAGTAACATTGACGTAATTACAGCTTAAAGGCTGATTTATACTTCTGCATTGTGATCAGCGTGACCCTTGGCACCTGCCTTGTGTGTAGGCATGCGTTTATACTTCTGTGTGCTGTTGGTGTTGCTCTGCAATAACACTTCTGAAACTCTAGCTGGCAGTAGTATTTTAAGTTCCTCTGTGTCGAGTTTCTTCGCAGGTGTTTTGTTTTTTTCTGAACGCTACCTTAATGTACAAGTAGCTAAAACTCGCTCATACTTAGGTGGGAACCGTCGAATGTGCAACAGCTTTAATCATAAAGTAAACACAAAACAAAAGTTTCCATCTGGAGCTACTTCATGGGACTCGACACTTGTAAACACTCGCTCCATCGGGCTCGTGGCTATCACCAGCACCCACACTCGTCACAGCTACCAAGCTGACCAATTGCAGAGCTTGAGCTACGCGTCGTTGCGATGTGTAGTTACATTTTTTTTAAGAGGTGTGCATCGGCATCAGCCACGTCAAGGGCCATGCGACCAAGTGAAGGCTGCCCCGGACCATACGTGTGCGATTGGCAGAAATATAAATCAGCCTTAAGTCATCATATAATTGTGCAAATAAGTGTTACTCTCTCTTATTATTATACTATTCATAAAAAGAAATTAATGTATAAATAAATTAAAACTCAATAGAACATTTACTTTATCTAATTCTTTAACATTTTTGCAATGTTTTGTGTATCAGTACCCCGTTACATAGATCTGTGAAAATTACTAAAATGATTTAATATGCATGCTTTTCATTGCGTTTGCTTAGTCATTGTTTTTGTATTTTGAATTTTCCAAAATTCTTAAGTTTTTGTTTTAAATTGAGAACTGGTGGCTTTTACTGATGTTTAAAGGTTTTTAAAGATCTTGCTTTGTGTTTGCTCATGTGTTTCTTCTTTTTTTTTTTTTTCTCTCTCTGCAGACTATCTGTCTGTGGGACATCAGCACAGTGCCCAAGGAGGGAAAGATAGTGGATGCAAAGACTATTTTCACTGGTCACACTGCTGTAGTGGAGGATGTGTCCTGGCACCTGCTGCACGAGTCTCTCTTCGGGTCTGTTGCAGATGACCAAAAGCTTATGATGTGAGTGCTTTGTCCTCATGTTTGATCATATTACCTCAGTCTTTTAACACACACAGAAAACGAGTTGGTGTTTTTTTTTTGTTGTTGTTTTTTTTTTAATGGAGTATTTTATCTGTCATTTCCTCCCTCTTTAGCTGGGACACTCGTTCCAATAACACATCCAAACCTAGTCATGCAGTAGATGCCCACACTGCAGAGGTCAACTGTTTGTCCTTCAACCCTTACAGCGAGTTCATTCTGGCCACCGGTTCTGCTGACAAAGTGAGATCTGGATTCAGTATTTGCTGGTTTTGCACATGTGAGCACTCAATAAGTCTGCTGCTTTATTTAGATTTCTAAGATGTGCTTTTATTGCTCTGCCACAGACTGTTGCATTGTGGGATTTGCGAAACCTCAAGCTGAAACTTCACTCATTTGAGTCGCACAAAGATGAAATCTTCCAGGTATTAGCTCCCTTCCTTCTGTGATTGCAGATGAAATGAAAGATGACTGAGTGTGAAATCAAACTTTAAATGTGTCTACAGGTTCAGTGGTCACCCCATAATGAGACCATCCTTGCCTCCAGTGGAACAGACAGGAGACTCAATGTTTGGGATCTCAGGTGGGTTGTTTTCATTTTGCTCACTTTTTGTAGCACTGGAGTTATGAACTTTTTTTTTTTTTACGCATAGTACCTTACTGTCTCACCTTATTGTTAAAAGATTATTTTATGTTCTTCAGTAAAATTGGTGAGGAACAGTCACCAGAAGATGCAGAAGATGGACCTCCAGAGCTGCTGGTGAGTAGTAGTGTTTGTTAAATTAATTGTGTGCATATTTAGATTAAGTTGTCATTAAACTTTCTCTGTCTTATGGCATTTTTTTCCAGTTTATCCATGGAGGCCATACAGCCAAGATTTCTGACTTTTCTTGGAATCCAAATGAACCATGGGTGATTTGCTCTGTATCTGAGGACAACATCATGCAAGTCTGGCAGATGGTGAGGAAGCCATTTCCTATACATTTGATTGACACATATGCAATAAACATAGTTTTGTATATTATAGAAAATGTTTTTTGAAAGCCAATTTTCACCTATTATCAGGCTTCAACAAATTATCTTTATAATTTTTTTTATTTAGGCGGAGAACATCTACAATGATGAGGACCCAGAGGGGGCAGCAGACACTGAGGTTCAGGGATAAAATCTTTCTTTACACCACTCAACTCTCTGGATAAGAAAAAAAATCTTCTAAAAACTGTCTACACACAACTGAAGAACTTAAGTTCTCTCCCCTAAGTAATGGAGAAAGGAATTATTGACTATTACCCCACCAGGCATTTTTTACTATGTTAATAGAGTATTTTTCTAAGAAAAATGTCAGTTGTTCATTGGTCAATATCAGAAGGTGAGACGAACAACTTTTCCCATCCTTTCCCACCAGTGTCTCTGAAGATTTCCTTGTGGTTTAAGTATACTTAAAGTATTACTTAATATCAGAAAAGTGTGTAGTATATTGTGGCCAGAGTGCAGTGGTACAATGGTGATGTTCGGTAGATTATAATTATTGTAATCAAACTGTCCATTTTTGGGGCTCATTGGAACCAAACCTTCAGAATGAGTTCAACCTGCATTAGACAGGGGCTGCCCAAAAGGTTGTTCAACTGACATGTAAAGCAACCAGACACAGTTTTGTTTAGCGTCATGTTTAGGGCTGTGAAAATGCAAAGTAGATGTCCCTAAAATAACAGACCAATAAATGGTTCATTCAACAATGTCATCTTCACTTGTCAGTGGAGTGAACTTCACATACTATTGACAGTCAGTATTTAGCTAGTTCTCATAGTTGTATACAACAGATTTCTTCGTCCATGAGAGTGTTTGCCATGACAGTGTTTTTATTTCCAGGCAGGCCAGTAAAATAATTTTACTCACATCTTCCAGAAATAAAATTCATCCAAACAGATGATGACTTTGAAGCTTCTGAAGTGTTTCCCTGTGGCTCTGATGTCTGAAGAGGAGACTAGACCCATCACAACACCCTTCCTCCCTCATTGCCCTGTCCTGAACTTCCTGCTATTCGCAATCTCTCGTAAGTGCCCAGAAGAAATTTTGACATTTCTATTAAATATAAGTAACTGTAAAATACAGATCTTGACACTACCACTATAATTTTTACCTTTAAAAGAATACTCCCAAGGTTTCCGCTACATTCATTCATCCGTGGCGGGCCGCCACGCCAAAATTCATCCTGCCACGGCTACATTACAACTTCTCATTTAAAACATTTAGTCGTGTTTTTTTTATAGCAGATTATAGTCGCACCAAAACATATTAGAGGTAAACAGCGCAAACTTTTCTGTAACCGTAGTAGTGCTGTGCGCTATTTGTTCAACCCTTTAAGGTGACATGCTGACTGACTCTCTGACAGGTGCGTGAGTCCAGCAAACACGGCGTAGCTTTCAGCTAAGATGAACACAGTTTCCATAAGTATACTTTATTGATAAATGTCAATGGCTCTGCATACAATGACTTTATCTTGCTGGAGTTTATAGCTATTTCACTTTACTTCAGGACGTGTTAATGTCGGAAAACGTACTAAATTGCGCTTCAGCAGTGCTTACTGGAGAGTGCACAAGAAGATCTGCACTTGAACGTGTAAATTTGAGTGCGTGCAAGAAGTTCTGTGCATGAACAGAGGAAATCGGCGCGCAAGCAAAGAGATTCACATGCTCGTGTTACATAAATGCTATCTTGACTTGTAATACTGCGTGTAATATTTGTCTTTGAAATAGTTGGCAGACCTGTGTTAAAAAAGGCCTGCCGCCACAGCTGGAAAAAAATCCTAGAGGAAACACTGACTCCTTTTTGTAAAATTAGGCTCATGTTAAACAGTTGGGTATTACTATTTTTTAATCTGGCAGAAGCACCTTTAGCTTAGCATAAATGATTGAATTGGATTAGGCCATCAGGATTTATTTATTATTTTTCTGTGTACATATTGTTTACTAAGACCGATGTAAAATGAAAATGTACTATTTTCTTGGCTGATATGGCTAGGAACTATACTCTCATTCTGGCATAATAATCAAATCAAGGAACTTTGCTGCTATACCATGACTGCTGCAGGAGCAATGATATTATGCACTTTTGAGAGAGTTACTAATGGTCTAATCTAATTCAATTATCTAAATTAAGCTAAGTTACAGGGCTCCTGCCAGACGTGGAGATTGGTTGAATGGATTAAAAAATAGTAAGTCAACTGTTGTTCATCTCTGACTTGTAAAATGAGCCTATTTCTAAAAACAAGTTAGCGTTTCTTAAAAATAAAATCAACTAAAACATTTTAATTAGTATGTTTCACACATGAGAGTAAACAAAAGAACAAAAGACATTGTTCCTCAACAAAATACCCTTTATTTTTTTGTAATTATTCAGGTTATATGATTCAAAAGTACTGCAGAATTTCTTAAAATAACCTCTTATGCAACCTTACAAAAACATGCCCCGTCATTTTGACAGAGTTTGTGTAATTGAACTCTATCTGCAACTAAGTACAATTCACATAAGCATAAATTCTAATTCTTTCATGTTTATCTCAAATCATATTAACAGGACACATTAAATAAGCAAAGCACTTCATTAATCTTCTCCTTGGACTTAGTAGTAATGTCCTCACCATCATGCTGTCGGTGTGTTTAGAAATCTTCCTTACAGTGCCCATTTAAGTCTTTGTTTTGCCCTCTTCACTTACTCATAAAAGAAACTTGTTAATTCACTGGCACCACTGGATATAAGAGCTTTATTCTCTCTTATACACAACTGACTAAAACTGTTTTAGGAACAGTCTTAGTTGTGTAACTTGTCAGATAAAGATCTGGATCTCTAACATACTTGGTCCTGTTGTTTAGAGTGCTTTATAAAATCTGATTTGACCTTTGCAGATTGCATTGATGTGCGTTTGCAGTATATTGTAGTTATTGTTTTGGTGACTAATGATAGAGAAGACAGGCAGTTTGGCTTCAACTACGAAAACAATATATCAAAAGCATTTTATATAAATAAAAAAGATTTTCAGTGAAACAACCATTAGTTCATTAGGCTTTCTCCACCACGACACTGTTGTCTTGCTTGTAGGGCTCCTCTACGTTCTCTCTGGAAAACAATAGAGGTGCAAATTTGTAAATCAATGGTACACTAAATTGTGAAGTGGACTTGTGTGGAGTAGACTATTTACACATGAAGTCCTATCTTGACGTACTCAAGCGTGAATGATTTTCTTTCAATATGAGGACGTGAACATGGAAACTTCATCTCCAGAGTCTCTTTAAAGATTAAATATGAGCACAACATGTTTACACAGAAACTCACTGTATCCTACGTTAACTACTTTAAGTAAGCTTGGAGTAATTTCCCATATACCAGTGGACTACACAAAAATTCACACTCAGAATTAGGATCTGTCAATCTTCTGGTAATGGCTTATAAAAGCCAATATGAAGTAAGTCAATGCTCTTAAATTTTTTAAGAACAAGAGTTCACACTTAGCTGATGATTTATCAGATGCTTGTTTGGCATGCTGTCCCGGGAGAGAGCCCTGAGCTCAAGGGATCCTCGAGCCCAGGGCTCCCTCCCGTTTGCAGAGTGAGAGTGGAGCTTGGGCTCAGGTAGATCTAAAAAACTCCTGGACTGAAGTAACTATGGTAAACTACTTTGGGAACGAAGGGAGCTAGACAAAGTGCTTGTTTTGCTTAGTCTGTTATGTATTATGCATATCTTTGGATGGTGGGAGGAAACCCGGAGAACCAGGGGGAAACCCATGTGGACACGGGGAGAACATACAAACTCCTCACAGAAACACCCACCGGCCCGATGAGGACCAGGGCTGGCAGTGTTCTTGCTGTGGTTTGAACAGTGGTAACAACTGGGCTGCTGTGCCACCCAATCTATGAGAAGGGGGAGGAAGGGGGGTTTCTTCCAGACGAGGATAAATGTGGAATGAAGACTGTGGTTATTTATAGTAACTTATAAATCATATGATTGGGAGATCATGATTAGCTAATGAGAGATTGGCTGTGGTAAATCATAAGCACGTAATCCTCTCGAAATTAGTTTATAAATAAACTTCACGTAAATTACTTTGCAGTATGAACTAAAAAAAAAATCTTGCCTGTAGAGTAACAGCTCCTTGGCCATGCTGTTCTTTAGCATCTCCAATTCTTCTCTCTTCTTAATCTGGATCTTGAGCTCAGTTTTCATATCTCTGATGGTCTCCTCCAATATGTCAACTGTCCCCTAAATGAAAACACATTAGAGGATCAAAAACATACAAACGTGCAGTGATTAAAACTTAATGAAAATTATGTACCCGATATTGCTCCACATTTTCAACCCTTTGTCTCTCCATTAGTCTGAATCTCTCCTCCAGACAAGTCTTCTGGAGTTTCAGCATCTGCTCCTCTTCTCTCAGTGGTCCTAACTGAGCCTTCAGCTCCAGGCACTGCTCTTTAGCCTTACCGAGGGCCTCCACAGCGACCTCCCGTCTCTTCAGCAGGGACAATAAACGGGGCTCATAAAACAATTCCAGAGCTTTGATCCCGCCCTGCAGGTACTGCTGTAGGTCACAAGAGGCTCGCCGCCCTTGACTCACACAAGAGCGGGTCTTCCTCTTGCTGGACTCCTGAGTGATGCTCTGCTGCTTTTGCAGTTCCTGCAGGTGGCTTTGGTGATCTGAATGAATCGCGCAGATTTCCTCAGACAACTTATCAGCAAAGGTCTTCAGCTCCTCCTGAGTCACAGGTTTGGGGTATACAAGGTTAGAGTAACTTAACTTATGCCATATTAAAGCAATCATATGTAATAAACTCTAATTAACACATTTGGCAAGAAACATTGGTTGCTTCTGCAAAAATGGGATGAAACCCAAACCTACTCCTAGGGGGCAAATTTCCTGCAAGGTTTAGCTTCTGCCCTAATTTATCACATCTGAACAATTTGATTAAGGTATTCAGACTCACCAAAAGAGGGATGGGCTGTTTGTTTTTGGGTTCGTGTTTGTTTAAGCTTAATACAATCTTTCCGACATGCCTGTATTTTTCCAGGTAATTCCTAAGATATGTAATATATTTTCAGGATGGTGCTGAAATCTTCAGGGCTGAAGTTGCCCATCCTTATACACGAAACTTCTAAACCAGAGGTGTGCATACTAGTTCCTGTTTGTCCTCAAGGAGCTGAATTTAACACCCTGGGCTGAAAGATACAAACCAATTCCTGGCTATAGTGTCTGGTGTTTTTCTTCTGCAAAGCCACAAACTATACTAGTAATTCCACCTAATAGTTGAAATAAAAGTTGTGGTTCACTTGAACACAGCTAACTTTGAGTAGAATCCTACAACTTTTCTGTAGCAATTCAAATAAGAGTCAGGTTTATTTAGTAATACCTGAGCCTGGTTGAGCTCCTCCACCGCTTTCTGTTGTAATTCAAGCTCTAGGTGTCTCTGTGCACAGTCTCGGGCTGCTCTAAACAGGTGTCTTTTAGTCTTTTGAGTCTCCTCCTGCAGGCTCTGTCTCTCCAGTCTGACCTTGGACAGAAGGGCTTGTTCCTCCCAAAGAGTTTCTCTAACCGTTTTTAGCTCCTGGGCCATTGGTTCCTCAAGCTCCAGAAGCTTCTGAACCAACTCATCCCTTCTGTGCTCCAGCTGGCTCACCTCCTGAATGCAGCTCTCAAATGCTTCTCTGAGCTGTTGTATCTCCATGGTGGCCGACAACTCTGGCATTACACCAACAGGAGTGTCTACAGCATCATCTTCAACCTCCAACGCAGATGGCTCTTTTTCTGGAATGCTCATGTCCACAAACTGAAATGCATTTGCAAATCCATTCTTGTTCATTTTGTCTTGTGTGTCTGAAAGTAATTCCAGTGGTGCAGATATGGTTGGATGGGCTGCCTCAAAATTATCCAACTGCATCAACATCTGTTGCATAAGTCCATTAAACTTAGCTTGCAAAGCTTCTCTGCATTTTTGTGAATAAGGCAAGCACTCTCCAGGAAGAGTTAAAGCAGCCTCGATCTCTTCCATGCAGTCTTCAAAATAATCCTCATCTTCTTCTTCAATAAACAATGGTTCAAACTTTCTCTCCGTCTCTGATAGAGCCTCATTACTTTGCTCACAGTTCATTTCTTGATCCTCCATTTTATGTGTTGTCCTACAAGCTGAACAATACGTGAATACCTGTTTAATGTAACAAAGTGGGAAGCATTGATCTCTGTTAACAACATTCTTATGGTTAGTGATTAGGTCTATTTCTAACACATTGGTCACTAAATTAGCATTCTTGTGGTTGGTGATTGAGTTCATTTTAGACTTTAAGTGTCTGAACAGTGTGCTTTGTGTTATTTCTGAGTGATGCAAAGGATGGTGAGAGGAAATCTGAAGCTAATGCGTCATTGAGGGACAGCTGCATGAACTTGTCGAACAGCTGACTGATCATGAACACACTTAACAGTATGAACCGCATTTGTACAAAAAAGCTTCGATTAACATCTACAAGTGGGAGAGAGATGTAAATTATCAGGGTTCCTACAGGTGCTGGAAATCCTTGAAGATGCTTTAGTAAAGTTTTTCAAGTTTTTTATCTTACTATATAGGTAATAATAATAATTAACTATTTAAATAAAACAGCTATCTTTGCTTTAGCATAAAATAAAGTCTGTGCAAGTGCCAAAATTTCCAAATTTACTTTGACGTGTATTTCATTGCAGACAATATGAACACAAACTATTTCATGTTTTGTCTTCATTTCATTTGTAAATATACATCCTTTCCTGTCATTCAGACCTTCAACACATTCCACAAAAAATTGTGACAGGAGCAATTTAGGGCTAGTAATCAGGTAAATTGGTTAAATATTGATGTGATTTGAAACGGGTGATGTCAACAGGTGATTTGTAATTATGATTTGCTACAAAAGCAGCATCCAAGAAAGGTCTAGTCCTTTATGAGCTAAGATGGGCCAAGGATCACCAGTTTGCCAAAAAATATGTGAGAAAATTTAAATGTTTAAAAACAATGTTCCTCAAAAAGATTATTTTGGATATTTGGAGATATTTGGATATTTCACCGTCAACAGTGCATAACATAAGGACAAGGGGCAAGCCTAAGCTGAAGAACCATGATCTCCGATCCCTCAGGTGGCACTGCATCAACAGTTGTCATTCATCTATAAGAAACCACAACATGGGCTCAGGACTACTTTTGCAAACCTTTGTCAAGTAACACAATACATGGTTACATCCACAAATGCCAGTGAAAATTTACTGTGCCAAAAGGAAGCAATATGTTAATGCGTCTAGAAGCGGCAACGACTTCTCTGGGCTCGAAGGCATCTGGGATGGACCATCACACAATGGAAACGTGTACTGGGGTCGGATGAATCACTATTTCAGGTTTTTGGGTGAAATAAATGCCATGTGCTCAATCAAAGAAGAAAAGGATCATTCAGATTGTTACCAGCAACCAAAGCCAAGGTCTCTCATGGTATTGGGTTGTGTCAGTGTCCTTGGCACAGTCACTTCGATGATAGCACCAATGCTGAAAAGTACATATAGATTTTGGAGCACTATATTATGCCTTGCTTTCCAGAGACGCCCATGCATATTTCAACAAGACAATGCAAAACCACATTACAAAGTCCTGGCTGCGGAGGAAGAGGATACAGGTACTTGACTGGCCTGCCTACAGTCCCGATCTGTCTCCGATAGAGAATGTGTGGCGCATTTTGAAGCACAAAATGCAACAATGAAGTCCTCATACTGTTGCCCATTTTAAGGCTTGTTTGCAGGAAGAATGGGACAAAATTACACCTGAAACACTTAATCACTTGGTGTCTTCAGTCCCTAAATGTCTTTTAAGCGTTGTGAAAAAGAATAGCAACATTACAAAGTGGTAAATGCTTTACTTTTCCAACTTTTTTCAATTGTGTTGCAAGAACCAAAATGGAAATATTTATTTAAAAAAGAAATCTATAAAAATCACAAGGAACACAGTTAATGATGTTTGTTTTATTGTCTGCAATGAAATACAAATCAAAGTAAATTTAGAAATCACTTTTTTTTTATTTGGATTTCCATGCTGTCCCAACCTTTTTTGACTTGAGGTTGTAATTAGTTGTGGCATTTAGTACGTGTCTTAAAAAACAAACTATGCAATTTTTTTATCTTCTGATCTGAGCTGGTATTTCTTGTGCTAGTCTTGATAGGGCACCGAGAGCAGCTGCTGCTGAAACTGGCAGCAGGAACAGACAGAGCACATTCCAGCAGTGCCAATGATCTCAAATCCTCCATCATACATGGACAACTGCTTATTCCTTCAACATGTTTACTCATGCAGACATATTAGTATCATATATGTTGTTTTGAGGTGATTACTAAATTCAGTTAAAATGTTTCCTCCAGCTTTCCAAACTTTGAAATCATCGGCAAGAATAGAAACAAAGTGTGAAAGAAAACCCACAGAGACTCTGTGCAATGAGTAGGAAGTGATAGCTAGAGCTGCAATAATCTGCCAATATAAATACTCCGAAATCAAAAGCCTTTGAGGAATATCTGTTAGAAATCCATAAACTCACCTCAACTCAGAAAACAAGGTTCCAAGACAATAACCATGGAATGAACCCAAACTGAAGAGCTGGTAACCAAACTGAAGCTCAAAATAGGACGGAGGTAGTCTGGCCCCTCTCTGACCGAGTTTAAACATATGCCGCAGATCGCCCAGGCAACGTTTAATCTGTTTATATTTATTAATAAACACAAGGAGGAAGAAATATGAGCTGTACAGTGCGGGCACCAA
This sequence comes from Danio kyathit, assembly GCA_903798195.1. Taxonomy (NCBI): domain Eukaryota; kingdom Metazoa; phylum Chordata; class Actinopteri; order Cypriniformes; family Danionidae; genus Danio; species Danio kyathit. Next base: position 37,595,877 of record LR812537.1, on the reverse strand, counting down.
CTCCAGCTAATCAGCAATCATGAGGTCCTCTGGGAGGCGACCTAAACACTGGAGCCAATAGGACAGCAGATAACAAAAATTATGCAAATTATTAAGGCCAGTGTCCAATGGGTGGCAAGTGTAAGGTCTGTATGACACAGCAAAAGAATTTAAGCAGGTCAGTTGCACAAGACTGGCATGCTATGATAACCAATGGGGAAAAGTTGCTTTTTGTGGTTTCCTAAATGGCACTGACCTACATTCAGAAATGACCTGAAAGCCTGGATCTCAAGCAGAATTCAAATTAAGTGGAAATTGAAAGCTCCAAGAAAGTCATTTTACACTTCGAGATATATGTAGCGAGTGTTTGTTTAGTAGATTCCACAGCACAGAATTTGCCTGCCAATGCCTGTTCATTATCTCAGCTGCTTTAAATAGATGTCTGATCTAAATAGATGTTTTACAGATCAGTTAAGTTAGTGCAAGAGAGATGTTCTGAGGCAGCTAGTTTCAACAAACAATTTAACTGGTAATGTGATAAGACTTAACTTTAAATATTTAATCAAAGATATGTTGGAATATTATGACAAATGTGAAATGTAAAGTAAATTAACAACGTACGTTGATCAGAAGTTTTTGCATCTAGATCAAATAAAATGTACAAATATGTTTCAAATAAGCTTTGTGAAAATAAAATGTGAAAATAATAGTGAAACTATTCATCATATCATTCTATGGATACACCTTAATAAATTACATAGACCTTAGAATTGCCTTCAGATGAACCCAAAGAGAACAGTCTAAGAGGGTCAGATTGGGAGACCTTGGGGGCCATTCAACTGGCCCACGACGACCAATCCATTTTTCAGGAAACTGTATTCAGGACACCATTCCCATTTTTTTAAAGTGTATCCATACAGTATAAATGCCCCCCCCCCCCCCCCCCCCCCCTGTATAAATCTGTAATAGATGTTTATGTATGAATTAAACAACATACATGTACTTGCATATGAATTGTATATAAAAGAATAAGTGATTGTTCTAAAACAATATGTATTTTAAATAATTAAAAACATATTGCTTACTAATAATAGGCAAAACATGTATAATACATGTATAAAGTATAAATGTATAAAGATTTAAAAATAGAGTATTTGAGGGCTGCATTGTGCTTTTTTAAATAAAAGATTATTGTTTTAAACATGCCTTCCAAAATTTCTTTAGTATATAAATTATTGCATAATAATATATTAAATAATAATTTATATAACAGTTCAACAGAAAAACTCTTTCCGCATTTATTCAACAGCACTCGTACCGCCTCTTCACCCATCACGCTTGTGTATTACTCCGCCCACATACAGCACAAGCAGAGGACACTTTACAGTTTGCCAAATATTGCTACTGTTGAACAACAATGTACTTTTGAGGCTTTTTTAGTCGAATGTCGTTGTTTGTAGCAACTATGCAGTATATTTATAAGGATAGTGCCTATTTTAAAATATTTTTTTTCTGAGAGACAGCGCGTCGGCGGCCATTAGCCTCTTACTGAGTAAGACAGTTGACGATGTTTTTCCCTAAGATGGCGACAGAGACGTATAATAAGCCCTAAGAGAAAATCTGCGTAATTTCAAACAGCAGCTGATCAAATCATTATTAAACATGTAAATTACTTTCTTAGTCAATCTCTCTCTTTTGTATGTTGTAGTGCTGTATTTATACCAAAGTAATATTGTGATCTTCAGAAATACTGGGAGATATCTCTGTAGACTGATGGCATTTAATGCCAATCTGCCTTATAATCTTAAAATGTGAGCAAACTCACCTGTTTTGTTATCACTTTAGATATTATGCTAGAGAATAATTCAAATACTAGCTCTAAAGTGACGTTATTGAATAAGCAACAGTTTCTGCTGTTGTGACGTCAGCTGCAGATGTGAAGGAATGGCGGAAGAAAGTAGTTTCTAATAGGAAAGGGTTTTGAGACTCTTCGTGTTTGATTTTCTTTTTTATACACACGATTATGCTGTCAAACTGTTGTATAAACGCAATATCACACTTTGCACGTTGCAGTGCGTTGCAGTGCGGTGTGGCTGTATATCGTCACTGATGGGACACTAAGGCAATCCACCAGTGCCGATAAACAGCCACATCACACTGCTACGTGTGATATTGCTCATATATATTCAATATTTTATAATTGTTTTGCTGGCAACATTATTATACAGGGAGTGCAGAATTAATAGGCAAATGAGTATTTTGACCACATCATCCTCTTTATGCATGTTGTCTTACTCCAAGCTGTATAGGCTCGAAAGCCTACTACCAATTAAGCATATTAGGTAATGTGCATCTCTGTAATGAGAAGGGGTGTGGTCTAATGACATCAACACCCTATATCAGGTGTGCATAATTATTAGGCAACTTCCTTTCCTTTGGCAAAATGGGTCAAAAGAAGGACTTGACAGGCTCCGAAAAGTCAAAAATAGTGAGATATCTTGCAGAGGGATGCAGCACTCTTAAAATTGCCAAGCTTCTGAAGCGTGATCATCGAACAATCAAGCGTTTCATTCAAAATAGTCAACAGGGTCGCAAGAAGCGTGTGGAAAAACCAAGGTGCAAAATAACTGCCCATGAACTGAGAAAAGTCAAGCGTGCAGCTGCCAAGATGCCACTTGCCACCAGTTTTGCCATATTTCAGAGCTGCAAAATCACTGGAGTGCCCAAAAGCACAAGGTGTGCAATTCTCAGAGACATGGCCAAGGTAAGAAAGGCTGAAAAACAACCACCACTGAAGGATGGATGGGCCCGTGGCTGGATCGGTAAAGGGCAGAGAGCTCCAGTCTGACTCAGACGCCAGCAAGGTGGAGGTGGAGTACTGGTTTGGGCTGGTATCATCAAAGATGAGGTTGTGGGGCCTTTTCCGGTTGAGGATGGAGTAAAGCTCAACTCCCATTCCTACTGCCAGTTTCTGGAAGACACCTTCAAGCAGTGGTACAGGAAGAAGTCTGCATCCTTTAAGAAAAACATGATTTTCATGCAGGACAATGCTCCATCACACCAAGTACTCCACAGCGTGGCTGGCAAGAAAGGGTCTAAAAGAAAAAAAATTAATGACATGGCCTCCTTGTTCACCTGAACTGAACCCCATAGAGAACCTGTGGTCCATCATCAAATGTGAGATTTACAAGGAGGGAAAACAGTACACCTCTCTGAACAGTGTCTGGGAGGCTGTGGTTGCTGCTGCACGCAATGTTGATGGTGAACAGATCAAAACACTGACAGAATCCATGGATGGCAGGCTTTTGAGTGTCCTTGCAAAGAACGGTGGCTATATTGGTCACTGATTTGTTTTTGTTTTGTTTTTGAATGTCAGAAATGTATATTTGTGAATGTTGAGATGTTATATTGGTTTCACTGGTGAAAATAAATAATTGAAATGGGTATATATTTGTTTTTTGTTAAGTTGCCTAATAATTATGCCCAGTAATAGTCACCTGCACACACAGATATCCTCCTAAAATAGCTAAAACTAAAAACTACTTCCAAAAATATTCAGCTTTGATATTAATGAGTTTTTTGGGTTTATTGAGAACATGGTTGTTGTTCAATAATAAAATTAATCCTCAAAAATACAATTTGCCTAATAATTCTGCACTCCCTGTATACAGAAATATTGATGTATTACATGTTTATTCATGCATGAAAGCCTCATTTTGAGCCATGCATTTCTAAATACATGACAAATCAGTGTCATTTCTACTCTATTTAAATTTTTTAGTTTTATAAATCAGCCAGTTTGTGCAAACAATAAAAAGCGAATGCTATAAAGGGAAATATGTTCCATTTAAGGTTCAATTAAAAATTATTATTTATATATTTTAAATTGTGTTTATAATGTCTTTTATCACTTATTCATTAAATGTCTCCACATGTAAATGACAATGTTAAGTCTTCTAAAACATACGACAAACAAACAAGTATAGGAAAATGTAGACCCAGAATGGGATCCAACTACTGGGAAGTCAACATGTCGGGGTGCTTTACTGTAATTCAAGTCCTGCATTTAATCCCTATGTTTCTTGTAGAACCACAAGGGGGCGCTATATAACCTTTTTATATGGTGACGTATGTGTGTATTTGCATTTTCTTAATGTATGTGATATTAATCGAAGTAGTCAAATGATGGATTATTTGTCCAAACACTGCATCCACACTGAAATCTCTGATCTTCTCTAAATATTTGATGCATATCTGTTTAAGGCTCTGTCTTATATAAAGACAAGGTAATAATAAGGAGCCCCCTCTGAGGAATGCAGAGGTGCTTGAGCTGGTAATAAAGCACTGTTGAGAGATGGCTGAGCTGACTGAACATGGTAATGACCATTCAAAGTAGTGTCCAACAGCTTCATTCTCTCTGATTAGATCACCTTTTATTTGTTAAAAAAGTTCTCTGACATTACTATTAATAATCCCCAACTTTCAGACCTTATTTGGAACACAATGTGAACACAATCATAGCTTTTAAATTAGGTACCAACTCTTAACCAGTACATTAAACTCTTGTTTCACTGTAAAAAAAGTGATTAGTTGACTTCACTGAAAGAGCGTAAACCCGTTGCCTTATAATTATTAAGTAAACCAACTATGTGCATAATTATAAAGGTTAAGTCAATGTGTTTACTTACAATTAAAAAAATTTAAATCAACTTTTTGCTTTTAAGGCAACAGGTTTGCTCACTTTTTAGAAGTAACGTAACTAATTGCTTTTTAACAGTATACCATTGTCCCAACAATATACTAAAAGAATGAGAATAAGATAGTAAAAGAAATATTTCATGGCTGTACAGTTCACATACTTGCCCAGTGAGAGGAGTAGTTACAAAAACTCAACCCACTGTTTCCCTAAACCATTTGTTCCATCCTCCAGTCCAGTAAACCATAGGTCTTGTTTTGATAGTATTGTATAGTGAGCTATTTCACCTCACCTGTTTTCCATCAATAATTTCCTTCCAAATCTTTCTATGTAACCAGTGAGGATGATCTAGGGGTGCTGTGGAAAGTTAAATATTGTGATATGCTGCTCCACATTCAGTGCTGGACTGAAAGGTCACTCGTGCTCTACGGGGCTTTACTGCGTCAATATGTGTTACCAAGTACAAACAGTGAGGTTTAAAAATTTGAGACCAAACAGGGAGGACAAGTACAAACAAGTTCACATTGTCATTATCATTTTGATATCATATTGTCATTTTATGTTTTATTGTAAACTCTTAAAGCTTCAGCACTATAGAGTTCTTTATTTGTACTTCATCAATGAAGAATACTTTATTTTTTCTTCTTAAAATTATATTATGCTTTAGTCATTTATTTTTTTGTATTTGTATTGTATGGTATGCTTTCTTATGAAGTAAGGCTAAGCCTGCTTAAAGTCTGTTTGAAATCTGAATGTACAATGTTTATTTTACAATCACACGTTGTTATTCTTTAGGTGAACAATTAATCCACTGAATTTTTTTTGTTTGTTTAGTAATTGTCAACCCAATACTGACCATTTGCTTATGCATTTGGAGTGGCGGTCCTTCTCCGTGACATCATTTTGAAGGCTTCAGCCACAATATTATTAAGAACGTCCCTCTTACCATTGGTTTCATTGATTCATTTTCCTTCGGCTTAGTCCCTTTATTCATCAGGGATCTTCACAGCAGAATGAACCTCCAACTTATGCAGCATATGTTTTACACAGTGAATGCCCTTTCAGCTGCAACCCAGTACTGGGAAACACCCATACACAATCATTCACACACATTTACTCACATACACTAAGGCCAATTTAGATTATTCAATTCACCTATACCACATGTTTCTGCCAGGGAAACCGGAGCACCCAGAGGAAACCCACGCCAACACAGGGAGAACATGCAAACTACACACAGAAATGCCAACTGACCCAGCTGGGACTCTAACCAGATACCATCTTGCTGTGAAGCGACAGTGCTAACCACTGAGCCACCGTGTCACCCACCATTAGTTTGTTATGAGGGAATGATGCACAAAAAGAAAGCCCTACCGTCTACTCAATATTCCATTTCAGTTGGAGGTACATCAACATACTGAAATAAAAGTCTCAGCAACTTACGTTCAAGTTGAATTTAGATGGTGTTAGAAATGTTTGAACGTGAAGTGATGTGTTGATGAGATGAGTGAAAGCAGTAACAACTGAGGGAGAAATTGATTAAAGAGATTGACATTAAACAAAATCTGCCAAATAACAAAATATGAATATTTCTGATTTTCTGTTTTTTTGTTATTATTTATTTAGTATAGAAACATTCAAGAAAAAATAATGGCTGTAAAGGGCTTGGAATCTAATGTTCTGACAGAAATAAACCTGTTGTCATGAAATAAAGAGCAAAAGGAGCAACTCAGTTGATTCACATACTAAAAGGTTTAGTTAAACTTGGCAATATTGTGATTCTCCTCACAGCTGGTTGGTTTGTTTTTATATATTTTTATGGCCTCAACCATATCAACATGCGCAAGACTGAAGCTAACCAGGGCTGCACATGGTTAGTATGTGGATGGGAGATCACATGGGAAAACTAGGTTTCAGTTGGAAGTGGTGTTAGTGAGGTGAGCAGGGGTGCTCAGCAGCGGTGGTCTGTGTGAGTCCTAATGCCTCACTATAGGGATTGGGACACTATGCTGCCAATAAGTGTTGTGTTTTTGATGAGACGTCCTGACTCCCTGTGGTCATTAAAAATCCCATGGCACTTCTTATAAAGAATAGAGGTGACTTTTCAATGCAATTCCACAGAAATTTGTACCTTTTTGGGTTAGTGGCTAATTTGTACGTATTTGTACAATATGAATTTGTTTGAATTAGCCACTTCTCTGACAATACATTAAATAGTTACATTTTCTCATGAGGTCAGGCTGGACCTTTAGGTTGCAACCTAAACTTTCAGTGTTTGCCATGTTTCATAAAAAGTCTCCGGAGATTTATAGCTCTTGAGAATCTGCCTGTGGCAACAAAAGAGCATTAAGTTTTTTTATAGGCTATCCCTTATTTACTGTCTGTCACATTTTTCTTAGAACATACTTGAAAAGCTAGAAAAGACTTATCTCTAACAGAGTTTTAAGACTGAGTGACACTGTATGGTGAAATATGCTTTTCACAAGCACATGTATCACTCTGGGACTAAAGGTTGAGGCATGGCATGAGAATCACATGAAAAGATAGATGGCCATGATAAACTGCCTTCCCTGTTTGAAAATAACAGCACAAACTGCCATGACGACATTCTCAAACATCAGATAACTCTCATCATATTGTTTGTGGGGGATTTCACCTGAAGCAAATCATCCTGCCAAGTAAATGACAGATTTTTAAAAAATATTTTTAGCAAAAAAAGACAACATTTCACACATCAACAAACACCTACAAGAGCACTTGGTAGAATGATAACTAAAAGCAATAAATGATGTAGTGCATTACATGTGGACAACAAATTTAAGTTTTAATACTTTGGCTAGTGAAAGAGGAACCTGGCACGGGCTAAAAAGCTCATTCGTTGTTAAGTTAACCTTAAATGGACACGGAGTTCTTGAAGAATGTTGGAGATGAGCAGATCAATGCGATCTGGAGAGAATTATGTTCTCTATCTCTCCTCAATTTACTTCAGTGGAAGCTGAATGAGGTCAACACTCCCGACGGTCAGCTAGCATGATCAAAAAATATCTGCTGGGATTTTAGTGCAGTCGTTTTCACTGCAGTAATAAAATGACTCATGACAGCTGATATTTTTTTTCTTCCATAATGGTGATTGTGTAAGAGGGAATTCTGGAGGATGGGTCAGGCGGATCAGCCCCCTGACACCTGAATCAGAATGAGGAGTATAAGATGAGATGAAAAAGGGAACTAAAATGAGCAGAGAGTTTAGAAATGAAGGGATTTTCTGCTTCATGACAGCAGACACTTAACATTCCACATATGAAAGATGTGTTGGCGATGGTATGCTTTTGACTTTAACACATTGTCTGATATACAGAATATATAGAGTGAGGTATAATAACTCACATTTTTCTCTTCATCAGAGGAGTGCACAGGGAGAGAGGGATGCTTAAGTAAAAAAAAAAAGCAATATTAGCACAATAAATAGTTTAAATGTGTACTTAATGTGTAAACTAAATTGTCTTCCAAATGTGTATATGTAAATTTTGTCAATTGGAAATAGTGGGTAGGGACAGTATGGGATCAAATTTCCGCCTAAAGTATTGCGGTCACGCATAGAAGAATAATGTGCGTAAATCAGGAAATTTACATCGCGTGTAAAATTATAACGTGCAAAAGCGAAAACTAAACTCAGAATAAGAAACAACGAAGTAGCGTACTGGATTTTAATGAGCGTGAGTCCAAAATGAAAGCACTTTAGACAAAGTCAGTTTTTCTACTCACATTTGAATGTTTTGTGTGCTTATGGTCTTGTCCCCTTTGCTCATGTTCCCTACATTCTCTGATTGTGTTTCCAAAAGATGCAATTTGAGTTTCATTTAAATCACGGGCGGGCTTCAGTGTCGCCAATAGCTAGCTTTCTGCAACTCTCACATGGTTGCCCACTTAAGCTAAGCAGAGATGCACCTGGTCAGTGCCTGGATGGGAGACCACATGGGAAAGCTAGGTTGCTGCCGGAAGTGGAGTTAGTGAGAGCAGCAGGGGCGCTCAACCTGTGATCTGTGTGGGTCCTAACGGCCCAGTATAGTGAAGGGGACTCTAAACTGCTCAGTGAGCATTGTCTTTCAGATGAGACGTTAAACTGAGGTTCTGACTCTGTGGTCATTATAAATCCCAAGATGTCCTTCGAAAAAGACCAGGGGTTTAACCCCGGCATCCTGGCCAAATTTGCAGACTGGCCTCTGTCCATCATGGCCTCCTAATCATCCCCATGTCATAATTGGCTTCATCACTCTGTCTCCTCTCCACCAATCAGCTGGTGTGTGGTGTGCGGTCTGGCGCAATATGGCTGCCGTAGCGTCATCCAGGTGGATGCTGCACACTGGTGGTGGATGAGGAGATTCCCCCAATGTGTAAAGCGTTTTGAGTGTCCAGAAAAGCGCTATATAAAATGTAATTTTTAGTAATTATTATTATTGGTCCACTGGTCAAGATTTACGGTTGCTCTTCCAGCCAATCAGACAAGGGGGGAGTTGACTTCACCCCAATGCAATTTGTAGCTGCTCAAATGCAGTTGTTTCCAGGAATTTAAGATAACATAGACACTTTTCAGCAATTGCAGGGGATTCATATAACTATTATATACTGTAAATTCAGACACCTGTCTGTGATTCCAGGGAATTCATATCAATATAAACATTTATACTGTAATGTCAGACACCTGTCCGTGATCGCAGGGGTTTCATATAATACAGTGGTTCTCAAACTGTGGTATGCAAGCTTTCTTCTAGTGGTATATGGAGAAATACTGAATAAAAAAATTTAAAAAATACCTTTAAACCCTTTGACTCGAACTTTTACACTGATGTACACTGAGCATCGGCTGTTCCCTGAAACGTACAATCATATTGGTGTGCTTAGAATGTTTACTTTAGTTCATCGCGTCATCAGATGCTAAAAATCAACCCGCTTTGGCACAGGGTCAGAGAAAGAGGAAATCATGGAAAATCCGCACATATAAATAGATAAATCACGTATGAATTGGTCAAGCAGTGTATTTCTGAATATAATCACTTACCGATTTGACACATACTGTGAAGTATGAGCAATAAGCAGATCTAATTTCTAATTTAAATATGTAATTCCAAATAATTTAAAATACAAGTTAATGTTTAGATTTCAAAGATATATGTACATATGTATATGTACATGTAACACATATTAAAAAATGATCAAAAATGGTTTATATATGAATATGATGACATAAAGCCTATGTTTATGAGGTCCAAACAACATTTCCAGGTTTTGATGAATAAGTTACTATTTGTTAATACTTTACATTTAAGTACAGCAGTTTTCTTTTTACTTTAAGATCAGTAGCCTACTATTTTTAATTAACTTTTAAAAGCACGTTTTAAATGTTGACTTTTTATTTATTTATTTATTTACCTATAAGCACAGTACAGTGTTAATGTTCAACTATTTATAATGTTTAAAGATGCTGATAATAATAAATATTTTTAACAATAGGAATTAATCTGCCTCGTCTTTATGGTGGTACTTGGAGAGACAGTTTATTTCTGAGGTGGTACTTGATGGAAAAAGTTTGAGAACCACTGATATATATTTATATTCTTATTCGGTGTTTAGTTTTCGCTTTTGCGGGTTATAATTTTATTACTGATATCAATTGTTTTATTTAAGTGCATTCTTTTTCTATCCACGACCACAATACTTTAGGTTACTTTAGGAATTTGATCCCCAAATGATCCATACACTGCATTTTAATTGGTAATGCTACATCATTTAATGACAACAAACAGCAACAAAAGCTAGAGGGCGTTTAAGTGTAAAAAGATTGCAAGAAACTGCACAAACGGCGTATTTGGTTGCTTTTTTAGAGGCAGAAACTCTCAATAAAATATTGACTTACAGTTGGACTGTAGCTGGTCACCTGCACTGTTTGAAGAATGTCATAAATTATAGATTCATATATCTAAGTGTAGATTTTTAACTCACCTTGTGGCTACAAATACAGCTTTAATATTTTAAATCTAAATTAAAACATTTATTGTTTTTTCAAATGTTGAAACATTAACCGTGTGACTTTTGCCCTATTCTCTGACAAGTGTATATATACACACTGAAGGATGTCCCCTAGCTAACAAGAGGGTTTAGACTACAATAGAGATCTTTCATTTGGGCGTCGTGACCTGCTATTAAGGTAATAACATAAACATAAGATTTGCAGATGCGGTGGTAGACTGTGCACTGCTGCACAGCAAACTGTCCTTTCAGGCTCTTGACCTCTGAATGGACATGACGTGGAACACCCAAACATTAGGTAACTGTAATGCAAATTAGGGGTGCACAATATATAGTTTCAGCATCGATATCGGAATCGCAATAGTCACATCGCAAGATATGCAATGTCGAGTTTGAATTATAGTTGAACATGAGCCACGGTATTGTATTTACTTACTGTTTTTATATGGAATAGATACAAAAAAAAAATCGTACTCATAATTTTTGTCTTGTTTCTAGTCCAAATATCCTCATTTCAAAGTGAAAACAAGATATTTTGCTTACCCCACTGGCAGATAGTTTCACTTGTTTTAAGGAAAAACTCTTAATTGTGACTTATTTCTTCTCAAGTTGAAAACAAAACAATATTTTACTTGGTCTAAGGTTTTTTAGATATTTGGACTAGAAACAAGACAAAGCAAAGTAAGAAAAGCATTTATTGCATTGTGATTATTCAGTTACTGTACCTCACTACTGTTAGGTCTATCTAGTGAAACTGTATCGCAATATTTATTACAGAAAAATAAATAATAATAAATGATTTTTCCAATATAAATGCAAATTTATTCTCAAGACCAAATCTCACCTTTGTTGTTCTTTTTTAATTATATCCTGATGATTAGTGTAAAATGGTTTTAAAATGCTTTACATTAATGTATCTAGATGTTGGTTTAACAAAGCCATCTTATTCATTAATTCATTCATTCATTTTCTTTTCGGCTTAGACCGTTTATTAATCAGGGGTTGCCACAGCGGAATGAATCGCCAACTTATCCAGCGAATGTTTTTACGTAGCGGATGCCCTTTTAGTTGCAACCCATCTCTGAGAAACATCCATACGCACTCATTCACACATACTCTACGGACAATTTGGCTTACCCAATTCACCTATAGCGCATGTCTTTGGACTGTGGGGAAAACCAGAGCACCCTGAGGAAACCCACGGCAACACGGGTAGAACATGCAAACGCCACACAGAAATGCCACTTGACCCAGCCGAGGCTCTAACCAGCGACCTTCTTGCTGTGAGGTGACAGAGATACCCACTGCGCCAGCGTGCTGCCCAAAGCAATCTTTATAAAATTAAAATAATTCTGCCATGCTGAAAATAAATGGATAAATAGAAACCACCCACGTTCTAATAACTTGTACTACAAAAACCATTAAATACATTACAAACCATCAGATCAGATCATTTTAATGGTTTCTAGAGTTTTGAGACTTGTTGTTTTAACATGCCACCAATAGATTACCAGTAGAGAACCACAAAGTTTCCTTTAAAACAAATACACTTTTTCTATTATAAAACCATTACAAACTCTCTGAAGGTTTCTATTGTTTCTTTGTTCACTATAGGGTGAAGAGCTTGAAGTTTTAAGGTTTTATTCAGAACTCCAGTAAAAATGGTTCTGGCAAGTTGCTATCATGTCTAGTATTTTTTTAACATGCTAACATATCATGAATTAGCATGTTTCAAAGATCTTACATGTTTTAAGGTGTTTTCTAGCACAACTATAGCACAAAATTTTTACATTTCAAGCATGTTCAGCATGTTGCTAGCATGTAATAGTAATTTGTTAACATGTTTCCACTATGTTTCCACACTGTAAAAAATGCTGGGTTCCCCACAATCAGTTTGTGTTGGGTCAATATGAAGGAATTAAGTTAACTTAATAGTTTTCACAAATTTACGTGGATTGAACATAAAACAATTAATTTGTCCCAAAAAAAACTCAAGAATTGTTTCAATTTAAATAAGTAGTTTAAGCAAACATCTAACATAATTTTTGAGTGCATGTTGCTAGCATGTTTTAATACTGCCATGCATTAACAACTTGCTGCTATAAATTAGCATGTTACCAACATGTTCATAATACAACACATTGTTGTACCATAACATTTGTAAATTAAAAAACTGAAATTGTCTTACAGCAGAGATTATCTTGTTACCCGATGATTGTTTTTGTACTATAAATATGTATATTTTTAAGTTTAAAAGTTTAATAAGACTTTAACAAATCTAATTTAATTTGATCAATCGATATAATTAAATGGGCGTTTCTGTGTGGAGTTTGCATGTTCTCCCTGGGTTCGCGTGGGTTTCCTCCCGGTGCTCCGGTTTCCCCCACAGTCCAAAGACATGCAGTACAGGTGAATTGGGTAAGCTAAATTGTCCATAGTGTATGAGTGTGAATGTGTGTGTGGAAGTTCCCAGAGATGGGTTGCGGCTGGAAGGGCATCCGCTGCGTAAAATCGTGCTGGATAAGTTGGCGGTTCATTCCGCTGTGGCGACCCCGCAAGGGACAAAGCCGACAAGAAAATGAATGAATGATATAATTAAATGTAATTTAATATATGTTCGTTTTATTTATGGAAACTTAAATGAATATTTCATGTTTATGCATTTACTTTGTTGAGTGGAGATCTTGTGTAGTCAAAAAGAAAAGAACAACACAGCCAGCATTTAAATATGGATCCAGTAAAGCATAAATGAATAACAGAATGGAAAGTGTGGCAAACAAAAGCATCCATCTGTTTACTGAGATTCTCAACCACATAATACCCAGAGGAGCAGGATAAGCCCAAGCATGGGAATATTCTGTCCACTTGCTCACCAGGTTTTACACATCTGTACACTGACAAATTCAAGCTAAGTTTTCATAGACCTCCAGTGTCTAAAAGAGCCTATTGTATGCCGAGGATTCTTTAGTACAGCCCGTAATTAAACCCTCCAAAATGTATGTACACTTTTCCAGGCTTTTATTTTTAGGCTTGACAATAAAAAAATAATATAAAAAACAGTGATTTCTATCTTTTCCTGTTCTTTTTTAGTTGCACAAATGGTGCAACGTCCTGGAATTTTGGGACATTTGGCCTCTCAGTGTGTTTCCTAAATAGAGCAGGAAAAGAGAGAGAGACCAAATATCATGCCTGGACCTGTGCCTGTGTCTGAAGAGAGCAAACAGAGCAAAAGGATAAAGAGGATTGACTATCTGTCTGTCTGACCCCTCTCAGACACCATAAACTCAGCAAAGAGCTACAGACAAGAAAGAAAAAGACAGACAAAGAATAAACATCTATTGACAAAAATCTCGCATAGTATCTGAGAATCTGTGCTTTTTTGTCTCAGTAAACAGTGATTTCAGCTCCATCTGTTTGATTCTGTGGCAGATGTTATGAATAGGGTGGAGTTTTGAAGCTCTTTTGTGTCTTGCCGTCAAACAGTGGTTTCTTGTCAAAGCCGTATTTCTGTGAGTCATTGGTTTGGCTCTGTAGGCTTATATCGCCTCAGACTGAGAGCTTCCAGACAGATGTTCTCCTCCAACCTGGAAGTGGTTGAACGGCTTGAAATCGTTCTTACACATGTTTGTGAACATGGCTTTTGTTCCCAGTTTTCTTAACAGATTATTATGCCAGATTTTGAGAATTTTGTATGCTAAAATGAAATCCTTTTGTATAAAAGCAGCATCAGTGTCACACTTTATTATGTTGGCTTGAGAAAATCAAACGTATCTTCTCCTGAGCCATTCATGTTACAAGGCCCAAATTTGGTCATAATGTGCCTTCTGCATTCAAGATTGTTGCTATATCTCCTCATACCAATCAGACTTATAGTTTTTGAATAAAAATGTTTTTAAATATTACATATTAATAATCCGGCAATATAAAAAAATTATACAAGCCCCAAATTTGGCCGAAAGCTGTGTTCTGCATTAGATTTTGTGACTATATCTTTTCAGGTTTGTCAGATTTATAGTTTTTATATATAATACAATAAATAATTTTTAAGTATTATTTTTCTTAAACTGCAAGCCATTTTTGACTTAAACTCCATTTTCTTACTGAAATGGCAAGCCATTTTTGCATGTATCACTTTCACAATCATTAAGCATTATATTTTCAATAAAATATAGCAAGCCATTTTTACATAATTTCCAAGTCCAGTTTTTGACTGTCATAGAGACATCAGGGTTGATTTATATCACTCATATTGGCAAGAAGCTTAGTGATGTATCATCACTAAGCTTTCAATAGCCGCGTTTCCACAATTGTGCCTAAAGCGAGCGAGCCAGGGCCAGTCACGTTTCCACTGTCACTTTCGGGGCCTGATCGGGCCAAAGCAGGGCTTTCTCGGGGCCAGCGGCCGGCCTTTTTCGGCCCACCGAATACCTTAGGCCAAAGAGGGCCAGCTGGGGCGGAGGGGCGGAGGGAAAGGAGTGTGTTTGTGCATGATACATGCGCATTTAGATGCCTGAATGTGAGTGTGAGACCGGGCAAACAAGCGCTCGCTTGACAGCTCTGTTGATGTCGCGAGCGGCTTTTTTCTTTTTTTCTTTATTTTGGAGATAATACAAAATATGAATACAACAGAAAGACATAAAACATTACAAATGACATGTCCACGTTTGTAGGCTCAAAACAATAATGTCTTATCTTGATAAAATAGCCTAAGCTATATTTAAATAATTTAAAGAATTTCAAATATCGGATATAATAAAGTCACATTAAATAAATAAACCAATATAAAACAAACAAAAGCTATAACAATGTTGTTATATACAATACATAAATTAAACCGTTTTAAAGCCATATTAAACTTTAATTTTACAAAGGCCTATCTGAAAAAAAAGATTTGAGATATTTTCTAAAAACAATAAACGCCGGAGGAGGTTTAAAATATTATTTATAAAGTATTTGGATACGGTGATATTAATCAAATTGTGCAAACAGAGCATTTTTTAGGTGAGTGAAAGCAGAAACTACCTTCTTTTCTGTCATCCAGTCCTGCGCATCGCCGCTTTACAAACGCATTGGGGAAAACAGCAAATACAAAATGTGTTCTATGTCCTCAAACAAGTGTTTATAATTTTATATGACATGGTAAAATTTAAAAATGAAATTTTAAATGTAGAGCTTCATTAATAAATAGCTGCTGAGCGCAACAAAATATAGGCTATATTTTATTACTTGCTCTTATGTGCTGAAACACGGTTTCCTTTACTTAAGATCACCGAATAATATGCAACATTAAGTGTCATATAGCTTAGAGAAAAAATTATGTTTTAGGTCTCTCCAGGGCAATTGGGCTAAATATTTAACATTAAAACGAGGATGTTATAAATACATTTTATACCAAGTTATTACCAGAGAATTTCTGTGGTTTTATATTATGGATGGGTGCGCTCACTGCGCTGGGTCCCTCCATTAGTGGCGAGACCACTCGATGCACGATGCCAACAGTCAGTCGTTCAGTAAACAAATATAATAAATGCAAATACACAGGGCTCTGCATATAGACATATAATGTAATGCTGTACAGTAACGTGTCATTTGTTTGTTTCAGTTGTCTTCATTTTAATCGTTTCGTGATGATGCGATGGTGTGCTTTATCTGCCTAATTCCCGCTGAAGTAGGCGGGTTGTGTGACGTTTGATTCTGGGGGTGTTCTACTAGCCCGACAGTGGAAACGCGACATGATTTCCGCCTCACTACTCAGCCTCCTGGACGATTGGCCTGGCCTGGCCCGATAAAAGCCCTGGCTCGCACTGGCCCGACAGTGGAAATGCGGCTAATTGTTCCCATAGCAATAAAACAGGCTAACCTAGCAACCATTTAAAAACAACAATATCTCTTCATCAGAACAATGTAGAGATCTGGGTATTAGCTCCTTTGACTCATGCTAGCAAATGGGACTTCCTGTTTACTATCCATGGTAACAATGATAAGACAAGTGCTAATAAAGAATAGCTAAATGCTATTAATGATTATCTAACTGCGATAACATGCTAGAAATGACTACTAAGTATTGGCATTTGATCAAACATGTACCCGAGCGTTGCCATTTAGCTACTGCTTAGCAACCACCTAGCAATGCCTTGATTTGATTCATAGTTAAATGGTTAAAGTCAGCTGGAAGTGGAAGTCACAAGGCTTTTCTTATCTTTTGTGACATTTGTGACAGATTGTTTTACTTTATAAGGCCACAATATATCATCAGGAGCTACAGGTTTTGATTTTGTTTAGCCTGTATATGTTTTTGTTGTTTTTTTTTATCTTAAAACTTTATGAATCCCAAAAGACCACTGTACATACTGAACAGAAGTGTCACCTACATCTTGGATGATTTGAGGGTGACCCTAAACATGGTGAAAGCTGCTAAATGTGTTTGTAAATGTGATTCTAATGTACCCCTATATAATTTCTTGACCACAAAGTCATATGTCTGTCAGTTCAAAATTGTAATTCTTGTTATATTTTTGTCTCTTTATAAGTTAACTGCTAAATTAAAACTTTAAAGGTGCTGTATGTTTTGGCACTTCTAAAGCGTAAACATACCATAATATGTTTGCAGATGTTTAAAAAAACATGCTAAGTGAACATTCTTGTTTATCTGAAAAACTATGTCAGTTATCAGTTATTCTGCTTTGAAAATGTAAGTTATGTGCTGGAACGTCTGTCTTTGTTTTGGTTCTTTTAACCTGCCCACTGCCAGTTTAGCCAATTATATTTCAGCACCCCGGGTTGCCTTGGTGGAAAACAGGTATTTCATTCATTCAGTCAGCAGGGCTCTCAAAGCATGCGTCCGTGACCGAAATGCAAACTCTGGTGGACAATAGCAGCCTCTGAAATGAGACGTGGATTCAGAGTTCCACATGAGGTAATTATTAATTAGCAAATAATATAAATATTACGAACGTAAGCATTAGGTGAGCAGTTTACTTTGTAACCCCGTGTCCCAACAACACACTTCGTGAGGAGATTTTTACAGAGATAAGCAATTTGCCTGTTTGCACCAGACGAAACACGACAGCAATTCAGAACAACAAAATATACGTGCACTTACTGCACTCACATGAAATAGTAGTGTTTATAACCCAATTAATATATATTAAACCTCTTTAAAATTATTAAATGTACATGCTGAATCAGTGATATGTGTTCATTTGCCAAGCCACAGATCTAAAGTTCAATTTCAAACAGTTTATTTTATTTTCAAGGTCTGAGCTGAACTATCTGCTGCTGCTTTCAGTTGTATGGCAACAAATATCATGTAAAATGACATTCAAACTCACATTGTTAGCAATTAACACTGAATAAAGCAAATGAGGTGTACCTGAGGTGATCATTGTCAGTTTTCTGTTGTTCAGCTGCAAGAAATAGAAGCTGTTTTTAAAATATACAATTCGAGGTATTGGTTAGGACAAAAACACCTTTTAATAAAATATTCTTTCTATCACGTACCGTTGCTTTTATTTAAAACACGGCTTAAAGCAGCATTTAGGCTCGATAGATGCTGTTGATTTCGTCAATCTGACAACCTGCGCTTGTGTATGTTTTGAACAAGGGATGCTATACCTAGCTCAACCACTGTGTGTCAAACACACATGCTTCACCTTTAATTTGACAATTTACAGCTTAATTTTTCATTATATAATAAATACTATTTTAAACCGAATACATATTAGACAGATTTTAATATCAGAAAGTCTGCTCTTGAGTCTGCTTTTAGTTTTTCTCTTTTTCAGCGCTTCAAAAAGGTCAGTTTTAACATGGATGGATCTTGTTGGCTTCACTGTTTAGGAAATAGTTCATTCACCTGATCTGACCAACTACTGGAAGACTTGTGAATTAATTGAGTACTATTATTAAAGTGTTAAATCTGTGATGCTCTTGGAGCTTGGCACATCAGAGCCTTATTAAAGACAGAGGCATGAAGGCACGGAAGCCTCTAAATCAAAGTGTCTCATCACAAGCCAGAATCTCTAATTGAAACTCTCCATGCGTTTCATACTGAAGCTCTAACTTGATGAAGGAGATCAAAAAAAAAAAAAAAAAAAAAAAATGGAGACATTGCCAAGATGTACTTTCTCAGTGATTCTTGTGACAGAGTAATGAGTGTTCACTGAAACTATGTGAGTCTCATTAGGGCTAAAGCTGTGGTACAAGAGCACCCGTCTGGTGCCTGCTGAGGTTTGGCAGGAGTGCATTAATGTAACAAAACATCACTATCTATTAGTATTGTGTGCTTTTGTGTCTTGTCTCTTTAGTAGAGGTTATGTCTTAAAGGCACAGTTCAGCTAATAACCTTCTTTTTTTTTTTTTTTTTTTTTTTTTTTGTTGACATTTTCAGTATGTATATATTTTGCATTGGAGTGGCATTGCTGGCCTGGCATGCATATTGCAAAGTTTTTAGTTCTTTGCACAGATAAATGCAAATTGGGATTGTTTTAACAAACTATTTGCAAAACTTTACAAAGACACCAATGGATTTTTTTAGTACATTATTGTCATAGCAGTTTCCAATTTTAGTGGAGCAACAAAAAGTGTGAAATTATATTCAGAAAAATAAGAAATAAGAAAAAAAAACCTCAGTAATTTCTAGTAAGTTATAATGATTTGGAAACATACTGTGGCAAAATACTTACAATTCTGTACGTTTTTTACAACGGTAAAAAAAAAAAAAAACTTTCTCATCCACACCTGCCTTATGGTTGTGTTTTTGTCTGTGTAACAAAGTTAAGTTGTGTAGATGTTATATTTCAAAACATTGTTGTATGACAAAACATTTACAAAATACCATAAAATGTCGAGATTCCTTTTACATTCCTACCATAATTTAAAAAGCTAAAGGTGCAATAGGTTATCTGCCTAAATGCTAAACAGTTAACATAATATGTTTGAAACACAGTCCCTCCCTTGCCATTCAAACCCACGCCTTCTGAAATCACACAAACGTGCATATTAAAGATGACAGAGACCCACTAGATCATGTCATTCGCCAGTTAGAAAACTTTATAGTACTTTATAATACTACAATTCTGAACGAAAAACTGTATTATATCTAGCATGTTTTCAGTTGTGTAGCAAGTAAAACTTGTCATAATGTGCAATATAAAGCGACTACTGTATGCTTAGTGCTTGGCCAGCAGTGTGCAGGAATTACACTAATTACTAAGCCATATACATGCTATTTCAGACCGAATATTCAAAGTAGCATGATAAACAATATAGGGGCCACGTCACAGGTTGTCAATGTTAAATAATGAACCAATGTGATGTGAATATAACACCAACTTCAGCTCAGTAAAGCAGGCTAGGCAAAATAGTGCTATTTACTTATGATTTGTTGTTAAACTAAATCAAAATCTACATTATCGATGTTGTAATAGGTCCCTTATGAAATTGAAAATATTCACATCAATCTTTTGCTGGAAGATTTTAGTGGCTGAACAACGCTTCCGTGCATATAACCTATTCATAATACAACAAATCTACATAAGCTTTGCCAAAGTCCCTTTAAGGCAAGTCATTTCACTCGGCGGCCATCTTTAAAATGCCTCTCGGGCATTTTGCTCGGGCATTCTGTTTGAATGGAGAAACATCAAATTCTCCAAAACTGCTTGCCAGGCTTACGATTAAATTTCATATTATGAAACAACATTTTTACATTAAGCAACAACTGTCTCTTTAGTTTCATTTCTAAACGTTTGAGTCACACAAAATCTGCAGAAATTCACATCTGGTCCCAGCCCCTCCCCTGGAGAAATGTCAGTCTATAGCGATCGCTGATTGGCTCTTGTACTAGAAGGCGGAGCTTCATTTGCCATATTGACTGTTACACTTTTCCACATTTAAAACTTTACAAGTGACATGTCTTGTGTATTCTATAGTCTTTGGCTTTGTGTGACTAAAATAGTTTTAAAACAGAACATTATCTGTCTAAAAGAAATACTTCAGCCATGGTGTCGTCTTTCCTCCAGCGTGCAAAAGTAACTCCAATATTGATTCAGGATATTAAAAAGATTTGACTGAGCATTTGTTTTTATCGCTGTCACTCATGTTCATGTGACCACGACGTGCATAAATGGCGGATCTGCGTAAACAGAGGTGCGCAGTTGTACAAATCTACATTTCAAAAGTTCCCACTTAGATATGCTTAGCATTTATAGCAGGTTTGGCATGCTGGCCCGGGAGAGAACCCTGAGCTCGGAGATACTTGAGCCTAAGGTTCCCGCCCGGTTAATAAGCATATAAGGGGATTCGAGATCAGGTAGGTCTCGAGAGCTCCTCCTTAGAAAACAGAGAAAAGGAGGAGATGGGGTGGAAGGTGGGATTCTTCCAAAACGAAGATAGAGCAGTAGGGAGAAAACGATCCATTTATAGAAAGCTTGGATTAATCTGATTGGATTTATACTGATTACAGATAGTATGGATAGTATCCAGAATATAAAAATACATATAAATACATTTAGATCATTTACTTTAATCATTACTAGTGGAATGTGAAGAGACTTTCAACCAGCACAACAAAAAATGTTTCTGAAGACGATAACCTACTTTAATTTCGGTGACCACAGCTGTCATCTTTTGATGATCATTTGATATATATATTTTTTACAGTGAAGATTATATTATACACCACAGTTTACTGTAGTAAGAACTAAAGTACACTATAGTATGCTGTAGTATTCATTAACAAGGTGGTGTTAATACTACTTTATAATATATACAGTAAAATACTCTTTAATATATTAAGGTTCAATTACACTATAGTATTTACTATAAATTACAATAGTATTTTTTCATGTTTGCATATACTTGCATATCATATTTTTCGCAGAATGTCAAATAAGTTTGGAATAGTACAAAGGTGAGTAACTCACACAATATTTTTTGTGCGTGAATTATCTTATTGTGTTTGTATGTTGTATGTGGATGTCCTTCGCTAATAAGGTTGTTGGTTTGTATGACTGCGTCTAGTTGTGATTGTGTCACTGGCTGTGCAGCCCATTGGTACAGAAGGAAATCCAGTCTGCCTAGGACAAAGAGAGGGAGAGAGGGATAATACAATGCTGGAAGAGGTGGGCTTAACCCAGTCGACAGGCGGGATTTCCTGGCTGTTGCCTCAG
This sequence comes from Danio kyathit, assembly GCA_903798195.1. Lineage (NCBI taxonomy): Eukaryota > Metazoa > Chordata > Actinopteri > Cypriniformes > Danionidae > Danio > Danio kyathit. Next base: position 37,574,010 of record LR812537.1, on the reverse strand, counting down.
CTCCCATCCATGAGAGTGCTGGGAGATTTACAGAAAGCATCTGTATAAATGCAGCTTGTTTTGTAGTTGTAGAAAATTTCAATAGAAACGAATGGCAAATTGAATTTTTATGGTTTTAGGAAATAATTTTGTTTGTATGTCGTTGGCTGTTTTCTAATGACATGTTTTAATAGCATTTGCATGAAATCTTAAGCTTAATTATTGAATAATTTAGCTGTAAAACTGTTTGAATCCATTTGTTGTCAAGGAAGGTCATTTTCAGGTGGGATTTTGTTTTCAGGTCTGTAAACTTTTGGGTGTGTACTAGCAACAAATTTGGTGGAGTTTGCACCATTTGTGAAGCTTTACTTGTTAATTATTTTATTTATTTATTTTATTTATTATTTATTTTGTTGTTAAGTTTAGTTCTAAAAATAGGTTTTGTTAGACAAGCACTACAGCTTTGTAACATTTTAGTGTTTGAATATTACAGGGCAGTTTATCATTTAATGAAAACAAATTTCTGTACAGTTTCAGTACTATGTTATCACATCTAAACACTTTTACAATTTTAAAAATCTGTAGCAAATATGTTAAAACAAAGACTTTTTTAGCCTGGGATGATTTTTTGTCTATACTTATTCCAGATGTTCACAATTATTTACCACTAGATGAAACTCAAATTTGCCAGATCCTATGATCCCCGTCTTGCATAGGGGTGTCTGCTTCAGAAGTCACAGTAGACACACAGGATGACAACAAAACAAACTCATGCCATTACATTGAACCACATTTTTTATTTTATTTAATTGGCTCCTATATAGTCTCAGACCTAGACATCACCCACGGTCTGCTGACTAAATGTATGATGCTTATAGCACACAAAATTGAAGTCATCATCTGACGTGTGTTACTGTTACCTAATGGTCTACCTGGAAACAAAGCCATTGAGACCCTTAACAACTATGTGATTTTCCAGATCAACTAAAGGCTTTTTCAAAAGTATCATTCATTTTTAAAATGCCTCCAAGATTTTGCTTGACTTTGCTTAATGTTTAAATGCGATTGATTGCTGTACATCTCAGTCAAATTTGAGTTGTTTTTGGCCAACAAAAGCTATGATGTCCAGTCCGTCCTGTCCAAATTTGCATCTGTTTTCCTCCTTTCTAAATATAAACCTTTTTCATAAGTTAAATCTTAGTAACCTTCAGAAAGACTTGATTTATCTTGTTGGGAATGAGGAAATGTTCAACTTCCCCAATGCAATCCAGTGTTCAAAGTATCTGGCAAGGCTGAGTTTCTTCCAGTGGTAAATGATTGTGTATATTCGTACTCAAAATATACCCACTGCTTGAGGTCCATACTTTCATTACAAAACACTGAGGCTTTTGTGAAGGCAGGAGAATGACTGTTTTCTCTATAGTTGCTATAGCAACATTTAAACATTTCAGTGTGTTCAGAAGGACTGGGTTTAAGTCTGACTCACAGTAACCCCACCCAATCCCCCAGAAGTCCTCTCTCTCTCCTGTCTCATACAATACAGAGGTGGCTGACAGAACATCCATGCCATCTTTTATCCTTGTTTTAAATTAACTCTGCAAAAGAACTGCAAGAGATCATGTCTGATTGCAATCTGTGGATGTTTGGAAAAATAGCGAACATGTATCTTTGCTCCATGACACTAAAACAAGAGATCCAGATCATGATCTCTAGATAGTGTTGATTTACTGGACCATGTCTGGTCCAACCCAGTGCAAGGAAAGAGGCCAGGGGCCGAGGTTGTCCATCTGTGCTTTTCAAAGCAGAAAGAAAGTCAAACAAGCGCTGAGAATAAGCATTCTTGTGTTTACAGAGCATATTGAGTAAGCCTTGGTACATATCCTGACACACACGTCTCCCTTATCTCTGTTTACATTCAAAGTCACTGAATTTTCCTGTAAATGGCAATGGCATGGTGGAAAAACATTGACAAACACATTTAACAAGTTCATGAATGCTTACAGATTTTATTTTTATGCATAGGTTCAAATAATATTGTAATTTCAGAGACTTTGATAGTTTGTTTCTCTTTAGGTTTCAGATAAAAGAAACTCAAAAGTCTGATCGTTTTTGAGACTCGAGAGTAAACATTGACAGAACGATTTGACACATATCTGAAGAATCCCACAGAACAAACCAAGAGCTGTGTTGTTTCACAGTGGCACGCTATAGGAATGAATTAGGTGGCAGAACAAATTCATTCAAGACTGATAGGACTGAAGAAGTGAAATGGTTAAAAAAAAAAAACTAAAATGGGGTTCAGAATTCAACGTTGTGTTACGTGTTTAAGTTGGATGAGACGTAACTTTAAGTGAGTTTCTACTGGTGCTGAGTAAAAATAAGAGAAAACACAACAAATGGATTCATTCATTCATTTTCTTTACGGCTTAGTCCCTTTATTCATCAGGGGTCACACAGCGGAATGAACCACCAACTTCTCCAGCATATGTTTTATGCAATGGATGCTCTTCCAGCTGCAACCCAACACTGGGAAACACCCATACACTCTTGCATTCACACACATACACTACGGCCAATTAAGCTTATTCAATTTACCTATACCGCATGTCTTTGGACTGTGGGGGAAACCGGAGCACCCGGAGGAAACCCATGCGAACACGGGAAGAACATGCAAACTCCACACAGAAATGCCAACTGACCCAGTCGGGGCTCGAAGCAGCATCCTTCTTTCTGTGAGGCGATCATGCTACCCACTGCGACGCCCTACAAATTGATATGTAGCACATAAATAATTTATTAAACGATGATATTAAACAATAATATAGGAATTCAGAATGCAATTTAAATAACTGGATTAAACAAAAAACAGCCACCAAAACAAAGAACTAAAGATAACAAAACAATCGACCTAAACCCCAAACCACTAAACTAACTAACTAAAGAAAAATGTATAAACAAAACTATAATCTTCAGCATATGCGATATAACTAAACCGTCACCTTGGAATTATAAGGTTCTATCTGCGTTCTGAATGATTTTGAGATATTGAGCTTCAAAGTTTTTGCATTCCATAGCAAACAGTATGTGTGTAACATTTGTGTTTTTAAATAAAAAGTCTTAAAATGTAAACAACTTATAAAAAAACATTCCATAATGTAAATAGGTTATCATTTAATAAGAATATGTCAATAACTCAATTTTGACAAAAATGTCAGATAGAACCTTATAATTCTAAGGTGACGAAACTACTTAACTATTCGAAACATAATTACAGGTGTGGCATCTTCTTCATAAGCTAACTAACACAAAAGACTATTCTACTCAGAATTACTAGAGTTCTCGAAACGTACACATTGTTAGCAATTAGCTTATCTGATAATCCAATTCTCATAAAGACCGTTCGACTTCCTAATAGTCAGGTAAATCAAGCTGCAAAAACTTATCTAAATAATAAAACACTTTAACGAGAGACAACCTAAACAACAACAAAAATAATACAACCACAAATGAACAGCCTGGTTGATACAAGTGAGGAGTTTGGTATACATTCAGGCGCTCCTGCTGAACAGCACAAGCGAATGCCTTTTAAATGCGGCGGACCAGCTCACCTGTGCGACAATGGTCGCACACCTGGGCAGGACAGAGTACACAACGGGAAAAAGAAAAGAAAGCGAAACAGAAAACAAACACAAAATACCAAAAAACATACATGGAAAGTAACAGTTGCCTAAAAGCCACAGTATCGCCACATACAAAATTTCAAAGAACAGCCCTTGTGCTATTTTTTACATACAAGTAAATATTTCATTAGACACAAGTAACATCCCAATATCTAAAAAAATATGGAACTAAATCCTAAACATAGAAAGGCAGCAATTTTGAAAATGAATTGCAAACTATACAGTTTTTATTTATTTCAGACATTTCGGTTTTACTTTACTTTATTAACCCTTTATTAACTTTATTTTTGCCCCTATTGACTTCCATTATAAAACCATGACAGCATATACTCATGCATTCTTGATTTTTGGTGTTGGGAGGAGGTAAAGCATGTCATTTTTACTGTCAATGGGGCAAAAACAGCCACCAACATAACAAAAGAGTAATAAATTTGCCCAGAGTGTATTGAGTTTTTGAAAATGTTCAAAGCATTTCCCCCAAAATATGTGTCAAAATAGGATTTGTTACCAAAAGTAATTCCATTTGCTGAAACACAGAGAAAGTTGTGGCCAAATTAAGACTTGAAATCAAAGCAGAGTGGATGAAAACATTCCCAACAGCACACAAGGGTTAACGCCATGAAACCATAAGTTGTTAAAACTCAGAAATACAATGTCAAATCTTCCCAAAACTTCACATTTGTGATAACATTCTTGGCATGCACACATCTAAATAGCAATATGCCGTCATAATCATAGAAAGATGAAACATTAGCAACAGACATCAACAACATCTCAGAGGAAGTTGTCGGAGTGGCAGCGTTCACATCTCTGAGTGAGCTCACCGTCAGCCAGGATTCAAAAGGAAACCAGATGAGCCAGTAACAGATCCCTTGCCACTGATTCCCACGAGATATGACATCACTATTAGCTCTGCTATTCTTAGCCTTCTTTCTGTGGCTTCTCTGTGCTGTGAACGAACCAAAATAGAGAATTCACAGCAACCAAGCCCTCAAAGTTCAAGGGAAAACTCCCAAGAGGGATAAACTCCATCAGAGGTTAAAGAGCAAAGAGCTTCTCTGTACATTAAGGAGACAAGTCCCTGTGCATACTCTTATCTAACCTTTGCCATTGGATACCAGACAGGTAGACATGCCCCCCAAAAGAATTTGGATACTTAAGCCACTCTTAAAATGTATGAAATAAATATGTATAAATCCAAGCTAGGCGACACGGTGGCTCAGTGGCTCAGCATTGTCACCTCACAGCAAGAAGGTTGCTGGCTTTAGTCCCGACTGGGTCAGTTGGCATTTCTGTGTGGAGTTTGCATGTTCTCCCCGTGTTCATGTGAGTTTCCTCCGGGTGCTCCAGTTTCCTCTACAGTCCAAATACATGCACTATAGGTGAATTGGATAAACTAAATTGGCCATAGTGTATGAGTGTGTGCATGTGAGAGTGTATGGGTGTTTCTTAGTATTGAGTTGGAGCTGGAAGAGCATCCGCTGTGTAAAACATATCCTGGATAAGTTGGCGGTTCATTCCGCTGTGGCGATGCCAATGGTTACCAGACAGATAGACAGCGCGTCCCTAAATAATTTGGACACTTAAAGGGCTCTTAAAATGTATAATGTCAAATATGTTATGAAGCATGTTAAAAATGATAAGAAGTATGATAAAAGGGTAACATGAGTACAAGTGTACAAAAATGTCATCAGCAAACAATGGTTATATATTTTCTCACAGCAGACCATACTTTTGTTACTATAGTCACAAAGTCAATACCCCTCAAGTTCACACAGGTGTCCTAGCATGCAGAGTAAGTGTTGTATTACTCAGACCCGCTAGTTTTTCACGATTTTTTGGTGATTTTTTGCGATAAAAATGACTGAAATGTATATATATATATATACTGTATGTATATATATATATATATATATATAATACACATTTTGTATGTTACAGCTATATTCCAAAATGGAATAAATTAATTTAATTCCTCAAAATTCTACACATAATACCCCATAATGACAATGTGAAAAAAAGATTTTTTGAAATTTTTGCAAATTTATTAAAAATAAAAAACCTGAAAAATCACATGTATCAGTATTCACAGCCTTTGCTCAATACTTTGTTGATGCACCTTTGGCAGCAATTACTGCCTCAAGTATTTTTAAATATGATGCCACAAACTTGGCACACCTGTCTTTGAGAAATTTTGCCCATTCCTCTTTGTAGTACCTCTCAAGCTCTATCAGGTTGGATGGGAAGCGACGGTGTACAGCCATTTTCAGATCTCTCCAGATATGTTCGATAGGATTTAGGTCTGGGTTCCGGCTGGGCCACTTAAGGACATTCACCGAGTTGTTGTGAAGCCACTCTATTGATATTTTGGCGGTGTACTTTGGGTCATTGTCCTGCTGGAAGATGAACCATCGCCCCAGTCTGAGGTCAAGAGCACTCTGAAGCAGGTTTTCATTTAGGATGTCTCTGTACATTGCTGCATTCATCTTTCCCGCTATCCTGACTAGTCTTCCAGTTCCTGCTGCTGAAAAACATCCCCACAGCATGATGCTGCCACCACCATGCTTCACTGTAGGGATGATATTAGCCTGGTGATGATCGGTGCCTGGTTTTCTCCAAACGTAATGCCTAGCATTCACTCCAAAGAGTTCAATTCTCATCAGACCAGAGAATTTGTTTCTTATGGTCTAAGAGTCCTTCAGATGCCTTTTGGCAACTTCCAGGTGGGTAGTGGCTTCCGTCTAGCCACCATCCAGGCCTGATTGGTGGATTGCTGCACAGATGGTTGTCCTTCTGTAAGGTTCTACTCTCTCCACAGAAGAACGCTGGAGCTCAGACAGAGGGACCATCGGGTTATTGATCACCTCCCTGACTAAGGCCCTTCTCCCCCGATCACTCAGCTTAGGTGGTCACTTCCACTTACAAATGATGGAGGCCACTGTGCTCATTGAAACTTTCAGAGCAGCAGAAATTTTTCTGTAACCTTCCTCAGCCTTGTGCCTCGAGACAATCCTGTCTCGGAGGTCTACAGACAATTTTTTTGTCTTCATGCTTGTTTTGTGCTTTGACATACTGTCAACCCTGGGACCTTATATAGACAGGTGTATGCCTTTTCAAATCATGTCCAATCAACTGAATTTACCACTGGTGAACTCCAATTAAGCTGCTGAAACTTCTCAAGAATGATGAGTGGAAACAGAATGTACCTGAGCTCAAATTAGATCTTCACGGCAAAGGCTGTGAATCCTCACTCAGGACATATGTTAGGGCTTCCCCTACAGTAATACACCTAAAACACATTGCCGTAAAAATCGTCAATGGCAGCAAAGCCTTTTCTCTCGTCAACGACTGTAACGTAGAGGCTGAGACAGTGTTAGAATTCATGTGCGGAAGTTTATTAAAGGGCTTAGGCAGAGACATCAACGTGTAAACAGGCAAAGAGTCGGCAACATATGAGCAGTCCAAATCATTCGACAAACACAGGGGAAAATCCAGAAGACGTAGTCATAAGGCAGGCAACAGTTCAAGACAACAACAATCAGTCCAAAGCAGATCAAAAGGGCAAAGACAAACAACGTACAGTCAGTAGTCAGCGAGGGTTCCCTCTACTGGCATGGCGATAAAACGACAGCGAAAGTGTGAAGCGAAATCATTTATCGATTTGATGCGCATCATAATACCAGCCATACATGTAAAGCAAAAATAATGTTCTTCAATTTGGTAATGTCCAGCAGCCGTCATTCTTGAACCAATCTCCATCATTCTAAGCTGCTTGCTTTTCTGTCTGTTCCACTACTCTTTGTTAGATGTTTGCTCCAACTTTCTTTTGCAGTCTGAAGTGCGTCAAACGCACAAAGCGCCCAATTTGTGCCGTGTCATTCACTCGATTTGCGCCACAGGATGTCTAATCTCATCTTTGCTTTGACTTCACATGTAAATCTCTTGCACTTCATCCACGTCTGCCTACTGCACAGGCTACAAAATAATTTCACCCCACATTCATGTAATGTCAAGATTGCAAGGGCACAGGTGAGATGTCATTTTTCGAGAGACACTCAAACACATCACACGGGCTGTGTATGCAACGTCTATAAGACATGTAAAACAATTACTTGCAAACTGAAATAAATCTAATTTGATTATATGATTTGGAATTGGATGTTTTATGAGATTCTTAACATTTTTTGTGATTGTTTTGCATTTAAATTAAGAATTTTGCAGGATTTGCGTTAGATTCAACATTCGCAGAATCGCAAAAAATGACGGGGTCTGGATACTATGACAGATATATTCACTATACAGTTTTTTTTAGTTTATGGTTTTTGTATTTTATTTGTTTCTTTTGGTAGTTTTAGGTTTGGATAATGATAATTAACTTATATAAAACAGAATTAGTTTATCAAAATAAAAATAAAGGTACATTTCTAATGCTATTTTTTGTTAACAGCATATCTCATTTTATATTGTTTAAAAAGTAGCTTAGTCTGTTTTGCTTGTGCTTTTTGTATAAAAATATATATTTTATGCTTTGTGGATTTCATAAAATATTCATAATTGTGACTGAAATCTCAAAATACATTTAAGATCTTTTAAGAACAGGCCAACATTGGGATATTTTTCCTCATTTTGGTCTATTGATTTACTTTTAGACTCACATTACTGCATAGTCTGTGCCCCAGTCATGTCCAAAAACATGCTGCTATCTCAGGTTTCAGAGCTCATTAATCACCTGTAGCTGATAATGAACATGGCTTATGCAGCCCTTTGCTCTTTTTACACAATGATCAACTTTTGGCTTCATAATAATGCCTCCAAAACAAATACAGCCTCCCCATCAAAAGACAGGAAAGTGTCCCTTCACCACCTCCGATTAGGACAAGATAGTAAGTTAACAAAACCAACAAGTGGACAGGGAAGAGAAAGAGGAGAGGTGGACAGACGATGTCTGAGTGCGATAAGTGGAGGAGGAGAGAAGTGAAATGGTGTGTACATTGTGGTGAGAGAGAAAGAGAGAGAGAAAAAGAGACATAAGAGGAGGAGAGAGTCATGGAGGGAGGGAGACAGCTTGTCATTGTGAAATAGTTGGGTGGAATACACGTGTGAACTGCAGTTCCTCTCCGCACTGCGCTGAATGGTGACCAGTGACTCAAACAGACAGGAGGGGGAGGACTGACCAGCATGGAGCTCCACTCACCCAAAAAGAGCTGAATAAACAGTACAACACAGCACTGCAGCAAAGACAAGACACACACTGAGAAACACGAACAAAAGGACGCAAGAAAGGAAGGCAAGGTACCCTCTGGTGTTTTTGTCTGCTTGTGTCTAGCTACATATAATGCGTTTATGAATGTGATGGCTGTTTCTAGTTGGAAGTTGTTGCTTTGTACAGTAAGTCAGTGTGATGAGAGTTTGAGTTTCTTCTTACATGGAGGTGTGTATGTTACTGCATCCAGAGATTTCGTTGCTGGTCAAATTACAGCACTGTAGGTCTTTGAAAGATGGATCCTTCTTCTCTGCAATATGAAGAAATAGAAAAACATTGAGAGGAGAAATTACAGAATACATAGCCATCTCTAGCAAGCCAAAGCTGTTGCGGGTGAGTTGGATGTTGTGGAGTTTACTTCTGCTTGTTTTCCCTGACGAACAGGAACTCTTCACTGCCTGCTTTTGCACGAGGTAGCGTGTTTCTCCCCCTTGCGTTCTCTGCTACTTTTGTTTTGTCTCTCATACCTCCAGGTCTCACACCATGACAGATTAGAAGGCTCAGCGAGAATAAAAGTTTTCAGGGAATGAGGGTGTTGATGCTACATTTGCACGAGATTGCTGAAGCAGGACTTGCAAATACCTGATACAAAACAAACATCAGACATCTTTTTTTAGAAGGAGTAATTGTAACTTTTCTCAAATATTTCATTTCTTTTCTCAGAGACACCTGGCACATTAGCTGAAGTGGCTGCTCAATACTTATACTACACAAAATATAGTTGAGAGTAATCACAACATTGTAGGTTCAGTCTTCACATTGTGCACTAAACATAAGTGATTTGAGAGGTATTGAACTTGTAAGCAAGTTATACTGCATTTTGGTCACGTTTGGTGTTAAGATCTGGCTTTGTTAATCGAATAACAAGTCGACAACATTCATTACAGGTGTAAACGGGCTATGAAATACTTTTGACCACTTTCCAAGGTAGTCGAAAATGCATTTGACCTGATTGCTTTGTTAGTGTAGTCCCTCATGTTGAGGAATGTGTTCAAACAGCTACCAACTCTCTGCCTACTGACCTAATTCTTTAACATCACAGGACATCTTGTTGAATGTGCTAGCTAGGCTTTAAACTAAGATCGTAAAATTGGTTCAAAGATGAAAAAATTTATTTGCAGCTATCGGAACAGAAATGATATTCGCTGGTGTCTTTATCAATTTTAATTGTCTATTTTTGTGTTCACGTGTAAATTGTCTGTTCTTATTTCTCAATATTATATTATAAGAAGAAACGTTGATAATGGGATTTTTTGCTAAAAAGATGCCCAGCAAAGCATTTTGTGTTTAATAGACGTCTAATAGACATCTAAACGTACTGTAGACAGCTTGGCTAAAACAGGGCTAAACTTGGGCTGTCAGTTAAAATCTAATAGACGTCCAAGAATAGCCCAAAACTAGACTAGTCGTCAAATAGACAGATTAGACAGACTTTATATGTGTAGTCATTCATTTCTGTTTATTTAACGACTAGTCTGGTTTTGGCCTATTCTGAGACGTCTATTAGATTTTCACTGACAGCCCAAATTTTGCCTTGTTTTAGCCAAGGCGACTATGTTTAGACGTCTGTTAGACCTCTATTAGACATCTTTTAAAAAATGCTTGCTGGACAATGGCTGTCATTTTGCCAAGTAGGACATGTTTCTGGATCAAAACCCTACTTGGTCCCAAAACAACATTAAAAACAAACAGATTTTTTGGAGGTTAGGGTTAGGATATGGCTTGTGGTGAAACTGTTTCATCTCTAAACATGTAGTAATGTTATACATTATTCATGTTTCTGTCTTCTCTCTGTTGTTGTTGAGGCAGGTTTTGTTGGGATACAAGAGCAGTTGGGTCAAGGATTGGTGATTGGTGCCCTCAGGATGTCGAGGAGGAGCTCTGCAGGGGATTTGGTGCCCAAAGACATCACTGAGGTACTGGCCCTTCAGGCTAGTAAGAAGAAACGTGGTTCATCTTTAAGTCGGGCTTTTAGTTGGTTCAAGGGCAGCAAACGCAAGAGGAGCCTCAGCAATGGACAAAGCAGGTCAGGAGGCCCATGTGGACGTTCTGAGGAGAACACTAGAACCAAACAGATTCATGCCAGTAATGATGCCTCTAAAGGTAAGCAAAAGCTCCTTTGCTTGCTTCAGTACCTTTAAATGCAGAGTATTTATAACCTGCTGGAATGTGTATTACCTGCTTTTTTTTTTTTTGAAGCTTTGGATTTGTTGATGACAATCAAAGATGATTTTGATACCATAGATGAAAAGGTTCACAATACCATATAATTAGCCACATTGGTGCCTGTCTGTCCAATCCTTGAACATGGTATTTCTTTCTTGTATTATTTGTATGGTTATCGCTGGGACATCACTTATCCAAGGCGGATTAGGCTACAATCACAAGGGCATGCCTTCTCTGGAATAACTTATCTGTTTATTGCTGTTTCTTTTTGTTTTGTTTTGCATTTTTTTGGTGCTCAATCTCTACTGGACAGACAATACAGCTAAGGGCATGGGTCCCATCAGAGGCATTGTGTGTTGTTGTTATGGGTAAACATTTTTAGGGTATATATTTTAATGCTACTTAATAAGAATTGTCATATTCAGTCGGTTCAGTAATTTGCTCAGTGGTTAGTACTGTTGCCTCACAGCAAGAAGTTTGCTGGTTCAAGTCCAGGCTTGGCCGTTCTGTGTGGAGTTTGTGTGTTCTCCCCGTATTTGCATGGATTTCTTCCGGTCTCCCCCACAGTCCAAAAACATGCAGTATAGGTAAATTGGGTAAAATAAATTGAATTTAGAGAATGAGTGAGTGTGTGAATGATAGATTGTGGGTGTTTCCCAGTGTTGGGTTGTGGCTGGAAGGACATCTGCCACATAAAACAAATGCCAGAGCAACTGGCAGTTCATTCCGCTGTGATAACTCCTGATAAATCAGGGACTAAGCCAAAGGATGGTGAGTGAGAGCAAGGGTAGATATATTTGCTGTACACATTCATATCTGTTTGATCAAAAGGGGTTTACTTATCAATGTCCAAATAGCCACAACACCTTAACTAGAAATTAGAAATCACCTAGCAACTATTCAGAACTTCCAGTTGTGCCCTAGCAATTACCTTTCAATTACCATTCATCCAGCCATAACAATATTATCCTAATACCCTATAATTAAGCAAAAATTCAACTTCCCAGAACCTCCTATGAACACTGTGATGAGCTTGTTGAAGCAACACTATTTACTATATTTAAGCAAAAATATAGAAACTACTTGCAATTACATGGAACGTCCTAAAAATATAATAGCAATTACCCTTCAGCACCTAAGCAACAACTCATAACTTCTTAGCAATGCCCTAGCAACACCCAAGCTATCAGCCACAACAAATTAACTATAACCATACACTTGTACAAAAATCTTGAAACCATTTAAAAACACTACAGCGACAACCTAGAACATTTCCAGAGAATACCCCAGAAATCAGATAACAATTAGGGTTGGGCCAATAGACGATGCCATCGTCCATCGCCGATGGCCGATAGACATCACGATGCTGAGCCGACATCGACGATCCTCCGCCCCGCCCCCGTTGCAAACCCGCTTGTGAAAAATACACACTCAGGCCCCTTTACACTAATACAGCTTTGTTTTAAAATGGCATTTTAGAACGAAAATGGCTCACATTCACACTGGTGTTTCACCTAGCATATCTGAACAGCACTCGTCCGCTGAAAATGCACATCACGTGACCACACCCACACACAGCCACAGCCACACACACACACACACACACACACACACACAAACACACACACAGACAGACAGACAGCCACACACATTGTCATACGCTCGTCTGAGCTCCAGAAAACACGTCGGACAGTTTATCAAGGGTTTACCGCTGGATTGTGTCTCACTATAGTTGTTAAACGTGATATTTAATTAATCTTGTCTCTATCCAGGGCTTAATTTGTGCCAGAACACGCCGGATCTGGATGCGGCACCTTATTTTACCGATCTCCTTCCTCAACCGCCCTCCTCCCCTGTCCGCTGTTCATTTTCACTTTCTTCTGCGACTCCCCAACCCTCCTCACTTTCGTCCGCGACACTCCAGCGCCCCTCACTTTCGTCCGCGACACCCCTCCGCCATCCACCGCCGTGGTGGATGAAACGGTAGGCTACAAATAATTAATTCGTTATGAATTAATTAATTATTCATAAATAATTAATTCACTTCCGTCTATGAAGACGATGCCATCTTCCATCGTGATGTTTCACATTAGACATCGTACGATGCTAAATTGGTCAACATCGCCCAACCCTAATAAAAATCTCTGCAACCTCTGTTAACTACAAAGCAGTGCCACTCTCAACACCCAGGCAATCACCTATATAATCTAGGCAACAGTGTACAAATTATCCACAAAGTTCTAGCAATTAACCACCCACAAATGCCAAAATTTTAAAAATCAAAAATTTGGCAACACTTTAGAAACTACCCACAACACTTTAACAACCATTTAAATATCTCCCCACCAACCATCCTAACACACTGTCAACTGCTCTAGAAATAACCCGGAAGTTGGAAGAGAGATGTTCTGAAACTACTGTATAGATTTTGCATGAAGACCTCAAGGAGGAGTATTGAGGATCTCTCCCATGTAGCATTTGGTTATAAAACCCTGTGTACAATCTAAGACAGTATGAACAATACTGGACACTACATTAAAAAATGTGTGTTTAATATTTTTGCTAAGTTGTCTTGGGAAAGTTCTCCAAAACTAATCCCAGAGGCCCTCTTGGACATTGACTCTTTTAAACCTGCTGGACCACTTTATTGTAGAGTTCCAACCAGAAAAGGAGCCTATTTAAAAAGACTCAGATTCTAGATTTTTCTCTTCCTGCCCCCACAAGTCTCACACTCCCTCTGATACACTGAAAAAGCACAAGAGTTGCCAGAGTGTGTGAGTTAGCAGACACTTGGGACTTTAGCTGGACATACACTGTGCATAACATGTCATTCAGAGTCTTCTTGTCTCATATTCTCTCGTTAGATTCCACGATTTATAGTATTTTCTGATCTTCATGGGAAGAGACAAAGCCAAAGTGTGGAAAGGTTTGAAAGATTAGACACATGGCGTGTTATTGAAAGATGACTAAGGAATTTATCTGAAATGCCTTTTTATTATTAGCGCTTTACTTTACAGTCTGTTTTCATAGTCTCTGACACCTTGTAAAATGCACTTCATTTTATTAAATGTACAATTGTAGTTTAAAGTATAATTTTACTGTGTGTGGCTCCTGGGGTGTTTACTGATTACTGATAGGGCCATTGCAGAGGGTTCCTCAACAGCCAGGGATCCCTAAATTTGAAACCAAGTTTCTCCATACTAGCCATGGTCCTGCATACTAGCCATGAGAAATGAACTTACAAGACTCATATGAGATTGCTTAGCTATGGCATTGGTTTCACTTTGATTGAAATTGCTGGTGGTCATTAGAATCAGCACCACCTTTCTTCCTACTAGCATGACAAAATAACTCCTCTGCAAGATTCTGAAATTTTGGTCCATTTACTGCCCTGCATGGGCCTCCTTCACTTTAGATTGCATTCAGATTGACCCCCAATGACTGAAAGAGCCAGGAATCCCCTTACAGACAGGGGCCCTTAGAATTGTCATCAGATGTCTTCCTACTAGTGGCAGCTCTATGTATTAACCATGATTTATTTTTTGGTCTGTATATGAAAGTGAAAGTAAAATGAGCCTTGTCAAGTATGGTTTTACCCATACTCGAAATTGGTCCTCTGTTTTTAACCCATTTAAGTGCACACACACACACACACACACACACACACACACACACACACACACACACACACACACACACACACACACACACACACACACACACACAATTTGAGTAAGCAGTGAAGCAGTGGGCAACTATTCCAGTGCCCGAGGAACAATTAGGGGTTATGTGCTTTGCTCAGGGGCACCTCAGCTGGTATCGAAGGTGGAGAGAGTGGGGTTCCCCCTACCTTCAATTTCTGCAGAGACTGGTAATTGTCCCTGCAACCTTTTGATTACAAGTTCGACTCCCTAACCACTAGACCACAACCGCCCCTATGGTTATGGGTCCCCCTTCATTAAAATGGCTGGGGGTCTTTTCAACAGCAAGAGGACACCTAGAATTAAGACCCGATTTCTCTCTGCTAGCAATAGCAATGCATACCAGCCATGATAAAATAATAACCCACAAGACTCTATTATGTTTTGATCTACATACAGCTCTGAGTCTCCTCTGACTGAAATCATTGAAAGCCCAAAGAGCTGTCATCACCTTTCTCCTTACTAGCAGCAGCCCTCCACGATAGCTAAGACAGAAGAACTAAATAACTAATCTACATGACTCTATAATATTTTTGTATATACAGTATGGCTCTACAAGGGCCCCACTTGACACCCAATGGGCAGCAGAATTACAACAAACTTTCTTCCTATTTGTAATGTCTCTACATGCTACAGATGTAAAAAGAGCTTACCCATAAGACTGTAGCCACTTTTGCCAAACTGTCCTAAGAAAAGTTCAGTTCCCTTTGAATGACCCAGAATTCTGAGCAGCTGTCTCCTATAGCTGGCTAAACGGAAGCACATTGTTTATTTTTTCTGTAATTTAATGATGTAAGTATATAAAAGGAGTCCAAAAAACAGAAATATCTGATTATTGTCCATATTGCTGTTTACAATACATTTGTGTTATCAAGGCAGTGACCTACACATTTGGAGAACATTCCAAAAAGTTCCATTATCAGCACCACAGTGGAAATCAAAACAGTATGCTGACTGGACCAGATCGGCATGGAATGGAACAGTTAGGCCCAATCCCAATTCTATCTAGCACCTCCCCTTAGCCCAGGGGTGTCCAAACTTGGTCCGGGAGGGCCGGTGTCCTGCATAGTTTAGCTTCAACTTGCTTCAACACACCTGCTAATAAGTTTCTAGTATATCTAGTAAGAACTTGATTAGCTGGTTCATGTGTGTTTGAATAGGGTTGGAGCTAAACTCTCCGGGACACCGGCCCTCCATGACTGAGTTTGGACACCCCTGCCTTAGCCCTATGCCTTCATGCTAAAGAGAATTGGGACACCACTACCCCTTCACCCACGTGAAGGGCTAAGGGGTAGAATTGGGATTGTGCCTTAAGCATAAAGAACCATTTTGCCTGAAAAGTGGAATAGTGGCTAACAATATTCTGGTCTATACAGCTCAGGTTCCATCTTCACGTTAAGTCTTTGGCATTTGGGACAAGCTGCTTCTTGTGGGCCCCTCTCCAAACAAATCTGTTGGGCTGTCCTGATTCAGGACATTTCTGGGCTTAGGGGCTCATCAGTGCAGCACTAACTCCTTGCGTCACCCCTGTTTCACTGAGCTCAGCCCCTGTCCACACCCTCCCTCCAGCCAGAGTGCTCTATCAGGTCCGGAAGCTTTTTGAGGGGTGAGATCACTATGCATGGGATTCCCTCTAACTCAAAACATAGACACATTAAACATTGATCCTTTAACACACATGCTTGGGAAAGGGGAATAACAGAACTCTGTCACAATTTGACCAGTCGTAGAAAGCTTTTGGGACTTTTCCATGTGTAGACATGAAAATCCTCTTAAAGCCTAATTGTTTTATAGTTTACATTTAGGTAAGTACAATTAGGTGAACTCGTTAGTAAGTCTTAAGATCCTATTTACATCTAATTTCATAATTTTGTGTTTGAAATCTAGTTAAATTGTGCTGCCAAATGTGCTGACAATCATTCATGGTTCACTTTAAATCTCATTTATGTTGAAACATTCTACTGTTAACTAGTTGCC
Organism: Danio kyathit; assembly: GCA_903798195.1. Lineage (NCBI taxonomy): Eukaryota > Metazoa > Chordata > Actinopteri > Cypriniformes > Danionidae > Danio > Danio kyathit. Next base: position 37,557,244 of record LR812537.1, on the reverse strand, counting down.
TATTAGCATGTCTATATTTTTTGTCTATAGATTTTGACTGTTTATTATTACATATAAATACATATTCTGCATGATCTTGTTGTAAATCCCTAATCCTACCCAATACCTAAACCCAACTGCATTAATAACTATTAATAAGCAGCAAATTAGGAGTTAATTGAGGCAAAATTTGTAGTAAATGATTTATTAATATAGAGAATTGTACATTAAAGTGGGACCGCATGCATTTAAATTACTTCATCATTACACAACTGAATCTATTTAAAATTGAATAACTTTGGCCATATTTTACCAAAAGTATGATCTGCGATAAGTGTAAAGTTTTCCTCAATTGGTCAGTTCCAGACATCTGTTAGCGATGATCTTGAATGCCAAGGCAGAATGATGACTTGTGGTCAAACAGAGGAGGGCTGAATGAAACGTGAGCTTCCCGCAATAGCTCTGAAATAAAGACCATGTGAATGTTTAATGCTGTTTGGAGACACTGATATACACCCCTATACACGTCACAAAAACACGAAAGAACACTGTGACAAAGGACAGTCATTTATTGTTCCAAGCACTTCCCTGCCCAGGCAACAGTTGAAATGAAAAACTGTGAAAAACAGATAAACTGTTGACTTTCAGTAGAGGAATGTCATTACATATTTTCCTAAGAAGTATATTTTGTACTTCAGAGAAGATTGTGATGATAAATACTGCCAGTAAGGACAGATTTCCATTGAAAACTATTCAGATTTACACAGAATTTTACCACATCATTAACAAAGTTGGAATATGGTCATTTACTATACTGTATAGTTTTGCTTGTTTTACAGCTATCTGCAGTAATATAGTTTTGATTAATTAATTAAATAAGTTATTAATTCTGATTGGTTGATGTTTAAGTGGCTGTAATGTAGTTTGATTTTTTGATTTCATTACAGTTGGAAATCATCCCTTAGATTTTTTTATTTTAAACTGGTAATCCTAGTTTGTAAACAAGATCATTAGTAAGGAAGTATTTTTATGTTTAATCATTTTAAGGTAGAAAAATGTCCTGAGAGAAACACATGACTGCTAAATTTACCAGTAGTAACTGGATGCAGCCTTGATGATGCAAGCTGAGACTGCATATCTCAGTGATGCAATGTCAGACACAATGCACTCAGTGGAGCTAATAACGTCACTATGAGGGGTAGGGTCAGGGATAGGGTTAGGTGAGTGCATTAAAAAGCATTGAATGCAGCTCAGATTGCACTGCACCAGGTCTACATACAGACCCCTCTCCAATTTATTTAATATCAATCCACCCTGAAGTGTAACAGCTTCTTTGTTTCAAGTCAATTTGATATTGCTTTGTGAGTGCAGACAGAGAATAGCAAATAAGCTGAACAAAATGGTTCCGTTAACTTACAAGACAAATGCAGTTTCAATAAGCAAAAACTCATTCTGTCTCCTTTCACATATATTCTTTAGAAGTTTGAGGTCGGAAAATATTAAAAATATTTTTGAAAAAATCTTTTACAGTCACCATGGCTGGATTTATTTGGTCAACAACACAGAAAATAGTCATTTCGTTTATTTATTTTTTTTCCATTTCAATACATGGTAAAATGTTGGTAACACCTTACAATAAGGTTCCATTAGTTAATGTTATTTCCAAGTACTGGGTTGCAGCTCGAAGGTCATTCAATGTATGAAACATATGCCAGAGCTGTTGGCGTTTCATTCCGCTGTGGTGACCCCTGAAAATCATAAACCAACCCGAAGGAAAATTAATGTATGAATGAATGGATAATGTTAGTTAATGTATTTACTAGGGATGCTCCGATCAGGAATTTTACAGCTAATACCAAGTACTGATTCTTTGTCTTGGTGATCGGCTTATACCGAGTACCGATTCTGATGCTTCAAGCTTTATAATGCATTAAGCACATTTTCCCTCTAAGTATGATAAGAGTTTTCTCCTTACCTAAGATAATAAATTAAGATTGTTGCATAAAATCTCTTAAACACGTCTCTTATAACCATTTAGGTGTGGACATGTCGTAATCAGAAGCAGCTTTACAGAAAATAATAGAAAAAATTAATTTTCAAAAATGGTAAGAAAAATTACAAACAATGCAATTTGGAAACATTGCAATGAAAAATACTTCTATATGTCTCATTGAAGAAAAAGTTTGGAGTGCATATTTGATGCATAAGAAGTTAACCTATAAACCTATAAATTCATTAGGCATATAAACTATTGTTTATTGCAATATGTATATTATAAGAAGATATATTTTTAAATATTCAAGTAGGAATTGGCCGATCAATCAGAGCATCACTAGTGTTTATTATATATTGTATTTGTAATACAATCAAAGAATGCAATACATTTATATACAGTTATATATTTTTATCAATTATAATTTCATAATTGATTTTTTTAATAATTTTTATAAAATAATTTTTTTTATTTTATAATTTTTTATAAATTATACATTTATCATTTATAAACAATCAAAGAATGCATTTATTACAGTATTTATTCATTGTTGTTAAAGTTAATGAAAATGAAGTTGTTCATTGTTAGTTCTTGTTAACTCATGGTGCATTAGCTAATGTAAACTAGCAAAACCTTGGATTTTAATAATGCATTAGAAAATGTTGAACTATGATTAATAAATGCTGTACAAGTATTATTATTTATTCTTACCTCAGGTTAGTAAATACTTTAACATTAACATTAATAGGAGGTTATTTTTAAGTGTGACCAAAGTTTTAAATAGAAGACAAAATTACTCCAGTCTTCATTGTCAAATGTTTCTTCAGAAATCATTTTTTTAATAATTAGTGTTTAAAACATGTGCTGCTTAATATTGTTTTTGGAAACTGCCATACCTTTTTCCAGAATTTTGCTAAAATAAATTAAAAATATGATAAAAAGTTACATAAAATATGAATTCATTTATTTATCAACAGAAGAAAAGTACTTAATTTTTCAATTTTATTTAACGCTTACTGGCTCCAAACTTTTGACTTTTCCATCTTTATATTAACTCTGCTACCTCTCTGCATTGTTGCTTGCAAGTCCCAATAAGCCAAGTCGTCTTATGTGTCTCAGTGTTTATGGGTTTCATTATGTAACTCACAGTAATGGATACACCTGTTGACATGTTCGTCACCGTTTACTCCAACAAAAACTTGGCCTCTGCCACCCTCTCCCAGCCTTTGCAGGAAAACATCACTGAGAGCTTATAAACAGCCACTCACTCCATTTTTCATTTCCATAAGAAAGCGTTTATTTGCACAAACCTGACAGACGGACTAAGGTACACTTCTCACACACTTCATTTATAGTCAAGATAAGTGGGAAAAACAAATCCCTTTTAACACATTTTACTGAGTGCTACACCTCTTTACTTGGACTGCTTATTGATGACCGTGGCCATAATGTTGGTGTGGTGAAACAAGGACACTAACAATAATAATAATGGATGAAATGGGAGTTAGAGAATCAGAGTGAAAGTACAGGACTGAGGATAGTCTAAAAGAAGCTGCCAAGGTCATGAACAAGTTTTCTGACCTCAGTCTGGGTCATGGTGGTTACACCCTGCTGTCCGACAAACACACACACACACACACACACACACACACACACACCCATACTTCACTGCTGGGACACCCGATAACAGTATGGGGACATTTCCTGTTGTCATGGCAGCAGCCCATAACCTCTTGACCTCCATATCGCTTTGATTAGTTCTAATAATACCACTGGAGATGGAATAATCTAGCCGGGGTGTCTATTAGTGTGCTGTTTGCACAGCAGCATACTGAACTAACATCAGCATCAAAGAGCCGTTTTTATGGTGGCCGATTCCAGCAACCCATCCATCACGTTTCAGGGTTCCCTTGAAACATTTCTGTTTTGTTCTGTGCTACTTGCATGTGTTGTGAGAAAATGGAAACATTTCTTAATTATTTTTTTTTTAAAGGGCACCTATTTTACCCCTTTTTCAAAATTTAAATATTTTGTGTCTCCTGTATGTGTCTGCAAAGTTTCAGGTCAAAACACTCATCAGATTAATTATTATACCTTTCAGAATATTGGAATTTTCTGATCTGAACACTGTTTTTGCCTTTAATGCTAGTTCTCCCCACCCACTGTTCCCACGTGCCTGTCAGAGTGTTCCTCAATCTCCGCCTGGGCTGCGTCAGATAAACAGCACAGTGACAGACATGAAGGTAGCAGATCTCACGTAATGTTTGTGAGAAAAACTACAGTAAGAACTTTCCCAATGATTACTTGATGTCTTTGTTGTGGAGGTAATTCAAGCCTTTCTGCGAAGAATCACACACAATGTTGTTGTAAAGTTCATGTGGACATACACACAGTTTTTGCATGCAAATGTGACCGGATACACGTTAATATCCACTGTATGGATATCTGTTATGTTAATGTACAAAAAAAACCTGATTTAGGATCCACAAACTGGGATTAAAGTGTCTTCTTTTATAATTGTTTTGACATGCGGCTGTGGTGATAAAGACAGTAAAATCACTGTAAATCATTACAGACTTGCATTGTTTTAAAAAACGTTTTAAACTTGTAAAACTCATTCTTGGTCACATTTGATGATGATTGATGATCACAGAGAGCTGAACAGATTTTTTAATCCCAGTTGCCTTGCACACGTCCTGTCTTGTTGATATGATTATACGCGTTCCTATGGAGACATGTTAATATGCGGCTGTCAATCACAATTTGGTGGACGGGGAAACCGCACTCCTACATCACGTTGCAGTGGGCCTCAAAATGGGAGGGATTTGGATCATGTTTGTAACGTCAGAAAATTTAAAAAAGAGGCTTATTGTCTTTATATCACCCCAACATGACTGAAGACACACTATACCTACACACAGTTCTGTCCAAACAGCTTACAAAAGATGATTTTCATCATAGGTGACCTTTAATGTGTTTGCGTTTTGAGGATTTGCAACCTGTATGCAGTCAAACTGATTAGAATCTTTTCTTCATTTTTTTTAATTGCCTGTGCAAATTGCAGCAAATTAAGCTTTTTTTGGCCACCGTACATTGTTATGTTTGTAATGTGGACAGAAATGTATTGTTTTAGTCGTCACTCAATTTGATGTATCTCAGTTTCTTCATTCATTCATTAATTTTCCTTCGGCTTAGTCTCTATTTCAGAGGTTGTCACACTGGAATGAACCACCAACTATTCCAGCAAATGTTTTACGCAGCGGATGCCTTTCCAGCCGTAACCCAGTATTGGGAAACACCCATAGACACTCATTCACACACACACTCATACTCTACGGACAATTTAGTTTCATTCAATTTACGTATAGTGCATGTCTTTGAACTGTGGGAGAAACCGGAGCACCCGGAGGAAACCCACTCGAACAAGGGGACAACACCAATGCCAACGGGCAGCCTCGAACCAGCGACCTTCTTACTGTGAGGTGCAGTGCTAACCACTGAGCCACCCTTTCTCAGTTTCTTAAATGTGCTAAATTATTTTTATAACTTTTTTAACTAGGTATGTGACTTTTGTTTTAGAAGATTAAAAAAGGTTTATAGCTGAAACTTTGGTTCTGGTAATTCATAAACTGAAGGGTTTATGACACTTTCAATTTCTAAAAAATATATATGCAGGCAAACTTAAATTATTAACTGTGGTTCGTGATGATACTATAGCTGTGTTTCCATTCAAAGATGCAAACTAGATTTTTGTGGGAACCTGGAATATCATATAAAACATTTGCAAATAAAGCAACATTTCCATCCAATACGTAATCGTCACTTTCTGATACATTGTCACCAAATGTCAAAATAATAAAAGGAAGACACTCTTTGGGAGCGCAAACAATCAAGATAGTTGTATGAGGTTATAATACAGAACCACTTTGATGACCGACTTTGGCTAAGGCATTTTAGAATCACCAAAACAACATTTCAGATGTTTTACAATGTGGTCGATCCTCTGGTTTGTCTATTAATGCTGCCCCATGGCACCTATTTTTGTTAGCAAAATCACATGACTTATGTGCATACTGGAATTTCCTTGGTAAATGTCTTACCATCATAGTTTTTCCAGTTTTCTTATTGGATAAAAGGTTTATCCTACTGAATTGTGTGCATGCATGTTTAATGTGCATTTTCAAAATGTATATGGGCAATTCTATGCAAATATCAACCTTGCCATGAAAAAAATTAAGTTTTCAACAAAATACCGAAACAGTTTCTATGTTTTTTGTGTAAGTAAGTATTTTACAGTACTTCAAACATACTCAAAAATGTCTCTGTCATTGTTTTTGAACAATTTAATTTGCTTTACCAAAGTCACACGAATAGCAATTTCACATCGGTCACATCCATAACGCAGAGGTGTCACATCCATAACGAAGCTTTTTCCTCATAAATGCAAAAATATTACATAAAATAAAATCAATGATGTTTGTTTTATAGAGAGCCAACTCTTATCCTGTTGATTAGCATAATTTTTGGGGGGCTGTGCAGTTTATTTGACAGAATTTCTACTAAGTATGTTGTATACTGTAAACTCACAGACTTTTTTCGTCACATCCATAACGCATGTTTATTTTCCTCATTTAAAGTACAAAACATGTTTACAGACTGATATTTTTCTGATCTTATAACTCTGTGGTCAGTAGTTTTGTAAAATATAAACAGATGGTTCAATATAATGTTAATGTAAACTTTTTATGTGAATTTATGTTTTCAGTTTTTACTGCAAATGTCACATCCATAACGCTGGAATTGCTCATATGCATCTTGGCATTTTCATTTTTTATGCAATATTCCAAAATGTGCATTAAAATAGGTGGATGAAAACATAGCGATTGAGGTCTTATGAAACAACCAGTCTGTCCAAAAAAGACAATTAATAGCAGGCTCTCTTGTTTCTCTGTTCTGTTATTCTTTTCCAAGCAGGATAAAAATAGAACTGAGATAACAACTATTTACTAGTAAGAACAACAAATCATTCAGTCTGTTTTGTTTTCCGTTGGTCTAAGCTACATTTAAAAATTGAATACAATCTCTGTTTAGTGTGAACAGGCCTTGAACTTAAAAGGTATGTTATGAATTATTATGAAGACAATTTTTTTAAATTAACATACACTGAAAAACTGTCCACGCGAAAACAAAAAGAATGTATTAATAATTTTGAATTCATGTTAACTGATAACCAAAACTCTCAAATGCTAAACAGTAATGGTATTTGTTCAAACTCTTACCAAAGTGACAATTAATGGATTTTGGAAGCATTCAGGAAGTACATACTATTTTTCGACATGTCAGAAAGTTATGCGCCGCCACTCAAATACAAACATCTCACTGGGACATGAATGAGGAAAGAAATCTGTCCTGTTTGTTGTTAAGCACAACACTTTCTCTCCCACGATTAGCTCTTCATTGACACTCGCACACCTCGTGTTTTGCTTTGTCTTCTTCCACCTGGTTGACACGAAGATACAATTCTGCTGAATGTCTTTTCAGCTTTTATAATGGCTCTTGACTCATCATCTTGGCTTGACCTTGAGTCTGTTGTACCTCCTTTAGCCTCTTCATAACTCTGGCACTGTGAGCAGGCATGCTAGGAATGAAGGCAGGGAACAATGAACACACAGATCTTCTATAAAGATTGAAGAAGTGCAGCTTTAGGTCTGCTTTTCCCCCTTTAACTTGTGAACTTGTAAAAACCAACAGTCTCAGTTGGTAAAAAATGTAGAAACAGTGCTAAAACGATCACCTGAAAAGGATGAGTGGTTCCTTCTGTGAGCAGGTGAATTGCATTTGCAGGTTGGCACTTAATAAGCTGCCCATGTGTCTGCCAAGTGTTGGATCTGGTTGGAATGCAGGTGGATGGAATTTGACTTGATGCCGTTTAGATTACACCCCTCACTCCAGGATGGCAATAACCCAGTAAATACAGAACAATTGCAGATTTGTGCTAGAAAAACTTTAGCTAACACTTCTCACTATGGAATTTGTTTTTGTTTGGCTGTTTTGTGCTCTTGAGAACAGTGAGGACAGCATGTTTGAGTTACTGGTCAGTGGTGTAATAATGCATTATGAAGAGGCAGTGCTTGCCAACTATGCACACATTCAGCCACTAGAGGGCAGTGTGGAACAAAATGCTCAGTTCTCCTCTCAACATTCATGTGCCATTAAGATCATTTGAGTACATTGGAGACATACAGTAATCTGTAAGTTAAAATAAAATGTTTTTGTACCATACTTTATGTGAAAGAATCTGACTATATATATATATATATATATATATACATAAAATACTGCGACGATAAATGTCTGCAAACATGGCACATTGGATCAGGGTGGGGCCAAGTCGGATCACTCACTCTGATCCCCCAGGCTCTGCGTTGGTTGGAGAAATTCCAAATTGAACCAAAACAAATTATTACCATTGGCTTAAGATTGGCAATGAAAATTCGGGAAATACAAACTGCAGAACCTGGGAATAAAAAAAAACATGGCACATTTCTTGTGCTAAAAATATATGTAAACACAAAGTAAATTATATGACAAGAAGTCATGACGAATGTTTTTTTTTATTACTTTAGTTTATTTTATGTTAATCAGTTTTTAGCTATTTTTTTATATATTTATCCATAGTTCAACATATTTTTTGTCAGTTTAATGGATGTAAGTTGAGATGACTTAAAAAGATATGTTTCTGTCAAACACATACCTATATATTGTAAATATAAAAACTTTCATTCAAGTCATTGTGGGCCTGGTATTATATATGGAGAAGCTTTAGTTTTATGAAGTCATATTATCGTCATAAATTGATATTCAAATGAAATTCCTCATTATTATTCAATATATAAAGTTTATACATATAAGTTCATACAGTATATAACACCAGGCCCACAATGACTTGAATGAAAGTTTCTATATTTACAATAGGTATGTGTTTGACAGAAACATATCTTTTTAAGTCATCTCAACTTACATCCATTAAACTGACAAAAAATATGTTGAACTATATGTATAAATAAAAAAAATAGCTAAAACCTGATTAACATAAAATAAACTAAAGTGATAAAAAAAACATTTGTCATGACTTCTTGTCATATAATTTACTGTGTGCTTACATATATTTTTAGCACAAGAAATGTGCCATGTTTTTTTTTTATTTCCCAGGTTCTGCAGGTTGTATTTCCTGAATTTTCATTGCCAATGGTAATAATTTGTTTTGGTTCCATTTGAATTTCTCCAACCAACGCAGAGCCTGGGGGATCAGAGTGAGTGATCCGACTTGGCCCCACCCTGATCCAATGTGCCATGTTTGCAGACATTAATAGTCGCAGTATTACTTCTGATGCAAGGATTGGACTTTGAGAACTTGAGGAATCATTATTTTGTTGAATAATGACAATCATAATCATAACATTTTTTTTATTCATAACAAACAAATAAACATTCATTCATTCATTATCTTTCAGCTTAGTCCCTTATTTATCAGGGGTCACCACAGCGGAATGAACCGCCAACAATTCCGGCATATGTTTTACGCAGCGGATGCCCTTCCAGCTGCAACTCTGTATTGGGAAACACCCATACACTCTTTTTCACATACACTATAGCCAATTTAGTTCATCCAATTAACCTATACCACATGTCTTTGGACTGTTGTGAGAACCGGAGCACCTGGAGGAAACCCACGCGAATACGGGGAGAACATGCAAACTCTACACAGAAACGCCTCCTGGTCTAGCCGGGACTCAAATCAGCAACCTTCTTGCTGTGAGGTGACAGTGCTAACCACTGAGCCACCATGCTGCCCTAAAAACTAACAAAACAACTCTATTGTTTTTTTTTTTAATTTGAAATTTGGAAGAAGTAAATCAGGTTAATCAAATCAGGCATGGCAATATTTAATACAAAGCATATAATAAAAATGCACTGTGTAGTTTTGAGGTGAAGTTCTATCTATTATAAAACATGAGCTCTCTCACATATAATCATATGCTTACTCACATGCACAGATGGAGGTCTGTTACATTTTTAGAGGTGCAAGAAAAATGAAGTTCACCTTGACAACAGGAGTCATGAACACTGCTAATTAAACTGTATGACTAATACTAAACATCAGTGAGCAGCAGCCTGTTATCTTGCCATGTTTGCTATTAGTGAATTTATAAGATATTTGTAGCCATATGAGATTGCGAAAAAACCTGATTTGAGAATGTTGTAGAATTTGAGAAGAATAATAATGTCCAGACCCTGAAAGTATGGATAAATATAGAAAATATAATTCATAAATTAACAATAACCAAATACGTTGTGGACCAGTATTTCATTGAATTATTATGTTGTATTATGTATTATTATGTTGCGGATGTTAAAACTGCATTTCAAAATTTCTAGAAGAAAAAATGTCAAAGTTATATTAGCTATTAAGGTATTAATTAAGCTTTTAAAACTGCAGATTGTCTTATTTTTTAATCATATTAGTTAATATTTATTTATACATTAATTTGTGTCTTTTAATATTATGGACTTGAACTGATGAGGAAGAACAGCTGTATTTTTAACAAATAATGTTAACAAATATTAATAAGTTATATTGACTATTAGATATTAATTAAGCTTATAAAACTGCAGATTGTCTTATTTTTTACTGATATTTGTTAATATTTATTTATACATTAATTTGTGTCCTTTAATAATATTTAATGGATTTTAATGGACTCTAACAAATAATTTTGACAATGATTAATGAATATTGTAACAAATTAATTTCTCATTGAGTTTGTTTACATCGACATCAATAATGCGATTTTAATGCGATTAGGACAATACTCTGATTAAGAGTCTACCATGTAAACAGCGATTTTTAATTAATTTATTCCGATTAAGGTCATAATTGAATTAAGACATGTGGAGTATGCTGATTTTAGTCGCATTATTGAAGTGCAGTAGACACCTTAATCAAACTATTACCGTCATGTAGGATTATCGCCTCATTTTGCGACAGGATAGTATGTACACACACACGGCTGTTTGACACTATTCTCTGCACCTACCTAGTCAGTGAAGGACCACATACACCATGCATCGCGAAATGCAGAGGTTTTTCCCATATGGCGTGCGGTATAAAATTCCATTTAAACAACACTCTTCCAGCAGTTCATACTCGCATACAATATCTCGATTGTCATGGGGGGCATGCATGAAATGTTTCAGAATGAAAGTAAAAGTGACAAACTGCAGTTAAAGTCGGCGAATTAAAAATTAAACACCCAAAACATGAAACTCCAAAGGAAACGTGGATAGCATAATGACGCGATGACGTTAATCGAATTATGTGCTATATCATGTAAAACTGGATCATGAAAGGAAGATTCAAAAAGCAATTCATGTAAACACCTTAATCATATTATTGTCTTATTCAGATTAAGGCAAATAATTTGATTACTGTTGTCCATAAACATAATCAATGTTAGTTGATATTTGTTTGTATTAGCGCAATAATATTAACTAACGTCAACAAATTAAATGTAAATTTAAATAGCAAAATTATTGTGCTAAAAAACTCTGGAACTGGAAAAAATAAATATGTAAAAAGAATAGCACAAACAAAAACACAATACAACAACAAAATGTATCCTAAATTAAAATAAGAACAACAAAATGTATGTTAAATTAAAATAAGATCTACAAAATGTATCAATTACAGATAATAATAATAATAATAATAATAATAAATAATAGTATCTCTGTTATATTAAAGCAACACTACTAGTATATATTCCAATACACCTGCATGTCTTAATAAATATGTCACGTATGATTTTGACAAATGTCTATAAATAAAGCAGGTATTTCAGTATTCTTGTATATTCCCAGTGTATGAAACAGGAAGCAGAAAAGCAAGTTTCTAGCTGAGAGAAAGTTTTTTTTTTTTTTTTTTTTTTCTGGAGAAGCTGATGCTTGAGATGAAAACAACTGACAGACTTTAGGGCCGACGAATGAAGCAACAGCAGGTAGGAAAGCAGTAATATCACTACACCTTCAGGGCATTATATTTCTGTCAGCTGAAATTCCTCTCTTCAGATCACAAGCTTCTAAAATAGCAGAGTGTTGTCCTCGAGCGCATTCACTGAGCAGGAGAAATCTACAGAATTCAGATGAGCTGGAGTGAGTCTCCACATCGATTTATAAGGCATTATTAGCCATTAGTCTATTGATGTCCTCTGAAAGCTTCTTGTGGTGTTCAGACTACTGCTACTGAGTGTCTGTAAACTGATGATGTGCTTGTCTCAGTCAAACCTGGCATTTCATGTGTATTTAAAGAGATAGTTCAGCAAAAAATGAAGAAGAAAAAACCTTCCACATGCAGTTGCTGTTGTTGTTCGTGTTGTTGTTGTTGTTGACTACAGTATATGGTATAAACTAAAGTGTAAAATGGGGTTATCAGGGTTATAAATATATATGTATAAAAATATATGTAATTAATGTATGAAATGTACTAAATTTAATTTCATTAATATCTACATTTTGTTTCCCAGTTATGATTTGCAGCTGGAAGGGCATCCGCTGCGTAATACATATAATGGATAAGTTGGCGGTTCATTCCGCTGTGGCGACCCCAGATTAATAAAGGGACTAAGCCGAAAAGAAAATGAATGAATGAGTGAATGAATGAATGAATCTACATTTTATTTAATTTACTTCTTAATGTAGTTTATTCAATTTCATTACATTACTGTGGTTGATTGCTTGATTGGCTGTTTAATTGCATAATAATAATTTGTGGAAAACTTAATGTAAAACCTGTATATCCCCCTGCACAAATTTCCCCAAACTGGACCGATTCTGAATTTTAAAAATTAGTAACAAAATCATCTTATGCTACATAATGTTCCAGACTGACATCTCTTAATACATTACTGCTGTAGGCATGAAATTCAAGTCGACGACATACAAAAACAACTTATTATTCAACTGCTTCACAGTGCACATCTCAAACCCCATCCCATCTCAACCTTGCGTATGCCAAAAACCTGCATATTTGATCCATCATTTTTTTCCACCAGCATTTCTTTCTTTGTCCTATTTCTGGTGCAGTCGCCTTCTAATGTTTCCCACTTTCTCTCCCTCCAGCTTACTGTCTTTCACTCTTTCTCTCTATCAGGAAACCTAATATTTCATGATTCTCATCTATAGCAAGATGTGCATTAATGGTGTGCAGGATACACACTAACTGTATATTTAACACAACTGTTTAGAAAGAAATGCACAATCGTGACATTGTATATATACTGCTGTTCCTACATCTAAATAATCACATATTCAATTAAATGAATTGATCTAATCCATGGGCAAAAAAAATAAAAATAAAACATAGCTAGAAATAAAAAAAAAAACTTACAAAAAAAAGCTTACTTTATTTTAACAATTAAACAATTAAAAAAAAAACTATGAATCAAAATAAATTATTAAAATAAAATAACTTTGTACTCACTTATAGAATTATACAGACTTTATTGTAATTGATTAATGCAAATAATTAAAAAAAAATAATAAACCATAATACTATCCAAATTATATTGAAAGTAACACTGCTTGAAGGTGATAAACGTGCAATGAAATCTATGTAAATTATGTTTTTTAGAAACTTTTTTCCTAAATAAACAGTATAAATAAACAAATAATAAAACAATAATAAACAATGCTACTCTTCACACATCACTTGAGTTTTACAGGTTTTTAAGTGAGAATACAGTTATTTAGACTTCAAATGTGAGGTTTATTTATATCAATAGCACCTATCTTATCAATCCACACTGTAAACATTTATATGATCAAAAAGTCATGACAACATATGAAGAGTTCAGATACAAAAACCACAAAGTGCCATCTGAAATGGTCTTCTAATATTAGCATTTTTCTCAGCCTTCTATGTCTTGATTCGTGATAATATGTAAACATCGGTAATAAACATAAGAGGCTGAGAAAAATGCTCATTTTAAAAGAAAATTACCCGTGGCACTTAGAGGTTTTTGCATCTGAACTCTTCATATGTTTTTGTCATATCTTAAGTTAACTTTAAGTTATACAACATTCAACCTAATGTTTTAATTAAGTTTAATTGATGTAAATTGAAATTACGTTTAAAGTTAATTTGATTCAGTGTAAAAATGTATTAATCCTACTTTTTTTTTCAATGCAGCAACTATTGGATCACCAAGTACCAAGGTTTTCACCTAAATGCTTTCTTTAATGTTCTACTGAAGACCAAAATCAAAAATGTGCTATCCCTTTAAATCGAAAGCTATAGGGCCCTATCATACACCCAGCAAAATGCGGCACCAGGTGAAATGCAAGTATTTTTTGCTATAATTTCAGTTTGGTGCAAGTAGCATTTAAACATCCTGCGCCACATTGTTTAAATAGCAAATGCATTTTCAGCTTTTCCGTTTATAAAATCTGCCATGTAAATGGCAAATGTGACATGGTGTGACAGCAACTCTCTATTGAAGGGGTTGGGAGCTGAGACTCTTATTGGTTTAATGCACTTTACGACTAAAACCCACCCATAACTCATTAAGAGAATAAGGACGACCATTTTAGACCATGCGCCTGGCTCACCGACCATTTTTCCAATCCTTAATGTCACCATGAAGTCAAAACTTATTCTTTTTATTTTTATATGTATATATAGTTCTTGTTCTTATGGTCACATGGAATTCCTTTTGGGTGGGGCTATTAGTGTCTCAGTTCTGCTCTGAATTCCTCCATTCGTCAACCTTCCTTTAATTGGTTAGCTATGCCCATCTTTCAACAATCCAATCGATTCCCAAAGAATCATGCACCGCCCATTTTTTTCTAATTTCAGGACAGTTTCAAGTAGATGTACGTCACAATAGAGGAAAAAATAGATCATCTTAACTTCTGTTTCATGGCAACTTTAAAATCGCAAAAGTGAATTGGAACCATTATGTTGGATCATTAAAATAGAGCCCATAGTCCAACATTATATTTAATGGTTCGTGTTGTCATTTGCATGGATTGACAGAAACGGTTGTGGTACAGAATCAGCTTTGCTTCATTACATTAGCGAATAACAGACGACATAATATGGATGATGTTTGGAAAAGGTCAGTTGTGGAGAAAAATCTACTTTATGCAGAGAAGATCTGTTTGAAAACCAGAGCATAAGCCATGGATCTGTTTCGCAGTATTAAAATGGTCGTCATGGTCGTTTTCTGTATCACGATTCAACTAAAAGTGTTTCCCCAGCCAAGTTACAAAAGGATAACGTAATTCCCAGGATTCCTTTTTGTTTGCATGTGCTTTGGCTGAGGCCTCTTGCGTTTTCTGTCTGTTTTAGATTAACAATGATTCGCAAAGCTTTCAGTATTTATAAAGGCTGGGCATTGATTACAGTGAGAGGAGGATGAAGGAGGAGAATCAAGAGAACAGGAGGCCCGACTGGTACCTGGAAAAGGTCAACAACATTCCTGAGGCACTGAGTTTCCCTCCTAAAATCTCCAGTGGGCAGTGCTTTTCTTCCAGATCATTACGCAATAAAGAAATTAACATCTCAAAAGGCCTAGTGAGCTTAGCTTCAGTTACAGCTATGTCGCAAACAAATGTGAAATATCCATAAATATAAAAGGCTGCATCATATCCTAAAATAAAGACTAAATCATGCTTAAAGACTACTTAGTGTAAGTAACTAACAGGAAATAAACATGTTAAATCTTCCCAAAACAATATTTTCACACTTTAGTTCATCCTGGATGTTCATCACCTTCAAGCAACGTTGCTTAATAAAATAAAATAAAATAAAACAAAATAATAAATATTTAATAAAATATTTGGCTTTTAGCTTTTGTCTTGGCGTTTAGATTTTACTCTATTTTCATAAAATATAAAATAAAAAAAACAAAAATTTTCTGCAAGTTTCACGAAGTTAAATTTAAGACTTTTAAAGAAATTTTTTAAGATCATTATGAATAAATAATTAGACTTTTACAGGGCTAAATGCTAAGGATTTTTTTTATATCCTAGTTAGAAAGATTTCCACTTGCCCTGTCAAAAAATTATTATAATTTAATACATTTAATAATACAATAATATTAATAATAATAATATAAAAATATATAGGGCAGCACAGTGGTGCAGTGGGTAGCAAAATCACCTCATAGCAAGAAGGTCGCTGGTTCGAGCCCCGGCTGGGTAAGTTGGCATTTCTGTGTGGAGTTTGCATGTTCTCCCCGTGTTCCTCCGGATGCTCCGGTTACCCCCACAGTCCAAACACATGCGGTACAGAAGAATTGATTAAACTAAATTGGCCGTAGTGTGTGAATGTGTGAATGAGTGTGTATGGGTGTTTCCCAGTGTTGCGTTGCGGCTGGAAAGGCATTCGCTGCGTAAAACATGTGCTGGGTAATTTGGCGGTTCATTCCACTGTCGATGACCCCTTATTAAAAAATAAAATATAAGTCAGGTCAAAGTCCTCAGCAGTAAGTACATAGGAAAATTAAAAAAATTATTGTAAGAAAAATAATTATGTTAATGTAATGAAATTAAAGTAAAATGACAAATTTTTATAATTAAATAGATTTAAATGAGTAAATTAAATAAATTAAATGTAATATAAAAAGTGTATTAATTTTGTTTATATTTAAAAATAAAATAAAACATTATTAAAAGCAATACAATAATTAGGACCAGAGTGTGAATAACAAGCTTAAAATGTAAATAGTACAGAAAACAAATAAATGCAAAAAAATAAAAAATAAACACTTACAGTACTCAACATAATTGAGTACACCCCATTTTGAAAATAAATATTTTTATTAATTTCTCAGTGAATATGGGTAATATTGTTTGTGATAAGCTCCAGATTTGGCTTCAGTAGTGACTAATCTAATGTATATGCACAAATATAATATTGTAACGCATCCTATAGAAAATATGAATTTAAATGAGAGATTTGTGGGGGGTGTACTCATATATGTTGAGCACTGTAAATACAAAAAAGTTTCTCATTTCCAAATTTTCTTTAAGCTGCTAGCATGTTCCTAAATGTACATTAAAGAATCCAAGCAAACTTAGGACATGTCCTAAAAATAAACCTATAGTTTTCTTTTTTTGCAAAATAATTTCCCCCTTCCTGACAATTCTTAACAGCTTTCATAAGATTCACCCACCCAAGGCTTAAGAAAACATTTCTTGGATGGAGTCATTGGGATTTAGTGGATGAGGGCAGAGGAAATAAAAGCAGGCAACCATGCAAACAGAGGTATGAACTGCCCAAGGCCAGATCTAGAAAAGACAAAGCAAGAGACAATATCAAACATACTCAAACATGTGCATCCTGAGAGTTAAACTGCATCACTTACATGTCTATGAGCACTTTAATGTGTGTTTGTGCATGTACGCAAGCAAGTGGCTGAGGCAAGCACATATTATGGATAATGTTTTTGAACATTGTTTACATTACATTTGAATGTTTAAGCTCAATAAAATTCAAATTTAAATATTAATTTATTTTAAAATAGTTTTAAAAAGAATGTTTTTAATCCAAATCAAAAAAATGTTTGACAATATTTCGGAACATGTTTATTAAGCTATATTAACAAGCATATGCATAAAGCATTTATACAGTGCAGTTATCAAAAAGGTTTTTCAGACAAGAAAGAGACATTTAGAAAAATTTAAATAAAAGTTTTTTATTATTCAAATAATTGTTGCAAATCAAATATTTAACCCTTCATGCATATTCATAGTTTATGCACAACAAGTTTATCATATTCATCGATTTAATTACAGACTTCACACTGCACTTTTTTTCATTCCAATAACTATGTTTCCATCCAAAAATGCGAATTAACTTATCGCATAAAAGATGCGAAGGTGCGAATAAAGCAACCTTTCCATAAAACAAGTCAAAGAGAACAAAATTGTCACTTCCAATTTGCTGCGGTAGGAGAAGTTGCATGAATATTTTCTTTATTAAATAAATGACTTGCGCTTCAGAAGCAAATGCAGACAGACAATAATTCAATGAGTGCTGGCGTTTGAAGGCGTGAGACACGGAGCGTAGATGCTCTTGACTATTCTGGAGGTAATAATATAATAACACTAATATTGAAACTGTTAAGGCGTTTTAGAATGATCAAAACAACATTTAGATGTTTTACAATGTGCTCAGCCTGCTGGTTTGTCCATTCACATTTTTATCATCACATGATCTCATAACAAAATCACATTACCTTTTTTAACGTGCATACTGAAATTTATTCTGTAAAAGTGTTTCCTTCGTAGTTTATGCGCATCTTTTCTTATCGAATAAAAAGTTTATCTTACTCAGTTATGCGCATATATGCTTTTTATGTGCATTTTTAAAAATTACGTGCATATTGGCGTTTCCATCAACCATTTTTTCAAATAGGTGGATGGAAATGTAGCTACTGACTTCCATTCATACGCATGTGAATTTGCGAATGTGGCCGATTGGAAACGAAACCTCGTCCTACAAGTTTCGCATATTGCTGCATTCCAAAGTTCAAGCTTGGTGAACTCTCACCTATGAAATCGAATCATGTGATTGCATCAGACAGGTAGAAGATTAAAACATGACCTCTCTGTACCTAAATTGAAATTAAGGCTTTATCCATTTTTATGCGCATTTTGGATATGTGTGTAAAAAAGGGTTGATGAAAATGGCAAGATTTGCATACATTTTGAAAACGCGCATAACTGATTAGAATAAACTTTTTATTCGATAAGAACAAATGCGCATAAGCTACGATGGAAACACTTTTACCGTCTTTTATGCGATATTCCAGTTCCCCTTCATAAGGGAACTCCAACGTGTGTCTGGTAAACAGACTGGGAGTAAGCCATAGTCTGTTTACCAGACACACGTCTCCGTTCCCTATTCGGGGAACGTGGGTTACGGACGTAACCAGGATGTTCCCCTTCATAAGGGAACTCCAGCGTGTGTCTGGTAAACGGACTATGGCGTACTCCCAGTCTGTTTACCAGACACACGTCTCCGTTCCCTATTCGGGGAACGTGGGTTACGGACATAACCAGGATGTTCCCCTTCATAAGGGAACTCCAGCGTGTGTCTGGTAAACAGACTATGGCGTACTCCCAGTCTGTTTACCAGACACACGTCTCCGTTCCCTATTCGGGGAACGTGAGTTACGGACATAACCAGGACGTTTTACGCATAAATTTATACTCTAGCTTAACCATGCCTTTACTGTGAACCTGTTTCCACTGCATGCTCCACGGCGCCACCTAATGCATATTTATATGGGATTGACTCCATTTATGACCAACAAACTCCATCTGTGGCCTACATTTAGCAAAATTTAAATAGTGGTATTTATTTTTTTAAGTATTCTGATCAAATACTCAACTATTCGACTATCCATCATTAGCCCATACAGACCTTTTCGGAAAAATACCGTCAATTTTCCGGAAAGGTCAGTATGTGTGAACAGACCCTTTTTGAAAATACCGGTAAATTAAATAAAATTTTATAAAATAAAAGCCTTTGAATATTTTTCCAGACACATTTAGCTGCTATATGTTAGTCTAATAACGTTTCTATGTTCCTTCTTATTTCCAACTGTGTAAATAATTATCGATAAGATGCTTATGATAAGCCGTTGTTTGTTTACCTTCAAGCTCTGTTTCAATAGCTTGACGAGTCATGTGTGCATGTAAAGCAGCCAGTCAGCGCCAGTACACAAACACATTACGTTTCCACATACGAAAGTGTTCCTCCATATGTTTTCATCGAAGTTGTTCACAATACTTATCCATCCACAGAGTTTGTAATGTAGTCAAATGTTTACAAATACAAGTGCTACCGTTTCTATCTCATTTCTGGTTAATGATGTCAGAATTTACCAGTATTTTGGAATGGATGTGCGAATGGTCTTTTCCGGAAAAACTCCGTAACGTCCTTGCCTGTATGAATAGCACTTTTTTGAATTTACCGGTAAAGTTGTTCCGGAAATTTTCCAGATATTTATCGGTATTACTGTGTGAAAGGGGCTATTGAGTCACTCCATTTACGATCAGCAAAGTAACGTTTAACTGAATTCCAATAGTGTTATTATTATTATTTAAATAATTATTGCAGATTGATTATTCAGCTAATCATGCTCACCCCTTGTTTAGACATGACGATTATAATTCTCATGAAAGTAATTTCAGACTAGCACCTCAAATACAGTATACCTGTTTCCACTGCACACTCCACAGTGCCACTTAATGTATATAGTTATAATCGCCGGTTTTAGTTTGCTTATTTAGTATTTATCATGGATACACTACAATTAAAGATGAAAAATCCTAATTAGCGAATAGCATTTTAATTACCGTTGGAAACTAAATTACACATTTACAATGGCTGGAGTGAGCAGAGACTGATCATTGCTGAGAGCTATACTGTGGTCTGAATAACAGGCGAGGAGGGAGGATCCCAAACACACACACACACATATGCACGCACACACACATACAGCAGAGAGCGGGACATCTCTGTCCCTGCTGCGGCAGCTGGAGCACTGAACGGGAATATACAGGCTTCTGGAGCAGAGATTGGGGGAAACAAGGGTCCCTATGTGGCTCTCCGGTGGCTTTGTGGAGTCTATAGCTGGTGGGACTTGAGATCTTAAGCATGGGGAACTCAAACAGCAAGAAGAAAAGCCAGGCCAACCTGAGCAGCAGTCTCCGCACAGGCAGAGTAAAGTCCATCTGGCAGTTTAGACATGTGGAGAAATTCAAAACAGGTAGGACAAGATGGCAAATGCTGCATTTTGTTATTCATGCTTGTTTAGTGTTGGCCAGTTTAGATGGTTGAAAGTTAAGTGAATCAGTTATCTGGGTGGTGCTTTGCTATCTCGATTTTGTTTAAAAAGTGTACTTATTTCAGTATGTGTGTACATTTATCAATGAAAAGTGTGTTTTTTGTTCTGAACAAAAATATTGACTATCATACATTCTTTATACATATTTTTGATGCAGTGTAAAAATGGCTTTATATACCAAAAAATTTTGACAGACATTACTAATAAATGCTAGTGCAAATACCAAATAATAAATAAACTACTAATTATTTATTTAAAGTAATAGTTCAATTAAAATAATTAAATAAAAACATTTTAATTAATTAAATGAAAGGTAAATGAATAAAATAAAATGTAATAAATATTTTAATTATTAGTTGTATTATTGATAATTAAAAATAAAAAACAAATAAAAAATAACAATTATAAAATATACAAATTAAAAATAAATTAATGTAACAATTGTATAACAATATACAAAATATACAAAAGTATATAATATAATAATTAAAAACTAATAAAAACATAAAAATAACAATAATAAAATATTTAAAAAATTACAAATAAATTAATATAACAATCATATAACAATTAAAATAAAAAATATATAATATACCAACTAAATACTAATAAAAACAAATAAAAATAACAATTAGTAAATATAAAAATTTTAAAAATAATTAATATAACAATTATATAGCAATTAAAATGAAATATATATAATATAACAATTAAATACTAATAAAAAGCAAATAAAAAAATTACTTATAAAATATACAAATGAAAAATAAATTAATATAACAATTATATAACAACTAAAATTAGAAAATCTATAAGAAATAAAAATAAATTAAAAACAAATAAAAAATAACAATTAAAATATACAAATTTAAAAATGAATTAATATAACAATTATATAACAATACAATTTTTTAAATATATAATATAAAAATTAAATACTAATAAAAACAAATAAAAAATAACAATTATATGTACAAATTAAAAATAAATTAAAACATGTAATTAAATGTTTTATTAAAGGCAATGCAACAAATTCTATTGTGAATATAGGTAAATACTACATAAATAGCCAAAAGACTAAAATGATTACTATGTCCAAAACACTTCAAAATATTTACTTATTATATATATATATTTTATCACTATTATTTATTTAATATTGGTTTAAGGGTTATTGTTTTCAACTATGAATAGAGCCATTAAAATAATTACTTAAAATATACTTACTGGAATAATTTTTCCCCTAATATATAACTTAATAATAATAATAATAATAATAATTATTATTATTATTATTATTATTATAAAAAACTATACCTGCATCACATTTTGAAAAAAAATAATAAACCATTTAATGTCAAACTGCAGCACAGTGTCGCAAAGCCTATAAAAGGTAATGAGAAATAAACAAATTACATGTTAATTCCTAACCTGTCCATCAATGGTTGCATCATCATACTTTTTTAGGAGCTTTGTTGGTGTGGGAATCCTGGGAGAGGTTGTGCTTTTATCAGTCTGGGAGGGAAAGAGATCCAGGTGTCTCTTCCTGTGCTCCAGTGTGTCGTTTCAATGGCTGGGAGGTTTGGGAGTTTTACTGAAATGGAAAATGTTGTAAACCTGTCAGAAGTTCATCATTTATAGCTTGTTTTCCTCAAATTCCCTGCAATCACAGCTCTATTATTAAGACTTTCTGTAGTGTGCAACCTTTCATTTTCAGTCTCTGACCAAAGGTTTTGTAGTAAAGTGCATCAGCATCAGCACGGGTCTGTGACTTTGAGTGTTTGTGGGCAGACAGTCCGTTCTCAGTCACTGAAAATCACAGGGGAATGACATGGAAATGAGACACCGGACAGAAAATGAAATCAAAGTGCATGTCAAGAAGGGTTGCCGTTTACAGAGATGAGCAAATCTATGGTCAAACGCCTTCCTTTCATTTGTCTCAGTTCTACAGTATCTTTTAGAAAACAAGATGCTTGTCTTTATGTAGGAGAATATTTTACCAATCTAACTTGCTTTGTAAGGCTCCTCACATTTGCAGTGCAAAGACTGCTACATCAAAATATCTCAATAGAGAAAATGGAATGAGGAAATTAGCCTATTAGCACTAATGTCATTTGTGGTTGCAGGAAGCATTATGTTCAAATGCTAAGATGACTCTTTCTCAGCATGCTATGAAAAAAAGACTTTAGAATGCTTCATAATCATGGCGTTTGCTGTAAATAATAAAAAAGATTTGATGGCAAATGCCTTACTTTTTGATGTTGTAAAGGAATAACAAAGACAAAATGATAATGCAGATCCTGGCAATAAAAGGAAACAACTGATGAAAAATTGATGAGACAAATTTGAAACCATGCTCTTAAACTATAACAAAAATCATTCAAATTATCATAAAAATCCTGTTTTGAAGTTAAACTTAAAAGTTAACAAACAAATGCTTTGTTTTTTAATAGTTTAATTAAAGCTGCATTTAATTTGTAAGCTCCTAATTTGCTGCTTATTAATAACTATTAAGGTAGAAATTAGGTATTGAGTAGAATTAGGGATGTAGAATAAGATCATGCAGAATATGTACTAGTAAACAGCCAATATCTTAATGATAGGCAGGTAATGAGCCACTCTAGATAATAGTAAGAATTGCCACTAAATGGTACAAAAGTGTCACCGATTTTTGCATTTAAATTATTTAATAAAAAAAAAATTCAGTCATTATTTACTCGGCAAATGGCCACAGGCAACACCACATGTTTGGTGAAAAGCAAACCTAAATTTTTTTTTTATTTAACAGAAATTCTGACTTGTCATTGTGTATTTATTAAACTGAACCAATGTCACAGTTCACTCCGACTCACCCAGAAAAATAAAACATGCACACACAAGTGCATCTTTTTGGCACAATGGCTAAAAATCCCTAAAAAAAGGATGTTTTTTTTTTCTTCACTGAGTTGGATATCTCAGTTAGAAGATGAATGCAATAACCTGCTGTTGCAACAAGTATAACTGTAACCAAGAACCAATTAAATTTGTGTTTGTGATGAATTTCAATTTATCTTTACTTCCCAGTTTATGTGTGTTAGTTGTGTGCTAGTTGGCATGCATTAACTACTGTAATAATGTCTCATTTTCACTGAGTGGTAAGGTACAGTACAGTATGGGTCGGTACAGGTCAGCATGATCAGTACCCTTGGTAGTTGTGGTGTATGCCAGAAAGTTGCAATTGACATCATTTTCGCTAAAAGGACAATGTAGCATGGATTGCTGTTTTAGTACATTTGTCAGTGTAAACCGAAGTAAATGCATACCATACTGTACCAAAACATACCATACCATACCACTCCAACCCAGGCTCATTCTGAAAACGTACCTCTATATACATTTCTATATATGCTTTTTGAGATCTCAAATTTCTCTCGCGAATGCCATTCGCTCCTGCTGTTCTCTCGTAAATCCACCAGAGGCCGCTGTCGACTGACTGACAGAATGACTGACTGACTGACTGACCGATCGACTGACCCACCCTTCCCCTTACCTA
This sequence comes from Danio kyathit, assembly GCA_903798195.1. Classification (NCBI taxonomy): domain Eukaryota; kingdom Metazoa; phylum Chordata; class Actinopteri; order Cypriniformes; family Danionidae; genus Danio; species Danio kyathit. The sequence continues at coordinate 37,532,820 of LR812537.1, read as the reverse complement.
AACCCAGCCAATAGTGTTTTAAAAAGCACAGATTGACCCACTCACCCACTTCCCTAAACCCAACCGACAAATTTAAAAAGCAATTCAGAAAAAGAAAAGCCCTCATCTGATTTTTACCACGTTCTCATTCTGTTATTTAGTTGTTTATTAAATTTTTTTGGATTCTGTTTTTGTCTTGCTTGCTTTCTGGTACCGTTCTTCACCGGACTAAAACCTTGACTTTTCCAAACCGCGATATACTTTGAAAACGGTTATTGTACAATACCTACTCTGTCTATAATCTATAGAATACTTTTGTGACTTTTTAAAGGCTTAATGCTGGTCTCTTAAACAAGTGCAGTCAGGACTGTTTTTTATTATAGTATGATAAACAAAGTGAGACAATATTCACTCTTAATAATAAAGGTTCCCAGGGTATGTTCTTGCAATGATACCAAAGAAGAGCGATTTTTTTATTTCCTCCAAGACGCTTCCAGTAAACAGTTCTTTAAGGAACCATTTCTGCTGAACTTAAACTAACCATTGATGCTAATAAAGAACATTTCATTTTTGATTGAACTACCCCTTAGTTCATCAATTGTTTGAATGCTCTTCCATATTAAATGTTGAATGTCTGTGGAATATATATATATATATATATATATATATATATATATATATATATATATATATATATATATATATATATACACACACTTCACTTTGAAGTATCTTCTTGCATGCACTCTTGTGTGTATAAATGTGTTATTTTTGCGGTGATGCCATAGAAGATCTATTTTTAAAAAGATGTTAACAAGATAATTAGCAAACTTAACAATCTAAAAAAACTTTTGTGGATTGAAAAGGTTCCATAGGTTGTTCATGGAAGTATCAATGCCAGTAATGAACCAAGAGTGTCGCTTTATTCATTGATCGAGCTGTATGTTCAAAAGTGTTGAATCTGAATGCATTCCAGCATACCAGTCTCTCTCTTCACGCGTGACTGAGCTGAATGACAACAGAGGGCTTGGCGGTGCTGTGTCCATGTGTCCACTGCTTGAAATATTTAGAGGAAAATAAGTGTTCTTGTAGCTGACCTCGTGTGCAGCAAACTGTTCAACCGATGAGTACAAGAAGATGCTCAAGGCCCTTCAGCCATTAGTGATAGTAGAGATTGATTATGGAGAATGAGTTCTCATCCCGTCAGTGCAGGAATCACTGTGGAAGCAGGTCTCATGGTGAGAAATCCAATCTGTTAGATCTCTCTCTCTCTCAATGGTCACGTGTGTGATGATTAACACTGGACATAACTCTGACAGATCGCTCATCCCGCCGGTGAACCAGGCTACAGTTCAAGTGGGAATGGGGGAGGGTCAGCAGGAATCCAATATAGACCTAAAGGCTATACACCTTTCTTGTGAAATACACTTGCCAGCGCTGCTGTACAGAAGGAGATGTGTTTTTCCAACGCAATCTCATGGCCATTCGTAACTTTTTGATTTAGTGGCTAATTCATATGAATTCGTACGATCTAATTCGTACATTTTAGTACGAATTGCTCATCATCCAATGATGGTTGGGTTTAGGGGTGGGGTTGTGTGCCATGCCTCCTTTTTAAAATCGTACAATTTCATACGACTGAACTCTAGCCACTAAACTGACAAAACGTAAAATGGATTGCATCATTAGCTGTTTCATTTTGAAAATGTGAATTGCTGTTGATTTATGAGCAAAACTGAATATCGATAAAACATTAATGAATAAATCCAATCCAATGAGTCAAAGAGAACAAAATTGTCACTTCCTGATAAACCTGCGCCAAATATCATAAAGAAAAATGGAATTTGCTGCATGAGGAGAAGCCAACTGTGGACTGTGAGATGCTCTTTGTGAGCGCAACTTCTCAAGACTGTTGTGGAGGTAATGATAACGAATCACATTGATGACAGACTTTGGCTAAGGCATTTTAGAATGACCAAATGCACATGCTGGAAATTATTGGCTAAATGTGTTTCCATCGTAGTTTATGTGCATTTTCTCTTATCGAACAAAAAGTTTGTCCTACTCATATGTTTTTTTATGTGCATATCCAATATGCGCATACAAATAGGTGGATGGAAACATAGCTGTTGTATCATACTAAAACCAATCAAAAAAGGTACATTTTCAGAACATTTGTAGAGCAGGGATGCCCAAACTTTTTTTCGGATGAAGGGTCAAAAACCAAATATCATTGATAGCTGTGGGCCGAAGATAAATATACCAAATTACTTTACATTAAAGTTGCCATAGGTGATTTCCTGATTCCTATGATAATATTAAAAATAAATAGAAACATTACTTTGAATCATAATAACTAATGCAGTATAACTTTTTTAAATTATAACTTATTGTGATAAAAACATAATCACATTTCTAACACATTGGAGTTTAATGCTGAATACACTCGTCAAGCAGAAGCTGCCTTTGCCTTGATTCGCTCACCAAAGTGTCCACATTGTCCTCTATGCATCGCATGTACATTTTAAACTAAATCTGATTCATTTACACCATTTAAATTGAAACATTTAATTTCAGATAGCTTTTTTGTAGCTTAACAATAAAACAATAAAATAAAAGTTTGCATTAAATTTAATTTTGAAATGACAATCTCTAAACCATTCTCAGATGGGATGATGGGCTAATTCAAAGGTTACCAACGTTGGCCCGTGGGCCCTAGTTTGAGCATTTCTGCTGTAGAGCATGTTTATGCTTGACAACACAAATTCTGCTTTTTATAGCTCTGTTAGTTCATTTGAATAAGTGTGAATGCTGCTGTCCAAACCTTAGTGTGCTGTGCAGCAATCAATACAACACAGGCTCATTGTGAATACGTAGCCCCGTATACATTTTTGGAGAGCGCAAATTTGTAGCCAGAGGTGCATATGGCAGCAATTCATCTCTAAAGCGAATGCTAGGGACGGTATGAGACCGCCAACAGCTTCTGTTCCTTTTTGCGCTACCAGCTGACCACTTACGTCCATGTGGATGGATTTTCCGCTTTTACCAGTTTGCCCAGTGGCTCACCATGTACGCTGGCAGACTTGAGGCACAGAGAGGAGTTGACCACGACGATGGAGTTTGAGGCTGGCAAAGAATGGTTCCAGAAAGCAGGTAAAACAAAAGGCAAAAAATAAAATAGACAGGTATATAACAGGGAAAGACAGTGGCAAGATCTAAAAACATGGTAAAAATCTGGCAGCCACAAGGGCTTTTCTTTTTCTGGATTGCTTTTGAAAACACCGTTGGTTGGGTTTAAGGAGGTGGTGGGTGTGTCAGCTGGTGCTTTTGAAAACACTATCAGCCAGGTTTAGAGAAGGAGGTGGGTGGGAATATCGGTTGGTTGGTCGATCAGTCAGTCAGCCAGTCGACAGCGGCCTCTGGTGGATTTATGCAAGAACAGCAGGCGCGAATGGCACTTGCGAGATAAATTTGAGATCTGAAAAAGCATACACAGTGGCCTCTGGCGAATTCACATAAACAAAAACTGCAAAAAACCTACCTTCTGGGATATATTTGTAAGTATACAGAAATGTATACTGTTTAATCTTCTTTAAGCTCTTTACAACTGATAAAAATATACATCAAGCACATTTAGTTCAGTATATTGCATAGTTTTGGATCTCCATTGTGTTGTCTCACTAAATATGTCACAATATGTTTTGTTTTGTGTCTTTAGATTCGGTCGCGCGGTAGTAAGAAAATAAGGTTTCATTAATTAACATGTTCTTTTTGGATCTGAATCAAACAAAGCTACAAGCAGAACCAGAATTCATGATTTCTGATCTAGCCAAAATCTAAAAATGCTTGTTCAGAGTAACAGTAGTAAATATAAGAAAATTTGCTTTTGAAACTTTGTATTCATGTTTACTGATCACACTGTCCCTGATACATCATAAAACTGAACATTCTGAACAAGTACAACCACATGCTGACCTTCAGTAACCTCTAGAGAGGGAAGAAAACATCTCTGGTCTGAACAGAATTACAACTGAAGAAGAAAAGAGACCGAGTGCGCTTTTGTTTTGAGGGAAATCCTCTTACAGTGTTGTTGGCCTGTAGAAACTCTGTGTGTGTGTGTGTGTGTGTGTGTGTGTGTGTGTGTGTGTGTGTGTGTGTGTGTGTGTGTGTGTGTGTGTGTGTGTGTGTGTGTGTGTGTGTGTGTGTGTGTGTGTGTGTGTGTGTGTGTGTGTGTGTGTGTGTGTGTGTGTGTGTGTGTGTGTGTGTGGTCCAAACTAAATGTTCATCAGCACCATGGCTGGGAGTTTCCACACACAACCTGAGCTTTAATCTCATTTTAGCAGTCAAAACAAGTTTGTCAAACTCCTGTAATAACCTGCGATGCTTACACAATATGCATGGCCAGTCATAAGATGTAGTATGACCATGTGTGTGTCTTTCTTGCTGCAAACTAATTTGCAAGTATGCTGTCTTGAATTTCAAGCAGTAAATACACACAAAGCTTATTACCTGCCTGCACAATCTTATTTTACATACTCAATACAAAATTTCTACCTTAATAATTATTAATAAGCAGAAAATTAGGAGCTTATGGCCAGTTTCCACTGAGTGGTACAGTACGGTATGAGTTGGTACGGGTCACCTGTATCAGTCTTGCGTTTCACTGCCAAAAGGGTACCAATTTGGTGGGCGTGGTGTACGACAGAAAGTTTCAGTCAACGTCTTTCTCACTCAAGGAAATGTCAAAGTAAAGCTGCATGGGTAGTTCACATATATGAGAAGCACTTCTCACAAAACCAGATGCTTTATACACATAAATACTTGTGTATAAATGTTCATTACTAACCTTTCTATGAACATGATTTGATTATAACTGCAGATCAATGATGCGCAATGATTTCGCAATGGTGCGAAATAGCCTACTGAAATGCAATTATATAAAATAAATAAAAAAATACAACATATATGAACACATACAGACCCTTACAGTCTCCGATATGTTACCAATTACAGAAAAACTACACACAGACTACATTTAGTCCTTATTTGGCTTCAAAAACAGCACCCAACATACAGTATAGCTCAGTCAGTGCAAACCTCTTATCTGTATCTTTAATCTTACCAGCACATTTAACCTCTGTTAGAAAGTAATTCCGTCATTCCGAGTTTATAATAGTCCAAAAGGTGATGATAATAGTTAAACATGGCAGTTTGTTCATGTTTTAGGTTGCTGAAATAACCATTTGCTCCTTTGTTTTTTCCGGCTTCTCTTTTGTTTTTTTGCGCGTCACTCTTGCGTTTGTTTGTTTTTGAAAGGATCGGATGTCAGAAGCACTTTAATAATCACGCGCACGTTATTATCATCAGCTCAAGAAGTTTATTATTTCAAATATAGACGCGCAGCGAGCGCAAGCGAGAAAGTAAAACCGCTCGTGCTTTAGATGGCCTTGTAAACAACTACAGGGCACAGGGTATATCAGCTCTTCTTCTTGGCTTTGTGGCTGTTCATCAAGATGACGACAAGGTTTGTTTGAGCTCGAGTCGACCATGACTCGTTATTATATGTATATATTATTACAGTGTAATGTCTCAGCTGTGTATTTAAAAATAGAGGTTCCTTTGTTTTCATTCTTCTTGCTTGTTGCACGAGTGAGTGACTTATCTCTGTAAACCAATAGTGTTCAGCTGCGCATCTAGCTCCGCCTTTTTGGTACCCTTTTGTTGTGCTAGATACCCTTCCGAAAGGGTACTCAAAAAGTGGTATGGTACAGTTTGCTTTTAGGTACCTTTTGACAGTGGAAACTGCCATAAAAGCGTACCAAAATTAACCGAACCGTAGTGCACCGTACCACTCAGTGTAAACGGGCCATTATTGAGGCAAAAGTCATAGTTAATGGTTTATTAATAGCCAAAATTGTACCTTAAAATAAAGTGTGACCCATTGGAGGAGCTGATAAACAATAAAGATTAAGAAATTATGTGAATGTGAGAGATTATATACAGTTGAAGGCAAACTAATTAGCCCTCCTGTGAAATTTGATTTCTTTTTCAAACATTTCCAAAGTGGTGTTCAAATAAGAAAAGACATTTTCACAGTATTTCCTATCATTTTTTTTCTTTTAGTTTGGCTGGAATAAAAGCAGTTTTCAAACCTAATTAATCTAGTTAAGCCTTTTAACGGCACTTTATGCTGAATTCTAGCATCTCACTAAATAACTAGTCAAATATTATTTACTGTCATCAAGGCAATGACAAATGAAATTAGTTATTAAAAATTAGTTATTAAAAGTGTTGTTTAAAAATGGGTTGTTAAACACCACATAGTAAACATCTGAAAAAAATTACAATTTAAGAAAAGGGCTAATATTATTATTTTTTAAATTAGATATGGAGTTAACTTGTTAGCAAAGGTTCGGCAGCGGGACCACGTCTCACTTTGCCTCCTTAACTAGTCACCTACTCCCTAAAACTTATTTAGAGCAGACCAGCCTCCAGCATTGTTCTTCTCGTTCTCTTGAACCCACCCTTCCCTCCCTGTATTTCCTTGCTTTTAGTTAACAATCCTTATAACCCTCTCTTCCCTCCTAGGTTAAATCAGGGGTCCAATCACTTACACCAAAATATTACAGAGACGGTATCCCCACTCTGAGCCTCTAGGCATCATCATAGGATGCCCGATCAACCTACCTACCTGTTAACCGTTTATCCTCTTACCTCCCTTCCCCTTCATCCCACCATTCCCTTACCATCCCTGTTATCCCTACATCCCTACAATAAAGGCTAGCTCAGTGTGGCGTGGTCCATTCTGGTGAATCACAGTTTAAAGGGCCACGAAACCCCCCTGTCTCAGCAAGGTGTTTTCACACCTCTAGTTTGGAAAAAGTCAAGAAAGTGGGCGTGTCCAGCTCTGTTTAGGTGGGAGTGTCAGGGGAGGGAAAGAGGGAAGGATTTGCAAATATGGGAGTTTCCGTTTGGGCACGCAGACGCAGGGGAGAAAGACAGTGACTGTTTACATGGACATCAGTAATCAAATTACTTGCCAAATTATTAATTTGTTGACTTTAACTGCAGTTTGACACTTTCACTTTTTATTCAGGAACATTTCCTACATGTCGCCCGTGACAAACGACATATTAACAGCGAGGAACTGCTGGAAGAGTGGTGTTTTATCGGAATGTTTGATACCGCACGGTGAATGGGAGAAAAAAATCCTCGCATTTCTCGGTAACTTAGATGCACTCGGTAGGTAGTGTCGGAAAGCCATGTGTATATAGACTATCCTGTCACAAAATGCGGCAAAAATCCTACACGACAGATACAATAATAAACGCAGCACAATAAAATGCAACACTGACGACCCATGTCTCCAAATTCTTGTTCTTTCAGTTGTTTTGGCAACACAACGTGGCGTCTCTCTGTCGTCTGAACACTGTAACAGGTAAAAGAAGATATCAGATCTCCGAAGCTATCATGCATATTAATGAAGTTGCACCGCATACACAATAGAGCGCGCTGATTGGTTTGAACAAAGTCTTTCTCATGAATTAATGCCGCACACTCAGAGACGTCACGATGTACTCGCAGGTACAGACATTCACTCTCCACGCTGGACTACACGCAAGTATCTAATGACCGTGACACAGCTTCAAAAATTCGTTTCAAACCGGAAGAACGAATTTGTTCAAAATAACGCAAAATTAGAGCAATATATGTGTCCTAATAGTGTTTATAGCAACGTGGGACACATATATGACTGTCAACAGCTCTAAAAATGTGTTTTGGTGTTTCGTGACCCTTTAAATAGATTTTTTCCACCACTACTTAAAATGAGTTGTAACGAGTTCTTCTCTGCTCGCTTCCATGTTGTTTGTGTATTTCTATGGTAATGTGTGGGAAACTACAGGAGCCCAGAGGAGTGGATGTTAGAATGAAAACTGAATTTCATTCAAACAAATCAATCTACAATCTCTACATTGGGGTTAATAAATAATATTGAGCGATACAGCCCTATTTCACTGTATAATAATTCATTTCCTTTCTGCTTATGTTTTTGTTTTACCCCCACTCACACTCTCACACACACTATTGACAATTTACAGTATTCTATAATACATGTCTTTGAACTGAGGGGGAAACTGGGGTTGTATAACCTCATATAGCATTTGTTTACTTACAAGCAACTCACTGTATTTTGGCATGTAGATGTGGTTGAGACAGTCTGCTGAAGTTCAATCTGAGTCCCAGATTTGGTCCCAGACAGGCTGGATGGAGTATTTCAGAAACGTCTGATTTGCACATTGTTTATGTAAACACTGTTACTGTATAGCCATGAGAAATACTCACTAACCATCATCAGAGTGTCAAATGCACAGTGGCATCAATGCATGCTGGATAATGGGGCATAAAATTGATTATCACTCTGAGTGAATTATTAAGATCTGCAGCTGATGGTTTTCATGCAGATATATCAGCACACATTGTGATTGCTTTGCCTTAAAGAAGACAGTTATCACAGGCCTTGTCAAAGCAAACTAATACAAACCACATCAAGTGTAGCTTGACCTTGTTTCCCACGTATGCAGCATCTCTTTGTTACATTGTGGATAAGATAACACAAAATATAACAAAACAATAAGGATTTCCAGAATAGCAGCCATTTTTTGATGTCACATTAAATACAATGAGATACATGACTTTTAACAGCTTTATAGTTTTGAAATGTTTGGTTTTCTCCACTTCTAACTAGTTAGATCATGATTGCTTATGTTTTTCTCCCTTCTTGGGAGTAGCGTGCATTCAAAAGATTTTTGATTCAGTAGTATTTTCTAGGGATGTAACGATTCTCCTGACTCACGATGCGATACGATTCACGATACTAATCTCACGATTCACTGTTTTGTCACAATTTTTTAACAAAATTATTTGAGACAAATTTAAGGTGAAAAAGAGCCCTTTCATTTTTTTCTCAAATGCTTCACATTTTTTTTACAAAATAAAATATTTTCTGCAATAGCTAAATTGGAATTTTAAAACATAATCCAAATAAAAAAAAAGTTTACTTTAAAAAGACTGTTTACTAATGAAGACTATTTTTGCTGTTTTTTGTGATAGTGAAAGCAAAGTAGGTGAGAGAGAGTCAAGAAGATCAGCTCTGACTTTTTTTCTCATTTTTTTATATCAGTAATATTTTAAAGCATAATTTAAAGTGGCTGTTTGGAATATGCTGCTGTATTTCACTGTGCTGCATTTCTGTGTAAAAATATACAAGATAGACGTCTCTGACTTTGTGCATTGTGCTCTAACATCTCCTGCATGAGACAGCATCCCAAAATTGTGATGCTCAAGTTATGCTTAACTTTTGAAAAGTGCCTCAAGACACAGTTTTTTTCCGTCTCACTGCCCTGTGTCTCACATTTTTACATTTGTATGAATGGCCCCTATAGTCATCCTCCTGTGCAACTTCAGGCCTTTTTTGCTCATTATGTTCAGCAAGACTGACCTGGACATGAACTTAGTACAGCTGTGACTCTACATCTCGATAAAAAGAGAATATGTTTAACCTGATATGTTTAATGAATTTATATGCAAACTTTCCACCAGTTTTAAAACAAAACACGACGACGTGCTGAAATCTTCCGAGGTCGTATACAGTATTTAATAAATCCATAGCAACAGACTGTGGTGGGCAAGATATTTCATTTTTCATTATCCCACGAGCAACACTCGGGCTAATCCCTTTGAATCGTGTGACTAGCAACACATCCTTCCTGCTTTGAAGTTTCTGTTAAAAGTGCTTCAATCAAGCCCAGTGCCACAGAGAGTCACAGAACAGCAGGATAATCTGTGTCAGCGGAGGGACATTCTTTCCTACCCAGAATAGAAACCGGTACCATTTTTAATGTTTATTTTAATAGGATTCTTGAGCATACTCCAATTAATCCCTCCAACGGCAGTGACCCCAGGACTGGATTTGTTCTCAGACTGAACTGGAGAGGGTTTTCCTTTCATTTTTGGGAGGTGCAAAGGATAAAAAACTCGCCAAACATTTCAAGAAGCCCTGCCAGTGTCAACCAGTTTCTTGAAGTGTTTTGACTGCGGTTTTGTTTTTATTTCTCAGATCTAGCAGGTAGCAGTCCAATATAGAGCCATTGTGTCTGAATGTAATGGGGCCTGGTGCAGCCATTTCCTCCATTACAGACAAATTGATTTAGCATATTAGAAGCAAGGAGACAACACCAAAGCCATGTTGTACACTTTTCAGACAACAAATAATCAAAACAGGGGAGCTGGGGTACAATTATTATTTCAGCCCTAGAAAATGGACAGTTCATTCTGTCATAATTTCTCACATTCATGGTGTTTCAAACATGTGATGTTCTTTGTTTTTTTTAAGCCAGAAATATATTTTAAAGATTGTTTTTGCCCATTTTATGAAATGCAGCGGTGTCCAGAAAAACACTGCACCTTATTAACCCCTATTAAAGGGATAATTCACCCCAAAATAAAAATGTAATCACTATTTACACACTCTCAAGTGGATTCTAACCTTTATAGGTTTCTTTATTCAGTTGAACACAAATAATATGTTTTGAAGAAAGCTGAAAACTGATTTCTGTAGTAGGAAAAATTAATGTGATCGATGTCTAGGGTTACTAGGACTGTTACAATATCTATTTTTGGTAACACTTTATTTTGATGGTCCATTTGAGTATTAGTAGACTGTCTGCTTAATATCTGTTGATACTGCTCCTAAACAGACATTTAACTGACTATAAGAAACTTTGCAAGTACATGTCAACTTACACTAACCCTAACCCCAATCTAACAGTCTACTTATAATCTAATGAGAATTAGTTGGCATGTAGATGCAATGTAACTTAAATTCAACAAACGGACCATCAAAATAAAGTGTGACTCTATTTTTTGCTGGACGATATATTGCACTCAAATTAATTGTGATAAGCAATATTATTGGCACTTTATAACTTATATCATTAATAAAACAAAAATACACGTTTACAACATAATAATGTAATAATTCAGGTAAACTGTTTCAAAGAACATTTTATTTTTAAGAAAATTTAGACGTTTAAAATTGAAACATCTTAAAACAAATAAATAATAATAAACAGTAGACGTAAACAAAAAAAGTCAAAAGAAGACTTTTGATGCATCTCAGGCACCATTTTTTAAAATAATTAGTCAGAATCAGGCATCTTGCCTTCTTCACCTACACTATCTGCTCCTTCTTGCACTCTGTTTGTGTGTATGTGTGAGCAGCGTGCGTTGGAGATGCTGCATAAGCCCCGCCTTCCACAGAAAGCAGTGCGTTCGACAAAAAACTTAGGTCCCACTTTATTTTGATGGTCTGTTTGTGAATTTAAGTTACATTGCATCTACAGTACATGCCAACTAATTCTCATTAGATTATAAGTAGACTGTTAGGTTGAGGTTAGGGTTAGTGTAAATTGACATGTACTTGCAAAGTTTCTTATAATCAGTTAAATGTCTGTTGAAGGAGCAGTATTAGCAGATATTAAGCAGACAGTCTACTAATACTCAAATGGACCATGAAAATAAAGTGTTACCAAAATTTAGCTTGTTATGTTATGTAGCCTAATCGTCATCATCTTAAATTTCTTTATATAAAATAGCCAATATATATAGGCCTCCAAAATTAACCGCCCTCATTTTCATACATCGTGCAATATGTCAATATATTGACTATCGCAACAGGCCTAATAGTAACAGTTTTCCAGCTTTCTTCAAAATATATCCTTTTGTGTTCAACAGAAGAAAGAAAGTCAAAATGGTTTTGAACAAGTGAAGGCTGAGTAAATGATGACTGAATTTTCACTTTTGAGTGAACTAACCCTTTAAATGAAGTTTAAGATTTTTGTTACTACTGTTTATCCAGGTATTTAAAGTATCGTACATAAAGTGCTCAAAGTTTATTGTGCCAAATAATTAGTAAAATACTCTCTATGAAAAACACTTAATATCAAGGCAATCACTTATTTCAGAAAACAAGTAAATACCCATTTGGAATTTGGTAACTTCATTGCACTGTATTTAAATCATCTTTTACAGCATGTTGTGCTTCATGATTTGTTGGATTGGTTCTCAGACTGACTTGGAGAGTTATTTTCTTTCTTTTTTTGGACAACATTTGCAAAACAATGGTAAATACAGTCTCTAAATAAGGTTAAATACTGATATGGCTTTTATTACACAGTACGATTATTGATAAATTCTCTAACCTTCACTTTGCGTTATTTCAATAATCTTTTGGTGATATATGTATGTAAAATTTCAATAGATTTTTAATTCTCTATTTCATGAACAATTTAAAATAAAAATTTTATGTTCCACAGACTTAAGTAATTCATACATGTTTGGAACAACATGAGGATAAATAAATGATCTTTAAAAATAACTTTTTGGATGGTCCCTAATGAAGTGTCATTTACACAGTGAATGAATCTTTAAAATGATGACAGCTTTTCACTTGAAAAGCATTGCTAGTGCTACAATGCTAGTTCTGCTAATGAAGTAGGCCAATGTGCTGAAGTTTTCAGTTTAGTCCAGCTTTGCCAGCACTTAGTTTGCTTACCTGTGAATGTCAATGTTAAAAGTTTAGAATTAGCATTCACTCAGTGTGAGAAAGCAGACTCATGGTTGCTATAATGCTTGTTTCATCCTAATATACTCAAACAAACACGCTGAGGCCAGAACTACACAGTGTTTGAATGCACACACATATTCAGAAATCGCTGACAGTGTGAATGAACCAAATTCAGACAGTCCCAAGAGACACTTTATGTGTATTTTCCATAATTTCTTTGTGAAATCTGCTTTTTTTTTTTTCTTTGACACCACATTCAGATTTTAATTGGATTTTATTAAATAATCGCCTTCTTCTGCAAGCAAACTGTAATTTAGCTATCTTATGGCTAGTGTTGAACGTCGTATGATGTAAAGGTCTGCAATGAATTCTCAAGGCCATGGAAAGCAGTTTGTATTGACTGGATTGTGTTTCAGTGGTAGCGGCACAGTGGCTCTGATAGAGGAGAGCTTACAGCCAGACTGCAGGAAAGTACATGTGATGCATTTCTACTAATGCACAAGGTTACCTTAGTAAAGTTATGAAAAGAAGATTTCAGACGCATATAAAATCAGGAGACTATCTAGCCCAAGCAGCATTATTTATAACAGCAGCAAATGAATGTGCAGCATTTTACTGTAAATTTAAAGGCTTCATGTTGGGCTGCTGATAAGCCTGTTGGGCTTTATTCTGTGAGAACCAGCTACATATTCATTATCCCTTACATACAAACTTTCTTTACGGATATCTTCTCCACTTATGGTAATTAAAAAGCTATGGTTATTCTGATTGTTAGTTCACCCCCCAAAGAAGGACAATTCTCTCATCATTACTCAACCACAATGAAAACTTGTATTACTTAAATATGTATATACTGATATGCAGAAGAATGATTACGACTAAGAACGATTTAAACAAATGTAACACAGCACCATAAAACCAGTCATATGGGTAATTTCTTTGAAATTGAGATTTATACATCTTAAAAAAGCTGAATGAATAAGCTTTCCATTGATTTGTTAGGACAATTTTTGGCTAAGATACTACTATTTGAAAATCTGGAGCTCCAAAAATCTACTTTAAAGTTGTCCAAATTAAGTCCTTTGTAATGGACATTACTAATCAAAAATTATGTTTTGCTTTATTTACGGTAGGAAATTAACAAAATGTCATCATGAAATATGATCTTTACATCATTCATTCACTCATTTTCTTTTTTGGCTTAGTCCCTTTATTAATCTGGGGTCTCCGCAGCAGAATGAACCGCCAACTTATCCAGCGTCTAGCACATGTTTTATGCAGCGGATGCCCTTCCAGCTGCAACCCATCTCTGGAAAACATCCATACACACTCATTCACACTCATACACTACGGACAATTTAGCCTACCCAATTCAGCTGTACTGCATGTCTTTGGACTGTGGGGGAAACCGGAACACCCGGAGGAAACCCACACGAACGCAAGGAGAACATGCAAACTCTACACAGAAACGGCAACTGACCCAGCCAAGACTGGAACCAGCGAACTTCTTGCAGTGAGGCGACAGCACTACCTACTGCGCCACCGCGTCGCCATCTTTACATAATATTATAGTGATTTTTTTACTCAAACAATGTGTTGTTGTCTTTTCCTGCAAATAAAAAGACTTAAAAAAAAGAAAGACTTACCCATTTAACACTTAAGGTTGTGTGGTCCAGGTTCACAAGTCTTCTTATAAACCCTGCAAAACACTTTTTGTGTTCTATTAAGGTTTAGAAACAACATGCCAGTGAGAAAATGACGAAAGTAAGATGACAACATTTTCATTTTTGTGTGAACTTTTCCAAACCTGTCTCATGGTTTATTTTGTAATTAGGAATATATCAGCAAACACAGATTTGGCGTTTGACTCTTAGTGCTTATGTAACACCAGGAAGTGTCTGTTTTCAGAAAATGTCTGCGTCTGTTCTGTATCAGAATCACACCATGATCATTAGCATAGACAGAACTGTTCTTTGTGTTATGGGCTTGTTAAAGTAACACACACACACACACTTGAACTAATGCAACCATGTTTTGAATCCGACAGTTCTACACAAGAGTCAATATTTTTATGTAAAGTCAGAGTCACAGGACTGACAACTCACAGAAAAAATTCATATTTATGTTTACTTTAGAGAACATATACGGTATGACATATAACAGATACTCTATACATATTTTCTAATTTAACATCTGAAAGACTACTATGGTCCTTTTTAATAAAAAGGGGGTTGTTTGCACAACTAAAGGTGCTAAAAATGTAAATGTTTACCTAAGAATTTAGATTTATGTGCACTTACTGTACAACCATGTAGTCTGACATCGATGTTTTGATTGGTAAGCTGATGCCTATAGACTGTACACACAATACAAATGCACATGACATGGTGGTAGTGTTGCTTATAATTTAAAGGGGAGTATTGTTAGTGAACCCTCATCAAGCTGTTGTTCTTCGCAGAATCGTCCAGCCACTAAAATGCTGATGTTCACACTCTGTTGTCAAAGTCATATGCGTTCAAGTCACATTAATAATCCAGGTGGCATTTTTGCTTGTCATCCTGTCTGACAAAATAGACTGCTCAAGACATTCACATTTACAGCTTCTGCATCTTATGACAAAATCAGGTCAGTAGTACAGTAGCCTCATGCTTCAAGTGAATGAGGAAAACTGCATTGACTGTATCAGTTGATTATGAACTACTACTGTTTTTTCAACATCTTAAATGGACACTTCACCCAAAAAAAGACATTTTGGTAATTATTTACTATGTACACACCCTCAGGTTGTTCCAAAACTGACCACCCAAACCCATAAACTTAACCCTTACTATTTCTCTCCTTATGGTGTCTAAAATGTAAGGTTTTACTATCTTTATTGGAACAATGATAGAAGGGAAAGTCCCCACAATGTAGTTAAAACCATATTATGGTAGTCAGTGGGCACCAGCTAGCATTCAGTCATCCACATTCTTTAAAATATCTTTGTGTATATGTGTGTGTGTGTTCAACAGAAGAAAGAAATACATACAGGGTTGTAACGGATCACGGTTGATCTATGATTTGTACGGATCACAACCCTACAGTTCGGAACACATGTGACCCGTAGATTAATACATTTTTTTTAAACTTGTAGATTAATCCTAAATTTGTAACGATCGCAGAGAGATCACCTCTCGTGTCATTTAGGTTTTTCTGTAAAATATGATGATGGAAGAAGTTGTGGTAGGTTATTCAGGATGTGGTGGTGGGTTTTTTAGGTTATTAAAGGTGTTTTCTGTTACTACTTGATAAGTTTGCATTAATGCATTCAGTAAGCTGCATGATTAATCATTAAAAGATCGGGATCTCAACATCCTCTAAACATAAATTATTCATTCATTCATTTTCTTGTCAGCTTAGTCCCTTTATTAATCTGGGGTCGCCACAGCGGAATGCAACGCCAACTTATCCAGCACATTTTTACGCAGCGGATGCCCTTCCAGCCCCAACCCATCTCTAGAAAACATCCATACACACTCATCCACACTCATACACTACGGACAATTTAGTCCACCCAATTCACCTGTGCCATATGTCTTTGGACTGTGGAGGAAACCGAAGCACCCGTAGGAAACCCACGCGAACACATGCAGAGAGAACATGCAAACTCCACACAGAAACGCCAACTGACCCAGCCGAGGTTCAAACCTGCAATCCAGCAACCTTCTTGCTGTGAGGCGACAGCACTACCTACTGCGCCACTGTGTCGCCAACATAAATTATTAATGACGGTAATTTGCATATGTTTATTAATCCTAAGAGATTGAGTTTTTAGTCTTTTAAGTTAGTTATGAAGTTACAAACAGTCAAATAACACAGAAGTACTGGTATAACAGTTTGGATAAAACCACTGATGTTTAATGTAAAGATTAAAATCACCGTTATATGTATTTAACGTTGCTAAAAAATGAAAGTTGTAGGCAGAAATTACATTATTTAACCTTTTTACTTAATTGAACATTATTTTACTATTTTATATTACTATTTATTTTATTCAGCTGATTATTTCTTCAATTTATTTTTAATAAAATTACAAGTTCTAAGTTCTGTTTGTTAAAACTAAAAGTGTCTTGCAGTACTGTTTTTGTAATAAATGGAAAGCAAATTACATTTGTCTCCTGCCTTTTTTGGCTAATCTAAAAAATGGTCTGATCTGTAACTAAAAAAGCTATAATGTGAAATGTGATCACTAAAATGTGATCCGAACCATGAGATTGGTGATCCGTTACACCACTAATACAGGGTGAGGAAATGATGACAGACTATTAGATTTGGGGTGAACTGTCTCTTTAAAACCAACAGGGATTGTGTCTTTGTGTGGTCTTATTGAACAGGGCCTACCTTTAGATAAAGATGATAATAATAATAGATTAAATGCTAACTTATTTTCACAGTTTATTTAGTGAGCTAATGCAGCAAATATCTTTTATATCAACTTCACATCAGAATGATACTAAAATGTTCCATTTCAGTTGAAAGCAGCAATGTGGTGTTTTCCATTTGGTGCCAGATTTTCATTTTCCTGTAACTGTTGAAAAGAACATTGCTCAAATTCCTGACCATTGTTAAATGTCTTAAATAAGTTTCATTTGATTACAACTTAACATGAATGCAATTTAATGCTGATAATGCTATTATCCTATATAACTAATAGCCACACCCCTTTTTAAAATCATAATATTTAGCCAGCATTTTTATCAGAAGATGAATTGTTTCAAATTAATGGGAACAAAGATAAACAGCCACGATCACATGATGGAAGACACAGGGCTATTGGCTTGTTGTTGCACATCTGGTTGAAGCATATGTTCATTGGTGCACTCACAGACCCTTTAATGTACTGAGAGCAATAAAGACACTCCCATCAGTGTCACTAAAGCTGCTAAGTTTGGTCTGCTCCAGTTCACTGTGAGGTCAATGTTACCCCTCTGATTGTACTAAGAGTACACTGCTCTGAGCGGGATTCAAACCAGTGTCTGTATGGGAGGTAGGTGTTAAAACAAGGATGATAAAGACAGCAGCCTCTCACGTCAGTCTTTTTAGACCAGTGAAGAGACATTTACTTAAAGATCCCTGAAAGCTGGGCTCTTTTCACTAAACCTTACTCCATCTGGGTCACGGCACCGATTCACTAAACCCACACTGAGCAGGGTTAAAACTGGTGTTTTTTGTGGGGGAGCTGGGCACACTAACAAGTACTGATGATCTTATTTCATCTGTCACCAGTGCTTGATCAAAAAACATATTTATTGCTTAGTGTAGATGGTCATGTGGCCAAATGCATAAAAAAAGAACACCTATTCTCTGCCTACAGACCTAAAAAGTGAAAGTTATGGAAGCACACCAAATCAAGATATTCATACTTTACAGGATTGTACCAAAACAGAAATGTTTTATCAAAATTGTAGTTTCTGTCCACATCTTTTTCATTTGCTTACTTTCCTGATTACTCATAAAACACATAGAACCGTGATATGGGTTAGTTCATTCATTGCGTGCATCACACGTGTGTTATGGGCAAAACAAATAAGAGAGAAATGTGAGCAGTTATACACAAGAAATGCATTTGAACATGTTAATATTAGGTGGAAATGGTTATCTCTAGGTAAACCGCTTGTTATTTGATCACTAAAAACATGTTAATATCAGCTAAAAAACTAAAAACAAAACATCTTGGCAAGCTTGGCAGGCAAGCATCACTCATGCATTGCATCAATTTTAAATACAATTACAGTATGGTTAGTCAGTGTGATAATGGGTTAAATCAGAGATGTTCAAACTAGGGCCCGCGGGCCAAAGTTGGCCCTTGGCAACCTTTGATTTGGCCCACCATCCCATATGAGAAGAGAGTGAGAATGAGGGGGAGGGTTGGGGTGAATGCCTTTAGCAGAGATCGTAATTTCTAATTTAACATAACATTTTATAAATTAAAATACAATTAAATTAAATGTAAATGAATCGAATTTTATATATTTTTAAAATATAAATAGTCACTCAGCGGGTCAGTGAGGACAATGCAGAACACATTGGCAAGCAAATCAAGGTAAAAAAAAAACAGGTGCAACTTGCCTAGTGTAACGCCATTCTGTTATAAATGGGATTGTTTTTTTACTGTAATAAGTTCATTATAAAATTTTAAAATATATTCTGCATTAGTTAATATACAGCAATGTTTTCTAGTTATTGTAAATTACTTATGGCAACTTTAATGTAATAAAGTTTGGTATATTTACCTTTGGCCCACCACCCTCAATCAAGACTGGTTTTTGGCCCTTCTTAAGAAAAGGTTTGGGCACACTATGGGTTAAATGATGGTTATGAGGCCTGCGATAACTGAAGCGCCAGTATTCCACACAATTGTTCAAAGAAAGGAAGTAAATATTGTAAAAGCCCTACAGGCTTAGTGACCATAAACTACATAATTGTGTTTTAGTAGTTACCAAACGAGAATTCAATGTTTTTTTGGTCATGCTGCAAAACACTTGCCCACAGGCAAGAACATGATGGTTTCACTAGTTTGTAAGAAACACTGCTTTGCTTTGTAACGCTCATTAATAGGGACATTCTCCGGGTTACCTTGTTTTGAAGTCATTTTTAACAATCTAACTATAACATCATGGAATGGAACATGTTTTACCCACAGTGTCATCAAGGGATCATGCATTCAGTTGTTTACGAATGTGGCTTTTTAGAAAATATAACAGGAGAAAGCTGTGCAACAGTGTCTCTTCAAATGCCTGTTTTAGTACTGAGCTCACAAACCTTTGGTCAAAAATAGCAATTCAATATACATTTTAGGTCATAATAATAGCATTTAAAAATCTAAGTGCGCTCAATCTATGTTAGAAATTTAACAGATTTGTAAAAAATGTTTTAATTGTTTCTTAATGTGAGGAACATTTGAATTATCTGATGAACATTCCTTCACTGTAAAGAACATCTTATTCAGTGGATATAATCCCTGTTTGTTTAAAGTTTACCATACAATAAAAACTATATCCGCACATACTTTGAGCATAACTGTCTTTTCACATGCCCCATTTTAATAGTGAGTTGTTAAACATTTGGTTAAAAGTTGCAATGCAAAATATGTTTCAGGCCATAATAAAAGCATTTAAATGCACTGAAAATCAGAGGGCACTTGGTCTATGTTAGAATGTTTATGTGAATTTTAGTTACTCATATCCTTGCAGATTGAGGCTTGGACGGCTTTCCTCGCAGTCCACAACTGCATTCTATGCTGTTAAAGAGTAAAAATACCACTGGATTCAGATCCCTCACGGAAATGTTGCATACTGCATGTGTTTGATTTAACCACATTGAAAGGATATTGACTATAATATTTACGATTTTGGTGTTTTCTGTGTCTCTTTCTTTGGCTTTCTTGGAAGTCCTAACCACAAATGTTTAATTGCATCGTATTGCATTCCAAACTACTAGATTAAACTTACAGGGATACTTAAATCGCTTTATATTAATTGTTTTTTTAATAAGAATACATTGTAAAAGATCTGGAATCAGTTGCACAATGATCTGTGCAGTATAATCCTGTGCTGTATTTGTCATAACAGTGTAATTGACATTGTTTTGGTCAAAATGGCTTGTTGCCTGGAAATGTTGTCACTAATGAATGATCAGATGTGATAGAGAGAGAGAGAAAAACTCTGCTCAGGGCCACGCTCTTCTAGCATGACTTTTAAATACTACTTTTTAGTAAACTGTGTTAAAGATGTGATGAAGAAAGAATGGACGAATGGCTTATATTTACACTGAGTCCAGACTAAGATTCAGTGGATATAAATAACAGGAGTATGAGCACAATACACACTCTTTTACGTTCTATAATTGTTGACATGCAGCTGCTTGTTAGAATCACATGACCTTGGTTGACCTCTGTTATGATGGTAATAAAATACTAAGCAGCTGGTATGCATGATGCAGGGTCAGTATGTGTTTGACTGTAAGATTTTATTGGTAGTAACATTTAACATTCAACACACAACCTTAGTAATTGGATGATGGGTTCTTTGTGTGTGTGTTTTGGCAGACATCTGCATCATGAAAATTAGACTGATGTTGTTTGGGATGAGAGCGATGCAGACTAAATAGATTTCCTGAAATCCAATATTCCATATCTTAATATGAACATAAACATATTCATTTGCCAGTATACACACACGAGCTGAACCTCTTGGTGCTTGGAGGATCAAAATTTCATGTTAATTTGTAATATGTAATGACTGGTCCCACTTTATATTGTGTCGCTTATACCTGTGAACTTACATGGTAATTAGATGTGTAAGTAGTATGTAACTACAGTGTATGTACACACTGGTACAGAGTATTTACTTGTGTATATTGGTGTAACTACACTCATGTAACAACCAACTGAATAGTATGTGTAAGTACAAATGTGTAACAGGACATTGGTAACAACACTAGGAAAGTACACATCTGTAACAAGAATTATGTAAGTGCATTGTGTAACAACAATATGTACTTGCAGATGTTTTCCCACTTCCACACCTGTTTGCAGATCATGTACTTGTGAACACTGTATGGCAGAACTAATGCTGCATTAGAAGGTTTCACCTTGTGATACAAGTGTACTTACATGGTAACTCCACAGGAACTGTCCACTTAATATAAAGTGTAAAATGGTCACAAATTACTGTTCATACATTCATTCATTTTCTTTTCGGGTTGCAGCTGGAAGGGCATTCACTGTGTAAAACATATGCTGGATAAGTTGGCGGTTCATTCCGCTGTGGCGACCCCAGATTAATAAAGGGACTAGGCCGAAACGAAAATGAATTTTATTTTAAACTTCATATTGTGGACTGTTCCTGTGGAGTTACCATGTAACTACACTGTTATTAAAGTGTTGCATAGAAGATATTTCTACAAGTTACACAGTAATTTGTGACCATTTTACACTTTATATTAAGTGGACAGTTCCTGTGGAGTTACCATGTAAGTACACTGGTATCACAAGGTGAAACCTTCTAATGCAGCATTAGTTCTGCCATACAGTGTTCACAAGTGCATGATCTGCAAACAGGTGTGGAAGTGGGAAAACATCTGCAAGTACATATTGTTGTTACACAATGCACTTACATAATTCTTGTTACAGATGTGTACTTTCCTACTGTTGTTACCAATGTCCTGTTACACATTTGTACTTACACATACTATTCAGTGGGTTGTTACATGAGTGTAGTTACACCAGTAATACAAAAGTAAATACTATGTAAACGTGTGTACATACACTGTAGTTACATACTACTTACACATCTAATTACCATGTAAGTTCACAGGTATAAGCGACACTTAATATAAAGTGGGACCACTTGATTTGTTATTTTACTTCTAATACAATGACATATTAATGTTTTACGCATGTGGTAAGTGTTTAATACCTTTTTTGTGGCATTAAAATGCCCCTATTATGCATTTTAAGCCTGGTTTATACTCGACGAGTACGCTAGTTCGCGCGACGAATCTGACGTCATCGCAGAGTTTGCGGATGTTCGCTTTGGGTCCGCGCGACATCATTTTGGCTGGCGGTGCGCACGCATTTTTTTGAGACTCGAGCGAAGAGTGCACCGCGTTTGGTTTGAGTTGAATATGAACCACTTTGAAATGATTTTATCTGAAACAGTATGACTGTACAGACATTTGATCCGTGATCATAGAGATAACCAGATGATCAATAATCCTTGGCTAGAAATTGCAACAGCCGTGGGAAAGAAGGAACATTTTTGTTAAAAAGTTTGGAAAAACCTGAGGGATAAGTTTGTTAAAACCAAAAGAGGCCATGGTAAAAGTGGAGACCCAGGTACACAATTAGAGAAATATGTTTTTCCACCATTCACAGGTTTTGCACTGATATAAATATATTACAATATTGAATTTAAAACAATTTAATAGTTACAAAACTAAAATTAAGGAACAAATTATTTCTTTGATAACTGGAAAGGAATATTTGAACCTATCAGTTTACAATATACTGATGCCCTGTTTTTCTTGGCTTTATTGGTGTTGATGGTTAGGAATCTTTGGACTATTATTGCCTTTTTAGTATAAGTATAGAACAGAAACTAGCCAGACAGTAATGTGTGAATTGAGCGGGCTAAATTTAAAAAACATCAGTATTTTTTAGTAAGTCTGCTTTTTTTTTTTGCTTTTAATCTTGCCATAATAAAGAATGTATTTGTAGAGCAACCCATGTTCTGTTGTCATTAATATTTTAATAAACTTTAATAGGTAAAACTGTCCGAGATATGAACAAAAGCAAGTGATGCATCAAATTTGATTTCAAAAAATCTTGAATGGTTATAAAGATACGTATGATCATTAAAATAATTTATAAAAACAACACAAATAATTAGTTAAAAAATCGTGAATGATATTAATGATATGACGTAGTTCCGGAAACTTCCTACTTCTCTGTTTATCTGTCTGACTTTACGGTCAGTTACTTTTGACCGCCCCCTGTCGTTTTAAAGAATATCACAACGGCGAACGCGGCAAGTATAAAAGCCTCGTCCGTGTCGCGAGGTGCGCGCGCAGTCAGCTGAGGCGCTCGATGCGGCGCAAGGCGAAGGTATAAATCCAGCTTTAGAAATCACAATTAATGGAGTAAGTAATTTAGCTGTTTGGAAATGTCAAAGGTCTGTAAAGTGTTTATTTGCACAACAAAAGTTATTGTCCCCCAATCAATTCTGAACTGCTGGAACAAGTTACTCAATTAGTTATCATTCTACATAATGTGGATCCATAACAATTTGGTATAATACCAACCTGTGGCAATAATTAGCTGTCTAGAAGATCTACTTTAGCCAACACTCAAAACTATTTTTGCTTCTTCGTTTTGATAGTATTTGATAGCATGACACTGATCAACAAACTCAATTTGATGCTTATACATCAGAATTACACAGGCACTAACTAAGCAAAAACTTACCACTGACAAACGTCCTGCTCAACTTGTTCTTATGGTCAAGTTTGGGGTTGATCGAGTACTTCTTCCACCATTTCATTATAGGACTCACACTTTCATTGAAATAGCAAAATCAATGCTATAATTACTGTCTAGTTTGTACAATGTCTAGATTTCAGGACGCCTCCAGAGCTAAAATTCAGATAGTGCTGACTCATTTAACTGTAATGCGCTGGAAGCAGTAGACCAATCACAACAGACTTAATAAACTTGGGTATATAAGGGTTTAAAAAAAATCAATTGATTCTAGGGCTGCACTATATATCGTTTCAGCATCGATATTGCAACATGTTCATTCCCAATAGTCACATCGCAGAATATGTGCAATGTTGAGTTTTTGATTGTATAATGATTTTAAAAGCATTCCGGTGTAAGAAATTGTACCCTTTATGACCTTAACTATGATTAATTTTATTGAATTATTTTTTATCATTCAGTTACTGCACTTAAATACTCTTAGACTCGGAAAACGGTAAAACACTTTATTTCAATTGTATCTTTTTCTTGATTGTATAGATTGTTATGTATGAAAATACTCACAACACATGCAAATACAGAAATGCACTGCAAATAGCACAGACCACAACGAAAATGTGTCAGCGAACCCAAAAAGGTTTATAGATTGTTTATTGGTTTTTATGGAGATGCAAATAGTAAACATTAATTCAATCAATCTCTGACTATACACGTGCATGAAAATACTCACAACACATGCAAATACTGAAACGCACTGCAAATACCACAGACAACAGTGAAAATGTTTCGGGGGACCCCAAAAATGTTATAGATTTTCTTAGATTATTTTATCAGATTTTTTGGAGATGCACTTCCACTGCAGAATCATCCCAGTTGATCTAACAATATAAATTCTTCCCAGATGGAGATATTAAGTTATATGGTGAAATTGTATTCATATCGCAATATATATCGCGAAATGAAAAAATATCGCAATGTTGCATTTTTCCAATATTGCGGAGCTCTATTTGAGACCCTTTAAGAAGTGTAAAAATGAGAAAATAAATGTGTTTTAACATTGGAGGCATGTAAACCTATCGCAGGAGACCTTGCAAACAAATATAGAAATCTTTAAGGCTCAGAATGTTTTTCACTCACGCCTAATTGCCAGCATTTTTCCGAGACATTTTTTGGCAATCATACTCAAGCGGTTTTCACTGACGATGAGCGAACATGCAAACTTCCCTGCCATTAGATGGAGCTTAATGAAAAACAGAAATAGACCGATACACAAGGTGACGTTCCAAAAACTTTATGCTTCTGACAAGCTTTCATGTTGCACAGAAGTTATCACCCTCACACTATTTCTGGAATTTAGGGTGCCATTTTAGCCCAATTTTTATACCCTTCAATCTCTAACTTCCCTCCATTCGTTCCTTCAGATGTACGTCATACAAGTGTTAAATACTGGTGGAGAGCTGAATGGGTTTGAATAGAAGATGGACAACCCTGTTTCTGGAGATCTACCTTCCTGCAGATTTCAGTCGCAACCCATATCAAACACACCTGCCTGTAATTATCAATTGCTGTTCAGGTCCAAATTAATTGGTTTAGGTGTGTTTGATCAGGGTAGAAGCTAAACTCTGCAGGAAGGTAGATCTCCAGGAACAGGGAACAGCACATCTGTCCTAAACCCTTGAGCACTTGGGTAATATACTGTTGTGACCTCACAATCGTGTTGCATTCTG
Organism: Danio kyathit; assembly: GCA_903798195.1. Lineage (NCBI taxonomy): Eukaryota > Metazoa > Chordata > Actinopteri > Cypriniformes > Danionidae > Danio > Danio kyathit. The sequence continues at coordinate 37,507,472 of LR812537.1, read as the reverse complement.
GGACATATAGGTTATGGAGTGGCCATATGAAGCAGACTCATTCCCTCAGTCAAAATTGATGGATGTCCATGTAAGCCTTGTTAACTAAATGACGTGGAACACACTTCAAAATGGCATTGAGAATTCCTCCAATGGAACAAGTGAAGGTTCATTTGCGAGTGCATGTCTAAAAGTGGACTGGAACGCAGCCCAGGTTATTTTCATATATTGCTCCAAAGTTGTGAAGTTCCTTGCCTGCTCCTATTAGAAATACTCCATCTCTTGAATGTTTTAAGAAATGCCTTAAAATTATTTTTGTGTCGGTTTTTTACGTCATTGATGTTTGTCTTTGGGAAATATGATGTTATGATATACTTTTATATTCCATTTTTTCCTTTATTGTTTCTAATGTAGTAGTATTAATATAAGATTGGCACTTATAAATTTAGAGAACATATTATCATGGCTGCATTGTCCTCTGTCTGTATCCAAGACTTAGTGTGTAATAAGGGAGTAAAACAAGAATCTTAAAATATCATGACGCCTTCAGAATAAACCCTGCTTGCTTCTCAACCCCGCATGCTATTATTAGTAAGTATTGATGAAGCTTTCAGGCAGGGGGGTGGGGGGTGATTACTTGGCACCGTGTTTTTTTTTGTAGAGAAGATTTATAGATGCTTCAAGGGACTTGTAAACCCTGATAGATGCAGAACTCCGTCACAGACAAGAAAATAGGCTTGTCTTTGGCTTCCTAGAGCTAATGATTTGAGGCGTAGAAAACACAGCTCATCATCTCCCGGGACATTGAGAGTCATCAGTATCATCTCATCTACTCGTTTGGTCACAGATTCCTTGAAAACAACATAGGGAGAGTTCAATGAAAGCAGCCCATTGTCAGAACGGGAGATTTGAGTCTGATTTCTGGGGCAGGCCTCTGTTAGTCACGCTAAAACAACTGAATACTGGAGGGTTATATATATAATTCAATAAATAGAAATCAACAAATGACGCACTTGTTGGCAACAGCGAAACAAACGCAAGTCAAGCTAATCTTTAGAGTATTTAGGGTGTATAACATTAACAAATCAGTCTAATTCCTAGGCATTTATAGAAAATTCATGGAAGATTACTCATGGCAAACATGCATTGTTTGGTTATTGCGTACCTGTGAGGAAACATGTGGAAAATAGAAGCTAAAGCAGCTGCAAGCTACATTAACCTTCAATTGGTGTTTATCCCAGATTAAGTCAAATGTTAAAGAGTTCACCCTGCTCTGAAAGCCCCCCAGGCCAACATGACTTTCATTTATAAGTAACTTTAAGTACAGTCTCACTGCGTGGTGGATGTAAATATTTAAAGCATGATTTTATTCTCAAATTGTAAAAAAAAAATAAAAAGTAAATTTTACGTTTTTTTTTCTGGCCCCATAAAATAACGGCCATTAAATTACAAACATTTACCATAAAATAACAGACGTTAAATTACAGACATTTACTGTAAAATAACAGATGATAAATTACAGACATTTACTGTAAAATAACGGATGTTAAATTACAGACATTTACTGTAAAATAACAGATGTTAAATTACAGACATTTACTGTAAAATAACGGATGTTAAATTACAGGCATTTACCGTAAAATAACAGATGTTAAATTACAGGCATTTACCGTAAAATAACGGATGTTAAATTACAGACATTTACCGTAAAATAACGGATGTTAAATTACAGACATTTACCGTAAAATAACGGATGTTAAATTACAGACATTTACCGTAAAATAACGGATGTTAAATTACAGACATTTACCGTAAAATAACGGATGTTAAATTACAGACATTTACCGTAAAATAACGGATGTTAAATTACAGACATTTACTGTAAAATAACGGATGTTAAATTACAGACATTTACCGTAAAATAACAGATGTTAAATTACAGACATTTACCGTAAAATAACGGATGTTAAATTACAGACATTTACCGTAAAATAACAGATGTTAAATTACAGACATTTACTGTAAAATAACAGACGTTAAATTACAGACATTTACCGTAAAATAACAGACGTTAAATTACAGACATTTACCGTAAAATAACAGATGTTAAATTACAGACATTTACTGTAAAATAACAGATGTTAAATAACAGACATTTACCGTAAAATAACAGATGTTAAATTACAGACATTTACCGTAAAATAACAGATGTTAAATTACAGACATTTACCGTAAAATAATGGATGTTAAATTATATACATTTACTGTAAAATAACAGGTGTAAAATTACAGACATTTACTGTAAAAAAACAAACAAACAAACGTTAAATTACAGAAATTTTCTTAAATTAAAATTTCCGGTAAATTTCTGTAATTTACCATCTGTTATTTTACAGTAAATACCTGTAATTTAACAGACGTTATTTTACATTTTTTTCCCGGCACCACAGCTCCTGGAAAAAAAAACCCATAAATAACAGATTTTTTTTTTTTACAGTGTATATTATTTATTGTCATTGCGCAATTTGAACGACATTTTGATTCATTCGATCTATTTTTTGTCATTGAGTGCTTGCTTGCTGCAGTGCGCGGCTTTTTAACCTCTGATCACGCACCACAAGTAGGCTTGTTTATTCAGCTTACCATAGGAATGGCAAGAGCTGGGAACTGATGTCATGTTTATACCAGGTAATAAGATGCGTTTTGGTCGATCGGATCACAGGTAAAACAAGAGAAGCATTCCTGTTCAAATCTGGCATTTAAATGGGGTTAAATTCTTTTGTTCGCTTTCGATCATGGTGTATTGTACTTTTCTGATCATTCAATGTAATACAGCGAAAAAACCTTTAACAATCATGTGCTTTTCTTGTCAACGTTTGTACAGTTAGTACTAAAGCAATAAAAATACTATGAATACATTATGCATTGAGATTTCCTTTGTTTACAACGAGTTCATATTTCATACATGTATATGTTCAAGAATTGTTTTCAGTTTTAGCTCTCATTTCTTGTGTTGAGAGTTCAGGAAACTCCACAAAAAAGGAAGATGTGCATTCATATGAGAAGCAGAGGCTGATATACAGACATCTTTTACCACCACCTGGTGGACGACATGAAACAAAAACAACTAATCAATATAAATAGGAAATAAAATTAGGAAAATTAAAACTGCACAAAACATATACAATAACTTAAGTTAAACATGCATACAGTACACAAGCTAAGGTAATTCAAAATATTAAATACTAAAGTAGTACAGTATATGAAAATGCCACTATTGGTATAAAATAAATGCATTTTTTTATAAACAGAAAAAACTGTTCTCAGTTGAGAATTCAGGACATTATGCTTCTGTAATTTACCATAAAATGGCCCATGCGTCATTTGTTTCCTGTGCATCTAGCCAAACAAAAGTTTCAATATGAAGAAACTCAGTTAGGGTCTGGTGGCGGTTTAAAGGCATTCTCAACCCTCAACTCACACCATGTACCAGATGGTGTCTTTTGGCTTCCCTGATAAATATTAATGGGATTTCTTGAGTTGGACAACAGGCAGTTGGTAGATCTAAATGGCAGACTTGAAAGAAAAATAATTTGATTAAAGAAACAAACAATCCATGAGTTTGTTAATGTAATTATAATAAGTATAAACAGTGATTCTTACATTCACACGCAGTACAAATTTTTACAAAAACATGAAAAGTGGTGAATTTTTGGCATAAAACCAAGAATGGTAAGTTTGCCAGCCAAAATAGTGACTTTTATATTATAATTTTACAGCCATCATTTTGTTCTAACTTCACTCGAGTCTATTCAAGTGCCAAAGTTTGCACTGTGCAGTGAGTGCAAACATCTGATAAACACTTTAATGGTAAATATAATATTGCAGAGTTATGAGCTCTAGCTGATATTTTAAACCTGAAAAAAATAAATAAAACTATTTCAGACTTGAATGTACATTTTATCATTAAAAAAAAACCCTGACCAAAGTTCAATCATTCTTTGTAAAGTGGAATCAAACGAGTTCTCAATCACATTATGGCTTCTGAAATCTTAGAAAATAGCATTTGAGTCATGTACTTGTGTATTTTCCCCATCTTTTTGGAGCTTGAAAATGTAGATCAATCAACATATGGCATTATTCAATTCAATTCAAATCACCTTTATTTGTATAGTGCTTATACAATGTAGATTGTGTCAAAGCAGCTTAACATTCAAGATTATAGTAAATTGAAACAGTCAGTTTGAGAACTGTGAGAACATAGAACTGTGCGTTCACACCGAAGGTGGCGAGAGCGTCAAAGTTTGCTCTGGCCACCCTGTCGACATAGCTGTCTGCCTTCACATTTCCGGTGGCGAGAGCGTCAAAATTTGCTACATTGATCTCATATTTAAAGAAGTTGTTGCAGCATATCAGCAAATCAGTTACATTCCCGCATAAAAACATGCTTTCTAGCGTGAAAATGTTTAATTCATTTAACAATGGAAGATCAAGTTGTTGCACGTGGTGTGGCTTTGCTTCACTTATCCAAAATGTCCATATGTTTGAAATATTGTGAAGCAGCTATATTGTTTTGTATTGTCGTTATAGTTAGCATGAGATTCCCACTTTAAAACAAAAAAAAAAAGCATTAATGCACATCAGTAACTGGTCAGTAACTTTTTTTAATGTATGTCCCTATGAGAAAGCATCGTAAATAATTGTAAATCCGGTGACCATAATAATCAAACCCTTGGGAATAACTGTGGTCGGAAGCAAAGTTCACAGGACTATGTTTTCTGGAATTCTCTCAAGCGGTGGACTTCAACTTTCAGATTGCTTGCCGCCGAACCGCGCCACAGCTCATTACCATAAAAATGACTTGATTTCAACTCTCCTCGACGCCCACACCGGCAAAGACGCACCACGCCACTTCTCGCCACCCGCTTCCATTGAAAATGAATGACTCCCAGCAACCTTGACGCTCTCGCTGCTTTCGGTGTGAACGCACAGTAATACTGTATGCATGGAAAAGAGCAGCATGAACTTTCTTCAGAACACCTTTTGTGGTTTATACGTTTCTAAAAGTTTGAGTGACTCAAATTTCGAGTGTGAGAATAAAAATTCTCACTTTTGGGTAAATGAATGCTTTAAAACAGGGATGTCAAACTCAATTCCTGGAGGGCCGCAGGCCTGCACAGTTTAGTTCCAACCCTAATTCAACACACCTGATTAAACTAATTGAGTCCTTCAGGCTTGTTTGAAACCTACCAGTAAGTGTGTTGAAGCAGGGTTGGAACTAAACTGTGCAGGGCTGCGGTCCTCTAGGAATTGAGTTTGACATCCCTGCTTTAAAAGGTATTGACACTGCAAGCCTGCATGCTAGGTCTGCACCTCTGTGAAAGAAAACACCAACCCACAACAGCAGGTCTCATATTCAATCCAGAGTCTATATTAATCATTCAAAAGGAGAAATTAAAACTAGGCCTAGAGTCATACAAAACATAATCAAAGCATCTTGTCCTCTTTAATTTACTCAATTTCATCACTTTCACTTTTATTCTTACGCACCCAATCATTTGCTAAATCAATCAGCCAATCAGGTAGAGTTCTCTACCTTACAAACATAGAACAATTCAACATTTTCAGTTGGCCAAAAAGCTCCAGATGGGGACCGAATAGCGTTAAACCATTAAAAGTAAGCCAATTTAATGCTCACAGCTTGATGCATCCTGCCCTAAATGTTCAAATAATCATCATAAAGCCCACTAAAATATTTTCACTTTTCAAGTTACTTACACTGATCCTCAATTTTCAGGAACAGCTCTTGAAACACTTTTCAACAGGTGTTTGATTCTAGACACTGAAAGATTCAATCAAATCTATGCTCCTTTTACTATTCATAGTGTGCACTGTGGGTCAAATTGTGAAGCAGATGCCCTTATAGCATGGCGTGAATCCAAGCAGATTTTAGGAGAGGCAGATTAGACAGGCTTCCCCGTCAAGGCAAGTTCAGTTTGTGTACACACAATGGAGGAAAACAGCCAACTTGTTGGGGGACACCACACAGTTAAGATGCTGACAAAAGACAATGCCGAAGGGGAGGAGAGATGAAGAGGGGTGGGAAAGATCAGGGCAGCGGGAGGATTGGTGGCACACAGTAGATCTCATTGTGCCCGACCTGATTATCCTTCACGGGAGACGGCTAGTTGACACCAGTAAGTCTGTGGCCGCAGTAGTGGACAGATATAGTCATGATTCCGATTGGTCTTTGATTATTCAAGCGACATATTCAAACTACAATGATCTCCGCCTGGATCTTTATCTCAAGACAGACATGGTGGTGTTTTTAAGTAAAAATGTTCGGTCCCTGTTGTCAATCTTCAAGAAGAAGGGTGAGTAAAGACTGGAAGATACATCTTTTTATTCAACATTTCTCTTGGTTCTTAAAATACTGTTTACATATAGAGTGCACAATGCAAAATGTATTCATTAAAGTTAATGCATCAAGACTAGACTACTTGAGTTAAACAACTTTGAAAAGTGAACTTGTACTTTTTATGCATGTACTTGTTTCTACAATAGCATAAAAACATTCACTGCTGTACAAACATATCTGGCAGTGCGGTCTTGGAGACAAAGTTCTCTGTATATCTGTCACTTCTGATTATGTGCTATGCTCATAATGACATTTACAGAAACATTGTGTGCCAACCGATAATTATTCCTTAGTTATTCAAAAAGAGCTAGGCTGGGTCTAATAACATTCATACCTTGGGTAACAGGGCAAGGAGCTGTTAAAAGTACACTCAAAGTGCAATCCCCCCAAAAATGTGTTGACTAAAATGCACTTGAAATTTGAGTCTTAACTTTTGAATATTTACTGTAAACAGGTGTATGAGTGTAATGTTTTCGAATGGAGCTGTACTGTGAATAAAACATTATTACTTTTATATGTAGGGGAAATTTGCAAATTGGACTTACATATAGTTTACTTGCCTACAGATTGTGTTTTCAGTCTCTTATATCACAGTGCCAGCAGTCAGCGGCAGGACACCTGACACTCCCAATGGGGTGTACTACACAAGAAGCTTAAAAGTTGATACCCGGTGAGCAGTTAGAAATCTGCATAAATGGCTAAGAGGCTGGGACGGTCTCTTTTAAGGGAAAGTCCTGTCCTAATACACTCATCGATTTTGCAGTGCCTTTTGGAAACATAAAAAGTCCAGTCAGTAGTAGGCAAATGATAGGGGGACCAGAATGAAGCGTCTCACTGTTCCTTTGAGAGCGACCAAGTCCAATGATAGGCCAGCCTCAAGAGTCCCGTTTCTCCACATTACAAAGTTAACAGCTAGCCTCAGTATAAGATTTCTAAAACTACTTAATTATAAAACTACTTAATTATGTTTGTAATACCTTGGATGTTTTAGGAATATGTTTGGAGGATTCATCTCAGTTATTTATATTACAGACAAGGTTGTTTGTTAATTATGAACACTGATTGTAATATTTCAGTTTTAAATGGATGTAAAAAAAAGAAAAAGCAAAGCCCCTGTGCTGCTGACATATGCTGAAGGGGCAGCTATGGAAAGGGTAATCTGGTATTTCAAGGAATTAAAGATCTGAAGAGATTACCTGTTCACAGCTTGAGTTGAACCTTGACTTGGTTGGACACCTAACATCAAAATGTACCACTCACTCCTGTCAATGATCTAACTACGTAGAATTGGCTGCCAAGCTTAGCAAGTGTTGCCAATGGATAAAGAAAGGATGGGCAGAGTAAGAACTTTTAACAGCCAGATATAAAAGCCTTTCATTCACAAAATGGGTATGTAGAAATCACATTCACAAGCTCTGGATGATTGAGTGATCCACAGGACTTTTTGGTACAGAGTTTGCATTTTTCCCTGCTAAGAGTGGTCTGGTTTCTCTCACAGACACAGAAGTGAGTGCATACATGTACTACTGTAAATTGACAGTAAGAGTGTGCATGTGTCCTTGCACTGTGGTTGCACATGTCATTACAACCTCTGTGATTGGTTAAGTCAGGAAGGTCATCCAGTGTAAAACCTTTTCCAAATCCAGCAGAAAGATGATGATTTGCAGATGTTGACCTTTCTGTGCCTTTAGCAAAACTGTCCTGGTTATGCATCAACATCTTGATTTGATTTGTATGAAATTTTTCATACAAAAATTGATGAACTACCTATGATATCATACATCTAGGGTGTTTTAACCTGATCCTGGTAGACCACTGTCCTGAAGAGTCCAACCCTAATAAATCACACCCAAACAGGTAATCATGAGTTTGGATCAACTAGAAACCTACGGGCAAATTTGTTCAATCTGCAGGATGTTGGTCTTCCAGGAGCAGGAATCTGGATCCCTGCATGACATATTGCATGTTAAAGAGAAGGTTTTGGGAAAGAGTGCATCCATTTATACATGCGTACCTTTACCTTCCTTCTGTCTGTCTGTCTGTCTGTCTGTACCAGGTCAGAAGCAGGATGAGCAAAGAAAGCTGACTGTACACTACACGGCTTCCCAGCACTACCAGGAAAATGTGTTCATAGAGGGGAGCAGGTCAAAATATCTGGAGGACCTGCATACAGAGGCCCAAGAGGGACTAAAGATACTACAACAGGAGGGTGAGTGCTACACCCACTTTTTCTATTACACAACACACTGCTCGCAGTCTGGCCTTCTAACATACACTTGTGTTTTCTGATGCACCTCACTCAGTCTTTCTTCCATGCAGAGAACAAAAATGGAGTGGACTTTCAGGATGACCATATTGTGGTAAGCCTTTGAAAATGTAATTTTCCACAAATACAGTACAATATGATAACAAGTAAAATCATAAACAGTCATAAACTTTACTTAAGTTTTTATATTTCATGGGCAGGTTTTAACAAGCCCCTGAAAATGTTTTAATTGTAATTTTGTATTTCTTCGCATTTTAAAGAAGGGTGGAAATAATGTATAAATTTAACCTTTAACGGATGTATTTATACGGTTGAACTCAATGTTTGCACAGCCAGAGGAAGACACAAGCTCAAAGGAAAGGGATGAATCACTTGAGACCGATAGCACTACAGGACACTCCGTCATTTCAGTGTCGACTGCCTCAGCAGTCTCTTCACGTCCAGTGCTTACACGTCAAGGTATACAATGCTGACTTAATAAGAAGTTCTAAAATAAAACATGCTTAGTGGCACTGCCTCCTTTGTTTTTGCCCACTAATTTGTTTTCAGGTTTAACAATTATAGTTTAGGGGGCAACCCAGTGGCGCAGTGGGTAGTGCTGTTGCCTCACAGCAAGAACGTCGCTGGGTCGCAGGTTCGAACCTCGGCTGGGCTGGGTCAGTTGGCGTTTCTGTGTGGAGTTTGCATGTTCTCCCTGGGTTTGCGTGGGTTTCCTCCGGGTGCTCCGGTTTCCCCCACAGTCCAAAGACATGCAGTACAGGTGAATTGGGTAAGCTAAATTGTCCATAGTGTATGAGTGTGAATGTGTGTGTGGAAGTTCCCAGAGATGAGTTGCGGCTGGAAGGGCATCCGCTGCGTAAAATCGTGCTGGATAAGTTGGCGGTTCATTCCGCTGTGGCGACCCCGCAAGGGACAAAGCCGACAAGAAAATGAATGAATGAATTATAGTTTACACCAGTGGTGCTCAACCCTGTACCTGGAGCTCTACCTTCCTGCAGATTTCAGCTCCAACCCTGTTCAATCACACCTGAACTAATGAAATAGGACCCGAACAGTACTTAATAATTACAAGCAGGTGTGTTTGATCAGGGTTGGAGCTGAAATCTGCAGGAAGGTAGATCTCCAGGAACAGGGTTGAGCACCCCTGGTTCACACTGTAGGGCAGTCGCTCAAGTAAGTAATCATAGTGATAGCATTGCAAAGGAAATAATTAAATTTTATATTCCTTTAATAAATAAAAAACAAATGTTTTTTTCCGCTAATATTTAATCTCTGTATGAACTATCACTCTTTAGGTTCTACATTTAAGCCCTTAAACCCTGTTAAACGACTGGATAAGACCAAGAGACGAAGTAGAAGAACAACTATCATGGGAATACCACAGCAAGTTCAAAGAGAACTAGGTATGTATAGCCATTGACATATATTAAGACATCATTGTTTGAACAGAGCATACCTCAAATCAGAAGTGCCAACAAGTATGTAAGACTGTGATTTTTCATAAAATAAAAAGGAACTATAATAATTGCTTATATATTTTTTATACCTTAGATATGGCAAGAGGAACTATGCTGCAGCGGCTTCCAAACAGAGGACATGACAGTGAAGACGATTCATCTGGAACAGTTGTTCTACAAACAATTGATGGAGATCTCCCATCAGTAAATCATGAAGGGGCTCGTGTACAGCTGCAGAACATTGAGGTCCTTCAGGCATCAAGAGATGAAGACTTCCTTTTGAACCACATCCATTCTGTCTATCAAGATGAGTTAAACCGAAAGCTTGGAGTAGGAGCATGCCCTACACAGAGGCCTAAGTCACTTGCTGTGCCAGGGATGACCACTTACTCTTTCCTACAAGAGCCTCAAGGCCCAGTTATGTCTATTTCCCCACAGGCAACATATTTATCCAAGATTATTCCAAATGCAGTTTTGCCTGCTTCAATTGATATCATTGAAATCAATCATGATCACAACCGATGCAGTGCAAGTACAGCTAGCAAGGGTAGTATAGCATCAGCTAGCCCATCTTCTTCACGATCTGGAAGTGGGACAAATCAAGGTCCACCCACTACTAGTCCCAGCAGGAGCAATTCACAATCATCTGAGACTATAGTCTCCAGTTCATCCACAATCTCCTCAAAAGGAAAGTGTCTACCAACATTTGATGCTGACAGCGCCAAAGACATTTCAGTTTTAATCCCAAAGGACAGGAGCGTTTCAAGCTCAAGCAGTCGGAAAAGTTCTGAGGGGAAAGGTACAGATCACAGACTGAACCCCAGGGAGTGTGGTGATGCAGGGGACAATGTCAGAAACAGCCATTCGTTCTCCCGTAGTCTCTCTATAATGAAGACAAAATTACCACCAGCACCACCTCAAAGAACCTACTCACTGCATCATGAAAAAATTAAGCTGAGACAGAGGGAGCAGGCAGACATACAAGATCTTAAAGACGTGGCACCAATTAATGGGCAAACAAACAGAGATCTCAGCAGTACAAAAGAAAATCATCAGTTCACCAAAAATGAGAAGAGTTCAGTCCATTCTTTAGAGCTTAGTTCAGACTTCCACACAACTGTGAAATCTAGTCCACTTAGTACTGATCAAGTTTTCACTGGAAGGCATGCCAGATCAGGTAACTCATCCCCACAGAAAACTGGAGAATGTGGTGAAAACAATTTTGATAGGACTTTGTCTCCTTCAAGTGGCTACTCAAGCCAAAGTGGGACACCTACGCATTCCCCTAAAGAGGTCAGTCCCTCCTCACCTGGAAAGAGAAGAGTAAAGCCTTCAAAACCTGAGAGAGTATGTGCAAAGACTTCACCGGTGGTTTCAGTGTCTTCATCACTAACATCTCTGTCTTCAGTCATATCAGATACAGCACATCAGGACATTCAAACCAATACCACTTTATCGGAACCACTCAAATTCTCCCCTCCACTTACAACAGTGAAAAACAAAGTTACACCTACACACCAAACTATTGCTCTTAGAACACTATTCAACATTCCCCCACCACCCAAGGTAAAAGCACCATCTCCCCCACCCCCTGAAACCTGGGTTCACAATAAACAGACACTTCAACTATTATGTGGCCCAGGTCCAAACGTCCATAAGCTGGAGTCATTAATAGGTAAAACTCAAAACACAAATTCAATCCAAATCAATGAACAAATTATTCCAAAGACACAGACAACAGAAGAAACTAAGACTGGGATCCAACTGGAGAACAAAGTTGTAATAGAGCCAACTAAATCTGCATCACCACAAGTGCATAAACAAATGAAGGTAGAACCTCCAGATTTAAGGCATACAGAAAAGTCCACTTTACATAATGAATTAAAAGGTCCAGAAACGCTTGCAAAGGTCAACCAGATCCCTCACGCACAAGATGAGAAAACGGTAGAGGACCAAAAGGACAGATGGTGTCAAACACTTGCTACAACAAATGTACCATCTATCATAGTTGATCAAAGCATGCTGTCACAAACAAACTCTAAAGAAAACACAAAAGCTGCAACTGTGAGCAGCAATGAGAACCAAAGAAACTGCATTGTTACCGACATCGTGAATCGTAAATCAGTGCAAACACTTAGTATAGAAGTACCTGAGGTCAATGGTGTTTCTCCACCTCCTTCTCCACCTCCGGAACACCACCCTCCTCCCCCACCTATTAAAAAGATGTCAGACATCTCAGTGTCTATACCACCATCCGAAAAGGAGGAACAAAAGCAAGAGAAAGAGGAACAAGTTACTTTCCCAGAGTCTTCTTGGCCTCCACCTCCACCACCAATGGAAGAGTCAACTGAATTGATGTTTGAGGAACAAGATGAGCTTGACTTCCCCCCACCGCCTCCTTCATTCATACATGAACCTATGTCAGAGATATCTGACAATTGCAATGAAGAGTCATGTGAAGAGGAGGTCAGTATAAAATTATTGTCAACGAATGTCTCAGATATGGACAGTAGTCCAGAACAAGACTCAGAAAGGCATACCATTCTGCCAAAAAGAATTGTACAAAACAGTGTGGAGGTCAGACAACAAGACAAGTCTTCTGACAGTGTATCAGAATTTTTGGAGGACCAAGCTGAAATAGAAAACACAAATGCAGCCTCTACTTTAATATCCAGTCATTTACCAAATGAGAACTCGCATGAAAAGGAAACGCTGATTTCCACTACCATCCCACTTGCACCTCCTCTTCCTGTAGAAGAACAATCTACGATTAACTTCCAAAAGCAACTGAGCTTCGTAGGTAAAGACAACAGGAGCAAAGAACTTCTCTGTCGACACAAAAGCACACCTATTCCAAAGGAAGATGCCAACATTCCACTCGTCACACCTTCTTTACTCCAGATGGTGCGACTCAGATCTGTAAATGTTGGTGAAGACCAAGTAAACAACAATTCCAAACCAAGTACTGAACCTACAGCAATTGAGGATCATAGTATTTCTAGTCAAGTAACACCACAGAAGCCTATTCGCAGATCCCTAACTTTGAAGTCCAACTCACCTGCCAAGTCGTCCTCTGCTTCATCCGCAGTCCCATCCATGCGTCTTCAGGAGGCCATACGTATGAAGACTGCAGCAATGTCCTCCAATGGAGTACCTGCAATGCTAAATCTACGCTCATCTTCAGGTAGCAGTACAACTTCACCCATGCAATCTCCTAAATTACCAGACGGATGTGATTTACTAATGTCCCCTGCATCTACAGCCAGTTTCATATTCTCCAAAAGCACAAAAAGAGTTGTGATTGAAACACCTACTTCTGAGATCCAAGCAAGCCTCAAACAGAGTCTTGCAGCTGAGATAATGCAGGTTTCCGACCAAGCCAAGACGATGATTACAAATGGAACAAAAAGGCCAATTAAGGTGCCACCACCTGTTGCTAAGAAACCAGTGCATGGAAGCAATCCTCCAAACAAGATGGAAAATGCAACACAGGATAAGACGGAGATCTTGACAAATAAGCAAATAATGAGGGTTGATGTTAATGGGCAAAGTGATCAAGTGCATCCTGCTGGCCAGCGAGCACAATCATTAGGGAGCCAGGAACAAGCAAGTAAGAAAGCATTCGCAAAGAAAATGTCAATTTGTGCATGAAATAAAGAATGAACCCATGTAAATGATCATAATTACTTTTCTTTTCAGGAAGTACGGAGACCTCATGTTGAAGAGACATGATAAGATGAGTTTTGATTGAACTGCTAGTAAAAAGAAAAGGACAAAGCAAGTGATGAAAGCCCAAGTAAGGTCTTAATCAAGAATTCATGGTTACCACCACCGTCTTAAAAGCCTTAGCCTGAAAATGGCCTTCAAATGTATGCAAAAAGCTTTTATTCCCCAAAACATGTTTTATAAATTAGCTTTATTACAGCTTTCAAGTATTTTTTTAAAAGAGCTTCTCTGCTCTGGGAGGAGTTGCATTTAGTTTATAATCAACTTATTAAAGCAAATGACTGCAAGACTGACATCTAGTGGTCACTGTTAGTAGTAATCACTGCTTGGCGCAAAGAAGTCAAACCCTGTATCATATTTTTTTGATATATCCAAGTATGTCCAAGCACAGAGATTGATTTAAGCTTTTAATGAAAGTTGATGATACTAACAATTGTGAAAGTTTTAGTGCTACTGCAATCAACTCAAATATGTAATTATACATGTACAGAACCTTCTGTTATCTTTATGAATTCTGCAGTACGCTAACCATGGCTGAAATGTATACATAAAACAATCTACATATTTACTACTTTTCTTTAGATTAAAGCACTTTGTAAGCTAGATGCTGCATTTATGTTGGAACCAGCAAAAAAAAAAAAAGGTAAGAGTATTGACTGATGGTCCCTCTGAAATTGATGTAAAATGTATATATACAAAAACTTTAGTAGCTTTATGAATGGAAGTGCTGCACTGTTTTAAAATGAAATATGCATTAAAGATATTTATAGATTTACCCCGTTTCCTTTTTAATCGTGTTCTAAACATCAATGACTTAACCATACAATCGTTACATATATAAATATCTTTATATGTTTGTATGATAAATGCAGCTATTAATATTAACAGATGAGGCTGCATTTACACAACAGATCTTGATGATCAATTCCAATTCTGTGACTGTATCTGATTTTTTTGATGACCTGCTTACATCATCTTTTAACAGTGACTCGTATCCGATTGTCTGCATTTACACTGCAAGAGTGGGCGCTGACTGACAGCTGATAATTAAAAACTTTTCTCCATTTCTGTATTTAATCTGTTCTAAGGGTTTCATTTTTTTTTATTCCTTTGACGTTGTTTTACTATAGTTTATGATAGAAAATCTCTTTTGGCCATCTTTTAATCTAGGCCTTTTTAAACCAGTAGGCACCCTAATGTAATGCCCATGTCAGGATTTATGCAGGTGATGTATGCAACAGTTTTATATAGTTTGTATTAGTTACGTGGCAAATGTTGCTCTCTCTCTCTATTGTTAACATGCTTAAAAACTTGTGCTACATGACAATATAAAAGCTTTATTAGTCCTCGTGTATGAGATTTAAGGTTTTGGACTCTGTTCTGAAACTGTTCTTCGCTGTTCTGAAATGAAAGTGTCAGTGTTGACGTCGTTTGGCGTTTTATATACTCAAGAGGCATGGCTCCCATAGACAGGTGAAAATCCTATCTACCTGTATACACTGCAGGCATGAGGACACAGATCCGATTCATATCGGATAAATTTCTACATATGAACAAGGCCTGAATCTGATTTAAGTACATCAGAATCCATGTGATTTTTTCCTGCTTACACGTACATGGGAGAAAAAAATCAGAATTGAGTCACTTGAATCATGCCGTGTAAATGCAGCCTTTGTTTTCTGATAAAGCTACCATTTCAGCACAGAAAAATACACAAGGTGTTGTTCCCTTAATCTTTAACCTTAATGTCTAAATGATCACTTTTTTTTTTTTTTTTTAATCGGCTCCCAAAATTGTATTTTCTGGTTAAAATGAAACAGAAACCAGATAATAACAGAAAAATAAAAGGCATCTCTATAATAACTTCCATCAAGACATACAGAAATCAGTTATGAATCATCCTTTATTTGAGTGAGTCTGGTTAACATTAGATCTGAATGTTACAGTATTTGAAATTCTAGCTGTTTTCTGTGAACAACTAATCAAAATATTTACCATAACATTTTATTGTTTATATACTGTAGATTGTCCCACATCTGAACCGTTTCCATTTATAGGGAAATAATAGTTTGTACATTGTCACACTGGTCATTGTAAGCAATGATCAATTTCTAGACGTGGCACCACAGGAAAACCTGAGTTTGAAGACATCTCCTACAAGATTCTCCATATATCGCTAATGCAAATGAGCATATTTACTGCAGTAGTTTATGCGTAAATCATCTTGGACGGCATTACATGCAATGTAAAGCACAGACAATACCCATATGTAATCTTCTGCAGTAACTGTGAACTATCAGTTCATTCACAGGGTAAAATTAAATGAGGACATTAGAAGCCATTTGCTTTTCAGTTAATCGGTTTTGATGCCTATGATGAGTGATATACCTGACACAGTGTAGATGTCGTGTGGTTTACGGTTGTCATGAAAGCTCTCCCGCTGAAGCTTGAGAAAATAGTCTAGATATTCTAGCTAATATTTCCACCTTTAAGTGTTTTGCAGGTGATCTGTCCAAGTTTGGTCATCAGATTTTGCTCTTTCCATTGTGCAGCAAACTCGCCGGAGATCTTCAGATCCACCTGAAGAGATCAGACAAATAAACTTAAAACCGGGAAGACTAAACAATACCTTAAAAGCAGCTATGTGTAGAATTCAGAAACTATTATTATTAGCGACACCAGTGGACATTAAATGAACAGCTGGAAATATTTTTTCAGTGACGTACTGATAACAAACTGATAAAAATCTGTCTACAAATGTTCATAGACAACCTAGGAAGTTGGGGAAGGTCTCCTATTTTAAAAGTTTTGTTAGCCATTTTTCCCTAATGACAATAGAAAAGTGATTAGTACATGAACATTTGGTCACCTGTTACTTTAATATACCATTCACATTATTAATAAGCCTTTAACTAATACTATTAGCTATAACTACTAATTAGCTGTTTTTTAATAGTTAGTAAGATAGTAATTGGGTGTATGTATTGGGTAGGAATAAAAATCATATTTTAAAAGAATTAACAAACAGTTAATATCTTAATATTAGGCAGTAGTTAATAGTGTGAATTGTTATTTAAACTAAAGTGTTAAAGACAATTCTTACATATAGTCCCTTGATATAAGTACAAAAAATTATAAGACAGACAAAACAAACACCACATACCTGTAACTTCTCAAAGACCTTTTTCTTTGGTTTCAATTCATCGTCTGGTTTGCCAGATTCATAGCCCTCTACATAAACACGATCTCCGGCTGCAGATCCTTCTGGTGGATCCAAAGGCTCCACTTTCCTGGGCTCTCCTTCACTAAAGGTCAAAAAAATGTAGAAAGATCAATAAAAAAAAAAAAGACTTTTACTATGAAAATCTGTGAATGAATTAGAGTGTATCGCAATGTTTGGTGTTCTACTAACATTGAAGCACAGAGCACCATTGCTTGAGATTCAATCCCCTCATCTTCTGGGGCTTTAAGTTGCAGAGCAGCACAACGAGTCGGTCCTGAAGCTGTTCCTCTGTGATATAAGCCACCAGTCCACTCACTACAGTCCGCGGCTGTTCTTCACCCACATCAATCTTCTCTAAATATAGAGAGTCTGCATCTGGATGCTAACAGATCGAGACACAGAGATCTTTTAAACACCTTCTTATAGGATTGTCAAAAGCATCTACTTTAGATACAAAAAATGTTTTTGATAGCATTCCCACTAGTATTTGAGGACTTTTGAGCAAGTTCTTAAACACAGCAGATTGGCCATTGATCATGTGCTCAACAGATATGACTGTGATTGCCTCTGAAGGCCATCGATTTACCACTCTTCACAAAGCTCAACCACAGAAGCATGAAATATTTAAAAACCACGTCTAGGAGCTGAACAGGGTTCCAACTTTAAGCCAAATTCCATATTCCCTTACAATAAAGCTAAATTTGCCATGACACCTAATGATGATAAAAACAGACTGCTCTTGCGCTTATATATCAATAATACAATATTAAAATGTTGATTTTCCCAGAATTAATTTCCCATGACTTTAATAGCCACTATGAGAATAACAAGTTAATTTACCTCAGATTAACAAACAAATAAAAAAAAGAGGTATTAGCTGTTTGTTTGGCTGTGAAGTACTCCCTGTCATTATACTTAGCTTCTGTCTTCTACTTTGTCAACACCCAGTCTTTGAATTGGTCATTTTGAAGCCAATTTTTTTTTTAATTATTATATTATCCTGATATGTTATCCTTAGTTAACAGATACAATCTGGTGACTGCATTTGACTGAAGTGACTGCCAGTTGATGAGCAAAAAGCAATAAAATGGAGTTAAAATATTACCCTTGTAAAAGACGTCAAACAAAGAGAAAGTACAAAAAAGGTCTATTGATAAACGGCAAACTTTAAAACAAATTGATGAAAGACAAACAAAAATCCCTGATATTCCATGACTTGAAAATTCTATGATATTCCAGAAATTCCATTACCTGTGGGAACCCTTGCTCAAATATAAGTGGATAACTTATATATCTGCTCAATGACAGATTAGCTAATAGATGTGGCTTTCAAATGTAAAATGACCTTCAGAGCTAATCACAGTCATATCTGTTGAGCACATGAACAAAAAAAAAGAAAAAACAATCGGCAGTGTTTAAGAATGTGCTCCAATTTCAGCTGTAAATGAATGTTATTAAAATTTCAGTATCAATCAAGTCGATACTTTCGACAACTCTACCCTCAAAGAAGTTAAAATCCTCATACAATGATTGTAGTTTCTACCTTTTCTACACTGATGACTTTGCCCACTCTGATGTCCAATCTGGATGGGATGACCTCATCGTCATCTGTGGTTTGTTTAGGGTTACCCTTAGCTCCTCCTTCTGTGAAATGATGACAATCAAATCAAACCTTGAAACTCTAGTCTAACCTTTTAAAATGTTTTTTAGACATGCATTTTCACTCACTGTTTTTAGATGGGTCTGGGTAAGCAGATGATGTCAGTTTTTTCAACTCAGGGCTCTCAAACTTCTTCCTGATAGGGTCCAACAGTTTGTTAAGAGTCAATTCTACTGAAGCCTTCAGGTCCCCAGGATGAATTTGCTGCAGGTAAGAAGCATAAGTCAGCATACGCTTCAATTGTTTTTTTTAAACACACACTTCCAGTTTGGAGTAATAAATGAAGTAATTAATGTTTTGAAAAGACGCCTCTTGCTCTCCAAGATTAATTTAAAATCAAAAAACAGAAATTGTGCCAAATTATTATATTATTTAATAGTACACGGTTATACATATTTTCAGCAGCCATTATTCCTGTCTTCAGTGTCATGTCATATCCTTTTCAAATCATTCTAATGTGCTAATTTGATGCTCAATAAACTTTGATACACTACTATATTCCAAATCTGGATAAAATAATAATAATCATAACTAGAATAAATTTGTCAAACTTCCCATGAAAGACATATGTAACATCACAGATCACATTTTGTTTTCCTTTTTACGAATCCAATAATACTGAAATATATGCATCACCTTTTCTACATAAATACTATGCACCCCAACCGTTTTCAACATTAATTAAAACAATTAATGGTAACTATTAAAAAATAGATAAATTATATATTAAAAATACCCTTGCACCAAATAAAAATATTCAAATCATTTCTGAAGGATCATGTGACACTTCCTATATTACTGTTTTTGTTTGGTTTTGGAGAGCACAGGAGATTTATTTTACAAGCCAATACAACTTAAAATTACAAATCTCAGGTTTATGACATTTGTAAAGTATAAAACACTGTTCAGATACTGTACCTCTGCAGCAAAGTCCTTCTCCACTTCCTCAAAATCTGTGTAGACTTTGTCACCTCCAAACTTTGGATCTCTTTTAATCACAAACTCTGTAAACGAAACGCATCATTAAGCAATTAAATAGACATTTTCATTGTCTGAAAATTCTTTTTTTTTCCTCACAGGCTCACCTGAGTGCAGAGGGAAAAGCACGTGTTTGACGAAAGACAGAACTCCATTATTCTCCACATTTCCAGGCTCACAGAACGCCTTCTTTAGCTTCTTCTTCACATCTTGGTTCTTGTCTAGCAGGTCAATCTTGGATTCCTGATGTTACACAAGAAATTTACATTATACATTATTAAATTAATTATTCGTTTTATGATATTCATGAAAGATGTTGTAGGTGCCTCCGTACCTCCTCTGAGGAGCTCATTTTGCTCCCAGTCAGTCCTGGAACCATTGGGTTCATCAAGTGGCTACGTTTGGTGTATCCAAGCGAAGGCAGGTACTGCAAAACAAGTCAACTTGACTATAATTCACACTAAACACACATCGACCAAGCACACACACACGCCAAATCAAACCAGTGACTCTCAACTCGAAGTCAGTTGAAGTCAGAATTATTAGCCCCCCTTTGAATTTTCTTTTCTTTTTTAAATATTTCCCAAATTATGTTAAACAGAGCAAGGAAATTTTCACAGTATGTCTGATAATATTTTTTTCTTTTAAAGAAAGTCTTATTTGTTTTATTTCGGCTAGAATAAAAGCAGTTTTAAATTTTTTAAAAGCCATTTTAAGGTCAAAATTATTAGCCCCTTTAAGCTATATTTTTTTGATAGTCTACAGAACAAACCATCGTTATACAATAACTTGCCTAATTAACCTAGTTAAGCCTTTAAATGCCACTTTAAGCTGTATAGAAGTGTCTTGAGAAATATCTAGTAAAATATTATTTAATGTCATCATGGCAAAGATAAAAGAAATCAGTTAATAGAAATGAGTTATTAAAACTATTATGTTTAGAAATGTGTTGAAAAAAATCTTCTCTCCATTAAACAGAAACTGGAGAAAAAAAATAAACGGGGCAGATAATTCAGGGGGGCTAATAATTCTGACTTCAACTGTATATACTGTTCAGAATCATAGGAACATTATATCGTTTTTAAGACCATAATTCATATCCTTTATTCAGTAAAAATGATCACATTTCTGACATTGTTATTGCTAAGAACTTCAGAAAAGTGCAAAGACAAATTTCAAGAAAATGTTATATGAACGTATAGTAAACCGAGCAAAGGCAAACACAAATGTAAGTGTAAAACTCTGTGAGTGATCTATAGGTTGTTTTCAATCATGTGGTTCTGGTGATGTGCGAAATTCAGACGGAGGACAGGAAGTAAAAAACTGAATGGGAGACATAAAGGAAAGTTCGTATTTTTGCGATTTATACCATATTTCAAAGGAGATATAAATAGAAAATAACCACATATGTTGGGCATGATCCTTATATCATGAAGAGGGCCGAGCTTTCAACTGAACTAAAATATCATCGATGCGGTATATACTGTAAAAGCTATTACGTTACATGAAAAATACTGTAGTAAATACTACAGTGTTTGGAAGCATACTACAGATAATTACTTGAATTAAACTGTAGTAGTAATTATATTGTTACTGTGGTACAACACAACTGTAATAATAAACAAATTATTCAATAGGCTTCAGTTTTCTATGCTATAATCATAATTCACCACAGTTTACACTAAAGCTACTGTATTTATTAGTTTATCAGTTTACTATGCTACAGTATTCTGTAGCATTCACTAACAAAGAGTTGTACACATTATACACTTTACTATGTGGTTAAAAAACAGGTTTATTATAAATTACTATAGTTTTTCCCCATGCGGATATCTTCCAGACATCACGAAATAACAGATGAAAGCATACAAAAGTGTGGACACACAGTCTACATTACTATTTATTTATTTATTTTTGTAAGGGGGAAAGTGCTCCACAATAATAACCATCTAGTTTTGTTGCAAGGGTGGCATATCTTTTTTGTTCTGTCGATGAACTTAACATCAACAAACATTCACCACTGCTGCACATATAAACGCAAACGTTATGGTTCTTTATTCCACCAAAATGGATTATTGCAAAACAAGATGGAGATTTGATTGCAGCGATTACATGGCAGGGTGTGTTATTTATATTGTTCTGGATTTTGTATAAGTGTGTTGGTGGTTGTATCTGATTTTTATATAACACATTAACATATTTATACACATGGCTAGATCTGTACATAATCTTTATTAGTGCTGTCAAACGAATTATTGCGTTAAAAAAAAAGTTTGTACACATGAATGTATTGAATAAATGTTGATTATATGCTGCCTTTTGGTTTTTCAGTCAGTTTCTTGAACTTCTCCCTATTATGAGTAAGTCCATAAACACTGTTCGGCATTTCTTATCTTGGCCGATTTAAACATTTATAAACAACACAAAACAGCAGTATTTTGATGTTCTGATAGCGATTCCTATGCAGAAGAAACACTTCCTGCCCTCCATCCGAGTCTCGCACGTCATCATTGATACCATGTGAAAACAACCTATTGACAAAGTATAAATGAATGTATACTAATGCCGCTAATTTCCATGATGACAAACATCTTATAAAGGAGCAGTACAAATAACGTTGCAAATAAGCAGAGCTGGTGATAATCAAGTGCATGTTACCAACTGACAGCGCAGATGTGAGATGGGTAAATATATGCTTTTTTAAGGGTTAAATGATTTTGAAATAAATATCTGTGAATCTGTACACTACAAAGGTAATGCTTGTATGTAATTTATTGTTTAGAAAAGCTCTTCAGTATTAGTAAATCTTATCATACGATTTACAAATGCTCTCCTATTCATTTAGCATCTGAAATGAAAACTCATAATAATGGATGTGTGATGTCTATGCATTTTTATGGGTTTTTTTTTTTTACTTCATGCCTTTAAATCCAAAAAAGGGTTTGAACTGGAGCAAGCTTTTAGTAAATCTGGCCCATTGCATATTTGAAGTACAGGCACAAAATATGATCATAATATATATAAATGTACCTTCTCTGCTAATGTGAAGATCTTCCTCTGGTCCACACCACCAAACTGAGCATCTACTTTTAGGTATTCCTCATCCAGTGCCTGATGGAAATGAAAAACACAGTGTATGGAAAAAGCAGCAAATTAAAATACTGACAATTAAAGGATGAATTAATTCTAACATCATTTAGGTTTAATTACATGAACAGTACTTAAAAGTACTAAAAGCAGAGTAAATTCGAGAAATATTTTTCACAAGTCAAGTAATCTTAATTTTATCTTAAAGCTGAATATTCAGTATCATTACTTCAAGTTTCAGCATTTCATTTATGTTACTTCAAATTACAAATCAATTGTTTTGTTGAAACTTTAATGCTTATTTTCAAGATTTCAAAGAAAACTTTCCAGAAGTGTAAATAAAGCAAGAAAAAATATATATAAGCTCTAAAAATAATAACAATAATTTTAAAAGACTTAAAAAAGAACAAAGAAATTTATTAAAAAGATGTTTTAATCCCTCAGTAGGCCACAAAGACTGGAAAACCCCAATGTGCATACCTGTAGTCCAGGATACAGCAGACCACTGAGAAGAGGATGCTCAACCTGTTTGACCACCTCAGCCCCTGCTTTCTTTGCATCATGTTCAGTGACCATGGAAGACAGTCGGTAAACATCCAGTGTGTATTCCCTATAACAAACCAACCATGACATTTACATTTATCCTTCTAAACAAAGTTTAACAACCACAAACAAACATTCTATGTGTGTAGTTAAAATCCAGTGAATAAACTTGAAATATCCATAAAATAAATTCTTCGACAATCATCATCCGGCTACCTGCTGAGCTGATAATCTGTGCCTTTGACAAATTTGAGTTTGTCAAGAGGAACTCCAATGCTCTCCAACATGGCCTTGATGACCTGCTCATAATACTTCACCCGGAGCTCCAGCAGCTCCCATGGAGCCTTCATGTTATCCAGATAAGCATGGAGATCAGCAAAGAGGATGGTCACCTTGAGAACAAAAGGACAAATAGGTAAGAGAGGGTCAAAGATGTGACGTCACATAGTAACTTAGTCACGTGACCTTTACAAACAATTTCACACACATAAAAGCATAATTAAAGGATAGTTCAAAAACAAATTAAAATTCTGTCATCATTTACTCATCCACCATTGGTTCCAAACCTGTTTGAGTTTCTTTCTTCTTTTGAAAACAAAGGACGATATCTTTGGAAACTGACGACCACTGATTTTTTACCTACTGTTTATGTTAATAACTACTGGTTTCCAATACTCTTCAAATAAAATAATGGTGTATTCAACAAAAACAGCAACCAATAAACACCAGGTTCCCATTACCCATTATTATAAAAACCACCTAGCACTGTGATCCAAAAACAAGGGGAAAAAGAAAACTGTATTAGCGTAAATCTGTATTGTTTTTATGGTTAAAAACATCCATTCATTTCTGACCCATAAACAGCAATGCTCAGATTCATATTAAAGCAATTCAAAATTATTTTAAAAAGACACACAAGTGCCTAAATGCTCATTCAGAACCAATACATAGTGCCAAATACAAACCTCACAGCCCGCCTTCAAGAAGTCAGCAATTTTTGACATTGGGACAAAGTAAGCAACATGGGGTTTGCCTGTGGTCGCTGTTCCCCAGTAAACCTTCAGTTCCCGCTCCTTCAGGATCTCCTTCAACCTCTCCTCACCAAGAACCTCCTGAGAAAACATTGAGGTAAAGCTGGTTTTATATTCACACATTAATTCAGTGACATGCTCCCTATATTGTTTACCATGGTACTTTGAATATTCAGTCTGAAATCACATGTAAGAATGACTTCAAAACAACATTAGCACTATTTAATTGACTGTGAACAATGCTGTAAGTTACTTTGATAGCAGTAGGCTACTAATATGATTTCAATATTTAGAATTTGCAAAGAATACTTTTCAGAAATGATATTATTAAGGAGAAAGTGTGAATGTGTGAATATGAAAACCAACTTCACCTCATTTGAGAAAACAGTTTAAAGTGACAGCTGGTGTACTCAAATGAAGATGAAACAGAAACTACTTTAAAAATATATATTTCCGTATATTATTTTAATAACATACTTCAAATTTTAACTATGTTTTGACCTCATAGCTAACAGAAAAGAACATGTTTGTCACCTGAAGGTTTCTGGTGATGAGCTGGAACTTTTCATCGGGACTCAGTTGCTCTCCCATGATGTCTGCTGCTTCTGTACAAATAGGTAATTTGGGTTTATATGTCAAGTAATAGACATAAACTGAACTGTGATTCCGATAGAAACTATGTGTCACGATTGTTATTTTTACGATCAGTCATCTATCCTTTAGAAACAGTGACGTCTGTGATGAATGAATCGCTAAGCTATCTATAATACAGTCAAACGAGTAATAGAAACACTGCAGAGCGAAAAATGTGGCGGTATAAATTTGAGTATTATGTTTATAAATCGTCGGTGATAATAACTATAACAGAAATTTGATGTTCATAATAAAATACATTAAATCTCACCGGCGGTCGCTGAGAAACGTGTGTGCCGGTGACAGGCTGTTCCGGTTGAAGATTTCATCACGTGTTTCAAAATAAAAGCCACATCGAATATAAAAGTTTAATTAAACTTCAGTTAAAATTGTATACACATATTTTTAAAAATATATAATTATTTATTATTGAATAAATGCACTTAAATACGTATTATATAGCAGCTTTTAAAATATTTTGCCTTGTAATGACAGTATTGCATCAGCTCTGAACATCGAGCAATCATCAGCAGGAGGAGTAATCGAGGGACGATCACTAAGCTGCTGTCGAATTGTCTCCTGCAGGAGGCGCCCCAACTCTAAGGTAACTTCTTTTTATATTGCTTATTAATATTTAATAAACGTATTGGTTGATGCTGACAGACACAGTACCAGTCTTCGTTCTCTTTCAAAATTAATATTGTCAAAATGACAAGAGGCTCTAGTTTGTTGTCGTCGCCGGTAACCTCCTAAATTATCATATCTTTCCCGCTCAAACAGGTTTGTATAACGCCATTTACGTTTACGAATATAAAATGTTATTTTATGTCGTTATATAAAAACTGAATGTGTACTATACACCATCTATTACTATGCCAAATAATCGAAATAAACATATATGCCAAACAATAAATGAATCATTACCGTAGTAATAATAATAATACAAGCTTATCTGTCTAAACTAGATAGATAGATAGATAGATAGATAGATAGATAGATAGATAGATAGATAGATAGATAGATAGATAGATAGATAGATAGATAGATAGAACTAATTTATTCATGTTATTTCTTGTTTTGAAATTGCATAGGAGGCATATTAGAAAAACACAATGATCTTTCAGTATCAATTACCATTTATTAACGACCATTTCCATTGTTTCTTTTAAATAACTACACACACATACATTTAGGATTCCATCCAAAAAATATATAAAATCTATGTACAACCATCAGCACATTTATTATTTACAATAACTGTATTTTTGATATCAGAATGTGGAAATCTTGACAGATCACAACAAACTGGTGTTAATGAGAGCAATCGAAATGTCACAGATGCATCAATACAAAACGGACATGTTAGAAAACAGTATTAATTAGAAACATGCAAAAAACTGCACTGATGAAAGTCCAATGTGCATCATATGTACATATGTATAACATACAACACTCGTATATACACAAATGTTATTTACAAGTAATTCCATTTTCCCCCAAAAGATAGAAAATGAAAACAGGTTTATGTACATATTTCACAGCATGTACACATTTGTAGGGAACACTTGGCATTCAGATCTTTGACACTTAGTTACAAGCTGAGAACCAACATTAATACTATACAATAATAAAAGCACTAGACTAGACGGAGAATCAAAACGAACAGACCAGAAATCAAATTAATTTAACACCTAAACAAACAGTAGTGTCACCTGTAAACACACTGCTTGGCTTTTCCATAGGAATTAATGGCATATTAGATATAATTCAGCAGTGACAACTCTACCCTAATTGCCCTTATTGTATGAGACAGAGGCCCTTAAACAAGATAAGTTAAGGAAGATGAGAGAAAAAGACAATCAAATCAACATATGATTTAAAAGAAAAGTAATAAATACTTAAATAATCTTCTTTACCTCTCACCAGAAGGAATAATCATACATTTCTAGCCCACACATTCTGATGGCGTTCATCTAATTGAAAGCCTCAGCAGTACTTTAGTGGATATTGATCGATCTAATCTGAAGGTGTTGAGGGATCAAATTTGTACACTTTTCCCTCTGCACATCCCTCTGTATGCCCCACGAAGATGAAAAGGAAAGTAATACAAGAAGAAAAAGGTGATAACTTTGTGTGCAATACTACAGTTTGATGTAATCAAACCCCACTTGGGTGTCATGGTTTCAAGTTTGCTCATTCAGTTAGAAGCACAAAAGCATTTATAAATATTGAATTACATACAAACATTACCTATGTAGTGTACAGTTCACAGATATTCCTTCCAAAATGTACTTTTCAATCACAATTGAAAAGGATTTTTGGTTTTAGCACCTAAAAACCTTTGTAAATGTTTCAAGTTTCATCTAAAAGGAAGATATGTCCCACCTCATCATTTTCTTAGTGCAGTATATAGATGTGTGCTTATCAAAAGCTGGCTTTTTTTGTTTTTAACCAGTGAGCAGCACAAATACTGGCGACACACACAAGCCGACTCCATAATAGCTCTTGTAACTGGAAATGGCAAGGCACATTGAGCTTGAGCTGGCACAGGCTACGTTTCCAGTTGATCCATATTTGAGATGATGCTGGAAGCTTTCAGCCACAGGGTTCAGAGTATTCACTCTGGTTTGTTCCAGCTCTGTTGGTCCAACTCAAATGGCACAATGTCCCGTCCAGGGTTTTTGGTGCTATTAAACCACATTGAGCTCAGTGGAGTCGGTTTCTGAATCCATCTCGTTTTCTCTGTAAAAGAGCCACACGGGTCAGAGTTAGGCAAAATTAATGAAATCACAGCCGCCGCAAAAAAACAAGAATGCTACTAATCAGATTTAGATGTTTGAAAGTGCCATGTTAATTTACAGTTTTGAGAATGTTGAGCAGGCTCAAGTTAAGCAAGACATGTGACTGGAAGCCCAACATATACTTTTTTCTACAGTAAAAACTAGTATATACAGTTGAACACGCAGCATAGCACAGGTACTTATGCACATTACAAACATTCGTCTTCATCTAAAAAGTAATGGGCACCGATAATTTCTTAGTACTCCTTTATTTGAAACGTGCAAATATCTTTTAATCCTGTGCAACTCACACTTATCAAAAGTATGGCTATTATTTTCGCTGTTACACAGCAAAAGCCGCTGAGTAAAATGAACTTATTTAAAGAGGGACCAAATACTCTTTGAACTAAGGACAAACGGGTTGGTAAGATGTAAAGTTGCTGTTTGTGGAGTTGCTTATTGATCGAGTTGATCCTCTGCTGAGATTTGAGAGATTCAATGTATTATATTTCAACTGATTTCATCTAAGGCTGTGACTCTGAAGTCAGTTGTAGTTTTGTGTTTCTGCTTATTAACAGCAGGTGTTCATCGTCAGTGCTCAATCATCACCTAATTAAGCCTTTCATTGTCTCATAAACTTGAGTAACTTTAACTCAATTAGAGAGGGTTCAAAACTATCTAAACGGAGTAAATTTTACAGGAGGATTCTTCTGTGTACTAGTTCATTGTTGTTCTAGAACTGTTGCATAAATTAATATCACATTTGCATTCATGCTATTTTAAGACAAAATTGAGTTGCTGGCATGTGTGGCATAACGGATCTTTTTCACATTTCCGTGTTTCTCAGCAGTGGAAGTTATGGCATAGTTGGGTTTACATAGAGAAATGAATGTGAAAGTACCGCAAGTACATTTTCACATTCCAATCTGATCAAATAACTAAAATGAAAACTATAGTGTTTTCAGGACTTTCAGAAAAAATAGTTTGAGACTGATAACGGCAGCCAGAAGAGAGAACAATGTTAAATTTACTGTCTTGCCCATAGATGCTGCATTACAAACACCTCGCATAAGCAGTAATTTGTTTTTTTCTTTTGTAATTTGATGCAAGGAGGATATAATACATTGTATAGCGTTATAAATGTACATAAGTTCTTTTCTATCTAAACATGAAAAACTTTTAAGGATTTAAGATGCTGATGATCATTAAATAAGTCTTCATCATACAATTCAAATATGAGACAAAAACTAATAGTAGGCATTTTTGCTCTAATATCTTAAATTGTAGGAGCATATAAATAGATTAGTGAAGCAAAGTCCTGCATCGCATTTATGACGAATCAACTGTTTGAAATGTAAGATTCTGGGTACAATTTGGGCTTCAGAAAATCAGTAGGTGCTTTTACCTTTGTTCATTAAGCAGTTTGCGGTTGCCTTGTCGCTTTTCCTCATTGATGGGATAGGAGATGAATATTAGCAGTCCGATAATGATCAGGACTATGGGAGCAGCGGACACCAGAATTTTCAAGGTTAACTTGACTTCAGCGGGTTGCGTGCAACCTCTCGTCACATAGCCGGCGAAACTGTTTCAAAGAGCAAGAAACAAAAGATTAGCACGTTAAATCCAGCCTCGTGACTGATCAATGAATCTCACATGAAACACTGTTCTGCATGGTCACGGTCTACACACCCGAAAGACCCATAAGAAAAGTTCTAATCGCATTATATCTGCAGTTCAGGAGGCCAGACTGATTCTCATACAGTAGAACACAAATCCAGGCTTAGTGGATCATGCAGACTATAATCCAACGTTAAAAGACCTCATTGACTTGTGAATTAAAGTACATAATTTTACAATACAATACGCGAGAATGAGAATAAATATTTTGATTTTTTTTTCTTCTCAAACAAAACAAGTTGGCTGGTGCCACCCTTATAGTTAGTAGTGTAAACTTACTCAAGACTAAGAGTCGAGACCCCCAAAGAAACTCCAGATGCAAACTTGGTGAAGAACACATAGAAGGAGTAGAAGATGGCTTCATGGCCTTGAGAGTCAGGATTTTGGACTTTAAAATCATCTACAACATCGGGAAGCATCGACCTGAGCACGTAGGAAAACACACATGAATACAAGTGCGTCAAATTTGGAAGCGCACATTTTATTTGTTGTTGTTGTTGAATATTTACCATGGCAAGAGGAAAGCTGCTGCCACACTGACTCCAGCAGCAAACGACGCAATGTATGTCACAGCAAGACTGCTTGGCACCAACACTACAGAGATCAGGAAAGGCACCACAGACTGCAAAGAGAATATAAAACATCAGTAACTGGAATCAAAAACAGTGTTTAGATGACAGACGCTGATGGTCAGTTTAACTGAAAGTTTGAATGTGTGCCACTGCCAATACTTACTGTAGTCCCAATATACACTGCAGTCTTCTTGCCAAATTTCGTGAGGAACCATTGCCAAAATGGGATAGCAAGTGTGGCGGAGAGCTGAAATAGAGGAAATTAAAATAGAACAGGCTCAATGAGAAATGCTGTAAGAGTGTGAAGGATAAAAAGGGCACTTTTCTTGGAAAGTTCTATACAGGTTGACACAACAACATTTAAAGGGATAGTTCACCCAAAAGTTATTCATTCTGTCATCTACTCAGCCTCAACTTCAGTTTCTACTTGAGTTTCTTTCTTCTGTTAAACATAAAAGATGACATTTTGAAGAATGCTGGAAACTGATAGGTATATTTTTCCCTAGTATGAAGGTCAGTGTATCAATAGTGAAGTATGAATATCCTCTTTTGTGTTCAACAGAAAAAGGAAACTCGAATGTTTGAAACCACATAGTAATAGTGGGTAAATTTTCATTTGGGGCGAACTACACCTTTAACCTGGAAAAAGATATAACCACTTTGAAATTAAAGTATTTGACAATACAACAAGCACAACAGTTACAACCTGAACTAATGTCATTACAAAGGTCAAACTATCTGAAAGAAAATCATCAGAATCATAATAACTTTTTTTCAAATAACGTTAACGCAAATTTCTCACACATTTAAATTTTATTTATATGTGCCATTTTTGAGAATCAAAGCCATGACCTCAATCTTAAAGTGCCATGCTCTGTTTTTGTACTGTTCTATCTTTCTAGATTTAGGATAGATAAGGCACGCACGCAATTCACTGACCAAGATTTGGTTTCAAAATCAGTATCTGTATAAACGCTGACTGCCAACAAGAATGCCAACACACCTTCCTGACAAGAATAATAGAATGTTGGCTTGGTGTCATATTTTCAATGTCTGAAAACATTCTATTCATTACATCTCCCTCAGGATTACTGTAGTCAGACAGAGAGTATTGGGTTTACATGACAACAATAATCCTCTCTATATGAACATGAATTCCATATGGAATGTGGTTTTAAACACTCAGAACAAGGACAAAAGAACATGAACTTGTTCATCTCGTTTTTTCAACAACTTCTGCTCTTCCTCAAACAATAATCTGGTTGCCAGTACTCTGCATACTGACAACCTTTCTACACTGAAGCACTCAATAACAGTCTTTAAGCATTGAAAAAGCGCAATCAAAATGCTTTACTCACCATAATGACGAGCAAGATGTTTTGGAAGTCATTTCTGAAGCCCAGGTTGTAGATGCAAAACAGAGCAAAGTTTCCTTCCAGAAGCTGCAAGAAATGTTCATAAACATAAGCTCCATAGTAAGGAAACATTTGGAAAAGCTAACAAATAAAGTGTTGGCCAATGGCAACAGTGCTGCTCATGCATGGCGGTTGCAGTTTGAGCAACCTAACAGCTGGTTGTGACCACAGATCAACCTAAATTATTTGCATGAGGACTTACCATAAAGGCCAGAGAGGTGAAGAGGAAGCCCATGACCAGCTTGGCATATGGACCGTGACCCATTACCATACAAATACCCTGGAAAAATGACATGGGCTCAGTCCTTACCCTGCATGTGTCTATCAAAAAGAAGAGAAAGTCAAGATGA
Source organism: Danio kyathit (assembly GCA_903798195.1). Taxonomy (NCBI): domain Eukaryota; kingdom Metazoa; phylum Chordata; class Actinopteri; order Cypriniformes; family Danionidae; genus Danio; species Danio kyathit. Next base: position 37,475,677 of record LR812537.1, on the reverse strand, counting down.
GATGGAAATATGGCACTAGATCAAACAAATGGCAATTAAAAGTTGGTACAACAAATGCAATGAGTACTATGGCAAACAAGCTTGTTGGTTATTCCTGCCAATTTTTAGGTGATAACCTACTGAAAACAAAAGGGAACTTGTGCACGCTGATCGTCAAAACAACTTGCAGAGTTGCGTTACAAGAAAACCACAAAAAAAAAGTTGGTTAATTACTTGTTCTCTTTCATTTCTATGCCTTTAGCATTATGAATCCACAAATGTGGCATGATAATGAAACAAGACTGTGCTTGCCTTTCACCACTACAGTCTCACAGTAGAGACTTTCAGCTGAATAGGTCCAAAATAAAGTATACCAAAGTTGTATAGGCCAATAATGACCTTCTTTTACCACAAGCTCCATTTAGACAGCTCTCTCTCTGTACTGTGAAAGCTAATAACCCTGCTAAGCTTCTTCCCTGGCATTTCCCTGGGACCACCTGAGCTCTGCTGAAGGGCCAACTACTGATTCAAAGTAACCCGAGCAGTGTGGAAAAGCCCAGAGCACATCTGCAAAAACCCCATGAGACTGATAAGCAGTGTTACACATTCACCACCAAAACGGCAGGTTTGGTTGGGGCAAACTGAAGGAACCACTTCCCCTTTAAAAAAAAAAAAAATTATGCTACTTACTAGTCAGGTTTGAGGTAGTATTATGATGAGGACTGCTGTTTAGACATTTTAATGGACCAAATATGTTCTGCGCAGGATGAGTTGTCAATTTTTTGGCCACTTTGTGTAAATTTTACATTAAAAAAAAAAAAAAGTTTAATCTGGTTATCTTTTAGCCTACTATAGGGCATTATAGATGTGGACTAACGCTTGATCTACACTAGCATTTCAAAAGTTTGAGGCCAATAAAATTAGGTTTGTGTCAATACTTTTATTCATCATGGAAAGTGATGGAAAACATTCAGAATTGTAAAAAAATATTTCATTTAAAGATATATTTGAAATGGGTTTCCATAAAAAATATTTGTACACCAAATCACTTTTTTTTAGAAATATTTCTGAAGGTTGAAGAATTACTGTATTTATCGAGAAAGAATTGTTAAATATTTAAGTGTCATCCTCCAAATGCAGAGAAATATTTAGTCTTTGTTATAGTACCAGCACTTACCCTTTTGTTCTTTTACACCAAGGAAAAGGACCACAGCACAGACAACATAGATGGCGCAGATGACACCAGATGCGATCATGTAAGCATTTCTCTGTGGAAACCATAAGATACCAACCATTTAATAATAATGACAAAAACAAACCTTCATTTTAACATACTGTCTTTAAAAAAAGCCTTACCAGGTCCTGCAGTGAAACATGAGGCTCAGTGATGTTAACGTCAGGAGCCACCTCCCAACCTGTGGAGTTCAGGTTAATCTCATTGCTGATACAGGGAGCATTGGCCATTCCCACAATCTGACCCTGAATAGCAGTGCCAATGAGTGTGCCCAAAACCTCAACAGTCATTCCTGAGGTAAGAGATAAGGGGTTAGCCATGCAAACACAATTAGCTGTCACAGAGAACACAACTAGCCGTAGATGCTATAAAACTTACGGTAAGCTGTAGCCGAATCCCTCTCTTTCTGTTCAGTGCTGATGAACATTGTAAGAGCAGAATATGGCACGTGGAAGCACTGTTTTTTAAGAAATAGAAAGGTTAGGAAATTTTCTCAAAGCCAAATAAGCAACAACTTATGATGTTGTAAATATGATAACTCACTGTCTGTAAAGTTTGGAAGCAGCAGTAGAAGATTAGATACCAGACAACTTTTCCTTGGTCAACAGAGGGCACGTACCAGATGAGGAAATAGCAAAGTACAGCAAATGGAGTAGACAAAACAATCCTGCATAAAATAAAGAGATGACATTAGTGGAATCATGATTAGCATGTTTGGGAAACAGAAAACACATAGTTGAGGTGTGTTAAGTGTTACAGCACATCATGTGCCAAGTATGCCATATCCATGTCATATTTCTATTATAAAAGCCAAGATGTCATCATAAGTTTCCCAACATATTGAGTCACAAACAAATTGACTAGATCACTTCCTGTCTTTGTTCAGAAACCCGCACGACTCTTAGGTGGCTAATGCGGATGCTGAAGTGGAAATACAGCGTCTGCTCTTTTCTGCCATCTCTGTACAAGGAAATTTGATTTCAGTCATACTTAGTCATTGAACTGAAAGGCATTTTTTTCCTGGTATAGTGATTTTTCTCGTGAGCACGAAGCCTGAGCTTTATTGACTTTATGGAGAAAGTGTAGCCTCACTTGGCAGTTTTCTGTAGAGTATACCTTCACAGAATCAGAGTTCACAGTACTCCCCTGATTGACTCAGAATATCAATGTTTGTATTCACTTTCCTTTAGCCTCACACCCCTCTCCACCCCCTTGCTGTTTATTTATTAAACATTTTGGCTAATTCCATGATGCTTTCAGCTACCAATAAGACTGCAGTACTCAAAAGTGTAGCATTGCCCATCTTTAAAGCCATTTTCAAGATTTTTTTACCCAAAATATATGTTTTCATGTTCCACATGGACCTTCAGATTTAAAAACTCTAAAATGATTTTTAATTCATCCAAAAAAAAAATGATCATACTACTTTGTTCAGAATGAAACATCACAAATATTTCAAGCTCTATAAAAAGAAAACGATCAATTATAATTGCAGCATGATCTAACAATGTAAAAAATAATTCATTAAGATTTTCAATGAGCACTACATTTATTACTGCATTTATTTATTTATTGTTAAAATAGCTAATGACAATACAGATGTTCAATTACAACATTCACAGGCAGAATTTGCCAATATTGTGTAATGCTGAAATATTAACCATGGATAGTACATGTTTTTTATATTAGTTAACCAATGTAATTTACTTTTTAACTTAATTAACACTACAATTAACATAACAAAGAATGCATGTTTACAACAAGCTTAGATTAAATGATGGACTTTGCCTGCACTAAACAAATATGAGTGTAAACGAGCCTAACAGGTAAAGGTAGGACTGAGTTTCTTGGAGCAAAGGCTATTCAAGTGCATCTGAAATCACTGACAAAGACATCCTGGTAAAACTAAAAACAACAAAACTCTAAATCTTTGTCATCAGTAATGACCAACAACCCATATTTTAGTTCATTTTGTAAGAACATGATACTATTATACAATATATTTAAAAATCAAATAAATATTTGTCTATACAAGCCTAAATGTAGGACTGCATTGATGAATAGAGGGTAATTTGAATGCATTGAAATCACTTACACTTATGAAGAAATCTAAACTAAATACTGTAATGACAGAGCTGTATTGTACTATAGTTTAACTTACAAGTATAATAACTATAAACAATTAGTTATATCAGTTTGCATTAAACATGTCATTGTAAAGACTTAACTGAACATATGTTTAAGTGAACCTTTAGCAAAAAGGTGCTACTATTTAGGAGTTCGAAACAGCAACTAAATCTCACTCTACCCGCAAGACCAAGCCATTTGAACTAAAATAACCCCACCGATGAGCGTGCCGCCTTTAGACTTGAGGCTTTGCTTGGTCTGCCTTCCCCTCATTCTGATTGGATAACAGAGATGGTGTGTTGTGGGTTGGACCACTCATGCTGCAACCAATTTGCATATTTCTCCCAACCCCCATGGCATGTGGCACAAAAAAGGAATGTCTTCCTTTTGAGCGCTCAACGCAGGACAAATGCCATGTTATGCATGCCACTGCTGAATTACAGATAACTCAATCTACACTTCACGAGTCGCTTTAAGGCAGAAAATATTCCACGGATTAAGGCAGATCAAAGATGATCTTGGCCTTTCTCAATCTTAACATCTGTAGAAAATCATTTGGGGTTTATAAGGGAATCGTGTTTAAATATTGACTTTTATAGTTACGTAGTATGCACTTTCACTACTGATAAATCTTTGTAATGAAATGCCCTTCAGGACTATGATCATAACTCACATGACTATTAATAATATGTGTGATCAAGTACAGAGAAAATTCAATTATACAGGCTTGTGGTCTATGATTCTCCAAGGGGATACTTGAGGGAGAAAAAAAAGTTCCCTTTAATTCTCACATGTACTGACAACTACACCAACAATCCCATGTGACATCCCAGAACAAACCTGGCGTTCACTAGGGATCTCCTAATGGATCCCGCCTGAGAGAATAAAATCGTCTTGCACATATTCAATGTCATTGAATTGAGCTTAATAGGGCATAACTTTCTCACCAGCTTCTTACCAGGTTCCTTCACATGCCCTGTGTCCAGTTAGAAAGGAGTCACACATTTCCTTCACCCCACCCCCAGTTCCCAGCACTTCCTCTGACTGGTATTCCACTTATTCATACAAATGAGAGACCTCCTACTTCTGAAGACTTAAGAAAGCATGGTCGCCAAAACACTCTTTAAATGCACAACCATATGACATATAAAACTAAAGTAAACCTGCTTTTTCAGAGCTTTAAATTGGCTATTTGCTTCATTTGTCAGTACAAATCATTTTCACTCCAGTGTAAGTCTAACAAAGCTTCTACCAACTGGTTATTGTATAGAAATCCACAGAACAGACACCTCTGCTGCCGCGGGCATCACTGTCATTATAGAGAATGCATGAGTGAGCGTATGGGTTAAGGGTCATTAGTTTCAAAGTTGAGTTTTTTCCTCATTTTTGTGCTCCTCCAGTCAAATGGCATTTGAGGACTTCAAAAAAAGTTGATCGGCAACTTCAGGGGGACAAATAATAACATAAAACTTAGTTAAAAGCATCCTCAAGGCTCAATTTGATCTACCTCAATATATGCAATTTAAACTAAAGATGATTTTGAAGTTGTAAATAAAACAAAGTTGAGTAGGTTTCACAGGTTTCTTCTTCAAATTTCATGTTTGATTCGATGCTTTGCTTACCAATTGTTTGTATTATCAATTTCAGAAGCAAATTAAGTGAAATAGTTTCAATTCCAAATAATTATTTATCATAACAAGTACAACAAAATATTAGCAAAACCAGAGAAGCCATTCAACAGACCAAATTATACGCAAATGTTCCTTGTTGTCAGGACACTGATTGTCACTGGTTTATTCATGCGTGTGATGTAGAATCAAATCAGATTGGCTGATGAAAATGCAAATTGCCCAAAGGCAGTGCTTCTGTAGTGTATTCAGTCCTTCGACCCCCCCATGTGTCCCTTCACTTAGAAACATCACCAGACATACTTGGCTCTCCCACTTAAAGTCTCTACACCTCCTGACATTTCACAACGATGGAGAAATAGGTCAGAAGACAAAGCAAGTGACTGACCAGAGAGATTCATTTGGGATGTATTTTAAATTCAACAGAAGAGGTCGTTTGAGAGTAGAATTGTGAAACTGCAATTTTCCTAAGAAGGGCAAAGCAGTTACTACAGGCAACATGCTCCTTAAACAGGACAATTCTGAGTCTTGTTCAATGAGTCTGAAAAATGGCTCTGAACATCTGGACAACAAAGCATAGGAGAATTTAAGGACATACCAAGGCATCATTCGTCCAAATCTTGTCCATGGAGTCCGACTGACAAGAAATCCCACTGTAGGGTCTGTGACGGCATCCCATGCTCGACCCACAAACAAGATGATGGAGGCATAAAATGGGTCCAACTATCAAGAAAAGAAAAAACATTATATCATTGTTTTATTGAAAACACATCATTGGGTGGGATTTTTCAAAACCCTATTTAGCATTAGAATGGACTGATAACAAACAGATGACAAATTAATATTAAATATTAATTATTTTTGCTTTATTAAAGGGGAAAAAATAGAAATCGCTATTACCATACATGGTTGGGAGAAAATCAATCTATTTTGGTCATAAAGAAAGATATGCACCGCTACATATCAGGTAAAGATATGACTTCCCACAATAAACCTATGCATTAACAACAGTCTAAAGGGCTAGGCAGCATTTAAACTACAACAAAGTTTTACACCGAGCTCATGGTGCCCAGTGACCTTGAAACGCACGAGATCATAAGTCACATGACAAGCAAATGGAGTTACTCCTTTGAAACGGCTTTACTTACAGTACAACACAATTACAAAACTGCTGGAGGAAATGTTGCACAGACCAAGTGCTTCATGCTGACATTGTGCATTGTAGGAATAACTGTTAATTATGGGATTAGACACATTAGCAGAATACACACTGGGAACCTGTCTTCTGTAGTCAGTGGTTACATGATAAACACTGAAGGCTATTAGAACAATCCTATTCAGACTCTTTAATCTGGCCAATAAGCCTGCCAAGACTACAGTAGCCCCAAAAGTTAATGGCACCAAAGACCTTTGCAAAAACGATTCATTTTCCAGTACAATTCCCCCTTTGTGACTGTACTTGTCGTCTCAGACTATGCGAGTAGGGGGTGTAAAGAAACCCACTGCCCCCTGAGGATCACAATCATATTCTACATTCTACAAGTGAACTTGATCTTCTGTTACGAGGCACTTTCCATGAATTCAATGTACGAGAAAGGGCCTGGCTTTTACATTTAAAAAAAAAAAAAGGGTTAGGCAAGGCAGGTCAAGTTCAGAAAATGTTGATCTTCAACCTACATATTTTGTTTCTGCCCTATTATTACTGCTTGACAAATGCAAACACACTCGTGAGAAAATACAATGACATCAACTCCACTTTGACACCTGGTGTTAAGATGCGTCTTCGGCAATCTAATCACACACTGCATTCAAGTGTAAATGGGGTCTAAATGTTTTCAAAACACATTCGATCGGAATGCTTTCATAATGTAAATACCTGTGGTTATTCAAATGCATTCAACCACACACAAAAAACACCTCTTTAATCCTATTGGTCAATGAAAATGCATGCGGTGTAAACATTTTGCGGCGATCTGATTCACAGTGGAGACACATTTCTGTTTACACCTGGAGTTTTCAATCCATCTCTTTTTTTTCTTCATTTTTGACTACTTTCCAGATTTCCCAGAGGGGAGAGTCTATGGGTGGGTTTATGTTTGGGCGTTTTCTGATATTGTGATCTAATATTGAAGAATGAGCTTGCTCAGGCAATTTATTTGAACTCAAAAGAAGATAACAGAAAACATTATGAAGAGAAGCAGGTTTTGTTTCTGCTGTGATAGCCACAAAACTATGCTGAACTCTGTGGGCTTGCTGACAAAAACTCATCGTAATACCATGTTAGATAGAAGTTTTTTTTTTTAAAGTGTTAGACTTCTTAAACACACAAAAATATATCAGTCAGAAAATAAATAAATAAATAAATAAATCAGAGCTCTACTCACCAAAGCAACATCCAGCAAGTAAATCTGAAGGAAGAAGCCAATTGCACATCCTGTTATCTGATATGGTGCTCCTCCAATGGCATAACACAACTTACTGCACACCGACAACCGGCTCTTCGTTTCATGCTATTTATAAAAGAAGAAATAAGAAATGACTATTATAAAACATTCACAATATAGTATGGATGCTCAATTCAATAAGGTCATAGCAGTTGCTCATATCTAGGCCCACACGGAATCTGCACACACAGAAATCTGCAGATTTTTAGCCCATCAATGAGTATGTAAAACTTGTGTGTGTGTAAATTTATATTTATTCAGTTTTTAAATTAATTTCAGTAATGTTATTGACTGATGTGAAAATGTTCATTTGATTTATTTAACTTGTATACAGTTTGTAAAATAATACTTTCTGTCTATTAGTAGATATGTTATATGGGAGACTTGCTTTGTTTACTAAATAAGTGGTTCTAATTGGATTTGAATTGTAAACATTAAAAGTAAAAAAGGTATTTATTTTTTATTTCACATACTTTAGTTCTGATATTCCCAAAATCATTCCGCATAAATCTACAGATTTTTTTTACAAAATTCTCTGCAATAATAGAAAAAAATCTCCATAGATTCTGTCTGGCCCTACTCATGTCTCAGCAGGGATCTAAACTAACCTAATTGTGGTGTAAATAGGCACACTTTGTCCAGACACACTGTAATTTGGCTTAAGTTGTTGAATTGCTAGGGTTTCAAGCGTCTGTTTCAATTATGCTAATACTACTACGCATTTCTGCTTGACTTGCTGTTTGATTCTAATCCAAACGTAGCCTCATTCGCCATTCAAACATGTAGATTCTCATATTTGGGTCAACATATGAGACCTTGAGCAGACAAATTCAACTGAACACAATCATATGAGGAAGCATTCTCTGATTAACATCAGCAAATCAACGCATGGAAGATCAGCAAAAATTCAAGAAGCTTGTCATGGGGGTTGAATAAGAGCCCACTCCCTTTCTCATTTATCAAGTCAAGTGTGAGTGTGATTTCCAATCAGTTCGGTAACTCCAAATATATTAGTCAGTAACAGCTGAGTGTCAGTCACATGTACAAAAATAAATCATTAAAGCTGCAATGTTCATACTATAAGTCATTGGCTTTGCCCTTTTTTGCACATGGTGTTCCCACAAAACCCCCAGCTCATGTTAAAGGACACTGAGATGATCTTAACACTCCAAAGTCATGTAATGAAGACACTGGATTACTGTCTTATGGAAGGTCCAAGTGACGTGGATACAGTGTGACAGAGCTATAATAGTGGACAAGGGGAACAGTTCATTGCCAAAGACTCAGGGTGTTAATAGAGCACTTGTTGGTGGTATATTGAGTCAGTGGGGCTTTTGTTAATTCTGGACTGCATGCTGTGTTTGCTTGGGATGCCAACACTTCGGGTAAATACAGTTGTTAAGAAGGTATAGGAAGTAAATAAAGCCTAAATTGTGAAATATTTAACAGAATTTCAAAATAACAGATTGCTTAATTGCGATACCATTTTTAAAGTCCGGTTTCGAGATAATCAACCGCTTAGACTCCAGTCAGATACAATTTTAAGTTTGCGCTGTAACTAGGAACAAAAAATTAGGGCAGAGAGAGTTAGCAGGAAGTCTTTTGCCATGTAAAACCTACAGTATACAACTAATTTAGCTTATCTACACCAGCAATAAAAGCATATCACATTTTACAGCAATGAAATCATACCAACCTCATAAACCAAATGACTGTTTACCTTTAAGGTGGCATGGATTAATCATTCTGATGATGTGGCATGTGTGCATGTGGAGTCTAGACTTAGATCCACCAATTTAACTATTGATTAATGCCTTGTGGCACACACCCAAATTGAAAACACACCTGGGTGATTTAATGCTGGAAAAATTACTTTATTTACAATTTTGAGTTGATGACAGACCACTGATTGATGTAAAATCAGTGCACTCACCACCAGTGGCGCAATTCTCGGGGGGGACAGGGGGGACATGTCCCCCTCACTTTTTTTTTTTAGATAGGCCTATACCACTTTACTTCATGCTATAATATCCCCTCGAGAGTCAAAAAAAAGTTATTTTTTAACTCACAATGTGTACGCAAAATTAAGTTCGCCGTCACAAGAATCACCAACATTCCACAACTACAGTATCACCATCACTCAGACTTGGTCCCCCCCACCTCTTAGACCAGAATTGCACCCTTGCTCACCACAGTATTTATGATGGCATGAAGCTGGGTAGAGCAATCATTTAAATAAATTAAGCTGTTTGGACAGATATTAAGCTTCCTGTGTTTTAGGTCTTCTGCGTTGAAATCAGTCTGCTACTTCATAGTCAATGTCATTTATTGTGTTGATAAAAATGTAATTGACAAAATAGATTTTATGCATATAGAAAGCATATTAAATATGCAAAGTGTATATTTTACGGCTTCAGATAACATTAACGTATATGAAAATAAAATGTTAACATGTGGGCAGAAAAATGTTCCATCATTGAGCGCAACATAGTCATGTAAAAATAAAAACACTTTTTCACTCCATTGCAATCCTTCTTTTCATATGGATGTGAGCAAATGTTTGTACACTAAATAATATTTTAGAAACTGTCTGCTGTAAATCTTAGTTAAAATTAAATAAATATAAACAAACATAATAAATACAATAAATACGAGTAAAAAAAGTAAAATTGTATTGCTAAACATTTTACACAAGATTAAGCACACTGTAAGTCTCAAATTACACGAACATTAATAGAACCGTCAGTCAGCAGCAGCAGTGAATATAGCCAACGGCTCCCATTCAAAATCACACCGGTCTAATATGCAAATCAGCAATGAAACGTGACAAAACCACAAACTCTGGCGCAATACTGAACAAACTGTAAGCAGATTCACGTGTAATCAGTCAAACGTTGCTTCATCATAACACGAAGCCTGTAATTTTGGCGTCGCAAAGCGGTACAGAAGGGCGTGCGCGCTCAATTCAACCTGACATGACACGTCGTCTGCGTTTACCGGTTACGTGGCTCTCCAACAAGAAAAACATCTAACATATTTCACTGTAAATACGAGAAATAAATAAAAAGCATACTTTATTTTCAGTATCTTACCTTCGCCAATTTGACTTCGTCTGGGCTGGGTTTTTGTAAGAGGCTGGTATTGGAGTACTGTTCTGCTCCCTCTCCTTTTGCCATCTCTCTTTAAGATTTAAAAATCGTTTACACCTTTCCTGTGAAGCCAGTTATTAAGTGCTATTTCAAAAGGATGAAAAATAAACCGACTCGATTAAAACATAAACTGATCCTGTTAGTATACACCGTTCCCTTGGAATCAACCCGTGTTTCTGCTGAAGCGTGTAACAGGGTGTAGTAGTAATTGCGAATTTACATACTCCACCCCCTTTAAACCATTCATTCGATACAACAAACCCTATAAACCCCTCCCTTTTAGACTCGTATGATTTTTCACCCTACGTCACCACGTGAGTCTGACGCACAGGAGGGACAAATTTATTTTTTTTTTTATGAGGACATAATACCATTGCATCACTAAGTTTAAGACAGACTTTCTGTACAAAATAGTTGTACTCTCTCCTGACAAAAGGAAGTCGTGATTCATCAAATGCTTATATGGGTCAAAGTCAAAAATAATTAAAATGTCTTCTTGTAAATGTTTGTGTCACACAATAGTACGTGTCCCGTTTATCAAACATTTTGACAATGATTTAGAGAAGACAGAAACAGGATACAACATGCCTACTAATTAACCATAATTTTATACTTTTTACATTAATAGTTACACATTTAAGCAATACTTTTTAATAATTTATGATACTACAAATTATTGCACAATCCCTTAAGCTTTCATTTATTCATTCATTCATTCATTTTCTTTTCGACTTAGTCCCTTTATTAATCTGGGGTCGCCACAGCGGAATGAACCGCCAACTTATCCAGCATATGTTTTACGCAGCGGATGCCCTTCCAGCTGCAACCCATCACTGGGAAACATCCATACACACTCATTCACACACATAGACTACAGACAATTAAGCTTATTCAATTCACCTATACCACATGTCTTTGGACTTGTGGGGGAAACCGGAGCACCCGAAGGAAACCCACGCGAACACAGGGAGAACATGCAAACTCCACACAGAAATGGCAACTGACCTAGTCGGGGCTCAAACCAGCGACCTTCTTGCTGTAAGGTGATTGTGCTATACCCACTGCGCCACCGTGCTGTCTTCCTTAAGCTTTTATATTTTAATTAGTATAGGTAAAGAAAAGTATATTCCTCTATTTTCATAAATATATATATCCAATTATGCTGTATTACAATAAAACACTGTTTCACATATTTCATTCATTTGTTTTCCTTCGGCTTAGACCCTTATTCATCAGGGGTCATCACAGTGGAATGAACTGCCAACTATTCCAGCAAAGTCCATACAGAAATGCCAAGCCGGAACTCCTTTCAGCAAACTTCTTGCTGTGAGGCAACAGTGCTACTCACTGAGCCACCGTGCCGCTCTGTTTCACATATTTCAACATTCTCACAAAAGTCATTTGAAACTTGAGTGAAAAAGAATATGTCACTCAAAAATGAATATTTGGTCATTTACTCATCCTCGGCTCTTTAAAACCTGTTTGAGTTTCTTCCGCTCAACACAAAACAAGATATTCTGATTACTGCTGGGGGAAAAACAGCCATTATATATTATTTGTTCTTATAAGATGTCAACGGATGCCTTTTCCCAACATTCTTCAGAAGATCTTATTTTGTGTTCAACGGAATAAAGGAATTTATAAATGTTTACAACCACTTAAGTGTGAGGAAATGAGGAGGAAATTATCATATTTTGGGTGGACCATGAACCTCAGAAGGTCACTGGTTCGAGCCTTGGCTGGGTCAGTTGGCATTTCTGTGTGGAGTTTGCATGTTCTCCCTGTGTTCGCATGGGTTTCCTCCAGGTTCTCCGGTTTCCCCCACAAGTCTAAAGACGTGCTGTTGGTGAATTGGGTAAGCTAAATTGTCCGTAGTGTATGAGTGTGTATGGATGTTTCACAGTGATGAGTTGCAGCTGAAAGGGCATCCGCTGCAATAAATATATTCTGGATAAGTTGGCGGTTCATTCCGCGGTGGCGAGCCCAGATTAATAAAGAGACTAAGCTGAAAAGAAAATGAATGAACATTACCTCTTTGTCAAAAACCTTTAAAACAAGAAAACGAAAATCAAAACAATAATTTTTTGTAATTTATACATAACATTTTTGAAAAACTTTTTACAGCAAAAAATATTTATTAACTACAACTAAATTAACTGAAGTATTGTGTTTAGTACTTAATTTTTACCCTATTTACCTGCAGTGTTTTGCCTTAAGCAGACAGCTTACTTCAATTTAATGTTTTCTGTGTATAAAATCAGCAAATTTTCAATGAATCTTTGGCCAGTGATTTCCATCTTGGATATTGGGTATTCAGAATGTATACAGGCTAATATGCTGCGTGGAGAATGTGTCTTTACTGTTTACTCACATGTAAGGGGGCATCCACCAACATAACATATACACAACTTACAGAGTTCAGGTTCGCGCTCTAATCAATGTGTGTCAACAGCAGATTAGATAAGAGACTGTTGGGTCGAGTCGTTCAGTGTCGCAGACGCTTGTGTTTGGGGAGGCGTGAGTGTTTATCTTGAGAGCATAGGGTAATACAGTGCTGTATTTATGTTTTAATTAGGATCAAATTATGAATGTCTATTTCCATCATGGGATAATCAATAAATGAATAAATATAAGTAATTGTGGCATTTTATTTCACAGTTCTCACTTTTGAGAATTGGCAGTTCTATACTTCACATTCTGTTCAATTTTTCGAAAGATCCCCCCCCCATCCCCCAACACCCCCCCCCCCCCCCCCCCCCACTGACAAAGGTCCAGAATTTGTCCCAAACATGGGCTCATTTGTCCTATTTTGTGAAAATAACCCATCAAAGGCTTTAAGACCAAGCTAAATCTGACATAAGTGAAGTCAACTTTTGCTACTATTGTTGTTAAACAGAGAAAATGTTTTACAAGGAACTTTTATTCTAAATCTTGGACCTTATTCTTGAAAGAAAAAAAAAGACCAAATTTGAATACTAATTAAGCTGTTGTTGTTATCCATGAATTTTCAAATGTACTCATCAAGCTGTATTTAAAAAAAAAGTATTTTTTTCCTCATTTTGTTTATTCTAAATCTTTAGGAAATATTATTAGTGCATCAAAAAGTGTGATTATGATCCGACAAGCTAATCCAGCTAAAAATAGTGCTTAAAATGTCACCAAATGCAGTATTTAAATCTCATAATTAAATAGAAAATGAAGTGAATGACTGCAAAAAGGTCCACTTTTTTAGAAACAAGAACCACCCCTTTTACCAGAATAGCTACAGGCCTGACCATTGACTTAGTAGGAAAAACAAAAACTATGGAAGTCAATGGTTACTGGTTTTCAAGATTCTTTAAATTATATATATATAATTTTTTGTATATATTATAATTATATATTATAATTATTTTATATATATGTAAACTTTTGAAAATTTATATTTTTATCCATTTCTCAGTGAATATAGGCAGTGTATTTTGGTGCATATAAACAAAACAGATTTATTACACAGATATATTTATAAAAATTTTATTTTAGTCACCAAACATATTTAGAAATTGAAAGATAAAATGATTAAATTTAAGCAAAATATTGCAAAAAAAAAAATTACAACCTACAAAATTTTAACTACATTTTTCAATTTGTTTGCTTCTCTTGATTTTTTTTCTTTTTTAAATTTGTATTTAATATTTTTCTATAACATATAAATTTGGGTGTACTAGTTTTTGGACTGTTATCGTAAGTTATTTTGTTAGATATTCTCCAGATTTGGCCAATCTAATGTAATCTAATGTATATGCACACATATAGTGTACTTATATATGCTGAGCACTGTATGTATATATATATATATATATATATATATATATATATATATATATATATATATATATATATATATATATATATATATATATATATATATATATATATATATATATATATATATATATATATATATATATATATATATATAGTTGAAGTCAGAATTATTAGCCCCCCTGAATTATTAGCTCCCCTGTTTATTTTTTTTCCCAATTTCTGTTTAACGGAGAGAAGATTTCTTCAACACATTTCTAATCTTATTTTATTTTATTATTTATAATTTATTTTATTTTTGCCATGACGACAGTAAATAATATTTGACTAGATGTTTTTCAAGACACTTCTATACAGCTTAAAGTGACATTTACAGGCTTAACTAGGTTAATTAGGTTAACTAGGCAAGATAGGTAATTAGGCAAGTTATTGTATAACGATGGTTTGTTCTGTAGACTATCAGAAAAAAATCTAGCTTAAAGGGGCTAATAATTTTGACCTTAAAATGGCTTTTAAAAATTTTTTAAACTGCTTTTATTCTATCCAAAACAAAACAGATAAGACTTACTCCAGAAGAAAAAATATTATCAGACATACTGTGAAAATGTCCTTGCTCTGTTAAACATCATTTGGGAAATATTTAAAAAAGAGGAAAAAAATCAAAGGGGGGCTAATAATTCTGACTTCCACTGTATTGTGTGTTCAAAAGAAAGAATCTCAACCAGGTTTGAAAGTGGAGGTTGAGTAAATCCAGCCTGATCTCACGAGGAAACATAAGTAAGTTACGTTTTGTCAGTTTAGTGGTTCAGCCGTACAAAAATATAGGATTTTAAAAAGGAGACGTGGCACCCAACCCACCCCTAAACCCATCTGCCATTGGGAGATAAGCAAATCATACTAAATTGTACGAATTAGCCACTAAATCAAAAAGTTACAAATTTGCATGAGATTGTGTTGATAAATCATGACTGAATTGTTCATTTTTGGGTCAACTATGCCTTTAATTCTTATAAATAAAGTTAGATCTAAGATATAAAAAATATATATTTTTTTTATTTATTATTATTATTATTATTATTTTTTTAGCAATTTTGAGTTTATACCTCACTTTACATGTTACCATACTGAGTAAATATTTGACAATTTTGAGTTTACATTTAATGTCATTGCCATGGAAACATTTTAGCAGGGATGCTGATAGGCGGGGTTTTCTTATTTGAAATGTCACCTGACTCACTTCAGATTAACTTTTGAAATACATTCATTTGTCCTAAGTCACAAAGCACATGACATAAAATAACAAACCAATAACCTGAACAATTTCATGAATAAAAGGTGGAAAAATAAAGAAATGTTCAAAAATAAACCTATATGGCTAAGTCTCATAATTCTGAGTTTAGATCTTACAATTCTGAATTTATATCTCACAGACTAAGTTCACGTCTGACAATTCTTAGTTTCCATCCCACAGTTCCAAATTTACGGCTCACATTCTGAGTTTATATACTCCAAGTTTTCACCTCACAGTTTCAAGTTCAGAGTTCAGATTCTGAGTTTACGTTTACATCTCACAACTCCAAGTTTACATCTCAGTTCCAAGTTTTCACCTCACAGTTCCAAGTTCACATCGTATTCTGAGTTTATGTTTACATCACACAATTCAGAGTTTTTATTAGATTACTTGTTCTTTTTAATAGTTAATGCTATTTTGCTGTTTAAAAAATCATTAGCATTTTAATAATATTTTACAGTTTAAATTACATTTTTACAGTGCATGTTTTCCATTAAAACCAGAATTCATAATGTTAACCAATCTCCAGTTGCTTTGCTAATATTTGCTGAAGACCTTAATTCGCAATGTGAGTTTTTAGTTGATTTAGTATGTCTACAGAGTTTACCATTGGTTGAATGATGCAGTTCTGACTCTTATTTACCTGTCTAGGACAAAATGACACAAAAGAGCCTGTCCAGAGATCATTTTTTGCCTGTTTGTACAAGTACAGGGAACAAATGCCAACATAAAACAGATTAGTTATTGGTATTTCATTGCATGTGGAGCCCTGCAGTTTTACGGCTCTTCTTTTACCTCATAACACAGTGGTCATATTTCTTTGTTGCATGAGCAGAACCTTGACCTTGACTCAGTGTTTCCAATTCCCTGCATTAGAGCAACAATGGCCTTTTGTAGCTTATTATAATCATGACTAAGTTTCTTGTGGTCTGTATAGTGTTGACCTTGCTGTGAACATCATCCCACTGCTTTTACATTGGGAGGTTTCGTTCATGAATGAAACTTTCCAACTTTTTCTTTTGTAAGACAACTGCAGGGGAATAGGCTAAACCTAATTGTACTATTGAACTTTTAGTATTGCCATATTTACCCATTTGACTGATTACATTAAGAATTGCAAACTTTTTTTGTTTTCAAAGTTGTCTGAAGTGATATTAACAAGCTCATTTATATACATTAGCACAAAAATGTGAACACTGAATGATGTCAGGTTCAAAATTGGTTCCCGTTCTTTTGTATCTATAATTAATAGTATTTTTTTACGTTTACTTTCTCAGTACTGGGTTGTGGCTGGAAGGGCATCCACTGTGTAAAACATATGCCGGAATAGTTGGCGGTCCATTCCGCTGTGGCAACCTCTGAAATAGAGACTAAGCTGAAGGGAAATGAATGAATGAATGATTTTTTTACATTTGCATGCAATTTTTGCAGAATAAAATACTATACATGTATAAATGTATCCATCAGTACAAACTCTCAGAATATAGATATAAATAAAATGGAAGTTTAGTAAAGATTTATGGATCAGTGAAGGAAAAAAAAACCTCCTTGTGAGAAACCAACCATTTAAAATATCTGATGTAATTTTAAAATCTACAGACAACAATGGTGATAAAGTGTGGCAAAAGAAACACTTAAAACTGTATGTTGGCTGTTTTCTTTCCATTAGATGGAAAAAAAGCTAAACTTTATGAAAAGCTCAAAATTTCAAAACTGACAGATGCATGAAAACGCTGTAGAAATATTATAATTATAAGTCAAGATCACATATATTATAAAGAAATCAAATAACTTACATTATTGCTGTACATTATGACAACATATATAGTATGGACTAAATAAAATTTGCATTGCTTCATATTTTACTTTTTTGTAAAATATGGTTTCCCAAAATACGCTGTTTGTGGTAAAACATTTTTATAATTTCGTGCAATATTACATGCAATTACAGGGATGCAGACTGAAACATGAATAAAAACATTGCAAGAAAGTTGCAATCTTGAAAATACAATGTCTACATTTTGCATTTTTGTGTGTGTGTGTGTGTGTATATATATATATATATATATATATATATATATATATATATATATATATATATATATATATATATATATATATATATATATATATTAGAATTATTATTGTTATTTATATTTTGTTGGACCTGTAATCATTTGCTTTTTATTCATTTATTTATTTGCCCCAAAGTTCTAAATAAAGTGACTAATACAGTATGATCACATTCAAATTAGTACATTTCTGAGCATATACCTGTTGTTTTAGAATTATGTCACTTTTGCCATTCATTTCAATAATGGGCCACCTTCACTAAACCTCTAAAATAAAGCAGCTAAATTTAATTTCAAAACCCAAATCTATTTTGCATGAAGAAACAACCTCATCTTCATAAGAAACTCTGAATGTCTAGTTTTTTCTTCATCAGTGTGAAGTATTTCATCAATGTTTAATCAGAGGGTAACACTTGCTTTTGACTGAAGTTCAGTGCTTTTGACTGTTTTCTAATGCTTAGGGCACCGGCATGTGTAAAACGTTTTTAGCAAAACAGTATTTATTCATTCATTCATTCATTCATTTTCCTTTGGCTTAGTCTCTATTTCAGAGGTTACCACAGCAGAATGAACCGCCACCTATTCCAGCATATGTTTTAAGCAGTGGATACCCTTTCAGCCGTAACCCAGTCCTGGGAAACACCCATACACACTCATTCACAATTATATGGCCAATTTAGTTCATTCAATTCACTTATAGCACATGTCTTTGGACTGTGCGGAAACTGGAGCACCCAGAGGAAAGAACATCCACGGGGAGAACATGCAAACTCCACACAGAAATGCCAACTGACCCAGCCAAGACTCTCCAGTGACCTTTTTGCTGCGAGGTGACTGTGCTAGCCACTGAGCCACCGTGCCACCCCAAAGCAGTATTTATGTGTGTTTGAGTGTGCATGTGTAGTTTTTGTAGTGTAAAAATGTTTTTAAAACTAATGGGTCAAAATTTACCCCAAGAAAAGTCATGTGCCCCAAATGTGTACAGCCTTCATGAAAATATGAAACTAGGAAATGATCCATTTTTTCTAATGTTATGGTCATTAGATCAGATAAAACAAAAACACAAAAGATCAAAAGTCATTGTTTAGGTTTTTTCTTTTTTTCTTTCTTTTAGGTTAAATTGGTGCATGGGTAATTTTTGAGCCGTATGACAACAGGAGGGTTACAACGTAAAAAATAAAAAGGCCTTTACATGTAGTCAATATAAACTAATAACTGATTGAATTTACAGAAATTATAATATAATGTGAGCAGCACGGTGGCTCAGTGGTTAGCATTGTCACCTCATAGGAAGAAGGTCGCTGGTTCGAGTCCCGGCTGGGCCAGTTGGCATTTCTGTGTGGAGTTTGCATGTTCTCCCTGTGGGTTTCCTCTGCGTGCTCCAGTTTACCATACAGTCTAAAGACATGCGCTAATTTATAGGTGAATTGGAAAAAGTAAATTGGCCATTGAGTATAAGTGCATGTGTGAATGCGAGAGTGTATGAGTGTTTTTCCAGGTTGTGGCTGGAAGGGCATCCGCTGTGTAAAACAGATGCTGGAATAGTTGGCGGTTCATTCCGCTGTGATAAAAAAACCCGATAAATAAGGGACTAAGATGAAGAAAAATGAATGAATGATAATATATTGTGATATACAGTAATTGTTATTATGTTTATCGTGTATAAACCCTAACTTACATTAATTTACATTTTATGATAATATGAGCTCTTTTAAGTCAGTTTAATGTAATAAGTTAAAATCACTTCAAAAAGTAAATCAATGAAAATTCTATGTGAAAATTTATGTCAACCGCATGTTGTTGTTGGGTTTTTTTTCCAGTGTTGTTGCCTGCAGTGTCTTGCTGTAATCACGCAACATACATTTCCTCTCATCGGCTCACATGAGTGTGTTGTCAAACACACAGGCCGCGGGACGGATCAGTGTCATGACTGCTGTTCTCATCTATTGATAGCCACAGGTGTTATGGAAAGTCACGAGCAAGCGGTGGGTTTTATATATGTGTGAGTGCACAGTATGTGAGAATTGTTCCCATTGTGCCCATAGCTTTGAAGCACAGGCACCTTCTGTACCCTTGTCAGTTCTGCTCCCTAAGATCACTGTGTATGGGTTTATTTTTAATTAAAACGGGATGTAATATACAGCAGAGTGTTAAGATACACCTGACTGCTTCTTATATATAGATCCTTTTTGAAAAAGCTTATAAGTACTTGAAAAAGATTTCAAGTGGACAAATGTAAAGTGTGGCTGAACTACTAGTCATAAATGTGAAATAATTGAGATTTTTGAATGGCTTTGAAAGAAAATTCATTTGATCATCTAAAACAATGATGCCCAAACTAGGGCCTATGGGTCTAATTTAATGTAACCCTTTGTTTGTTTTATTGTTAAAAGCTAACTTAAATGTAATTGTTTCAATTAAATGGCATACATTTTATCAGATTTTGTTTAAATGTACACACTTTCACCCGACAATACAGAGACTTTGGCGAGAACATCAAGTCAGAGGCAGATTCTCCTCTGTGTTATAAATGTGATTGTTTATGTTTTTGTTGCATTAAGTTATTGAGTTAAAAAGTTGAGATATTATCAAATAAATTAGGAAATTACCTATGGCAACTTTAATGTAATATAGTTTGGTATATTTTCCTTCGGCCCAAAGCTCTCAATGATATTTGGTTTTCGGCCCTTCATAATGTTCTAAAACATAAGTGAAAATGTTATATTTTTAACTTAAAATAGATTTTTTGAATAAGAATTGTGACTGATAGCAAAACTGTGATGACTGTGACTGAAGTCATCAGTGTCACAGGATCCTTTTAAAAAGCACTCTAGCTTTTAAAATAAATAAAATGAGTTTGTACATATTTAATTTTAGTTATTATAATATAGTAGTTATAATATGTCATAAAACATTATTAAATGTAAACATGGGATCAAATTGAAATAAATATAATTATTGAATAATAGATTTTTTAAAATCATTGTTTATTGCTCAATAAATATGGCTTATTATAAATAAACTTTGAATTGCTATAAATTTGTATTAAATAATCTTTATTTTAATTAGTATTTTATGTGATGAAAAGACATCTGCTTAAAATATTTTGGTAACACTTTACAATAAGTTTCATTGGTTAATGCATTTACTAACATGAACTAATCATGAATAACACTTGTACAGCATTTATTAATCATAATTCAACATTCACTAATGCATTATTAAGCCAAGTTCATGCTTGTTAACATTAGTTAATGCACCGTAAGATAACATGAACTAACAATGAATAACTGTATTTTCATTAACTAACGTTAACTAACATGAACAAATGCTGTAGTAAATGTATTGTTCATTGTTTGTTCATGTTAGTAAATGCATTAACTAACATTAACGAATGAACCTTATTGTAAAGTGTTACCAATATTTTTTACAAAAATGCTATATTTATTTTAATAATTTTACTCAATGAATATAATTGATTTATTTTTTTACACTAGCTAATTGTTTAGGGCGTGAATAATGGTATTTCTTTGTTTATGATTTTCTGTTGTGTTTAATTAATTCATTTGTTTTAATTTACAATTTTGTTTTTGCATTTAAAACTTTTTTATTATTGCAAAATTAATAAATTTATATATTTTTTAATTCATCTGAATGAATCACTAGAAATGTTATTGATTTCATTTTAAACAACCATGTTTGATTACATTATTCTACTGAAAATGCGGAAATACTGTAGAGTAGTCATAACAATGACTCATCAGTAGGCCCACACGGAATCTGTGCGCGCAGAATTCCGCAGATTTTCCGCAGATTTCCGCAGATTTTTAGCCCATCATTAATTCTGTTTATTTACTTACAGTTAACTATTAACAGTTAATCGAATTGAATTTGCATTGTAAACATTAAATACAAGATAAAAAGATATTATTTTTTATTTCACATATTAGGTTTTAGTTATGATACTCCCAAAATTATTCCGCAGAAATCCGCAGATTTTTACCAAAATTCTCAGCAGAAATAGCAAAAAACGTCCACAGATTCCGTCTGGCCCTACTCATCATGTGTTCAAACACTGGTACGTTTAAAAGACAAAAAAAACCCATATATTTTAAAGTTGTTTTAGGAAAGAAGCTTCTAATATTATCGATATATTTATATATATATTCAAAAAATGACATAACAAACATGAATGACACAAATATTTTCAAATATGCCTAGAATTAAAAGAAAATTAAATCTACCTAATTCCTAACCTAATTAATGTGTTCTTACTGTATGTATGTGTGTGTGTTTCGTGAATCTGTGAAAGTAGTTTAATTCTTGGCTTTTATGTTGACTAAAATTGCTGTAAATATTTAATCACATGCACTTCTGAAGAGATTTCCAACGCAGAGATAGTGCAACACAACTAAAAGACATATAACAGCAATATCCAGTCCATCAGAAACACAACATGTCTACACAGGAGGACCATTCATTCAAATCACACCCAGCAACTGCGTATCTAAAACAAGACGTTTTGAATAAATCAAAACAGTAACAAAAAGCAAAACAAAAAGAAATGTTTTACTTTGTTGCGATGCATATTTTATAACAGGTTTTGAATGCATACAAAATATGCATTACTTATTGTCAGAGATGCAGTTATTCGTAACATTATAAATGCAGACATAAAACAGTATATGTGTATTTATATTTTCTGCTCATCCATCATATAGGCTGATATTAACCTTCAGGTTCAATATTTTGTCCACTTGAAGCTCTCACTTAGATGTGAACCATAAATGATTATTTAAAAAAAAAAAGTCAATTGAACACACCCACTAGGTTTAGCAGTCCACATACACGCAACATTAAAAAATCTCTGCTGATAGTTTCAAAGTCCAATAAAAGTGTCTATGTGGCTGTGGGTCACAATACACAATGTCGGGCCATGCTGGTTCTGTTTACACTACATAATAAGTGTATTCGTGACCTCCGACAGTCTGAGATGGACGTGTACTGTACCTCTGCTGACAGACACGTCATGTTTCAGAGACTTTTCGGTGTGAACTGCTATCTTAAAGAGGGATTTTTGCTGTTTGATATCATCAAAAAGTCACAACAACATACGTTTTTATGTTGTTTGTACTATTCCAACAAGTTAAGTAGGTTTAAACTTTTTTTAAGTTATAGAAAAGAAAACTTGATTTTTAAATTTATGTATACTGTAAAGAATTGTGGGTTCCACACATCCCTTCATGCCATCCCAACATAAGTCAATAAAGTTAAGTTTAGGGTTTTTAGTTGATTGAACATAAAATAATGAAGCTGTCCCCCAAAACTCAAGAATTTCGTTGTTTCAGCTCATTTTAGATACGTAGTTTGAATAAACAGCAAACACATTTTACAGTGTACTTGAAATGATTTTGAAAAGTTGATTTGATTCAACTTAAAGATTTAGAGCCACACTATTTTTTTTACAGCGCATCATATACAATACACAGAAAATGTATAATATATTTAAATATAATACAACATGAATAATGAATGAATGAATGAATGAATGAATGAATGAATGAATGAATGAATGAATGATAATAAATGATTGGATTCTTAAATAATTTTTGAAACATATTTTTGTAATATAAAACTATACATTTATATAAAATGTACAAGAGTTTTTAAGAGTTTGTTTACAAACAAAATAACTAACAAAATTAATAAACATACATCGATCTTCAAATACAACAAAAAATCAAAATAGAGAATCATACTTAAGTAAAAGTACCATAGGTTGCCCAAAAATGTAGTGCAAGTAGAGTAAAAGAATCTGTTGTAAATATTACTCAAAGTACGAGTAAAAAGTAGACCTTTCAAAAGTACTTAAGAGTAGTGAGTATTATACTTTGTAAAAAGCTGATGCATTTACATGTCATTTGTTGATGTGTGTGTAAACGTAACATTCTGTAGTGAATTTAGTTATTGTTAAAGGCCATTTCGGTCATCATACAGTAAACGTCCACTATCTTTTCATCAGTGACATGCATCTAAACAGTCTCTGGGTCAATGCGTGTAAAGATTTTGGACATCTTCTTAGACACTTTTAATGATTCCAAACAGTTTGCTGCAATTATTATTCACCCATGTCTTGAGGTAGTTCATTATGATGGGATTTACTTTCTATGTCCGATTTTATTGGACAGAATTCACAGGACTGATTTTTCTAATCCCCATAGACAAGAAAAAATAAAGTAGTGACTGCAGGTTGAAGGAAAGTAGAGGAGTAAAGATACCAATACAGCACTAAAAATTTACTCACAGGGAAGTAAACTACTTAAAACTACTTAGTAAATTACAATTTCTGAGAAAAACTACTCAATTACAGTAATTTGAGTATTTGTATTTAGTTACTTTACACCACTGTACAGTATATTATAGACAGAAAGAAAGAAAGAAAAAAAGAAAGAAAGAAAGAAAGAAAGGAAAGGAAGGAAGGAAGGAAGGAAGAAACAAACAAACAAACAAACAAACCAACCAAACAAACAAACAAACAAACAAAAAAAGCAGTAAAAGAAAAAAAAAAGAAAAAATCAAAAGAAAGAAACAAAGAAGTAAAAGAAGGGCAGAAAGAAACACAAAGAAAGAAAGAAAGAAAGAAAGAAAGAAAGAAAGAAAGAAAGAAAGAAAGAAAGAAAGAAAGAAAGAAAGAAAGAAAGAAAGAAAGAAAGAAAGAAAGCCTTGAAGCTCAGAATGAGAATGAACTGTGTCATCCATTACAAAACAGCAGCATGTCACAGTTGCTTATACTGTATACTGTATCTCATGAGGGGTCATAAGGTAAGTTAGTCACTTCTCCGCCTGTTTTAGGATCAGCTGAATTAGGATCGGTGACGCTCAGTGTGCACATTGCTCAATGTCCACTGACAGCTTCCTGTCTATTTTAACTCTGCAGTGTTCAGACATGCCATTGACATTCATAGCAGCGCTTTGCCATCGTCATGAATTTTCCATCCCGACTCCGCGAGTGTTTAAAGGTGTCACGGACAGAACTAAACCACCACTCGCATGCAAGATTGATTTTATTGTCACATTAAGCCATACTGTGAGGAAATAATCAAGTAGAATTAGTAAATTTTATAACCCATACGCAGAAAGCACCCCTAGTGTTTCTATATGGTTCCCATTTGGTTGCTATTTGATTTTTATTTATATATTCATTTATTTTCTTTTTGGCTTAGTCCCTTTATTAATCAGGGGTAGCCACAGCGGAATGAACTGCCAACTTATCCCACGTATGTTTTAATTTTCCGTTTACATGAATAAAACCAGCAGAAAATGTTCTCGGAACTAAAACATTGTTAGTTGCATAAAATAAGCAATTGATGGGTTACTTGCTGTATCATTTAGGGTTAGGGTTGCATGTTTTGTATTCACTGTAAAAAATATACGTAAATCAGCAGTCTTCCGTATTTTGTGATTCATGTTTTTATTGATTTATTTTTCTGCTTATTGATGCCTTTTTTATAGCTTGATGCTTTCTTCCAACAATGTTTAACCTTGAAAAGTTCCAAAAAGTGACTTTTATTTAACATTTTATTAGTTTAAACTAAAGTGATATATTGTAGGCATGTCACAATAATCAATATATCGACTTACCACACAACACATGACCTCAATAATATTTTGTGATGCAATATATATCGCCCATACTTAAAATCCAGTGTCAGCAACATTTTAGCTCATTGCACAGCCTCTGTCATCTCATCCAATCTCTATTAAAGGTGTCAGTGACGGTATGGTTTAAAAAAATTATAGTATTTATTTCATTTTATTTATTATTTATTTTTACTTTTCTTTTCCTGCACTTTTTAAAATCAATTAGTTTAGGATATATATATATATATATAGGCATGTTAGAGTAATTAGGCAAGTTATAACGATGGTTTGTTCTGTAGACTATCGGGAAAAAAATTGCTTAAAGGGGCTAATAATTTTGTTCTTAAAATAGTTTTTAAAAAATTAAAAACTGCTTTTATTCGAGCTGAAATAAAACAAATAAGACTTTCTCCAGAAAAAAATATATATTATCAGACATACTGTGAAAATTTCCTTGCTCTGTTAAACATCATTTGGGAAAAATTAAAAAAAGTTCAAAGGGGGGCTAATAATTCTGACTTAAACTATATACTGTATATATATATATATATATATATATATATATTTGTTTTCACATTCTGATTCCAATGCCTAATTAATAGTTAATAAAGTGCCTAATGCCTAATAAAGTTGCTAAAATTCTATTAAATATTCTTAAGAATTAAATATGATCTGTTCTTTGAAAGAGTGCACTTCCATTTTGATGCTATTATGTTCATACTTGCATTATATAATGAGTGGCATAAATTGATTTTAAAAGGACAATAATATTGTTTATCGCAAATTGTTGTGCAATATATCATACAACAAAGATTTTATATCGTGACAGGCCTAATATATTGTCTAAGTTGGTGTTGTGTATTACACAAAAAAAATAGTAATAAAATGGAAAACACTGAAAAAAATACTGAAACATATTGATATTTCTTACAGTGTACAAACTTCTCAAATGTTATCTTTAAATATGTAAATTAGGCACTATTTAATTAAATATGCATGTACTTGCATCCATTTCTAAGACATTCATTTTATTTATAATATATCTTTTATATTAAAGTTAAGAGTGGGGGATATTAAAGAGAGGATTTTGGGTGTCCCCTTTTCTCAATTTATAATTCTGAAAATGCTGGGAGAAAAATGTTTTATAATCGGCCAAATTATGTATGAATTTGCACCTCTGTACAAACCATCCAAATAACGAATATGAAAAAACTTAAAGTGGAGACTTATGGCTTAATACACTAAAAAAATAAGGAAAGTGGTTGCAAACAATTTATATGGGCTGAATTTAAGCAAACAAATAAGGTTGAACATTGCTAAATTTAATTTGTTTAAATTCAGCTCATATAAATTGTATGCAACCACTTAACTTAAGTCTACTTACTTAATCTAATAAATCGTTTTTTTCAGTGTACATGAGAAACTATTCACTTTGAGAAAACTGTGTTGTATGTAGGCTTGTTGTATGTTTTGTAATGTAAATCTACAGACACAAACTACACTTTTTTTTTAAAGAAACACTTAAAGGTGTATTTTGTATGTTTTCTTTCCATTCAGATTGATGAAACACGCCACAAAAAGTAAAAAACCGACAGGTGCATGAAAAAGCCTTAAAGGGATAGTTCACCCAACGTTAAAATTTATGTGATCATTTACTCACCCTTGACTTGTTCAAACCAGTTTAAGATTTTTTTTGTTCTGATAAACACAAATGAAGACATACTGAAGAATGTTGCAAACCGGAACATTGACATCCATACATGGTCAAAAATGCAGGGTTCCACATAATTCATTCATGTTGTCCTAACACACATCAATTAAGTTAACGTAACAAACTTAAGTGGATTGGACATGAAACAATTAAGTTGTCCCAAACAAAATCTAAAAATTTGTGTTGTGTCAGCTTACTTTTAATAAGTAGTTTGAACAAGCAGCAAAAAAAATTTTTGAGTGTAGAAAAAAGCAAATGATTCCTCTTTCCACTTAATAGTTCTAGTTAGAACCATATTGTTCTGAAGAACTCTTGAAAAGGTTCTTTATGTGCACTGAAAAAAATGATTCAAAGATGATTTCTTGGATTTACTAAATCTGTTTAAGTTAAGTGGTTGTAAACAATTTATTTGAGCTGAATTTAAACAAACAAATTAAGTTAAACATTACTCAATTTAAATTGTTTGTTTAAATTCAACGCATATTAATTGTTTGCAACAATTTTGAAGACATCATTTTTTTCAGTGTGAGTCTAGGGTTCCTTTTATTAAATCTGTAACTAACAAGCGCCTGCATCTCATTATTCACTCAGAATTACTTTTGCTGCTTCATTAAACTACTTATATTTATTTAAAATGACAACTTAATTTTTTATGTTCAACCCACATCAATTTCTCAAAATGATAAAGATAACTTAATTGATTTGTGTTGGGACAACATGAATAAATTGTGTGGAACCAAGGTTTTGTTTTACAGTGGTTTACATTGGTTTCTGTTGCTCAATCATCAATTCAGCACTCTCTTAACACGACATATTGTTCTTTCCTAAAATGTCTACACATTTTTACTTTTGTTCTAACATGGTATCTGTATCAAACATTCATGTTCATTGTAAGTTCCTATTTATTCATGTTTTCAGCTAATAACTGTTATACAAAGACTGTCAATTTTCACAAGTTTACTTTATAAAAAAAAATAAAGTACCTAACTGATATATGCTGTTGGGTACTGTATAATGGGCTCATTCTTTTTTTTTTTTTTACACCTTAACAGAGTCTGCAAATGCAACACCAGACAAACAAATTAATTAATTCATTAATTAAATATTATCAAATAATATAATTCATATAAATAATTGTAATATTAATAAAATAAATACTCTTATTACTAATATTGATACTGTTTATGATATTTAAAAAAAATTACATTTTAAGAATCTATATATCGCTTTCAAAGCATGGTTCCATATAGACACTTTTAGAAAGCATTCTGCTATTTTTACAAGTCAAAGAACCCTAATTTGGTACTGTTTAGAACCATTTTTCCTATTGGTTTCCAACATTCTTCAATATTGTGTTTTTAATAAAACAAATAATAATAATAATGATAATAGTAATAATAATAATAAACTCAAACTGGTTTGGAAAAAGTCAATGGGGAGTTGATTAAACGATGACAAAATTTTCATTTTTGAAAAATGTTAATAATAATGATTCAATTTATTTTAATCCTATTGGAGGGTGATTTTGTTTCATTCATCTTTCCATTAAGCATTTTTTCCCTATTGAATAAGCGGAACTGACAGCAAAACAAGCACAGAGATGAAGAATCTATATGAAGAAATATATTACTGGATTCCTGCATTTCTCAGAAAACATACAGAAACTTACTTTGATGCAACATGGGCTATTTTTGGTGAGCCAGCATCATCTTTAGTCAACGCCCATCAGGAGGTTTACTGTATCTTTAATCATCTCTTTTTCTGATGAGTGCACAGTGTCACACATTATCATTATTTCACCCTGTAAATAATTAAGTAAGCAGCATTCAGGGCAGCATGCAAAATACATTCTATTGAAAAGTATAGCCTACGTGTGTTGGGAGAAAAATCTGTATTATTTTTATGTGTAAATATTTTCTTATAGATTCAAATATAAATGAATAAATAATAATAAAACCCGATAATAAATAAATAATAAAACCCGATTTATAATATAAACACTACAAAATAAAGGTCCTCTTTATTGGTATCAGTGTTCATAAGTTATTAATTCACAAAAGGTATTTTGCGATGGAAATGGGTTCTTTGGGCTTTATTGTGAAATTGTTCTTCAAACTATTAAAAACTATTGCTCTTTCCATAACTTGAAAACGTGTGAAAACGTAGGCTACTTTGGTGAATCGAAAAGATTCAATGGCACCTTAAAAAAGTGGGCCTATGTATTTTTGTCTGGGTCAGTTTACAAAAAAACCTACACCCAATCAATTCTCGTTGGATGAATTCAAGTCTTGCCATAAATAAAATAAGAACATCATGTACCAGAAACCAGTTTATATATGAGTCAGTGAGTCCACTGACAAGTCAGTACGGAATGACGCTGTCTGATTCACATTCATTGAACTTTTGTCGCCATCTTGTGTTCATTATGTGGTCACCGAAATATAGAGAGGATTTCTGTTAGCTCTGTTTTATTTCTAGGTTGCATTTTAAATTAAGAATGCAAAAGTACATTGCCAGATATGGGTTTAAGTAATAGTAAAATTGTCTTTGTGTAATGCAATTATCCATATATCTATTACTAATTGCTGCAATTCAGATTAACAATCAAGAGTCATTCGAAGCGTGAGACACCCACACAGTATTTTTTTTAACTGGCTAAAATATATTTTAAATAATGGATAAACATAGCTATTTTGTAATTGGGAGGCACAATAAAATATATTTTTAAAATTGAAAATATATATTTATGTAGGCTATTTCTAAATGTATTTCAGGATAAAGAAAATACATTCCCAATCTAAATATAGACAGACATGATATTTAAAATATACCTGCAGTCTAAAATAGTTTGAAGCAACAAAAATATAGCATTTTATAAACGTTATAACAACATATAATTTATGATAGCATCAGAATCATGCCAATGGCAATGTTAAAACATACCAGTAATATGCTAAATTATTCTTTCTTTCTTTCTTTCTTTCTTTAACACCAAATATCCAGCACCAAAAAGTGTTTCGTAAATATGTAATACTAAATAACTTTGTAAAACACTGTAAAATTTGATGTTCATTTTATTGAAATAAAAGTGTGACTGCAATGCTATGAACAATGGTTAAATGAAAAGTTGATAAATAATTGACCATTTACACAATAGTCTGCTTTGCTCTCATCCATAGGCAAAGATTCACATATTGCTTTCATATTGCAAGTACACTGGTGGGCTGACTGATGTACAGTAAAACATCATAACATTTTGAGTACAGAGTACATTCTGCTCTTATTTTGGAAATCACCAAACACTTATTAAATTCAAAACAGCTTATGAAGTGTCAGTGTTTGTTGCTATTTAATGATTTAAGAGGTCAAGACTGAAAATGGAAAAGGAAGTTGTCTTTTCTCAACTTTGTCATTTGTTTTTACTACTTTGTTTGTCATGTCCCCTGAGTGGCTATATGTGGTTTACAGTATTTAGGCTACAGTTTATGTCTATAGCAATTAGATTAATACAATGTAAGAATTATAATAAAAAATGATCAGTTTGTAATCTTTTGATACTTTTGACCTTTTTATGTTAAGCATGTTTTATCTTATTTTTATGTGAATTTAGTAAAAATGAAATTACTTAAATGTAGTTTACTTAAAAGATATCAATTATTATTGTTATTATTTATTAAGCAAATTGAAGGAAGTTTAAGATATAAAATGCATTTTCCTCAGTTAAAATGAATAAAACCAAGAAATCAGCATTTTTGTAATGATATACATTTTTCTAAATTATTTTGTTTTGGTTTAGATGCTATTTTGTTAGAAATTGATATGTAAATTTAACACATTTGAGCTCTTTTTTGAGCAACCTTGTGTTTGATTAAATTTAATAGATTAATTTAATAGTTAACTAATTTGATTTGTTCATAATACAGGTTTTTCTTCATATGTTTTGTCGTGGTTTGTGTAATTTTAAATTTTAAATACTTTCTCAATATTAAATTCATCACAAAGTGCAGTCTAACGAAACATATTACAGTAAAACAATGTTATAATCTAATACATAGGTCTCAAACTCAATTCCTGGAGGGCCGCAGTTCTGTTTTGCTCAAACCCTGTTAAAACACAGCTGACTAATGAAGGTGTCCATGACTCTTTTAAACACCTCGCTTATTTAGATCAGCTGTGTTTAATTGGGTTGGAGCAAAACTGTGCAGAGCTGCGGTCCTCCAGGAATGGAGTTGCTAATAAATAAATTTTTGTACATTATACAGATTTTACATGCATTCAATGCTTGTGCAATTTAAGAAAAAAACACATCTGTTGTTCTGTTGTGAATTTTGCATTATGTGCTTTGTTCGTTTTTTTTTTAAGTACTTATTAGCCCAATTTTGTTATGATAGGAATGGACACAAAGCCTATTAAAAACAGGTTTTAATTTCATAAATCACCAGAAGGTGGCGTAAATGGACCGTAATTAGATTTTTTATTTTCTTTTTAAGTGACCGCAGTGTAGTGGGAAAATGTGTGTGGCGGTATCATAGACTGTAAACGATACGTTTTGTATAGTAAGTAGTCTATATATTTTGATAACATACATCTGAATATTAAGAAATGTTTATTTCACTAAGCAACATGCACAAGATTATGCTGGAGGTGTTTGCAGAAATCCTGCATGTGACACTTGCAGTATCACCTGATGCTTTAACAGATGCTTTTAACATCTAGATCTGTGAAATGTCACAGCCTTAAGAATAATTCGATCACACTTGACAAGCTTCATCTTAGATTTTAGAGACAGAAAAACACACAGTCCCAAAACCACCCACTCCAGACCCTTCACACATGCATCTCATGCTGGAGAAATCACTGTTTAGCAGCACAGATGGATCTTACACAACAGATTCAGGAAACCAACTTTCAAAAGACTTCTGTCAGGAACTGGAAATGTTTGCCTTGATGCTGACTGGTCAATTGCAGCATTCTGCCATCCAGTAATTTGGTTTAGTGACAGCTGAAGAGTATAAATTAGCATTGGAAAGCAATTTCACATCACATGCAGCCTCTTTCATCTTACATAATAGAATAATTAGAATAATGTTTCATAATATTCATTTTTAAGTAAAGATTACTTTTGTAATTAAATTAAATGTAACTTAATTGTCAAATTGTTTAGAATTTTTCACATCTGTTTAAAATATTGGACTATAATCATATTGATGAGTTCTACTTATATTTGTTAATATGAGTCAAAATATGTAAATCTATACTTTGGTATAAGGTAAAGTAGTTTAATAAAGCTCACTCACTCATTTTCTGTTGGCTTAGCCTCTGATTTATCAGGGGTCACCACAGTGGAATGCACTGCCAATTACGCTAGCTCTCAACCCAGGATCGTGAGCACACAACTCGTAAAACACAAGTGCTGGGAAACACCCACACACTCTCTCATTCCCACAATCACTCATACACTATGGCCAATTTAATTTTATCCAATTCATCTATATATACCGCATGGCTTTAAAATGTGGGGGAATTCAGCACACCCGGAGGACACAAACATAAGGAGAACATGAAGACTCAAACTTATTGCTGTGAGGTGACGGAGCTAAGAGCCACCGTGCCAATCTTTTAATAAAGCTAGTACATGTACAAATGCAGTGTTATGAAGCTCTATGAAGAAAACTGCATTTTTGTATATGTAATAGTTATTTATGTGAAATTCATGTGATTATTATGTGACTAAATGTGCAGTATAGCATCACAACTCCAAATAGGTTTTCAAATAGGGCTAAATAAGAAAGAAATAGAGATAAATAAGCAAATGATCACCAGGTGGAAGATTAACATTAATAACGATCACGTCATCCTCCATACACCAATGTTAGATTTTGTTGAATGTAGCACTTGTTTAATTACTTTACAGTTCCTAGAAGTAAGGATGGAAGTGTACACTTTTGGTCATGTTTGCACGGCAGGATCTGGAAACGAATGCTATGGGGCGTTTTCTCATTTTGGATGGCTTTTCCAGAGTGGTCAGTTTGCTTGGTAGCTTGTCTTGTACAGTGGGATGCAGAGTGGACCGGGTTCAAGTTTGGTGTCAGACAGTTTCAGAAACTAGGTAAAAAGCACTGTGAAATCGTGGTGAAACCTCGCAGCTGAGATGTGCTTTTCTCATGTTTGCTTTTGAAAACATTGATTGGGTTTAGGGAAGGGGGAAGGTCAGTCGAATGTAAGGTGATTTATATATGACAAACTGGACTTTTTCTCAAAGAAGTGTATGAGAAGGACATGTAAATTCACGTATGAGAAAATATAGCCCAGTAACATTTTAGAGATTCCCAAAAATGTAGACAATGCATTTGGGGGATTTGACAACATAAGCTGCAAGGAAACGTCACCAGAGCAATATATGTCAGTGTTCGCAAAAATGTAGCCCTGCTTGTGTTCCCAATGAGTCTGAGTTTAAATTAGTTCATCTTTTCTAGTTCATAGTGATGATGTGAATGCATCCAGGAAAATGATCTGAGAGAAAATTAATTTCCAGTGTTACCATACATTAGTTCCTCCCCCATGCAAAAGCCCCTATTAGCTTTCTAAATGTAACACATTAAAATATGGTTCCGTTGTTTCATATGGTATGCAGTTGCCCAATCAATGTTATAGTTCACTGTTATAGTTCCTATTGCGTTAGGATAGACCAAAGTAATCTCACAGCAATTTTAACTTTTTGATTTAGTGGCTAATTTGCATTCATTTGTACAATCTCTTTGTATACATTTTAGTATGACTTGCTCATCCCACAATGAGGGGTAGAGTTAGGGGTGGGGTTTAGGGTCACACTTCAATTGGGACACTCAGTGCATTACATAGCGGTATGACGCATGATGTGCCCCACACATGATTTTGCTTCTCGTTTATATACACTATGAACAGCAGCTACGCTAATTATTCTCTTTATTCTCTATTTCCACCTGGGGGTACTCATCTTGAGGCCCTCAGACTACGCAGTGCCACTGACGCGATCCGAGACCAGCGACGAGATGATCCCAAGGTTTTCTGGAACAGGCCGTATCCTGAGCAGCTGCTGTGGTGGTCATCGTGGAGTGAGAACATGAGACTAACTCCTGTGATGCTCCAAGGACAGACGAGTCTTCGCTGAGGTCCAGCTTCCTGCGCCTAGACTGCAGCTCTGCACAAGACGTTTGGCCATAGGGGAAATGGTCGTGCCCAACTGAGCCAGGTTTCTTTCGAGGTTTTTTAAATCTTCGCTTTCGCCAATTGGTGAAGTTTTTTCCTCGCCGCTGTCGCCACTGGCTTGCATGGTTCGGGATCTGAAGAGCTGCGCATCGATGGATTTGCTCTTCAGTGTTTGGACTCTCAGTAGTGATTATTAACCCACACTGAACTGGGCTAAACTGAACTGACCTTAATCTCTAAAAACTGAACTGACTTTTTTTCAATTCATTATAATCTTCCATGTGAAGCTGCTTTGACACAATTTACATTGTATAAGCGCTATACAAATAAAGATGAACTGAATTGAATTGAATTGAATTCATTTTAAAATTCATGTCATGTTCGTGCAAACTGCTCTTCTGACAACATGTAAAATTATGTTTTTTTGTGAGATCGGGCTGTATTGACCCAACTCTGAAAGATAAACACATTTAGTTCCCCTGATTCTACACTTCGTCAATTGGCGATGTTTTTGTTTCTTTGCCACTGGCTTGCTTGGTTTGGGACTTGTGGAGCTGCGCATCAATGGATTTGCTCTTCAGTGTTTTAACTTTCAGCAGTGAAATTTAAACCACGCTGAACTGAACTAAACTGAACTTCAACTCTGAAATCTGGACTTTACTAGAACTTCTATGTTAACAACAATCTACATTGTAAAAGCGCTATATAAATAAACATGAATTGAATTGATAGAGTTCCTGTAACTAAGAGCATTCCCAGTTCCTACATTCAAACATGCCAAAAAGGTTCTAGGACCCAGAAAAAAGTTAATCTGGTGCAAAAGCCCCTATAAAGTTATTTACAACGGTGTCAAGAATCAAGGACCTAAAATATCAATTTTATAACACTATCATGTCGGACCCCACACAGAGTAAAAGTTTAGGCTGGTTGTTAGAAAGTCCTTAGAGACCAAGGCAAAAGAAGCAGTTCTTTGATGAAAGCCGATAGACAGATGAGCAACTCCAGCTGTCCAGATCCCTCGGCATCGGTTTACAGCAGCCTAAGTGCCTCCCCAAGAGATCCCAAGCAAATTCACCCGGGCCCCGCTACCCTTTAACATACGATACGATACGCCACAAACTATCCTCATATCAGCTCTGTTTTCATGCAGCCACACACTTATGTAGACTCACACATGCACACACAGATCTCAGTACACACTGTTCTTTCTCCACACTTTATTTTATTGCTTTTATGTCAGAATTGCAGGGCAGTAAAACACATGCCCTCCCCGCAGACGCTCAAACAAACGCATGCATGCTGAAGCAGCTGATTCTCTGTCTCTCTCCTCGGGGGGCTCTGCTGGTGCCAGACCCAACGGCTGAATGCTGTAATGCTGTTATTCTCTAGCACTTAAATGCCTCAGCTGTCGAAAAAATTCAAGCCGCCTGCCAAACATCCTGGGCCTAGTACAAACTTCGGGGATGTTTTGGTAGCGATTTTTTTTGTCTGCCTTCTGACCTTTGCTGTCTAAACTGAGCAGTGTTTGCACTGAAAGATGTATTATTTTATTCATTCATTTGCTGACTTGCTCATGCAGAAGGCCGGCAGCCAAACCTAAACCTACAGGACGTGTAACAGAGTAAAAAAGAAACAGCACAATTGAAAGCTTACATAAATCACAGTTGTTTCTCCAAGACCATGGTAACATTAACTGCAAAGGAAATTGACATCTGCAAAAATTAATCACTTCTCAGATTTTTCCTCTGGTAAAAAAATGTTTCTCCTCGTGTTTCTTCATTTTACACTACATTATCAGTTTTGCTACAATTATACTCAGATTTGTCTGCTTTTAAGCGACTCAGGATTTAAAATGTCAGTATGAACTCAAGCCTTTCAGCATGAGGTTTTCTGACTGTTGATGCTAAGAATCACCACGGCCGCATGGTATCAGTAAACGCTAATATGTCTGTATGTGTGTACTGCAAACAGCATTTGTGTGAGACTCATCATTTCAGAAAGGCTTGAACAAACTCCACCACAAATGCATCAAATAAACTTACTTAGTATTTTTGACTAATGAGTTGTATTTCAGCTTCATTCGTGTCTGTCTGTCACTGTGCTGTTTATCTGACTTAACGCATGACAAGAAGCAGACGCATGTGGGAATGGTGGGTGAGGAGAAGCAGCTCATTTGCATTTAAAGCCACAGGCTACAAAAACATCTACAGTATATTCAGACACAAAAATGGGCAGATTCTAGAGGCTTTAATAAATAATCTGATGGGTATTTTGAGCTGAATTTTTACAGACACATTCTGGAGACACCAAGGGCTTATCTTACATCTTGTAAAAGGGGTAAAATAGGTGCCCTTTAATGGAACTGAACTAACGAGAAATAATATTACCTAATTTAGAAAATGTAACTTGCATTAAAATAATGCCTTCCGGAGATATAAGGGCGGCTAAATATTTGTCATTTTTAAAAGTGTTAAAAACACTAAGAAATAAAGGTACAAAAGCTGTCACTTGGGCGGTACCATTTCAAAAATTTAACTTTTGTATCTTACAGGTGCACATAGAGACCTTAAAGGAACATTTTTTAACCTGTAGGGTATACTTTTGTATCTTTAAGGTATTATGAAGTACACATTTGTACTTTTTAAAGTATAATTATGTATCTTTATGGTACAAATGTGGACCTGATAGGTGTAAAAGTGTACCTTCTGAAAAGATACTGCTCCAGTGATACCTTTTGTAGTGAATGTGCTATGAAGATAATAATAAAAATAATAATAATGGTTATGATTATCAATATTATTATTATTTATTTAGTATAATAAAAAAATCTTATAAACTTTAGATATCTTCTTAAACATATTGCAGACAAAACCAAGCGTTTGCTTTGATTTTGAAGGATGTAAACAACAACAATGGTCCTGACGTATTTCCTGCATGTTTTACATTATACTGTACATTTCCATAGCTTCTGAGGGTCCAAAAAGTTCCACATATTGATAAATAATGTAACGACAGCTGTTATAACATCAAGTTATGATTGAATCACCTCTTGTTACAGATACAGATATGAAATAGTTTGGCAACAAGTAGGAAATGCTTATGGGCCAATGACATCACCACATTGCTCTATAGATTTTATTCCAAAACCTAATAGCTTTATAATCTGTGTACTCTAATGTAATCATTTGTCTTGTTTGCGTCGATATTTGATCTCTTAAATGGAATTTGTAAAAGAAACATCTGCGCTAAAGATGACACCTGAAGTAAACATAATCAAGAGCTCCATTAAGGAAAAAGAGCAATACACTTAAACTACATCAGATGATCTGAAACACAAGTATTTGAGTATTGCTCTTTACAGCTGTTGTGCAATTAGTTTTACTTTAATGGTTTTATAAGTGGACAGAAGGTCCTCTCCTCCACCTCTTCCTGTGCGGGATGAAAAATGCTTTGATCAGCTAGAGAGGGACAGCTAAGTTTATGTGATAGAGTGCAGGAAAAGGAGTGTTTGTGTGTATAGGGTCTACAGATGTGTGTGTGTGTGTGTGTATGTGTGTGTGTGTGTGTGTGTGTGTGTGTGTGTGTGTGTGTGTGTGTGTGTGTGTGTGTGTGTGTGTGTGTGTGTGTGTGTGTGTGTGTGTGTGTGTGTGTGTGTGTGTGTGTGAGGGTGAAAAGTTGCAAAGGATCAATCAAGCTTATTGACAGTTGTTGTCCAGGATGAAGGCTCACCCGGGGATCCCCCAGAGACTAATACAGTGGTCCATCATGCTGCTGGCAGAAGGGGCTGATGGGATGCGCTGACCAGCCCATCTGTCGGGACATGGACATGACACGTATGGCTACACATCCACACTTACTGCTATACTAAATACAAAAAAATTCACTTCAGAACATCATATAGGCCTGAATGCCATTTATTCATTCAATCATTCCTTTTTTTAGTTTTTTTAAGCATTTTTAGCATTTAGCATTTTATTTAAATATAAGGTAAATCAAATATGATGACAAACCCTAATTTGGGCTTAAAATTGTACAACTATGGGTGAACAAAATAAATGAAATAACTCCTTGAGTTTTTAGTGTTTTTTTTTATTTCTCAGAGAAATGTCAGTATATACAATGTAATCATGGTTTAGCATTTTGCATGATTTAACAATTTACTTGAGCATCTCTAGCATGATTCAGCATATTGTTAGCCTGTTTCAAAAGTTTATATATTAAAAATATTTCCAGCACAATGTAACATAGTGCAGCTATCTTTCTAAATACCTTTAATGATAGCTTTGTAGCATTATTTAGCAGCTTGCTAATGCTACTAGCATTTTAACTGTTTTTTTTTTTTTTTGACAAACCAGTGGTGAACTGGTCATATAGCAGCTTTTAATCGAGGTTGGCTGCACATCCACACTTACTACTATACTGAATACAAAAGACGATCACTTCAGAACATCATACAGGTCTGAAAATACCATTTATTTATTCATTAGTTTGTTTGTTTTTTAGCATTTAATTTGAAATATAAGGTAAATCAAATATGATGACAAACCTTAATTTGAGCTTGAAATTTGACACCTCTGGTTGAACAAAAATTAGCATCTTGAGATTTTAATGTTTTTCTTATTTCTAATGTCAGTACAATGTTGTAAACATGGTTTAGCATTTTGCATGATTTAACACGTTACTTGAGTGTCTCTAGCATGATTCAGTTAGCATGTTTCTAATGTTTATAGCATTATTAAAATGCTTTCAGCACAATTTAGCATACTGCTGCTATGTTTTTAAACACTTTTAGTAATAGATTTGTAGCATTATAATAGCATATATAAATGCTATTTTGCAAACCAGTGGTAAATTATATTGCATATAGCAGGTTTTAATCGAGGTTAAGCACTTTTTAGTTGGTCTTAGCTCAAACCAGCCAAACATTAGCTTGACAATCTTAGGCCAGCAAACTAGCTCAGGGTGGTTTTAGCTCATAGCTTGCTCACTGGTCTTGGCTGGTTTAGGCTGGAGGAAGCTTAAAGTAATTAACACATGACTTAAACTTTTTGTATTACAAAGTTTTTTAATTAAAAAGTATTGTATTACTGTTGGGCGGCATGGTGGCTCAGTGGTTAGCACTGTCACCTCACAGCAAGAAGGTCGCTGATTCAAGTCCCGGCTGGGCCAGTTAGCATTTCTGTGTGAAGTTTGCATGTTCTCCCCATGTTTGTGTGGGTTACCTTCGGGTGCTCTGGTTTCCCCCACAGTCCAAAGACATGCAGTATAGGTGAGTTGGATGAACTAAATTGGTCGTAGTGTATGAGTGTAGTGTGAGAGAGTATGGGTGTTTCCTAGTACTGGGTTGCGGATGGAAGGGCATCCGCTGCGTAAAACATATGCTGGAATAGTTGGCGGTTTATTCTGCTGTGGTGACCCCTGATAAATAAAGGACTAACCAAAGGAAAATTAATGAATGAATGTATTACTTTTTGTTTTGGTGAACCAAAATCTAAATTCAAAATTGAGGGACAAACCATTTTAAATCCAATCTCTCTCTCTCTCTCTCTCTCTCTCTCTATACTAAACTTAATAAATCATACATCTATTGTGGTCAGTATCTCTGTACATGTTTTTATAGAATATTTTTGGAGGGATTTTATCAGACTGAGGGTATATCTATGCTTACAGCCTGGGCAAGTTGCTATAAATCAGTACTTTGATTTGTGTGTAAACCCCTGCAGAAAAAAATATATTAGTCTTACGTCTAATCCTTTTAGATACATCTAAAAAACAACATAAGGAGTACGTTAAGCAGACGCATTCAATACAGAAACAGGGTGATTTATCTGTGTGCTTATTTTTTTCTTGAAGCCATAAATCCAATGTCGTTTGAACAAAGAAAGATTTACTGTCTTTGTGAGGGCTGTTTTTGTATAGCGCTTACTCAGCACCTGCTCATTGTTTCTTCATTTAACACTCTGCTGTATGGATATTCATTAGAGGCAATTAATTGATATTGATAGTGGATGCAGCCAGCAAGCCATGCGGATTGTGATTTATTGGTGCTTATTAGAAAGCATTGATCAGTATTGAGTTGAGATCTGGTGGAGCCATGTACTGTAGAGATGATTGATCATGGTTGCTGCTCTCTATAGCGGCCCGGGAGTCATTAGCAATGCAATAATAATTTGCTTTCGATGAGTGTCTGTCTGAATCAAGACTTTTTCTTCAGCCAGTAAACGAATTGAGTTAATGTTGCCCTTCTTTTTTTTTTTTTGCTCATTGATAAACATCAGCTGTGCTCTTGAAGTGGATGATGAAGTTGAAGATAGAAGCGACAACTGCCCAGTTGTGGGCCACTTTAGGCAGTTATGTGGCACTGGTGGTATTCCTTCGGCCCAGACAAAATGAATGTGAGCCTGAAGTGGGCCACCTGTACAATGGCAAAGGGGGGCCAAAAATTCTAATTCATATATGGGCCATTTAAGGCAAAGTTTTGGCACTTATGGCAAAATGTTATCTGGCATAGTCATTTAAGGGTAATCTGGGTCTAAACCTAAAGTGGCTCACACATGTAAGTGCAAATGTGACCCAGTTATCTTAAGACATATGTGGGCCACTTTTGGCAAATATTCGGCACAGTAAACTCTGGCTAATGCAGCCATTAGCCTATAGTGGCCCAGAGAAGATTTGGCAAATGTGGCCCAGTTATCCTAAAACAAATGTGGGCCACTTTTGGCAAATATTTGGCACAATTAGCTCTGGCTAATGTGGCTGTAAGCCTAAAGCGGCCCAGAGAAGATATGGCAAATGTGGCCCAGTTATTTTAAAACCTATGTGGACCACATAGACTAGTCACCATCATGGAGAAAAGTGTTTGCTTTAGTTGGGCTCATAGCCCTGAACCTCTTAATATTAATTTTCTTTTGGGCTGCTGTAAATTTTAAGAAGTTTGCTTGAAAAATTTATTCATTACAGCAAACAAGCCAAGAAAAAAAATAAATAAATAAAATTAAGTGAGGCACGACCTGTGATGAAATAATATAATTCACTGATATTAACCAATGTTTAATCCATTATTAAAAGTAACGTAATAACATGCTTGCACATGCCACAGAATTATGAAGGTTTATAAGCTAAAAAATTCTATGGTTCAACTTCTACTCACAGAGATCAATAATCAGCAAATAAACCTCAACAACGGTAACAATTAACAAAATGAACAAAACTCACAAATATCAAACAGGATATTAAAAGTGACAAAATCAACAACAACAGAAACAGCAGAATCAAAAGAAAATAATGAAACTGTAGCATCAATAAGCTATAGAATGTATTCATACTGCAATGCAAGTGTAAGGTGTAGGCCAGATCTGGGCCAGAATAAAAGCAAATTGTGGCCCAGAATAGGGTCAGTTCTGGTTTATTTGGTTGAATTCTGGCTGATATGTGATATTGCTATGGCTTAATTGTGGCCCAGATCTGGCAAACAGGAGCGGACCGCCCAAGTGCCATCATTCCATGCGGTATGTGGGCCGGATGTAAGTGTCTGGTGTGGGCCGGATTTAAGCCACATGAATTTTGCTAGTTCTGTGCCTATTCAACACTATGCTGCTTAAAAGTTCTGGTTAGCAGGTTGTTTCTTTACAGCCAGCAACAGTAAAATGTTCAGCTGGGGTGCCAGAAATAAACCGTAAAATAGCGGCTGTTAAATTACAGAAATTTACCGTAAAATAACAGACATTAAATTACAGAAATTTCCTTAAATTTAAATTTCTGGTAAATTTCTGTAATTCAACCTCTGTTATTTTACAGTAAATATCTGTAATTTAACGGTCGTTTTTTTACGTTTTTTTTTCCGGCACCCCAGCTGCAATTGCTAACGAACAATTACTATTCAGTTCACTTCACTATTATGTGTCAAGTGAAAATAATAATTAAATGGCTCACTCAGTCTAATCTTCAAGAAGAGCCCACAGTTACCTCTTCTGTCATGTTTTCTGGCTGACTTGAAATTGCTTTGCTTCTGTCTCTCGCTATCCTGATCCATTTGCTCAGTTTCATCTTCTCAGGAGCTCTTTTGATCAGGCTCATAATCAGATTTACTCATGGTTCAAAAAAAATTTAAATATGCTTGACTGTCTCTTTGCCATTAAGAAAATACAAATATTATTTTCAAATTAAGCACTGGTTGTCAGGGTGTTGCTATGTGGGAGTTAGTGTTCCTATAGGATTTCTAGTGTTTTGAGTAGTTTCCAGGGTGTTGCTATATGTGAAAGTTAGTGTTTCTATAGGACTTCTAGAGTGTTTTGAGTAATTTTAAGGGTGTAAAGGCCTGTGCACTCCGAGACATTTTTTGCTCGCATTTTCCGTCGACGTTCAACGCCTCGTGACTAAATAAAAGGCGTCAAAACGCCAGGCGCAAAAGCATCATTTAAAAAAAACGCCTCATGCTCGCGCCGCGTCAAAACCTTCTCCACCAATCAGATTGGCACTTTTGTTCACGTGCACAGAGCTGCTGAAGTTACAGTAAACAGCACTTGTAGGCGCTCAAGCGCAAAACTGTCAGTGCAAGCGCACATTGAATAAGATGCCCAGAGGCGATATAAACGTGAAGCTGCTTATTGCACTGGTGAACAATAATCATTTCTTCATCGCTAGAGCTAGAGCTGCTACTTGAACCATGGTTGTTGCTAGATCGGATACATTTGCAGCTGGAAGTTAACGAGAATAATTTATGTTATTTATGAAATTTCTCATTTATTATATTTTATTAACGTCTACCCCCACCCCAACCCTAAACCCAACCGTCACAGAACAGTAAAAACAGTAGTTGTACCGAGTATTCATTCATTCATTTTCTTGTCGGCTTTATCCCTTGCGGGGTCGCCACAGCGGAATGAACCGCCAACTTATCCAGCACGATTTTACGCAGCGGATGCCCTTCCAGCCGCAACCCATCTCTGGGAACTTCCACACACACATTCACACTCATACACTATGGACAATTTAGCTTACCCAATTCACCTGTACTGCATGTCTTTGGACTGTGGGGGAAACCGGAGCACCCGGAGGAAACCCACGCGAACCCAGGGAGAACATGCAAACTCCACACAGAAACGCCAACTGACCCAGCCTAGCCGAGGTTCGAACCTGCGACTCAGCGACGTTCTTGCTGTGAGGCAACAGCACTACCTACTGCGCCACTGGGTTGCCTTGTACCGAGTATTATTTATGATATTTATTAAATTACCCAATAAATTGTATTTTATAACGCCTACCCCCACCCCAACCCTAAACCCAACCGTCACAGTACTGTAAAAATATTAATTATTGTTATACAGTGTCATAAAAAAATGCCGCTATATTAATGTGCATATCGCACTTCCGGCCGGCCACGTATCCAATCTAGACTTTACCCTTGAACCATCCATAACAACAAGCCTGTCAACTTTGTCTCCTTCTTCTGTGTTACAAGCAGGTGTCAGAAGCTTAAAGTTGTGTTGCGCCATCTAACGTCAAGGAGTGATTTTGCATACTCTTTTGCTCGACCCTGTGAAAATCGATTGGGTTTGAATCCGGAAAAACGTCTTGAAAAACGCTGACGATAAACGCAAACGAAAAGCGTCCCGGTGTGAACGAGACTTTAG
Organism: Danio kyathit; assembly: GCA_903798195.1. Lineage (NCBI taxonomy): Eukaryota > Metazoa > Chordata > Actinopteri > Cypriniformes > Danionidae > Danio > Danio kyathit. The sequence goes on along the minus strand of LR812537.1, from coordinate 37,431,777 downwards.
TGTTCCTATAGGATTTCTAGTGTGTTTTGAGTAGTTTCCAGGGTGTTGCTATGTGGGTGTGTGTTTCTATAGGACTTCTACAGTGTTTTGAGTAGTTTCCAGGGTGTTGCTATGTCGGTGTTAGTGTTCCTATAGGATTTCTAGTGTGTTTTGAGTAGTTTCCAGGGTGTTGCTATGTCGGTGTTAGTGTTCCAATAGGATTTCTATAGTGTGTTTTGAGCAGTTTCCAGCAGGGGCGGAGCCAGAGGGTGGCCAGGGGTGGCCACAGTCACCATAGACACAATCATGGCCACCCCGCTGGCCACCCTACACAATCTCAAGGGGGAGTCTTTGAATGTTTTAAAATATTGTACATACTTCAACATTGCCAAGTATAATGTTGTGTAAAAGAGTAGACAAGCTTAAGTCTATTTTGCAGTTCACTAATTGCATACAATTCCCTTGGAGTAACTGACCTAACTTATAAACTCATTGTTGAGTAACAGAGGAAATCAGCTTTTAACTTTGGAGGTCACAATTGCCATGGGATGAAATCTGCAATATTTCTTTAAAAGCCCTGATCTTTTTGAGTAAGAAGCGTTTGAAGTTTCCACCCCCCTTTCTATAACACCATGTGCATTTACCGAATTATTGGGCTATTACTGAATGACTGATTGATGTTCCACAAAATGCATGACATCACTCCCGCTGCATCATTGATGTACAGGGCCTCCCTATACGACCTGTAATGACAGAAAAGATGGTCTGAGTTTTTGGAGGAGGTGCAGGGTTGAGTGCTTCACTCTAGGTCAAGAGGCTATTGGCTATTGGGAGGCTTTGTATTGAGAGAGCATTCTGTGAGTGGGATCGATAGATCAATGCAGAGGATTGCGTGAATGTCTTGAATTCCTGTAGAGTGTCCCTCCCTCTCTCCATCTCTCTGGGGTGACTGGCTGCTAATGTGCTAATGTGCTCTGCTTGACTTCTCTCTAAAGACAACAATGGGCTCTACTCCTCACTGTTTCACAAACATATGCTGGAGAGACAATGGAAGGGGTTCGTGTGGGTGGATGAGTTGAGGTACCTTCAGCTTGAGTTAACCTGGAGGACTCTTGGGTGGGAAAGACCGTGTTGCCAGTGTTAACTATTGTTGGGTGTCTGAAACAGAGGCAGGCCATGGGAGGAGATGGAGAAGCTCCCCTGCTTGTCTGAAAGGCCAAAGGGCCCGTCATTCTCTCAGGATGTAATGAATATCACATAAGTGCAACAGATTGCGGGGTGTCTCCAAAATACTGAGATGTCATAGAATAGCACACAAACACAATGAAGAAGGCTTCCCCGACTCTGCTATTCATGAGGTTTATTCTTCCTCTCCAGAGACTCACATCACTCATGAATGCTAAGATGATGTTAATCAGACAAAGACACGTTAAGGAATGACCAGTAAATTTCTATCTATCTATCTATCTATCTATCTATCCATCCATCCATCCATCCATCCATCCATCCATCCATCCATCCATCCATCCATCCATCCATCCATCCATCCATCCATCCATCCATCCATCCATCCATCCATCCATCCATCCATCCATCCATCCATCTGTTTTTCTTTTGAGAAGTCGGTCTTAATTCTGTTTGTCTACAATAAACCCCCCAAGGTCCACAGATATTCTTAACAATTTAGAAGATAAGCCACTTCCAGTCAAGACCCCCATGTGACTCAATGTTTTTAGCACAGCAATTTGCAACTATTTTGGTGTAATGTACATTATTGTCCTGACTTTGATCCTCCTTGCTAAACAGGCACACACAGACGTTCCCCTATGTAACAACAAAACAGTAGTTTTCTCCCACTGTGAGCACATAGGAAGCAATTGTCTTCTGGCAAGGCAACAGCTGTTTTCTTCTTTGGCTGTTTTCTTGAACTGTATTACAATAAAAGCAACCTTCAAACTGAATCAAATGGGGTAAAAAAACTATTTTGATTAAAATCTTTTTAAAGATTATGTATTTTTAAAATGTTCCTTTCAGTTACAGTTTTTCTCAGTGGCTTTGGTGCATTTCTCACAACACTATTAACATTTGCACTACAGTTAATGCATTTCTCAAAACAATTAGTACAAACCGCAAAACCTAGTTGATAACCTGCAGTGTTTCCTCTAGGATTTTTTCCAGCTGTGGCAGCAGGCCTTTTGATCTACCAACTACCTTTGGCGTTATTTCAATGACAAATGTGACGCAGTACTACAAGTCGAGATCGGATTTGTGTAATACGAGCATGCAGATCTTTTTGCTTGCGCTAGGATTTCCTCTGTTCGTGCACAAAACTTCTTGCACGCCCTTAAATATACGCTGCTCAAGTGCAATTTAGCGCATTTACGTAGTGAATTTGTCTCCAACCTTTATTAGATTTGCAAGGAATATTTATGAACGTCTCCAATAGACCTACAGAGCGGCATTAATTCGTCCTGAGGTAAAGTGAAACGGCTATAAACTCCAGCAAGATAAAGTCTTTGTTTGTTGTATGCAGAGCCATAGACCTTTATCTATAAATAAAGTATAATTATGGAAACCGTGTTCATCTTAACTAAAAGCTATACGTCGTGTTTGCTGGCCTCAAGCATCACGCACCTGTCAGTCAGTCAGTCAGTCAGCATGTCACCTTAAAGGGTTAAACAAATAACACACAGCACAACTACGGTTAAAGAAAAGCTTGCACTGTTATAATTCACTTACCTTTTAATGTGTTTTGGTGCGATTATAACCCGCTATTTTAAAAAAATGACAATGTTTTGAAAGAGAAGCTGTAATGTAGCCGTGGCGGGATGAATTTTGGCATGGCGCCCCGCCATGGTAGGATGAATGTAGCGGAAACCTTGACCTGCAAAAGCGTGTCACTTGCTCAAAATGGAGAGCTCATTCCTCAAAAGCAAGTAATTATGTCAACGAAAGTGTCATCAAGATAAAAAGTCCTGCCACCATTGCTTATCAACAAGATATTCAAATGGCTTTGTAATGGTTTCATTATGACAGTTTATTCTGTACATTTTTTTCCAGTGCAAAAAATCAGATTTTGGTGACACTTCCTGAAAATGCTCATACAGTACTATTTACACAGCCATTTGAAAACTACAGTAAAGTTAGACATCACTGCATTTAGTGAGGTATCTGAGTACAAGACACTGAATATGTATGTTTCACTTTTTTACTGCATTTGCTCTTTGCAATTCTAATTCATTCACAGCATTGTGCAAAAGAATAAATACACACTTATTTACAACAAACAAACTCCCTTTGGGTAGAGCTGTGCACAACTGTACACAATATAGCAGTACATATTGGAACTGAACCTACAACATACACCGGTCTGTAAATCATTCATCAAATTGTTCAATTTAGAAGACATTTTCAGAAAAAAAAAAAAGATTAAAATTTTTTTCATAAAATTTGCTTGACAGATTTTGACAACTAGTTCAACATTTTTGTATGTGATGACTCAAGTAATGAAATGAGGACTATCAGTTTTATATGGACTGACTATTCAGCAGACACAAGTTTAGTTAATTTTGACTGACATGACATAAGCAAATGATAATGGTATAAAACAGCAAAGAGTTGTATGAAAGCAATTGATGCATGTCCAAAAGTATTTACAATTTGTTGGAAGGAATGAGAAACTGATACTATGATGTGCACAAATGACTAATTGTTTTGACAAATGCATTAAATGATGTGCAAATATTAATAGTGTTGTGAGAAATGCACCAAAGCCACTGAGAAAAACTGTAAGTAAAATGTTTGTGCTCTTGTTTAACAGCATACAATAGATTGTGGTTACAAATGAAGTAAAAGTTTGCAGAGGCTGTGGATTAAAGTTGAAAGTAATGTTCAGTTTCTGGCACAGATCATCATTAGATTTAAGTATAATGTCAGGTGCTCTTATAACACTGACTGTAACTCACATCTCAGATCAATTTGGGGAAAAGAGCTTGGGGTGGATATCTTGGAAGAAGAATGGGAGATGGTTTGGTCTCTAGCCAATAAGCTTTCAGTTTGCAATAGGGCCAGAGCCATTCAACTCAGGATCCTTAATTCATTTCACACCTCATTTAAGACACAAATACAATGTAACCCACTCACTTCTATGCCTTAAATGCAAATCAAATATAGGGGATTATATTCATTGCAAATAGGACTGTCAGGTGATTCAGGCCTATTGGCGCAGAATCTTAGCTCAAATAAACAACATAATTGGTTTGGACATGGATATAGACCCTCTGTCCCTTCTCCTGGGTTTTCCTTGCAAACTGATTAGGAACAAGTATGAACAACAATTGTTCCTGCCTGTTAACCTTTGCTGCCAGGAAGAACATTTTGATGTCATGGATCAATGTTTACGCTATATTAGAGTTTACACTATATATAGTGTACACTTTGTTTAAAACAGTTATGAACAGTTGACTTCATTCATTCATTTTCCTTCAGCTTAGTTTCTTATTTATCAGGGGTCACCACAGCGGAATGAACCGCCAACTATTCCAGCATATGTTTTACGCAGTGGATGCCCTTCCAGCTGCAACCCAGTACACCGCATCCCTTTGGACTGTGAGGAAAACCGGAGCACCCAGAGGAAACCCATGCGAACATGGGGAAAACATGCAAACTCCACACAGGAATGCCAACTGGCCCAGGCTGGACTCGAACCAGTAATCTTTTAACCACTGAGCCACCGTGCCGCCCTTTAAACAGTTCAGTTAAACATTCGTTCATTTACTTTCTTTTCGGCTTAGTCCCTTTATTAATCCGGGGTCGCCACAGCAGAATGAACCACCAACTTATCCAACACATGTTTTACGTAGCAGATGCCCTTCCAGCTGCAACCCATCTCTGGGAAACATTCATACACACTCATACACTATGGAAAATTTAGCCTACCCAATTCACCTGTACCACATGTCTTTGGACTGTGGGGGAAACCAGAGCACCCAGAGGAAACCCACCCGAACGCAGGGAGAACATGCAAACTCCACACAGAAACGGCAACTGACCCAGCCGAGGCTCGAACCAGCGACCTTCTTGCTGTGAGGTGACAGCACTACTTACTGCGCCACTGCATCGCCTAAACAGTTGACTTTACTTTAAAAAAGTAAGTAAACCCAATGGGGCAACCCAGTGGCGCAGTAGGTAGTGCTGTTGCCTCATAGCAAGAACGTCGCTGGGTCGCAGGTTCGAACCTCGGCTGGGCTGGGTCAGTTGGCGTTTCTGTGTGGAGTTTGCATGTTCTCCCTGGGTTCGCGTGGGTTTCCTCCGGGTGCTCCGGTTTCCCCCACAGTCCAAAGACATGCAGTACAGGTGAATTGGGTAAGCTAAATTGTCCATAGTGTATGAGTGTGAATGTGTGTGTGGAAGTTCCCAGAGATGGGTTGCGGCTGGAAGGGCATCCGCTGCGTAAAATCGTGCTGGATAAGTTGGCGGTTCATTCCGCTGTGGCGACCCCGCAAGGGACAAAGCCGACAAGAAAATGAATGAATGAATGAAGTAAACCCAATGCCTTTTTCCACTTTTTTTCCACAGTATAAACATAGAGCCGGTGCTGCTTTGTTGCAGACTTATGTTAAACTAATGTTTGTGGACATTGCTGAAATGTCATTAATTTGACAAAAAATGAGAAGGGATCGTCTTTTTATTAATGTTCCTTTCAACTGTAAAACACTGTTTTTTCTCTTTGTTGATAAATAGCAATAGCTTGTGGTTACAAATGAAGGAAGTTTGCTAAGGCTTTAGATTAATATAATATTTAAGGTAATAATAATGTAAATAATAAGTTTCTTCCTGTTCTCACTGTTCAGTATACTGTATGCTTTTGGGCCTCTCAAAGTGCCAGGAGCTTGTGGATTTGCATTTTTATGAATCATAATAGACCACGGTTTCAGCTTTAAATATTTTATTGTCCTTTAAAAAGCCACTAAATATTTGTGGCTGCACAAGTAACAGCTTAAAACACTTTTGGTGAAAGCATTAGAATTCACAAAAAGTAGGAGTATGAGAGTGAAACTGCTTGTGGCATCGTTTGTACTGAGTATAACCAGGCTCATTGGAAATACTTGCCTCAGCCTACATTTTTGTGAAAATATATTTGTATAAATAGTTTGCTTTGGGTACATTTCGCTGCAGGTTTCAGCTTCTCTAGAGGGCGCTGTCTACATTGTTGCAAATCTGAATAACATTACTTAGGGTACTTTTAGTTGTACGTGTTAGATACACGTCTTTCTTGTAAACATCCATGAGAAGGCGGGGCTTGTAGTACAGTTGATATATATTAACCACTGACCTAAACCCAACCAATAGTGTTTTCAAAAGCAAATGTAAGAGAAAAGTCTGCTGCGATTGCATAGTTTTAACTTGATACATTACTTTTATCTCTTTTGTGGAACTTGTTTCGGCTAATTGAAACAAATTGCTTTGTATTAGAAGCAAAAAAAAAATTATCTTTATGAAGATAGATAGATGAGGCAAATGTATTCAATTATTAATCATATATACTGTTGTGTTGTTTTGTGTCATTTGTTTGGTATTTTGCAAACAACTGCACAAAACGGATCCTTTATACATCAATAATTCATTCATTTTCCTTCGACTTCGACCGCAGCGGAATGAACCGCCAACTATTCCGACATAAATTTTACACAGCAGATGCCCTTCCAACCACAATGCAGTACTGGAAAACACATACACTCTCACACTCATGCACTACGGCCAATTTAGTTCATCCAGTTCACCTATACTGCATGTCTTTGGACTGTGGGGGAAACAGGAGCACCCAAAGGAAACTCACGCAAGCATGGGGAAAACATACAAACTCCACACAGAAATGCCAACTGACCAACAAACCAGCGACCTTCTTGCTGTAAGGCGACAGTGCTAACCATTGAGCCACCATGCCACCCCTACATCAATTATATGTCCTGTAAGTATCATTAGTGTGTAAGGAACAATAGTTGTTGATGTCCTACTGCACCGTAACATACATTTTACCTAGAAACTACAGTCAAATATATGTCGATGTATTTTATTTTGTGGTTTTACAAAAATGTAGGCTGAAGCATGTATTTCCAACGCTATCTCACACCAATCTGTAACTTTTTGATTTAGTGGCTAATTCATATAAATTTGTATGATCCCATTTTAGTGCAATATGCTCACCTCCCAATGACTTTTGGGTTTAAGGGTGGGGTTTGGTGCCAGGCCTCCTTTTAAAAATCATACGAATGAATTCCATGTGTGAATTCTAAACTGATAAAATGTAAAATAGTTCTGTATTTTCTCGTGAGATCAGGCTGGTATTTCCAATGACTACACTGAACTGATATTTATGAGCATTGAGGCCAGATAACATTGTCTGTGCATTGTGTTGATATACAAGGGTCCATCTCATTTGAGGACAGGTCACATTGGGTCATCTGGACTATCCTGGCTGAACGCTGCTCTTTGTGAGGCTAATCTTGATTTCGAACAGACTGCAGGCCAGATTTGTAGCTTCTCTGTTAACACCAGCTGCATTCCAGTAGGCCTCCGTTGAAAGGCTGTTCCTCTGCTGGAATGGAGGCTATTTATCCAGTCAGCTGTAAAAAGAGACACATGAGATTAGCCATGTGGGAAATAAGAGGTTTACACATTTTGTTGGCCTGTTGTGTGATAAATTGCTTGGTACGTTCCTCATTTTGGATAAAGTGTCTGCTTAATGATTAGGTATAAATTAATGGTGAGCAAATAATGAGAGAATATTAATTATTGCAACGATGCACGGCTGTTATCTTGGCTTTATTTTCATGCTTTTTTAAGAATAAATGAGTCATTAATGTGTTTATAGGTTACATTTAGATGCTTCTTATAATCATATCCATGACCTTCACTCATATTACCGGTGTAAGATTTTTTGTGTGCGGAATCAGGGATGTTAATGAAAGTTATTCTGACCTTGTGGTTTTGTGGCTCTTCTGTTGGCAGGTTGATTCATTTTGTCAGGTCACATGAGGATGTCTGCAATCCATTTGGAAATGAAGAGCGGTCGGTATGACCAAACGAAGACGGCGTCGGATCAATGATGTGATCATTCTTTTGGCTGCTGCACAGATTTCCAGGAATGCTGATGAGGTGAGCAGGAGGAGAGAGATTCCTATCATACAGGCGCACCAGGGGACGTCATTTAACCCGATCCCTGTCTCAGATTCTTTCCTGACAATTTTTTTTCTTCTTCAGATTTACATAATGCCTTATACAAGGACATACAGTTGAAGGTGAAATTCTCAGCCCTCCTGTGATATTTTCTCCCAAGGACTGTTTAGCAGAAAGAAGATTTTTTTCAACACACTAAATAGTTTTTATAACTAATTCCTGATAACTTGACTTTGCCATGATGAGAGTACATCATATTTGATTAGTTATTTTGCAAGATACTAGAATTCACCTTAAAGTGCCATTTAAAGACTGAACATGGCTAATTAGGTTAATTAAGTTAGGTTAGGTGGTTTGTCAACAGTGGCTCTTAGCAGTTTGTAACTTTTTGATTTAGTTTCTAATTCCTATGAATTTGTATGATTTCATTCATACAATTTTGAACAATTTGGACAATTTGAACAATTTTGAACCAAAGGACGGTTGGGTTTAGGGGTGGGGTTGGGTGCCACGCCTCCTTTTAAAAATGGTACATTTTTCAAACAACTGAACTCGCCACTAAACAGACAAAACGTAAAATATTTACATTTTCTTGTGAGATCAGACTGTTTGTTCTGAATTTCCAAGCTGTCTCATGGCAATTCATAACTTTTTGATTTAGTGACTAATTCGTATGAATTCATACGATCTCAATCGTACAGTTTAGTACAATTTGATCATTCCCCAATGACGATAGGGTTTAGGGGTGGGGTTGGGTGCCACGCCTCCTTTTTAAAATCATAGATTTTGTATGAATTAGCCACTAAACAAACAAAACGTAAAATATTTAAATTTCCTCGTTAGATCAGGCTGTTTGTTCTGAATTTCCAAGCTATCTCACGGCAATTCGTAACTTTTTGATTTAGTGGCAAATTCGTATGAATTTGTACAATCTCATTCGTACAGTTTAGTACGATTTGCTCATCCTCCAATTACGGTTGGGTTTAGGGGTGGGGTTGGGTGCCACGCCTCCTTTTAAAAATCATACATTTCATACGAATTAGCCACTAAACAGACAAAAAGGAAAATATTTACATTTCCTCGTGAGATCCGGCTGTTTATTCTGAATTTCCAAGCTGTCTCACGGCAATTCTTAACTTTTTGATTTAGTGGCTAATTCGTATGAATTCGTACAATCTCATTCGTACAGTTTAGTACGATTTGCTCATTTCCCAATGACGATATGGTTTAGGGGTGGGGGTGGGTGCCACGCCTCCTTTTTAAAATCATAGATTTCATATAAATTAGCCACTAAAAAAAGTCAAATAGTTATGTTTCCTCATGAGATCAGGCTGTTTGCTCTGAATTTCCAAGCTATCTCACGGCAATTCATAACTTTTTTATTTAGTGGCTAATTCGTATAAATTCGTACAATCTCATTCATACAGTTTAGTATGATTTGCTCATCCTCCAATGACGGTTGGGTTTAGGGGTGGGGTTGGGTGCCACGCCTTCTTTTTAAAATTGTACATTTCGGACGAATTAGCCACTAAACAGACAAAACGTAAAATACTTACGTTTCCTCATGAGATTAGACTGGATTTTCCAAAGGGGGCTAACAATTTTGACCTGCTAACAATTTTGAAATTCTGGGAATTTTCTTTCCTTGATTTGTTAAACATTACTTGGAAAATATTTGCAAAATAAAAAAAAGGTCACGGGAAAATAAAAATTTATTTGCATACTTTAACAAAAAGTAAACTACCACTACGTACTGCGCCACTGCGTCGCCCACAAATATCTTGTTGATTTAACTTATTTTAATAAGCAACAACAACAATTTTGTTTAACAACAATTTATTTACAACAATAATTATTTGATGACATATCAAATTAATTAGGAGGGTCAGAAGAAAAACTGGAAATGAATAAGCTTCTAAATTAGAAGGTACAATCAATTATCCCCAAATGATTATATAAGTATAATCAGTAATATTTTACACATTATAAGAAATATATATAAGTTAATTTACTCAGAAAAAGATTAATTTAATATAACATACACACATGTATGTTTGTGTCTCAGTTCCAGTCAATGTTTACCTTAACATATTTTCCTTGTTCACATTTTTTCTCACATTACTATTTTTTGTCATACAGTATCACTCGTTAGTATCATCACCTGTCCTTACAGTTTTATTAATTTGTAATATACGTTTATGTGCATTCCAATGATAAGGCGGTTTTGAGTGTAGCTTTTCTTCTGTTTACTTGTTTCACAGAAGAAAATAACATGTTTGGAATGATAAGAGGGCGAGTAAATAAAGTCAAAACACTCATTTTTTGGCTGAACTGTCCCTTTCAAAATCAAAACAGTGATTTCACAGGCAAATTATACGGTGTGCCTCTAATAAGCTGTGAGTATGTTGGAGTGCTTAATTTGTACATGTAAATCCGTATGTGTAAGCAGGTGGGTGGGCAACTGTCTGGCAGACTGTAAAGACCAAGACTGCAGAGCCAGCAGAAGATCTCAGTGAGTGGGTGAGGATAAGAGAGAGCCAGCCTGACCCTGGATATGGAGGAGATGGATTTGGAATCACTCCCTACTGTACTGTTTAATGTACATATGCACCATCAGTTCTTTATAAAACCGGTACGAACCATTTCTAACAGACATGAACATGCACAATGGCAGAATTCAGTCTCCCAAAGTCTCTCAAATGTCTGCAGGCTGTATTGAAATGCAGATGATGGAGAGTCTTATTGAATGCTAAATTGAAACACAAAAGAAAAACATTTATGCCTAAAGGCAAATACAAGAAAAGGCTGGATAAAGAAAAGCTCTGAATGAAGTCAAATTGTATTATATAAATTAATAATGCACTGAAAAATAGTATCTACTTCACCTCTCACAACATAAACAGTAACAACAAAATATACGTTGACAGATGTGAACTCACATTGGTTAATGTGCAACTCCTTGAACATTTGCTGCATTAGCGGATATTATTAAGTATTTATGTTAACACGTTTTCTTTTCTGGGTGTCACCTATATATGCATTCATTCTTTTGTTTTGTTTTTCAATAACAATGTCACACACAAGTGGATAGTCAATTTCCATCAACTTATTTTACTATGTTTCTTTAATTCTTGTGCACTGTTGAAATTTACTACGCCTTTGTTATGTTCAGGATGAAAACACCCACTGACTTAAACTGCTGTAAAAATGCATAAGATAAATATTTTTTCAATTGTTTTTTGCATAAATCTGTTAACCTCAGTCCTGATCAAAACTACTAAATTGTTTAGAAAATTTTAATTCTTTAATTGCCAAATTTACAAATGAAATCACTGATCATGGTATCATGGTGCACAGAAAATATAAAAAGTAATTGTGGACTGGATTTTTTTCACCTTTTATCACAGTCTTGGTCATGTGGTTATTAACAACATTGGCTTTGATGCATTGTTAGATTTAAATTTTTCTCCCTAATTTACTGTTGGTGGCTGTTCTTGCCCCATTGACTTCCATTATAACCACATTTGATGGTGCATAAATACAAAGTATTTGTTTTTATTTACTCCATGTAGTTCTGAGAGCTGAGATTCTTATTTTGATTTTCTTAGACACATCAAGGTGTGTAAAATCACTCTCACACACTTACAGACACATACGCACACTTTAATTTGCTGTTATACTCCACATAAAATCCAGAACTAAGCTTTTTTTGCGCAGGCCTATCTAAAGGGTTAATGGTGCTAAATGATGATTAACAGTAAAAATTATAAATTTGACCTCTCCCCAACAGGAAAAACCACCAACAATCAAAATTGCATGATTATATGGTGTCATGGTTTTGTAATAAAAATGTGGTTATAATGGAAGTCAATGGGGCAAAAACAGCCACCAACAGTAAATTTATCAGAAACAATGAATCAAAGGCAATGTTGTTTCACATGACTAAGACTGTGATAAAAGGTTTTAAAAATTCAGTCCATAATTACTTTGTAAATTGAAAGTACGTTATTTTGTGTGTTTTTTCCACCGAATCAGTGACAACATTTATGAATTTGGCAATTACAGAGTTAAAATCCTGCAATTTGTTAAACAATTTAGTAGTTTTGATCAGGACTGAGGTTGATTAACAGATTTATGCCAAAAAAAAAAATTATCTGATGCATTTTTACAGCAGTTTAATTCAGTAAATGTTTTCATCCTTAACATAACAAAAGGGTAGTAAATTTGCCCAGAGTGTATTGTTGAGTTTTTTTTTTTTTTAATTCAAAGCATTTTTAAAAATATCTGTCAAAATAAGATTTGTCACCAAAAATCATTCTGCTAACTAAAACACAGAAAAATGTATGGTCAAATTAAGACACAAAATCACCCCAGAGTGGATGAAAACATCCCCAACAGTACATAAGGGTTAATGCTGAGCTAGTTTTTTTTTTATTTTTTTTTATCTCTAACTGCATTTATAACCCTCTGATTTCTTCCTGCATAACAATTTAAATAATAATAATAATAAAATGTCCTACATGCAATTATGTATTAAGTAAAGCTTAAGTAAAGTAAATTTCCAACTTCATAAGTCTCAAAATATTCTTTTATATTAATGACCTCCTCTATCGCCATGACACTAGCAAAATATTTACAACATTCACATATTCATAAATGTCACTCCGAGTAGTGTGGATGGCATCTGGATATTCATTAGGAGTATACTGGTGAAAAGGTGGTATATAACCGTTGTATTTTTTTTAAGCAAAAGTTTTTGGCTGCAGTTCACATAATGGCCACTTGTGTCGCTAAATACAGTAATTTCTGAATCCTACACATAGCTCTGCTAAGGTAATTTTAATATGTTTTAATAATTGATTAAGATTTACTGGTCCTCACAATTATGTCAGGTTTTACTATCTTTGGTTCTTGCAGTGTACACAAAACCTTGACCACAAACACAAGTTAAAACTGAAGTTATAAATATGATGCTTCCTCTTTTGCTTTTTAAAAAGGTGAAAAGAAGAAGTTTTCACATAACGGTAACTGGCACATAATGCAAATGTTATATCAACTGAACTTTTACAAAAGACATCCATAACAAGTTCACTGCAACACATTATAGTTATTTGTAGTTTAATGGTCTCAGGTACATTCCCATGCAAATTTGAATTGCGTGACTAGATAGTAATGTTTGTAGACAAACATTGACGTACCTAGTCTACAAGTTAGAACTATAGTCTCAAAAAGTTTTAAAAGCATGTTAGTTTGTTTTAAGAGTATGTGGTTAACATTGTTAGCAACAATTAGAATGCTTTTAGTATGTTTTAGCTGAAATCACCATGTTTCTAACAGCAGTTGTCACATCATAAATTGGTTGTTTGTAAAAAGAATTTCTAGCATGTTATCTCATTGTTAGCTAAGATTAGCATACTGTTAACAATATAAGAAAGTTGAAACCATAATTTAGAACATCGTTATAATGTTTTAACATGTTGATAGCTTAAATTATTTCACAACTGCTCTGAAAAAATGCTTTTATTATGTTTCTAGCTGAAATCATTATGTTTCTAACATAAATTGGCATTTTATTGTTTAGCTTAAATTAGCATATTGCGAACATAGCTAACTTTATAAGAAGGTTGATACCATAAATTAGAACATTGTTAGAATGTTTTAACATGTAGATAGCTTAAATTATTACACAACTTGATTCTGATTGGTCAGTCGCGAAATTCCAAGGTATGATATTCTCAGATAACAACTGCTGAGTTTAATAACACATGCTCATCCGGGTATCTGAATTCATCTTGACCATCAGATATGTTCACATCTATATTTACACATATGTTTTTGACAACATAGGCTCATTCCGAAAACGTAGCCCTGTATACGTTTCTGGAGATTGCGAATTATGTAGCCAGAAGTACGTATGGCTGCATTTAATTATTAAAATGAATGCTACGGGGCGGTATGACGCCTTTTTTTTTTCACGCTTACCAGCTGACTGCTTACCTCCATATAGACAGCTTTCCCGCTGTTACCAGTTTGTCCGGTTAGCTCGCCATGTACGTCGACGGACTTGAGACGCAGAGAGGAGTTGACCACAATGACAGGGTTCAAGTCAGGCAAAGAATGGTTCCAGAGAGCAGGTAAGACAAAAACAGAATCCAACAATTAAATAACAGTGTTAGAATGTGGAAAAATCTGAAAACGTGGCATATATCATGTGAGGGCTTTTCTTTGTCTGGATTGCTTTTTAAAACTGTCAGTTGGGTTTAGGGTCACTGGTCAATCTGTGCTTTTGAAAACATTATTGGTTGGGTTCAGGGAAGGAGGGTGGGTCAGTTGATCAGTCAGTGAGTCAGTCAGTCCACAGCGGTCTCTGATGGATTTTCACGAGAAGAGCAGGCACGAATGGCACTCGCGAGAGAAACTTGAGATCAGAAAAAGCATACACAGCGGCTTCTGATGAAGTCGCAAAAACAAAAACTGCAAAAAAAAAAAACGTACCTCCTGGGACATATTTATCTCTCTCCAGAAATGTATAAAGGGGTACGTTTTCAGAATGAGCCTGGGTTGAAAAATTTAAAACAGACTGAAGGTCACTGTCAAGTATAGCAGCTGTTGCTTAAAAATGTCTGCTAGGATGAGGTATGCTAGATATGCTCCATTCAGTCGTTTTCATTTCTGGCAGCTTTACGTTTAACCTGTTGTACTTTATTCTGTGATAACCTCCTATATGTACGTTATACCTTGCTTAATTCTTTAGTTTTTAACATGGCTAGCATATATTTAGCATGTTTTAGCATATAAATTAACATGTTGATACCATGTGTATCAAATTGCTAGCATGAATTAGCATGTTACTGTTGAAATATTGCTAACATGAACTGAACAATGCAAGTCTATGAGATTTTTCATAGATTTGATCATTTGTTTTATGAACACCACACGTGTGATCAGTTAAATAGCAAAAAATGACTATATAAAAACAGACTGAAACACACTGTCAAGTATGGCGGCTGTACCTTAATAGTGTATTAGATATCACATTCGTTCATTTTCTTTTCGGCTTAGTCCCTTTATTAATCAGGGGTCGCCACAGCGGAATGAACCGCCAACTTATCCAGCATATGTTTTACACAGCGGATGTCCTTCCAGTTGCAACCCAACACTGGGAAACACCCATACAGTCTCATTCACACACATGCACTATGGGCAATTTAGCTTATTCAATTCACCTATACGACTGTGGGGGAAACCGGAGCACCCAGAGAAAACCCACGTTTGTCTCAAATTTCTAAGATAAAGGAGCTTAGTAGTAGATTAGCATGTTGGTTTTCTCAGTCAAACATAACTAATGTTTTAGGCAGAAAGATGTAGTGCAACTTTATACTATCTCTGCATCTATCTCATATGCAAATAGGCATTTCAGTGGAAGTAAATCTAAACGGTCGAATAACTGCTGCTCACTTTGTTTATTTAGAAGGGTTTGCATTTCTCTCACTGTCAGATAGCAGTTATGAAATCTTTTCGCTCTGTGGCTGTTGTTGTGAAATGCACCACCTCTCTCTCTCTCTCTCTCTCTTCATATATCTTTCTCTCTCGTTCTTTTTCAGTCTCTCTCTCTCACCCAATTTCTGCTGCCAAGGTGCAGTTTGCAACAAGTACACGCCGTACACAGAACTGAGCTGTCAGTCGGCTTTCTCCCAAGGCTGAGTCTCGGAAGAATGCGGTAAAAAATCCCACACCCTTTCCAATTAATGAGCATCTATCAATCAAAGGGCCACGTGACCCTCCCACTCACATTCAAGCCCCGCTGGTCAATAGCGGCTGCTGGACACAAAACCCTCCACGCCCTGGACCTCTCGTCGGGCTGATTATATATTCATGAGAAGCGCAGGGTCTGATTTCAATTTCATTCTCTGACTTCAGTGCTAACATCACACATATAAAGCCACAAATACAAAAGCAAGACTGGTGGCAAATTTGTGATTTACATACAGATGCTACATCAAGGACTTGAAACTGAATCAATGCCAGTTTGTTTTCAAATGCTGATTTTGGTATCAGCAGTGACTCTTTCAGAAATCTGCAGTCAGAAAGTAAAAAATATATAGAAAAATACATTTAAAAAAGAATACCACTTGGAAATTAGTTTTGATTATTGAGAGGCTTGTGATTTTTAAGCTGAATCAAATTAACCTTATGAGTCCATTGAACTTATATTATGTTAAACTGACTTAAAACAGCTTGCGTAACTCATAAAATTAAGTTAGAACATGATTAATATGATTAAAAGCATATGTTGTCATGACTAATTGATCATATCATTTTTTACTGTGTATGAATTGTACATAAAGTCATTACAATAACGAAATATACAAAAATTCGGCAAAACAGTACTGATTGTGATGGAATAAAGCATAATTTTCATCCCATGCGTGTTCATGAGAACAAATCATTATTTACTAGGAAACTGGCACACATTAAGAGTAATAAAACATGTAAGTTGCTGCCAATCACTGTAGCTTTTTTCCTTCTATAATAAAAATAACTTGCAGCCCAGAACATGCCGATGACACACAATAACAAACTCTGTCATGTTGACTTGTGTTGATGCCTTATGTTTGGGAACACGGTCTTGTGAAACAGTTCTTGTAAAGGTAATTTAACCAAATCGTTTTCATGACCCACTTTTGCACAGGAATTAGAGAATAACTAAGGTAAATTCAGATGATGTGCATTAAGATGGTTATTCTAGGGAAACTTTTGATGTTTTTAGTTTTATGGACTCCATTTAAATAGTTGTAATCAGTTGTAGTAATTAAAAATCTCCAAATAATCATGAAAAATTGGCAGCACGGTAGCTCAATGGTTAGCACTGTTGCGCCACAGCAAGAAGGACGCTGATTCGAGTCCAGACTGGACCAGTTTGCATTTCTGTGAGGAGTTTGCATGTTCTCCTCGTGTTTGCGTGGGTTTCCCCCACAGTGCAAAGACATAGGTGAATTAAATAAACTAAATTGGCCGTAGTGTGTGTGAATGTGAGAGTGTATGGGTATTTCCCAGTACTGGGTTGCAGCTGGAAAGGCATCCGCTGCATTAAACATATGTTGGATAAGTTGGTGGTTCATTCCGCTGTGGCGACCCCTGATTAATAAGCCGAAGGAAAATGAATGGCTGAATCATGAAATATTATTCAAGTTAATAACGATTCATTAACTGTTTGACAAAAAATAAATATAAAACAAGTTTTACTCAGAATTAAAACATGGTGGAGCAATGTGTAATAATACCTTAAAATAGAGACTTTACTGTATTATTATTTAAGTTATGATTAGTAATTTGAGAAGTGCCTTCCACTGAACAATATAATATATTTATGTTACAGATTCTGCATTTAGACTGAACCTTTATTTTGTTGGGAAGATGCTTGAGTTTCTGTCATTAAATGACATGACATGATTCTTCATCACATAAGATGAAGTTTCTTGTCTTTAGGTTTTCATACAGTAAGAAGACATGCCAGGATCATCTTATACACATGTGTGTGCATGTCTGTACTTTGTATTTCTTATGTTGTTGAGAACAAATGTACCCACAAGTATAGCAATACCAGTAAATTTTGACTTTGTGGAAGCAGCTTATGTTCCCCAAGAGGAAAATGGCTCTTTGGAAGTGGTGTTAGTGAGGCCAGCAGGGGGCGCCCAACCTGCGGCCTGTGTGGGTCCTAATGCCCCAGTATAGTAACGGGGACTCTATACTGCTCAGTGAGCGCCGTCTTTCGGATAAGACGTTAAACCAAGGTCCTGACTCTCTGTGGTCATTAAAAATCCCAGGATGTCCTTCGAGAAAGAGTAGGGGTTTAACCCCGGCATCCTGGCCAAATCTGCCCACTGGCCTCTGTCCATCATGGCCTTCGAACCCTCCCCATATCATAATTGGCTTCATCACTCTGTCTCCTCTCCACCAATCAGCTGGTGTGTGGTGTGCGGTCTGGCGCAAAATGGCTGCCGTCGCGTCATCCAGGTGGATGCTGCACACTGGTGGTGGATGAGGAGATTCCCCCCAATGTGTAAAGCGCTTTGAGTGTCTAGAAAAGCGCTATATAAATGTAAGGAATTATTAATTATTAATTATTATTATTCTTAAATCACAAAGAATAAAGTATTTTGAAAGTTAGTTAGCACATTTTCTACAACACAAGGTTGCCCAAAGTGCTGAACACAATCAATACACTGTAAAAAATTAAATGATCAATTAGTCATGACAGCATATGTTTTTAGTTTCTTATAACGTATTAAACTAAGTTAATCATGTTCTAACTTAATTTTATAAGTTACACAAGCTGTTTTAAGTCAGTTTAACATAATATAAGTTCAATGGACCCATAAGGTTTATTTAATTTAGCTTAAAAATGTAAGAAACCAGAATTTTTTTAAAATAACAAGTCATACAGCACATACATAACATTTAAAACATAAGACAAACCCCTCAACATTTAAAAGGCTCAAATGAAATTGTAAAAATGCTGATTGTTTGCTATAAGGGTTGGGTTTAGGTGTAGATTTAGGGTAGAGGATAGAACATTTAGGCCCAGTTTCACAAACAGGGCTTAGCTTAAGCCAGGACTAGACCTTAGTTAAATTAGGCTATTCAAGCCACATTTATAAACACAGCCTTAGAAAAATACATTACTAGTGTGCACCTGTAGACAAAAAATGACGCTGACATATTTTAAGACATCTCACTGCAAGTTATTTTAGTTGAGACAGCTCAAACATGCAATTTAATCCATGACTAGCCTAAACCTTGTTTGTGAAACCGGGGGATAGTTTATACAAATCATTAGGACTATGGGAAGTACTATTAGCTGTAGTGTGTGTTTGTGTGTGTGTTGTGTTTGTGTCTCTCATTTATTTTGTTTGATTCTGTTGTTGGAGTTGTCAGAAAAATCTCTGAAAAATTCTTAACACTCAAATCTTGGCCTTCTATTGCTAATGCGGCCAAAAAACACATTCATTTGATTTTAAAACATTCTCTTTTCTCCTTTATTTCACGTAAATCTAAACTTCTAACATTAAAATAAATTTTCTATTCAATTAAAAAAAAATTAAAATTAAACAAACTAGACTAATTTGGTTATTCTACTTTTATTGACATGTTGTTGTTTAGTTGCTTTGTTTACTTCTCTGTTTACATTTGTAAGTCACACTGAATTGAAGCATCTGCCAATTTAAAAATGTAAATTGTAAAATACTTTAAATACTGATACTTCCATTGAAGCAAATACATGGCCATAAACATCTGTGGATTTTCTGCAAAGTGCTAACCAATTCAAAGACCTACGCATTTCAAGCATTTTTTCCATATGCATCTGACACATTCATCTGCGTGAATCACCCGCTGAATCAAATGCAAATGTTAGATAGCACCTATTAAATTATAAGAGCTGTTTTTTATTTTTAGCTGTATCGGCTACTTAAAATTCCAACAGAATGTAAAAAAAATAGAATAAAAACTGTTTAAATTCTTCATTTGCAGATTGTACCAATAAAGAATAATATAAAGTACAGTAATTTCTCACCTCTTACTCTCTTTATTGCATACATTTCAAAGTAAAGTCAAGCCAAGCGGTCCGCATTAACATATGAACACAGCAGGCCACTGGTAGGCTGGGATTGGCTTGTGCATCTTTTAAAATTCAACCAATGGAACACAACAAAGAGTCACCAGGAGAGCTATTTGACCCCAGAGTTTAATTCTCTCTTGAGGATCCCTCCTGGTGGAGCCATTTATGTGTATGTAATAGCATGCAATCTCCTTGTGCAATTAAATTTTGTTATGCATATAATTAAAGACATGTTTACATTTTTATTTACACTCTGAAAAAATGTTATTTTTGGATATCTGAAGCATGACATTGTTATTCAAATGTATTTAATCAATCTGATTTTTACTTGTCAGTTTTTGACAACAAAATCGCAATTTACGTTCAAACTATCTTTACTTTTACAGGTTTTTACTATAAGCTATAATTTAATATTTCGTTTCAACTAGTTTTTAAATATTATCATAAATCCTGTATTATCCGTCATATTTGCTTAATCTAAGCAATCTTTATAACATACGATGAAAGAAATACAGCTTTTTTGCAGTAATATGAATTTATTTAGCAAAAACGCATATAAAGAAGTCTGTGTAAGACCTCACCTCTGTACAGTATTTTAAGTTTAGCTTAATATATGCAGTCATGCGCATATGTCTATGCATTTTTACATTTACATTTAGTCATTTAGCAATGCTTTTGCCCCAAGTGACTTACAATTGAGGAGACATTCAGTGATTCAAAAAGAAGAGGCAATACACACAAGAAGCGCTAATTATACAAAGGAACCAGCAGAGTGATCAGAGAATTAAGTGCTAGAGTAAGGGGGAAAAGTGTTTCTACAGGTGGTTTGTCAAGCCCACTCATCAGTGTAAAGCACACTTCATAAATGCACAGTGCGTTTTTTTGTGCTGATTGTTAGAACGTGTCCGGTGCAATTGTGCAAAACTGGTGCAAGTGACGGTTAATGTGTCAGAGAGATGAAAGAGTGTGTTTTCTACAGGTGGTTTGTCAAACCCACTCACTTGTGTGAGGCACACTAAGAATTGATCATGTTTTGGGGTTGTCTTGTGGAGAGGTGGTGGAGAGAGGACACCATTGTTTTACTTAACAATGGTGAAGCAAAAGCAAATCTGGAGGTGCCAATTAAGAAAACAAAACATGAAGAGAAATTATAACTGCACATTTACTTAAAGTCTTAAAGTGTGAACTGGAAGATGCTAAGACTTTTATTTCTGTAAATGTACTTCTGAATCAGAACTGAATATTGGCCAGTGGCGGCTGGTCAATAGAGGGTGCTGGGGCGCCGCCCCCTTCAATATGTTAATATTTATTATCACAAATTTAACTAAATAAATTGATTTAATTATAACAATCTAACATTTATTGTAGTCATACTAACATTTATTGAAAAAAAATGTATGAACAATATTTTTTCAAATGTGTGCGGGGCGCCGGACTAATGAGTGTCTATGTAGGTACACGAACTTTTGCAATGCACGTGATATGACGATAAGCTCTAATTGGCCGGTTTTAAATTGTCCTTGGGGCGCAGCGCTCTGCGTCCCGAACTCTCCCATTTTTGTTGTTAGAACGAATCATATTTGTTTTTATATGATTGGCCTTATGTGATTGGACCATTCTCACCAAAGAGCTTAGAATGCAATTTCTCAAGATGAAGGAAAATTCCGTTGTATCTTTGCAAAGATATCCGTTTACAAGGTGTTTGGATGAAGAAAAAAAAAGAATCAAGGAGCTTGGACCAGATCGACCTTCCTTGCAAATTCACCAGTAGTCGCGAGCGCGCGTACACTCTGGGCTTTTCCAGCACTTGTTATGACAAACGGAGTTGGCTGGCAGGTTGTGATGTAAGTCATGACTTAACTGTTTTCTGTGTTTGCTGTTTCAAACAGCATGACGCAAGAGAGGCTGAATGCATTGGCCATGCTGTCAATAGAGAAGAGACTGGTGACTGAGATGACTGACTTTAACCAAAAGGTCATTGAGAAATTTGCAAGCCAGAAAGAAAGAAGAGCAACATTAATTTTTAAGTAGTGCTACTGGCCAGTGATTAGGCAACATTTATGTGTGCGTTTGTGTGTGTGTTTACTGATTATCTTGATTACTTCATTACTTGATTACTGATAATAAATCCAAATTAAACTAAAATGAACTGATTTGTGATGCATTTATTGTATGCTTTAGTCATATTTTTGTTTTTTGATACATCACCTGAAAAATGGCTTTTACACTCTTATATTAAGATACCCCCCCCCCCCCCCCCACACACACACACACACACATTTTTTTTACAAAAGCCGCCACTGATATTGGCTTTCTTTTTGTGCATCATTCACATTCAGCAAACTAACTGTAAGAGGGGCATGGTTGAGAATATTGTGGCTTGTGAATTTTGACTTAAAGGGTCATGAAACCCCCACTTTCAGTTCAAGTCTACCAGAAATTAAAAAAAAAAAAAATGGCTTCATGATGGGCGTTGAGCGCTGCGAGCAGAGGGAGGAGTGGGTGTGGCCGGCAGAGCAGGGGAAATGGAGAGTGAACAAATGTCAGTTGGCTCACAAAATGAGACACAAACCGTGAGGAGCCCCATGATTTTATACTTTACAAAGTTAAAATACAAAGAAAAAACATTAAGTAATTTAATGTCCTACATGTAAAATAGGTTATTCATATACACATAACCACAAATTGTTATATCATTATAAAGATAGTCGTGTTTATATCAACTCTATAAATGAGGAGGACTTCTCTCCTCCTCAATCTCCGGGTCTGAATGCAGACACAGTGGATAGCAGTGCAGCAGGTCACTTGCCCTATCTATTTCAACCATTAACCCTGCCGATAATCTGGAGGATTTTAAACATAGGTGAACACTGCAGCATGGTGATGTGTCTGAATGGTAACGAACTCAACGGATAAAAGTCCGTCTTTCTATAATTCTCGTACAGTTCTCCTGACAAAAATGCTTGCTGCGAACCAACAGCTTTGCTGTATCGGCCCTGACAGAATCGCAGGGAAATACATGCAACAAACCATGTGAATCTTGGAAACAAACACATACGACTCTTCAGGAATGGCTAAATACCACGTGCCATACGCGGACACGGTATCACAGCTTCGCAGGTCTGCCTTGCTTTCAGAAAGCATGTGCTCTCATGAATAATTAAGAAGCAGGGTCTTCTCATAGGATAAGAAATCTCAGCTATGAGTAATAATGAGAAACTGACACATGATCACTGGACAGACAGACGAGCGCTACATCACAGATTTTGATCTCGCCCCAAAATGATTTTAAATCCGGAAGATGAAATTAGCTGACAAAAGATCAAAATGATCCAGTTTTCCCCACAATTAAAGCTGATCAGTGCTAACGTTGTCTTAACTGATGCTCAACACACACAAATCTGTTAAAATTTATAATAAAAAAGTACTCCAGGGTTTCTTGAACCTACTGTATAAGTGTGAACTTTCTTTTATTATTGATGTTTTGGTGTCCCCACCTGTGAGTGAGTATCCTATATTGTATAAAACATGTTTTTAAATCTGATGAAGGCTCCTTTGCCAAAACGTTGATATTTAAAGAAAGTATAATTAGATGTGTGTGCAGTTTTTTACATTTTTACTGCCAAGAGCAATAGATGTTGCTTTTTTTTTTGCTGACTTGTCTACATCTTCCAGCTGTCCAAATTGAATTTGAGCATTTGGGTGGGACAAAATGCTAATAGATCAAAAGGGACAGATCTACGCCCTGTTTTGTGCCTATACTGGTCAGCAAGATCACGGGACCTTGACCTTCCGTTAGACGTTTAGGGAGGATTTTCTGCTCTCTTCCTCTTCTGATTAAAAAGACATCAGGTGGTATTGAACCTGCTCAGTCAACCTGTTCATTCAAGGGTCAGACTACTGGGAATTCATGATAGCAGCCTTTGATAGATGCACTTCAATGAGCATTCAGAGAGTTTGGATATACAGGGAATGTTGGAGGACAGGCTTGCATTTTTGTACTCTTATGTCATCATGAGATTATTACATATTAAACTTGCATTCCTGTGATAAATCCAAGCACATTTTTCACAGTTTGTCCTCCACAGCACAATCTTTGATCTTTTGATTTGTGTTTTTTTTTGTCAATAAAAAAGAGAAACAAGAATTCTCATTATCATTTGCATCGTAGACATTTGTTGATGTATAATATCATTAAATTTAAAGAGATAATTCACCTAAAATGAGAATTCTGTCATCAATTACTCACCATCACCACCATCTGCTGAACACAAAGGAAGATATTTTGAAAATTGTCAGTAACCTTGCAGATGATGGTCCCCATTGACTTCCATAGTAGGATGTGACTATTGCAGTCAATGGGGATCATCAACTTCTTTGTTGAAACATTTTCCAAACCAGCTTCTTCTGTGTTCAGCAGAAAAACATCCAACAATTTTGGAACAACTGTTTAAATGGTAAGTACACTTTTATTTTTGGGTGAAATTATTCCTATAAATACTTAAAGAGCCCCTATTATGCGTTTTTAAAATGACCTTCCATGCAGTGTGCAACACAGCACTAAGTGAATGAAAACATCCAAGTTTAAATCTGAAAGTGCACCTCGTTTAAAAATTAAAAATAAATAAATAAAAGATTCAACTTAGAGTTGTTTAAATGATTCGTCGTTTGTCCAGATCTTTTGCCTGTTCGTATCGACGTTGACATGAAACAATACCAAATATGAAGTGCTGGATCCAGTAAAACGTGAACGCGCCTTTTGCTTTAAATGCTAGCAGAGTGCGGGTGTGTGTTGGACTAATCCTGAAGATGAGTGAGCATTAATGAGTGAACATTCTGGTGATTAATGCAATAATCTACCCTGCAATGGGGCATTCGTCGGCCGTTTGTTAAAGGAAGAATCAGAAAAGACTATTGATGTATGAGACTTAGTCAGAGCTAGACTGGAACTTTATCAGTACACAGTTCATGAAAGTGTTTTTTGACCTTGCATGCATATCAGCTTGTTGTTGGAGACCCCCAAAACTAAAATATTACTTTTTTAATGTATAATAGGGGCTCTTTAATAACAAAATTAAATTTACTTTTGTTATGGATAAATACATGTTCAACAACTTCAAATAATTGTAGAAGATTGGCACAAATGTTTTTCACTATAGAGTTGATATGGCATTTAGTAAATACAGTAAGTTTTCTTATGCTAGTATATGTAGAAATGTTTAAATCATGTGTTACAACTAAACCTGCATTGATCCCCCCTATGCATATTTTATGCATATTTTATGCAATATGCATATTGGAAGTGATGTTAGAGAGGCCAGCAGGGGGCGCTCAACCTGTGGTCTCTTTGAGTCCAAATGCCCCAGTAAAAGTGAAGGGGACACTACACTATCAGTGGGCGCCGTCTTTCGGATGAGACGTTAAACCGAGGTCCTGACTCTCTGTGGTCATTAAAAATCCCATGGCACTTCTCGTAAAGAGTAGGGGTGTAACCCCGGTGTCCTGGCCAAAGTCCCTCAATCTGCACTTACCCATCATGGCCTCCTAATCATCTCCATCCACCGAATTGGCTCTATCACTGTCTCTTCATTCCACCAATAGCTGGTGTGTGGTGAGCGCACTGGCGCCGTTGTCCTGTGGCTGCCGTCGCATCATCCAAGTGGATGCTACACACTGGTGGTAGTGTGGAGAGACTCCCCCCTCATGATTGTGAAGCGCTTTGGGTGTATGGCCATACACAATAAATGCGCTATATAAATACACATTACATTACATTACATATTTTATTTCATTATTTAGTTTTGCATATTTGATGGATGCCAGAAGAAAAAGCACCTTAAAAATAACCCATGATGTAAAACAGGTCATAATAGTGAAGCTACAGCCTGTATTTATAATTTCCAATTCTCCACTGCAACCAGTGCACAGCTTTGAGGGCAGACTTCTTAATTAGCACTTCTAGTATATGATAACAGCATGCTAATGTTCAAGAACCTCTGCCAGTTTACACACACACATGCACGCACACACATACAGTACCTCTTCAAATCGTAGTGCCACACGAACATCAGCTCCATCACCTCCAGTTCATCCTCTACTGAGGCAAAGTAAAAATAAAATACCTTAAAAAGTAGTTCAAAGCTTCGCAAGTGTTTATGCATGTACCTGAGAAAAGTCCTTATTTTCATTCTAAATATAAAATTGCATGGTGAGAAAAATACAGATTCTAACTTTTAGATCCTTTGAAGGCATTAAAACAATGTCAGTCAGTTATTATTCAAAAGTGTGGCAAGAGAGCAAACCAAACCAGACTAAACCATTAATATAAGACTTGATGGATCCATGCTTTCATGTTAATCCTAAACTCTGACCTTAACATCTGAGTGTGACAGCAGAAAACAAAACTCATCAGAGCAGGCAACCTATTTCCAGTTTGATCTTCTTCTGCTGCTGTAGCTCATCTGCTTCCAGGTTGGATGTGTTGGGTGTTCAGAGATGCCCTTCTGCAAAATTTAACAAGTGGTTATTTTTAAGGCATAGTTCACTCACAAATAAAAATTCTGCCATTAAGACTTGTTCCAAGCAGTAGATTTTTTATTTTATTATTATAAATATTATTATTATTTATTTATTTATTTGTAAAATGTTGAAGATCTGTAACTGTTGACTCTACTATTGAAGTCAGAGGTCTCTCAAATTCTAAAAAAAGGGCCTTTTTGGATGAACTATCTGTTTAATGGCTTGTTTTTATAGTACAATATAGTACAATACAGTTGGTTTATGACAATACAAGAAGTGCCATTTTAATACACAATAATAAGTTTAAGTTTATTTATTTTTCACAACAAGGGACCGTGTACATTAATCAACATTCCGCAAAAATGTAAATGTACCCAAACTAGCTCAAAGACTAATTTTCATTGCTGGTCCTTTAGCCAGATGTTAATACCATACCATGCCAAAATCATAACAATAAAAATACTAATTGAAACTAAAAACAATACTCAAATAAACAACAGAAAACAACCACAACAACAATATCAAAAAACCTAGTGTTATACTTAAATTATACTTAAATGACTTAAAAGATACACATTCTCTAACAGATTGTGGTATCAAATTCCACTGATGTGAAGCTTTAAAAGAAAAACAAGCTTGATCAAAAGAAGTTCTTTTAAGAGGAATAATAATCAGCTCTAGCTGCACCCCGACTCACTGTTTTCTACTGATTCAAACTGGAAAAAGTCAGATAGAAGAAGAGAAGCTAAACCATGCATGATCTTGTAAGCTACGCAACCATTTTTAAACTTAATAATGTTTTTCCCAACTAAGCAGACTATGGGTTTTTTAAATAGTAGTTATGAAAACTAAACTGAGTGCCTTAGTGCCCCCCACCAGTGCCAATATGCAGCCATATTGCACTGCTATTAGTGTGATATTGTGTTTATACAACAGTTCAACGGCATAATCATGTGTATAACAAAGAAAATCAAACATGGAGATTCTCAAAAACCCTTTCATAAGAGGAACTACTTTTTTCCGCCGTTCATACACATCTGCAGCTGACGTCAGAACAGGAGAAAGCGTTGCTACTTCCCAAATGTCACTTTAGAGCTAGTATTTTTATGATTCTCTATAATGTCTAAAGTGATGATAACACAGGTCATTTGTGGTCAATTATTTTGTACTAGATTTTAAGGCTGAACGGCATGAAATGCCATCAGTCTACAGAGATTTCCCAGTATTTCTCTGTTGCAATCAGAATATCACAATAGTTAACCTTGAAAAATGTATGTGGACGGAGAAATACACAAGGGTGAAGGGTTAAGAGGATGTACAAGTGCTGTTATTTGCAGAAAATTGCACGGCTTATATATATATATATATATATTTATTTTTGCCATGATGACAGTAAATAATATTTTACTACATATTTTTCAAGACACTTCTATACAGCTTAAAGTGACATTTAAGGGCTTAACTAGGTTAATTAAGTTAACTGGGCAGGTTATGGTAATTAGGCAAGTTATTGTATAATGATGGTTTGTTCTGTAGACTATCGGGAAAAAATTTTTTGCCTAAAGGGGCAAATGATTTTGTCCTTAAAATGGTGTTTAAAAAATTAAAAACTGCTTTTATTCTAGTCGAAATAAAACAAATAAGACTCACAATAATAAATATGTTATCAGACATACTGTGAAAATTCCCTTGCTCTGTAAAACATCATTTGGGAAATATTTAAAAAAGAAACAAAAATTAAAAGAGGGCTAATAATATTATATTTATGAGTTATATTATAAATTAAAAGAAAGTATATTTATGACAGAAAATAGCCTGCTTTATGCAATACTGACTATTATTGTGCCTTGCTAGTACGAGGTGGTAAGAAAAGTATTGTTTAAATGTACATGTTATGCTAGGGGTGTTCTAATGAAATTTATTCAAGATAATAAAATTATGAATAATAATAATAATATTAATAATAATAAAGTAACTTTCAATAAGGTCTCATCTGCTTATATTAGAGCAATAAATATTGTATTATAATATATTTATTTATAAATTGAATTATTATATTATAAATTAAAAGAAAGTATACTTATGAAAGAGCCTACTTTATGGATTATTGACAAGTCTTGCATTGTGACTTAATAAAAATTAAGCAAATTACTTTCATAAATTCTTGCTAGCATAAAGTAGTAAGAAAGGGATTAATTGAATGTGCATGTTATGATAGTGGGAGTTTTACTGAATTTAATTCAAGATGATTCAATTATAAATAATAACATAATAAAGTAACTGTACAATAAGTTCTCATCTGCTTATATTAGAGCAATAAATATTCTATTATAATATATATTTTTAACATTCATATAACAGAACAACTGCTGACTAACTCATGTTAATAAATGAGTTCTTATTGTAAAGATATTTTGTGTCCTAATAATGAAACTATTTTTATTATAATGTTTTATATTTTGTGGAAATCTGGGAGTTAAATGTGATTCATTTTCACAATGTAAGTATTTATATTGAAACTTAAAAGTCAGAATTGGCCAAGAGTATGAAGAATTTCAGGCTGTTTATACACACACACACACACACACACACACACACACACACACACAAAACAAAATTATTTACATGCTTAAGCTGAAAACAAAAAGAGTTCAAAAGATTTCATTGATAAAAATCATAAAAAATCATCTTAACTTGCTCAGTCTGCTGTCATTAACCAGCCACCTACAAACTCTTCAACATTTGTGTGGGACAATTGGATAAAAAAATAGGGGGGGTCAAAGTCAAAAAGCAAAGCAAATTTTTTAAAAAGCTCATAAAGCCAAAGAAAAACAGCAACATTTCTCAAGGGAGTTTGCTCAATCACTGTGGGAAGAGCCTTTGTTCTGTGTAAGGTCAAGATTTTAAATGTGGATGTAAAGGAAGGAGAGGATAGACACTGAATTGAGACACTGCTCAGTGATTGCTTACTTCCTAATGCACAGATTTGCCATATGGGGCTTTTTTGGAGGAGGACATGTGGTGTAGCCATAAGCAAAAATAATTGTCACTATTATAGCCTGTGCACTGCCAGCAATTCATTAAGCTGTCTGACACTAATTATCATCTTGAGCTAAATTAATACAGACAACACGTATAGGCGGTGTATGACTTGCTCTTTCACTCACAGTTATAATGAAATAATAACATGCTGTTCAACATGAATACAGTGTATGCAAATAGAAAATTATAGGTTATGTTTTGTGTGTGAGACACAATTAATGTAAGATATTAGCTGGTTTGTCTCTGCACTTTTCTGAGATCACATGCACAATGATTTGCAAGAATTTTACATAATTTTTTTTCATTGTAAAACCTTGTAAATATTTTTATAACTTTATTTTTGGTTTATTACTACTAAGGCGTCATGGTGGCACAGTGGGTAAGCCAATCGCCTCACAGCAAGAAGGTGGCTGGTTCGAGCCCCGGCTGGGTCAGTTGGCATTTCTGTGTGAAGTTTGCATGTTCTCCCCATGTTAGCGTGGGTTTCCTCTGGGTGCTCCGGTTTCCCTCACAGTCCAAAGACATGCTGTACAGGTGAATTCAATAAGCTACATTGGCTGTAGTGTATGAGCGTGAACGCAAGAGTGGATGGATGTTTCCCACTGTTGGGTTGTGGCTGAAAGGGCATCTGCTGTGTAAAACATATGCTGGATAAGTTGGCAGTTCATTCCGCTGTGGCGACCCCTGATTATTAAAGGGACTAAACTGAAAAATAAATAAATAAATGAATATATATTACCACTGTCTTTAGTTTTTGAAGTTTAAAAAACTCTGTTTTATTATATTTATGTGTACATTGTTCATTGTATTCATATATTTTATTATTAAATTATAATATATCCTACTGTATCTTAATATATACAATACTTTATTATAGTGATGCAACAGTATTATATATTTATACTGTACTATACTATACTATTCATTCATTCATTCATTCATTTTCTTTGCAGCTTAGTCCCTTTATTAATCTGGGATCGCCACATTGGCATTCATATTTCATCATATTTCTTTGTTTAAAAAGTAAAATTATAATCTCATTACATTATTTATAAGACTGCAATAACGTAATGCACATTTGTAAATGCAAATGCAAAAATGTAGTAAATATTTTTGTTGCATCAAAAAATGTGGTAAAGATAACCATCCGACAAGCTAAATTTAGTGCTTAAAATTTTACTAAAATGTTTAAACCTCATAATTTAATAGAAAATAAGGCGAATGACTGCAATAAGGTCCACTTTTTGAGAAAAAAGAACCACCCACTTTAATAGGCTGGTATGTATATAATTTTAGATGATGGTATATTTCAATATTTTATATACCAATTATATATATATATTGGCCGTTGGGCTGAGTAAGAGTCCTAACATTAAAGTCTCTCCACTCTTAAACAGCAAGGTCTATGCAAATTTTTCTCAATCACCATCTGAATGTATCCTTTCTCGCCCAAAGCGAACCTCTGTAGTAGGTCCTGTCTCTTTAAGGAGGGGCGTGGTTAACGCACTACTACCCGCCTAGTATGCAAATCCACCCACTACTTTGGGGTACTCGTTTCAGGTGTCATTCTGAGCGCAAGCCGCGGCTTGAGAAAGGATCACACACAGTCGCTATAAAGAGCGAGGAGAGAAGCGAAGTTCTCATGAAGAAGCGGACTGCAAATCTAGCCGACATCCTCGCCACTCAACTTATAAACAACAGCCGGATGATACGAAACCACACCTGGAAAAGCGAACACAACACTGGATTATTGAGCACACAGCTGACGACGCTTTATTAACTTGTTGACATGAAAGCTTTCCGTGCAAAACATTTGTCTGGAGCTCACCGGTAACATTTTCGTGTCTCAAATGACACGCAACGTTCTGACTCTGTGCTCTGCATTACGGTAAGTGTTTAATTAAGTATTAATTCAATTGCTTGTCTCAATCGTTTTAGGTGAAAGCTGAGGATTCTGCTGACCAGCAGAGCAAGTTACGAGGACAGTATGGCAGTAGTAGCTAGCTATAGAAGCACTTACATATTACATAGTTGTGTTATGTAATAGAAGCATGTTGCGAAACTTAAGTTTTGTACCGTAAAGTAGACCTGCATGAAGACCAAACACTTTATATACCACTGAGTTATGCATTTAAAATAATTTCTGTATAATAGCATATTTGCGTGCGTATTTTAATATGTAGGCTAATTCATTTATGTTATTCGCCAGGATTTAATATTAACAACATTATTTATTAAAATGTTCAAACGCTTTAAGCTCTCTTGAAATAAAATGAAGTGCTCTAAGCTAATCATCTCACACAAAGCACCATATGATCGGATTGTTTTTTAAAAGCGGATCAATTGTGGTTTTCAGATCTTGATCTGTAAGGAGGACACCAATGCCAGGAATCAGTTCGAGCGCGTCGCGAATTAAGAAGTGGGAGATGGAGGAATACGACCAATATCAGCACTATTTCTACGACGACCACAACTTGGATGAGGACTTTTTCAAATCGACCGCACCGAGCGAGGACATTTGGAAGAAATTCGAGCTCGTGCCAACCCCGCCCATGTCGCCTGTCAGGATACTGGAAGGTAGCGGTCCATCTCCGGGGGACAGGCTGGAGTGGGTGTCCCAGTTTTTGGGACAGGACGACGAGCAGGAGGGGCAGTGCAAACTCAATGCGGAGGAGACTCTGGAGAACCTGAGCTCCATCATAATTCAGGACTGCATGTGGAGCAGTTTCTCCGCCAGTCAGCAGCTGGAGAAAGTTGTCAG
The DNA here is from genome assembly GCA_903798195.1 of Danio kyathit. Classification (NCBI taxonomy): domain Eukaryota; kingdom Metazoa; phylum Chordata; class Actinopteri; order Cypriniformes; family Danionidae; genus Danio; species Danio kyathit. Next base: position 37,399,678 of record LR812537.1, on the reverse strand, counting down.
CGAGCGGCTGTCCTGCTCGGCGCAGTCCAAACTCTCCGGCAAGGCGCAGTGCGTCCCTGCGGACGTGCCTGCTCTCAACAGCTTGGCGACAGATTGCGTGGATCCAGCAGCTGTCCTTACTTTCCCCCTGAGCAGCAGCTGCAAGAAACAGGTGTCGTCCGGGTCAGAATCTCGCACCGACTCCTCTGGTAAGCAAGAGATTGTTGACTTTGAGCACTCGCTTAAAGAGATAGTTCATCCCCAAAATTTGAACGTTTACTCACCCTCAAGTGGTTCCAAACATTTGGAAGTCTTTCTTCTGTTGAACACAAAAGAAGATATGCACAAGAAAGCTGAAAACTTAAAACAACTGCCATGCAAGTCGATGGTGTTTTTCAAAATATTTCAAAATATCTTCTTTTGTGTTCAACTGAAAAAACTCAAGCAAGCAAATGAAGGCAGAGAATCTGTAGCTGTGTTGACGTCTCGTTTTGACACCTGACTGATCCTGATGTCATGCGCTGCTATTATTCGTGTCCAAATCTGACATGCCTGAGTAGAACGGTTTCATTGGTGCCATGGGATTTAGTTTGGCATTTCATCTTTAATATGTGTGGAATGCAATAATGTGCTGAGCTTCAGCGTTCCCCAACTAAAACAAAAGGAGAAATTGTTTTACTTGTGGGTGGTGCCTACTAGTAGTGCGTGATCAGCAGTAAAAAAAAAAACAATAATAAGGGTACTTGAATCCTGAAGTGTTCATAGTCACTTAATTGCCCATGAATGAACAGTCAGAACCTGAAGCTGCCATAGTGTTACTTGTATAAGTTCACTTTAAGGGCACATGCTTAAAAGAATGAATGAAAATTGTCACTTTAATCAAGTCCCAAACTTGTATGTCAGACTAAAAGAATGTTTAATCAGCTTTTGTTTATGGAGTCATACTGTGCTCATTAGTCTGCAGATCAACACTTGATCCCATTCACAGAATACTTCATCTTCACTTAAACTATATACGTTTTATATGGTGAATATGTTAGCATTATTTGGCTTTGCGCTCTGTGCTGGAACTAAGTAGAAGGGGGAACTCTGAACAGATGCTTTTCTTATCAAAATACAGATCAGAGGTGATTCAAAGTTCATTGTGGCAGATCAACGCATCATTTGCTTTCCTCTTGTTGAGATTAAGGAAATAAATGGGAAAGACGATGAATGGAAACCTAATTCCAATTCATAGTTTTGGGGCCCATTTAAAGCCCTGATTATATCTCCTATTATGATGCATTCTTGTGGATCTGATCACAAATTCTCAACCAGGTTTAAACAGGGTCTGAAACACTTCAAAGCTGTCTACTTTCGACCACTCCCAGAGGCTGTCAAAACACATTCAACAGGATAGGTTTAATAGTAAATGGTGACATAATGTAATGCTTTTAAACGGTTGTTTTGAGAGAAACATCTCCTTTTGCTTTCTTCTCTTAATTCAATATTACAGTGCATGTTAAACTTTTTAGCCAGGCTATACATAAACTTTGCCATCTCGAATTGTACATTTATTTGAAGATAGAATAGTTAAAAGATGCAATATTTCCAGGCCTGATTTAATACAAACTCTCTATGTTTGGTGAGTTTTTTTTATGGCTGCGAGATGTTTTTTTTTATGTTCATATCTAAATGACTTAATCTTCCACTAAAGAAAATTAGGAAAGTGTTTGTAAGTGGAGAATCCACTTTAGTCTACTAGTTTCTGATCAACCAAAATAATCATCATACCAAGTGTAACAGTGCATGAATATAACAATTACAAATCATCTCCAATATTTGTATGCAGGCTTGGTTTTGCAAGCAGAGACTGCATATCTCAGACTTGCAATGTCAGACACAATGCACTCATTGGAGCTAGTGATGTCACTGTTAGGGGTGGGGTTAGGTGTGCCCATTAAAAACCATTGCAAATTCATTTCAGGAGTCTGCATCCAGACCCCTTCTCAATCATCTTTCTACAGTCAATCTATAATAGTTTACAATTCTTTTTGTTCTTGCAGATGATGAAGAGATTGATGTGGTGACGGTAGAACATAACAGAAAAAGTCCCGTTTGGTGAACGCCCGCAAGCCAGTGACCATCACCGTTCGTGCAGATCCCCACGACCCTGCATGAAGCGTTTTCACATCTCTATTCACCAGCAACAGCACAACTATGCCGCCCGCTCGCCTGACAGTTATCCTGAAGAAGAGCCCCCGGCAAAAAATCCGTCAAGAAATCGTACAGCCACGATTGGCTTCAACACCTCAAACCCCAGAACGAAAAAGTCCATTACTTCCCCTCAGTCCCTGCCCAGTCTCGACTGTCTCTGCTCGCCAACACATACATCCTACCACCTCAAATCACAACCATCCAGCCCGCAGAGTTCGGACTGTGAGGACACAGACAAGCGGAAGACTCACAATTTCTTGAGCGCGCAAAAGACGAAATGACCTTCGCTCGCGCTTTTTGGCACTACGGGATGAAAATCCCAGGCCTGGTTGATTGTCCAAAGACACCCAAAGTTGTGATCTTGACTAAGGCGACAGAATATCTGCGTACGCTGATGTCCGTGACAAACAGAAGGCCCAGAAAAGAACAGCTGAAAGCAAGCAACAGCAGTTACTAAGGAAACTTGCGGACTGAAAACGTGCATAAATCTCGATTAGTCTCGCCATTGCCCTGTTTCACATAGAACTATGTAGAGCTGCATTTATTATTAATTTTTTTTTTGGTAAACATGGGGATATTTAACGGAATAGACTATATTGATGATTTTGATTAGTTCTTCAGTTTTCGTTCTTTGCACATTTGCCTTCGCAGTTGTCGGGGGAGGGGAAAGACGTACTTATGAAGCTGAGGTACTGGTGGACCCTACCAAGTTTCAACACTTTTCCAAAGAGGTCGTTTCATTTGTAATTCAAGTGTTTAATTGGGTTGGAGCAAAACTGTGCAGAGCTGCGGTCCTCCAGGAATGGAGTTGCTAATAAATAAATTTTTGTACATTATACAGATTTTACATGCATTCAATGCTTGTGCAATTTAAGAAAAAAACACATCTGTTGTTCTGTTGTGAATTTTGCATTATGTGCTTTGTTCGTTTTTTTTTAAGTACTTATTAGCCCAATTTTGTTATGATAGGAATGGACACAAAGCCTATTAAAAACAGGTTTTAATTTCATAAATCACCAGAAGGTGGCGTAAATGGACCGTAATTAGATTTTTTATTTTCTTTTTAAGTGACCGCAGTGTAGTGGGAAAATGTGTGTGGCGGTATCATAGACTGTAAACGATACGTTTTGTATAGTAAGTAGTCTATATATTTTGATAACATACATCTGAATATTAAGAAATGTTTATTTCACTAAGCAACATGCACAAGATTATGCTGGAGGTGTTTGCATAAATCCTGCATGTGACACCTGCAGTATCACCTGATGCTTTAACAGATGCTTTTAACATCTAGATCTGTGAAATGTCACAGCCTTAAGAATAATTCGATCACACTTGACAAGCTTCATCTTAGATTTTAGAGACAGAAAAACACACAGTCCCAAAACCACCCACTCCAGACCCTTCACACATGCATCTCATGCTGGAGAAATCACTGTTTAGCAGCACAGATGGATCTTACACAACAGATTCAGGAAACCAACTTTCAAAAGACTTCTGTCAGGAACTGGAAATGTTTGCCTTGATGCTGACTGGTCAATTGCAGCATTCTGCCATCCAGTAATTTGGTTTAGTGACAGCTGAAGAGTATAAATTAGCATTGGAAAGCAATTTCACATCACATGCAGCCTCTTTCATCTTACATAATAGAATAATTAGAATAATGTTTCATAATATTCATTTTTAAGTAAAGATTACTTTTGTAATTAATTAAATGTAACTTAATTGTCAAATTGTTTAGAATTTTTCACATCTGTTTAAAATATTGGACTATAATCATATTGATGAGTTCTACTTATATTTGTTAATATGAGTCAAAATATGTAAATCTATACTTTGGTATAAGGTAAAGTAGTTTAATAAAGCTCACTCACTCATTTTCTGTTGGCTTAGCCTCTGATTTATCAGGGGTCACCACAGTGGAATGCACTGCCAATTACGCTAGCTCTCAACCCAGGATCGTGAGCACACAACTCGTAAAACACAAGTGCTGGGAAACACCCACACACTCTCTCATTCCCACAATCACTCATACACTATGGCCAATTTAATTTTATCCAATTCATCTATATACCGCATGGCTTTAAAATGTGGGGGAATTCAGCACCCGGAGGACACAAACATAAGGAGAACATGAAGACTCAAACTTATTGCTGTGAGGTGACGGAGCTAAGAGCCACCGTGCCAATCTTTTAATAAAGCTAGTACATGTACAAATGCAGTGTTATGAAGCTCTATGAAGAAAACTGCATTTTTGTATATGTAATAGTTATTTATGTGAAATTCATGTGATTATTATGTGACTAAATGTGCAGTATAGCATCACAACTCCAAATAGGTTTTCAAATAGGGCTAAATAAGAAAGAAATAGAGATAAATAAGCAAATGATCACCAGGTGGAAGATTAACATTAATAACGATCACGTCATCCTCCATACACCAATGTTAGATTTTGTTGAATGTAGCACTTGTTTAATTACTTTACAGTTCCTAGAAGTAAGGATGGAAGTGTACACTTTTGGTCATGTTTGCACGGCAGGATCTGGAAACGAATGCTATGGGGCGTTTTCTCATTTTGGATGGCTTTTCCAGAGTGGTCAGTTTGCTTGGTAGCTTGTCTTGTACAGTGGGATGCAGAGTGGACCGGGTTCAAGTTTGGTGTCAGACAGTTTCAGAAACTAGGTAAAAAGCACTGTGAAATCGTGGTGAAACCTCGCAGCTGAGATGTGCTTTTCTCATGTTTGCTTTTGAAAACATTGATTGGGTTTAGGGAAGGGGGAAGGTCAGTCGAATGTAAGGTGATTTATATATGACAAACTGGACTTTTTCTCAAAGAAGTGTATGAGAAGGACATGTAAATTCACGTATGAGAAAATATAGCCCAGTAACATTTTAGAGATTCCCAAAAATGTAGACAATGCATTTGGGGGATTTGACAACATAAGCTGCAAGGAAACGTCACCAGAGCAATATATGTCAGTGTTCGCAAAAATGTAGCCCTGCTTGTGTTCCCAATGAGTCTGAGTTTAAATTAGTTCATCTTTTCTAGTTCATAGTGATGATGTGAATGCATCCAGGAAAATGATCTGAGAGAAATTAATTTCCAGTGTTACCATACATTAGTTCCTCCCCCATGCAAAAGCCCCTATTAGCTTTCTAAATGTAACACATTAAAATATGGTTCCGTTGTTTCATATGGTATGCAGTTGCCCAATCAATGTTATAGTTCACTGTTATAGTTCCTATTGCGTTAGGATAGACCAAAGTAATCTCACAGCAATTTTAACTTTTTGATTTAGTGGCTAATTTGCATTCATTTGTACAATCTCTTTGTATACATTTTAGTATGACTTGCTCATCCCACAATGAGGGGTAGAGTTAGGGGTGGGGTTTAGGGTCACACTTCATTTGGTACACTCAGTGCATTACATAGCGGTATGACGCATGATGTGCCCCACACATGATTTTGCTTCTCGTTTATATACACTATGAACAGCAGCTACGCTAATTATTCTCTTTATTCTCTATTTCCACCTGGGGGTACTCATCTTGAGGCCCTCAGACTATGCAGTGCCACTGACGCGATCCGAGACCAGCGACGAGATGATCCCAAGGTTTTCTGGAACAGGCCGTATCCTGAGCAGCTGCTGTGGTGGTCATCGTGGAGTGAGAACATGAGACTAACTCCTGTGATGCTCCAAGGACAGACGAGTCTTCGCTGAGGTCCAGCTTCCTGCGCCTAGACTGCAGCTCTGCACAAGACGTTTGGCCATAGGGGAAATGGTCGTGCCCAACTGAGCCAGGTTTCTTTCGAGGTTTTTTAAATCTTCGCTTTCGCCAATTGGTGAAGTTTTTTCCTCGCCGCTGTCGCCACTGGCTTGCATGGTTCGGGATCTGAAGAGCTGCGCATCGATGGATTTGCTCTTCAGTGTTTGGACTCTCAGTAGTGATTATTAACCCACACTGAACTGGGCTAAACTGAACTGACCTTAATCTCTAAAAACTGAACTGACTTTTTTTCAATTCATTATAATCTTCCATGTGAAGCTGCTTTGACACAATTTACATTGTATAAGCGCTATACAAATAAAGATGAACTGAATTGAATTGAATTGAATTCATTTTAAAATTCATGTCATGTTCGTGCAAACTGCTCTTCTGACAACATGTAAAATTATGTTTTTTTGTGAGATCGGGCTGTATTGACCCAACTCTGAAAGATAAACACATTTAGTTCCCCTGATTCTACACTTCGTCAATTGGCGATGTTTTTGTTTCTTTGCCACTGGCTTGCTTGGTTTGGGACTTGTGGAGCTGCGCATCAATGGATTTGCTCTTCAGTGTTTTAACTTTCAGCAGTGAAATTTAAACCACGCTGAACTGAACTAAACTGAACTTCAACTCTGAAATCTGGACTTTACTAGAACTTCTATGTTAACAACAATCTACATTGTAAAAGCGCTATATAAATAAACATGAATTGAATTGATAGAGTTCCTGTAACTAAGAGCATTCCCAGTTCCTACATTCAAACATGCCAAAAAGGTTCTAGGACCCAGAAAAAAGTTAATCTGGTGCAAAAGCCCCTATAAAGTAATTTACAACGGTGTCAAGAATCAAGGACCTAAAATATCCATTTTATAACAATATCATGTCGGACCCCACACAGAGTAAAAGTTTAGGCTGGTTGTTAGAAAGTCCTTAGAGACCAAGGCAAAAGAAGCAGTTCTTTGATGAAAGCCGATAGACAGATGAGCAACTCCAGCTGTCCAGATCCCTCGGCATCGGTTTACAGCAGCCTAAGTGCCTCCCCAAGAGATCCCAAGCAAATTCACCCGGGCCCCGCTACCCTTTAACATACGATACGATACGCCACATACTATCCTCATATCAGCTCTGTTTTCATGCAGCCACACACTTATGTAGACTCACACATGCACACACAGATCTCAGTACACACTGTTCCTTCTCCACACTTTATTTTATTGCTTTTATGTCAGAATTGCAGGGCAGTAAAACACATGCCCTCCCCGCAGACGCTCAAACAAACGCATGCATGCTGAAGCAGCTGATTCTCTGTCTCTCTCCTCGGGGGGCTCTGCTGGTGCCAGACCCAACGGCTGAATGCTGTAATGCTGTTATTCTCTAGCACTTAAATGCCTCAGCTGTCGAAAAAATTCAAGCCGCCTGCCAAACATCCTGGGCCTAGTACAAACTTCGGGGATGTTTTGGTAGCGATTTTTTTTGTCTGCCTTCTGACCTTTGCTGTCTAAACTGAGCAGTGTTTGCACTGAAAGATGTATTATTTTATTCATTCATTTGCTGACTTGCTCATGCAGAAGGCCGGCAGCCAAACCTAAACCTACAGGACGTGTAACAGAGTAAAAAGAAACAGCACAATTGAAAGCTTACATAAATCACAGTTGTTTCTCCAAGACCATGGTAACATTAACTGCAAAGGAAATTGACATCTGCAAAAATTAATCACTTCTCAGATTTTTCCTCTGGTAAAAAAATGTTTCTCCTCGTGTTTCTTCATTTTACACTACATTATCAGTTTTGCTACAATTATACTCAGATTTGTCTGCTTTTAAGCGACTCAGGATTTAAAATGTCAGTATGAACTCAAGCCTTTCAGCATGAGGTTTTCTGACTGTTGATGCTAAGAATCACCACGGCCGCATGGTATCAGTAAACGCTAATATGTCTGTATGTGTGTACTGCAAACAGCATTTGTGTGAGACTCATCATTTCAGAAAGGCTTGAACAAACTCCACCACAAATGCATCAAATAAACTTACTTAGTATTTTTGACTAATGAGTTGTATTTCAGCTTCATTCGTGTCTGTCTGTCACTGTGCTGTTTATCTGACTTAACGCATGACAAGAAGCAGACGCATGTGGGAATGGTGGGTGAGGAGAAGCAGCTCATTTGCATTTAAAGCCACAGGCTACAAAAACATCTACAGTATATTCAGACACAAAAATGGGCAGATTCTAGAGGCTTTAATAAATAATCTGATGGGTATTTTGAGCTGAATTTTTACAGACACATTCTGGAGACACCAAGGGCTTATCTTACATCTTGTAAAAGGGGTAAAATAGGTGCCCTTTAATGGAACTGAACTAACGAGAAATAAATTACCTAATTTAGAAAATGTAACTTGCATTAAAATAATGCCTTCCGGAGATATAAGGGCGGCTAAATATTTGTCATTTTTAAAAGTGTTAAAAACACTAAGAAATAAAGGTACAAAAGCTGTCACTTGGGCGGTACCATTTCAAAAATTTAACTTTTGTATCTTACAGGTGCACATAGAGACCTTAAAGGAACATTTTTTAACCTGTAGGGTATACTTTTGTATCTTTAAGGTATTATGAAGTACACATTTGTACTTTTTAAAGTATAATTATGTATCTTTATGGTACAAATGTGGACCTGATAGGTGTAAAAGTGTACCTTCTGAAAAGATACTGCTCCAGTGATACCTTTTGTAGTGAATGTGCTATGAAGATAATAATAAAAATAATAATAATGGTTATGATTATCAATATTATTATTATTTATTTAGTATAATAAAAAAATCTTATAAACTTTAGATATCTTCTTAAACATATTGCAGACAAAACCAAGCGTTTGCTTTGATTTTGAAGGATGTAAACAACAACAATGGTCCTGACGTATTTCCTGCATGTTTTACATTATACTGTACATTTCCATAGCTTCTGAGGGTCCAAAAAGTTCCACATATTGATAAATAATGTAACGACAGCTGTTATAACATCAAGTTATGATTGAATCACCTCTTGTTACAGATACAGATATGAAATAGTTTGGCAACAAGTAGGAAATGCTTATGGGCCAATGACATCACCACATTGCTCTATAGATTTTATTCCAAACCTAATAGCTTTATAATCTGTGTACTCTAATGTAATCATTTGTCTTGTTTGCGTCGATATTTGATCTCTTAAATGGAATTTGTAAAAGAAACATCTGCGAAAGATGACACCTGAAGTAAACATAATCAAGAGCTCCATTAAGGAAAAAGAGCAATACACTTAAACTACATCAGATGATCTGAAACACAAGTATTTGAGTATTGCTCTTTACAGCTGTTGTGCAATTAGTTTTACTTTAATGGTTTTATAAGTGGACAGAAGGTCCTCTCCTCCACTCTTCCTGTGCGGGATGAAAAATGCTTTGATCAGCTAGAGAGGGACAGCTAAGTTTATGTGATAGAGTGCAGGAAAAGGAGTGTTTGTGTGTATAGGGTCTACAGATGTGTGTGTGTGTGTGTGTATGTGTGTGTGTGTGTGTGTGTGTGTGTGTGGGTGTGTTTGTGGGTGTGTGTGTGTGTGTGTGTGTGTGTGTGTGTGTGTGTGTGTGTGTGTGTGTGTGTGAGGGTGAAAAGTTGCAAAGGATCAATCAAGCTTATTGACAGTTGTTGTCCAGGATGAAGGCTCACCCGGGGATCCCCCAGAGACTAATACAGTGGTCCATCATGCTGCTGGCAGAAGGGGCTGATGGGATGCGCTGACCAGCCATCTGTCGGGACATGGACATGACACGTATGGCTACACATCCACACTTACTGCTATACTAAATACAAAAAAATTCACTTCAGAACATCATATAGGCCTGAATGCCATTTATTCATTCAATCATTCCTTTTTTAGTTTTTTTTAAGCATTTTAGCATTTAGCATTTTATTTAAATATAAGGTAAATCAAATATGATGACAAACCCTAATTTGGGCTTAAAATTGTACAACTATGGGTGAACAAAATAAATGAAATAACTCCTTGAGTTTTTAGTGTTTTTTTTTATTTCTCAGAGAAATGTCAGTATATACAATGTAATCATGGTTTAGCATTTTGCATGATTTAACAATTTACTTGAGCATCTCTAGCATGATTCAGCATATTGTTAGCCTGTTTCAAAAGTTTATATATTAAAAATATTTCCAGCACAATGTAACATAGTGCAGCTATCTTTCTAAATACCTTTAATGATAGCTTTGTAGCATTATTTAGCAGCTTGCTAATGCTACTAGCATTTTAACTGTTTTTTTTTTTTTTGACAAACCAGTGGTGAACTGGTCATATAGCAGCTTTTAATCGAGGTTGGCTGCACATCCACACTTACTACTATACTGAATACAAAAGACGATCACTTCAGAACATCATACAGGTCTGAAAATACCATTTATTTATTCATTAGTTTGTTTGTTTTTAGCATTTAATTTGAAATATAAGGTAAATCAAATATGATGACAAACCTTAATTTGAGCTTGAAATTTGACACCTCTGGTTGAACAAAAATTAGCATCTTGAGATTTTAATGTTTTTCTTATTTCTAATGTCAGTACAATGTTGTAAACATGGTTTAGCATTTTGCATGATTTAACACGTTACTTGAGTGTCTCTAGCATGATTCAGTTAGCATGTTTCTAATGTTTATAGCATTATTAAAATGCTTTCAGCACAATTTAGCATACTGCTGCTATGTTTTTAAACACTTTTAGTAATAGATTTGTAGCATTATAATAGCATATATAAATGCTATTTTGCAAACCAGTGGTAAATTATATTGCATATAGCAGGTTTTAATCGAGGTTAAGCACTTTTTAGTTGGTCTTAGCTCAAACCAGCCAAACATTAGCTTGACAATCTTAGGCCAGCAAACTAGCTCAGGGTGGTTTTAGCTCATAGCTTGCTCACTGGTCTTGGCTGGTTTAGGCTGGAGGAAGCTTAAAGTAATTAACACATGACTTAAACTTTTGTATTACAAAGTTTTTTAATTAAAAAGTATTGTATTACTGTTGGGCGGCATGGTGGCTCAGTGGTTAGCACTGTCACCTCACAGCAAGAAGGTCGCTGATTCAAGTCCCGGCTGGGCACAGTTAGCATTTCTGTGTGAAGTTTGCATGTTCTCCCATGTTTGTGTGGGTTACCTTCGGGTGCTCTGGTTTCCCCCACAGTCCAAAGACATGCAGTATAGGTGAGTTGGATGAACTAAATTGGTCGTAGTGTATGAGTGTAGTGTGAGAGAGTATGGGTGTTTCCTAGTACTGGGTTGCGGATGGAAGGGCATCCGCTGCGTAAAACATATGCTGGAATAGTTGGCGGTTTATTCTGCTGTGGTGACCCCTGATAAATAAAGGACTAACCAAAGGAAAATTAATGAATGAATGTATTACTTTTTGTTTTGGTGAACCAAAATCTAAATTCAAAATTGAGGGACAAACCATTTTAAATCCAATCTCTCTCTCTCTCTCTCTCTCTCTCTATACTAAACTTAATAAATCATACATCTATTGTGGTCAGTATCTCTGTACATGTTTTTATAGAATATTTTTGGAGGGATTTTATCAGACTGAGGGTATATCTATGCTTACAGCCTGGGCAAGTTGCTATAAATCAGTACTTTGATTTGTGTGTAAACCCCTGCAGAAAAAAATATATTAGTCTTACGTCTAATCCTTTTAGATACATCTAAAAAACAACATAAGGAGTACGTTAAGCAGACGCATTCAATACAGAAACAGGGTGATTTATCTGTGTGCTTATTTTTTTCTTGAAGCCATAAATCCAATGTCGTTTGAACAAAGAAAGATTTACTGTCTTTGTGAGGGCTGTTTTTGTATAGCGCTTACTCAGCACCTGCTCATTGTTTCTTCATTTAACACTCTGCTGTATGGATATTCATTAGAGGCAATTAATTGATATTGATAGTGGATGCAGCCAGCAAGCCATGCGGATTGTGATTTATTGGTGCTTATTAGAAAGCATTGATCAGTATTGAGTTGAGATCTGGTGGAGCCATGTACTGTAGAGATGATTGATCATGGTTGCTGCTCTCTATAGCGGCCCGGGAGTCATTAGCAATGCAATAATAATTTGCTTTCGATGAGTGTCTGTCTGAATCAAGACTTTTTCTTCAGCCAGTAAACGAATTGAGTTAATGTTGCCCTTCTTTTTTTTTTTTGCTCATTGATAAACATCAGCTGTGCTCTTGAAGTGGATGATGAAGTTGAAGATAGAAGCGACAACTGCCCAGTTGTGGGCCACTTTAGGCAGTTATGTGGCACTGGTGGTATTCCTTCGGCCCAGACAAAATGAATGTGAGCCTGAAGTGGGCCACCTGTACAATGGCAAAGGGGGGCCAAAAATTCTAATTCATATATGGGCCATTTAAGGCAAAGTTTTGGCACTTATGGCAAAATGTTATCTGGCATAGTCATTTAAGGGTAATCTGGGTCTAAACCTAAAGTGGCTCACACATGTAAGTGCAAATGTGACCCAGTTATCTTAAGACATATGTGGGCCACTTTTGGCAAATATTCGGCACAGTAAACTCTGGCTAATGCAGCCATTAGCCTATAGTGGCCCAGAGAAGATTTGGCAAATGTGGCCCAGTTATCCTAAAACAAATGTGGGCCACTTTTGGCAAATATTTGGCACAATTAGCTCTGGCTAATGTGGCTGTAAGCCTAAAGCGGCCCAGAGAAGATATGGCAAATGTGGCCCAGTTATTTTAAAACCTATGTGGACCACATAGACTAGTCACCATCATGGAGAAAAGTGTTTGCTTTAGTTGGGCTCATAGCCCTGAACCTCTTAATATTAATTTTCTTTTGGGCTGCTGTAAATTTTAAGAAGTTTGCTTGAAAAATTTATTCATTACAGCAAACAAGCCAAGAAAAAAAAATAAATAAATAAAATTAAGTGAGGCACGACCTGTGATGAAATAATATAATTCACTGATATTAACCAATGTTTAATCCATTATTAAAAGTAACGTAATAACATGCTTGCACATGCCACAGAATTATGAAGGTTTATAAGCTAAAAAATTCTATGGTTCAACTTCTACTCACAGAGATCAATAATCAGCAAATAAACCTCAACAACGGTAACAATTAACAAAATGAACAAAACTCACAAATATCAAACAGGATATTAAAAGTGACAAAATCAACAACAACAGAAACAGCAGAATCAAAAGAAAATAATGAAAACTGTAGCATCAATAAGCTATAGAATGTATTCATACTGCAATGCAAGTGTAAGGTGTAGGCCAGATCTGGGCCAGAATAAAAGCAAATTGTGGCCCAGAATAGGGTCAGTTCTGGTTTATTTGGTTGAATTCTGGCTGATATGTGATATTGCTATGGCTTAATTGTGGCCCAGATCTGGCAAACAGGAGCGGACCGCCCAAGTGCCATCATTCCATGCGGTATGTGGGCCGGATGTAAGTGTCTGGTGTGGGCCGGATTTAAGCCACATGAATTTTGCTAGTTCTGTGCCTATTCAACACTATGCTGCTTAAAAGTTCTGGTTAGCAGGTTGTTTCTTTACAGCCAGCAACAGTAAAATGTTCAGCTGGGGTGCCAGAAATAAACCGTAAAATAGCGGCTGTTAAATTACAGAAATTTACCGTAAAATAACAGACATTAAATTACAGAAATTTCCTTAAATTTAAATTTCTGGTAAATTTCTGTAATTCAACCTCTGTTATTTTACAGTAAATATCTGTAATTTAACGGTCGTTTTTTTATTTTTTTTTTTCCGGCACCCCAGCTGCAATTGCTAACGAACAATTACTATTCAGTTCACTTCACTATTATGTGTCAAGTGAAAATAATAATTAAATGGCTCACTCAGTCTAATCTTCAAGAAGAGCCCACAGTTACCTCTTCTGTCATGTTTTCTGGCTGACTTGAAATTGCTTTGCTTCTGTCTCTCGCTATCCTGATCCATTTGCTCAGTTTCATCTTCTCAGGAGCTCTTTTGATCAGGCTCATAATCAGATTTACTCATGGTTCAAAAAAAATTTAAATATGCTTGACTGTCTCTTTGCCATTAAGAAAATACAAATATTATTTTCAAATTAAGCACTGGTTGTCAGGGTGTTGCTATGTGGGAGTTAGTGTTCCTATAGGATTTCTAGTGTTTTGTTTGAGTAGTTTCCAGGGTGTTGCTATATGTGAAAGTTAGTGTTTCTATAGGACTTCTAGAGTGTTTTGAGTAATTTTAAGGGTGTAAAGGCCTGTGCACTCCGAGACATTTTTTGCTCGCATTTTCCGTCGACGTTCAACGCCTCGTGACTAAATAAAAGGCGTCAAAACGCCAGGCGCAAAAGCATCATTTAAAAAAAACGCCTCATGCTCGCGCCGCGTCAAAACCTTCTCCACCAATCAGATTGGCACTTTTGTTCACGTGCACAGAGCTGCTGAAGTTACAGTAAACAGCACTTGTAGGCGCTCAAGCGCAAAACTGTCAGTGCAAGCGCACATTGAATAAGATGCCCAGAGGCGATATAAACGTGAAGCTGCTTATTGCACTGGTGAACAATAATCATTTCTTCATCGCTAGAGCTAGAGCTGCTACTTGAACCATGGTTGTTGCTAGATCGGATACATTTGCAGCTGGAAGTTAACGAGAATAATTTATGTTATTTATGAAATTTCTCATTTATTATATTTTATTAACGTCTACCCCCACCCCAACCCTAAACCCAACCGTCACAGAACAGTAAAAACAGTAGTTGTACCGAGTATTCATTCATTCATTTCTTGTCGGCTTTATCCCTTGCGGGGTCGCCACAGCGGAATGAACCGCCAACTTATCCAGCACGATTTTACGCAGCGGATGCCCTTCCAGCCGCAACCCATCTCTGGGAACTTCCACACACACATTCACACTCATACACTATGGACAATTTAGCTTACCCAATTCACCTGTACTGCATGTCTTTGGACTGTGGGGGAAACCGGAGCACCCGGAGGAAACCCACGCGAACCCAGGGAGAACATGCAAACTCCACACAGAAACGCCAACTGACCCAGCCTAGCCGAGGTTCGAACCTGCGACTCAGCGACGTTCTTGCTGTGAGGCAACAGCACTACCTACTGCGCCACTGGGTTGCCTTGTACCGAGTATTATATGATATTTATTAAATTACCCAATAAATTGTATTTTATAACGCCTACCCCCACCCCAACCCTAAACCCAACCGTCACAGTACTGTAAAAATATTAATTATTGTTATACAGTGTCATAAAAAAATGCCGCTATATTAATGTGCATATCGCACTTCCGGCGGCCACGTATCCAATCTAGACTTTACCCTTGAACCATCCATAACAACAAGCCTGTCAACTTGTCTCCTTCTTCTGTGTTACAAGCAGGTGTCAGAAGCTTAAAGTTGTGTTGCGCCATCTAACGTCAAGGAGTGATTTTGCATACTCTTTTGCTCGACCCTGTGAAAATCGATTGGGTTTGAATCCGGAAAAACGTCTTGAAAAACGCTGACTAAACGCAAACGAAAAGCGTCCCGGTGTGAACGAGACTTAGTGTTCCTATAGGATTTCTAGTGTGTTTGAGTAGTTTCCAGGGTGTTGCTATGGGGTGTGTGTTTCTATAGGACTTCTACAGTGTTTTGAGTAGTTTCCAGGGTGTTGCTATGTCGGTGTTAGTGTTCCTATAGGATTTCTAGTGTTTTGAGTAGTTTCCAGGGTGTTGCTATGTCGGTGTTAGTGTTCCAATAGGATTTCTATAGTGTGTTTTGAGCAGTTTCCAGCAGGGGCGGAGCCAGAGGGTGGCCAGGGGTGGCCACAGTCACCATAGACACAATCATGGCCACCCCGCTGGCCACCCTACACAATCTCAAGGGGGAGTCTTTGAATGTTTTAAAATATTGTACATACTTCAACATTGCCAAGTATAATGTTGTGTAAAAGAGTAGACAAGCTTAAGTCTATTTTGCAGTTCACTAATTGCATACAATTCCCTTGGAGTAACTGACCTAACTTATAAACTCATTGTTGAGTAACAGAGGAAATCAGCTTTTAACTTTGGAGGTCACAATTGCCATGGGATGAAATCTGCAATATTTCTTTAAAAGCCCTGATCTTTTTGAGTAAGAAGCGTTTGAAGTTTCCACCCCCTTTCTATAACACCATGTGCATTTACCGAATTATTGGGCTATTACTGAATGACTGATTGATGTTCCACAAAATGCATGACATCACTCCCGCTGCATCATTGATGTACAGGGCCTCCCTATACGACCTGTAATGACAGAAAAGATGGTCTGAGTTTTGGAGGAGGTGCAGGGTTGAGTGCTTCACTCTAGGTCAAGAGGCTATTGGCTATGGGAGGCTTGTATTGAGAGAGCATTCTGTGAGTGGGATCGATAGATCAATGCAGAGGATTGCGTGAATGTCTTGAATTCCTGTAGAGTGTCCCTCCCTCTCTCCATCTCTCTGGGGTGACTGGCTGCTAATGTGCTAATGTGCTCTGCTTGACTTCTCTCTAAAGACAACAATGGGCTCTACTCCTCACTGTTTCACAAACATATGCTGGAGAGACAATGGAAGGGGTTCGTGTGGGTGGATGAGTTGAGGTACCTTCAGCTTGAGTTAACCTGGAGGACTCTTGGGTGGGAAAGACCGTGTTGCCAGTGTTAACTATTGTTGGGTGTCTGAAACAGAGGCAGGCCATGGGAGGAGATGGAGAAGCTCCCCTGCTTGTCTGAAAGGCCAAAGGGCCCGTCATTCTCTCAGGATGTAATGAATATCACATAAGTGCAACAGATTGCGGGGTGTCTCCAAAATACTGAGATGTCATAGAATAGCACACAAACACAATGAAGAAGGCTTCCCCGACTCTGCTATTCATGAGGTTTATTCTTCCTCTCCAGAGACTCACATCACTCATGAATGCTAAGATGATGTTAATCAGACAAAGACACGTTAAGGAATGACCAGTAAATTTCTATCTATCTATCTATACTATCTATCTATCCATCCATCCATCCATCCATCCATCCATCCATCCATCCATCCATCCATCCATCCATCATCCATCCATCCATCCATCCATCCATCCATCCATCCATCCATCCATCCATCCATCCATCCATCTGTTTTTCTTTGAGAAGTCGGTCTTAATTCTGTTTGTCTACAATAAACCCCCCAAGGTCCACAGATATTCTTAACAATTTAGAAGATAAGCCACTTCCAGTCAAGACCCCCATGTGACTCAATGTTTTTAGCACAGCAATTTGCAACTATTTTGGTGTAATGTACATTATTGTCCTGACTTTGATCCTCCTTGCTAAACAGGCACACACAGACGTTCCCTATGTAACAAAAACAGTAGTTTTCTCCCACTGTGAGCACATAGGAAGCAATTGTCTTCTGGCAAGGCAACAGCTGTTTTCTTCTTTGGCTGTTTTCTTGAACTGTATTACAATAAAAGCAACCTTCAAACTGAATCAAATGGGGTAAAAAAACTATTTTGATTAAAATCTTTTTAAAGATTATGTATTTTTAAAATGTTCCTTTCAGTTACAGTTTTCTCAGTGGCTTTGGTGCATTTCTCACAACACTATTAACATTTGCACTACAGTTAATGCATTTCTCAAAACAATTAGTACAAACCGCAAAACCTAGTTGATAACCTGCAGTGTTTCCTCTAGGATTTTTTCCAGCTGTGGCAGCAGGCCTTTTGATCTACCAACTACCTTTGGCGTTATTTCAATGACAAATGTGACGCAGTACTACAAGTCGAGATCGGATTTGTGTAATACGAGCATGCAGATCTTTTTGCTTGCGCTAGGATTTCCTCTGTTCGTGCACAAAACTTCTTGCACGCCCTTAAATATACGCTGCTCAAGTGCAATTTAGCGCATTTACGTAGTGAATTTGTCTCCAACCTTTATTAGATTTGCAAGGAATATTTATGAACGTCTCCAATAGACCTACAGAGCGGCATTAATTCGTCCTGAGGTAAAGTGAAACGGCTATAAACTCCAGCAAGATAAAGTCTTTGTTGTTGTATGCAGAGCCATAGACCTTTATCTATAAATAAAGTATAATTATGGAAACCGTGTTCATCTTAACTAAAAGCTATACGTCGTGTTTGCTGGCCTCAAGCATCACGCACCTGTCAGTCAGTCAGTCAGTCAGCATGTCACCTTAAAGGGTTAAACAAATAACACACAGCACAACTACGGTTAAAGAAAAGCTTGCACTGTTTAATCACTTACCTTTTAATGTGTTTTGGTGCGATTATAACCCGCTATTTAAAAAAATGACAATGTTTTGAAAGAGAAGCTGTAATGTAGCCGTGGCGGGATGAATTTTGGCATGGCGCCCCGCCATGGTAGGATGAATGTAGCGGAAACCTTGACCTGCAAAAGCGTGTCACTTGCTCAAAATGGAGAGCTCATTCCTCAAAAGCAAGTAATTATGTCAACGAAAGTGTCATCAAGATAAAAAGTCCTGCCACCATTGCTTATCAACAAGATATTCAAATGGCTTTGTAATGGTTTCATTATGACAGTTTATTCTGTACATTTTTTTCCAGTGCAAAAATCAGATTTTGGTGACACTTCCTGAAAATGCTCATACAGTACTATTTACACAGCCATTTGAAAACTACAGTAAAGTTAGACATCACTGCATTTAGTGAGGTATCTGAGTACAAGACACTGAATATGTATGTTTCACTTTTTACTGCATTTGCTCTTTGCAATTCTAATTCATTCACAGCATTGTGCAAAAGAATAAATACACACTTATTTACAACAAACAAACTCCCTTTGGGTAGAGCTGTGCACAACTGTACCAATATAGCAGTACATATTGGAACTGAACCTACAACATACACCGGTCTGTAAATCATTCATCAAATTGTTCAATTTAGAAGACATTTTCAGAAAAAAAAAAAGATTAAAATTTTTTCATAAAATTTGCTTGACAGATTTTGACAACTAGTTCAACATTTTTGTATGTGATGACTCAAGTAATGAAATGAGGACTATCAGTTTTATATGGACTGACTATTCAGCAGACACAGTTTAGTTAATTTTGACTGACATGACATAAGCAAATGATAATGGTATAAAACAGCAAAGAGTTGTATGAAAGCAATTGATGCATGTCCAAAAGTATTTACAATTTGTTGGAAGGAATGAGAAACTGATACTATGATGTGCACAAATGACTAATTGTTTGACAAATGCATTAAATGATGTGCAAATATTAATAGTGTTGTGAGAAATGCACCAAAGCCACTGAGAAAAACTGTAAGTAAAATGTTTGTGCTCTGTTTAACAGCATACAATAGATTGTGGTTACAAATGAAGTAAAAGTTTGCAGAGGCTGTGGATTAAAGTTGAAAGTAATGTTCAGTTTCTGGCACAGATCATCATTAGATTTAAGTATAATGTCAGGTGCTCTATAACACTGACTGTAACTCACATCTCAGATCAATTTGGGGAAAAGAGCTTGGGGTGGATATCTTGGAAGAAGAATGGGAGATGGTTTGGTCTCTAGCCAATAAGCTTTCAGTTTGCAATAGGGCCAGAGCCATTCAACTCAGGATCCTTAATTCATTTCACACCTCATTTAAGACACAAATACAATGTAACCCACTCACTTCTATGCCTTAAATGCAAATCAATATAGGGGATTATATTCATTGCAAATAGGACTGTCAGGTGATTCAGGCCTATTGGCGCAGAATCTTAGCTCAAATAAACAACATAATTGGTTTGGACATGGATATAGACCCTCTGTCCCTTCTCCTGGGTTTTCCTTGCAAACTGATTAGGAACAAGTATGAACAACAATTGTTCCTGCCTGTTAACCTTTGCTGCCAGGAAGAACATTTTGATGTCATGGATCAATGTTTACGCTATATTAGAGTTTACACTATATATAGTGTACACTTTGTTTAAAACAGTTATGAACAGTTGACTTCATTCATTCATTTTCCTTCAGCTTAGTTTCTTATTTATCAGGGGTCACCACAGCGGAATGAACCGCCAACTATTCCAGCATATGTTTTACGCAGTGGATGCCCTTCCAGCTGCAACCCAGTACACCGCATCCCTTTGGACTGTGAGGAAAACCGGAGCACCCAGAGGAAACCCATGCGAACATGGGGAAAACATGCAAACTCCACACAGGAATGCCAACTGGCCCAGGCTGGACTCGAACCAGTAATCTTTTAACCACTGAGCCACCGTGCCGCCCTTTAAACAGTTCAGTTAAACATTCGTTCATTACTTTCTTTTCGGCTTAGTCCCTTTATAATCCGGGGTCGCCACAGCAGAATGAACCACCAACTTATCCAACACATGTTTTACGTAGCAGATGCCCTTCCAGCTGCAACCCATCTCTGGGAAACATTCATACACACTCATACACTATGGAAAATTTAGCCTACCCAATTCACCTGTACCACATGTCTTTGGACTGTGGGGGAAACCAGAGCACCCAGAGGAAACCCACCCGAACGCAGGGAGAACATGCAAACTCCACACAGAAACGGCAACTGACCCAGCCGAGGCTCGAACCAGCGACCTTCTTGCTGTGAGGTGACAGCACTACTTACTGCGCCACTGCATCGCCTAAACAGTTGACTTTACTTTAAAAAAGTAAGTAAACCCAATGGGGCAACCCAGTGGCGCAGTAGGTAGTGCTGTTGCCTCACAGCAGAACGTCGCTGGGTCGCAGGTTCGAACCTCGGCTGGGCTGGGTCAGTTGGCGTTTCTGTGTGGAGTTTGCATGTTCTCCCTGGGTTCGCGTGGGTTTCCTCCGGGTGCTCCGGTTTCCCCCACAGTCCAAAGACATGCAGTACAGGTGAATTGGGTAAGCTAAATTGTCCATAGTGTATGAGTGTGAATGTGTGTGTGGAAGTTCCCAGAGATGGGTTGCGGCTGGAAGGGCATCCGCTGGTAAAATCGTGCTGGATAAGTTGGCGGTTCATTCCGCTGTGGCGACCCCGCAAGGACAAAGCCGACAAGAAAATGAATGAATGAATGAAGTAAACCCAATGCCTTTTTCCACTTTTTTTCCACAGTATAAACATAGAGCCGGTGCTGCTGCTTTGTTGCAGACTTATGTTAAACTAATGTTTGTGGACATTGCTGAAATGTCATTAATTTGACAAAAAATGAGAAGGGATCGTCTTTTTATTAATGTTCCTTTCAACTGTAAAACACTGTTTTTTCTCTTTGTTGATAAATAGCAATAGCTTGTGGTTACAAATGAAGGAAGTTTGCTAAGGCTTTAGATTAATATAATATTTAAGGTAATAATAATGTAAATAATAAGTTTTTCCTGTTCTCACTGTTCAGTATACTGTATGCTTTTGGGCCTCAAAGTGCCAGGAGCTTGTGGATTTGCATTTTTATGAATCATAATAGACCACGGTTTCAGCTTTAAATATTTTATTGTCCTTTAAAAAGCCACTAAATATTTGTGGCTGCACAAGTAACAGCTTAAAACACTTTTGGTGAAAGCATTAGAATTCACAAAAAGTAGGAGTATGAGAGTGAAACTGCTTGTGGCATCGTTTGTACTGAGTATAACCAGGCTCATTGGAAATACTTGCCTCAGCCTACATTTTGTGAAAATATATTTGTATAAATAGTTTGTTTGGGTACATTTCGCTGCAGGTTTCAGCTTCTCTAGAGGGCGCTGTCTACATTGTTGCAAATCTGAATAACATTACTTAGGGTACTTTTAGTTGTACGTGTAGATACACGTCTTTCTTGTAAACATCCATGAGAAGGCGGGGCTTGTAGTACAGTTGATATATATTAACCACTGACCTAAACCCAACCAATAGTGTTTTCAAAGCAAATGTAAGAGAAAAGTCTGCTGCGATTGCATAGTTTTAATTGATACATTACTTTTATCTCTTTTGTGGAACTTGTTTCGGCTAATTGAAACAAATTGCTTTGTATTAGAAGCAAAAAAAAAATTATCTTTATGAAGATAGATAGATGAGGCAAATGTATTCAATTATTAATCATATATACTGTTGTGTTGTTTTGTGTCATTTGTTTGGTATTTTGCAAACAACTGCACAAAACGGATCCTTTATACATCAATAATTCATTCATTTTCCTTCGACTTCGACCGCAGCGGAATGAACCGCCAACTATTCCGACATAAATTTACACAGCAGATGCCCTTCCAACCACAATGCAGTACTGGAAAACACATACACTCTCACACTCATGCACTACGGCCAATTTAGTTCATCCAGTTCACCTATACTGCATGTCTTTGGACTGTGGGGGAAACAGGAGCACCCAAAGGAAACTCACGCAAGCATGGGGAAACATACAAACTCCACACAGAAATGCCAACTGACCAACAAACCAGCGACCTTCTTGCTGTAAGGCGACAGTGCTAACCATTGAGCCACCATGCCACCCCTACATCAATTATGTCCTGTAAGTATCATTAGTGTGTAAGGAACAATAGTTGTGATGTCCTACTGCACCGTAACATACATTTTACCTAGAAACTACAGTCAATATATGTCGATGTATTTTATTTTGTGGTTTTACAAAAATGTAGGCTGAAGCATGTATTTCCAACGCTATCTCACACCAATCTGTAACTTTTTGATTTAGTGGCTAATTCATAAAATTTGTATGATCCCATTTTAGTGCAATATGCTCACCTCCCAATGACTTTTGGGTTTAAGGGTGGGGTTTGGTGCCAGGCCTCCTTTTAAAAATCATACGAATGAATTCCATGTGTGAATTCTAAACTGATAAATGTAAAATAGTTCTGTATTTTCTCGTGAGATCAGGCTGGTATTTCCAATGACTACACTGAACTGATATTTATGAGCATTGAGGCCAGATAACATTGTGTGCATTGTGTTGATATACAAGGGTCCATCTCATTTGAGGACAGGTCACATTGGGTCATCTGGACTATCCTGGCTGAACGCTGCTCTTTGTGAGGCTAATCTTGATTTCGAACAGACTGCAGGCCAGATTTGGTACTCTGTTAACACCAGCTGCATTCCAGTAGGCCTCCGTTGAAAGGCTGTTCCTCTGCTGGAATGGAGGCTATTTATCCAGTCAGCTGTAAAAAGAGACACATGAGATTAGCCATGTGGGAAATAAGAGGTTTACACATTTTGTTGGCCTGTTGTGTGATAAATTGCTTGGTACGTTCCTCATTTTGGATAAAAGTGTCTGCTTAATGATTAGGTATAAATTAATGGTGAGCAAATAATGAGAGAATATTAATTATTGCAACGATGCACGGCTGTTATCTTGGCTTTATTTTCATGCTTTTTTAAGAATAAATGAGTCATTAATGTGTTTATAGGTTACATTTAGATGCTTCTTATAATCATATCCATGACCTTCACTCATATTACCGGTGTAAGATTTTTTGTGTGCGGAATCAGGGATGTTAATGAAAGTTATTCTGACCTTTGTGGTTTTGTGGCTCTTCTGTTGGCAGGTTGATTCATTTTGTCAGGTCACATGAGGATGTCTGCAATCCATTTGGAAATGAAGAGCGGTCGGTATGACCAAACGAAGACGGCGTCGGATCAATGATGTGATCATTCTTTTGGCTGCTGCACAGATTTCCAGGAATGCTGATGAGGTGAGCAGGAGGAGAGAGATTCCTATCATACAGGCGCACCAGGGGACGTCTTAACCCGATCCCTGTCTCAGATTCTTTCCTGACAATTTTTTCTTCTTCAGATTTACATAATGCCTTATACAAGGACATACAGTTGAAGGTGAAATTCTCAGCCCTCCTGTGATATTTTTCTCCCAAGGACTGTTTAGCAGAAAGAAGATTTTTTTCAACACACTAAATAGTTTTTATAACTAATTCCTGATAACTTGACTTTGCCATGATGAGAGTACATCATATTGATTAGTTATTTTGCAAGATACTAGAATTCACCTTAAAGTGCCATTTAAAGACTGAACATGGCTAATTAGGTTAATTAAGTTAGGTTAGGGGTTTGTCAACAGTGGCTCTTAGCAGTTTGTAACTTTTTGATTTAGTTTCTAATTCCTATGAATTTGTATGATTTCATTCATACAATTTTGAACAATTTGGACAATTTGAACAATTTTGAACCAAAGGACGGTTGGTTTAGGGGTGGGGTTGGGTGCCACGCCTCCTTTTAAAAATGGTACATTTTTCAAACACTGAACTCGCCACTACACAGCAAAACGTAAAATATTTACATTTTCTTGTAGATCAGACTGTTTGTTCTGAATTTCCAAGCTGTCTCATGGCAATTCAAACTTTTGATTTAGTGACTAATTCTATGAATTCATACGATCTCAATCGTACAGTTTATACAATTTGATCATTCCCCAATGACGATAGGTTTAGGGGTGGGGTTGGGTGCCACGCCTCCTTTTTAAAATCATAGATTTTATGAATTAGCCACTAAACAAACAAACGTAAAATATTTAAATTTCCTCGTTAGATCAGGCTGTTTGTTCTGAATTTCCAGCTATCTCACGGCAATTCGTAACTTTTTGATTTAGTGGCAAATTCGTATGAATTTGTACAATCTCATTCGTACAGTTTAGTACGATTTGCTCATCCTCCAATTACGGTTGGGTTTAGGGGTGGGTTGGGTGCCACGCCTCCTTTTAAAAATCATACATTTCATACGAATTAGCCACTAAACAGACAAAAAGGAAAATATTTACATTTCCTCCTCGTGAGATCCGGCTGTTTATTCTGAATTTCCAAGCTGTCTCACGGCAATTCTTAACTTTTTGATTTAGGGCTAATTCGTAGAATTCGTACAATCTCATTCGTACATTTAGTACGATTTGCTCATTTCCCAATGACGATATGGTTTAGGGGTGGGGGTGGGTGCCACGCCTCCTTTTTAAAATCATAGATTTCATATAAATTAGCCACTAAAAAAAGTCAAATAGTTATGTTTCCTCATGATCATGCTGTTTGCTCTGAATTCCAAGCTATCTCACGGCAATTCATAACTTTTTTATTTAGTGGCTAATTCGTATAAATTCGTACAATCTCATTCATACAGTTTAGTATGATTTGCTCATCCTCCAATGACGGTTGGGTTTAGGTGGGGTTTGGGTGCCACGCCTTCTTTTTAAATTGTACATTTCGGACGAATTAGCCACTAAACAACAAACGTAAATACTTACGTTTCCTCATGAGATTAGACTGGATTTTCCAAAGGGGCTAACAATTTTGACCTGCTAACAATTTTGAAATTCTGGGAATTTTCTTTCCTTGATTTGTTAAACATTACTTGGAAAATATTTGCAAAATAAAAAAAAGGTCACGGGAAAATAAAATTTATTTGCATACTTTAACAACAAAGTAAACTACCACTACGTACTGCGCCACTGCGTCGCCCACAAATATCTTGTTGATTTAACTTATTTTAATAAGCAACAACAACAATTTTGTTTAACAACAATTTATTTACAACAATAATTATTTGATGACATATCAAATTAATTAGGAGGGTCAGAAGAAAAACTGGAAATGAATAAGCTTCTAAATTAGAAGGTACAATCAATTATCCCCAAATGATTATATAAGTATATCAGTAATATTTTACACATTATAAAGAATATATATAAGTTAATTTACTCAGAAAAGATTAATTTAATATAACTACACACATGTATGTTTGTGTCTCAGTTCCAGTCAATGTTTACCTTAACATATTTTCCTTGTTCACATTTTTTCTCACATTACTATTTTTTGTCATACATATCACTCGTTAGTATCATCATCCTGTCCTTACAGTTTTATTAATTTGTAATATACGTTTATGTGCATTCCAATGATAAGGCGGTTTTGAGTGTAGCTTTTCTTCTGTTTACTTGTTTCACAGAAGAAAATAACATGTTTGGAATGATAAGAGGGCGAGTAAATAAAGTCAAAACACTCATTTTTTGGCTGAACTGTCCCTTTCAAAATCAAAACAGTGATTTCACAGGCAAATTATACGGTGTGCCTCTAATAAGCTGTGAGTATGTTGGAGTGCTTAATTTGTACATGTAAATCCGTATGTGTAAGCAGGTGGGTGGGCAACTGTCTGGCAGACTGTAAAGACCAAGACTGCAGAGCCAGCAGAAGATCTCAGTGAGTGGGTGAGGATAAGAGAGAGCCAGCCTGACCCTGGATATGGAGGAGATGGATTTGGAATCACTCCCTACTGTACTGTTTAATGTACATATGCACATCAGTTCTTTATAAAACCGGTACGAACCATTTCTAACAGACATGAACATGCACAATGGCAGAATTCAGTCTCCCAAAGTCTCTCAAATGTCTGCAGGCTGTATTGAAATGCAGATGATGGAGAGTCTTATTGAATGCTAAATTGAAACACAAAAGAAAAACATTTATGCCTAAAGGCAAATACAAGAAAAGGCTGGATAAAGAAAAGCTCTGAATGAAGTCAAATTGTATTATATAAATTAATAATGCACTGAAAATAGTATCTACTTCACCTCTCACAACATAAACAGTACAACAAAATATACGTTGACAGATGTGAACTCACATTGGTTAATGTGCAACTCCTTGAACATTTGCTGCATTAGCGGATATTATTAAGTATTTATGTTAACACGTTTCTTTTCTGGGTGTCACCTATATGCATTCATTCTTTGTTTTGTTTTTCAATAACAATGTCACACACAAGTGGATAGTCAATTTCCATCAACTTATTTTACTCTATGTTTCTTTAATTCTTGTGCACTGTGTGAAAATTTACTACGCCTTTGTTATGTTCAGGATGAAAACACCCACTGACTTAAAACTGCTGTAAAATGCATAAGCTAAGATATTTTTTCAATTGTTTTTGCATAAATCTGTTAACCTCAGTCCTGATCAAACTACTAAATTGTTTAGAAAATTTTAATTCTTTAATTGCCAATTTACAAATGAAATCACTGATCATGGTATCATGGTGCACACAGAAAATATAAAAAGTAATTGTGGACTGGATTTTTTTCACCTTTTATCACAGTCTTGGTCATGTGGTTATTAACAACATTGGCTTTGATGCATTGTAGATTTAAATTTTTCTCCTAATTACTGTTGGTGGCTGTTTTGCCCCATTGACTTCCATTATAACCACATTTGATGGTGCTAAATACAAAGTATTGTTTTTATTTACTCCATGTAGTTCTGAGAGCTGAGATTCTTATTTTGATTTTCTTAGACACATCAAGGTGTGTAAATCACTCTCACACACTTACAGACACATACGCACACTTATTTGCTGTTATACTCCATAAAATCCAGAACTAAGCTTTTTTGCGCAGGCCTATCTAAAGGGTTAATGGTGCTAATGATGATTAACAGTAAAAATTATAAATTTGACCTCTCCCCAACAGGAAAAACCACCAACAATCAAAATTGCATGATTATATGGTGTCATGGTTTTGTAATAAAAATGTGTTATAATGGAAGTCAATGGGGGCAAAAACAGCCACCAACAGTAAATTTATCAGAAACAATGAATCAAAGGAATGTTGTTCACATGACTAAAGACTGTGATAAAAGGTTTTAAAAATTCAGTCCATAATTACTTGTAAATTGAAAGTACGTATTTTGTGTGTTTTTTCCACCGAATCAGTGACAACATTTATGAATTTGGCAATTACAGAGTTAAAATCCTGCAATTTGTTAAACAATTTAGTAGTTTTGATCAGGACTGAGGTTGTATTAACAGATTTATGCCAAAAAAAAAATTATATGATGCATTTTTACGCAGTTTAATTCAGTAAATGTTTTCATCCTTAACATAACAAAAGGGTAGTAAATTTGCCCAGAGTGTATTGTTGAGTTTTTTTTTTTAATTCAAAGCATTTTAAAATATCTGTCAAAATAGTTTGTCACCAAAAATCATTCTGCTAACTAAAAACACAGAACAATGTATGGTCAAATTAAGAACACAAAATCACCCCAGAGTGGATGAAAACATCCCCAACAGTACATAAGGGTTAATGCTGAGCTAGTTTTTTTTTTATTTTTTTTTATCTCTAACTGCATTTATAACCCTCTGATTTCTTCCTGCATAACAATTTAAATAATAATAATAATAAAATGTCCTACATGCAATTATGTATTAAGTAAAGCTTAAGTAAAGTAAATTTCCAACTTCATAAGTCTCAAAATATTCTTTTATATTAATGACCTCCTCTATCGCCATGACACTAGCAAAATATTTACAAACATTCACATATTCATAAATGTCACTCCGAGTAGTGTGGATGGCATCTGGATATTCATTAGGAGTATACTGGGTGAAAAGGTGGTATATAACCGTTTGTATTTTTTTTTAAGCAAAAGTTTTTGGCTGCAGTTCACATAATGGCCACTTGTGTCGCTAAATACAGTAATTTCTGAATCCTACACATAGCTCTGCTAAGGTAATTTTAATATGTTTTAATAATTGATTAAGATTTACTGGTCCTCACAATTATGTCAGGTTTACTATCTTTGGTTCTTGCAGTGTACACAAAACCTTGACCACCCAAACACAAGTTAAAACTGAAGTTATAAATATGATGCTTCCTCTTTTGCTTTTTAAAAAGGTGAAAAGAAGAAGTTTTCACATAACGGTAACTGGCACATAATGCAAATGTTAATCAACTGAACTTTTACAAAAGACATCCATAACAAGTTCACTGCAACACATTATAGTTATTTGTAGTTTAATGGTCTCAGGTACATTCCCATGCAAATTTGAATTGCGTGACTAGATAGTAATGTTTGTAGACAAACATTGACGTACCTAGTCTACAAGTTAGAACTATAGTCTCAAAAGTTTTAAAAGCATGTTAGTTTGTTTTAAGAGTATGTGGTTAACATTGTTAGCAACAATTAGAATGCTTTTAGTATGTTTTAGCTGAAATCACCATGTTTCTAACAGCAGTTGTCACATCATAAATTGGTTGTTTGTAAAAAGAATTTCTAGCATGTTATCCATTGTTAGCTAAGATTAGCATACTGTTAACAATATAAGAAAGTTGAAACCATAATTTAGAACATCGTTATAATGTTTTAACATGTTGATAGCTTAAATTATTTCACAACTGCTCTGAAAAAATGCTTTTTATGTTTCTAGCTGAATCATTATGTTTCTAACATAAATTGGCATTTATTGTTTAGCTTAAATTAGCATATTGCGAACATAGCTAACTTTATAAGAAGGTTGATACCATAAATTAGAACATTGTTAGAATGTTTTAACATGTAGATAGCTTAAATTATTACACAACTTGATTCTGATTGGTCAGTCGCGAAATTCCAAGGTATGATATTCTCAGAAACAACTGCTGAGTTTAATAACAATGCTCATCCGGGTATCTGAATTCATCTTGACCATCAGATATGTTCACATATATTTACACTATGTTTTTGACAACATAGGCTCATTCCGAAAACGTAGCCCTGTATACGTTTCTGGAGATTGCGAATTATGTAGCCAGAAGTACGTATGGCTGCATTTATTATTAAAATGAATGCTACGGGGCGGTATGACGCCTTTTTTTTTCACGCTTACCAGCTGACTGCTTACCTCCATATAGACAGCTTTCCCGCTGTTACCAGTTTGTCCGGTTTAGCTCGCCATGTACGTCGACGGACTTGAGACCAGAGAGGAGTTGACCACAATGACAGGGTTCAAGTCAGGCAAAGAATGGTTCCAGAGAGCAGGTAAGACAAAAAACAGAATCCAACAATTAAATAACAGTGTTAGAATGTGGAAAAATCTGAAAACGTGGCATATATCATGTGAGGGCTTTTCTTTGTCTGGATTGCTTTTTAAAAACTGTCAGTTGGGTTTAGGGTCATGGTCAATCTGTGCTTTTGAAACATTATTGGTTGGGTTCAGGGAAGGAGGGTGGGTCAGTTGATCAGTCAGTGAGTCAGTCAGTCCACAGCGGTCTCTGATGGATTTTCACGAGAAGAGCAGGCACGAATGGCACTCGCGAGAGAAACTTGAGATCAGAAAAAGCATACACAGCGGCTTCTGATGAAGTCGCAAAACAAAAACTGCAAAAAAAAAAACGTACCTCCTGGGACATATTTATCTCTCTCCAGAAATGTATAAAGGGGTACGTTTTCAGAATGAGCCTGGGTTGAAAAATTTAAAACAGACTGAAGGTCACTGTCAAGTATAGCAGCTGTTGCTTAAAAATGTCTGCTAGGATGAGGTATGCTAGATATGCTCCATTCAGTCGTTTTCATTTCTGGCAGCTTTACGTTTAACCTGTTGTACTTTATTCTGTGATAACCTCCTATATGTACGTTATACCTTGCTTAATTCTTTAGTTTTTAACATGGCTAGCATATATTTAGCATGTTTTAGCATATAAATTAACATGTTGATACCATGTGTATCAAATTGCTAGCATGAATTAGCATGTTACTGTTGAAATTTGCTAACATGAACTGAACAATGCAAGTCTATGAGATTTTTCATAGATTTGATCATTTGTTTTATGAACACCACACGTGTGATCAGTTAAATAGCAAAAAATGACTATAAAAACAGACTGAAACACACTGTCAAGTATGGCGGCTGTACCTTAATAGTGTATTAGATCACACATTCGTTCATTTTCTTTTCGGCTTAGTCCCTTTATTAATCAGGGGTCGCCACAGCGGAATGAACCGCCAACTTATCCAGCTATGTTTTACACAGCGATGTCCTTCCAGTTGCAACCCAACACTGGGAAACACCCATACAGTCTCATTCACACACATGCACTATGGGCAATTTAGCTTATTCAATTCACCTATACGACTGTGGGGGAAACCGGAGCACCCCAGAGAAACCCACGTTTGTCTCAAATTTCTAAGATAAAGGAGCTGTAGTAGTAGATTAGCATGTTGGTTTTCTCAGTCAAACATAACTAATGTTTTAGGCAGAAAGATGTAGTGCAACTTTATACTATCTCTGCATCTATCTCCTATGCAAATAGGCATTTCAGTGGAAGTCAAATCTAAACGGTCGAATAACTGCTGCTCACTTTGTTTATTTAGAAGGGTTTGCATTTCTCTCACTGTCAGATAGCAGTTAGAAATCTTTTCGCTCTGTGGCTGTTGTGTGAAATGCACCCACCTCTCTCTCTCTCTCTCTCTCTCTTCCATATAGTCTTTCTCTCTCGTTCTTTTTCAGTCTCTCTCTCCTCACCCAATTTCTGCTGCCAAGGTCAGTTTGCAACAAGTACACGCCGTACACAGAACTGAGCTGTCAGTCGGCTTTCTCCCAAGGCTGAGTCTCGGAAGAATGCGGTAAAAAATCCCACACCCTTTCCAATTAATGAGCATCTATCAATCAAAGGGGCCACGTGACCCTCCCACTCACATTCAAGCCCGCTGGTCAATAGCGGCTGCTGGACCAAAACCCTCCACGCCTGACCTCTCGTCGGGCTGATTATATTTCATGAGAAGCGCAGGGTTTGATTTTCAATTTCATTTCTCTGACTTCAGTGCTAACATCACACTATAAAGCCACAAATACAAAAGCAAGACTGGTGGCAAATTTGTGATTTACATACAGATGCTACATCAAGGACTTGAAACTGAATCAATGCCAGTTTGTTTTCAGATGCTGATTTTGGTATCAGCAGTGACTCTTTCAGAAATCTGCAGTCAGAAAGTAAAAATATATAGGAAAAAATACATTAAAAAGAATACCACTTGGAAATTAGTTTTAATTATTGAGAGGCTTGCTGATTTTTAAGCTGAATCAAATTAACCTTATGAGTCCATTGAACTTATACTTATGTTAAACTGACTTCAAAACAGCTTGCGTAACTCATAAAATTAAGTTAGAACATGATTAATATGATTAAAAGCATCTGTTGTCATGACTAATTGATCATATCATTTTTTTACATGTGTATGAATTGTACATAAAGTCATTACAATAACGAAATATACAAAATTCGGCACAAACAGTACTGATTGTGATGGAATAAAGCATAATTTTCATCCCATGCGTGTTCATGAGAACAAATCATTATTTACTAGGAAACTGGCACACATTAAGAGTAATAAAACATGTAAGTTGCTGCCAATCACTGTAGTTTTTTCCTTCTATAATAAAAATAACTTGCAGCCCAGAACATGCCGATGACACACAATAACAAACTCTGTCATGTTGACTTGTGTTGATGCCTTATGTTTGGGAACACGGTCTTGTGAAACAGTTTCTTGTAAAGGTAATTTAAACCCAAATCGTTTTCATGACCCACTTTTGCACAGGAATTAGAGAATAACTAAGGTAAATTCAGATGATGTGCATTAAGGATGGTTATTCTAGGGAAACTTTGATGTTTTTAGTTTTATGGACTCCATTTAAATAGTTGTAATCAGTTGTAGTAATTAAAAAATCTCCAAATAATCATGAAAAATTGGCAGCACGGTAGCTCAATGGTTAGCACTGTTGCGCCACAGCAAGAAGGACGCTGAGTTCGAGTCCAGACTGGACCAGTTTGCATTTCTGTGAGGAGTTTGCATGTTCTCCTCGTGTTTGCGTGGGTTTCCCCCACAGTGCAAAGACATAGGTGAATAAATAAACTAATTGGCGTAGTGGTGTGTGAATGTGAGAGTGTATGGGTATTTCCCAGTACTGGGTTGCAGCTGGAAAGGCATCCGCTGCATTAAACATATGTTGGATAAGTGGTGGTTCATTCCGCATGTGGCGACCCCCTGATTAATACGCCGAAGGAAAATGAATGGCTGAATCATGAAATATTATTCAAGTTAATAACGATTCATTAACTGTTTGACAAAAATACATATAAACAAGTTTTACTCAGATTAAAACATGGTGGAGCAATGTGTAATAATACCTTAAAATAGAGACTTTACTGTATTATTATTTAAGTTATGATTAGTAATTTGAGAAGTGCCTTCCACTGAACAATATAATATATTTATGTTACAGATTCTGCATTTAGACTGAACCTTTATTTTGTTGGGAAGATGCTTGAGTTTCTGTCATTAAATGACATGACATGATTCTTCATCACATAAGATGAAGTTTCTTGTCTTTAGGTTTTCATACAGTAAGAAGACATGCCAGGATCATCTTATACACATGTGTGTGCATGTCTGTACTTTGTATTTCTTATGTTGTTGAGAACAAATGTACCCACAAGTATAGCAATACCAGTAAATTTTGACTTTGTGGAAGCAGCTTATGTTCCCCAAGAGGAAAATGGCTCTTTGGAAGTGGTGTTAGTGAGGCCAGCAGGGGGCGCCCAACCTGCGGCCTGTGTGGGTCCTAATGCCCCAGTATAGTAACGGGGACTCTATACTGCTCAGTGAGCGCCGTCTTTCGGATAAGACGTTAAACCAAGGTCCTGACTCTCTGTGGTCATTAAAAATCCCAGGATGTCCTTCGAGAAAGAGTAGGGGTTTAACCCCGGCATCCTGGCCAAATCTGCCCACTGGCCTCTGTCCATCATGGCCTTCGAACCCTCCCCATATCATAATTGGCTTCATCACTCTGTCTCCTCTCCACCAATCAGCTGGTGTGTGGTGTGCGGTCTGGCGCAAAATGGCTGCCGTCGCGTCATCCAGGTGGATGCTGCACACTGGTGGTGGATGAGGAGATTCCTCCCTATGTGTAAAGCGATTTGAGTGTCTAGAAAGCGCTATATAAATGTAAGGAATTATAATTATTAATTATTATTATTCTTAAATCACAAAGAATAAAGTATTTTGAAAGTTAGTTAGCACATTTTCTACAACACAAGGTTGCCCAAAGTGCTGAACACAATCAATACACTGTAAAAAATTAAATGATCAATTAGTCATGACAGCATATGTTTTTAGTTTCTTATAACGTATTAAACTAAGTTAATCATGTTCTAACTTAATTTTATAAGTTACACAAGCTGTTTTAAGTCAGTTTAACATAATATAAGTTCAATGGACCCATAAGGTTTATTTAATTAGCTTAAAAATGTAAGAAACCAGAATTTTTTTAAAATAACAAGTCATACAGCACATACATAACATTTAAAACAAAGACAAACCCCTCAACATTTAAAAGGCTCAAATGAAATTGTAAAAATGCTGATTGTTTGCTATAAGGGTTGGGTTAGGTGTAGATTTAGGGTAGAGGATAGAACATTTAGGCCCAGTTTCACAAACAGGGCTTAGCTTAAGCCAGGACTAGACCTTAGTTAATTAGGCTATTCAAGCCACATTTATAAACACAGCCTTAGAAAAATACATTACTAGTGTGCACCTGTAGACAAAAAATGACGCTGACATATTTTAAGACATCTCACTGCAAGTTATTTTTAGTTGAGACAGCTCAAACATGCAATTTAATCCATGACTAGCCTAAACCTTGTTTGTGAAACCGGGGGATAGTTTATACAAATCATAGGACTATGGGAAGTACTATTAGCTGTAGTGTGGTTGTGTGTGTGTTGTGTTTGTGTCTCTCATTTATTTTGTTTGATTCTGTTGTTGGAGTTGTCAGAAAAATCTCTGAAAATTCTTAACACTCAAATCTTGGCCTTCTATTGCTAATGCGGCCAAAAAACACATTCATTTGGATTTTAAAACATTCTCTTTTCTCCTTTATTCACGTAAATCTAAACTTCTAACATTAAAATAAATTTTCTATTCAATTAAAAAAAAATTAAAATTAAACACAACTAGACTAATTTGGTTATTCTACTTTTATTGACATGTTGTTGTTTAGTTGCTTTGTTTAGCTTCTTGTTTACATTTGTAAGTCACACTGGAATTGAAGCATCTGCCAATTTAAAAATGTAAAATTGTAAAATACTTTAATACTGATACTTCCATTGCAAGCAAACACATGGCCATAAACATCTGTGGATTTTCTGCAAAGTGCTAACCAATTCAAAGACCTACGCATTTCAAGCATTTTTTTCCATATGCATCTGACACATTCATCTGCGTGAATCACCCGCTGAATCAAATGCAAATGTTAGATAGCAGCCTATTAAATTATAAGAGCTGTTTTTTATTTTTAGCTGTATCGGCTACTTAAAATTCCAACAGAATGTAAAAAAAATAGAATAAAAACTGTTTAATAAATTCTTCATTTACAGATTGTACCAATAAAGAATAATATAAAGTACAGTAATTTCTCACCTCTTCACTCTCGTTATTGCATACATTTCAAAGTAAAGTCAAGCCAAGCGGTCCGCATTAACATATGAACACAGCAGGCCACTGGTAGGCTGGGATTGGCTTGTGCATCTTTTAAAATTCAACCAATGGAACACAACAAAGAGTCACCAGGAGAGCTATTTGACCCAGAGTTTAATTCTCTCTTGAGGATCCCTCCTGGTGGAAGCCATTTATGTGTATGTAATAGCATGCAATCTCCTTGTGCAATTAAATTTTGTTATGCATATAATTAAAGACATGTTTTACATTTTTATTACACTCTGAAAAAATGTTATTTTTGGATATCTGAAGCATGACATTGTTATTCAAATGTATTTAATCGATCAGATTTTTACTTGTCAGTTTTTGACAACAAAATCGCAATTTACATTCAAACTATCTTTACTTTTACAGGTTTTTACTATAAGCTATAATTTAATATTTCGTTTCAACTAGTTTTTAAATATTATCATAAATCCTGTATTATCCGTCATATTTGCTTAATCTAAGCAATCTTTATAACATACGATGAAAGAATACAGCTTTTTTGCAGTAATATGAATTTATTTAGCAAAAACGCATATAAAGAAGTCTGTGTAAGACCTCACCTCTGTACAGTATTTTAAGTTTAGCTTAATATATGCAGTCATGCGCATATGTCTATGCATTTTTACATTTACATTTAGTCATTTAGCAATGCTTTTGCCCCAAGTGACTTACAATTGAGGAGACATTCAGTGATTCAAAAAGAAGAGGCAATACACACAAGAAGCGCTAATTATACAAAGGAACCAAGCAGAGTGATCAGAGAATTAAGTGCTAGAGTAAGGGGGAAAGTGTTTCTACAGGTGGTTTGTCAAGCCCACTCAGCAGGTGTAAAGCACACTTCATAAATGCACAGTGCGTTTTTTGTGCTGATTGTTAGAACGTGTCCGGTGCAATTGTGCAAAACTGGTGCAAGTGACGGTTAAAGTGTCAGAAGTGATGAAAGAGTGTGTTTTCTACAGGTGGTTTGTCAAACCCACTCACTTGTGTGAGGCACACTAAGAATTGATCATGTTTTGGGGTTGTCTTGTGGAGAGGTGGTGGAGAGAGGACACCATTGTTTTACTTACAATGTGAAGCAAAGCAAATCTGAAGGTGCCAATTAAGAAAACAAAACATGAGAGAAATTATAACTGCACACTTACTTAAAGTCTTAAAGTGTGAACTGGAAGATGCTAAGACTTTTATTTCTGTAAATGTACTTCTGAATCAGAACTGAATATTGGCCAGTGGCGGCTGGTCAATAGAGGGTGCTGGGCGCCGCCACCTTCAATATGTTAATATTTATTATCACAAATTTAACTAAATAAATTGATTTAATTATAACAATCTAACATTTATTGTAGTCATACTAACATTTATTGAAAAAAAATTTATGAACAATATTTTTCATATGTGTGCGGGGCGCCTGACTAATGAGTGTCTATGTAGGTACACAAACTTTTGTAATGCACGTGATATGACAATAAGCTCTAATTGGCCGGTTTTTAAATTGTCCCTTGGGGCGCAGAGCTCTGCGTCCCGAACCCTCCCATTTTTGTTGTTAGAACGAATCATATTTGTTTTATTTGATTGGCCTTATGTGATTGGACCATTCTCACCAAAGAGCTTAGAATGCAATTCTCAAGATGAAGGAAAATTCCGCTGTATCTTTGCAAAGATATCTTATAAGGCGTTTGGATGAAGAAAAAAAAAAGAATCAAGGAGCTTGGACCAGATCGACCTTCCTTGCAAATTCACCAGTAGTCAAGTGATCGTGAGCGCGCATTACACTCTGGGCTTTTCCAGCACTTGTTATGACAAACGGAGTTGGCTGGCAGGTTGTGATGTAAGTCATGACTTAACTGTTTTCTGTGTTTGCTGTTCAAACAGCATGACGCAAGAGAGGCTGAATGCATTGGCCATGCTGTCAATAGAGAAGAGACTGGTGACTGAGATGACTAACTTAACCAAAAGGTCATTGAGAAATTTGCAAGCCAGAAAGAAAGGAAGAGCAAAATTAATTTTTAAGTAGTGCTACTGGCCAGTGATTAGGCAACATTTATGTGTGCGTTTGTGTGTGGTGTTTACTGATTATCTGATTACTTGATTACTGATAATAAATCCAAATTAAACTAAAAATGAACTGATTTGTGATGCATTTATTGTATGCTTTAGGTCATATTTGTGTTTTTTGATACATCACCTGAAAAATGGCTTTTACTCTCTTATATTAAGATACCCCCCCCCACACACACCACACACCCACACACACAACACAACACCACACACACATTTTTTTACAAAAGCCGCCACTGATATTGGCTTTCTTTTGTGCATCATTCACATTCAGCAAACTAACTGTAAGAGGGGCATGTTGAGATATTGTGGCTTGTGAATTTGACTTAAAGGGTCATGAAACCCCCACTTTCAGTTCAAGTCTACCAGAAATTAAAAAAAAAAAAAATAGCTTCATGATGGGCGTTTGAGCGCTGCGAGCAGAGGGAGGAGTGGGTGTGGCCGGCAGAGCAGGGGGAAAATGGGGAGTGAACAAATGTCAGTTGGCTTACAAAATGAGGCACAAACCGTGAGGAGCCCCATGATTTTATACTTTACAAAGTAAAATGCAAAGAAAAAACATTAAGGTAATTTAATGTCCTACATGTAAAATAGGTTATTCATATACACATAACCACAAATTGTTATATCATTATAAGATAGTCGTGTTTATATCAAGTCTATAAATGAGGAAGGACTTCTCTCCTCCTCAATCTCCGGGTCTGAATGCAGACACAGTGGATAGCAGTGCAGCAGGTCACTTGCCCTATCTATTTCAAACCATTACCCTGCCGATATCTGGAGGATTTTAAACATAGGTGAACACTGCAGCATGGTGATGTGTC
Source organism: Danio kyathit (assembly GCA_903798195.1). Taxonomy (NCBI): domain Eukaryota; kingdom Metazoa; phylum Chordata; class Actinopteri; order Cypriniformes; family Danionidae; genus Danio; species Danio kyathit. The sequence goes on along the minus strand of LR812537.1, from coordinate 37,361,583 downwards.
TGAATGGTAACGAACTCAACGGATAAAAGTCCGTCATTCTATAATTCTCGTACAGTTCTCCTGACAAAAATGCTTGCTGCGAACCAATAGCTTTGCTGTATCGGCCCTGACAGAATCGCAGGGAAATACATGCAACAAACCATGTGAATCTTGGAAACAAACAAATACGACCCTTCAGGAATGGCTAAAAGCACGTGCCATACGCGGACACGGTATCACAGCTTCGCAGGTCTGCCTTGCTTTCGGAAAGCATGTGCTCTCATGAATAATTAAGAAGCAGGGGTCTTCTCATAGGATAAGAAATCTCAGCTATGAGTAATAATGAGAAACTGACACATGATCACTGGACAGACAGACGAGCGCTACATCACAGATTTTGATCCGCCCCAAAATGATTTTAAATCCGAAGATGAAATTAGCTGACAAAAGATCAAAATGATCCAGTTTTCCCCACAATTAAAGCTGATCAGTGCTAACGTTGTCTTAACTGATGCTCAACACACACAATCTCTTAAAAATCTGCTTTTTTTTTGCTGACTTATCTACATCTTCCAGCTGTGCAAATTGAATTTGAGCATTGGGTGGGACTTAAGCAGGCAAAAATGCTAATAGATCAAAAGGGACAGATCTACGCCCTGTTTTGTGCCTATACTGGTCAGCAAGATCACGGGACCTGACCATTACCGTTAGACGTTTAGGGAGGATTTTCTGCTCTCTTCCTCTTCTGATTAAAAAGACATCAGGTGGTATTGAACCTGCTCAGTCAACCTGTTCATTCAAGGGTCAGACTACTGGAAATTCATGATAGCAGCCTTTGATAGATGCACTTCAATGAGCATTCAGAGAGTTTGGATATACAGGGAATGTTGGAGGACAGGCTGCATTTTTGTGCTCTTATGTCATCATGAGATTATTACATATTAAACTTGCATTCCTGTGATAAATCCAAGCACATTTTTCACAGTTTGTCCTCCCAGCAACATCTTTGATCTTTTGATTTGTGTTTTTTTTTGTCAATAAAAAAGAGAAACAAGAATTCTCATTATCATTTGCATCGTAGACATTGTTGATGTATAATATCATTAAAATTTAAAGAGATAATTCACCTAAATGAGAATTCTGTCATCAATTACTCACCCTCACCACCATCTGCTGAACACAAAGGAAGATATTTTGAAAATTGTCAGTAACCTTGCAGATTGATGGTCCCCATTGACTTCCATAGTAGGATGTCACTATTGCAGTCAATGGGGATCATCAACTTCTTTGTTGAAACATTTTCCAAACCAGCTTCTTCTGTGTTCAGCAGAAAAACATCCAACAATTTTGGAACAACTGTTTAAATGGTAAGTACACTTTTATTTTTGGGTGAAATTATTCCTATAAATACTTAAAAAGCCCCTTTTAAGGGTTTTTGAAAATGACCTTCCATGCAGTGTGCAACACAGCACTAAGTGAATGAAAACATCCAAGTTTAAATCTGAAAGTGCACCTCGTTTAAAATAAAAAATAAATAAATAAAAGATTCAACTTAGAGTTGTTTAAATGATTCGTCGTTTGTCCAGATCTTTGCCTGTTCGTATCGACGTTGACCTGAAACAATACCAAATATGAAGTGCTGGATCCAGTAAAAACGGTGAACGCGCCTTTTGCTTTAAATGCTAGCAGAGTGCGGGTGTGTGTTGGGACTAATCCTGAAGATGAGTGAACATTAATGAGTGAACATTCTGGTGATTAATGCAATAATCTACCCTGCAATGGGGCATTCGTCGGTCCGTTTGTTAAAGGAAGAATCAGAAAAGACTATTGATGTATGAGACTTAGTCAGAGCTAGACAGGAACTTTAATCAGTTACACAGTTCATGAAAGTGTTTTTTGACCTTGCATGCATATCAGCTTGTTGTTGGAGACCCCCAAAACTAAAATATTACTTTTTTAATGTATAATAGGGGCTCATTAAGAACAAAATTAAATTTACTTTTGTTATGGATAAATACATGTTCAACAACATCAAATAATTGTAGAAGATTGGCACAAATGTTTTCACTATAGAGTTGATATGGCATTTAGTAAATACAGTAAGTTTTCTTATGCTAGTATATGTAGAAATGTTTAAATCATGTGTTACAACTAAACCTGCATTGATCCCCCTATGCATATTTTATGCATATTTTATGCAATTGCATATTATGCATATGCATATTGGAAGTGGATGTTAGAGAGGCCAGCAGGGGCGCTCAACCTGTGGTCTCTTTGAGTCCAAATGCCCCAGTAAAAGTGAAGGGACACTACACTATCAGTGGGCGCCGTCTTTCGGATGAGACGTTAAACCGAGGTCCTGACTCTCTGTGGTCATTAAAATCCCATGGCACTTCTCGTAAAGAGTAGGGGTGTAACCCCGGTGTCCTGGCCAAAGTCCCTCAATCGGCACTTACCCATCATGGCCTCCTAATCATCTCCATCCACCGAATTGGCTCTATCACTGTCTCTTCACTTCCACCAATAGCTGGTGGTGTGGTGAGCGCACTGGCGCCGTTGTCCTGTGGCTGCCGTCGCATCATCCAGTGGATGCCACACACTGGTGGTAGTGTGGAGAGACTCCCCACTCATGATTGTGAAGCGCTTGGGTGTATGGCCATACACAATAAATGCAGCTATATAAATACACATTACATTACATTACATATTTTATTTCATTATTTAGTTTTACATATTTGATGGATGCCAGAAGAAAAAGCACCTTAAAAATAACCCATGATATAAAACAGTTCATAATAGTGAAGCTACAGCCTGTATTTATAATTTCCAATTCTCCACTGGTAACCAGTGCACAGCTTTGAGGGCAGACTTCTTAATTAGCACTTCTAGTATATGATAACAGCATGCTAATGTTCAAGAACCTCTGCCAGTTTACACACACACATGCCACGCAACACACATACAGTACCTCTTCAAATCGTAGTGCCACCACAAACATCAGCTCCATCACCTCCAGTTCATCCTCTACTGAGGCAAAGTAAAAATAAAATGCCTTAAAAAGTAGTTCAAAAGCTTCGCAAGTGTTTATGCATGTACCTGAGAAAAGTCCGTATTTTCATTCTAAATAAAATTGCATGGTGAGAAAAATACAGATTCTACTTTTAGATCCCTTTGAAGGCATTAAAACAATGTCAGGTCAGTTATTATTCAAAAGTGTGGCAAGAGAGCAAAACCAAACCAGACTAAACCATTAATATAAGACTTGATGGATCCATGCTTTCATGTTAATCCCAAACTCTGACCTTAACATCTGAGTGTGACAGCAGAAAACAAAACTCATCAGAGCAGGCAACCTATTTCCAGTTTGATCTTCTTCTGCTGCTGTAGCTCATCTGCTTCCAGGTTGGATGTTGTTGGGTGTTCAGAGATGCCCTTCTGCAAAATTTAACAAGTGGTTATTTTTAAGGCATAGTTCACTCAAAAATAAAAATTCTGCCATTAAGACTTGTTCCAAGCAGTAGATTTTTTATTTTATTATTATAAATATTACTATTATTTATTTATTTATTTGAAAATGTTGAAGATTTGTAACTGTTGATTCTACTATTGAAGTCAGAGGTCTCTCAATTCTAAAAAAGGGCCTTTTGGGTGAACTATCTGTTTAATGGCTTGTTTTTATAGTACATATAGTACAATACAGTTTGTTTATGACGATACAGAAAGTGCCATTTTTAAATACACAATTATAAGTTTAACTGTATTTAGTTTTCACAACAAGGGACCGTGTAAATTAATCAACATTCCGCAAGAACGTAAATGTACCCAAACTAGCTCAAAGACTAGTTTTCATTGCTGGCCCTTTAGCCAGATGTTAATACCATACCATGCCAAAATCATACCAATAAAATACTAATTAAAACTAAAAACAACACTCAAATAAACAACAGAAAACAACCACAACAACAATATCAAAAAAACTAGTGTTATACTTAATTATCTTAAATGACTTAAAAGATACACATTCTCTAACAGATTGTGGTATCAAATTCCATGATGTGATGCTTTAAAGAAAAACAAGCTTGATCAAAAGAGGTTTTAAGTTTTAAGAGGAATAATAATCAGCTCTAGCTGCACCCCAGACTCACGTTTCTTTCTACTGATTCAAACTGGAAAAAGTCAGATAGAAGAAGAAAAGCTACACCATGCATGATCTTGTAAGCTACGCAACCATTTTTAAACTTAATAATGTTTTTTCCAACTAAGCAGACTATGGGTTTTTTAAATAGTAGTTATGAAAACTAAACTGAGTGCCTTAGTGCCCCCCACCAGTGCCAATATGCAGCCATATTGCACTGCTATTAGTGTATATTGGTTTTATACAACAGTTCAACGGCATAATCATGTGTATAACAAAGAAAATCAAACATGGAGATTCTCAAAAACCCTTTCATAAGAGGAACTACTTTTTTCCGCCGTTCATACACATCTGCAGCTGACGTCAGAACAGGAGAAAAGCGTTGTGCTACTTCCCAAATGTCACTTTAGAGCTAGTATTTTTATGATTCTCTATAATGTCTAAGTGATGATAACACAGGTCATTTGTGGTCAATTATTTTGTACTAGATTTTAAGGCTGAACGGCATGAAATGCCATCAGTCTACAGAGATTTCCCAGTATTTCTCTGTTGCAATCAGAATATCACAATAGTTAACCTTGAAAAATGTATGTGGACGGAGAAATACACAAGGGTGAAGGGTTTAAGAGGATGTACAAGTGCTCTTATTTGCAGAATATTGCAAATATGTATATATTTTTTTTGCCATGATGACAGTAAATAATACAGTATTTTACTAATATTTTTCAAGACACTTCTATACAGCTTAAAGTGACATTTAAGGGCTTAACTGGGTTAGTTAACTGGGCAGGTTAGGTTATTAGGCAAGTTATTGTATAACTGATGGTTTGTTCTGTAGACTATGGGGAAAAAAAAATTTTGCCTAAAGGGGCAAATGATTTTGTCCTTAAAATGGTGTTTTAAACAATTAAAACTGCTTTTATTCTAGTCGAAATAAAAACAAATAAGACTTCAATAATAAATATGTTATCAGACATACTGTGAAAATTCCCTTGCTCTGTAAAACATCATTTGGGAAATATTTAAAAAAGAAACAAAAATTAAAAGGGGGCTAATAATATTATATTTATGAGTTATATTATAAATTAAAAAGAAAGTATATTTATGACAGAAAATAGCCTGCTTTATGCAATACTGACTATTATTGTGCCTTGCTAGTACGAGGGTGGTAAGAAAAAGTATTGTTTATAAATGTACATGTTATGCTAGGGGTGTTTTAATGAAATTTATTCAAGAATGATAAAATTATGATATTAATATATAATAATATAATACTAATAACAATAATACAATATAATAATAATATATAAAGTAACTTTCAATAAGGTCTCATCTGCTTATATTAGAGCAATAAATATTGTATTATAATATATTTATTATAAATTGAATTATTATATTATAAATTAAAAGAAAGTATACTTATGAAAGAGCCTACTTTGTGGATATTGACAAGTCTTGCATTGTGACTTAATAAAAAATTAAGCACATTACTTTCATCAATTCTGCTAGCATAAAGTAGTAAGAAAGGGATTATTTAAATGTGCATGTTATGATAGTGGGAGTTTTTCTGAATTTAATTCAAGATGATTCAATTATAAATAATAACATAATAAAGTACTGTACAATAAGTTCTCATCTGCTATATTAGAGCAATAAATATTCTATTATAATATATATTTTAACATTCATATAACAGAACAACTGCTGACTAACTCATGTTAATAAATGAGTTCTTATTGTAAAGATATTTTGTGTCCTAATAATGAAACTATTTTTATTATAATGTTTTATATTTTGTGGAAATCTGGGAGTTAAATGTGATTCATTTTCACAATGTAAGTATTTATATTGAAACTTAAAAGTCAGAATTGGCCAAGAGTATGAAGAATGTCAGGCTGTTTATACACACACACACACACAACACACACACACAACACACACACACACAAACAAATTATTAATGCTTAAGCTGGAAAACAAAAAGAGTTCAAAAGATTTCATTGATAAAAATCATAAAAAATCATCTTAACTTGCTCAGTCTGCTGTCATTAACCAGCCACCTACAAACTCTTCAACATTTGTGTGGGACAATTGGATAAAAAAATAGGGGGGGTCAAAGTCAAAAAGCAAAGCAAATTTTTTAAAAAGCTCATAAAGCCAAAGAAAAACAGCAACATTTCTCAGGGAGTTTGCTCAATCACTGTGGGAAGAGCCTTTGTTCTGTGTAAGGTCAAGATTTTAAATGTGGATGTAAAGGAAGGAGAGGATAGACACTGAATTGAGACACTGCTCAGTGATTGCTTACTTCCTAATGCACAGATTGCCATATGGGGCTTTTTTGGAGGAGGACATGTGGTGTAGCCATAAGCAAAAATAATTGTCACTATTATAGCCTGTGCACTGCCAGCAATTCATTAAGCTGTCTGACACTAATTATCATCTGAGCTAAATTAATACAGACAACACGTATAGGCGGTGTATGACTTGCTCTTTCACTCACAGTTATAATGAAATAATAACATGCTGTTCAACATGAATACAGTGTATGCAAATAGAAAATTATAGGTATGTTTTTGTGTGTGAGACACAATTAATGTAAGATATTAGCTGGTTTGTCTCTGCACTTTTCTGAGATCACATGCACAATGATTTGCAAGAATTTTACATAATTTTTTTTCATTGTAAAACCTTGTAAATATTTTTATAACTTTATTTTTGGTTTATTACTACTAAGGCGTCATGGTGGCACAGTGGGTAAGCCAATCGCCTCACAGCAAGAAGGTGGCTGGTTCGAGCCCCGGCTGGGTCAGTTGGCATTTCTGTGTGAAGTTTGCATGTTCTCCCCATGTTAGCGTGGGTTTCCTCTGGGTGCTCCGGTTTCCCTCACAGTCCAAAGACATGCTGTACAGGTGAATTCAATAAGCTACATTGGCTGTAGTGTATGAGCGTGAACGCAAGAGTGGATGGATGTTTCCCACTGTTGGGTTGTGGCTGAAAGGGCATCTGCTGTGTAAAACATATGCTGGATAAGTTGGCAGTTCATTCCGCTGTGGCGACCCCTGATTATTAAAGGGACTAAACTGAAAAATAAATAAATAAATGAATATATATTACCACTGTCTTTAGTTTTGAAGTTTAAAAAACTCTGTTTTATTATATTTATGTGTACATTGTTCATTGTATTCATATAATTTTATTATTAAATTATAATATATCCTACTGTATCTTAATATATACAATACTTTATTATAGTGATGCAACAGTATTATATATTTATACTGTACTATACTATACTATTCATTCATTCATTCATTCATTTTCTTTGCAGCTTAGTCCCTTTATTAATCTGGGATCGCCACATTGGCATTCATATTTCATCATATTTCTTTGTTTAAAAAGTAAAATTATAATCTCATTACATTATTTATAAGACTGCAATAACGTAATGCACATTTGTAAATGCAAATGCAAAAATGTAGTAATATTTTTGTTGGCATCAAAAATGTGGTAAAGATAACCATCCGACAAGCTAAATTTAGTGCTTAAAATTTTACTAAAATGTTTTAAACCTCATAATTTAATAGAAAATAAGGCGAATGACTGCAATAAGGTCCACTTTTTGAGAAAAAAGAACCACCCACTTTAATAGGCTGGTATGTATATAATTTTAGATGATGGTATATTTTCATATATTTTATTATACCAATATATATATATATATTGGCCGTTGGGCTGAGTAAGAGTCCTAACATTAAAGTCTCTCCCACTCTTAAACAGCAAGGTCTATGCAAATTTTTCTCAATCACCATCTGAATGTATCCTTTCTCGCCCAAAGCGAACCTCTGTAGTAGGTCCTGTCTCTTTAAGGAGGGGCGTGGTTAACGCACTACTACCCGCCTAGTATGCAAATCCACCCACTACTTTGGGGTACTCGTTTCAGGTGTCCATTCTGAGCGCAAGCCGCGGCTTGAGAAAGGATCACACACAGTCGCTATAAAGAGCGAGGAGAGAAGCGAAGTTCTCATGAAGAAGCGGACTGCAAATCTAGCCGACATCCTCGCCACTCAACTTATAAACAACAGCCGGATGATACGAAACCACACCTGGGAAAAGCGAACAACAACACTGGATTATTGAGGCACACAGCTGACGACGCTTTATTAACTTGTTGACATGAAAGCTTTCCGTGCAAAACATTTGTCTGGAGCTCACCGGTAAACATTTCGTGTCTCAAATGACACGCAACGTTCTGACTCTGTGCTCTGCATTACGGTAAGTGTTTAATTAAGTATTAATTCAATTGCTTGTCTCAATCGTTTTAGGTGAAAGCTGAGGATTCTGCTGACCAGCAGAGCAAGTTACGAGGACAGTATGGCAGTAGTAGCTAGCTATAGAAGCACTTACATATTACATAGTTGTGTTATGTAATAGAAGCATGTTGCGAAACTTAAGTTTTGTACCGTAAAGTAGACCTGCATGAAGACCAAACACTTTATATACCACTGAGTTATGCATTTAAAATAATTTCTGTATAATAGCATATTTGCGTGCGTATTTTAATATGTAGGCTAATTCATTTATGTTATTCGCCAGGATTTAATATTAACAACATTATTTATTAAAATGTTCAAACGCTTTAAGCTCTCTTGAAATAAAATGAAGTGCTCTAAGCTAATCATCTCACACAAAGCACCATATGATCGGATTGTTTTTTAAAAGCGGATCAATTGTGGTTTCAGATCTTGATCTGTAAGGAGGACACCAATGCCAGGAATCAGTTCGAGCGCGTCGCGAATTAAGAAGTGGGAGGCATGGAGGAATACGACCAATATCAGCACTATTTCTACGACGACCACAACTTGGATGAGGACTTTTTCAAATCGACCGCACCGAGCGAGGACATTTGGAAGAAATTCGAGCTCGTGTGCCAACCCCGCCCATGTCGCCTGTCAGGATACTGGAAGGTAGCGGTCCATCTCCGGGGGACAGGCTGGAGTGGGTGTCCCAGTTTTTGGGACAGGACGACGAGCAGGAGGGGCAGTGCAAACTCAATGCGGAGGAGACTCTGGAGAACCTGAGCTCCATCATAATTCAGGACTGCATGTGGAGCAGTTTCTCCGCCAGTCAGCAGCTGGAGAAAGTTGTCAGCGAGCGGCTGTCCTGCTCGGCGCAGTCCAAACTCTCCGGCAAGGCGCAGTGCGTCCCTGCGGACGTGCCTGCTCTCAACAGCTTGGCGACAGATTGCGTGGATCCAGCAGCTGTCCTTACTTTCCCCCTGAGCAGCAGCTGCAAGAAACAGGTGTCGTCCGGGTCAGAATCTCGCACCGACTCCTCTGGTAAGCAAGAGATTGTTGACTTTGAGCACTCGCTTAAAGAGATAGTTCATCCCCAAAATATGAACATTTACTCACCCTCAAGTGGTTCCAAACATTTGGAAGTCTTTCTTCTGTTGAACACAAAAGAAGATATGCACAAGAAAGCTGAAAACTTAAAACAACTGCCATGCAAGTCGATGGTGTTTTTCAAAATATTTCAAAATATCTTCTTTTGTGTTCAACTGAAAAAACTCAAGCAAGCAAATGAAGGCAGAGAATCTGTAGCTGTGTTGACGTCTCGTTTTGACACCTGACTGATCCTGATGTCATGCGGCTGCTATTCATTCGTGTCCAAATCTGACATGCCTGAGTAGAACGGTTTCATTGGTGCCATGGGATTTAGTTTGGCATTTCATCTTTAATATGTGTGGAATGCAATAATGTGCTGAGCTTCAGCGTTCCCCAACTAAAACAAAAGGAGAAATTGTTTTACTTGTGGGTGGTGCCTACTAGTAGTGCGTGATCAGCAGTAAAAAAAAAAAACAATAATAAGGGTACTTGAATCCTGAAGTGTTCATAGTCACTTAATTGCCCATGAATGAACAGTCAGAACCTGAAGCTGCCATAGTGTTACTTGTATAAGTTCACTTTAAGGGCACATGCTTAAAAGAATGAATGAAAATTGTCACTTTAATCAAGTCCCAAACTTGTATGTCAGACTAAAAGAATGTTTAATCAGCTTTTGTTTATGGAGTCATACTGTGCTCATTAGTCTGCAGATCAACACTTGATCCCATTCACAGAATACTTCATCTTCACTTAAACTATATACGTTTTATATGGTGAATATGTTAGCATTATTTGGCTTTGCGCTCTGTGCTGGAACTAAGTAGAAGGGGGAACTCTGAACAGATGCTTTTCTTATCAAAATACAGATCAGAGGTGATTCAAAGTTCATTGTGGCAGATCAACGCATCATTTGCTTTCCTCTTGTTGAGATTAAGGAAATAAATGGGAAAGACGATGAATGGAAACCTAATTCCAATTCATAGTTTTGGGGCCCATTTAAAGCCCTGATTATATCTCCTATTATGATGCATTCTTGTGGATCTGATCACAAATTCTCAACACAGGTTTAAACGGGGTCTGAAACACTTCAAAGCTGTCTACTTTCGACCACTCCCAGAGGCTGTCAAAAACACATTCAACAGGATAGGTTTAATAGTAAATAGTGACATAATGTAATGCTTTTAAACAGTCTTTGTTTTGAGAGAAACATCTCCTTTTGCTTTCTTCTCTTAATTCAATATTACAGTGCATGTTAAACTTTTTAGCCAGGCTATACATAAACTTTGCCATCTCGAATTGTACATTTATTTTGAAGATAGAATAGTTAAAAGATGCAATATTTCCAGGCCTGATTTTAATACAAACTCTCTATGTTTGGTGAGTTTTTTTTATGGCTGCGAGATGTTTTTTTTTATGTTCATATCTAAATGACTTAATCTTCCACTAAAGAAAATTAGGAAAGTGTTTGTAAGTGGAGAATCCACTTTAGTCTACTAGTGTTCTGATCAACCAAAATACATCATCATACCAAGTGTAAACAGTGCATGAATATAACAATTACAAATCATCTCCAATATTTGTATGCAGGCTTGGTTTTGCAAGCAGAGACTGCATATCTCAGACTTGCAATGTCAGACACAATGCACTCATTGGAGCTAGTGATGTCACTGTTAGGGGTGGGGTTAGGTGTGCCCATTAAAAACCATTGCAAATTCATTTCAGGAGTCTGCATCCAGACCCCTTCTCAATCATCTTTCTACAGTCAATCTATAATAGTTTACAATTCTTTTTGTTCTTGCAGATGATGAAGAGATTGATGTGGTGACGGTAGAACATAAACAGAAAAAGTCCCGTTTGGTGAACGCCCGCAAGCCAGTGACCATCACCGTTCGTGCAGATCCCCACGACCCCTGCATGAAGCGTTTTCACATCTCTATTCACCAGCAACAGCACAACTATGCCGCCCGCTCGCCTGACAGTTATCCTGAAGAAGAGCCGCCGCGCAAAAAAATCCGTCAAGAAATCGTACAGCCACGATTGGCTTCAACACCTCAAACCCCAGAACGAAAAAGTCCATTACCTTCCCCATCAGTCCCTGCCCAGTCTCCGACTGTCTCTGCTTCGCCAACACATACATCCTACCACCTCAAATCACAACCATCCAGCCCGCAGAGTTCGGACTGTGAGGACACAGACAAGCGGAAGACTCACAATTTCTTGGAGCGCAAAAGACGAAATGACCTTCGCTCGCGCTTTTTGGCACTACGGGATGAAATCCCAGGCCTGGTTGATTGTCCAAAGACACCCAAAGTTGTGATCTTGACTAAGGCGACAGAATATCTGCGTACGCTGCATGTCCGTGACAAACAGAAGGCCCAGGAAAAGAAGCAGCTGAAAAGCAAGCAACAGCAGTTACTAAGGAAACTTGCGGAACTGAAACGTGCATAAATCTCGATTAGTCCGGCCATGTTTTCAATAGGAACTATGTAGAGCTGCATTTATTATTATTTTTTTTGTAAACATGGGGATATTTAACGGAATAGACTCTATATTTTGAGATTAGTTCTTCAGTTTTCGTTCTTTGCACATTTGCCTTCGCAGTTGTTGGGGGAGGGGAAAGACGTACTTATGGAAGCTGAGGTACTGGTGGACCCTACCAAGTTTCAAACACTTTTCCAAAGAGGTCGTTTTCATTTGTAATTCAAAGATTTAAATCCTGATTGTGTGTAAATTGTGCATTTATGCTAAAGTATTTGGGTGGGGAAGTATCGTTTCATTAAATTAGCATGCCAATTTAGGCATTATTTGAAATGTAGCAATTTATATGCATGTGTAATTGATCTTCTAAACCGTCAAGGGTTTTTTGGTGGCAGAATCTTGAATTAGTGTGGTTAAATATTTAAATTCTCCATTTATAGTGCTTTGTTACCTAAATGAACCTAAATTTAAGGAGAGCTGTGCGCCCCCATTGCCACATGATGACAGTAAGTTTAACAGACAGGAAGTTGCATCACTGTTACTTTGTTGCATTTAAGTTCCATGTTTATTTTCTCTCTCTGTTTTCGTTGTTCTTGTATATTATTCTTATCTTAAACATTCAGGACCGTGTCCAGCACAGCCTTGCAGTGTATATAAACTGTGGCATATTCTTTGGACATATGTATATAATAACAGTAATGTACAGGACATTGTGTAAAAAAAAGATACATGCTTTTGTGTTTTGAATATGAAAATCAGCACTGTTAATAGACTTTATTTTCTATTTTTCTGTCATTTGTCCTAAAACTCGGTTGGCCCACCTGCCTTCCCAAGAGTATCTCAAAGTTTCTATTTTTGTTAAGAAAAGTTAAAAAAGAAAAAAATCAAAAATTTAAATAACACTATCATTTCATTTTCATCACTAGCCACTTTATGCTGTTTTCACTGCCTATTACCTTGTGTTCTGAAGTTGCTTTGGCTTGTTATAGCTCAGAATAAATGCTGAAAGAAGTTTTGTACTAATTATATTTTCTTACAGAATTGATTGTATCATTGTTTTGATTCTATTTAATATGGTTGTACTGGTGGCGTATGCTTACTTGTGACTTAATAAGTTGATGTTTACGCACACTGTCATTTTGTAGAAACAAATAACATAAATAAAGGCCATGTTTCACAGCAATCACCAATAATTGATTGAGGTGACTTCTGTTAGTACAAACTGTATGGCCATAAAAATGGTCCATAAAACGTACCTGATAGCAAGGCGCATATGCCACCAGTAACCCACTGTTTTGTTTATTATTTTGGTTTTTCACGTTCATCCCATGTTGTCAGGTGTCATACTGGGAGAAGAATGGCAGCAGCGTTGTCTAAGCACTTTGTGTTCTGTACCTCATAAGCCTATACATAAACTCCAATTTGGATAAACAATAAATAAATTCAGTTCAAATCATGTCCACTTGTTTGTCAGTTTTGTTTGTTCAGTATTTAAATGCACAACACGATGCTTTCAGATGTGGTTGGATAGAAAAAAGTTTTAAAAATGAAATGTTTACAAATTGTACACCATTTATGCAGATTCACAACTACAGTAGAACTATAAGTATCGTTCATTCATTTATTTTCTTTTCAGCTTAGTTCCTTTATTTATCTGGGGTCACCACAGTGGAATGAACTGCCAACTTATCCAGCATATGTTTTACGCAGCGGATGCCCTTCCAGCTGCAACCCATCACTGGGAAACATCAATACACACTCATTCACCCACATACACTACGTATAATTTAGCTTACCCAATTCACCTATAGCGCATGTCTTTGGTCTTGTGGAGGAACCGGAGCACCCGGAGGAAACCCACGTGAACACGGGAAGAACATGCAAACCCCACACACAAACGCTTACTGGCCCAGCTGCGGCTTGAACCAGCAACCTTCTTGCTGTGAGGTGATCAAGCTACCCACTGCGCCACCCCTACAAGTAATGATGTGCTTGTATATGTATGTTGCTGACTAACTGTCAGTTTTCTGTCAAAAAGCTCTAAATCAGTGTTTCTCAACCACATTCCTGGAGGACCACCAGCTCTGCACATTTTTCTCCTTAACCAAACACACCTGATTCAGATCACCAGCTCATTAGAATACACTGAAAGACCTGTGTGGTGGAGCAGTGGGTAGCGCTCTTGCCCCCGGTTTCTCCGGGTGCTCCGGTTTCCCCCACAGTCCAAAGACCTGCGGTACAGGTGAATTGGATAAGCTTAATTGTCCGTAGTGTATGTGTGTGAATGAGAATGTTCACTATTTCCCAGTGATGGGTTGCAGCTAGAAGGGCATCCACTGTGTAAAACATATGCTGGATAAGTTGGCGGTTCATTCCGCTGTGGCGACCCCAGATTAATAGGCCGAAAAGAAAATGAAAGAATGAATGAAAGACCTGTAATGGGTCTGACAGACAAAGAAGACATGCAATGCTGGTAGCCCTCCAGGAACGTGGTTGAGAAACACTGCTCTAAATGACAATAGTTTCACTTTTAAATGTGGTAAAAATATCATCAGACCCTTATAGAATAAAACAAATATTAACATTTTACTCAAACATTTATTCATTCATTCATTTTCCTTTGGCTTAGTCCCTTATTTATCAGGGGTCACCACAGCGGAATGAACCACCAACTATTCCAGCATATTTTTTAAAATTCACTTATAGCGCAAGTCTTCGGACTGTGGGGGAAAATGGAGCACATGCAAACTTCACACAGAAACACAAACTGGGACCATTATTGCTATGAGGCAACAATGCTAACCACTGCACCACCGTGCCGCCTCTTTACTCAAACTCAAAATTCTCAAGTGGTGTTGATTTTTATTTTATACCTGTATATCTTATTATTGTTACCATAAATAACGCTGTTGCCATAAATAAAGATTCCCTCATTATTTTCTCTCCTGAATGTTGTTCCAAACATGTACAAGGAACAGAACGTAAGATACCTCACTGACTCTCACTTTGAGAAAAAGATGCAATGAAAGTGAATATTGACATATTAAATATTCATAAGTCAAGTAAATGTGAGAAAATAATGATATGTAGCTGAATTAAAACTTTAAGCATGTCTTATAATTTTTTTGACAGTAGTTTACTGATATAGATTGGCAGTGATTGCTTTTTGAAATAACTTTAGCTTTGACTTTTGGCAGAAAATAGCTTTTACAGTGTGTGGAATAAGAGCTATTTTCCTCCATCAACACCTGTACGAGTGTGTGAACTGGATTTGATCATTTCATTAGCGCAAGCCGCTTTTAGTTGACACGTCGTAGTGCCCTTCTTTGCCATGGCAACGAGCATCTCTCTTTTCCTTGGTGCAGAACACTCTGTTGCCATAGAGACGGTAGAGAGCTATTCATACCCGCGTTCTTCCGGAAGGTGCACAAGTCGACCTGCTGAAGTCAACAGTGTTGTCAAAGCTGCACATTAAATGATTTAAAACTGCACCAACTTATTAGATGTGAGTAAAAACTCAAAGCTGATTATTTTAATAAGGGAAGAGTACACTATTACACTATTGCTGTGTTATTAGAGTTCACATTATTCTAAAATGAACCCACTAAGGTATGTATGCAAGTCAACTTCAGCACTGATGAGTATACATGAAATAGTGTTACTTTCCTGTTGGATGGTATTTTTTATTAATTCTAATTTATAAAATTATTTAAAAATATATGAATAAAAATGTGGTTTGTTACTGTAATTATAACTTACATCATGAAAATTGTATATAGTAATGTAATCTAGATTACTTATTCCAGATTACTTGTGACCTAAATTACTTGTTAAAAATTATTTTTATTATTTATGTTTTAAAAATCGCTGTAGATGTCACTGCATGGCCATTTTATATTGAGAATATTCAAAGCTGAACAATATAAATTTTTGAAAGGAAAAGTTTTAGGAACAACAAATAATAACTTGACTTCTAGTTGATCATTTGGTATCATAATTGGCTTATGAAAGGCAAAGGCCTCTAGATTATGCTTATTCTTACCAAAATAAAATATGATCATGCCTTGATTTTTAATTATTTAATTAGGACAATAAGGTCTGACTTTGCTTAGTCAAAAGTCTAGTCACTTAACAGAAATAATGTACAGTGTAGAATATAAAGTCATGGTGCAGTGGAAAAAGAATTCATATTGTGTATGACTCCCATGAGCTTGGAGGACTGCATCCATACATCTGTGCAATGACTCAAATAACTTATTAATAAAGTCATCTGGAATGACAAAAAAGTGTTCTTGCAGGACTCCCAGAGTTCATCAAGATTCCTTGTATTCATCTTCAGTGCCTCTTACCCCAGACATGCTCAATAATGTTTAAGTCTGGTGACTGGGCTGGCCAATCCTGGAGCACCTTGACCTGCTTTGCTTTCAGGAACTTTGATGTGGAGGCTGAAGTATGAGAAGGAGCGCTATCCTGGTTAAGAATTTGTCCTCTCCTGTGGTTTGTAATGTAGTAGGCAGCACAAATACCTCGGGCTGTTAACAATTTAACCCCAAACCATGATTTTTCCTTCACCAAACTTGGCTGATTTCTGTGAGAGTCTTGGGTGTATGTGGGTTCCAATAGGGAATGATTGGGATGCAGGGTTCCAATATTTGTGATGATTGGGATGCAGTTCAACAGATGATTCATCAGTAAAATTTACCTTCTACCACTTTTCCAAATGATTAACTAAAAAAAGTTATTATTTGTTGCTCTTATAACTGGAATCAACAACAAGACTTTTGTCAGGTAGTGTATATTGTGTAATGATACAGATTGTAATTATATGCTATATATATATAGTTGCATTCATTTTAAATCACAAGTCTGTAGACATTCATGTATGGAGGGTGATCTGGGCCATAAAAAAAAAAACGCACAATTTGACCCTTCGAAAGCATTACCAACACCAACAGCCCTCCAAAAAATGTCTGTATTTGATATCATATTCATGTATGTGACAAACATACATCAGACATCTAGTTTTTTCTTGAAGGTCTATGCATATTTAATATACTTTTGGCCCCAATTGCCTTCCATGTGCATGAATTCTTTACAGCCAAAACAACAAAAGCAGACTACACTTTATCTTTTAAGTGATATGGCCAGTATTGGCCTAGCATGAGTAATACATTGTTTTAAAAATGTTTGCCGATTCATGTGAATGGGATAACAACTTTGTTATCTATACATAAAAGTTATGAAAAGCACAAAGTAATAAAAACAAAAAAACTTTCCCTTGCTTAAAGTACACCACTGTTGTGTAAACATACATACCCATATATAAATATGTAACGTGATGAAGTGCAGTTACCTTTTCACATGAGCAGCTCATATTTTTTCTCTTCACGGTAAATATTGCTTCACACATACTCCATCTCTGCAAGTGTTGTAATTTAATCTGTTGTTCACAAAAGAGAAGCTTTAAAAGAGGTTCCTGCTGTTTTCTGATAACATACAGTAAAAGAAATAGTATCTTCCAAGACCTGTTAAGAAATGATGCCAAGGTATCCATAATCCTGGACCAGGTCATATCCTGAGCTAGCGCTGCAGCGGTCATGGAGGAGTGGAGAGCATGAGACCAATTCCTGAAAGACCCCAGTGACAGACGAGTCTCTGCACTGATCCCGTGGGCCAGCCTGAACACCAGCCGTTGACTTACGCACACCTGCAGCTTCTCCACGATGGACGTCCAGTGTTCTCCAGCCTCCGGCACCTAGATTGCAGTTCTTGTGCCCAACTGAGCCTGGTTTCTCTCAAGGTTTTTTCTTTCACTTTCGTCAATTGGTGAAGTTTGTTCCTCGCCACTAGCTTGCTTGGTTTGAGACTTGTGGAGCTGCGCATCGATGGATTTGCTGTTCAGTGTTTGAATTTCAGCAATGAAAATTAAACCGCACAGAACTGAACTAAACTGAACTTCAACGCTGAAATCTGGACTCACAGTTTCAATTTATTAGAACTTCTATGTTAAGCTGCTTTGACACAATCTACTTGGTAAAAGCCATAGAAATAAACATAAATGGAATTGAATACTATGCTATATGGCTAACAGTTCTATAAGATTAGCATAGATATATACACTAGACATCTAGACAGAAACTTGTATTATTGTCGGCTAAGTGAACGAGTCGTTCATAATGGGGATTCATTCACAAACGAATCGCTCCCTCTGTTAAAATGAGAAGTGAAAGCAGGGGGTGTGTTTCAGGACTTGGATTAGATCAAATTTAACAGGGAGAGAGGATAATACATTTCCATGCACACAAACACACACTCTTTGTCAGGAATTGATCGTCAGTTCACTTATCCATAAATGTAGAAAAATTATGTAAAATCATAGTTTTGTAATTGAAAAAAAAATATTAGCATACTAACCTCCAGGATAGCATATATCTCTGGCTCTGGATGGCCAGTCCTCCACTGCACCTTGGTTCCACATTCATTTCAAAGGTGCGCTACCCTGTACTAAAATGGCAGCTCTATTGACGCATTCCTTCCAATAGAGGAATTACCAACCTATGTCACATGGGTTCCCGGTTGCAAAAAGAGACCGGTTGCAATAGCAAACATGTGGTGTTGTGCGGTAGGATGCGAAATTCGATAGAAAATAGAAAACTTAACTTTTACCATACACCACACTGCTTTTAATGCCTACCGCATACGTCTTTGGCTAAAAGAGAGCTGAATCGAGTGACCTAATTAAAAATGCTCGACTATGCAGTTCTCATTTCATATCAGGTAAGTTCATGCTGAATCATACACATTACTCGTTTTTGATTGCAGCAACGATTTCAGCAAAAACAGTTAAATATGGTTAATTAAACTGCGGACACTGAATGCTTAGAATAAAATGTAATTATGTAAGTTCACATACCCTCCCGTACAGGTGCAGTTCGCTGTCAGAATGCAGTTTTGCTTGTTGATGATTACCCAGGCCTTGTATAGCTCCGTCTTTTTTCCTAGACTTTGGCTAGGCAGAACCTCGGTTTATAGCACTACAAAGTTTTGAATCTGGTTATCATGGAACATTATTTCTTGCACATGACCACACAGAACACAATTGTTGGCATCCAAAGACTTTTAGGCCTTTAACTTCTCTTTTGTAAAATCACTTGGAGTTTCTATGAGATAGCTGTATATTTCCGGCTGGATGCTTGGCCATTTCATCTTATCCAATATCTATTGGGAGGGTGCTATCAACAATTGTCTGACGAACGCCGCTCACTTTAATGTTAATTTTGCAGAATAACTGTGCTTATCACTGGGTGACAAGCTGTTATAATATGCTGAAAGCATTATGTAAATAATATATATATATATATATATATATATATATAAGTAATATAACTTATCTCTAATACAACAACAAACTCTGTACCGCATTGAATGTCATTTCCTCGCTGCTAGTGCTCCTGGTTTTTTCTGCAACCTCGCTGCGCGCGCATCCTGAATGTTTACAAACATGGTAATTCGTCGACGTCTAATGTAAATATCTATGTAATGTTAGTATTATGCTAATAATTCATTATTATTGCTAATTATTTTGTAATAATTAATTATCATCAACTACTCACAGCTATGAATACGTTTTATTAATAAATGTACCTGCTTCTTCCTTGTTTGTACCAAGCAGTGCTATTTCATTGTCCATATATATTACTTCTCCGGTTTTCCAAGTACTTTTTGTTTGATTGTATGAACTTTTGTCCTATTTCTGAATGAAACACCCTTGCCTTGCCGTACCTGCTATAATTGAATCCTTCAATCTCGTCCCTATGGAAACGGGTTTAGTTGCTTGGAAACACTTCCCTCCTCCACGGCGTCGTCAATGCGCATGCGTAGATCGTGCCAGAGACTTGAGAGTTTGCTGTCATGGCGGCCGCCACGCGTGTACTCCAGAAAGGCATCAGGCCGTCTTTAGTGGTGATTTTAGGAGCCACTGGAACTGGCAAATCTAAACTGGCTATCGAGATCGGGAAAAGACTTAATGGGGAAATTATAAGCGCCGATTCCATGCAGGTGAGTGTAGCAATCTGCTGCATCATCTATCAAACAGGCTAGCACGTGAAAGGGCATTGTGGTTAATAAATGACAGGTAATTCTGAAACAATACAACTGTAAAATCAAATATCTACTTGTTTATGAAGAATATCGCGATTTCCTAGAAGCTTTGATTTGGTTTGGATGTGAACGCAGGATGTTTTATGTCGAATTAAAACAGAACATCAGTAGGCCAAACATTTTTGACCATTTAAACTATGTACATATGATAATAATTGCTTTTCTTTTGAAAGTAAGTTGAATTAAACGTTGTTTAAATGTTTTGCACCGTGTATCCTGTTCGTTTTGTCGATTTCTAATTATTTTATTTCCTCGTGCTCCTCACTGGTCGCCATTTTTGACAATGATCCACGCGATCAAAATTCGTCAAATTATCATAAAGCTAATCATATTTTCGATTTTTATAATATTTGTCACTATCCCTAGACTTATGGCAACCATGTAAGAACTGCTTGCTTATTTCAGATGATTTCCGATTCAATCAAAAAGGTGGTGATTTGTTCAGTATTATGACCTCATCTGTTTAAAGGGTTTTATTATCTCGAATAATGTTATGTCATATGGGATCATGTAGACTATCAGTAATTTAGAAAGATTGTTTTGGTTCTGTATGAGTACTTCTGTCTAAAGCCGGAGATGTCTTTAGCATGAGCACAATAAGGCATGTTGCATAACATTGTGAATGGTGTATTATGAAACTCCTGTTCACCATCTGGTGCCAGACTGTATTAAAGTCTATTTAGACTAATATTTAGAGAAAGCTGTCTATTAGCATTCCCATGAGTTGCAGTGACATTACGTACTCCTTGATATACTTGATTAGATGTCAGCCATGTTTGTGGTTCTGAGCCAGTCAAATGAAATATGACCTCAAGGGGAGCATGTTGGAAAAATATCCCTTTATATACATTGGAAACATGTATTTATACTCTTTTTATTTTGTTTTATTAATTTTTTTAAAGAGCCCTTCTTAAAATAGTAGCAAAGTAATAAAATGTTGATTTAAATGTTCCATGCTAAATAAAAAAAAAGCAACTTTAGATCACAACAGTATTTTTTTTCAATTACTGTCAGGGCAGGGTCAAAAAAACATGTTCTGTCAGGCAATCGAGGATTGTTTTTCAATTTTACTTTATGCAATAGTCATTTTCATAATTTTTTATTTTTTTTTAAATATTATTGTTGTTATTTTTTGTTACTAGAATATTACTTGGTCAATAACCTCCTCTAGTTAGTCATTGTTTATTTTTAGCCCTGAGTAAAGAAGCATTTCATTTGTATAAGCATACTTTAGCTCTACACAAATTTTACCCTGTATTAAACCCTCTGTTTGATATATATCTTGATATTTGATATAGATGGCACTGTTTCTGTGAATTCAGTCAGTAGTTATAATATATATATATATATATATAGATAGATAGATAGATAGATAGTGCTCAGCATAATTGAGTACACCCCATTTTGAAAATGAATATTTTTATCCATTTCTCAGTGAATATGGGTAATATATATTGGTGCATTTAAACAAAACAGATTTATTAAACAGATATATTTATTAAAATAATATTTTAGTCACCAAAAATCCTTAGAAATGGAAAGATAATACGTATTATCTTTTTCTACTTTTATCTATTATAATTAATTCATGCAAAATATTCACAAACTACATCATTTCAGCAAAATTGTATATATTTTTGTTTCTCTTGATTTTTGCTATTTTTTTTAATTTTTCTTTAATATTTTTCCCTAACACACATATTTGGGCTACTAATTTTTTAATCATTATTGCAAGATATTTTATTAGATTAGCTCCAGATTTGGCTTCATTACTGACTAAACTAATGTATATGCACAAATATAATATTGTAAAGCATCCTACAGAAAATATTAATTTTATATAAAATTTATAAAAATTTATAAAAAAGAGCAACACACTGTCTGATGAAGAGCCACTGTGCTTGAAACTTTACACACCTCGTATCAGCCTTCTTAATTTAATAAATTGGCATTTTTGGAGCTTCGTTTCTTCCGCCTTTTTGAATATATATTTTTACACCAAATAAACAAATAAACAATAGAAAATAATATTAAATGAGAGACTTTTTATTTTGCACAGCCCTAGTAGGGAGATTCTGGGGGGATTTTTTTTGTTATTGAAACAAAATCAGGATTCTCAATTTATTTAGAATTGTGCAACTTGCATGACTCTCGTATGTTTTTTTGATTCTAAAGACTTTAGATATTTCATTAATGGCTGAATTGGCATTTTGAACAAATACGTTGATTAAATTATTCATTGACAATTAAATGTATAATAATTTCTTGTCGCCACTTATTTACATATAACAGTGTAATTGCTACAACCTTCTTCTAAAATGTAAAAGTTATTCTCAAAGGGTGATTTACCATGTATACAATTGCAAAAGGAGATTGCAGTCTTTAACAAGCGATTTTGCAAGTGCTATCATGTTGTAGGCAATTTTCCTGAATTTCCTAAACACAATTTAGTAAAAAAAAAAAAAATTGTTATTATTATTATTATTCATTGTTTTAGAGAGACTGATGCATCCCATATAAAATTGTAGTGTTTTTCCAAATCACTTCTTGTGACATCAACAGTGCAGATTTTAAATGCAGAAGATAAAAATAACTAAGCTGCCAATCTATCTTTTATGCTGTGTGTGAAAAGATTTCTGAGAATTTAACAGAAGTTTTACTTTATTGACCCTTAACTGAAATTAGCTGATTACAGCTAATTATTTGGTAAATATTAAATGTGATACTTGCCTTGAAATGTTGCTTTAAATGGACTTATCTGATTTACTCTTGACCTGTATTGTTTTTGCATGTTATATTGACAAATTTCAATGCAGGCTTATTGTTTCATTGCATCAGCGTTTAAGCAATTACAGTTTTACTACAAGATCATCCAACTCTTTGCTGCAAAGGTCAGGTGAAATAGCTGAGGTACTGCATTCTGCACCAAATCTGTGTCTGTAACACATAAAAGTCTTTGGCTGTATGGACTCTTTTTGTCCTCTCAGGGCCCCTGGAAACAAGGCCTGGGAACTCAGGGGGTGGGCTTAGTGAAGGTTTGGTACCACATTTGCATATAGGCTTGTCTATTATTCTGAGTAGAAAGGGACTTTTCTGCTGTTGAATTTGGGTCAGTTTAATCATACATTAAAGTATTATTCAGGATGTGGAAATTTGGCCCATTCCCAATCTTGAACTGGCTGTAGTTGTATTTAATGGGTTGAAGTGTGTCAGGACACACCATTAAGTATTTTGACGAGGATAGTTACAATTATGTTAGTTTACCAATTGCATTACTAAATGCAGATTACATCATCGTCAAAGTATTATGACAATGGCTCTTTTATATAGCTTCCTTTAGAAATTTAACAAGACCTTTTTTTTGCTGCTTGATGACTTAATTGGTTTGTTTGCAAAGTCAAGCCTTTCTGTTGCTGTTGCTCATACTTCACTAACAGTTACTATTAATCAGTGCACTGTTTGTTCTGCATATGTGGGATTTGGACATGTCTAAAGCTTCACGTCTGCTGTGCTAATATTAAACTGTAGAGTTTTTATATGTAAAACATCAGAGATCCATTAAAACCAAAATTAGATGTTGTCATGTACTTGCAATATTTCCAATAAACACATTTTTTGAGCTGTCTTTCGGAACTAGTTGGATATGTTTGCTGGAAGGATTCAGTGAGGGATTGTTGTTTTATGGAGGTCTTTATTACCTTCTCTGCTATTCTGCCTTCAGACAGTGATATTGCTGGGTGATGGCGCCGCAGATGTGCAGTCATGTTGGAAGTGTTTCCGTTCGATTAGTCTATACGTGTTACCGAAATGTCCCAACACCGCGGATTTGAAAGACACCGGCATCTTATTGCTCCCTCACTTCACTGCCGCTCGCCATTTTAAAGTGTGGAATGATGGTGGAGCGCCCCCTAACTTTAGAGCATAGTGATTGAATATTTACTCGCGGGGAGGAGTTTCCTCATCTCAGCTCGTAGACTTACAGGCAAACACAAACAGTCTATTTGGAGAGAAATAAAATGCACATAAATTATTTAAACGTAAAACCGGAAAAACCGCAATTCACAAGCGCGTATTGAACCGTGGATGTCGCACCGAACGGTTCAATATTGTATTGAGAATTGTGGCATCTCTAATTTCCACATATAAATTTGGGCTGCACGATATTGGAAAAATCTAACACTGAGAAATTTTCTGCGATATGTATTGTGATATGTAAACAATTTCACCAGATGGCTTAAATAGCTCTATTTGGAAAGAAATTATTAATTTACATGATTTAATTTAGGGAGATTTAGCAAATATGTGAATCATGTAGAAAAAATGTATTAAAAAAATTGCAAGCAAAAATACAAGAGCAACGAAAAAAGTAAAATAAACAGTGCTTTATGGTTTTCCGGAGAGTCAAATAGTATTCAGGTAAGGAAACTGAACAATGAAATGTAAAGCATCACTAGCCTGTAGTCTTCGTTGTATTAATTCAGTAAAATAATTCATCATTAAAGTTACAAATGTACTTTTTTTTGCACCTGAATGCTTAAAATGAAGTTGAAATGTCATTGGTTCCTATTAGAGCTGTGCAATTAATCGAAATTGAATCGCAATTTGAAACGTTGTGATTAGCTAATCGCAAGAGGCTCCGATATGAAATATAGATGAATCATTTAATTTCTCCCGCCCAGAGCAAATGCATGATTGGTGTCTGTATTTGATGGTCTTACTAGCCAATTGAGTGAGCACACTTTCATTCTGCCCAATCAGAATTGCACAACTGAATTATGCGGAATGCCCACAATAAAAAAAAAAAAAAACAGGAAAGCGCGGACAATTGGGATAGTGGCATCTGCTGCTTCAGAACCATTAATAGACAAATTATTATCAAAGAAAAACAGGACATCGGAAATATGGGAATGTTTTGGTTTCAAAGTCACAGATACCAAAGAAAAACAGGTAATTTTTAAGAGCTGTCACAGAATTGTTGCTACGGCTTACAGATTATTGAGCTGAAGCTTGACAACAAAATTAAATTGCAAATCAAATCACAATATCGGTCAAAAAAAAATTTGCAATTAGATATTTTCCCCAAATCGCACAGCCCTAGTTCCTATTGCAGCTTAAATGTGCTGCCAGGCTGTTTTGACCATTCGTGATGTAGCCATACTCCTTTTATAAAAAATGTGAATCTCTGGTTGTCCTTTTCTCATGTGGCCTCCTTAAGGATGTATTGCTCTATTGAGGATGGCATGGCTGTCACCTGGTGCAGTTAATTGGGTTACGCTAATAAAATTCCACCCCTTGTGCTGCAGTGCAGTCACATCCATTGCTCACACACTGAGCAGCAAGCTGGCTCCTTCAAGACCCCTCGCTGGTGTAACGCTCCACAAGAAACACACAGAATCAATGAGAATGTTCACTAGTAAATGTGTGCTTTACATTCATATAACATTTCCAAAAGTCATTTCATTTGTTCATAGACAGAAAATGCAAGTTTGTGCAAGGGTGAGTTGGGCTGTTTTGTCTGGTCACTGTTTCAGGAAAGCTGCTGGGAAGCTGCTATTGACGTGCTGAATTGGTGCCTACACGCCTATTATGCGCAGAAGCTTTCATTGGACATTCAGTGGCCATGCAGCTTACACAGGACACTATTTACATTTTGAATGGCGGTACTGTACGGAGGAATAGAATGGGACTAAGCCGAGAGAGCGACTGATTGTTCATGCGGTCAGGTTAGGAATGAGTATTTGAATAATGGTCTGTTGAAGTCTTGTACCCAAATTCTTGCTGTTGGATTGAGCAGGAAAGGTCAGGGAGGGCAAGGTTCAATGGACCTCGGGTCAGCAAACTGATCATGGGAACCCAGACTGAGGTCACAAAGGCTGTAATGGGAGAAAAGTAAGAAGGGATTTTAGATGCTTAGGGCATCCTGCTTTACACACGAGGTCTTCGAGATCCCAACGGCCTTTTTAATAGGCTATTCAAAAAAGCGTAGGACTCCGAGACCTCAACGTGAACAGTTATTAATGGACTTTAGTGGCTGTTTGAGCTAACTGATGCGGAACTGATTCTTACTACACTTTGCTGGTGTCAGCTTTTGATCAGTGTAAAAGCAACTCAAAGGGTTTAAAGGTATCATGGTAACATGGATAATAGTGAAATGGGACACTCGGGGAAAACCCGGACACACATGCTGTTGTCATGTTTGAGATGGAATGACTTGCTAAATGTAGCCCAATTGTACAGAAAGGGAACAAATAACACAGAGTAGCCAAGGTTTGATAAAGCAGTGATGTTATTGTTCATAATAGGATTATAAAATTGGTTTAACGCAGTACTTTTATTGTTATTAAACCAGTCGACAGCAGAAATTTAGCACCTGTACTATTCAAGTACACTTTGCCTACTGTGGCAAAAAAATACTCTTCTGACTTATTGATTCTCCTGATCTATTTTGAGATTATTTAAAAAAAACATGGAGTAGGTCTGGGTGATATGGCAAAAATGCAATCTCGATTAATTATTTTCCATATTGAACAACAACGATATGCATTTCGATATCAGTTGTTAATTTGGGGTGTCAAAATTAATCGTTTCTTCGGTGCACCGCGATGCAGACGGGGACAATTCGGTATCGGTTCAGTAATAATCATAACCGGTTATTATACTGACGTCATTTATCTCACATGCGCTATTTCGCCGTAGCTTACTATGGCGAGGGAGGCGAGCCGCGAGCGCGATTATTTACAACGCTCTAACTACGAAAAACACACAATGTGCACAATTTCACTGCGTGTGTGTTTGCTGAACTCTGTTTCACTGAAACTTACAGCAAAAGCCCCTATTTCACGGCGATTAAGAGAATGAAAGTAATCTCCATTTCTCTCTCTCTGTCTCACTGTGGCCCATGAGTGCATCTGTGTAGAGTGCCAGCGTGTAAGAGCCAATCGCAGCCCTTTCTGTTGAGCGCGTGACCAATCAAAGGGGTGTAAGAAAGAACTTGGTAGACAAGGCAGAAAGCGAGCGGGATATTTATATTTGTTTATTTGCTATAGACCATTTCAATATAGTCATATCATTGGCCCATGAGCATTTCCTGCTTTACTTTAAACTATTTCCTAACTGTAACGAGAGGCAATTCAATCATAACTTGATTTTAAATCAGTGGTCAAAACACTATTTATCAATATGCGGACCTTTTTGGATTCTTAGAAGCAATGGAAATTAAAAATGTAAAACAGGATACGTTAGGACCATTGTTTTTGTTTACATCCCTCGAAATGGTCTATAAATGCTTGTGTTGTTTAAAGGTACAGTTTATATATCTGACTGTTTGTATTAAAGGACAAAATTGTTTTACAAATAGTATATACATATATTTATACATTTTAATACAAGAATTGTTGTGCTGTGAAGAAAATATAAAACTGTGTATGGAAAGCATTGTCAATGCACCGTGATGCACCGAGATATCGAATTGAACCGAATCGATGGCATGATAATCGTAACCGAACCGTGAGACCAGTGTAGGTTCACACCTCTATTGTTAATGCTTCCAGATTTAAAAGTACCCCAACAATGACTGAAGCCACAAAAATTAGAGGGTGCATTAAATAGCACAATTTATTTTCAGTGCATTATTCGGTTTATCTTGAATATCAACACTAGGTTCCCTTTGCTGTACATTTCTGCTGTGTGATTAGCTCTTAATGTAATTTATCGGCCCAGCCCTACCATGGAGTACACAATACATTTCGTTATAAATATAAATTAATAGTAGAGCTGATATGTTGCATGTAATTTAAGTGCATTTGTCAGTAAAGTCAGATGTGTAATCTGCAGTTAATCTCCAGCATGTGTGTTCAGATCGAGCAGCATTAACTACACTCACTACAAGCTACGTAAAATATCGCCTTTAATACACTCGTGATATTCAAGTTGAGATATTCATTCAATCATCAGTGAACTCAAACGTTTTGTAGTAAATGCTGCTAATCTTACATCTGAAGAAATTCACTGACAAGATGTGGATCAGTTATAACAATAGTAATAAGCATTACATTGTACCTTTTAAGTCTTCACCCTGATTTTTACTTCTGCATTGAGTGATTGGTGTACCCAACTGTGCATATTCTTGCACGTACACACTCCACATCTTTTGTTGTCTTCACTTGAGCTGTTATTCCATCTATCTGTTTATTTTTTGGCTGTGAAACAAACAGTGGTCCAGTTTGGTACTGACATCTTGTGGCCAAAACAACTGAAACCAGGAATGCCAGGGGCAGAAATGAAAAAAGCTATATTACTTACAGGTTACTGATTTAAAATTAATGACTTTATATAAAGAAGCATGTTTGCAATCCTCTACTTCCTGTGTTTTACCCATTCATATTTGTTTAAAGGGGGAAGAGAAACCAAATTGTGACTTGTTAGAATATTTTGACTATAAAACATATTTGAACAGAATGTATGTTTTTAAAAGATATTAATGTTTTTATTCAGAAATAGTTTTAAGGGAAATGTTATAAATGGTGTCTCTTGGAAGAATTTTAGAATATTTGTCATTGACGAAATTGAAAATGTTATGAATTATGTTTGTAAATTACTTGAATTTTTATTAGCATTGTTTCCATAAATATATATAGCCAGTGATGCTGAAATGGCATTAAAACATAAATAATCTACTTGCTTTGTCCCTAATTTCAATTTACAGTTACAGTTTAGGTTTAATACAGTTTAGGTTTTTAGGGACGTAGTCACACTAGGCACAGTTGCCTTGAACCGCGCAGAAGCGTATTTTACCTTCCGAGCTGAAGCACGCTTATGTCATCGATGATGCGAATGTCCAATTTAACAGGAAGAAAAGCTATCTCAGCACAGTGGAGATTTTGTTTCATCATCTTGTATTATTTTTAGTCGTTTGGGATGCAGTAACACGCAGTAAAATATTTTGTCGAACAGATCTACCACTTTTGACACTCATAAAGATCATAAAAGCCCTCGTGCTGTAGGTATTAGAAGGTTTTTTTAAGGTGCAGCTGATGTGCAGCGAGGGGTTTGCATCTTTGATAAACTATGACAGTTTGTGTTCATTGAAAAGTAAAAATGATTAATAAATCTCTTAAAAGTGACGTCGCATCTTCAGTTTTGCGCTCAGGCACGCTTTGCACTTACACTACAAGCGTACTGCGTTAAAGCCCAACTGAACTGTGTGCTCTGGCACACCTCTTCCAACCGGGCCAGGGCCGGAGAACTGAGCCTTGATCCGATTCGGAGCACTCACTCTTGTCAAACGAATTGGGAAACCTTATATGGTCCAGTAAAAAACAACCAATATAACTTTAGAAAGTTTGGGTCTTTTTTTATTTTTTTATTTTTTGTAGCAAACTGTTTGCTTGGATTTGGAAAAACCTCGAAAATGTAGAAAAAACTTACATGAAATACATGAAAATTCTGACATACTCCCTCTTTAAGCTGAGACTTAAAATATGCATTCATGGTGAGCCAAACCAGAGGTCATCACTAGGCAACTTTTTTGGCATCTTTGCTTTAAATGTACACAAATGTAAGCACTTGTTTAAATTAATTCAGAGTCAGTAGCAGGGTTCACAAGATGTTCTCAAGAACTAGTACTCTGAGAATGGCATCTGTGCTTTCAGCAAATGCCCTGAAACGACCCCAGGTTTGGTGTTAAATGTGTGCATAAACATCTTTGCAACGCTTGTAATGCAAAATGAATTGCAGGTGAGGGTGGCTGGAAGCGTTTCTAATTAGATTTTTAATTTGTGAACCATCTTTATTTTCTTTCAGTGTCAGTCTAGGGTCCAGCAGCTACTTGCTCTTTAGCTCGAGCTGTAGATTTTCTAATAAATGAAGCTTGACTGAAATATTTTCTTTCACTTGATCTCTATTCTCTCTGACGACCAACAATTTCACTTGACTGTCAGCAAGAGCCTTGAACGTCCATTCACATATTCAATAACTGTTTACCTCAATTTTGTTTAACCTTATGACCTGATGTTAACACTCCATTAAAGGTGATTTGGACTGTAAAGGATTTGCTGCCTCTCATTCACTTCCAGTTACTTTCCC
The DNA here is from genome assembly GCA_903798195.1 of Danio kyathit. Classification (NCBI taxonomy): domain Eukaryota; kingdom Metazoa; phylum Chordata; class Actinopteri; order Cypriniformes; family Danionidae; genus Danio; species Danio kyathit. Next base: position 37,331,364 of record LR812537.1, on the reverse strand, counting down.
TGCATGACAAATGACAGGCCTTGACTCCTCTGTGCTGTCCTGTTTCACATGATAACCATAATTCAAAGAGAATCATTTATCACCCTGATTTGAATACTCTGCTGGACTCAGGTCTTTAAAGCATTTGTCTCGTTACTGCACAGTTTTTTTTTCCTTTAGCTCTTTGAATAGGTGTTTCATCTGTATGAACACTTGTTCACCCTAACATCTCTCTGTGTTGAGGTTTAATAGATTAGATCTCAAAGCAGACAGAACTTGCTGTCTGAAAACTGCATAGACAGCATTGGAAACCCACAGGGGCCTTGCCATGTGGACAATACTTAGAGATTATCGAGATGAGTCTGGTTTTCAAATTAATGCTTTCCGAGAGCTTTAATCATGTATAGTTACTTTAGGTGCTGGGCGATTATTGCAAAAAAATAAATAAATAAAATAAATTCTCACGATATCATGTTTCATATAATTTGGTATCAATATTTATTGAAGTTTTTTAACTATTTAGGTGTTTTAGGATTTATTTAACCACTTTATTTTAATTTACCAACATTACTAAGGCAAATAGTTTTAATAGTCAAAAACAAAAACGGTTAAACAATCTCATCTGTTTGTAATAAAATATTCGTAAGTGTTAATGAGACTCATAGACTTGATAAATAAAATGTTACAAATTGTGTGCAATGGTAAAGTGTAAATGCTGAACAATCAAAGCAAACTGAGTAATAATGATAAAATAAACCTCAAACTCTGTAAACAAAAGATATAATGATCAAGTCTGAGCTTTCAAGTAAAGGAAACTACCATCATTGTTCAAATATATACTGCAACATTACACGTTGTGAAGTTGGATGACGACATTACCCCTGTGCTAAAAAAATCTTTCAGATGGGGAACTAGTGGCTGGGATGCACAAAAAAAGAAACCAAAAAGCCACTCTGGCGACATCCTTACATCCTTTTTTATTTACAAACTTCTCACTGCAGCTAGCCACCGCACTCATTTTCGCGTGTGTTGTTATTCTGACCTTAAGTGACAAGCGCGAGTGTGTGGTTTCCTTCACCATTTTCTATGCGCTTTGCGCTCACACTCTCCTGCCATCTTTCTGAAACTAGACGACCATCAACCGTTTTCTCAGAAGATGACAAACGGATAAACCATTGCTGCAGCTTCGATACAAGTTTTGCAGAAAAGTAAAAAGCACTGTAGTGTTTGGATGACTGGGTAGTTCTACTTGTATGAATTGGGGTTGGGCGATGTTGACCAATTTGGCATCGTACAATGTCTAATGTGAAACATCGCGATGGCCGATGGCATCGTTGACGTAGGCGGGGGTGGTTGTTAAATATCAATTAATTCATGACGAAATAATTAATTGTAGCCTACCGTTTCACTACCTGACCCACATGTTCTTTGCTTTACCCATAACCAAACCATAAATAAATAGTTACACACAAATTACCACCATTCTGGCATGAATAGGCGGAGTGATCTGTGTCGTTATAATTGCTTTTTTCCCACAGCTGATGGAGAAGACGAGAGTCCGTTTGAAGTTCACTGTAATTTGTAGTGATGCTTCAATCGATTGGCCAGAGATCGGTATCGGCCGATAATCACATTTTATGACTCGATCGGTACTCGCCAATCTGGCCGATCTTATGAACCGATCACAGGTGTCTGTTTACGAGTTTACACGCAGAGTAGAGATGCGCGGATCAGCTGAAATGTCACCCGAATCCGCTCCTTCATTCTAATCATCCACCCCCCCCCCCCCACACATATTATTTTATCTGATATATATATATCCGCACCTGATCGACACTTTAATAATTCTAATTCTTTGTTTTAATCATGATGATAGGTCTTACTTTCTCCGCAATGTCCGGCAGCAGAGTAACAGCTCATTAATTCATGCTCGAGCAAATGATGAGACGGACAAAAGTACTCGATGCATGCCCTTCTTTTACTTATTTCAGTGTTTTCAGGTTCACAGTACAAATCAGCTCCCGGGTGGAATAACTGGAGTAAACATAAAACACAACCGGATAAAACTTTCTCCCTCTAATTCACCGCACGCACAGCACACAGCGAGAGCTCACATCACACAGCATGCGTGTCGAACTACAGTACCCACAGTGCCCCTCGCTATGGACTACAACTCCCGTAAAGCAAAGCAGTCTTAAAGTGGCCACACTATTTCCCCTCTGTTGCAACATAGTGTGGATCGTTCGTTATTAACAGCAGATTCAGGAGTGGATTCGGGCGATTTCGGGCGATTCCGCGTCGCCTCCGAAACACGGCTTGCTACACCAAATGAGCGTTCGCGCGCACCGCTTGTTGCAGGAATGCACACGCTTCTCCTTGCTAGGCGCTGCAGTCGTGTAAATAAGCGATCTTGTTTCTCCCAGAACGATAGCAGATTTTCCTCTGACTCCTCTAACTGAAGTTTGCACTGTACTCTTGCACTTCATTCATTATTTTGGGCGTCTCATCTTCACATTCTGCGAAGTCCACTCTGCTTTTTTGCTGTTCAACTGCTGTGACCAATGGCTGTGACCCGCTACATCCACCCGCGACCCACCCGCAATTAATCATAATTAATTTTTTTATAACCCGACCCGCAGATATAACCGCCATCCGCGCATCACTAACGCAGAGGAACCAGACATGCTAGTTGGAGAGCAAAATAATGGAATGCAAAAATTGCTTTGTTAGTTGTTTTTCTTACCATTTTTTTGTATCTGTTTTATCTATTATTTTCTGTAAAGTTGCTTCTGACCATGACATGTCCACACTAAATGGCTATAGGAGACATGTTTAAGGGATTATATGCAACATTCTTCATTTATACTCTGAGGTGAGGCAAGATCTCCACTTAATTATCATACTTAGGGGGAAAATGTGCTTCATGTATTATAAAGCTTGAAGCATCAGAATCGGTACTCCGTATCGGCCGATCACCATCACAAAGAATCGGTACTTGGTATCGGCTGCAAAAATCCTGATCGGAGCATCCCTAGTAATTTGTATCATGATTGATGATAACTTCCTCATTTTATTATTATTATGAGGAAATAATAACAAGTAAGATGCTAGGGCTCGACCGTTTTGGTTGCATATGCACCTAAAATTTTGTCTATGCGACCTAAAAATATATTTGGAATAGTGGTGTAACAGATCACAAATCAGCAGTTCGGATCACACTACGGTTTTTTTAGTCACGGATCGGACCATTTTTCGGATCAGCAAAAAATGAGGAGACAAATGTCATTTGCTTTTCATTTATATAAAAATGTTCCTGCAAAAAAACATTGCTTTTAACAAACAGAACTTAGAATCTGTAATGTTAATTAAAATAAAAATCAAGAATGAACCAGCTGAAAAAAGAAAATTATTCAATATGAAATATGATCTTGGCTACTGTCGCTGATAATGCTAAATATAGAAATCTAACATCTTGTACAACAGATCACATTTATCTTCAATTAATGATTCAACAATTCACACAAAAAACTTCATGTTTTATTATACTGTAGGTGTATTATTTTTGAAAACCTATTCAGTGACATAATTTTGATGGTTGTTTGTCGCCATCTGTTGGTTACACAATGTAATTGCTTTTACCAGCGCCAAAAATTCACCAGCGTCATGTTTCATTAAACGGTGAATTTTTTTTTTTTTTTTTGGAGGGGGTTGTTGGGGTGTTGGATGGCGGAGGACTGTCGCAGATGGAAGTGAAGAGGGTTGTGGAGTCGCGGAAGAAAGTGAAAGTGAACAGCGGACGGGTAGGAGAGCGGTTGAGGAGGGGGATCGGTAAAATGAGGTGCCGGATCCGGATACAGGGAAGCCTAAATGCTTTCATGTACGCGATTTGAATGACACAGGAGGCGATCTCTTTCTGCAATGGTTATAAATGTTGGATTAACCAATAAATTAATCCGCGGGTCACGTGCGTTCCGAACCGTGAGTTGTGATCCGTACGGATCACGGATCAACAGTGATCCGTTTCACCCCTAATTTGGAAGCATTTGTGAGAGTGCATACATTTTCACTGTTTTCACTGCAAAATCCTCACTGCGTTTGCGGATTTAGGAGACATTTATGCAGAATGCATCTTTGCACCTAAAAACGCCAAACGCAGCGCTCAGGAACAGATTATGTTATGTGAACTTGTTGAAGTAAAAAAGCCTGCAATGCTTGCCCAGCCTTCGTGCTCCTCTTTTTGGCCCACTGCTCTAGAACCAAATGTGAATGGATTGGTTAATATCAGCTGTCAATCACTCAGTCAATGCCTTCTGCCTTCAGATGACCGGAGCTACAACCGCGAAAATGTGAAGCGCTGAAGGTGAGAGAATGAAAATAACACTGACAGATTTTTAGAAACCGCCTAAAGTTACTAATAATGGCACATCTTATTAGTGATCATGCTGAACGTTAATTCACCATTTACACTTTTCCAAGAGTGGATAAAAGAATTCCAGTGGCTTCAAGTCCGCTATGAAAATAACTAAAGCCATTCACTGTAAAGTCTGTGGCACTGGGTTTGCAGGTAACAGCGCTTGCCACTGAATCTACACATTTTAATCGCGAGAGGTGCTGTATAATTCTTCATTTAATCTTCACGATGCTGTCAGTCGTGCAAGCAGCAGCTATATGTAAAAAATTTAACACCGCTTATAAAAAGACCGTTATTGCTATTAAGATGACATGCAAATAATAAGTTATATCAATAGAAATGTGGTGCAGGGCGATGAAGCGTGATGCCGGCTCAGCATCGTAAAGTTTGTCGGCCATCGGCGATGGACGATGGCGTCGTCTATCGGCCCAACCCTAGTATGAATCTCAAAAAGTTGAGATGTTTTAATCTAGGAGCGCCTGGAAAATTTGCACGCGTCACGTGTGCACCGCTTGTACAACATGTACGCATTGCTCCCACATGCGTGTCGTACGTCTACATTTGAATGACAACCTTACACCCTAAGCTTATTGGCATTGCTTCCAAGGTGCGTGCTCAGTAGCCACATTTCAATAAAACTAAAGCGCTTTAATAGAAACTTTTTTTTTTATAGCGATATTGACAATGGTGTTCGGTCAATAAATACCGATACCAATTTTATTGCCCAGCCCTAGTTGCTTTTATCAGACAGTTAATGTAAAACATCTGATGCTCTCCTAGTAGTAAAAGATGTTTAACATCTTTTCTCTTTTTACTTCATCTCTTTGTAAACCAGTTTTCTTTCAGTGTATTTAAAAATATTATTATTGTATTGATGCATTGAACAAACTTTTTTTAAAATATTAAATTACACTAATGAAAAAAAACGTTTTGATGTCATATTTTTGTTACATAGTACTTTTGTGTTTAAAGATGTTTTTCTACATTTTCCAGAGACTACACCTAATAATTTGTACATTTAATGTTTACTTTTAATGTTTTTGTTTCATTGTCATATTTCGTCATGGTACATTTTACTTGTGTTTGAAGATGTTTTTTCGTTGACAAACTCTGGTTTGTAGAGACTAGGGTTGTCTAAAGTATCGAGTTCACTGCCTATTGGTACAATTTTCCACTCTTCAGCATTCAAATGTTAGTTAGAAATTGACATTTTTAAAGTTTCAGTACCGATTATTACTTTGGCAACCCAAGTAGAGACAAGTTTGTTTTTATCGAATATTCATTTCTGACCACAACTGTAAACATAAATTGAATGATTTATAACCTAATTTAATCACGCAGATTATAAGAGAAGGGTCAATGTGACCTATTATGTATTGAAGTGCCGAGTTGGTTAGTCTCTGTCAGGCACTAAATGCTTTTGGAAGGAACCATTTCTCCCCCTTTTGCCAAACACACCCGCAGCTAAATTCAATTCGAGCCGAATGAATGAAAATCCAATTGTGTCAGTCTGTCTGGCTGCCTAGGACTGGCGGCACAGCACATGCCCGCTATGAGGTCTATATTCATCCTGGCGTCTATGAAACCTTGTCAGTGCTCGATATCTTCCTGATATCCAGTTAAACTCATCTCTTAGTTAAGACTGAAGCGAGAAATACAAGTGACGTCCCTCATTTATTCTCTGTTGCTCATCTCTCTTGGCGCCTTGCTCTGTCCTCCCTGAAAAGCCTGAAATTAAGTGCGGAAGTGGGTTAGTTTGTGGGTGGGGTGTTGAGAGCGGTGCGATTTAGAAAGCCTCCACAAATGATGACTGCTTGATATCGCTAAAGCGAGGGGAAAGAGCGACATCGTGAATGATTTATTAGTCTGGCTTCACTGAGCCATTCCTAGAGGAGAGGATGGAGAGATGCTGGCGAGTGAATGACTCTGTTTAGGGCGTAAAAACTGTGTAGTAGGAGGTACAGTGATGGAGGGACTCAGTTTCTAGTTTCCACCTCTTAAACAGATGCACCAGTCATTATTTCTCTTCATTCATCCATTACTATGTAATATATTTTCTGTCAATATGACATTTGTACAAAATAAAAGCATCTTGTTGAGAGTCCTTGAACTAATAATTATCACCTAGTAGACAATAAACCAGATTAGACATAAGCTGATATTCAATAACTCAGTATATTGTGATAATATGCATATTATTTTGTTGTATTTGAAGTGGTTGTTCATCATAGCACCAAATAAATGAAGACATAATAGGCAATTTCTATTCAAATATAAAAATTGTATATGTCAATCTAGCCTACGGCATAGAAAATTCTGTGCCTGTTTTTTTTTTGTTAACTCTGTACAGTATGATTACATTTGTTAACATTGGGTTAACTAAAATCAATGTAATGACAACTACAATAAAATTTATTAATCTTAGGTGATGGTAATTTTTTTTTAGTTAATGCCTAATAATGCAAAAAAACTGTAATTGTTTTATTAAATTGAGATAACTTATACAATTGTTGCATTTGTTCATTAAATTTAACATAATATGGCTGCTTCTACTTGTTAATTTTAATGCATTAACTAACATTTACTAATGAGTTTGTAATCTTTTGTACTTCATCTTTTTGCTGTTTAATTTGTTCAAACCTTTGTTTCCTCTGTAGAGGTATTTAAAATAAAGCAATACACAAGTATTTATTTGGTTATTACACCAGTTAAAGTAATCTTTTTCTGCACCTTAGGTCAGTGTCATGATAATACCTTATACCTTGATAAAAACTTCAGGAATTAAACAAAACAAGGAAATTTAATAGGAGTTTGCAGAAGCCTAAACTAGATGAATATGATGTGCTCTAGGCCTTGTAAATTTGCTTTGTCAAGGTCCGCTTCCACTGAGTGGTACGGTATGGGTTGGTACTGGTCACCTTTATCAGACTTGCGTTTCTCCTGCCAAAAGGGTACCAGAGGTATCATATCATATGAGAAGCCTCTTTGTTTTGTTGAGTTTTTTCACACTTCACTCGCGTTTGTCCGTTTCTGAAAGGATGTTAGAAGCACTTCAATAATCACACTCCTGTTATTATCATTAGCTCAAGAAGTTCGTTAATTTAAATATAGATGTGCACGCAAGCTCTCTCGAGAAAGTGAAACCGCTTGGGCTTTAGACAGCCTTGTAAACAACAACGGGGCACTACTTGGCTTTGTGGCTGTTCATCAAGACGACGACAAGGTTTGTTTGAGCTCGCGTCGACCATGGCTCGTTTATATGTATATATTATTACAGTGTAAGGTCTCAGCTGTGTATTTAAAAATAGCGCTTCCTTTGTTTTCATTGTCCTGGCTTGTGCACGAGCTAGTGACGTATCAGCTGTGCATCTTGCTCTGCCTTTTTGTACCCTTTTGTTGTGCTAGGTACCCTATGGCTCGATTCCACTGTCTGGTACAGTACAGTACGGGTCACCTTTATCAGGCTTCCGTTTCCACTGCTAAAAGGGTACCAAAGGTACTCTTTTGGTGGGCATGGTGTAAGACAGAAAGTTTCAGTCATTTTCGCTCAAGAAAATGTCTACAGTAAAGCTGTATCATATGAGAAGCACTTCTCACAAAACAGATGCTTTATACACATAAATACTAATGTATAAATGTTTATTACTAACTTTTCTATGAACATGAGTTGATTATAACTGCACATCAATGACAGTGCGAAATAGCCTACTGTAACGTCTGTAATTATATAAAATAAATAAATAAATGCAACATAAATGAACACATACAGACCCTTACAGTCTCCAATATGTTACCAATTACTGAAAAACTACACACAGCATACATTTAGTCCTTGTTTAGGTTCAAAACAACACAAAATGTAGCCCACAGTCAGTGCAAACCTCTCATGATTAAATGTGTCTTTAATCTTCAGCAGCACGTGTAGCCTCTTGTTAGAAAGTAATTCCATCATTCAAAGTTCATAATAGTCCAAAAGGTGATAATAAAAGGTAAACATGGCAGTTTGTTCACGTTTGCTGAAAAAATAATGTGCTCCTTTTTTCCGTCTTCTCCTTTGTTTTTTCGTGTGTCACTCTCGCGTTTGTCAGTTTCTGACAGGATCGGGTTTCAAAAGCACGTCAATAATCAAGTGCACGTTATCAACAGCTCAAGAATTTTGTTATTTCAAATATAGACGCGTGGCGAGCGCAAGCAAGAAAGCGAAACCGCTCACGCTTCAGACTGGCTCATAAAAACTATGGGGCACAGGGTAAAATCTGCTCTTCTTTTTGGCTTTGTGACTGTGCATCAAGACGACGACAAGGTTCGTTTGATATATATGATTAGTAATTACGCCATAATCTCTCGGCTGTGTATTAAAACATGGTGGTGTCTTTGTTTTCATTCTGGCTTGTTGCGTGAGCGAATGACGTATCTCTGTAAACCAGTAGCGTTCAGCTGCACATCTAGCTCCGCCTTTTGGTACCCTTTCTCGTGTTTGGTACCCTTTTGAAAGCGTGCCGAAAAAGTGGTTCGGTTCAGTACCCCTTTTGACAGTGGAAACAGCCATAAAAGCGTACCGAACCGTACCGTACCACTCAGTGAAAACGGGCCACTAGAGTAACCAAAAAAGTAGTAAGGTATGGTTCACTTTTTGGTACCTTTGACAGTGGAAACGGCCATAAAAGCGCACCGTACCGTTCAGTGAAAACGCGCCATCAGACTTTATTTTAAGAACTTGTTAAAGTATTACTATACATTTAACTACTGAGTATTATTAATTACATGTATATACTGTATGGTTAGGGTTGGAATGCAAGTTAGGTTTAGGGTTAGTTGCGTATAATTATGCATATTTGTACTTACTGTAGTACATACACAAAAAAAAAATGTGTAACAAGGACACCTAATACTGTTACTTTTATCTATTATAGATATAGATTGCTTCTGAAAGTGCTTTGTTGCCTTTTTGACCTGCCACTGTTTTGGAGCACACTAGCATATAGAACAATACTGATACTAACATCTAAAAAACTTTAATTTCATGGGACCTTTAAGCAGTGTTTTTAATAACAGCTTTGTAATTAATACTTTTATGATATGAATGATATCAATAGTTGGGCTTAACCTACATAACTTTTTAGATGCTATTTTAAAGGATTACATTTTTTTTCTTCATGACTTGTGTAGGTGACTAAAATACATTACTTATTTACAGTCAACCAAACTTCATAAGTCTTTTTGCATGTTAAGATTTACAGAGACTAACATTATCTTGATTCAATGATTTAGATTTATTCTTCTAAAATGCCCAAGTTTTGGCATTCTGTCTCTATGAATAGACCCTTTTCACATTTCCGGGTTTCTCAGTAGTGGAAGTCGCCATAGTTGGGAAAACTTAGAGCGCAGTGAATGGGAGCATGCAACAAATATTTTTTTTACATTCTTGTTTGCTGAAATAATTAAAGAAACTCCACAATGATGTTATGAAGACTTTCAGAAAAAGGAAAAAAAAATTGTATGAGACTGATGACTGCAGCCAGAGGAGAGAATAATGTCAAATTTACTGTCCTGTCCCATAGACGCTGCATTAGAAACACCTTGCACAAGCGATAAATCGTTTTTTGTAATTTGAAGCAAAGATGATGTCCTACATGCATAAATAGATATAAATGTTCATATGTTTTAAAAAAAATCTAAATATTAAAAACTTTTAAATGATTTAAGATGCTGGTGACCGTTTAACGCGTCATAACAGGCTTGTGAAAAGGGTCCATTCCATGTTATGTCTGGATTCTCAATTCTGTCCATGTTTTCATAGTTCACATCAATTAGAATGCATTCTATTTATTGATTGCACAAGCTGCACCTTGTACCTAGACAGTCTGTAATTTCAGGCACAGCTTTCGTGGTCATCATCATCATCAAAAATTGTCTTCTGTATTAAGTCTGTTGTCATGATTAAAAAAAAATCAATTGTAGACAAGCTTCGGTCCTGCTGTCTATCATCCTGCCACTGCTTGGATCCTCCCTCTCCATGGCCCTTCCCCCTGTATGAATAGCGGGGAGCAGCTGTCTCGTGCGTGGCCTGAGGTGCTGTGTGGATCAGCCACGACTGGCTCTAATAGCTCAACACTAAAGCCATTGTCTGGGGACTCATCTTAGTGTTTACTGTGTGGGTCACTGGATTCAGTACACCCTCCCGTTCATCCCCTTTCCCCCTTGTTTCTGTCTGCCTCTTTCTTCGGCTCTCATATATATACACACACACACACACAAAGAAAAATTGTCCCCTCCCTATTTGGGGCTGTGGTCCACAGACACACAGATTAGATTTGTGACCACTGTGTCGTTCGTCTCCTGCTTAGTTCTTGGTTATGATGAGTGTTTGGATTCTTACACCCTTCTGAAATAGTTACTACTACAAATATCCTTTTAGTGTTGGAAAATGTAAAAAATGTAGATATGAAATATGGAGTCCACATTTGCTCCCCCCCACAATGGACCAGTTGTCCTCATTAATAATGAGTTTCAATTAGACACTCTTGCTCTCTAGGACATGTACACACACACAAACACGTACACACTTGGGCAGCTGCATAGGATTAGATGCCTGTCATTTGAGTCATGGAAGGGCATGAGACCCGACAGCAGGACCTCAGCATTGCATCGTCAAGCAGACAAACCAAGGCAAGCGCAACAGGGAGGCTAATCTGCAAAAGAATCATTTAATCAGCTTGAAATGTTGCATGGTTCATCAGAAAGTATCGGAAAGCTTCTTGATTCAATTTCGATTTTGTTTTCCAATTATTTGTAGTAGACGCCTCTTTCAATTATCTATTTTAAAATAGTTTGAAAGTTAATGTTAGTTAACATAAAACATTGTACATTTCAGGAAATGAGGTTGTGCCCATGTTTAAAAGCTTGCAAGAATTTGCAAGAAAGAATTATTATGCATTTCTCTGATAATATGTCTGTTGACCAAATTTTCCAAATTCGTCTGTAAAATGATCACAACACATTGAACAATCTAAACAATAAAGGGTATCTATAATAGGACCTTATGTAAAATGAGTCTGATATTTCTAGAGCAGAGGTGCTTAAACTTTTTCTTATGAAGAGCCAAAATACAAACTGTAATACATTAAAGTTGCCATGGTAACTTCCTATTTTAATAATATTTAAAAAATTATAGAAAACAATACTTTTATCGCATCAATAATTTTATATATATATACATTTTACAATTTATAATGTACTTACAATAAAACCATAAACAATCTCATTTATAACAAAATAAATATATATCTCGTTCAACATCTAAAAAAAATGTGTGTGAGGGTTTCATGGCCCTTTAATAATCTGATTAGTTCGCATTCACAGTTTGCTTTTTTTGTAGCTCAGCAATTAAACAAGAAACAAAAGGTTATGTACAATTAGAAATGACAGTCTCTGTTTGAGGGATTCGCCCCAACCTTCCCCATCATTTGTTCATCTCTTCTCTGATTGGTTGGCAGGCCAAATCAATGGTTACCTTGGGCCATTTTTGGCCCGCAGGCCCCAATTTGGGCATCTTTGCCCTAGAGTATGTAAATTTTTTGTTCAAAATACCCCACAAATTATGTTTTATAGCTCTTTGTAACTGTGCCTTTTAATCATCAATCCTAATTGTGCCATTTTGGTGACTGTTGCTTTAAATTCAAGTGAGATTTTGCTCCCAGCCCTCTTTTTTAGAAAAGGTGGGGCCATAAATGCCTATGTGTCTGCATAATGGCAGATTCAATAGCAAGACCAATGTCCTATGCTAATGAGGGAGAGATTGTCACTAATGGGCGGGGCTTTCCCCCCTCTGATGACATGTACAAAAGAAGAATGTCAGTATTTCTGCAGACTGTTTTTATCAAGTGAGATTTATAAAAAAATGAATTAATAAATTGTTACAATTAGAAGCTGTTTATATTCACAGACTGTTGCCACAACTGTGATTAAACCCCTTACAAAAGTGATTTTTGCATTATAGGGGGTCGCAGGACAGTGACAGAGGGTAGCTTGATGATTTACAAAAGTCAAATAAATTTTATTAATCTATTAGAATTACCATGTTTTATCAATAACCCACAGAGGATAAAAATAGTAGTTAATACTTGCATAAAAAAACAACAACATGCAAATAAATTCATTTTCATTGTGTGTTTACCTAACACAGCAATAGCATCAGCTGCAGCAGGTTGATTTTATAGCACCAGGTTAAACTTTCTGACACCTTAATGGCAATCCAATACATTAAAAATAAATACAGGCCACAACTGAACATTGAGTATGATCTCCAAGTGGCGGTCTCTAAAATTAAACCAAGATTAGACTTGTACTGAAAACATTGTGCCCACCAGTCTCATAAGATGAGGTTAATATTAAATTAAATTAATAAATTACTGTAAATTATAGCCTATGGTTGTTAGACTGTGCCACGTTTAGTGTTGTCAATACGCTCATGTTTATATAGGCCTATTGTCGTGTGTGCAACAATTGGATATTTATAACCACCTCTATGAAATGTGGGGGTCGTGGGCTGAAAAATTTGGAAAACTCTTCCTTAATATACAAGTAGCTAAAACTCACTCATTCAGAGGTGGGAACCAGCGGACGTGCAACAACTTTAATCATAAGGTAAACACAAAACAAGTTTCCATCTAGAGCTCCTTCACTGGACTCGACACTTGTAAACACTCGCTCCAACAGGTTCGCGTGGCTCTCGTTCTCACCCACACTGGTCACAGCTACCAAGCCGACCAATCACAGAGCTTGCACTACCCATCGTTGCGATGTGTAGTTGCATATTTTGAAAGTTACATTCAGCGTCGATGTCAGCCACGGTGAGGGCTATGTGACCGCACAAAGGCTGCGCTTGATGCAGAAGTATAAATCTGCCTTTACACAAAACATTAAAATGTTTACAAAATGTTTCTTAAAGACAGAATTCACATTTCTCATTCTTTTATAAAATCTAAAGGTGCTTGCCATCGTTTTGCCTTAAGATGTTCGCCTTGAGGCAAGGTTATGCCAACGTTAACGGTTTTACCCATATAGCAAGTGGCAATATGTTCTACTTTTGGACTGCTGAACACTTAAAATGTCATTCCACAAATCGTCAATAAGGAAAATACTCTTTAAAATCTGTAAATTGATTGACCGCAAAGTACATAACAGCACGACAAGAGAAACAAACTACTTCCGTTCCTCACAGCAGTGTTTGTGTTTGCTTCACATTAAATATGCTCTCTTCATTAACTACTAGAGTGAATAAAAAAAGAAAGACAGGGGAAGGGATGCTTTGAGTTCAGGGTGGGCTTCGTGTCAGTGATAGGCTGGTACAGAACCTAACTAAAGGGGGTAATAAATGGGTCCGGGGGAACAAAACCTGCTAATGCCGGCAGCACTTAAGAAACATGGCCCCAAATAAGAACCACATGACCAGGCTCGACATTCACAGATCCTTCTGTCATTGTTTTGCCCCAGACATACACCAAGACCCCCCCCCCCCCCCCCCCCCCCCCCCTTCTTTTTCTTGTCAGTTTTGTCATTTTAGTCTTATCGTGGGCTGCTCATGCATGCTAGGGGCTCTATACAACCTTTTGAGAGACAAGAAAACGTGTGTGCGTGTATACATACATACATACTAAGGGTGTAACGATACGCGTATTCGTATCGAACCGTTCGGTACGAGGCTTTCGGTTCGGTACGCATACGAACCGAACGATTCAGACAAATATAATGTTTTCAGCGCAACAATGCTCAACAAGGCATCCCATGATGTGACAGGCAACATCTGCCTTCCCCGCCCACCTCCAGTCAGGCACACACTGCACTCAGGGTCGGAGTAAGCTCAATTGGCGCTCAAACCGAAAGTTATGCCGCTTTCAATCCGAAAAAGCCGGCGGAGCTGGGTGTTGAGATGATGCGGGGTTTGTCCCGGACAAAAGCGAAGACCGAGGGGCGCTGAGATGATGCAGGGTTTGTTCCGGACGAAAGCGAAAGGGTGGAAACGCGCCGCGGACTGACTGCACTGCAGCTAGCAAAATGGCTAGTAGCTAACATTAATGTAATCCTCCTATAACCAACAACGGGTCTGGCGTTTGGGAGCACTTTGCTTATTCCTGCTTTCAGATCCACTGAGATGGCAGGTGACGGTCAAATCAAGCAGATCTCGGTTGTATCCACATGTGCTGCCGTTAATCCGTGAGTCAGGTAATCAAAAAATAGGTCGCATGATATTTAAGTATACGTGGGTCACGCGTGGGTAAGATCAATTATTGGTGATGCAAACTTTAACTATTTACTCTAAAATATTAAGGTGTTTCAAGCAATCTTGACAGACTGGCACAACTATGCTTTCATTTAAAAAAAATCGCTCGTCACGGCTATATGCGGTGAACATCTCCGTTTTCACAGGTTTCTGAGTTTTCTCATCATCAATCACTTTCAGTCTGGGAACATGTTCAGTGCTGCGAATTTTGTTTTAAGCCTGTCCTGCAATATCGTGTATTGAGGAGGATATAGTCAAAGATATTGCAGAGAGCTGAGATCTACAGTATGGCGACTTTAAAGACGATATTTAGCTTGTTTCGCATTAATGTAGATATATTACATGTTTTAATTACATTATTGAATAAAATGAACAGCATTATTATTTTTAATCATCATCATTAATAATAAATAAACTAAAAATAATTTGACAGCTTCAGCTGTTCACATCAACATGACCGGCACTTTCAGACTTCAGCACCACATGTCTTTAGCATGAATTGAAATCGACTTTCCCTCCTAAAGGAAAAAATACAATCATTTTTAAAATTGCAATGCGATTAGTCATGTATTCGCAATTTCACATAAATCAGCATGCGAAAATTTAAATAGCCTATTTCCATTGCGCTCTTTCTCTCTGCAGCAGCAGTTCACGCGCTCTGGATAAGCGCACTACACAGCCACATCTTGTAGCAAATTAATTTGCAACTTTGTTGTATAACAAATAGGCTAAATAACAACATTTAATTAACAAACAAATGAAATAAAATTATTTGTAAAAATGAATCTACAGAAAAAAGAAAATGAAAAGAACTGAAACGTGTTCTGAAACTGAAACAGCTCAAATGTTCTGTTCTGGAATAACAGGTGTTGCGATCAAATTAATTCGATGGAATAATTAACACAGACAGGCGCATTTTTCAGAAAATAGCCTATTTTATTTTATTTAAAAATATGTTAGGCCTATATTTATTATATATATATTTTTTAAATGGCCTATATTAAATTACCATTCATTTTGGCTTTAACGAATTATTGAACAGATTATTAATAACTTATCAAAAACATTTTACTGAGCTCAGTGTCGGCCGTCACCGGATAAAGTCCAATCTTTCTTTAATTTTTTGGACTTTTGTTTGAAAGCTTAGTGGCATTGTAGAGGTCCAATTTACTGTTGTTTGATTTAAATTATAGCCTATATATGCGCCAATAAACAAGTCAAAGGAATGAGTGAATTAATAAAATGATTCTTAAATGCCGATATTGTTTTTACTAAAAAAAAAATAACAAATGTTTTATAAAAATAAAAGGAGCAATTTTCATAATTTATACGATTCAGTTAAATATAAGTTGGACATTTATGGGGCCATGTAACATGTTTTTGTGTTTGTTTTTTTGTTCTAGTGATCTTTAATATATACTGGGTAGCTACGCAAAATATTTTCTAAAATGTCAAGCAGGAATTTGTCGATTAGCTTTAATTATGAAGACAAAGAAATATTAAAAATAACAAAAATAAAATGATAAAAAAATACAAAGATAAAAAGAGCAGCATTTTGCTAAATATAATAGTCCTTTATATGCTTTAAATCCTGCTATGTGTTGTTTCATATTCGTTTTTATTTCACTTGATGCATTAGTTATTTAATGTTTGAAAGCTGAAAGAAATAACAGCCGTCCTTTAAATCATTATTTTACCATCAAAATGTAGTATATTTTATATTACTATAAACTTTTGATATAAAACCGCTGTGTAATTTAATTGATTGTTAAAAATGAAATAATTTTATGGCATAACAGTGTTTAGTAGTTGCTTTCGCTTTCGTTCTTCATGGAAGCTTTAACAGAAGCGTGTGCCGCATTCACCTCTGACGTGGCTACTCAGCCTGTAGCCTAGTTTGGGATTTTTTCGTTGTGACGATTAAGCAAGAATCATAATGCATTGCATATTCAGCTCATTCTTCAGTAGCCTCAACACAGGCTGGTAGCCTAGATTTAAACGGATCGTTTATAAGAATGAGCGATTAATAGATTAATTGGTCGTTAATTTAAATGATCATTGATCACTGGATTTTGTAGAAACTGACATCCCTAGTTCAAAGTAAAAAAAAGAAAAGAAGAGAGATCATGCTTTTATGATGTTAGTTTTCATACAATAAAAAGATTTCAATCACAAAATCCTCTGGCTTTTTTCCTTTTTTTTCCTTTTTTTTTTTTTTTGCTGTATCGAAAACATACCGAACCGTGACACCACTGTGTCGTATCGAACCGAACCGTGATTTTTGTGAACCGTTACACCCCTAATACATACATATATATATATATATATATATATATATATATATATATATATATATATATATATATATATATATATATATATATATATATATACATACATACAGGCAGAGCAGAATTATTAGGCAAATGAGTATTTTGACCACATCATCCTCTTTATACATGTTGTCTTACTCCAAGCTGTATAGGCTCGAAAGCCTACTACCAATTAAGCATATTAGGTGATTCGCATCTCTGTAATGAGAAGGGGTGTGGTCTAATGACATCAACACCCTATATCAGGTGTGCACAATTATTAGGCAACTTCCTTTGGCAAAATGGGTCAAAAGAAGGACTTGACAGGCTCCGAAAAGTCAAAAATAGTGAGATATCTTGCAGAGGGATGCAGCACTCTTAAAATTGCCAAGCTTCTGAAGTGTGATCATGAACAATCAAGCGTTTCATTCAAAATAGTTACCAGGGTTGCAAGAAGCATCTGGAAAAACCAAGGCGCAAAATAAACTGCCCATGAACTGAGAAAAGTCAAGCGTGCAGCTGCCAAGATGCTACTTGCCACCAGTTTTGCCATATTTCAGAGCTGCAACATCACTGGAGTGCCCAAAAGCACAAGGTGTGCAATACTCAGAGACATGGCCAAGGTAAAAAAGGCTGAAAAACGACCACCACTGAACAAGACACACAAGCTGAAACGTCAACACTGGGCCAAGAAATATCTCAAGACTGATTTTTCTAAGGTTTTATGGACTGATGAAATGAGAGTGAGTCTTGATGGGCCCGTGGCTGGATCGGTAAAGGGCAGAGAGCTCCAGTCCGACTCTGACGCCAGCAAGGTGGAGGTGGAGTACTGGTTTGGGCTGGTATCATCAAAGATGAGCTTGTGGGACCTTTTCGGGTTGAGGATGGAGTCAAGCTAAACTCTCAGTCCTACTGCCAGTTTCTGGAAGACACCTTCAAGCAGTGGTACAGGAAGAAGTTTGCATCCTTCAAGAAAAACATGATTTTCATGCAGGACAATGCTCCATCACACGCGTCCAAGTACTCCACAGCTTGGCTGGCAAGAAAGGGTCTAAAAGAAGAAAAACAATTGACATGGCATCCTTATTCACCTGATCTGAACCCCATAGAGAACCTGTGGTCCATCATCAAATGTGAGATTTACAAGGAGGGAAAACAGTACACCTCTCTGAACAGTGTCTGGGAGGCTGTGGTTGCTGCTGCACGCAATGTTGATGGATTCTGTCAGTGTTTTGATCTGTTCACTATGGATGGCAGGCTTTTGAGTGTCCTTACAAAGAAAGGTGGCTATATTGGTCACTGATTTGTTTTTGTTTTGTTTTTGAATGTCAGAAATGTATACTTGTGAATGTTGAGATGTTATATTGGTTTCACTGGTAAAAATAAATCATTGAAATGGGTATATATTTGTTTTTTGTTAAGTTGCCTAATAATTATGCACAGTAATAGTCACCTGCACACACAGATATCCTCCTAAAATAGCTAAAACTAAAAACTACTTCCAAAAATATTCAGCTTTGATATTAATGAGTTTTTTTGGGTTCATTGAGAACATGGTTGTTGTTCAATAATAAAATTAATCCTCAAAAATACAACTTGCCTAATAATTCTGCACTCCCTGTAGTTGGTAGATTTGTGTAAAAGGTCTGCCGCCACAGCTGGAAAAAATCGTAGAGGAAACACTGGTAGTACTTTTCTACAAAATCTTGCAGCTCTTTGGACCAAATGACCAAATAGTAGAATATAGTAACCTATAATAAATAAAGCAGTATCTATTAAATAAAGCTATTTATGAGGAAGAAAATATAAGGTATTATTGCCAATTGCTTTTATTTGTTTCATGATGATTATGCTTTCTATCCTTTATAAAGGCCAACCCACCGGCTTCTACAAAATCAGTTTCTGGTTCCAGCATTAGTAAAATCAGTGCTTCCGACAGGTTTGAAATATACTTGTGGTGGTAGCCGGATTGAAACACACCTTTTACCCATGGCAATTAAATGGTCAACTACATGCGACAACCAAAAAATGTGCTTTTTAGTTTTTTTTTTTTTAGTTAGTTTTTTTAGACTATATTTGTATTTATTATTACACTGTTATACTGTTTTTTCAATGGGTTACAGTAAAAAAAAAAAAAAAAAAATTTTTTTTTTTATGTTTCTCTCGGTCTCGTGCAGTCAACTTTGAATCCAAGCGAAAATAGACTTAAATAAAAAGGTAATGCAAAAACCCATACGATTAATGACAGCTTTAGAAATCAAAAGCAAAAGTTGAATCCCGGACATTTTATGATATTTCAACACAATCTCACACTTTTTTTAAGTACCCAAAAGGCATGTCTCTGTGGGTCTGCAGAGCATGTGAGTCTGTGGGAGTGTTGACAGATCTCATGTACACACAACTCGCAGTTGAAACGTGTAGGGCAAGAGAAGATTTTAAACTGGTTAATCGATTGCAAATGATCACCAAATATACTTGGGTAGGCATTAATATACCTGAGTGGCCCGCCAAATAAAGTCTATGTGTGCGAAGCACTGAAAATTGTCCCTTGCACCACCCTTGTTTGTTAGTCAGCTGACCTGATATGGCCTCGCTGTTGAACTGTGTAGCTTCCGGCATGCTGGTCTTTCAGACCATGTACTTTACTGTATTGATCTCTAATTGATGCAACACACATGATGGAGCTGAAAATCTACAGTCTCCGGCTCTGTGTCCAACTGAAATTAAGATTACTTTTTATTAAGCTCTACATCACTTTTATATGAGCGCTCTGTGTTATGGCTGAGTTCCATTGACTTAATGAAATTGCTATGCGGCTTAGAATGGGAGGACTAACAAGCAAAAACTGAATGGAAAGTATAATTTCAGTCATAATCCATGTTTTTGCTACAATGCAGCAAGGTATGAATACCTTTTTAGGAGCTTTTTTTCACACTGCATCACGTTTTTGTTCAAAAGGTGGAGAGCAGGTGGTCTTTTGTGGCCATTTTGACACATTTGACCCATGTGTGTGTTCAGTATGAAAGCAATTTGATCAAATGCATTTTCTAATACGTTTGATAGTGGTTAAAATTGGACGTGCTCAACATGTTTTAGAGACCGTTTACATTTGTATTTGACGTTCTTTACTTTGTGATCGGATTGAATGGAATTCATGTTAATAAAAGCTACAAATGGCCTTAGTTTTTTGTGCTTTTAAAATGCTTTCATGGGTAGCTCCAGTGTTTTTGGAGCAAATCGCTGTCTTTTCAAAAATAATTGGATATTCAGTGTTTTCCCCTATATAAGGGGGGCGCCCCGCCCTCCCAACGGCTGTACCCGCCCCCCTTGAAGTCACATTAATTGTATTATCTATATAGCGCCAGATCACAACTTTTTTTAATAAACAAGCTAAATAGCCGTATGTAATATCTTATTTACACACAGCATGTCATTTCTGTTCTGCGCTCGCGTCACTGCAGCTAAAATATATACAGATGCAGACGTCCCAAGTCTCTCGAAAGTTCCGGGAGTCTCCTGCAAATGCATAGAGACTCCCGGATGCCCGCAAGCGAATAAGTCGCGCACATCTCATGCTGTGATTTGTGATGCGAGCGGAGCTATCTCCTCTAGAGGCTCTGCGTGTCTTCTGCAAATTCATACCGGCTTCGTGATCCCCCAAAATGAATTAAAATACCCGGAAATCATGGCGACGAAAGTGAATGAGCAATTGAACAGATCGCGAGAGGCACAGTAATTGTCTAAACATTACATTTGATAGGTTAAATGAATAGAGCAGTAAGATATTGCGAGTGTCTGCTGTCAATAGTTAGAGAGGAGCAAAATATTGGAATGGTCCCGCATGCGTTTAGGCCTTTTTACATAGAACAACTGAAAGTTCTGTGTTTTTGACAATATTACAAATGCACTAAAAGCTGGCTGGAATTATTAGATAAAAGTTTTTTTTAAATAAATATTTAATAATATAACTTCTTGTAATACACTCATTGCTATAAGTAGTATGCCTATTTCCTTTTAGTAAACAAGTACTAGATTTATAGATGTGCATTTAAACTAATTTTCATCTTTCATCATTTGCAATGTTTCCAAATTGCATTGTTTGTAATATTTCTGTGGCGGTTCATTCTGCTTTGGTGACCCCTGATAAATAAGGCACTATGCTGAAGTAAAATGAATGAATTATTTTCTGTAAAGCTGCTTCTGGCCATGACATGAATGACACATCTAAATTTTTATAAGAGACATGTTTAATAAAGGTCTCAATAAATGGGCCTGACATTTCGGACTTTCCATACCAAGAGGCTCAGGAAATGTTCTTCCAGAAGCCCATAAAGATACATTGCAGTGACAAAAGCTGCACAGTTTGTAAATAAAGATCTAAAATAAATGTAAATTTATAATTTACAAACGGTTGTACAGTTCAAATAGTTGTTCAGTTTTTAAAGACTATGACTCCTTGTGTCAGTGTGAGTCTGAACAGCCACACTGCGTTGGACCTCGTCGCGCTGCAGCCCCAATCCCCCCCCAAACTGTAAACCTAGGGGAAACACTGATATTTGCTTATCATATTAGGTCTGGGTGGTTAATCAAAGGTGATTTTTGTGTGCATCTTGTCAATAAAAACCAGTTCTAGTATAGCTTCAGCATGTGCTTTCAAATGGAGCTGTATTAGCGGTAGCTTAATCCGCTTGTTAAGTATGGAATACTGTTTCCGAGTCCAAGCCGCTAGTAATTTGATTTGAGAAAATATTTGTTCATGACCACCTTTTAGTCATCACACATTAAAGTGAATCTTATATAAAATCATGGTGTACACAAGCGTCTCCAGACATGTTGCATCACAGACAAAATTGAAAAAAATTGAAAAAAAATCAATCCCTTTCTGGCCATCTGATATTAGGCATGGATGTATGTACACTACTCACAATAAGTTAGAGATATTGATATTTACATGAATGCCTTTACTATTTGCTCAGATTTTTAATGAAATAAGTAAAAGTTTTCTTTGATGGTACTAATAATGTTTGAGAAGAACAACGATGTTAAAATTTATTACCCCCAAAACCCTGAATAACAAAAATTGACAATGTCAGTAACAGGTGCTTCCACCATTTGCCGCAATGACAGCTTGACAGCGACGTCTCATGCTCCTACTAGCCTCATAATGTTGTTCTGAGACTATGCATTTTACTCTTCCACAAGTGCTACACGCAGTTTTGCCAGGTCACTTGGGGGTAGGGTACTATCATCCAGTCTCTGCTTCAACTTGTCCCAGACGAGCTCTATGGAGTTCAGGTCAGGGGACAGTGATGGTCATACCATATGAGGCAATCCAACTTCCTGAAGTCGAGCTGTGACAATTCTGCCATGATTTGGTGGAGCATTATGATCCATGAACAAAGTTGGGGGTGTGCTGTCAGAAATGGGGGATGATGATGAGTTCTATGATGTCTCTGAGGTAAGAATGTGCAGTGACTGAGCCATCTACAAAAAACAAATCTGTTTTGCGCTGACTGATGATGCTTGCCCAGACTGTTGCACCTCCTCCACCAAAGCAATCCCTGGGGACCATGTTGAACTCTGCGTATTGCTCACATCGCCTTCTCCAGCAACGCTGCTGACCATCAAGCCTGTCATTTCTGTGCAAGGTGACCCGGCACTCATCAGTGAACAGGATGGTAGACCTCAGGTCACAGGGTCTTGTGCCCACTGCAAACTTGGTGTTAGTGGAGTTGCCTGCAATGATCGTCAAGCCAAAGCGGTGGAGTCTTTGCGAATGGTTTGTCTGGAAACCCTAGTACCCCTCACATCTCTTAAACGGGCCTGCGTCTGTGTGGCAGTTGCATAACAATGTCTGAGTGCATAGGTCCTTAGGTACTGGTCATTGTTGCCGTCTGTCACTCTTAGGGCTCCACTCCTGGGTCTGTCATGAACTCTGCCAGTAGTTCTGTCTCTTGATGCAAGTCTGCTGATGACACTTTGAGATGCACCAAGTTCACGAGCGACATCTGACTACCTGCCATCGACATGAAGACGCACCTTGGCCAGGTGGCACTGCTCATCCGTTAAGTGATGTTGTGTGTTCATGGCTGTCTGAATGATGAACTTGGAATGACTCACTGACCGTACCAGCTTTTTTTCCGACAGAATGTTGAAATTGATGCCACATTGAAAAAGGTTGTCTTTAGGCAATATAAGACACACCTGTACACCATCAGACCATTACATGGAAAACACAAAATGAGGTGTGTCCATCACCCCAATACAATTGCCTCCCTATCCTAAAAATGTGTGAAGTGAAACAAACTTTGTATGTATGACATTCACCGAGTCTCTCACAATATCCCTAACTTATTGTGAGTAGTGTAAATGTATATATACTGTGGTTGTGATTTTCAAAACAGTTTGATAGAGCGCTTGGACCCAGTAGCCACTTTGTGTGTCATCACACTTAACAAACCCATGATGGTACACCATTAAGCTACACAAAATATTTGGAGTTTCTGCACAAGAAAAACCTCTGGCCTTCTTTGGAGATTTACTATTGATCATAGAGCTGTGCTTCCTCGATAAGATGTTCATGACATTCGCAGCTTTGCTTAATCATGTTTGCGAGCCCTTCAACGTATTCAATAACTTGTCCTGACCTATAACCACCAGTTTGTTTTTGTTAAAAGTGACCAAAAATGTTACATTCTGTACCCAAAATCCACACTTATGAAATGTTATGAGGCTGTTGGTAAACTCCCAGCTTTAAAACCATCTTAACAAGCTTAGCGGTCCAAAACTGCATTGTGTTTTAATTTCAAGACTGAAAACCAGCTGTTATTGATTCCAAGTTTTCACAGAGTTAGAGGCCAGTAAAGGCGAAATATTGCGTTCAAGAGGGCTGGCTCTGAGAAGCAGCCATTTTATTTGCACTGTTAAAACCAGAATTGAAGTACCATGCCAAGTTCTGAGGCGATTGTTAAGACTTTCTGCATGTTTTAATCACTTCTCTTTATTAGTGTTTACCATACTGCAATAGAAGAGTATGGCCTGTCTCTGCTCATATGTTGTTCTCCCCATTCACCTCACCAAGATTTTACTGGCAGGGATGTCCTGTGGAGAGCACAGGGGAGAAGATATTAATAATTCAGTAGCGTTTCTTCCTAACTTGCCGAAATCAGCACGCAAGGGCAGCGGAGTTACCGTAAGCCTGTCTGAGTTTAGCTGTGGACATGCACGCATGCCCTTGACAATAAAGTCCTGTTGACGCTCTTGAGTGACCAAAGAACCATGCTTTTATGTTGACCACTTAAAGACTGTTGCTACATAACTTGGCTTTGGGATTGGAAAAGAGGTTCTTATTCAAATAACACAACTCTATTCTTTCCTGTTATGTTTGTAGATGCATGTCACTGTTTGGTTACGTGCTAACGTCTTTCTGCTTTTGTTTATTAATCAAACTGAGCGATAGAATTGTGACAGAAAATATGTAGGACAAGGCAAAGAAGTGCCAGTGACCTATTTTACCTCTGTCCCACTGGTCCCAGTATTTACAATTGGGGCTTTTTAAGGATTCATGCAGTGATCATGTCATGATGAATCAAGCACAAACAGTTATGTGGTCTGCGAAGCATGTGATATTCACAATTCTTCTCCAAGGAGAGTTTTAGCCTTTATGTCCTGGATTAACCTTCGTTGTTTTATATCATCTGATTGGTTTCTCATTGCAGGTTTACAAAGGACTGGATATCATCACCAACAAGGTTACCGAGGAGGAGCAAGCCCAATGTCACCATCATATGATCAGCTTTGTGGATCCATTGGTTAGTGGATACACAGTGGTGGACTTCAGGAACAAAGCTCTTTCTCTCATATCCTTTAACACGTGCTCCAGAATCAAATTTAAGAGTCTGCTTGAGTGGATGAAATTAAGTTTTTTTTTTTTTTACCATGTCTGTACTTGAGTCATGTAGAAATGACTGGTTATTTTTTAACAAGTCAGTCATGAGATGCAGTGTACTTTTTCCCTCTCGTTTTGCTAATGAACATAGTTTTACACAAACCTGAAGCAGAATATTAATGCATCTCAGAGCAACATTAGCTATGTTTTCATTAGAGGTGTGAACCTACACTGGTCTCACGGTTCGGTTTGGTTACGATTATCATGCCATCGATTCGGTTCAATTCGATATCTCGGTGCATCACGGTGCATTGACGATGCTTTCCATACACAGTTTTATATTTTCTTCACAGCACAGCAATTCTTGTATTAAAATGTATAAATATATGTATATACTATTTGTAAAACAATTTTGTCCTTTAATACAAACAGTCAGATATATAAACTGTACCTTTAAACAACACAAGCATTTATAGACCATTTCGAGGGATGTAAACAAAAACAATGGCCCTAACGTATCCTGTTTTACATTTTTAATTTCCATTGCTTCTGAGAATCCAAAAAGGTCCACATATTGATAAATAGTGTTATGACGGCTGATTTAAAATCAAGTTATGATTGAATTGCCTCTTGTTACAGTTAGGAAATAGTTTAAAGTCAAGCAGGAAATGTTCATGGGCCAATGACATGACCACATTGAAATGGTCTATAGCAAATAAACAAATATAAATATCCCGCTCGCTTTCTGCCTTGTCTACCAAATTCTTTCTTACACCCCTTTGATTGGTCACGCGCTCAACAGAAAGGGCTGCAATTGGCTCTTACACGCTGGCGCTCTACACAGATGCACTCATGGGCCACAGTGAGACAGAGAGAGAGAGAAATGGAGATTACTTTCATTCTCTAAATCGCCGTGAAATAGGGGCTTTTGCTGTAAGTTTCAATGAAACGGTGTTCAGCAAACACACACGCAGTGAAATTGTGCACATTGTGTGGTTTTCGTAGTTAGAGCGTTGTAAATAATCGCGCTCGCCTCCCTCGCCATAGTAAGCTACGGCGACATAGCGCATGTGAGATAAATGACGTCAGTATAATAACCGGTTATGATTATTACTGAACCGATACCGAATTGTCCGCGTCTGCATCGCGGTGCACCGAAGAAACGATTAATTTTGACACCCCTATTAGATAATATCCATTTTTAAAATAGCCTAGCCTAATCTACGAATCAAACAAATGCAAAGATTTTCTTGATTTTTGCTTAATGATAACTCCGCTCCAAACTGAGGCTTTCATTTTACAGCTTATAAAACGTATGCAAAATAATACAACATCATATGTAAACAACAAAATTATATACTTTATAAAAAGTCAACATATGCGCCTTGTCATTGTCTTTCATCACACGCATAAACCGCAAGTGAGACGGAGAAAATAAAAGCACACAAGCTCAATGGTAAAATCAGATGCTCAGGACATAATCTTTATATTATATTATATTTTCCATAGAGCGATCGATTTGAGGTAGCCTGCTATTTTTATTTGATGGAGAAAAAACATGACTGGTAAAAACAGCCTATGCCAGTTTAAGGATTTAAGGTTTAAGGATTCAGTCAGTGTTTTCGTTGTGTAATCCACATTTGTATTTTAAGTGAAAAATATCTATGGCAGGACTATTTATTTTATTCTTTTTTTTTTATGCTGTTTGAGATCTAGCAGGTGTGTGAAGATGTTTTGTTGTTAATATGTTCTGTATGCTCTTGTTCGCGTTTTTAAAATAAATCAGTATTTAAAATGCAGTATTGTAGACATAAAATAGACATAAATTAATTTTGTAAAAATCAAATAATAATTAATATTAATCTTACCAGTTACCAGTTAATATTCACTTAACACGAGCAGCAGTTGTCAGTTGGCAAAATTAACCGAAATGGGCATCCTTAGTTTTGGGATATTGCATAAAACATAAAACTATTTAATGAAAATGGCAAAATGTGTATAGATTTTAAAAATGAGCATAAACCTGTGTGCATAACTTGAGTATCCGTTAAGAAAAAATGTGCATAAGCTATGATGGAAACACATTTACTGAATAAATCCCTGCATGCACATAAGAAAAGCCATGAGATTCAGATCATATGATAATAAAATGGATGGGATGGTATGGCATCTTTGGACTAACCAGCAGACTGACCACATTGTTCAACATCTGAAATGTTGTTTTGGGGATTTTAAAATACCTTAGCCAAAGTACTTCATCTAAGTGATTTGTTACGATAACTTTGAATGAGTTTTAATCATGCAAATAATAATTATTTGCTTTATTTACAAATGTTTTCTGTGATATTCCAGTTTTGCGCATCGATCTAATTCACTTCTTTGGATGGAAACATAGCTATTTTTGTGTTTTATGTTGTGTATGGGTTCAAGTTGAATTTATGGCAGTTTTAAACCAGCCGAAGTGCCAGTATATAAAACACATAATAGAAGGAATCACTTCCAAAACGAAGAAAACGTTGATCAAATGAGCCATTCAATATCTACAGGACTTCAATGAGCTTGAACATTTAAAGTAAAGTGTTGTTGGATACTAATATAGCTATATGAGTATATCTTTATTTCTTGGTTAGGCTGCGTCTGTAGCTATTTGAATTATGTTAGTATACAGTTGTCATTTTTTAGTTTGACAAGCCAATAGCATCATAATTTGAAACCCTTTGACTAGTTCACCGGATGACTAGTTGGCCAATATGCCCAATCTATGCTCTCCATAATTAACGGTTGTAGAGATTCATTTAGTTGACAGGCCCTTCTAAATATAAATGCTTTTTATTTAGCCTCTGTGGATAAAATTAATGGGCCATTACTCAGCCATTTAAGATACGATCTGCGAACTTCTTAATGATCATTCTGAGTAATTGTTCTTTTAAAATGTCATCGCCTCTCTGACATCAGTGACACGGCTTTTGTGAAGACTGCGGCCTTGTTTGAATGCAAATCCCAATCTTTTAATTTTTGCGTCTTTTGTGGAATGTGGCATTTCCCAGTGCGCCACATGAATGGCTCTGGCATTTTCTGAGTGGGCGCTGGGTTGTACTCTCTCGATATGCTCTTTCAGGAAATGCAAGGGCATAACTAGAAATGCGTGTTGCAGAGACTGTGAAAGACACGTCGCTGTCCTCGTTTTCCCCGCCCGTCTGCTGCAGATGTTTGCGGAGAGATGAGGAGGATATTAATAGCTGAGGGAGATGCTGTGAGGAGGTGGGGTGGGTCTCTCTCCCTCTCTCTCTCTCTCTCTCTCTCTCTCTCTCTCTCTCTCTCTCTCTCTCTCTCTCTCTCTCTCTCGGTGTGTGTGTGTGTCTGGAGGAGCACTGCCGCAGATGCCTCAGACATTCATGTACAGCACTTGAGGAGTGGCGGGAGATGAGAACGCTGGTCCTGCTTCCATGCTGAAGAGCAACAATACCTACTGTACATCACACATAAGACTCTGAGGTTAATCAGAAGTAGCAATCACATTTAAGATTATGAGATATAGCAAAATAAAATTGCCATTTAGTATTGTGGCATAGTTTCACTGTGAAATTTAGTTTAAATGTAAAGCAAGACATTTACGAGATCTGTGTAAATGAACATTCTGAGCTTTATGCTTTAAATCAAAAGCTCAATTTTATATAAGAATGAAGCAGCGGTGTAAGTATTAGTTATGTAATTTTTGCAGATTTAAAATTTATATTTATACTGTTATATTGTAGGATGTGCAAGGTCAAATGGGAATCATATGCCCCTTTCACACATATAGACTTTTCTGGAAAATTACCAGCAATTTTTGCAAAGGGATCATGAATGAACAGGTCCTTTTTGAAAATTTCTGTAAATTCAATCTGGCAATTTTCCAGAAAGAGAAGTCGTTACATTACCAGTAATTTGCCAGAAAGAGCGCATTCACGATTAGAACGTGCTGACGTGAGACGTCTACTCCAGCCAATCAGAACATTCAGACGCTTTCACATCCGTGCTGTTTATGAAAATAAAAGCCTTTGAATTAGGGCTGGGCCGATAGACAATATTAAATGGAATTGCGATTAAAATTTGTCAATAACAATGATAAACTCTGGACTTTTTTTTACTCTATATTGATCTAAGAGCCAATCACACAGCAGAAATGTGCAACAATGGGAATCTAAAAGTGTGTTGATATTAGAGATGTACCCAATTTTCGGCCACTGAATTTTTATCGGCTGAAAATGTTATGCCATTTAATGGACCGTCTAATTGTTGTGGCTTCAGTTATTGTTGGGGTACTCTTTTGAAATCTGGAAGCATTAACTTATATTGAAATGTATGTCGTTATCATTCAATATGGAAAATAATTATCGAAATTGCATTTTTGCCGTATTGCCCAGCCCTACTTTGAATCCTTCTCCAGACACATTTAGCTACTGCCTGTTAGTCAGATAACAGTTCTATGTTCATTATTAATGCCAACTGTGCATGAAATTATCTGTGAAATGCTTAGGATATACAGCTGTGAGTTTACCTGAAGGAGTGCTCTGGTGAGTACATCTCGACATGCAACACACAGTACTTAGCAAGTTCACAGTACTTATCCGTCCACAGAATTTCTAATGTAATCAAATGTGTAAACATTTAGCTGCGGTTCGCACTTATGCCTTTGGATGTCTCTGAGATAAAGCAGCTGCTTTAAATAAAAGTGAAACTATCAACAAAAGCCTGACTCCTATTATGATTACAAATACAAGCGCAACCGTTTAGAGGCCATTTCTGATTAATGATGTCAGAATTTACCGGTGTTTTGGAATGGATGTTTGAATAGTCTTTTTTAGAAAAATCCCGTAATGTCCTTGCCTGTGTGAACAGCGCTTTTTTGAATTTACCGATCAAGTCGTTCCGGAAATTTTCCAGATATTTACCGGTATCACTGTGTGAAAGGGGCTGTAGTCGACCAGGCATCCCAGTGCGAAACACATTTGATTCGTAGATTTAATTACAAAGTTGAAATATAATAGTGAAATTTTATCATTGGCACATGGCCTGTTTTTGTAAAAAAAATTTATGCAAGTTTTAATTGTACAATAGTTTGTTACTTTTTGTTTAATATTTTGTTTTTAATAATCCCAATTATTGTAATTTAATTACTGAATTCTAGTAAAGAAAAGTGGTAGTATGGTCTATAAATGCTCAAGTGAATATTGAAGTAGAATAAGCAAGACAATTTATTATCTAAAGTGTGCTAGTGTTGTCAGGATACTGGAATTCGATACCAATCGGTACTGAAATTTAAAAGACTTCCATTTCTTGCAAACATTTGAGTGCTACTGAGCACGTACTTAAACATCGCTGATTTGCCATTGTGTTCACGTGCTCAACAGAAATGACTGTGATTGGGTGTGAAGGTCACCGCTGTTTACTGAGTGTAACCACAGATACAGGACACTGGAGCATTTTAAAGCCGCTATTCATCAGCGGATCAGTCCTATGTCCGCTTACAGACAAACCAGCTGATCAACGTGACTTTGAAATGCTCCAGTGTCCCTGTATCTGTTGTTACACTCAGTAAACAACGGTGAGTTCGGTGAACCGATGACCTTCACGGCCAATCACAGTCATTTCTGTTGAGCACGTGAACACAATGGCAAATCGGCGCTGTTTAAAAACATGCTCCACAGTGCTCAAATGGTCGCAGGAAATGGACAGTACAGATGGGTATCAAATTCAAGTATCATGACAAACCTAAAATGTATTACAGTAATATTTTTTTCTCTTGAACTTAAAATATGGATTCATTACAGTTGAGGCTTTCTTAAATTAAGCCCCAAAAAGGTTTTTCCATTAAAACCTTTTACAAATATATCTACTCTGGCAAAAAATCAAGTTATTTTCACAATATAAATCACAGAAAAACCAAATATTGTAATTTCGGTATATTCCAGGTCCAAGAATGTGAAGATATGAAAATAAATAATCTAGAGTTATATTCAATCGCATCCTTTTAGAGATCCTTAAATACTCAATTACTTAAATCTCTTGCAGTCTGTTCGCCACCCCTTTCCACACGCTGTCTCTCACTCCCTTCTCTTCTCCTTATTTTCTCCACCTCCATCCTCAAGGATCACAGCGATGTGGGTGGGGTGGATGAGTTTCTTTGTGCTGCCGGGCTACTTTGATTTTGATGCATGTGACCTGGAAGTGTGTCTGAGAGTGTGGGTTTGACCGTCTCGAGTGAGTGGGAGTGCTGATGCGTTTTCTCGTATTGAAGCAGTTATCAAATTGCTCCTTGGAGATGCCATTTATTACAGTCTTTAACAGAGACCCGGCAGCCATGTTGAACCAACTGCCCTCTCATGGCACCAAGCCTGGACATTATTGTTGGTCTAGCTATAGATCTGAGAGTATGATACTGCATTTCAAGCAGTCGTGCACTTTGCAGTCTGACTCAATGTGGTTGCACACGTATGATATATGTGTATAATTAATGCATTGCTTGTAACTGGCGTCAAAGGAGGTTTATTTGAAAAATTAATTTCTTGTCTGGGAGTTGTCTGACTTCTTTAATATGCTACATAGAAGACATGCATCATCGGAAGAAGCTGCCCATCATTGTTGGAGGCACAAACTACTACATCGAGTCCATTTTATGGAAAGTGCTCATCGACACTGGGGTAAATGTTGATTTTAGTGTTTCTTGTGTTTAATCAATGGGGTATATGCACAGCTAGTGTTTTTCAGCCAACGATAAACTTCCTGTGATGGGTTTATGTGACTTTTAAATTTCCATTTTTTTTTTTAAAGACATTGCGTGGGAAAATGGAATTTAATGTAGTGCTTTTTGTTCGGTCTGATACCCACTTTATATGGTAAATCAATTAGGCAGTAAAGATCAATGATTTTTAAAGAAATCAGATCTTAAACGTTGTGGTTTTGTAATGGCACAACAGTTATTTGGCCATAGGAGAAATGGTCGTGCCCAACTGAGCCTTGTTTCTCTCGAGATTTTTTAATTCTTAACTTTCGCCAATTGGTGAAGTTTTTTCCTCGCCGCTGTCGCCACTGGCTTGCATGGTTCGGGATCTGTAGAGCTGCGCATCGATGGATTTGCTCTTCAGCGTTTGGACTCTCAGTAGTGATTATTAAACCACACTGAACTGGGCTGAACTGAACTTAAACTCTGAAAACTGGACCGACACCGTTTCAATTTACTATGATCTTCTATGTGAAGCTGCTTTGACACAAAAATCTACATTGTAAAAGTGCTATAGAAATAAAGGGGAATTGAATTATTGAAATTTAAAGTCTGTGTGCATATTCCCCATTTCTCTGATTCAAAACCTAGTGAACTCCCTATGGGAAGCATTCTGAATTTGATATTCTGTAATGTTTACGATGCTCCCTTGGTAGTAGTCAATAAGGCAGCTCGCTACGTTTTGAAATGGCTTGTAAGTTTTAGTGATATTAAGTAGAATTTTGTGCATCTGTTGGCAGAGGTGATCTAATCGAGTCCTCCTCTGTCTGAAACTCAGCAGGGGAGTGACACAGAGCCAGAAAAAGGTGGAGGTGCTGATTCAAGGGTGGAGCTTGAGAAGCTGGGCGGTCCTGAACTTCACAGACGACTGATGGAGGTGGATCCTGACATGGCAGCCATTTTGCACCCTCATGATACACGAAAGATTGCAAGGTATTTACTATTGTGATAACACAAGGCATTAAGACAAAGCATTATTAGGCAGAAAAGGTTCTAACTAGGGCTGTTGGCAATTTTGATTTTGGTTTCCAACTATTCTGAAAAACAGTAATTGAGATACAATGATTGAGTCGTATCCTACTTACATTTGTTTTTAGTTAATCTTTTTTGCTGTATTGTTGAATTTCAGGATTTCTGAAAAGTATGAGTGCAATAGCAATCTTATTTACAGAAAAAAGTTGGTTTGATTAAAGCAAACTCTGGTGTGATTTGTTAGGGTTTATTTGAAGAAAAAAAGTATGAATGCTTCCATCTAAACCTTGATGTATACCAAATAAGAGAAAGATAAAGCTGAATAGATTTGTGTGGTTCAAAGTAGCCTGGACCACAGATATCTGAACAAATCTAAAGCAGGACAGGGAACACAATATGACCATAAAAAGGATGTAATGCTCAAACACACACTGTATTTCTTGCTTTGGACCTAAATGCTAGTGTGTATACTAAACAGACCCTGACCAATTGCATAATTTTTTCTTTCTTTCTTTTTTTATTATTTGCTCAAATTCAAACAAATCAAATTTTCAACTCCGTACACACCCTATTCTACGGTTAAGTTTGGTTTAGGTTGGATCTTGGTGCAAAGCCCAAAATCTACATTGGCTTTTGCATCACATGCACTGTTCTCATACCTTATGCCGCGGTCACACTAGATGATTGGTCCGTATTTAAAATTTCTGTACGGAGAGGTCATGTTTTGATCTTCGATTGATCTCACGTGATGCGATTTCGCAGGTCAGAGTGCCCCGCCCCCCTTCGCAGCAACAACCCCAAGTTTACACTAATACATTTAATTTTTTAAATGGCATCTTAGAACGAAAACGATCCACGTCTGCACTGGTGTTTCATCTAGCATTTCTGAAAAGCCCTCCTTCCACACTGAAAATGCACATCACTTGACCACACACGCACACAAACTCTGTCATGCGCTGCAGCGTCTATGCTCCAGCAGTCAGCCCAGAGGGCAGTGCACGTCGGGCAGTTTATCAAGGATGTACCACTGGATTGCGTCTCACTATAGTTGTTAAACATGATATTTTATTAATCTTGTCTCTATCTAATGACTCTTCGGTCTTTTGAATTTATCAGGTAACACAGCGTCAGTACACTACTTCAATCTTTCGCTTTTACGCTCGTACTTAGTAATTTTAGCGAAAACCTCAGATACTATTGGTTGTGCACCTTTTTTTTTTTTACCAACCAAGTTTGTCTACACCACTATAACGACACATCACTCTGCCCATTCATGTGGAAAAAGTGATTGACAGGTGGTAATTTGTGTGTAACTTATCTTTTTTTATTTATGATTTAGTTATGGGTAAAACAAAAACCATGCGGGTCAGGTAGTTGAAACGATAGGCTACAAATAAATATTTCGTTAGGAATTATTTAATTATTCATGAATAATTAATTCACAGCCGCCTACAACGACGATGCCATTGTCCATCGCGATGTTTCACATTAGACATCGTACAATGCCAAATTGGTCGACATCGCCCAACCCTAACTAGAGCCTTCCAGGCTCGTGTGTTGAGGCTAGTTGGAGCTAAACTTTTCAGGACACCTTCCAGGACCAATTTTGGGCACCCCTGCCTTAGCATAAGCATTAAAAAATCTAAGTTTGCATTGGGCTTTATATAATGTTTTTGTCATAGAACAACTAGAATATAGTGTTGTCTTTGTATGTATGTTTGTAGAACTCATTCAGAGATTTTTAAATTATTGCCATCAAGTCAAATTCCTCAAGAGCACAGTGGTGGTTGTTCATGGCACTTGAACCCGCAACCTCTTTGAATACCAGCCCAGATCTTTGACCACTTTACCCTGTTTGCTACTTTTATCATTGATTTCTCTTTCATTAAATGTTATTTACTTTTGCCTCTCCCACTTTCTTACAAAGAAGCAGAGTTGAAGTGAACTTAAATACTGTCTTGCCATCATAAATTTTCGCCTTTGTTGGGCTGCATCTATTTTTCCACCTGTGTGGGAGAGCTGCTGTGGCTTCCAAGCGTGTTACACATTTCCACATGCTTCAAATGGTGTTTGATTGGTATCAGGGGGCCGATTAGCACCTCTTGTGAGCACTGTGTACTTGGTTAATTGATGCCAACCTGTGTGCCACTGCGTCTGCAGTATTGCTGAGCTCCTCTCCCACCGTTCAGTGTGCTGATGTCTCCTCCTGATATCAGCTGCTTTTAAAGAAACGACAAGCTCAATGAATTCCCATCCACTTTCTCTTTAGCGTGACAGAACTTACTTGTTGTTTCTTGCAGTTCATCATGTTCTTGTTTGGTATGTGGTGTGCTCTTTCCAAATAATACGTTCACGTGAGAGGTTATTTGGTATGCGGAAAATCTTTGTGTGCTTGAGAAAGGCATTGTCATTTTAATTGAAATCATTTGCCATTTTGATTCTATTTAGATGGTCAATTGGTTGGTTGATTTATCAACAGGAGTTTGCAGGTGTATATGGACACCGGAGTTTCACATAGTCGACTTTTAGAGGAGCAACGAGGACAGGATGGAGGAGATTGTCTTGGGGGTCCCTTGCGGTTCCAGGACCCTTGCATCTTCTGGCTGAACAGCAAAACAAATGGTAGCTAGCTACCAAATATTATAGAACAATTTTGTAACATGTCTTGGGTGTTCTTGTTTAATTTTCTTTTTTATACTCTCCTGTAGTTCTGGATGAGAGATTGGACAAGCGTGTGGATCAGATGTTGTCACTTGGGGTTATTGATGAGCTTAAAGATTTCCACATGTGCTTCAATGAGAAGATGATCAAAGACAACAGGTAGATCTCTTTGCTGTATAATAGAACATTTCAAAATAAACTAAGTTGATTATTGCGTTACCTGGCTATGGCTTATATGTACTTTGTAGAACAAGACAATAGCTACGTTTCCATCTACCTATTTGTATGCGCATTTTGGATATGCGCATAAAAAAACCGTTGATGGAAATGCCAAGATGCGCATAAATTTTGAAAATGTGCATAAAAAAACATGCATAACTGAGTAGGATAAACTTTTTATTCGAAAAGAAAAGATGCGCATAAACTGCAAAGGAAACACTTTTGGCGTACAAATTCCAATATGCACATGTGTTGTTATTAGAGATCATGTGGTGATAAAAATGTTTGTGAATGGACAAACCAGCAGCCTGAGCGCACTGTAAAACATCTGAAATGTTGTTTTGGTCATTCTAAAATGCCTTAACTGTTTAGTATTAGTGGTATTATATTATTAATGACCCCCAGAATCAAGAGCGTCTGTGCTCCACTTCTCACGCCCTCAAACGCCACCACGCGCAGGTCATTTATTAAATGAAGAAAAGATTCACGCAGCTTCTCCTACCACAGCAAATTTAATTTTTACTGTTGATGTTTGCCGCCAGTTAATCAGGAAGTGACGATTTTGTTCGCTTTGACTTGTTGGATGGAAACGCTGCTTTATTCGCATGCCTTTTATGCGATATTCCAGTTTTTGCGCATAAAGTTAATTCACATTTTTGCATGGGAACATAGCTAATGACTACTTTTACATGGACATCAGTAATCGAATTATTTGCAGAATTATTATTTTTTATGATCCTGTTTTTACATGTTACAGTACCTAGTTCGATTAACGTCATTGTCACCATTCGACACTAATCTCCTCCAGTTCGTCTTTGTCATCGGACCATATGTCATTTTGGGTGTTTTGTGTTAAATTTTTCGCCAAGTTCAACTGCAGTTAATTTCTTACACTATTAGTGTAAACAGACGACAGCGGATACAAACTCTAAAGCAACAGGCCAGATCCTATAGTCAGATACTATTGAGTTTCATTCACTAACTTTTCATTCATGCCCCCGCGACAAACTGGGATGTACTGAATGAGAGGATAATCATCGTTTCCCGCTCGCATAAAAAATGTGCTCCGTTTGCTTGAAGCCAATCTCATTTATCAGTCAAATGCCTGACAACTGCCGTGTGTGCATCCTGTCACAAAAAAATTAAAGCGAAAAGTGCTACAAAACGGCAACTGTCTGTACAGCACTTTACTAATGCGGCTAAAAAGGAATACTCCATCTTAATTCGATTTTTGTTTAGTTGGATTATGACTTTAGTTGGATAAAGATAATTAAATCGCAGTTAACACTCTTAATCAGAGTATAGTCTTAATCATATTAAAATCAGTGTACTGATTGATGTAGCTAAAATTTACCAAAACAATTTTGCATTTCAAAATGGGTTGTAATTTGGTGTCGCTTGCATGGATTCATGAGTATCTATTATGTCATTTTTCTAGTGTACAATGTCAGTCACCCTGTCTTTTGGGCACTTCTATAGTTTAAGATCCTCTATTTGGAATATGGAAATGGGTCAGATTTGTTTTGTGTTCATAATTCTTGTATTACCTCTCAATGAAGCATGTGAAACATGACTGCGTGACACAATAGCTGCACAGCTGTCTTTTCTTTTCTTCAACTGTCTGAGAAATACAAGAAAGCGAAGTTCCACTGGCTTAACCTGTTCTGCATGTCAGACCTTTGAATTTAACAAGTTCTAGCAGGTTTAGCACTCGCTGTTCCTGTCTGGAGAGAGTTCTTGTGAAGTAATTGTAGTGGAAATCCAGGGTTTTGACAGGTGAAACGTTTTCAATATCTGACGTAATGCAAGCTGATTTTTTGCAAAGTCACAATGACGGACTTAAGGAATTAAGTAATTTCAAAGTACATGATGTTACAAAAGTATGCATAGTTTGAAGGATGCTAATTTGAACTTACTGCTGCATAACATTTGATGTGACCATGATGACATTAGCATTAGACTTATTAAAGGTGTATTAGCTATTCAGTTCATTTTTATGAATGTCTCATCATGCAAATTGTTTTTGAACTGAACATTTCATTGTTCATCAAAGACCACCAAGGCTATGTGAACATATCTTTAGAGCATGCTAACGTTTCTATTATCTTTGCTGCTTGTTTTAAACTTCGAGACATAACATTTCCCACATTGTTAGCCCATACTGACGTCAATGGCACCTCAAATTGTGTGGGTTTTCAGGATAACTCTATTATGTTTCTTATAAAGATTTTTTTTTTTTTCTTGCGTGGGCAGTAAAACTGATTAAACATAACATGGAATTTAGTTTGGGGACATAACAAAGACTTATACGAGTTCCATAATATTACAGATATTTGGAGGTTGACTTTTGCATTGAACAGTATTAAATCCAAACTCACTAGTGACCATAAAAAAAATCCAACCAAAATTAAATTGTAACTTCATCCAATAATATACTAACCATGTTCCGTACACCTTCAGCTCTTCCGCGCACTCAAACGACCACTCCTCTGTCTTTGAAAGCCAGAAAAGCATGTTTGTGTGATCGTTCTCTGTGTGAATACCTACTGCACAATCCAAGTTTTGATTGATGTCTTTTGGACGAGTAGTTTTTGATAAAGGTGAGCAAAAATACTGCCTTCACATGTGTACGGAAGATAATAGGTTTTAGCGCTGTTCCGTACATGATTAAAATAGTGTTCTGTACAGGGAGCATAACTTCACTTCACTGGCAAAAATGGACATTGTTTGAAGTCTTATTAAAAACGTATGTCAGAATATACTATTATTGTGTTTAACTTGAAGTTAATGTTAAATTTAACATCTTTTTATGAAAGTTTGCAATGAAAAAACCTTACAATAATTAAAGGGTCACGAAACACCAAAACACTTTTTTTGAGCTGTTGACAGTCATATATGTGTCCCACGCTGCTATAAACACTATTAGGACACATATATTACACTAAAAAGTGAAAATCGGTTGTTTTTGCGTTATTTTAAGCAAATTCTTCCGCTTTGAAACAAATTTTTGGAGATGTGTCACGGCGATTAGATACTTGCGTGTAATCCAGCATGGAGAGTGGATGTCTGTACCTGTGAGTACATCATGACGTCTCTGAGTGTGCGGCATTAATTCATGAGAAAGACTTGGTTCAAACCAATCAGCGCGCTCTATTATGTATGCGGTGCAACTTCATTAATATGCATGATAGCCACGAAGACTGTTTTACCTGTTACAGTGTTCAGACGACAGAGAGACACCACTTTGTGTTGCCAAAACAAGTCAAAGAACGAGAATTTGGAGACATGGGTCGTCAGTGTTGCATTTATTATTGTGCTGCGTTTATTAATGTGCTGCAACAAAGGTTTTGTTTTCATTTCCCTGCTATGAGAGCGCAGCTGAACTCACGTGTGGATTACAGTGCACACGACAGAATGCGTTTGTAAAGAACATTTTTACCCGAGAGGTTTTTGCATCTGGAAATGATGAAATACAGATTTGCCGCTCGTCTCCTTTTAAAAAATACACGGCTCCAGTTTGTATTGATTGTCCTGTGTCTACAGATTTTCAAAGTGTGTATGAGAGCAGTGCCCTTTGTTTGTTCATTCAGATGGCAAAGTTTCTTTGTATCGTCAGCAGTGCTCTTTCAGTTTTTAAAGACATACCTCAGTCAAAATGATTTAGTTATTAAGTTTACTCTATGTTAATATCACTGCAATATTATAGTACAATATTATAGACTGAAAGATCTGCTGTAAATGCTGCTCTCCGAGTGTAAACATCAAACTTTTACTGTCGTGTAGGATTTTCGACGCATTTTGTGACGGGATAGTCTAGTCACGCACGGCTTTCTGACGCTACCTACCGAGTGCATCTAAGTTCTCCCATTTGTCGTGCGGTATCAAACATACCATTAAAACTCCACTCTCCAGCAGTTCCTCGCTTATAATATCTTGTTTGCCATGAGGGGCATGCAGGAAATGTTCCTGAATAAAAAGTGAAAGTGCCAAACTGCAGTTCAAGTCAACATATTAATAATTTGGCAAGTAATTACTGATGTCCATGTAAACACAGTCACTGTCTTTCTCCCCTGCGTCTGTGTGTTTGTTTTGCCTCGCGCGTGTCCAAATGGAAACTCCCAAATCCTTCTCTCTTTCCCTCCCCTGACACTCCCACCTAAATAGCTGGACACGCCCACTTTCCTGGCTTTTTCCAAACTAAAGGTGTGAAAACACCCTGCTCAGACAGGGGGGTTTCGTGGCCCTTTAAAGTTTTAGATCATGCTTATTTTATTACAGCGTGACTATTTAAAATATTAACATTAAATTCATGCAAGTTAACGCTAACTTGACTGACCTTTTATGAGTATAAACATCACTGCACAAAGATGATGTGCAAATAGCATTTGAAGCCCGTATCTCAGGCTCTCTCTGGTGGAGAGTTATCATCGCTCACAACTGACGTTTAATTATCCCCATTTCAAAACATTTATTCTACAAAAGGTTTTTTTTTTTTAAACAATTTGTGATGACATGATATTAATTTCAAAAACACGTCAATCGCATAACAATGACCTAGCACAAAGTGTACAGTAGTAACCACTTAGAAATGTCATGGTTATCCCTCATAACACGTCATATTGGTAAGGTGTAATATGAGGGTCAGTGCTTCACACATAGACTTTACTTGGGAGGGCCGGCCAGAAATATTAACAACCGCCCAAGTATATTTGGTGACATTTTTTATTATTATCATCCTTTTACACTTTTTTTTTTTTTTTTTTTTTGTATCTGCCCAAAAGCCAAACATCCACGATCGATTAACTAGTGGAAAATCTCTTCTAGCCCTACACATTTCCTACTTTCCGTTGTGCGTGCGCAAGAACTGTCAACACTCCCACAGACAATCTCACGTGCTCTGCAGTGACCCACAGAGACACTCCTTTTTGGGACTTAAAAATGTGTCCGTCAGGGGTTTCTAAATCTCCTAAAATATCCGGAATTCTGCTTTTGGTTTCGCTTTCTAAGCCATCGTCATTTAACATATAATTAATTATTTGATCTAAACGACTCAGATAAACTTTTTTATTTACTCAGAGGATGAAAATACATCTAAACCATAGACTGTAAAAGATATGGACTTAGTATCCATGACGCAACCTATAAGTTTCTGAAGAGCGCAAATGAATCTACAAGTAGGCGTGGCCAACTGTCGTCATTTTTTTCGCACGTCATCGCATCCACTGGGGATGACCAAATTTTAAAAACACTCTTGTAATACATTGACCACTAAGCATTGTTTTTATGACATTTTTTTACAGGAGGAAAACGCGAATTCCAAATACTTCAAATATAGTCTGTGTTAATAAGTGCAAGGCTATTTATGAAATCCAGGCACAAAATTGTATGACTGTTTTAGATGACAGTTCTATAGCCTACAGCTAATCAATCTGTCAGATTCTGGAGTGCATTACAGGTCTAAAGAAAATTGTAAAACAAATACATTTATAGATGTGGTATATAAGTATATAATTGCACTCACCTGGGAAATGGAGGCAACTTGAGTGGTTTGTGAACACAATTAATGCACACAGCATGCCATATTATCTGATAATTGTAGGAAACAATTCCAAACAGCAATTGACTTTGTAAAGCCACATGAAACAAAACAGAAATATGAAGTACAGTATATGCAGAGTTCAGCAGCTAATCAGCCAGAATCAGCTGAGGTGACGAGACAGGAGCAGCGAGACCTAGCAGTCACTCAAGTGGCCACGCCCTTAATTATGCAGACTTAAAATAACTGAATAAAACGAAATGCATGAGTTTTAAAAAAAACCACCCCCCTCACAGTTGTCATGAAGGGTAATATTAGTTATATACACAAAACCATCTTTTTTACCAGACTGTAAACATGTTTTTATCAGCTGTAAAGTTGGCCAGTTTAGCATTTCAGTCAGTGAACATCTGGAATTTCTAGAGCCAGCCCCCAAAGGCAAGTCGATGAATTGCAGTTTCAGTTACTTCCGTATTGGCTTCACGAGGGAGAGCGGGGGGTTGCCCCCTGATCTAAACTGGCTGCAAAATATATGTGCACCTTTAGAAAATTAATTTAACTCATTTGGCTTATTTAAATAATCTACTATTTATATTCTTATTATTATTATACTTTTTAGAGATTTGATTCCATAGATGTTTATCTCTTATTTGCTGTATATATTTTTATTTTTATTTGATGATGTTGATATATTACATGATGTATACATATCTAACATGCTTTGGCAATACTGTACACTCTCAGAAATAAAGGTACACGAGCTGTCACTGGGGTGGTACACATTTGTACTTAAAGGGTCCATATTGGTACCTCAAAAGTATATATTAGTTACTAAAAAATTTTAAGAGGAACACTTTTGTACTTTTATAGGTACTAAAATGTACCCTTGAGGTATTAATATGGACCTTTAAGGTACAAATTTGTACCTTTTTTAAATGGTACCACCCCAGTGACAGCTCGTGTACCTTTTATTTTTTGAGTGTACAAAATGTCAGCAGCAGATTTTAGATTTGTCAGTGGGTGCACATGGCTCCTGAATAGAATTAAAGTAAAACAAATAATCTTAAAAAAAAAAAAACTTCAACCCATTGAAAAGAAACAGTGTATAATATATATATATGTATATAAAAATTGTTTATCACTTTTTTGTCGCATGTAGCATGTGCCGTGGGTAAAAAAGGTGCGTTTCAATCTGGCTACCACCGCAAATATATTTCAAACCTGGGGGAAGCACTGGTGGTCATCTAAGAATATCAGTTACATAAAAATACCCTTGCAACACCTATTAGTAGCCTAGCAACTAAATAGAAACCCCCTGGCAAACCTTCATGACAGCCTGTCAACCACTGAAAAAATCCCCATGCAACCACCCACAAAACACTAGTGACTAGAATTGACCAAGCAACTACTGATTACTGCTTTACAGTCACACAGTGGCGCAGTGCCTGTCAGTGAATTTGGCAATCAGGCTTTAGATATATGGTCAAGCAGATCATGCTGTAATCATTTAATCTTGAACTAATCAGAACATCAGCAAACCCGTGATGCCGTCATGTGCATTAGTCTGTATTTACCGATCCACTAACAATATTAGTTTAATAAGGTGATTAATTATTGATTGTCAGAGCTTTCACATGCTCTGTTGTGCAGGGATATTGGCGGATGGACTGCACTGCAGTGTGTGTGTGTGTGGATGTTGATGACACAGCAGTGTCTGGGGTTTGGCCGCTCTGGGTGTGGCTTCTACTGATTGATGGCCGACCGCCCAGTGCTTCCTCCAGCCGATCACTCCCCCCACCTCCCCTCTCAGACGTCTTCGTCTTCAAAGTTGCCACACAAGCGCTTTTCTCCTCTTTCCTCACGTCATCCCACTGTCTTCCTCCCCCCAGTTCCTCTTCTTTATGTCTGCATCTACCGCCCTTCCGCCAGCCCTCTCACCTTACACGGGGAGCAGTCACAAGGCAGCAAGGTCAGACTCGGCCTGTCTCTCCTTTCCATTGCCTCTCGCTCTATCTCGCACTGTCCTGTCAATAAACCCCCCTCCCCTCGTCTGTGTCCCTGTGACCGGTTGATCTCTCTTTCAGTTTTCTGAGCTGTATGGCGACATTTTTTTTTACCCCAGGGGCTGGTCTTCTAATGCACCCAGTGACCGGGTTTCTATCTAAAAATGAGTCCTTTGCAACGATGGATGTGATTTCATCTTTAGAGTCTGGATAAAATGGATGTTGCGGTGATCTTTTACTCACTGGCCACTTTATTAGGCATGCGTCTTTAGTACTGGGTTGAGTTTTAGACCTGCCATGCAGAGTGTCCTAACAACACACAACATGACTAGTTTTTATCG
Source organism: Danio kyathit (assembly GCA_903798195.1). NCBI lineage: Eukaryota > Metazoa > Chordata > Actinopteri > Cypriniformes > Danionidae > Danio > Danio kyathit. The sequence goes on along the minus strand of LR812537.1, from coordinate 37,287,997 downwards.
ACAACCTATTTGACTGTCTACACCAGACGTAACATAGACAAGCATTTAAATACCAGCCATTCAGGATAATGCACTGCGCTTTCAATAAAATGGACTGGTTGCTAACCTAATTCATACATTTTAAACATTATTAAATGAACATTGTCTTTTGTTTGTTTATGTTGTTAGTTATTTTTTAAAAATTTTAAAATCTAGTAGGGCTGCACAATTAATCAAAAAAAGATTGTGATCTTGATTCAACCCTACACACAATCTTAATTCAGCTTTTCTACGATTCAGCCAATTATATTTTCAAGGTCAGGAGAGAAGCTTAAAGGCGGGCGCACAAATCTTCACATTGTTTTACAACTGAGAGGATGCCTGCGTGCATGCCAATCCTGGCTACTTTAGTGAACAGAACCTACATAGGCTGTAAATAACAGGTAATAAACTTGTAAATATCGTTCAGCTTGATGCACAGAGCGATCGTTTAAGATGAAGTTTGATTTGCGGGCATTTTTTTTTTTTTCTTTCAAAGTACTGCGGCCATGACATGGGTCTAATCGGCAGAGAAAGTGAAACCGAAAGCGCACACATGATTTAAAGGGCACCTATGGTGAAACATCTACTTTTCAAGCTGTTTGGACAGACATATGTGTAGGTATAGTGTGTATACTGTCATATTGGGGTGATATAAACACACCCAGTGCTTTTTTTTTCAATTTAACAACATAAAAACGGTGGACCAATTGGAGCGGTTTTTAGACCGAACGCAACATGACGTAGGAGTGCCGTCCCCCCGCCCACCGTATTTATTGACAGCTATGTATTAACATGTCTCCATAGTAATGCGTATAATCATATTAACAAGACAGGACATGTGCAAAGCAACCGGGAATAAAAGATCTGTTCAGTTTGCTAGGATCATCAAGCATCACCAAATGTGATCAAGAGTGAGTTTGACAAGTTTAAAATGTTTTAAAACCGTGCATGTTAATGAACTACAGCGATTTACTTCAGCTTTACTTCATCACCACAGCCGCGTGTCAGAACAATTATAAAAGAAGACGCTTCAGTCACGGTTTGTGGACGTTAAATTGGGTTTATTTTGTACATTAACATAACAGATATCCATACAGCAGTGCATATTAACCTGTATCCTGTCACATTTGCGTGCAAAAACGGTGAAAAGCTAAACGCGGGCGCTGTGTGTGTGTGTGTGTGCACGTGAACTTTGTAATGACATTGTGTGTGACTCATTGTTGCAACTCCACAACAAATGCATCAAATACTCATTGTTGAAGTTCTTACTATAGTATTTCTCATAAATGTTACCTGAGATGATATTCCTGAGGCAGCCGAGGACGGAGATTGAAGCACACTGACAGGCACCTGGGATCAGTGGATGGGGAGGACTAGCCTTAAAGACGCAGTACAAGAAAACAGCAACAAGCTGTTAAAAGCTATAAAACAGAAACTTCAGAAAGCTATAATACATAATCTGATTGGTGTTTTGAGCTGAAACTTTACAGACACATTCTGGGGACACAAAAGACTTATATTAAATCTGGAAAAAGGGGTAACTTAGCTGCCCTTTAATAGATCATATTGCATTTTAGAGTTATGATTACAACAAGCATTTAATATGTTTTTTCTTTCATATCGAACACAGTGTTGTGCATGGAAATAAATGTTTACTTGGTCAGTGCAACTACTCTAGTCTATATAATGTTGAATATAATGCAAGAGGGTATCTGATAATGACAAATGCCTCATTTTATTAGTGAAAAAAATGGTCTAATAATGTTATCAATTACAAATGACAAGCGTGTATCTCAAACATAATAATTATGTTTGAAGGTCTATCTTTAGAATTATGAATAGTTGTATTCTGATGTCCTCACTTTACTGTGAAATAACAACCAGGACAAATTTGAAGTCTGTTCAAGTCCACCATTCCATGTCTATACAAAATGTAGCATTTTAACCAACAGTAGACCTACACGTAGGCCTAATATTATTGTTGTTTTACCATATGTTTGAAAAATAACACTAATAATAGCCTACTCATATTAACCTTTATTTTACATCTACAGAATTGTTAGAAAATCACAATTTTTCTTGCTTAAAATCAAGATCATGATCCTCATTTTAGCCAGAATTGTGCAGCCCAAAAATCTAGGTAAACATTTTGTTTCTGCTTTCAGTATAGCAATAAATGTCCCATAAAATGGTATTTAAACTGGTAACATGAGGTGATCATTGTCATAGTAGTTTATGCTGTTGTTTCAGCCACGACAATGCAGAAATTGCCATTTCCAAAACAGAAAATTTGTGCGATGGATGGTTTGGACAAAAATGGTTTGGACTCCTTTTAGCATGTAAAAGATACCTTTTATAAATTATTACAGTGTCGTGTATAGTTGGGACACAGTGATGGTTGTTTGTGGAATAGATTTAACAAGATAAAAACACGCAAAAAAATAAATAAATAAACTTACGTATACCATAGGGACGGTATAACAGAAAGTTTTGCCGGTTTTAAAACCTTGACTTTTCCAAATCATGGTAAACCTTGAAAACGGTTATTGTCCCATGCCTATCTACAGGTGGTTTGTCAAGCCCACTCACCTGTGTGAGGCACACTCAGAAATGATAATGTTTTGAGGTTGTTGTTTGGTGAGGTGGAGGAGAGAATAGAGGGTCTTGGTTTTGTTCACAGATAATCACGGAAGAGGTTTTTAGTTGTTATTAACATGACAGCATCACATAATTGCCACTGATTTGTTGGCTGCAAATCCACAGTATGAATCTCTGTTTCCACATTCTAAAGATGCTCAATTGAATTGAGATCTGGTGACTGTGGAGGTCATTCGAGTGTACTGAACTCATTGTTATGTTCAAGAAACCAGTTTGAGATTATTTTTAACTTCTGAAGTTTCTTGCTAGAAGAAGCGATCACAAGATGAGTTCACTGTGGTCATAAAAAATAAACATAACAATAATTCTTAGAAAGGCAGTTGCATTTAAATCCATTGAGATAAGGCCCAAAGAATCAATGTCTTTGCTAAATTTTAATCCTTTTATTTAAGTACCACAATAGAAATTTAGAAACATCAGCTGTTTCCCTGTTTTCTGGTGTCCATTTTGATTTGTTTTATTATTTTGTTTAGCTAAATTGTAGTAATTTTGTCCCCTGTTTTCTGTTTTTGACTGCCAGGAGCATCACAGGTATGTCCAGAGATGCTCTTCTGTAGACCTCAGTTGTAATCAGAATCAGTTTTATTGCCAAGTGTGCTTCACACACACAAGGAATTTGTTTTGGCAACAAAAGCTTCCAGTATACATAAAGTGACAAATGACAACACAAAATTAAATATGAGAAAAGAAAAAGGCGATAAACATTAGACAGAGATGCAGTAAGTAAAAAATAAAAAATATCTGGATGTTGAATTGTATGTACAGATATGTTGTAAATATACAGGTAATAAGGTGCTGTGTACCAATGCGAATGGAGAAAGTATTGCATTGTATATTGTTATAAGGTGCTGTGTACAAGTGCGTATGGGAAAGTATTGCACGTTTATTGCACAGTAGGGGAATATTTAACTGTTCATGAGGTAGATGGCCTGTGTAAAGAAACTTTTCCTGTGTCTGGCTGTTTTTGTGCTTGGTGCTCTGTAGCGCTGACCAGACGGTAACAGTTCAAACAGGCTAGGTGCAAGTCTTTCGAATGACTTCATGGCCACAGATGTTAGGGCAACAGGTCTGAAGTCATTGAGTCCTGTGATCTTTGGTTTCTTGGGTATTGGGATGATGGTGGAGCATTTGAAGCAGGATGGAACTTTGTGCTGTTCCAGTGATCTGTTGAAGATTTGTGTGAAAATAGGAGCCAGCTGGTCAGCGCAGGTTCTCAGACAGGCTGGTGGAACACCGTCTGGACCTGGTGCTTTCCGTCTCTTCTGTTTACTGAAGATCTGACGCACATTATCCTCACTGATCTGAAGTGCAGGGGGGGAGAGGGAGATGGCTGGAGGTGTTGATGGCTGTGTAGGGAGATGAACCTAGTGAGATTGTTGATGTTCTTGGAAATTTTGAACCTAGTGAGATTGTTGATGTTCTTGGAAATTTTTTTCTGCGTGAGAACAAGTGGTTATAAGTTACTGTTGCCTTTTCATCAGCTCAAAAAGATTAAATGACCACTATGATGTTGATTGTAAATGGTGGGTTTTGGAACAGTGCAATGAAGTAACTTTATTTGGTGCGTTTCTCACTTTTTTGGTTTTCTTTTGGCATGCATGACTAGTAAATAACACTAGCAGTGGCAACCCGGAACATTCCAGCATAGTGGTTCTGTGTTTCATAGGCAAAGGCTACTCACAGCATTTTCAATAAAAATCTAATACTGTCCTTCAACGTTTTACTTGTGTAATCATGATAATTTGCAGTATATAAGAAATCTGTTTTTTTTTTTTCTCTATTTGCAGTCAGAACTATCAACACGGCATATTCCAGTCTATTGGTTTTAAAGAGTTTCACGAGTACTTGACAACGAGTGAGAACATCAGTCAGGAAGAACGTGATAAACTGATGAATAAGGGTAAGGATTTTTTCACCATTTAATTCTGCTTTAACTTCAGCGTCTTCATTCTCTTTGTTTTTAAACTAAACAGCTGTTGCTTCAGGCCTTGAGAATGAACCTAGTGAGATTGTTGATGTTCTTGGAAATTTTTTTCTGCGTGAGAACAGTTATGAAAGCTTTCCTGACTTCACACAAAAGAGAGCAAACAGAATCACAGACAGTCATTCTGTAAGCATTCTCATGGTCGCCATAGCAGTTCTTTTGTAACAGTCAAGCAAATCAGTCCTTGAACAAACTCAACACATTTGAAGCAAGAACATTTAGTCCTGCAGTGATAAAAATGTTATAATTGTAATATACAAAGTCTATTGTACATCTTTGATTTATTCTCATTAGCTAATTGCTTCTCTTTATAGTAATAATTAATTATCTTTTTTTTTTTTTTTTTTTAAACTTCCCAGGTTCTGCATGTTGCTATGTCCTGAATTTTGATTGCCAATCTTAAACCAATTGTAATCGTTTTTTTTTTTTTGGTTTGATTTGGATTTTTCCCAACCAATCGCAGAACCTGGGGGACCAGAGTGGGTGCTCCGACTTGACCAGACCCTGGTCCAATGATTAATTATCTTAATGACACCAGGTTCACACGAATGTCTGGTATATCAGGGAATTTTAAAAGGCGAAAGTGAGAATTTTATATAATTTAAAGTCTGCATGAACCATTTTTATTTTTGATGTTGTATTGTGACGCAGTTCCTAGAGAAATTAAATATTTAATGAGAAAACGGTAGGCATGGCTTGTTTTTCTACTGCGAGATGATTGGATGTAGTAAACTAGGCATTTCATTCAGAAATATTGTTAAAGGGGATTCGGGAGAGTTATTACAACCTAACAGACACCTCTTCCCTCACCATTTCTGTTTATTGTCAGAACTGACAGTTGAAGGGGTGTAAGGCTTGAAGCTTATTTTGCTTTTCTGAACCAATAATCGGAAACAAAAAGCAGTTAAAGGATGGCGTGTTTAAAATCAATTATTTATTTGACTCCATTATAATTAATCTGACTCCATTAAAGTTGTTATCATCATTGTTAAAGAGAAAGAATCTCAATGCCCTAAAGCAGGCAAAGTTGTTTATTAAGTTACCTGTTTAAATATACAGACAGTAGAATGAAACAAACTAACATGCTGCATACAGAAACTTAGCTGTAACATATGAACTGCTGTGTAACAAAAACAGTAAAACTGCCTATGTTAGCAGATGAGGCAATGCACCGGTGTGCGGGAGATGCAGTCAAAGCCATTCTCCCCGATCAACAGTTACCTTTCCTCTTTATACCCTGAGCAAAGCATTGTCAAACATGAGTGAAATACCAACCCCCAAAACCAACTGAACATGAAAGCAAAGTTGAGGAGTTAAAGTGGGGGAGAAGTACATTACCATACTCTGCTTAGGCCATGACTCAACAATAGTAAATAGATTGTATATTAAAATACATCAATGTCTCTGATGATCCCATCACTACAATGCTGAAGTCATAAACTATTAAATGACACAAAACATGACAAAGTTATATGATGGAAGATAATGAGCAGATGAATTGAGTATGGTCGAAGGCACATGGTAACTGTAAGATGCAGATGGCAGAGATGTGTATTGGAGCTGTGATGAACTCTGCCATGACAGGAGGACCCATCCCATGCTTGGAATGTCTCTGTAGTCCTTCATTAGCATAGAAGCATAAGCATATAATATTTTCTCTGCTTACAGGGGCGTGGCTATGTTAGCAATGTCAGCTAACAAAGTCATATAGTTAGTTTTAATTTCTATTGTACTTTAAGTCATGAAATATTAGGGATTTGTGTCATTTAAAATTTTGCTTCTCATTTATCATATTTTTTTGTACTTGTACCTTTTTTTTGTGTTAAGCTATATTTTATATTTTTAAGCTATATTTTGTGTTAAGCCATTTTATTCCTTTTCCACTTGTCAGCCAAATATAGTCCCCAGAATGTAGAGGTCTGCGCGGGACTGTTTTTTAGTCCCACTCCCTCAAGGTTTTATTCCGCACTCGACCGCTTCTGCCTTATATTCAGCCTTTGTTCACCTGCTGCCCGCTTAGAGTCATTTTCTACCCGGCCTGATCTAATCTCACATTTAAATTGGGTACTACCAAAAGAGAAAAATGCATGATGTGGGTTTCCTAACAATAAACTGACCGTTTTCTAATGCAAGCTGAATGTCCTTCAACAGCAGCGCATCTTCACTTTGCTCTGCCATGGAAAAGCCGGCTCTGAGGGCCATTACGCAGATGATGCTTGCACAGACTGTGAATCAAATGCACGTGCAGAAAGCATTGGTCCATGCGTTCAGCATGTGTAACAGTCGTGTGCACTGGCTGTACTGGTGCTCAAAAAGAATGAGGAAATCACAGATATGCTGTTTCAAAATAACGTCGGGACTCGGGAATGCTATATTGTTAGACCACTCGCTCCCGCTGAAATTGCACCAGAGTTACCGACCGCTACTGCATTTTTTTCCCGCACCACGAAAAATCTGATTGGGTCCTGCGGCTCCTTCGGTACAGCTACGGGAATGCAGATCTCTACCAGGATGTATCTGTTATACTGTATACTGTCTGGATGCTTTTGGTCTGCTTAATGCTTAACTAGTTCCTCCTGTATTTAGCGAACGAAACGTTTGGTAATTGTGGACTGAAATTACTGATTTTGCCCCTCTTTTTTTCTCAATGTACAACATTGGTGGCATTTTATGTGTTTTACTTTGGCTGAATATGCATGAGCACTTTCTATATGCAATAGGCATGGGACGATAACCGGCTTCAAGGTATACCGCGGTTTGGAAAAGTCAAGGTTTTGATACCGCTGAAATGCTTTGTTATACCGTTCCCAAGGTATATGTAAGGTTTTTTTTATGTATTTTTTTTTATTTGTTGTAAAGAGATCTGTGTTTTTGAAACTAATGAAGAAAGCAGAAGTCAGTGATTTATTTAAACTATTAAGCCTGACATGTTTGCTGTTCTAAAATATTATTAATGTTTCTTAAAATAAAATAAATTGTTCAATGGGGAAAATTATTTGTTTATTTATTTTTACCCAGACATGTGAAAATAACTTATTTTAGAGCAGTAATCACAATACCGTGAAACCGTGGTATTTGTATCCAAGGTTATCATACCGTCATAAACTTTTACTGGCCCAAGCCTAATATGCAAATATATATTTTAGTCAATATAAAAACATGAATAGTGTCACAATTTGTAGCAAGATTTGAGAGAAATTTGTGGCAATTAAAATAAAAAAAATGATTGCTTGATTTGGCGTTAAATTCAGCAATCGCAGAGTCTGAAAATACTGAAAGGACTGCTCAACAGCTCACTGTTTTATTTGATATATTATACAGTAGGTTATGGAAATTCAGCTTTTTATTCTGTGAAAGTCAGGGATATTGGCTTAGAGTGGGAACTTTAATGCCAGCATGTCTGACACCCGTGTAAACAAGCACTTCAGACATGACAAAATGTATAGCTGTGAACTATCCAAAACTATACTATCAATGAAAGTCGCTCTGTGATGAACTGTCTCTAAGTCTTTGAATGATCTATATTTGAGAGCAGTTCTCATCAAATGCTCATGTAATAATTTGATTACCAGCATGATCTGATCAGATCTCTGAAGCATTCACCGTTTAACAGTCAATGCTCTCGGTCTCTGTTAACAGCTGTCGAGGGGCTGTAGAGAGGGAGACGTGCTTTTTGTCATTCTCTCTCCCTCTCTATTTTTCCTCTCTCTCTCTCTGTGTCAGTCAGTTGAACTGGTGTCAAGATCAATTACCGGCGCGCTTGGCATGAAAGTTGGTGCACTCATAACGCTGTTCATGTCTGCTAAGAGCTTATGAGTGTGTTTCTCTTGTGTTGAGTGCTGAGCATTACTGACTTGTCAATAGGCCATGAAGATAATAATGCTGATTTTGGATTGGTTGGTGTTAATCTGATGTTGATGCGATAGATTGTGAATTGCATTTTTGTGTGGCTACCACTCCCAGGGAGGTGAGCTCAAAAATGATAATATGTTGTAGCCTGAACAGTTTTTTATAATGGAAAATGAGATTGTAATATTTCCTACAACACAATTAGCATATTAAATTGATTTCTAATGGATCTTGTGGACACCACCGACAGATGAAATTATAGTGGCTGAAATTGATGAATAATAGCATTAATTGAATATAATGCAAGATTGCTTTTTTTTTTTGCTGATCGCTTTTGCTGTTTTTGATCAAATAGATAGAGCCTTGGTTAGCATAATAGCCTACTTTCTAAAAAATAAAAAATAAATATATCATACCACCCCAAAACCTTTAAAAAGTACTTTATAAGTAACATGTTCTGTGTGCTTCAAACTAAAGGGGATGTGCTCAGTTAACATGCTCCTACTAAACATGCTTGAAACACACAAGGGGCTTGTGATGCAATATTTTCACAGGTTTTAGTGCCATGGGTTACTGTAGAATTCAGCATAGCATGATGACACATGCGTTTTGTAGATAAGAGTCGGTGAGCAAACAAGCTCAGAAGACTTGAGGGTACTGCATGGTTTTGATGCAAATTATGAACAAAAGTTGACACATTCCATTTGTTCAAAATGTCAGCAAAAACTTATCGTAAAATATAATACTCCGCTAGATGTGGAGAAATCCTTTTCTTTTGGTGTCAAACCCACACACCTGATATTGTTTAGCATTTGTGCCATGTATGCACATTGATTAAAATCCAAAAATAAATGTCTTATTTGTTCATCCTCTACATCAGGGGTGTCCAATCTTTTTTGTATGAAAGGCCAAAAACCAAATATCATTGAGAGTCTTGGGCCGAAGATAAATATACTAAACTATTTTAACTTATTTATATTATTTCATAATATTTAAAAAATAAATAGAAAACATTGCTTTGAATCATGTTAACTAATGCAGTATAACTTTTTAATTATAACATATTACAATAAAAACGTAAACGATAACAACACAGTGGAGTTCAATGCTGAATATGCTAGTCAAGCAGAATCTGCCTTTGCCTTGATTTGCTCATCAAAGTCTCTCCATTGTTCTCTATCCGTCGAGTGACAGTACATGTACAAAAAATGTACATTATAAACGAAACTACAGCATTTAAATTAATGTTTAATTTCAGTTAGCTTTTTTTCTGTAGCTTAATACTGTGTTCACACCAGGCACGGAACGCTCGTCAAAATCCGCTTCATTTGCACGTCAAATCCGCTTCATTCGTGCATCAAATCTGCTTCATATGCGTGTCAAATTCACTTCCCCACAGACATGGATTCGCGTGATGGGCAGGGCTTCTGTCTGCCCGGTGACTCTAGCTTTGTTGCTAAATGGCTAACAAGGATTTTATTGAGAAAATAACTGTGTTTATGTGAAGGCTGAAAAACAGCGTTGATTCGTTTGAAGCAGTGTCTGGGTCAACTAGATCCTTTCAGAGGTGCACCCAGCTCTGTGAGCTCATAAACTCCTCCAGAAACCTAACCTGGGTGATGGAAGCATTTAGCGATGCTTCTGACTGAGCCGAGCACAGTTTGTTGAACTGTTGTCTGTGTAGACAGGAGGATTTTCCCCCGGGACACCAACAACAGGTGCTACGTCATAATCATGCCCCCACAAGAGCAAGTTCCTGATTGGTTAACGTGGCACGAATGTCTGCTGAAGTTCAGATTTTCGAACTCGAGTGATTCGTGCGATTTGCGCGTTAAGCCCGTCAAACGCGAAAAACGCTCAATTCATGCTGCGCAATTCGCGTCAATCGCGACACGTCATCACGCGTATAGCGCCACAGGATGTCTATTCGCATCTTTGCATTGACTTTACATGTAAATCACTCGCGCTTGATGCTTCTTCCGCGTCTGGTGTGAACGCAGCATTACAATACAACAAACAATTAAAAGGTTACATTAAATTTGAAATGACAATTGCTAAACCATCCCTGATCATTCTCACTCTTTTCCCAAATGGGATGGCGGGCTAAATCAAAGGTTACCATGGGTCAACTTTGGCCTGCGGGCCCTAGTTTGACCATCTCTGCTCTACATGGTAGTTGGTAACCAAGCAGTTGATGGTATTGATGGTGTCGAAGAAACTATCATTTTGATTTTAACATTCAACATGTCAACATTTAAAGTGGATCAAAAGCATTTTTCCTAAGACAAAAATGGGTGTTGTTCGATAGATTTAGGACAGCTTTTGAACGGTTTTGATCCACTTCAAATGTTGACTACTGTAGACATAGGTCAGTGTTCTCTGGCAGCAGTGGTAAGAGGATACACTGAAGGGGAAGTGGATTGAGAGAGAGGGGCAGCTAAGGCTTTTAATGGAATTGCCTCTTCCTCTTCTCCTTGTCCTCTAAATTTTGCTATTAAGCACTCTAAACTGTGTCTGTAAAGCCATTGCAGCCAATTTCTCTTCACATAGTGTAGTCATCATATATTGATCTGATTATTTCCTCTCACAGGGATCGAGTCTCTCAAGCAGGTGACCCGCCGCTACGCCCGGAAACAGAATAAGTGGGTCCGTAACCGATTCCTCAAGAGTAAGTCTCACTGAACACATACACACACACACACACACACACACACTCTTTCCTTAGTGTGGTGTAGTAATTCAGGCAGCAGATTTGACACCCACAAGGCAGTAAAGCGTGCTTATTCTGTCTGTATTGTTCCTGCAATAAAATAACGGAGCGACATTGCGTGAAAGTTTCCACCATTCTCAAGTCACCGTCCTTTGATGTGAGTTTGTCCTCCTCCCCTTTCTATCCTGTCGCTTGTGTTTGAGGGTTTAATGGTCTGTGACGTACAGTCTCTGCTGCTGGATGCTCTGTAACACAGCAGCTGCTCTAGTTCAAAGTACGTAGCAGCCACTGGCTTCAATTTTGGATCACACACACTCTCTCAAGGGAAGCACAGCTGCTATTAGTGTGCAGTTCACTCCTCCCCGTTCTGAATTCATTGGTGCACATTACATATTGGTCCCACTGGTGGCTTGTCTGTTGCATATTGGCTTCAGTCCTCCCGAGAGGTTACAAGAGCCGTGTGTGTGTGCGCATCTTTTTTTTAGTATGGTCCAATGGTCAGGTAATCACAGCCAGTTTTAACAAGATGGACTTCACACAGACCATTAAACACACAAACAGTCATGTAGAAATAGTGTTTGTGTGTTTGAAGGCCCCTCCCTTACAGACAGCCTCAAAATTTCAAGTCTAAGGGTTCAGTGTTTACTGGCCTTGAGCTGATAAAAGATCAAATGCTCGTAAAGCTTGAGCCTTTCAAGACATGGTCAGTCTGAACAGCTTGTCCTTTTACTTCCTAACAGACAACAGCCAAATCAGCGGACCTTTCAGTGACTAACCAGCTGTGTGTGCATGTGTTTGTGTCTGTATGTGTTAGTGATGTCAGGGTGTGAAGATTTTTTTGAGAAAGAATGTGAAGAGTGCTATGTAGCAGTTGTATATGTGTACAAGTTGAATACTGTTGGGTGTGTAATAAAGATTGTAAAGTAAAATTGGATGTGTGCATTTTGCATAGGGGATGTTCGTACAGGACATGCAATTGGATACATAAACAGCTACACAGTGGGTCAGAAAAAGCTATTCCAAGGGGTCTCCCATTTATACACACTTTTACACATGCTTTTAAGTTTGTTTTTTGTTCAGGAATTGCAGCACTGTTCAAACCAGAGTCCTAGATTTACCTTGGATTTCCACTATACATGTTCTTGGCGTTTACCACTAGGGCTGCACAATATATCGAAGTCGCATCGATATCGCAATGTGTTTAGATTGCTTATTAGATTTCGATGTTTCTCCCTGGTTTACAGTTTTGATGGAGAGTTTAATGACAGCAGTAAATAACTGAACAATTTTTTGATCTGTACAACCGTACAAGCTAAAAATTTACGTTTATTTTTATATCTTTTTTTATCCACAAAGTGTGCAGCTTTTGTCACTGCATTGTATCTTTCTGGGCTTCTGAAAGAACATTTCCAAAGATTCTTGGTATGGAAAGTCAGAAATGTCTGGCCCATTTATTAAGGTTTGCATGCAGGCTGCAAGATGGTCTCCTTGCAGATACAATACATACTGTATATACAAATGCATCAACTGTTAAAATTTAGCTTAAAGCAGCAAATGCTCTTGTAAAAAGTATTTATTACCCTGTTCATGGTTTAAGTCCCTCTCTCTTAAACTGCTGACTGGGAGCATCAGGGCAATAGAATATACTTTTAAAAACTAGAAAGTCAGTTTGTCTCAAGCGCTATTAGTACACAATAGTACACAAGTACACTACATTGATATTAGTATACTTACTATACTATACTTTTATACTTGACTTTTGACAGAGTGTGCGCACGAGAGAGACCGAATGGCCGCGAGGTAGACTGGCGCGAGAGAGGCCGAGTGTTGGCTTGAGAGACTAGCTATGTTTCCATCCACCTATTTTTATGCGCATTTTGGATATGTGCATAAAAAAACGGTTGATGGAAACGTCATGATGTGCATAAATTTAGAAAATGCGCATAAACACATGCGCATAACTAAGTAGGATAAACTTTTTATTCGATAAGAAAAGATGCGCATAATCTACAATGGAAACACTTTTACTGCACAAATTCCAGTATGCACATTAAAAAAGGTCATGTGATTTTGTTATAAGAGATCATGTGATGATAAAAATGTGTGTAAACAGACAAACCAACAGGCTGAGCACATTATAAACCATCTGAAATGTTGTTTTTGTCATTCTAAAACGCCTTACCGTTTAAGGATTAGTGTTATTATATTACTAATAACATCCAGAATCAAGAGTGTTTGTGCTCCGCGTGACACCTTCAAACGCCACCGCGCGTTCACTGCGTGTCAGGATTGCCTTCTGAGGCGCAAGTCATTTATTAGATGAAGAAAAGATTGACGCAGCTTCTCTTACTGCAGTAAATTCAGTTTTTACTGTTGATATTTGGCGCCAGTTAATCAGGAAGTGACGATTTTGTTTGCTTCGACTCGTTGGATGGAAACGCAGCTTTATTTGCACGACTTTTATGCGATAATCCAGTTTTGCACATAGTTCATTCGCAGTTTTGGATGGAAACATAGCTAGTGACCGAGAGACTATACTTTTATTGATTACTATCTCTCATGTGCACTCGGTCTCTCTTGCCTGCACCTGGTCTACCTCACGCCCATTTGGTCTCTCCCACGCGCACACTAGGTCTAACTCACACGCATTCATATTTTCTTGCGCGCATTCGGTCTCTCTGCGTTCGCTTGACTTTGGGACCCAGAGCAGAAGAGCTACTCTAGCTGCTACACACAGAAGAGCGAGTGCTGTCATCGTCACTACACTGGGAGCGTTTAAAGAATTCTGATATTTTAGTGTTTTTTTGTAGGTTGACATCCTAGCTAGCCAAAATCCATTGGTATAACGTACTGTCAACGTAATCTTATCAAAACAATGTTGTTGCGTTCTCTGAGACCATAAGTACAAAAAAATAATTTTAAATTAGTTTTTTTTTACAAGAATTAAACGATTTAACTTCTGAGAAACTATCTGTCCTGTCAGATGTGGTGTGCGCACTCATTCCCATACAGCAGAGAGTGGCTGTTACATTTCTGTCAAATACAAGAAACACACTACAAATAGCACACAACAACAAAAATGTGTCTGGGGACCCCAAACATTTTATAGATGGTTTATTAGATTTTATGGAGATCACTTCTGCTGCAGAATCATCCCAATTGATCTAACATTATAAATTCTTTCCAAATAGAGATATAAAGTAAAATTAATTTGTGTTCATACCGCAATATATATCGCAAAATAAAAAAAATTAAATATTGCAATGTTAAATTTTTCCAATTCCGTGCAATTTTCCTTTGAATTCTCTCTCCTGTTTCTTTCTAACTTGGCCTTGATTACCCCTTGCTCCCCATCCCCACAGAGGCTACAAGCAATCCTGTTAGCCCTAATGAGATTAGGCAGAAACAGTGGCTAGCCCTCTTTAAGAGTAGTTTTGTGTCCCGCCATATGTGGCTGGACTGCACAAGGGTTAGCTGGCATTAGGTGAGAGGTTTTTGAATGTGGCCTTTACTGTTTTTGTATGTTGACTGCACAATCATCTTCCGAGTTCTTCAATGAGCTGCTTTTTGGTAATGTTTTTAATGTTGTATTTTGTTTTCTCTCGATGGTTTCCAGTGCTTTCAGTCTTGTAGTGCATTGGGTTTCTGCTCCATCCATAAAGCAATTTGTCATCCTAATTAAATTAGAACATTAGCCGTCAACGTTTCTCTTTACACTTCCTATTTGAAAAGTTTAGACAAGATCAGGCTCAGACTCAAGTCCACTTTATCTAAGTTAAGGTCTTTGCACATTGAAGTCCGAAATTTTCATATGCATTTTTTTTTCCGTAATCATATGCGAAAAATTCATCACGTAAACAAACTTTGCACACCGAGTCCGATGCGTATTAATCAATCCATTACGAAAAAATGCTAAACATTTCGGAGTCAGTTCAAGCAGTGATGCTTTGTTCTGCTCTCTTTTCCAAAGTAGAAAAAGAAAGAGGAATAGGCTACATATTGTATTCATCCAATACTGCATAGAGGAAGGAGAGTTCAGCTTATTGTCAAAGAGCTTCGCTGGATTATTCCAAAATGCATAGTTTATTTCAGGAAATCAGTCGAATTTTGATACATTGCTTGTGATACTTCACACATTCACGTACGTAAACAAATCCTGAACAGAGACTGGCAGTAATAATTTCTTACATTTATAATGCGCTTTTCTAGACACTCAAATTGCTTTACACATTGGGGAAATCTTCCCATCCACCACCAATGTGCAGCAGCGACCTGGATGATGCGACGGCAGTCATATTGCGCAAGACCACACACCAGCTGATTAGTGGAGAGGAGACAGAGTAGTGATGAAGCCAATTATGATATGGGAATGGTTAGGAGGCCAAGATGGACAGAGGCCAGTGGGCAATTTTGGTTAAACCCATACTCTTTTTCGAAGGACATCCTGGGATTTTTTATGACCACAGAGTCAGGACCTTGGCTTAACGTCTCATCTGAAAGACGGCACTCACTGAGCAGTATAGAGTCCCCATATATATACTAAGATGGTAGGACCCAGACCGCAGCTTGAGCGCCCCCTGCTGGCCTCACTAACACCACTTTACCATGTGGTTTCCCATTCAGGTACCGACAGGGCACAGCCCTGCTTGGCTTCAGTGGGTGACCATGTGAGAGTTGCAGTGAGCTAGCTGCTGGTAGTAGGCTACTATAGCCATTATAATAGATGGTGACCACATTGATGTGTTGAAGCAACGAACCGAAAGCTGACCATGCTTTCTGTTCTAATGTCTATGAGCAGTACGTCAAATGTATGGACACACACAGACACACACCAAGCAGCAGCAGGAGAGAGGTGCGCCAATCACTGAATCCATCATATAGGGGTTTTCAGCTCTCCGCAACAAAGTCTTTATTTTATGCACTGTGTTTGTCAAAGGTATCTGTAGCTCAAATGACGGCATTCTGTATCTAGCTTTTTGCTTGTACGATGGCTTTGAACTGTACCTGAACTGAACCTGTCAAAACACTTTTTCTGATGTGAAGCAGAATAAATCTAACCCGATTTGAATTTTTTATGACTGACAAAAGTTTCAGAGGCAGTGTGTCAATACGATTAACATGAAGTTGAATATATTTTTTACATGAGATATTTATGGACAAAAATTTTGGATTCAGTGTGCAATAACCTTTACAGTCTTATCTCCTGAAAATAGAATCCAAATAGTTCTGAAAATATGGCCTTGGACTTGGACTAGAGCAGTACTCTTTTAAACTCTTATCACCTAATGTTGCCTTACTTAAAAGGGTCACCAGGCCAGTGGGTCTCAAGTCATTACTACTCAAGGTTATTTCATTCTCGTTGAACCAGTTGGATCCATCCCCACCTCTTTCCCACCCTTCCTGGACTCTGACCTGCTTTTGGCTTGGTTAATCTGTGGCTTTCTGTCAGTGGCATAACTGATCCCTCCCTCTGCACCCCACGCATCCCAGAGCCTCATGGGGCCCTCAGCTGACCAGTCTAATCCTGCAGGCATTAGTGCACCGCTAGGAATTCAGATGGGTGGCAGGAGGTTGGAGTCTGCGGTGTGGCTTCTTGGGGATAAGGACTTGTGGGGTCATTGAGGGCAAACCTGTGTTCGTTGTCCTCCAGGACTCTATGGTGTGATTGACTTTTTTCTCTTTACTTTTTCCTATTTTTTCATTGTGATTTGAGACAATCTCTGGACTGTTATGAATTGGTCAGATCAATTTATTTATCTTGTTGACCCAAGCTAACAGTTCTGAAGAAAACATCACCCTCAGAGCCATCAAAAATTGAGAATTAAGAAAAATTTTAGCTAGCTCAAATATTCAGTTAAATTTAATTCATGTTTATTTCTATAGCGCTTTTACAATGTAGATTGTGTCAAAGCAGCTTAACATAGAAGTAAATTGAAACTGTGTCAGTCCAGTGTTCACAGTTGAAGTTCAGTTTTTGTTCAGTTCAGTGTGGTTAAATTTCACTGCTGTATGTACAAACACCAAAGAGCAAATCCATCAATGCGCAGCTCCACAAGTCCCAAACCAAGCAAGACAGTGGCGAGGAACAAACTTTACCAGTTGACGAACATGAAGGGAAAAAACCTTGAGAGAAACCAGGCTCAGTTCGACACCACCATTTCTCCTCTGGCCAAACTTTCTGTGTGAAGCTGCAGTCTAGGTGCCAGAGGTTGTAGCACATTGAACGTCCATCATGGAGAACTGCAGGTGTGGTTAGGTCACCGGCGGGTGATCAGGCTGCCAGCATTATACCTTGATGAGCTGGTTTAAACCCCACAGTTGATGGTGTTAAATCTAAATTCGGGATTAACATGATCCTGAGTTGCATTTCTGCCTGTGCTTCCTCAGGGAAATGGGGCAGAACAGCTTGGGTGTAACCATGACAACAGCTCAGTTGATGGTTTGGGGAGGCAACGTGAGCGTTAAATAACAGTCTTTTACCTTTTGTCAATGATATGGGAAATGAGTGGGATGCGCAACAGGTGCAACATGGAAAAGTGTCCCCTTACACTCTGCACACCTCGGGACACACCCTGTACTCCCTAAAATGCATTCAAACTGGAAATCGGCTGCCAGCTATTTGCGTACAGACCCTTATGCATGTTTATGTATGAACATTCATTTGTTAATGAGCTTGTTAGATAGCACACACTGGTTGACTCTGTAGAGCTAAATATTGTGATGTGTGTATGATTGCTTATACATTACAAAATGAAGTGGTTGAGGAAAGAAAACACAGCTGTGATGTCAAGGCTGCAATCTCCAGCTGGATGTCTAATGATTATGGATTTTAACCATTTGGTCTCACTTGGTCTTTCAGCTCTCACTTCCTTTTTGGGATGTCAGTCAAATCCTTCATCTGTGGGCATTACAACAGGTGTCCTGTGCTGAAATTCATATCCACTCCTTCGTCTCTTCTTGCCCTAAGCTTTCTTATCGCACAAACAGCAGCAGGTGTTACTGCTCGGTGTGTTTCCTAATGTCCATGTCTTCAGGGACCTTAAAAGATCTGCCAGTTGGTGAGCGAGGGCTCTTTGTCTGAAAAGATGGCAGCCGTATGGCTGTCCGCCGTGAGTGCGCTGGAGTGGCGCCGCCTCATTGAGGCAGATATTTGAGATCTCTGTGGTTAAAAACCCTTGTTCTCTCATCTTTTTCACCATTCAGGTTTGCCAAGATTGCTTGACTTGGATTTCACAGAGATTTGAATTTTTGGACATAGGGGGAAAGCCCTCCGTTCAGCATCTGTTTATCCCCAGATGGCCATCGCTGCCCTGTTTCTTCTAATTTCTATACCTCGGAGAAGGGAGAGAAGTTTAAAGAGGTAAAGATACAAAAAATAAAAAAGAATGTGGTCCACTCCCCACATGGCTCAGGTGAGCCAGGTGTCTCTGTGCAAGCCCACCTGCTGCCGCTCTTTTTCTACTAAGCACAATGGCAGACATAAAGACTGAAGAACTGCCTTTGATTAAGAGTGAAGCAGGCAGGAGGCAACAAGGGTTAGTTTGGGGTAAAGCGATGCTTTACATGAGTTAAGTGGGAAGCTCGGGTCTCTTGTGTGCAGGAACACCTGCGCGTTTGATGCCCCTGCAAAACATGTACGGGCAGACTGAAAGAATTTAACCCTCTAAAGTTGTTAATGTATCTCACTAATGGATGACTTTCTGAGACATCTCACCATCATTTGTTTGTCCAGTTTCATTGAGCAATTTGTTGACGTAAAATACATCATCATTCATTGATTTATTGATTGACTGCAGTCAGCAGTTTATTATTTGGTAGCCCATTACTTATTTCTTTTTTAGAGCTATTTTCCTGCTTCCTACTAGTGTCCTGTATACTAATATGGATACTGTTGTTGTGTTTCAGTATTATGTAATAATTATTGGTGTCATCTGTGTTTGCTCTAATTGTAAACAAACGCAGGGCGATGAGGATATTAATTGCATTTGGAGCCATTCCACTGGTCAGATTAGAACTGTCTGTTCCTTTTTGCTAGACGTGGAGGAAGTGTTTGTCAGATTCAGATTTTCTGTGATAATCTTCTGGTTTTAAATGACTTGTACTTTTTGCATAGTTATTTTTAAGAACTAACTAACTAAATGCTTCCTTGATATATTTTTTAAGTAGAGTTTGGTTATATGTCATTGTGACAGTGTAACATTTGACTCAGGTAAACAGGTGTGAGGGCTGAATGATGATATCAGTATTGCTCTTATACTGGCTCCTCTGCTTTCTGTTACTTCTGTCATAGTTTGTGCTGAACTCTGTTGATCTCTTTAGAGCAATTATCAGAGCATTACCTCTGTATTAAAAGGCTAAGGTTACTTAACATTTTGCATACTGCAAGAGCTTAGGTTTCTTCTTTATCCCAAAAATCTTGAATGATAAAACAATTCCAGCCATCACAACCTTAAATGCAAACAAAAATAATTTAAACACTCTTGCGCAATTAAGCAACTTTAATTAATAATCAAATAAACAATCTATGCCTTTTTGAGTTTATTTTTTAGTGTGTTTGTCAACCTAACTTACATTTAACTCAAAGAAAAGCAAACATTTGTAAATACAGGGTGTCATTTCAAGTAGTTTGACAGTTCAGCTAGACAATGTTTGAAAATAACTGCTCTAAAAATATCTTTGCCAGAGATATACTGCTTTGAAACTGGTTATCACAGCAGGAAATTTTGACCGCTCATGTCTACATTAGGATGTAATTAAGCCTCCATGAGCCTAACCACTGCAATTGGTCATAGTGACAGCTCACTGGCCACAGTTGACTTTCTTGAATCAAATGAAATTAGATTAGTAGTTGCTGAGCAAGTTTTTACCCCTTCCTCAGTTAGAAGACTGGATATGCACCACAATTCTCACAGATAGAGTAATACAATAATCTTTATCACAGTAAGAAGCATTGTCTACGAATTGTGCAATCATTAATTGCGGTTCTATTTACTGTGGTGTTATTTCCTGATGGTGTTTAAAACATTTTTCCATGACAATACTGCATAGAGATGCATCTTGTTTCGTTGACATCAAATCTCAAGCCAAACAGATAAACAGTCTAATGTTAGCTAACAATGACATGGTGTAATGATTTATAATATGGTACAATTTAGTGCAGCACCAAGACCAGAGAAGGCAGAATGTCACTAATGGATCCTTTTTATTATTTCCTTTATCATGTATACCTCTATTTTAAGCAGTTCAACTTATAATTCATGGGGATTAGGTGGTTATTTGGTCTAATCAGAGAAGTAGGAGGATTTGAGTAAAGCATGACAGCAGGTCATGATATCTCATTAGTTTTAAAGTTCTGGTTAACAGCAGGGGAAATCTTTAAATCAAAACTTTCCCTTTTTCAGGTGTGATTTTTACCACTAGATATGAATCTAAGAGTTCATCTTAAAGGCGTTTAATATGTTTTCTTTTATTCTTCACTTTATCTTATGTTTCAGAAAGTCTGGTCAGGGTTTTTTATAACAAGTTACAAATAATAAGACCATACAAGTTCAATTCATGTTTATTTATATAGCGCTTTTACCATATACATTGTGTCTAAGCAAGTTCTAGTAAACTTCTAGTTTCTTCTAGCTTTTAGTCAGTTCTAGTAAACTGAAATTGTCCAGTTTTCAAACTTGAATTTCAGTTCAGTTCAGTGTGGTTTAATTTTCACTGCTGAAAGTCCAAATACTAAAGAGCAAATCCATTGACGCGCAAGTGCATTCTAAAACAACTGCATTCTGTTCAGTACTCAACAAAATTTTCAATGAGGTCCAGCTTGGTAATTGTCAGTCAGTTTTGAGGTCTGACTAAGGTATAAAAGAAAATGGTTAAGATTAGATAAATAAAATATAGCATCAGTTGAGATTTGCAATTAGGGATGATGCCATCTTTTAGTTTGGTCTCTTTGATTGTGTCTGCAAGTTATAGTCTCAAGTAGAATAGAGATTCGACTTCAGTTGCTTGTTCTTACAGACAATATTCAACTTCTAACCACAACTTTCTCTCTGAAATTTGATAACTCATACTTGTTAGTAAATGCGCTTGACAGTCACAAACACATACAAACCAAGGGAGGAGGGTTCAGAATTCTGTTCTTCTCCACTTCACTCATCCCACAAAACTTCACACCCATCCGGATCACGGCACCAATATAGAGGCTTGAAACCTTGGGCTGCATCCGAAACCGCCTACTACTCAGTAGGTAATGCATTTGAATTTAAACGTACTACTCGGCCATTAGAAAAGTACGTTCTATACAGTATGAATGTAAGAAGTATGAATGGAATTCGGACGTACTACATCCGCCATTTTGTCATGGTCACATGACCTACCTGCGTCAGTTGCGTCGCTTCACTTCCATTCATGAATTCTCTCGCGGGGCATCATGGGATGGGATGCGCACTTCAGAATCTCGCCGAAAGTAGTAAGTCATCCGGGTACTTCTCACGTACTGTTTTTCGAATTCTATGAATTCGGACATACTACTCGGCTCGCATACTGATTTTAGCGTACTGTATAGTATGGAAGTATGCGGTTTCGGACGCAGCCTCTGTGTTTGTTTACTCTCAGTTCTTGAGTTTTTTTGAAAAACCCAAAACATTGAACTTCAGCACCTACCTTGCCCTATACTGTTTGCTCTTGTGACGTCCTATGACCTAGGAGTCTGTCTGATGGAGGGTTGGCTCTGTCTTAATCTAATTGCTATAGGAAACACCTGTCATTTACTGCTCTGGACCTTTTAAAAATCTTATGGCTGATGTGTGGAAGTGGGGCTACTGCTTTAGACTGGACATTTCGTTTTGTTATATTCAATTATTTTGTACATCCAACATTGCTACACTACATTGCATATTCATGCATACACCTACATCTGAAACACTACTAATTCCTGAATACCACATTTACATATTTTTGCTTAAAATTTTTTAAAACCATTTCTTTAATAAATTGTTATATAATTTTGGTTTTCTTCTGTGTCCCTTTTTTGTTTTGTCCTTGTGAGCCATGGGGCCTAACAGCTCTACATACATTGATGCCTTAAAACACAGGTGTCAATCTCCTTCCTGGAGCGCCGTAGCGCTGCACATTTTTAGTTTCAACCAAAATGAAACGCACATGATTAAGCTAATTGAGTCCTTCAGGCCTGTTTGAAACCCACAGCTAAGTATGTTGAAGCAGGGTTTGAACTAAACTCTGCAGGTCTGTTTGTCCACTCTGCCTTAAATCATGAGATGTTCTGTTTATTAAAATGGAAAACTATTTTGTTTAGAAGCCAAACAGAACCTTGAACTTGGAGATGAGCTTTTTGACTTGGACCCAGAAAATATAATCTTTTCTGAAATTTTTGCATTTTTAAGTGTGTGACCGTTTTATTTCCCTCTGCATGTGCTTAATGCAAAGCCCTCTCTCGTTTTCTGTGCATGACTGCTGTATTCTGCATTGATCAATAGCGTAGAGGAAGCCAGAGTGAGGTCGTCTCTGCTGACAGTGTCAGAATGCTGTTGGAGATTATCGAGCAGCAGTGATTCAGCAGCTTCAGACTGCTGCAGACCCTCCCCGCTTCACTCCATACTGATTCACTGCACCACACCACAACCACACATATTCTCTCTTTTTATACCTACTTGCCTTTGGATTTTTTATTTATTAGAAATAGAATAAAAACACTGTAGACTTTTTTTGATTTTTATTTTATATTTTTGAGGCTGTCTATATTCATTTGGCAAGAAGTTTAGATCAATATTAAAAATCTGTGTAATGGATCTAATTGTTATGGATTCATGTAGATCAGAGATGCCCAAACTAGGGCTTACGGGGCAAAATTGGCAATCTTTGATTTGGCTCACATCTCATTTGAGAAGAGAGGAAGTATGAAGGTGATGGCTTAGAGATTGTCGTTTCAAATCTAAAGTAACCATTTGTTTTATTGTTAAAATCTAACTAAAATTAAATGGTGTAAATCAATTAGATTTAGTTTAACTGTACATACCGTCACATGACGGATAGAGGACAAATCAAAGCAAAGGCAGATTCTGTTTGACTAGTTTATTCAGCATTGAACTCCACTGTTATAAATGTGATTGTTCATGTTATAATTGCAATAATTTGTCATTTTAAATGTTATGCTGCATTAGTTAATATAATTTAAAGTCACGTTTTCTAATAAATTAAGAAATTAGCCATGGCAACTTTAATTTAATATAGTTTGTTATATTTACATATTTGGTTTTTGGCCCATACAAAAAGGTTTGGGCACTCCTGATGTAGATGTTTCACTAGCTAGGTTTCCAACCAAAGATCCCATTTAAACTCTGGACTATTGAATAAAACATTCGCAAATAAAGTCAAAGAGAACTAAATAGTAGCTTCCTAGTAAACTGGCATCAAATATCACAAGAAAAATGGAACTTGCTTTGTTAGGTGAAGCCATCATGGGCATTTTTTTTTTGTATAATAAATGACTTGCCTACAGAACGCAATGAACGTGACATTTGGATGTGAGAGACTGCTCTTTGGGCACTCAAGACACTCCGACACTTTGATTACTGACTTTGGCTAAATGGTTTTAGAATGACTAAAACAAAATTTCAGTTGTTTAACATTGTGGTCGGTCTGCTGGTTTGTCCATTAATGCTGTAGCTTTTTTGTAATTACATGATCGCTTATAACAAAATCACATTTCTTTTTTGACCCAAACTGGAATTTATTCAGTAAATGTATTATCATCATTGGTTATGTACATTTTTTTTCTTATCAAGCTAAAATTTTATCCTCCTTAGTTGTGCAGATTGTTGTGAGCATGTTCTTTATGCAAATGTTTTTTATATTATTTAATTTTTTCCCAAAATGCGTAAGTGGATGGAAACAACGTCTGAGGTTGAAGCTACTCCCCGTGACCAATCAGCAAATCATGATCATTGTTTTTCCCCGAGCTGAAAGTTTAACATGATGTAACCATTAGCCTAGGGTGAAACCATTAACTTTTCTCAATTAGATTTAATCTGAAAACACAAGTACACCGTGTTCACCCTGTTGCCTTGCACCACAATTGCTCTGCAAGTTTAATCAAGATGCTATTTCATCAGTGTCATCTTTAATCAATGTATCATCTGAATCTTTAGGACCTGCTAGCAATGTGCCACCTGTTTATGGTCTGGATGTGACGGATGTGACCAATTGGGAGACTACTGTACTTACTCCTGCTCTAGAGATCCTGGACTGCCTCCGAAAGGTTTGACTCGTTTCCATTCCCTTTTAATGTCTTCCCTACACATCACTGATTAAGACTGTGGTGGTTCTGCATAATAGATTGTGTTGCTAATATCCAGTCAGTGATTTTGATGTAATTTGATTGCTTGGGTGTTTGTTTTCCTTAATAGGAGACCTAGAAAGTAGAGTTTCAGGCTGGTGATAAGCTTCAGTAACCTCTAATATCACCTGTCTTTTTAAACCATATCAGGGGAGAGCAACCATCTGCACAGCCAATCAAAGCAGAGGGGGTGGAGTCTCGCAATAAGCGGAGTCATCACATGTGCGATCTGTGCGAAAAGGTAATCATTGGAGACTTGGAATGGACAGGTGAGTTTTGAATCTAGTAAAACCAGTGCGTTCTCAAATGTCTTTAAAGAAGAAATAAGGTGCTAATACTTCACCTGTCTTGACTTTTAGCTCACCAGAAGTCCAAAAACCATCTTTATCAAGTTCGTAAGAAGAGGAAAGCAGAGCAGGCCACAGATCTGGATACAAAACTTGCCAAACATCAAAATGAGTGTGACGGGCAGGTACCTGCACTATAGCATCCCTCGCTGCCTCTACTCGGGTGTTTTGGGGTCAAGCTTGGAGATGGACCAAAGGAATGAAAGTACTCTTAATGTATTTTTCAGATCAATATGACAAGGTACTTTGAGATTGATTGGTTTGCAGTGAGCAGCTCCAGTGTTCCTGTGGAGTAGCGAAACTTTACTTCAGGCTCTGTGATGTTCGGACCCCTGGATTTGGTGGTTTTCCCCATCTGCCACAGGCCTGTGGTTACAGTTAATGTCTGGATTTGGATTCTTGTGTTGGACAGATGTCTTCCCCGCTGCTGTTTTGTCTGAGTGGTGGTCTTTTTAACCACATCCAGCCACCTCTGTTGCCCTCTTAAACCACTGTGGTGAGCTGTGCTAACCTTTTTGGCTGTTCTAACTGAACTCCAAATACTTCACAGATGATTTTGGATTACTGGATCACATTTGTTTTCCTGCTGATCGAGAATAGAGGTTATTTATTCATTATTAAATCTGATGCACATCTTGTTTTTTGCAAGTTTAACATTTAAATTTAATCATGCGATCAATTAGGATCAGCACTTTTCTCTGACTTGAAGCAGGACATTCTTCTTCAGGATTCCCAGTGCCTTTGCTCTTTCTCTTACAACATCAATCAAAAAACACACATGTTCATGTGAAACACAATTATATTGTGTGTCTATTACTGCATACATTATGCAAATGTAATTAAAGTGCTTTTTATTTTTTAAATGACTCGTCTGAACAGATTTGTGTTTATCATCTAATCAAATGAACCAGAAAAACTTTTAGCATGAAGTCATCAGGGTTGCTTGGGCGATGAGCCACCAATACCTGCTCATACCGGCGCACAACTTCGTAATCCTTGGCTCCGAGCCACAAGCTTTTTTCATCCTCCCTCACTTTTGATCCCTGCTCCATGTCGATGTATGCGCTCAAGTGTGGAATCTCAGCAAGTTCGCAACATAACCCTCATTAGCCTCCCTGTCTAGGCTAAATATACATCACACATACAATAGCTGGAAGGGAGAGTGTTTACATAGTGCCTGTCCCACATTTACACTGATTTGGGTCACTGATTTGGACTCAACAGCGGGTGCCGGTGATTCCGGTAAGAGCGAGGTGAGCCTCTCATCCATGTGTATGTGCGCGTGTGTGGGTTTTATTTTAGCTCCCTGAGAGCTTGGCGGGAAAGTCTTAGTGGGTCAGCTGATCTTCCTCTTGACGGATAACAGCTCATTTAGACGAGGGAGTTTTCAGGGACGAAAGTGAATGGAATAAAAGGCAAACAGCAGTCAGCTGGGGTTTGTTGACCTTTCATGTCATCTGATTGTGCTTTTAAAGACCTGTCTGTTTACTTCATGAAATATTCAGATTTAACAGCGTTTTAGTAGATTTAACACTACTTATGAAAACTATTTAGTTTATTTACTTATCCTATTGTTATGCCAGATCTGACTTTCATCTGTGGAATGCAAAAGGAGAAATATTCAGTTCAGACTACACAATACCAGTGCACTATTCATTTGGCATAGGGTGTCATGGTGATTCATGAATGACAATGGGTATGGAGAAGTTAAAACTGATTGCTAATATTTTGTATCGTATGTAATGGTGATCGATAATTGGCACAGCTTTTGGGATCCTTCATCAAATTGACTAGCATGTTTACATTTTTTTGATTCTCTACAATGGGTTGACTCACATCTGTGGTGTTGACCAATGGGAGCACGTGCAGCTAGCAAACATGTTGAAGTGAAAGTGAGATTGAGTTGAGCAACAAATTGCTAGTCAAAATCACGTCAAATTGACTAGCATGTTTACGTTTTTTGATGCTCTAGAATGGGTTGACTCATTTTTAATGCTGTACAATGGGTTGACTCACATCTGTGGTGTTGACCAATGGGAGCACGTGCAGCTAGCAAACATGTTGAAGTGAAAGTGTGATTGAGTTGAGCAACAAATTGCTAGTCAAAATCACGTCAAATTGACTAGCATGTTTACATTTTTTGATGCTCTACAATGGGTTGACTCACATTTTTAATGCTGTACAATGGGTTGACTCACATCTGTGGTGTTGACCAATGGGAGCACGTGCAGCTAGGAAACATGTTGAAATGAAAGTGAAATGGATTTATGAAACAAATTGCTAGTCAAATTCACATCAAATTGACTAGCATGTTTAGATTTTTTTGATGCTCTACAATGGGTTGACTCATCTGTGGTGTTGACCAACAGGAGCACATGCAGCTAGCAAACATGTTGAAATGAAAGCGAGATGTAGTTGAGCAGCAAATTGATAGTCAAATTCACGTCAAATTGACTAGCATGTTTAGATTTTTTTGATGCTCTACAATGGGTTGACTCATCTGTGGTGTTGACCAACAGGAGCACATGCAGCTAGCAAACATGTTGAAATGAAAGTGAGATGTAGTTGAGCAGCAAATTGATAGTCAAATTCACGTCAAATTGACTAGCATGTTTACATTTTTATGCTGTACAATGGGTTGACTTACATCTGTGGTGTTGACCAATGGGAGCACGTGCAGCTAGCAAACATGTTGAAGTGAAAGTGAGATTGAGTTGAGCAACAAATTGCTAGTCAAAATCACGTCAAATTGACTAGCATGTTTACGTTTTTTGATGCTCTAGAATGGGTTGACTCATTTTTAATGCTGTACAATGGGTTGACTCACATCTGTGGTGTTGACCAATGGGAGCACGTGCAGCTAGCAAACATGTTGAAGTGAAAGTGTGATTGAGTTGAGCAACAAATTGCTAGTCAAAATCACGTCAAATTGACTAGCATGTTTACATTTTTTGATGCTCTACAATGGGTTGACTCACATTTTTAATGCTGTACAATGGGTTGACTCACATCTGTGGTGTTGACCAATGGGAGCACGTGCAGCTAGGAAACATGTTGAAATGAAAGTGAAATGGATTTATGAAACAAATTGCTAGTCAAATTCACATCAAATTGACTAGCATGTTTAGATTTTTTTGATGCTCTACAATGGGTTGACTCATCTGTGGTGTTGACCAACAGGAGCACATGCAGCTAGCAAACATGTTGAAATGAAAGCGAGATGTAGTTGAGCAGCAAATTGATAGTCAAATTCACGTCAAATTGACTAGCATGTTTAGATTTTTTTGATGCTCTACAATGGGTTGACTCATCTGTGGTGTTGACCAACAGGAGCACATGCAGCTAGCAAACATGTTGAAATGAAAGTGAGATGTAGTTGAGCAGCAAATTGATAGTCAAATTCACGTCAAATTGACTAGCATGTTTACATTTTTATGCTGTACAATGGGTTGACTTACATCTGTGGTGTTGACCAATGGGAGCACGTGCAGCTAGCAAACATGTTGAAGTGAAAGTGTGATTGAGTTGAGCAACAAATTGCTAGTCAAAATCACGTCAAATGGACTAGCATGTTTACATTTTTTGATGCTCTACAATGGGTTGACTCGCATTTTTAATGCTGTACAATGGGTTGACTCACGTCTGTGGTGTTGACCAATGGGAGCATGTGCAGCTAGCAAACATGATTTGACTAACATGTTTAGATCTTTTTGATGCTCTACAATGGGTTGACTCACATCTGGGGTGTTGACCTATAAGATCATGTGCAGCTAGCAAACCTGTTGAAATGAAAGTGAAGCTGCATCCCAAATGGCACACTATGCACTATGTACTTTGGTACTTACACACTCAACAGCATAGTATATGTATGTAGTGTAGTCCCAAATTGAACACTAATGTTTTTTTTTTACTGAGGGGAAATTCAAATCGTTTCCCTGATGACGTTTGATGGTTGCCAAACTAGTGAAATAAATGACCAAAGTACCAAATAATGCATGCCATGAGTATAACCGCATTCAGCATCGGGAGGCAGCATAATCACTCTCGTAGAATAATTTTGCTTTCACAGTCCAAAATAAGTGAGATGGAGTTGAGCAACTAATTGCTAGTCAAATTCACATCAAATTGACTAGCATGTTTAAATTTTTTTTATGCTGTCCAATGGGTTGACTCACATCTGTTGTGTTGACCAATGGGAGCATGTGCAGCTAGCAAACATGTTAAATAAAAGTGAGATGGAATTATGCATCATGTTTCCTTGTTGTTTGGAGGGCTTTTATTCATGGCTTGTTTACACTTCTGCTTTCGAAAGTTAAGCATTAGTTCCTCCTTTTTGATGACATCGCTCAAGTTGTTAAAGATGACTCTGTTTCTTGCTCAATTATTTAGAAGCCAAAGTTGCATATTCTTACACTAACCATAACATACCAAAAGCTGTGTAGCGTGTACTAGGGCTGAACGATATATCGTTTGAGCATCGATATCGCAATGTGTGTATCTGCAATAGTCGCATTGCAGGATTAGATTAGGGATGTAGACATGGTTAAGACAATCTGCTGCAGTTCAAACCGAGCATCAGAATGGCAAAGAAAGGTGATTTAAGGGACTTTGACGTGAATAGAAGATTGGTCTTGGCATGCTTTTGGCCCATTAGTACCAAGTAAGTAGGGATGGGCGATATGGCCTAAAATCCATATTGCGATATACATTGCAGACTCTTGCGATAACGATATATATTGCGATATATAAATTATAATAGAACCATTTCAGAACAGGTTACATAGACCCTTAGGAAAGCCAAACTGCTATTTTTTTTTTAAGAAATAAAGAAACGTTGCATGTCATTTTGAGAACATTTAATGTGCAAAAGCAAAACTGTAATTAAACACAATGTTGCAGATAAATAAACTAAATGTAGTGCCTTTCAGAAAGAAAGACTTTTCTTTTAAGTCCTTGGTTCCTAAATGCCAAGTTGCAGAGAACAAAAAAACTGGTGTTTAGTTAAGGAACTTACACTGTACTGAAATTACTTCCAGTATTAAATTAGTCAAATAAAATTGTGTATTGCAGATACTTTAAATAAAAACGTATTTCTAACCTGCAGCCTAAGGTAACACATTTAGTTTTGAACATTTTGTTCTCCTAATGAAATTAAAACTGGTGTCTTGGTCTGCTCTTTCTCTCTCTCTCTCTCTCTCTCTCTCTCTCTCTCTCTCTCTCTCTCTCTCTGTCTGCGTGCTGCTGAGAGATTGACACGCACCAGACAAAGTTTGCTTATAAAGTAATGCAAAAATGAATACAATTAATATCGAAAGCGAAAGCAGATTCTCGGACATGTCCGGGGAAAATGTATTGTCACCCCAAATAATGAGCTGGATCAGTCTATTTAGTCTTCGCGCTCTTCTGTATCCAGCGCGTCTCTGTGGGTCTGCATGCAGAGCATGCGAGTCTGTGGCAGAGTGTTCTCAGTTTCTCGCGAACACAGAACCGGGCCGCCCCAATAATATATCGGCCGCAGCCAAATGGTCGCACTGTTGTTTATTCAAGATGATGCGTTGCAGCCGGCTGCAGCTCGTTGCTCTTAATTTCGCGGGTAGATTGCGTCATCAAACATGCATTATCGCGATAGTGCAATAGAATTATAATCTCTATCGTAGGCCAATTTTGTATCGTTTATATCGCATATCGTTTATATCGCCCATTACTACAAGTAAGCATGGTGCCAACACCACAACCTATTTGGAGTATCATTGCTGTCCATGTCCATCCCTTTATGACCACAATGTACCCATCTTCTGATGGCTACTTCCAGCAGGATACTGCACCATGTCATAAAGCACAAATCATCTCATACTGGTTTCTTGAACATGACAATGAGTTCACTGTACTCGAATGGCCTCCACAGTCACCATTCATCAATCCAATAGAGCACCTTTGTGATTTGGTGGAACGGGAGATTTGTATCATGGATATGCAGCCGACAAATCTGCTACAACTGCGTGATGCTATCATGTCAATATGGAGCAAAATCTCTGAGGAATATTTCCAGTACCTTGTTGAATCTATGCCATTAAGGATTAAGGCAGTTCTGAAGGCAAAAGGGGGTCCAACCCGGTACTAGTAAGGTGTACCTAATAAAGTGGCCGGTGAGTGTATTTGCTTATATTGCAATTTATTATATTTTATGCAAATGCACTGCATAGAAAAAGACTTGATCATCCCAGTTGACCTAAATTAATGAAATCTTTCCAAATAAAGTTATTCAAATCAACTGGCAAAATTATATTCATATCGCAGCTAAACAAAATATTGCAATGTCAAATTTTTCCAATATTGTTTGCCCTAGCATGAACGACGCATAATAGGAGTGACAATGCATGAGAAACCACCATTTTCATATTTTTAATAAAAAAAGCACTGTAAAAGTCTCATAAGTGGTTGAAATCCAAACTAACATGGGTCATGCTTATTTTGCACCTTTAAAATGTGTCCATTTATAGACGCATGATTTTGAAACATGATAAATTTGTGAAATTTGAGTAAACGATTTGTAAAGATACAGCGAGCAGAACTTCCTCACAGCTCTTTCCCATTTATTGAACACTGAGCTTGCTTTTTTTTCGTTTGTTATGCAAGAACATTTGTTTACTTCATGCTGGGATGATTAGCGAGTTTAATACTGCTGTTGGCGTCATTCTCTTTGCTTTCTCCCCTCTCTCTCCTAACTGCTGAATCATTCCCTGAATAAAAGAAAACCAGCTGATCTAATGCTTAAATAGCACACTGAGAACTGGAGAATTGGGTCAAGTTTGTTAGTTTAATTGTCTTATGTGGTTCAGTTAAGTACTAGCCCATTTAAAGTGCACATAGATACTATAGTATGATAAAACAAATCCTAAGGTGATTCTTATACGACCCATATTAAGTCAGTATATTGGTGTTTGTAATATCTGATCCTTTTTTGGCCATTTATACTCTGTTGTCATTTCATTGATATCGACTCATTTGATTTTAAGATATTTGTATCTAGACAGAGCGCTGAAAAAAACAAAACATATCAGGCAGTCCATATCTCTTAGGCTAGAGTTAACTTGACCCAGATGATAACGTTTTGAAATTTGAACAGTGGTGAAATATTTCTTTTGGATTTGTTTTTGTTTTTTTCCCCCAACAAAATTGTGCTATTTTGATGCGCAATTTACGAAATATTTAAGAGTATATTCTTTGAGAAAAATAAGATGATTAAATTTGAGACCTCTCTTCTTAAATATTTTCAAAAGTGCAGTAAAACAGTAATGTAGTGAAATATTAATACAGTTTAAGATAACTGTTTTGTAACTGCCATTACCCCCGTTGTACTCCTCGGCACAAGAAACATTTCTTATACCTGTCAGTGTACTTTAGTATGTTTGGGAGCCATGATATTTATAATTCTAGGCTTCTTTTGATTCAATTCTGAGGTGTAAAGAACAGCATTTATTTAAAAAGGTTAAAGTCTTTTGGGGCCTATCATACACTCGGCAATAAGGTGCAAGATGTGTTTTGTGCGATTTGTTGCTATTTTCAGACCAGTGCAACCCTAATTTTCCCATTTTGCACCACGTTGTTTAAATAGAAACTACATTTGCACCACTTTGTAGACTCATGGGTGTGCCGGTCTGTAAAGGAGGTGTGTTAAGGCGCATTGTTGGCGCGTTGCTATTTTGAGAAACTGAAATAGACCACGCCATTGACCGAATAAAAGTTGGTCTAAAGTCTAGCACAAACCGCAGAGCGCATTAGTTATGAGTCTATGCAGGTTCAAATGCATAATACACACGGAATGTAGAGCAATACACAAATATGTTTACATATAAAAAAAAAAGGATAAAAATGTTCCAAAAGTTACTATTTACTACAAGGATATAAAAACACTTCCTCCATCTTCATGTCTGGGGGGCTTTTTTTAGTTTATTCATGACAGTTTGCATTTTTACTATTATGATGTTATTATTATTTTGTTATTACAGTATTATTTATTATATGCATATTTATATTTCAAGGTTTCCGCTACATTCATTCATCCGTGGCGGGCCGCCACGCCAAAATTCATCCCGCCACGGCTACATTACAACTTCTCATTAAACATTTAGTCGTGTTTTGTATAGCGGATTATAATCGGACTAAAACATATTAGAGGTAAACAGCGCAAACTTTTCTGCAACCGTAGTAGTGCTGTGCGCTATTTGTTCAACCCTTTAAGGTGACATGCTGGCTCTCTGACAGACTGACTGACAGGTGCGTGAGTCTAGCAAACACCGCGTAGCTTTCAGTTTAAGATGAACACAGTTTCCATAAGTATATTTTATTGATAAATGTCAATGGCTCTGCATACAATGACTTTATCTTGCTGGAGTTTCACTTTACTTCAGGACGCGTTAATGTCGGAAAACGCACAAAAACACACTAAATCGCGCTTCAGCAGCGCTTACTGGAGAGCGCACGAGAAGATCTGCACTTGAACGTGTAAATTTGAGTGCGTGCAAGAAGTTCTGTGCACGAAGAGGAAATCGGCGCGCAAGCAAAGAGATTCGCATGCTCGTATTACATGAATGCTATCTCGCCTTGCAATAATGCGTGTAATATTTGTCTTTGAAATAGTTGGCAGATCTGTGTAAAAAAAAAAAGTCCTGCCGCCACTGCTGGAAAAAATCCTAGAGGAAACACTGTATTTGTTTTAATAAAAACAAGTTTAGATTTGTTCACCGGTCAGGTTTTACAGATGTATGCATCACCATATGAGGCATAAGAATGGAAGGTGTGTTTGGATAAAATTCAGTTTTTTGACCACACTTCGTTATTATTGTTTGTTCATTTATTAATTTGCTGGAAAATAGAACTGAACTTAGAAATAGTTTTGAAACAAATCTATATATATAACAAAATTATATATGTAGGCTAATAGATGTCTTCAGTGGAGTGCGTACAACACCGTTTCCTTATCCACAAAAGTAAAGGAGTAAAGAGTACAAGTAAAGAAGGCGAACGGAGGAGGCTTGTTCTTTATCCTCACGCAGATGGTTTGTTTAACTGTTTTCTCGCTAGTGAAGCATTCAGTTTTTCCTCCTACAAGGTCCACCATGTAAATAGCAAATGCGCCATGGCATAACGCAACTGACTCTCAAAGGGAATGGGAGATGAGACTCTGATTGGTTTATTGCACGTTATCTTCAAAACACATCCATAGCTCATTAGGAGAATAAGCACCACCCTGTTAGACCATGCACCAGGGTGCAGACCATATTTTTCTGTTTTTAAAATAGCAAAAGTGAATTCGGACTCTGCCTTAATGCTTTTGCGCCATGCACTTTAGACTTAAAAGTTGTTATCGTTAAGTCATTAAAGTAGAGCCCTTTGTCACTTTTGAATGATTTTAGTGCACTTTTGCATAAGATCATAAAAAAATGCTTTTTAAAAACTTTAAAATTGTGAATTTAAACTTTTGGTTTATGTGAAAGTTTGTATAGCATGCAAGCGTCTAAATTCACTCTATGCTGTATTTGTAGTTCTCAGTGTTAGTATAGGGCTTATCAGGACAAGTATCTGAATGGAGTGAATGAGGGTCACGGTTAGACACAGTCCATTCCCTCCTCTGGCCTCTTTTCAAGGTCCGGTAACCTCTGAAACCTGGCCTACATGCATGATTCGGTTTCCTTTCATTGTCTTATCTTGCTCTCTCCTTCACTTTCTTTGATACTCTTCCTCTCCTTTTACCTTTCCCCTCCATTACTTGAATATCAGCTTAAATGCGAGGGTAATGTCTTCATATTCAGCTTTCCTCGATTTCCCTCTGCTATCAGTCTCGATCTCTCATTTTCTCTCTCTTTCAGTAATGATAGTGTAGAGAATGAATCATGTTGTTCTGGAGTGCAGTGGAACAGTCTGTACACTCAGTCCTTACCAGAGGTCAGTTTTGTGTTGTAGTTAGTAATAGCCATGCAGCAGAATCCGCTTCAAGCTTGGTTTTTATTCACTGTGGAGAATTAGTGTCAGTTAAGATATGCGATGCATTGCATAAACCGGAATGCTGATAACATAACACTTAACCTGTTGTACTGTGACCTGATCGGGAACTGTATCTGTGTGGATTCTGAAGTGAGTGTGTTGCCAGGTATATTTGTCTGTCTGAAATTTATATTAGTAATTGCTATTGACAAGTGTGTTTAGATTTCTTTCTTTTTTTTTACATGTATATATTTTATTTTGCAGGTGTATTTTGTTAAACTCCAGATGCAAAACAGCAAGATGCCTTAAAGGGGGTATTTTATTGCCAGTGTGTGAACAGAGACCTTCTCTGAAATCTTTTGAAAGTAGTGTTGTCTATGAAAGATTGTAGATTGATTTCATGTGAAAGATTTGCAATGTTTCTGCTAGCAAAATCAAAAGGATATGACATTTATGTCTGCTCTTGTGAACCGTATTTTCCACTGTGTGGCACAAGAAACACTTGCACAATGTGCAAAAAATTGCAGAATGTGTAGCATAATATCAGTGTCATACTAAGAACAGGATTCATTCAAATGATATGCAACTAATGTTGAGGGTATTCTTAAAGTACCTAGTTATGGCCAATTTGTAGTCAGTGTAGTGAGATTCAGTGATTGTTTTTTTTTTTCTTTCACATATTGTCATTTATTTTGGATTTAGCTGTTTGTCACATAGTGAAAGATTTATTGTGTGATCTGGGGTCCATTCTTCATATGTGAATTACTCAACTAGCTGGGTTTGGCTATTGACGATTTTGACAATCCAGGATCATTTCGTTCTTCAAAACTCATTCAAGAAGTTTAAAAAATATATAAATAAAACTCATGCTATCTGCACTCTGAAATAAAAGCACAAAGACTGTCACTGAGTGGTTCTCTTTAAGGGGTTCAAAGTGAACATCTATTAATATGGACTATTTAGATACAAGCGCATACTGTTGCAAGGTACCAGCTTTAGTACAATTTGTTTGATAATAGACATACACAATATTTGGCATTTTTTTTATTTTTTTTTTTTAAGGGCACCGAGGTTACCTAAGTCTTTTGTGTCCGCAGAATGTGTTTGTAAAGTTTCAGCTCAAAACACCCATCAGATTATTTATTATAGCTTTCACTAGTTTGTGTTTTATAGCTCTCAACAGCTTTTTGTTGTTTTTGTGTACTGGGCCTTTAAGGCTAGTCCTCCCCACCCACCATTTCCTTGTGCCTGTCAGCGTGCCTCAGTCTCCGCCCTCGGCAGCCTCAGACAACTAACACAGACATAAAGGAAGCAGATCTCACGTAACGTTTGTGAGATAAACTACAGTAAGAACTTTACCAATGATTATTTGATGCATTTGTTGTGTGGAGCTGCAGGATGAGTGACACACAATGTCGTTCCGCACGCACACACACACACACACACACACACAGTGCAGACACACGCGCATACATACAGCCCGCCTGTTTAGCTTTGCACTGTCTTTGCACGCAAATGTGACAGAATACAGGTTAATATCCACTGCTGTATGGATATCTGTTACTTTAAAGTACAACATAAACCTGATTTAACATCCACAAACCGGGATTGAAGCGTCTTCTTTTATAATTGTACTGACACGCGGCTGTGTTGATGAAGTAAAGCTGAAGTAAATCACTGTAATTCATTACACACATGCACTGTTTTAAAACATTTTAAACTTGTCAAACTCACTCTTGATCACATTTGATGATGATTGATGATCCTAGCAAACTGATAAGACCTTTAATTCCCAGTTGCTTTGCGCACGTCCTGCCTTGTGGATATGATTACAAACGTTACTGCAGAGACATGTTAATACGCAGCTGTCAATCAATTCGGTGGGCGGGGGGACCGCACACCTTCGTCAAGTTGTGGTCTGTCTCAAAACCGCTCCAATTGGTCCACCGTTTTTATGTTGTTAAATTGAAAAAAAAGCACTGGGTGTGTTTATATCACCCCAATATGACGGTCTACTCACTATACCTACACATATGTCTGTCCAAACAGCTTGAAAAGTAGATTGTTCACCATAGGTGCCCTTTAAGGAATAATAATTTATGCAGTCATCCACGATTTGACAGCTAATATGACAGTGATTTGATGCTTTGCAAAAGTTGCAAACACCTTTACTGATATCGAAATGCTTTTTTAATGCAAAATTAATTTACACAGCCAGTTATTCCTTACACTAGTTAAGAAACTTGAATAGACCTAGGCTACTATAATAAAGAAAATCCGCTCTAAATGTAAAACTAAATAAATTGCTAAATACTCTCGACACATGGAGGTGTGAAGCCTGCAGCCCACACAAAGGTGGAAAGTTATTGCGTATAATATTTTAACAAACCGTTTACTATGAATTTTATGTCGTTTTGCTCACATGGAGAATTGAATATTAATCAGATGATGTCATCACGCTGCTGTGCCATCAGCCAATCCTTGCATTGCTGATCATGATTTCGAGGATCGGTAAATCTGTCCTTTACACCACACGCAATGATCTCAGATCTGATTTGCAAACTTGTTTGAAGAACCAAATTAGCCAGAGATCAGTTATCAAGAGTAAAAGATCCAGAATCTGTCAAATCATCTTAGATCATTTAAGCGAGGTTCGAAGAACGGACCCCTGATCCTGATACATTACATAAATGAACAAAACTTGTACATTTTTAAGTCATAATTTAAAAAAAAAACCTTCAATGGACATTAAATGATGCAAAGTCAGTTTTACTGTATATTTTAATCTAGAAAAATGCCATGACTGTAAATGTAATTTTGCTTCACTCAATGAAAATAATTTTTTTTTGTTTTAAACAACAGCTCTAAAATTGAACTGACTATTTTTTTTTAACCATTTTTGTTCTGTTTTAGTTTAGGTAATGTGGCGTTCTCTTAGCAGCATGACAGTACAATAGGAATCATAGGGATCAAATGAGAACCACTGTTAAGAGGTTAATTTGGTTTCCGTTGCTTCCATGAGTGTTTTTATTTCAATTCTCAAAGTTTACTTAAGCTGTCTGCACTCAATGGTCATTGTGAACAACAGTGCCCTGCTGGAGAGTTGATGATCTTTTACAGCCTTTTGAATACATTTGACCACATGAGAATTTACAAAGGCAATCCATTTTAAAAATACTTTTTCAACTACCTTTGGAAGTGGTCAAAAGTGGACAAGCTCAAAACGTTTTTGGCTCCATCGATTCTTGATTTAACGTTGTCTTGTGCTCATATTGATGGAAATGCATCTTAAATCATAAACTAGTCCTTAAGGCAGCGTGCTCTTTTGGTACAGTCTAGTATATTAGAAGTGGTGTTATGGAGGCCAGCAGGGGACAGTGCTCACTCTTTGGTTTGTGAGGGTCCTAATGGTCCAATATAGTGAAGGGGACAGTCAGTGACCACTGTCTTTCAGATGAGACATTTAAATCGAGCTTCTGACTCTTTGTGGACATTAAAAATCTTGTGATTCTTTCCGTAAAATAGTAGTGGTGTAACCCTGGTGTTTTGGCCAAATTCCCTTTCTCTGCCCTTACCTATAATGGCCTCCCAATCATCCCCATCCACTGAATTGGTTCCATCACTGCTTCCCCTCTCCACCTGCAGCTAGTGTGCGTGGTGAGTTCACTGGTGCCATTATCTTGTGGCTGCTGTCACATTCAGTTAAATCACATTGGTGGTGCTGAGGAAAGACCCTTACGATTGTGAAGTGCTATACACAAATGCACATGTATATGTAAAAACCAAAGTATACTTCAAGTTTTATAAAGCTGCTGTCTATAAAGGGAGTAGAGTAGCATGTTTTGTAACACAGCTCAAGTTTTCCTGAATTGTGGTCTTGCCCACTATGCATCTCCCTCTTTGTCTGAGCAGTTTGAATTAGTTGTGTGTAGTCAGAGGCAGTATGATCGCTCTTAAACTCATCTTGCAAGTCTACAAGATAATCCTAATCCCCTTAGACAAAACACCAGGCCATCTGGAGCTATCCTGACAAATGCAGCTAATATACACGGCACTGCCAGTAAGGCTCAGACACTGATTGTAACGTAACACGCAACCAACACAATCACTACGACAGACTGAAGCATTTGTGAAAAAAAGTGGCATCTGCTAAAACCACGGGCACTAGATGTAATTGAAAATGCAGTGTATTATTAGTGAAGGCTTACTGTAGATATTCATCTTCAATGGTGGATTAGTCTTTGTTTTTCCTTTTAAACTATGAATAATATTTACCAGAAGTTTGAATGAGGGTAGTAGTAATGTTATGGCAAGGTTTTGACACAAACATTGCAGTTTGTAATCTCTCGTTGTCACTATAAACCTATCTGAGAGCCCGTAATACAGGACTGTGTTTATAGTCAATATATCTCTGACTTCAGCAACAGCACTTGTTTTTAACACCATAACGATGCTGTCAACTGGAAAACACATTATTTCCTGGCACAGTTATCTTCATAAGAGAAACAGGCGATATCTCTCAGATTTAGAGCTAACCCAAACACAAAGGACTAACGCCACGCTTTAACGAAGGTCATAGCCTGCTATCTTTTAACATGCATGCCTCCAAGGTTGTCATTTGTGGCATTTTCTTCACATTAGATTCCTGACCTTTCAGATAGATATTGAGTCTGGTTTGCATGTTTTTATATTGTTTCTTCTCAGCGAAATGAGAGTTTTGCTTGAATCTGGGGTTGTGTATTTAGGCAAACCCTTCAGCGTTGGTTGTACTCAGTAGCTAAACTCTACATTCATTCATTTTCCTCCAGTTTTGTCACTCTTTCAGAGGTTGCCACAGCAGAATGAACTGCCAAATATTCCGGCATATGTTTTGTGGATGCGGCATATGTGAATGCCCTTCCAGCTGCAACCCAGTACTGGGAAACACCCATACATACACACACACACACACACACACACACACACACACACACCCTACGTAGGCCTGGGCGATAAAATTGGTATTGGTAATTATTGACACCATTGTCAATATCGATAAAAAAAAGTATAAAGTTAAGGCATAAGGTATAAAGTTTCGGTATGAAGCGCTATACTGTAGTTTTATTGAAATGTGGCTGCTGAGCGCGTGTCTTGGAAAGACTGCCAATAAGCTTAGGGTGTAAGTTTGTCATTTCCAATAGAGGTGCGCGACTTGCACGACACGCACATGGGAGCGACGTGCACATAGTGTGCAAGTGGCACGCACGTGCATTTTCCAGCCGCACCTAGTTGAAAAACATCTAAACTTTTCTGAATTCTGCATGCACACCACTATTCATTCAAGTAGAACTAACCAATCTGCTTTACACTTTGTGTGGATTATACACATTTCAGTAATAACGGCAGACTAATTACCTCAGACAAACACTGCAGCGGTTTTTACATTTCTCCATAAACTTGCTTCGAAGCTGCAGGAATGGCTTGTCCGTTTGTCATTCTCTGAGGAAACGGTTACGCCTAGTTACGAGAGACGTCATAGAAAATGGTGAAGGAAATCATGTGTTCGCGCTTTTCACATGTGAGTTTTGGGTTGCGTCATTGTCACTTCAGGTCAGAATAACAACACATGCGAAAATGAGTGCCGTATAGCAGCAGTGAGAAGATTGTAAATAAAAAAGGATGTAAGGATGTCGCCAGAGTGGCTTTTTGGTTTCTTTTCTTGTGCGTCCCAGCCACTAGTTCCCCATCTGAAAGATATATATGTATATGTATAGTTATTCAACTTCACAATTTGTAATGTTGCAGTATATATTTGAATAATGATGGTTAGTTCCTTTACTTGAAAGCTCAGATTTGATCATCATAATTTTACAGAGTTTGAGGTTTACTGTATCATTATTGACACCTCACAGACGTTGATCTACTGTACCCTTACCATTGCACAAACTTTGTAACATTTTATCTATCAAGTTTAAGAGTCTCTTTAACACTTATCTTTATTTTATTATAAATTTTATTTTTGTTTGTGACTATTAAAGCTATTTGCCTTAGTAATGTTGGTAAATTTAAAATAAAGTGGTCAAATAAAAAAAAAATCCTAATATTCCTAAATGTATTGTTTATTGAAAAATATTCAATAATTATCAATATTGAATGATATGAAACATGATATCATGATAATTTTTTTGCAATATCGCCCAGCCCTAACACTATGAGCAATTTAGTTTATTCAATTCACCTATAGCGCATGTCTTTGGACTGTGGTGGAAACCGGAGCACCTGGAGGAAATCCACTCGAACATGGGGTGAACATGCAACCTCCACACAGAAATCCCAACTGGCCCAGCCGGGACTCAAACTAGCGACCTTCTTGCTGTGAGGCGACCGTGCTAACCACTGAGCCACCATGCTGCATTTCACTCTCCATATAAACCATTATTCAATTCCTGTATATGTGGAGTTCAGTAGCTGGTGGTGTGGTTGGACAACCACTTTTCCTTGTTTGAGTTGGCTGCCGTCCTGTCTGCTACTTTCTGACCTTGATCCATAGGTGTCCTGCCACTTAACAATACATTTGCGTCTGTATATGTTTATGTTCTCGCTTGCAATTCCCTAACTGCTTTATAGATCCTGTTTTTCCAACATATACAGTCTTCATCAGCAAGCCTCGGGGTATTGTTATCTGGCCTGAAACGCAGAACTTGAATTCCACACATCTCTCAGCATGAATGTCATGCAAAATAAGCAGGGCGACTCTTATTTATGAAGCTTGTAGCTTATTCCTGTGGTGAGAGAAAGACCTTGCCTGGCAATGTCTCAATAACAGTGAATTGGACACACTGGTGTGGCCTTACGTGGTCTGTTCGATAAGAGGCCATCAGTTTGCAATAATAGCCTTTACCAGCAATACCACAGGGAACAATCTTAGTCGTCACATAGGAGCACCATGTTCCCTTTCCAAACACTGAGTGGTTTGTCTTCATCTCCTCTATGTCTCTTGTCTGAGGTGGATTTTCCATTTGTCAGCATTTGCTTAACATAAACTGTTCTTAAGGTCTCCATGTCTGGTTCGTTGAACATGCTGAAACTGCTCTAGGCATTTCCCTGGTCATTTAAGAGGCCTCAGATTTGCATTAACTACGTTAAACCAACAGAGCAACCGTTAACTGTCTTCCCAAGAATAAAAACCCCCTTTAAATGATAGATTATCTGCTGAGATGAAGGGAGTGAGATAAACAAAGTGGAATGTAGCGTAGTTTAGTTTAGCTGACTTTGTACTCAATTGCTGAAGGCCTGGCCTCCTTTGCAGCTTTCATTGGTTAAAGACCATCCGGATGTCATCTGATCAACACACAAAGCAGTCAATCATCAGTTTGTTTTCTTCAGCTTACCTACAACAAACAAATCAATAATTTAAAAACTATAAAGAAGCCTGAAATGATACTGTAAATAGGAATTGAATTGAAAAATGTAACAATATATTGAAAGTTTAAAGTATACATAACGACATATTGACAAATTTGAAATTTAAAAAAACCTAAGCCACCAAAATCACCTGCATTGTAAATGCTGGGTTCCACTCAAAATCGATTTGTGTTGGGACAACATGTAAAAACTAATCAGTTTGCTTAATTTCTTCAAGTTTAAGAGGATTGAACATAAAACAATGAAGTTGTCCCCAAATAGCCTGAAGAATTGTGTAACTGTACAATAAATGAACACTAAGGGGGCTTTTATACTTGGTTCAATTGCCTGGACCGTACCCAGGGCTTAATTTGTGCCAGAACACGCCGGATTCGCATCCGGCACCTCTGAAATCTGATCCTCATTTTACCGATCCCGATGATTGCATTCATACCAGAAGTGAACCAGACCAGAGTTTGCATGAACCGTACCCCAGGCCACCTCTTTCAGATGGACTCTGGAACAGTTCGTGGGTGCGCACCCGAGTTCAGAAGACACGTTCACACTAGCTAAACGTACAGTACTCTGACATCGAACGAACCCTGACTAAAAGTGCTAGTGTGAAAGCACCCTAAATGAGTTACACTACTAACAACCACCAAGCAGTCTGTGGAATTAAAAGGTTAATTCTCCCAAAGATTTAGTTCCAAACCCCTAAGACCTTCGTTCGTCTTCAGAATATCCTCCATAGATGGTGAGGTTCTCGACTCATTCAAGGTCCATAAAAATGAAAAAGTCAACTCTGAGCAGAAAAAGCGCGTTACGTCAGTCGTGTCTTTAATTCTCCAAATTAAAGGAAAGCAGAGGCTTGGTTTCCGTTGAGGTGCCTGCAGTGTTTGTGTTTTTAAGACAACAACGGAGACTTTTGAAGATGGAGGAGAGACTTGTGGTTGCTGTTTTGAGTTATCCGGTGCTGTATGACTCACAAATCTTGAATATCACAATATCATTAAATATTACAATTATATTAATATCAACAGTGTTTTTGGAACGTAAATGCGCGTTCGGTGTAATCGGCCCCTAACGCTGTATCAGCCACGCTGTAAACATGGGTGGTAGAGCTTTCTCATACAGTGCGCCTAAGCTATGGAGTGGTCTACCCATCAGCATCAGTAATGCTTCTCTGGACTGTTTTAGGAAACGTCTCAAGACTCACATTTTTACCATTGCTTTTAACTTAGATTGATTATTTTTGTCAATTTAATCATTCAATTGTATTGTTCATATTTTGTCTTATTGTGGTGTTTTACTGTTTTTTTTTTTTTATTGTTTTGCTTTGTTACAGTTTGCCTTGTATGCCTTTTAGCACTTTGGGTCTGAGAAAAACACACTATAAATAAAATGTATTATTATTATTATCATTAAGTTATTATAAATCTGTTTCTTTATATGGGAAAATGTACAGCTGCCTTTATAGTTTAGTATCTCACAGGGATCCTAGTTTTTATGGTATAATAATGTGTAGAATGTGTTATTACATAATTTGACCCGTGGACTCTCTTACATGCAGCTGTGAACAGTAGTTTTGTCTGTTTCTGAGGCCTTGGCTGGATTACAATAACAAGAAGTTAGTTTATGTAACTGTGCTCTGTTAAAATCACATCTTTCTTTTACGAGCGTAGCCATTCTCCCACAACTTCCATTTGTATTTGTTCCTTTTTCTGGCCTCTGTTTGTGTCTTTTGGTCAGTTGGTGATGTTGAGGAAGCCTGCTGCACTAATGCAGGATATCTTTGGACTTGTGTTTGTTGTCAAGAGCCCTTTCAGGCTTACGGGAAGCAGCCACCTGTTAAACCCGCTGCTGAATCACTCTGGTTTTGTTTGACAGGATACACCACACACATG
The DNA here is from genome assembly GCA_903798195.1 of Danio kyathit. NCBI lineage: Eukaryota > Metazoa > Chordata > Actinopteri > Cypriniformes > Danionidae > Danio > Danio kyathit. The sequence goes on along the minus strand of LR812537.1, from coordinate 37,243,806 downwards.
TTCTACACCCTAGTTACTGCTAGCTGGCTGGGAATAAGAGACTCTCAACACAGAAATATAGTAGATGCACTTAAGATGTGTCTTTTGAATATACGTACATATAATTGATAACTGTATTTAGAAGCTGATATAAACTAATATATATATATATATATATATATATATATATATATATATATATATATATATATATGCATGCGTGTGTGCAAAAAACATTTAGATTAATTAGTCTAAACTAATTACATAAAAGGATGTAATGGACAGATGTTTATTAATTAATTTTTATAACCATAATTGCACAAAATAAACTGCAAGGAAACATCTTGATCTTTCCTTTTGCAATTAATTCGTCTCTGTTAAAAAATTCCCGCATCTGTGTTTGGCATGTCACATCATGCAAATTGCACCAGTCAAAACACTATCGCAAGTGGTTCAATTTGCAGAAATCATTTATTTAACTGCCATTGACCTGTTTAAATGTCTTATCAGCCTGGAAATGGTAACGTTACGAATTTGCATTTATCATCCAATACCAAATGTTCTGGCCGTTATATTCTGCTTCTCTTTTTTTTTCCACATCTTTCTTTCTTACACCCTCCTTAACTGAGGCAATAACCCAAAGTATACATTGTGTATGCTACTGTACAGTGTTGGCAGTAACGCATTACAAGTGAGGTATGTAATACTATTACTTTTCTAAATAACAAGTAACACATTACTTTTAAAAAAAGTAATAATATTTGAGTAACTTTTTTAGTTTAATTAGCTTTTAAAAAATATATTGCTGAATTAAAATGAGTCACAATGAATGATGCAGTCAATGAGAGAATGTGTTAATTTGAACGCATTGAAGAAAAGGAAAAGGGATTGTCTCAATGGACAGTGATTTACTGAAGACAAATAGTACAAAAGTATCAAACACATTGGTTTAAACTTTCAATAATCTGTAAATACGGCATGTAGAGCTCTGGGGTCAGGAAGTTCTCAGATAACATTATCCTAAAATATTTTTTGATGTGTTTTTTTTTTTTTTTAAGATAAATGTAGGTGTAGGTTATACAGTGTGTTGTTAATTGTAGAGCTCCTCTATTAAAGTAAATTAAAAAATCAAGTTCTGAAAGAGATCAAGCCTCAACCAGGTTTAATAAAAAAAATAAGCCTTTATTTATACACACACACACACACACACACACACACTACCTGACAAAGGCTTGTCATCGATCCCAAATGTAGGAGCAACAAGTAATAACTTGACTAGTTGATCATTTTAGAAAAGTGGCAGAAGGTAGATTTTTCCAATTAATCATCTGTTAAGCTGCATCCCAATCATCACAAATACTGCAGAAGACCTATTAGAACCGGCATGGACCCAAGATTCACACAGAAATCAGTCACGTTTGGTGAAGGAAAAATCGTGGTTTGGGGTTACATTCAGTATGGAGGTGTGCGAGAGATCTGCAGAGTGGATGGCAACATCAACAGCCTGAGGTATCAAGACATTTGTGCTGCCCATTACATTACAAACCACAGGAGAGGGCAAATTCTTCAGCAGGATAGTGCTCCTCCTCATACTTCATCCTCCACATCAAAGTTCCTGAAAGCAAAGAAGGCTAATGTGCTCTAGGATTGGCCAGCCCAGTCACCAGATATGAACATTATTGAGCATGTCTGGGGTAAGATGGAGGAGGCATTGAAGATGAATCCAAAGAATCTTGATGAACTCTGGGAGTCCTGCAATAACGCTTTTTTTGCCATTCCAGATGACTTTATTAATAAGTGATTTGAGTCATTGCAGAGATGTATGGATGCAGTCCTCCAAGGCAGTCATACACAATATTAATTCTTTTTCCACTGCATCATGACTTTATATTTTATACTGTACATTATTCCTGTTAAGTGACAAGACTTTTGTCTAAGCAAAAACAGACCTTACTGTCCTAAATAAAAATCAAGGTATGATCATATTTTATTTTGGTAAAATAAGCGTAATCTAGAGGAAGAACTCTGTTTGAAGTATACCGCCACCTTAGCATATGCAAAAGAAAAGTAGCATGCTTATTTCCTCTCTGTAGAGATGTAAAGGGAGAGTTCATTTAGAAGTGCTCTGTGTGAGAGACTAAACTTGGCCTTGGATGTTTCAATAATGTCTTGGTTTTCTTTACAAGACTGACTCTGTCTCTATGTACTTCTGTTCTTTCTAAGCCTCCACTTGTACACTTTTCATCTTTTTCTCAAAAAAAAAACACTTCCCCCAACACAGATTTTCATATCACCCCATGAGTAAGTTACATTCTCACAGAACTCTTGTACGTCAGCATGCTTCACATTCCCTGATGTGTTTGCACCGTCAGTTATGCTGTCAGGATGATTTTTAAATGTTTTGAGACGTCTTGTTCTGTTTGAAAACGAATATGTAATTATCACTTAAAGCTCGGTTTGTGGTTTAACCCTTTCATTTCAGATGAAAGAAGTGTCTTCTGTTTACCAAGGCTTCATTTTTTTCATCACAAATACAGTCAATACACTAAAGTTGCTAAATATAGTTTCAATTTAAAAAATACTTTTTTAAATGAGTATATTATAAAGTATAATTATTCCTGTGATGGGAAAGATGATGAAGAGTTGTGTTTCTGAATATGTTTGCTTAGTACTATAATTTTTCAATTACTATTTGATTTAAGTAATGTTCAGAAGAGCAGCATTTATATCACGTAAAAATATTTTGTAACGTATATCATACTGAAATTGATACTCACTACATTTAAAAAAAGATAAATTAAATATTGTGGCATTACTTGTATATAAAAGTGTTTTTTTTTAAATATGTAATTGCTTCAAAATCCTTAATTTCCATGCAGCTTACCATTCCACAAGATGTTCTGCATAGTCAAAAGTGTAAGATTTAAATTTATATATATATATATATATATATATATATATATATATATATATATATATATATATATATATATATATATATATATATATATTTATTTATTTATTTTTCATATATTTGTTTCATTATTTGTTTTTTAAAGATGATATATAATATATTATGGGATCAATGTTATTGGCTTAAAAAAAAAAAAAAAAAAAAAGCATTATGGTTGTTGGTGCCAGATGGGCTGGTCTGAGTATTTCAAAAACTGCTGATCTACTGGGATTTTCATGCACAACCATCTCTAGGGTTTACAGAGAATGGTCCGAAAAAGAGAAAATATGCAGTGAGCGGCAGTTCTGTGGGCACAATTGCCTTGAGAGGTCAGTTAAGAATGGCCAGACTGGTTCGAGCTAATAGAAAGGCAACAGTAACTCAAGTAACCACTCGTTACAGCCGAGGTATGCAGAAGAGCATCTCTGAACACACAACACATCGAACCTTGAGGCGGATGGGCTACAGCAAGAGTAGATCACACTGGGTATCACTCCTGTCAGCTAAGAACAGGAAACTGAGGCTACAATTCGCACAGGCTCACCAAAATTGGACAATAGAAGATTGGAAAAACGTTCCCTGGTCTGATTACTTTCGATTTCTGCTGCAACATTCAGATGGTGGGGTCAGAATTTTGCATCAACAACATGAAAGCATGGATCCATCCTGCCTTGTATCAACGGTTCAGGCTGGTAGTGTAATGGTGTGGGGGATATTTTCTTGGCACACTTTAGGTCCATTAGTACCAATTGAGCATGGTGTCAATGCCACAGCATGCCTGAGTATTGTTGCTGACCATGTTCATCTCTTTATGACCACAGTGTACCCATCTTCTTATAGCTACTTGCAACAGGATAACACGCCATGTCATAAAGCACGAATCATCTCGGACTGGTTTCTTGAACATGACAATGAGTTCACTGTACTTAAATGCCCTCCACAGTCACCAGAACTCAATCCAATAGAGCACCTTTGGGAAGTGGTGGAACGGGAGATTCGCATCATGGACGTGCAGCCGACAAATCTGCAGCAACTGCGTGATGTTATCATGTCAATATGGAGCAAAATCTCTGAGGAATATTTCCAGTACCTTGTTGAATCTATGCCACAAAGGATTAATCCAGTTCTGAAGGCAAAAGGGGGTCCAACCTGGTACTAGTAAGGTGTACCTAATAAAGTGGCCGGTCAGTGTGTATATGTGTAAAAAGAAATGCTTTTATCCCAGCGAAAATAAAAGAATTAAGACTTTCTCTGTGAACCGTCACTTGGCAAATATTTGAAAAGTGTGTAAATAATAAAATGCATAGCTTTGCCGTATGTTAATACAATTTTGATAAGTGTATTCGTGTAATGGCTTTCAGTTGCTCAGAAGTATTCTTTAATGCATCATGTATGAATATGCAAGTGTTTTCTGGAGGTGTCTGACTGGATGAAGCAGACGTGTGTTGGCAGTGTGAAGTGGAATAGTTGATTCTCAGGCGAGGTCAGAGAGGACGCCTGCTGCTGATCTGATGTGAGAGGCCTGCAGGGAGACATCTGAGGTTCTGCTTGTCTGCTTTACGTGTGCGTGTCTGTCCTTGTGTCGTACTAGGAGGAAACTGAGGGCAAAGACTGCAGTACGTTTAGACTCGTATTTCTGGGTGAGCTTAATTACCTGGAGTTTGCACACATCAAAAATAAGTGTCTCAGTGGGGAACGCTGTGGTCCAAAACAATTTTACTTTATTTTTTTGCATAGACAATTTGCATATTAATGTGGCGTAAGAGCATGCGTATGCATCTAGATGCTGTTTTCCGTGTGACTTTGGCGTAGACTGTTACAGCTCTGCAGATTTCCTGCTGTGTTATGTAATCCGAGGGCAGTGGGTTTTTTTCCTGCACTTTTTTTCCCTTCTCCTTCCTTGTGTGGCTCAACTCCTCTCTTCAGAACTTCCTGTTTGCTCAGTGGCCCACTGAACCCTTTCCCAGAGACCGGATGAGAGGCTCTCAGCCCTAGAAGGTACGCCCACCATGACTCACAGAAGAGCTGGTTTTCCCCCAATACCCCGGAGAATTACTCTGCCTTTCAGCACGTATTGAGAATCATTTGAAATATAAACATTTAGCATTATCATAACTCGGAAATGGCCTGTGATTTCTATTATCTGTTTTGGCAGTGTGTTGCTGAGGTGTGCATCACTATTGTTCATCCTCATATTTTTAGATTACACTGTAAAACTGTTGTTTTCAGGTTGCATCATTTTATATTCTCCTCTACAGATATTTAAGCATGTATGTTTTATTAGTAGTGCAAGACAAAACTGACCATGTGATAGGATGATCAATTAAGGTTCATGAGTTAAACATTGAAAATGATGGTTTGTTGTTAGGATCCATTGTTACAGTGAGAGCCATTAACATCAATGGTATCTTTTTATTGTGCAAAAATAGTTAAATTGTAGTTAAATATTTCTTTATATTATTAAAATATTCTATATTTATATTTAACTACAGTAATACAAATACAAATATTATGTCTTTGTATATGCACACGTGTGTACATACACTCACCGGCCACTTTATTAGGTACACATTACTCGTACTGAGTTGGACCCCCTTTTGCTTTCAGAACTGCCTTAATCCTTCATGACATAGATTCAACAAGGTACTGGAAATATTCCTCAGAGATTTTGGTCCATATTGACATGACAGCATCACACAGTTGCTGCAGATTTGTTGGCTGCACATCCATGATGCGAATCTCCCATTCCATCACATCCCAAAGGTGCTCTATTGGATTGAGTTCTGGTGACTGTGGAGGCCATTTGAGTACAGTGAACTCATTGTCAGGTTCAAGAAACCAGTCTGAGATGATTTGCGCTTTATGACATGGCGCGTTATCCTGCTAAAAGTAGCCATGGGTACACTGGCAACCCTATGCATACCTGTCAATGCATACTTCTGAAATGATCAGTAATACGTTTTTATTATTATTTACAAAGGATATAATAATTAGTATACATTAGAAAAAGCTGCTAATAAATTAGCAAACAGTTCAGCTCATTTAAACTATTAGCTATTACAAAGAAATAGAATCAAGTTATCAAATCTCATCTTTTCTTCACTGTATAATTTAAAAAGTCTGATTAAAGAGCAGCGAATGAATCTCTCATTTAGATTTTTTTGGTTTGATTACATTAAATAACAGAGCTGTCACTTTAAAACTGCACAGATCTATAATGAAAGCATTTGAATGTTTTCCTAACTGTTTATGCTCATTTATGACAAAATTTGTTGTGTTTAAATGAAAACCCAACAAGATCGACATGTCTAGATGCTGTTGTTATTATTATTATTATTATTCATTCATTCATTTATTTTCTTTTCGGCTTAGTCCCTTTATTAATCTGGGGTCGCCACAGCGGAATGAACCGCCATTATTATTATTATTATTATTATCATTATTATGATGATGTGTATATGTCTGTTTAAACACGCACCCAAAACCCAGTGTCCACTTGAGCTCAGCATCAAATCACGTACGTACAGAATCCGCTTGGGAAACAGTGTCTATTATCACTATGGAGCTCATAAGCTGACAGTCATGCATCTTTATATGAACTGACTGTTTTGAGGATTGCAAAGGGGCAATGGCGCTTGAAATGAAAAGGAAATGAATCGCGCCGTTTTTGTTTTTATTTCAAAGTGTTTCTATGCCTAAATAAAATGAAAGCACAGAACCGATTCACATTTAAGAGCAAGGGCGGCCCCTGATGGTTCGGCGGTATGGGTTGCATATAGGGAGGATCGGCTCTTCTCAGAAAGATAAAAAAATACGGGAGAAATACGGGAAAATACCTTTACGGGATGACAGCGGGATAGAACTGTAAAATACGGGAGAATCCCAGGAAAAACGGGAGGATTGACAGGTATGCACTGTGGTCATAAAGGGATGGACATGGTCAACAACAATACTCAGGTAGACTGTGGCGTTGACACAATGCTCAGTTGGTACTAATAGTTTACCAAGAAAATATCCCTCACACTATTACACCACCACCAGCCTGAACCATTGATAGAAGGCAGGATGGATCCATGCTGTCATGTTGTTGAAGCCAAATTCTGACCCTTCCATCCGAATATCGCAGCAGAAATCGAGACTCATCAGACCAGGCAATGTTTTTCCAAACTTCTGGTGTCCAATTTTGGTGAGCCTGTGTGAATTGTAGCCTCAGTTTCCTGTTCTTAGCTGACAGGAGTGGCACCTGGTGTGGTCTTCTCCTGCTGTAGCCCATCCACCTCGGCTGTAACGAGTGGTTATTTGAGTTACTGTTGCCTTTCTATTAGCTCAAACCAGTCTGGCCATTCTCCTCTGACCTCTGGCATCAAATAAGGCCACAGAACTGCCTCTCACTGGATATTTTCTCTTTTTCGGACCATTCTCTGTAAACCCTAGAGATGGTTGTGCGAGAAAATCCTAGTAGATCAGCAGCTTCTGAAATACTCAGACCAGCCCGTCTGGCACCAACAACCATGCCATGTTCAGTCACTTAAATCACCTTTCCTCCCCATTCTGATGCTCGGTTTGAACTGCAGCAGATCGTCTTGACCATGTCTACATGCCTAAATGCATTAAGTTGCTGCCATGTGATTGGCTGATTAGAAATTTGCATTGATGAGCAGTTGGACAGGTGTACCTAATAAAGTGTATAAGGTAAGTGTATATGTATATAAATATGCGCGTGTGTGTGCACATATACAGTTGAAGGTATTATTAACCCTTCTGTGAATTTTTTTTTTTATTTTAAAAATATTTTCCAAATGATGTTTAACAGAGCAAGGATTTTTTCACAGCATTGTGAAAAGTTTTTAAAAATTTTAAAAAACATTTAAGGGCAATATTATCAGCCCTTTTAAGTTTTTTTTTTTTTTTTTTTCGATTGAATTTCAAACAAAAATTGGGGAAAAAATATAAAGGGGGGCTATTAATTCTGACTTATACCATATATATATGAACTAAGAAATAAAAAATAAAAAAAAGTCTGATTTGCCAGGTGTAAAAAAATCCAAGGTTTTATCTCAGTTCTAGGGAAAGCATTCAGACTTGTGGAATGGAAACTCACATTTGCGAGAACTTTTATTTTTGAAACCACAGGATGCCATAAAAACTGAGATGTTTGTGTGTGTTGAATGTGAGCTGGAGGAGGTTACAGCAGGTGTGGTGGTTGGTCTGGTTGTGATTGTTGGCCCTGCGGCTAAACAGTGTGTGAGAGCCAGAGAGCTGAAGGAATGGCAGCTCTCCTCTATTCCCAGTCACATTCACTTCATACCACAACACTGTTAAGTCATTCGTATTATGCATTACATATGCAAGTAACAATTTATGTCTTAATACACTGGATGAAAGGTAAATTACTGTTCTTTCATTAGCTGAACTCTATGGTTTCACTGTAGTATGGTGTGAACAGATGTTGATATGTCCCACTGGTACTATGCAAATTATAAAAATAAAACTGTCACTTGATTGATTTTAATTAAGAAGCCAAGTACCAAATCATTATCCAGGAGTACCTTTATGGTGTTCTACAGATCGCTAAAGTCTTGTTTTATATGTAAAAACCTCACTCATTCGGCATATAAGGAATTCATTTTAGTCAATAACTTGCAGTATAAAGATAATTCTGCTTGGGGGTTAATCAATTGTACATGAATTTTTAAACATCAGTCTCTAAAACGTCATATATAACATTAAAGTTAAAAATGCCACTATATTTTTCCATAGGGAGTTTTTTTTTTCTTTTTTTATATCTGCAAGACTTTTAAAGAGCCCCATTGTGCATTATAAAAGGTCATATTTTGGATTTAGGGGTCGCCAACAACAGGCTGATATGCATGCAAGGCCAAAAAACACTTTCATTGTCGTATAATATGCATTTATCTTTACCTAATTGTCCCAACAACTCCCATATGATTCGTTTAGCAATGAGGTAGAAGAGTATGTGAGAGCCAAATGCAGGAATGCAATAAAGCAATGCCGTTAAACACCAACATATTCCTCAATTTTTAAACCTAACTCCAAGTAATAACAACGACACACATTCAGTATTAATCCACACAGTGGCAAAAGTTGAACTCTTTTTAAAATTTGACCATGCTGGGTGTGTGAGGAACAGCTGATGGTGGCCATAGCAAAGCAAACTGCAGAGGATCACAAGTTTAGAATCAACGCGTTTAAATTGGTAAAAGAAGCACGCGTCGCGTTTTCAATGTGGTTTTGGACGCAATATGTGAATAGCTCCATAAATAACATGAGAGATACATTACAAGCACTGATCTATAATAGATAAGTGATTACAAGCCGCACGGAGCGATCACAAGTTACAGCAGACTATCAAATTAGTTACTTACTATTTTGCAAACTACACAAAACGAAGCAACAATTTTAATAACACTTACAGTATCTTATGATCCAGAGTAAGAAGAAACTGGTCCATATGAACTGTAACAGTTACTAACAAAGTCCCTGTCAAAGCCTGACAAAGTCCCATACATAATAGTCTCTGCTGCTACTTTCTTTAATTGCAAACGGCCGGCGAATCCCGTGTTGCAGCATAGGTTATTGTATTGTGTCATCAGAAAAATGACAGGAACAAACACAGCACACGGTTGGCTTTACTGTGGTGGTGGTGTGAAAATGAACTTTAACCCTTTATTCCCTGCAGCTGAATCTCCATCTGTCAGTAATTGTCATCTTCGTGTCATGATCAGTCCCGTGTTCCCCTGTGCTCTGCTAGTGTCTGAAGGGAAAGGCGCGTTCACGTTTTACCTGATCCAGCACTACATATTTGGTGTTTACCGTATTATGCGTGCAGGCAAATGTTCTGAACTCAACATGATTCATTTATTCAACTCTGAATCGACTATTTTTTAAAAATCAATAGTTTTATACGCAGTGCACTTTCAGATTTAAACCTCAGCTTGATTCACTTAGTGCTGATACACACTGCATAGAAGGTCATTTTCAAAAAGCCATAATAGGGGCTCTTTAAAGACATTTTGAGCTTAGAGGATGTTAATCGATTCGACATGTTTAATTTTTTTAATCCTGTTTTATTGCAGAGTTCATGCAGAAATCTTTTAATTCTGTTCACAGAAAGTGTCGCCAGTCACAGTGACAAATGACGAGATCTTTAGCCCCAGCCACTTCCATGAAGTGTCTTGTTTCCATAAACTTCACCATGTACATATCATTTATAATATGTGCCATATTTTGAAATATAAATAAATTTTTTTTCAGTTTATTCAACTTAAAATAATTAGTGAAGTACTTTCTCCACTTTGGTGAAAATTGTCATCTACAATGCTTTATAGCGTTATAGTTTATTATTATTCGTTTTTTTTTAAATTATTATTAAAGCTAGTTGGCAGTCAAAAAAAAACTAATTTTCTTATTGTTTATAACCCTTCAACGTCTCTTAGGAAAATGGTTAATTCCAGCTGATTATTTTCATCCTGTTATGTTACAGCCGGTTAGTTTTCATACTATTATGTAAACAGGATATACTGTAATTATTAAACCGTATGAGTATGACCAAATCATTTTTATGAAAGTACCCTTTACAGCAGTACTTCCTTGTATGACAACACGTCCACCTTTTAATAAGTTACATAGCTCAAACAGCACTACATAACTGGAATGACTCGTTTAATGAAATGCGCGCGCACAAAAGCCGGCAAAATATCCCGCCAAAAAACCTCTCAGCTGTGCAGAGACACTGTGTACTGAAACCAGTTTTCACAGCCTTGAGATTAAATACCTCACAGTGTTACTCGGTATTTGTTTACCTGAACAGTTTTTCTCCTCGCTGTCTATGTATAGTTTAGTCAATATAGGTCAATATGCAGTTGACCCTTATGTGCTGTTTTCATCCACTCTGGGGTGATTTTTGACCATTGATTTGGCCATAACTTTTTCAGTGTTTAAGCTAGCAGAATGATTTTGCATCTTATTTTGGCACATATTTTGAGAAAATGCTTTGTGTTTTTTTAAAAACTCAACAATACACTCTGGGCATATGTACTACCCTTTTGTTATGTTCAGGATGAAAGCATCCACAATTAAACTGCTGTAAAAATGTATCAAATAATTATTTTTTTAATCTTTTTTTTGGGGGAAAAATCTGTTAATCAACCTCGGTCCTGATCAAAATTATTAATTTGTTTAAAAATTACAGGATTTTAACTCTTTAACTGCCAAATTCATAAATGATCTCACTGATTTGGTGAAAAAAAACTACGCGGACTGGATTTTTTTTTACAGTCCTGGACATGTAAAACAACATTGCCTTTGCTTTTGATTAATGTTCTTTTTTCTCTCCCTAATTTACTGTTGGTGGCTGTTTTTGCCCCATTGACTTCCATTATAACCACATTTTTTATTACAAAACCATGACACCATATAATCTTGCATTTTTGATTGTCGGTGGTTTTCCCTGTTGGGAAGAGGTAAAATTTGTAATTTTTATTGTTGATCATTAGTTGGCACCATTAACATTTTAGGTTTTATATGGAGTATAACAGCAAATTAAAATGTGTGTCTGTGAGTGTGTGTCAATCTGTCAGATTCTGGAGTGCATTACAGGTCTAAAGAAAAATATAAATGATAAATGATCTTAAATAAAACAAATACATTTATAGAGATGGTATAAGTATATAATTCCGCTCACTTGAGAAACGCAGGGCCACGTGAATGGTTTGTGAGCACAATAAAGTGCACACAGCACGCCATATCATCTGATAATTGTAAGAAATTATTCCAAAAAGCAATTGACTGTGTAAAACCACATAAAACACAAAAAAAATACGATGTATATGTCGAGTTCAGTGGCTAATCAGCCGGAATCAACTGAGGTGAAGTGACAGCGACCAGCGAGAGCTGTCACTCAAGTGGCCACGCCCTTAATTATGCAGACTTAATATAACCTAATATAAAGGAAACAGAAGAGTTATAAAAAAAATTCATCCCCTCACAGTTGTCTTGAAGGGTAATACTAGCTATATGACCCAAAACCGTTCTTTGTTTGTAAACACCATTTTTTTCTGTTGTAAAGTTGGCCATTTTAAAAGTGGGGTCAATAGAAATGTGCTCTGTCATGGAGCCAGGACTAGCAGAATTTCGACGAATTTCAGTTACTTCCATATTAGCTTCATGAGGGAGAGCAGGAGGTTGCTGCTTGGTGTTTATGCACCATCGAATGTGGTTATAATGGAAGTCAATGGGGCAAAAACAACAGTAAATTAGGGAGAAAAAAAAATTTAAATCTAACAATGCATCAAAGCCAGTGTTGTTATTAATTGGTCACATATTCAAGACCGTGATAAAAGGTGAAAAAGTCCAGTCCACAATTACTTTTTATATTCAAAATACGTCATTTTGTGTGTGTGTTTTCACCAAATCAGTGACATAATTTGTCAACTTGGCAATTAAAGAGTCAAAATCCTGTAATTTTTAACAAAACATTTAGTGGTTTTCATCAGGACTGAAGTTGATTAACAGATTTATGCAAAACAAAATTTAAAAAATAATTATCTGATGCATTTTTACAGCAGTTTAAGTCAGTGGATGTTTTCATTCCTTACATAACAAAATGGTAGTAAATTTGAACAGTACACAAAGGTTTAACCACGAGTGTGAATTTAGTCTTGAATAACAGCGTTGCGGAAATAAAGCTACACAATCTGTCACTGTGACAGTGCCTTTTCTAAATGGTCCATGTATAATGTAAACATTAATAGGCTAGTGTATACATTTTGAAAAATAACCATCTCAGTGGCTGCTTCTGTAGCTTTATTTCTGAGGCTGCAGTCTCTTTGTGTCTCAATCTTTGTTAAAAAAAAACTTTTATTTGTCCGACTGATTCGCGCCAAAACACCGCGCAAACAATATAGGCGTTAAACATTTGCCTTTAACCCCTACAGCGCTCTGTGTGTGTTTGTGATAATGTGTGTCGCTGCTCTCTCTACTGTACGAGTCTTTATATGGGTGTGTTTGTTCAGCACTATCTCCTTCCTCAAGCCGTGTGTGTGTGTAGATCAAGGGTGAATGTTTTCGATGGTTGCTTGGTTACGGCGGGTGCAGCCGGTCTGCTGCAGTTTAGCGCGCTCTCTTTCCCGCCATCAGATCCCGCCATGAGGGAGGGACTTTGGCACAAAGACGAGGGGAGGATTTCCCGCCAAATGCCTAATATGCAAATAAGCCCTGGTGGGAGGAGCTATCAACCGCTCGCTGCACTGTTAACTGTTTCAGTGCTGAAGTCTGCACAACTCCCCCTGTCCCATAAAGACGACTTACATAAGCACACCGTCTCACCTTATGGTCAATGTTATGTAACTTAAAGAAACTTGAGCTCATATAACCACAGCATGTGTGTGTCTGAGACCTTCTAAAAGAAGTTATAAAGGTTAATGACTGTACCATGGCTGGAAATGCATGAAATACTAGTCTTTTACATGCAGTTACTCTGATGAGAAAGATTGTCTTTGAGTCTTGTAAAGCTTTTGATACATTTTCTCAGATGGAGACTTTTTATTTCTGTTGACAATTTAAGAAGTTCATGTGTTGTAACAGTGAAATCTGGATAGATAGATAGATGGATAGGTAGATAGATAGATAGATAGATAGATAGATAGATAGATAGATGGGTGGATCATGGATGTGAGAAAATGATGTACAGTTAAAGGCAGAATTATTAGCCCCCCTTTGAATTTTTTTCGTTTTTAAAAATTTCCCAAATGTTTAACAGAGCAATGAAATTTTCACAGTATCTCTTATTTGTTTTATTTCGGCTAGAATAAAAGCAGCTATTAATTTTTTTAAAAACATTTTAAGGTCAAAATTATTAGCCCCTTTAAGCTATATATTTTTCCGATAGTCTACAGAACAAACCATCGTTATACAATAACTTGCCTAATTACCCTAACCTGCCTAGTTAACCTAATTAACCTACTTAAGCCTTTACATGTCACTTTAAGCTGTATAGAAGTGTCTTGAAAAATATCTAGTCAAATATTATTTACTGTCATCATGGCAAAGATAAAATAAATCAGTTATTAGAGATGAGTTATTAAAACTATTATGTTTAGAAATGTGTTAAGAAAATCTTCTCTCTGTGAACAGAAATTGGGGAAAAAAATAAACAGGTGGGCTAATAATTCAGGGGGTTTAATAACTCTGATGCTGTAAAAAGAATCTTATAAAATTAAAAAAATAGTTACTTTAAGCTTTCACCGGAAGTTTATCATTGGCTAAAAACATACAAATATAAATATACAACATGTATATATCCCATTAACAATTTTTCTGGCTTTAAGATAAATTGTGAAAGTAGCCTAATACATATTTTTGGATAATGCTGTAAAATACTGAAATATATTACTGATAATTTTTCCAAATGTAAAATATGTTTATATTTATTTTGTTGACACATTATCAATATTTTAACTTCACCGGATTACCTACATTTTCAATCACTGATAATGAAATCATTTGTTACTCCAAAAAAAAAAAGAGAAAATAAATCTTGACCTTTAGGCCTATATACAGTTCAGAATTATTAGCCCCCCTAAATTATTAGCCCCCCTGTTTATTTTTTGCAAGTTAGGGTAATTAGGCAAGTTATTGTATAACGATAGTTTGTTCTATAGAGTAGACTATCAAGAAAATAATTGCTTAAAGGGGCTAATAATATTTACCTTAAAATGTTTTTTTTTTAATTAAAAACAACTTTTATTCTAGCCGAAATAAAACAATAAGACTTTCTCCAGAAGAAAAAATATTATCAGACATACTGTGAAAATTAGCTTGTTCTGTTAAACATCATTTGGGAAATAATTAAAAAAGAAAAAAATCAAAGGTGGGCTAAAAATTCTGACTTCAACTGTATATATATATATATATATATATGTATTTTTTTTTATTTATACAATTATATATATATTGTGTGTGTACACTCGTTCAAACCTATATTTAATTAATTTAAAGAAAGTCATGTGTAATATATTCATGTGTAATAATTTTTCCCTCATGGCATATATTAATGTAAGTTAATTGTTTTATTTGCACATTCTTTTTTTAGTCATTTACAAAACAGTTTCATGTCATGCGCTGCACTGCTGATCAGCCTTTGTTTCCTTAGCCACCAGCAAGCGTCCATGGTAATGTTTAGAGTCTGCTGTGCAGTGTAACCGCTCTGTTGTTACAGTTGGTGTGGGTGTGGACAGTGCAGGTGGAGGTGATGACGGTTGGGGAATATAACCGCAGTTCATCACAGCCAAGATTTCCCTTCAACAATAGAAAAACAATACGTGCATTGCTACTAACCTATACCAGGGTTAAGGGAGTGCACTGATAAACCTGCTATAGGGTTAAAGGGACAGTTCACCCAAAAATGAAAATTCTGCCATTTACTCACAACTCCACTTGTTCCAAAATAGTTTGAGCATGTTGAACACAAAAGAAGATATTTTGATAAATGTTAGAAATGGGTAGCTATTGACTCCATAAATATCTTTTGTTTAATAGAAACAAGAGACTTATAAAGGTTTAAAAACCACTCAAGAGTGAGTAAATAATGACAGAATTTGCTTTTCTTTGTAAAGTTTAACTTCAAATGACCCATGCACACTTCCATCACCCCTATTAATAAAACACTGCAGGTAACTGTCAGTTTGTTCAGTGCCCTCCAGATAGAAAATCTTCTCTTTCTTTGTTCTGTTTTCCCTCTTGATGTGGTGGAGGTGTTACTGTACATTCTGCCATTTACTCACAACTCCACTTCTTCCAAAATAGTTTGAGTTTGTTGAACACAAAAGAAAATATTTTGATAAATGTTAAAAATGGGTAGATGTTGACTCGATAGTATATACACTCACTGGCCACTTTATTAGGTACACCTTACTAGTATTGGGTTGGACCGAATTTTGCTTTCAGAACTGCTTTAATCCTTCGTGGCATAGATTCAACAAGGTACTGGAAATATTCCTCAGAGATTTTGGTTCATACTGTCATGATACCATCCTGCAGTTGCTGCTGATTTGTCCACTGCAGATCCATGATGCAAATTTCCTGTTCCACCTAATCACAAAGGTGCTCTATTGGATTGAGACTGGTGACTGTGGAGGCCATTTGAGTACAATGAACTCATTGTCATGTTGAAGAAAACAGTCTGAGATAATTCGCTCTTCCTGATATGGTGCATTATTCTGCTGGAAGTAACCATCAGAAGATGGGTACACTGTGGTCATAAAGTGATGGACATGGTCAGCAACAATACTCATGTAGGCTGTGGTGTTGACACAATGCTCAATTAGTACTAATGGGCGCAAAGTGTGCCAAGAAAATATCCCCCACACATTACACTACCACTACCAGCCTGAACCATTGATACAAGGCAGGATGGATCCATGCTTTCATGTTTTTGATGCAAAATCCTGACCCCACCATCTGAATGTCGCAGCAGAAGTCGAGACTCATCAGACCAGGCAACGATTTTCCAATCTTCTATTGTCTAATTATGGTGAGCCTATGTGAATTGTAGCCTCGGTTTCCTGTTCTTAGCTGACAGGAGTAGCACCCGGTGTGGTCTTCTGCTGCTGTAGCCCATCCACCTCAAGGTTGGACGTGTTGTGCATTTAGAGATGGTCTTCTGCATAACTCGGTTGTAACGAGTGATTATTTGAGTTACTGTTGCCTTTCAGCTCGAACCAGTCTGGCCATTCTCCTCTGACCTCTGGCATCAACAAGGCATTTACGCCCACAGAAGTGCCACTGACTGGATATATTTTGTAAAGCCTACAGATGGTTGTGTGTGAAAATCCCAGTAGATTAGCAGTTTCTGAAATACTCAGACCAGCCCGTCTGGCACCAACAACCATGCCACTTTCAAAGTCACTTAAATCACCTTTCTTCCCCATTCTGATGCTCGATTTGACTACAGCAGATCGTCATTTAGATGCTTAAATGCACTGAGTTGCTGCCATGTGATTGGCGGATTAGAAATGTGTTTTAACAAGCAGTTGGACAGGTGTACCTAATAAAGTGGCCGGTGAGTGTATATATGTATATTTTCCTCTTCAAAGGCTTCCAATATTTTTCAAAATATATTTTGTTTAATAGAAACAAGAAACTTATAAAGGTTTTGAGGGTGAGTAAATAATGACAGAATATTCCCTTTTTTTTGGTAAACTTTACCTTTAAATGACCCATGCACACTTCCATCACCCCTATTAATAAAACACTGCAGGTAACTGTCAGTTTGTTCAGTGGCCTCCAGATAGAAAACCTTCCCTTTCTTTGTTCTGTTTTCCCGCTTGATGTGGTGGAGGTGTTACTGTACATTCTCGTGAATGCTGGACCAGTTTGTGCACCTGCCAACACACTAGTTCCTCCAAGAAATTACCTGTATACTCTCCAAAACGCCAACAGCAGATCCCAGCTCAGCATGAGTCATTACAGGAGGGTGATATAGCATTCTTTCAAGTCTCAACGGACAGATCTGAGATGATGGACTGCCTGTGTCTGCACTGGGTCAGCACCGGACGTGTCTAGACAAGTCAGCTTAGTTTATGATGGGGCAATCAGTCAATGATCAAATATTTAGTTTCAAATGGATGCAAGTGTAGAGCGTACTAAAAACATTTATTACACCTATGAATAATGCAGTGAGCTGTCGTTTGTTCAGTTGTGATTACCGTAAGGGTGCATTTCAGGACAAACTGGTTGACTTATTGCTTAATCAGCTGTTGTTCCAATGGTGTAAACCCTTCTTTCTTTATTGTACCACAAAATGAGTTATTTTAATGTGTCAGAGCGACACAAATATGAACACAACCTGTAATATTTCGCGGATCATTTAGAAAAGATTCAATCATGAATATAATGTGTGTTTTAATTTGTGTCTTAGCTCTTTTCAAAGTGTTCCAATAATAACCACTCACACTAGGTCTCTCAACTCCTTTGTGTTTTTCTGGCCCAGATTATTAAAGCTTTTTTATTTTTTTTATTGCATTAATATCCACTAGACTAGAGCGTCTTCAAACTCGCTGAGGCTTTTGTAAAGATGTGGTAATATTTGTGTACGGGTGATATATGTGGGTGTAAATGTTTTAATAAGAGCTGAAATGGAGCTATAAAAATTTTAGGGCCTCTTGAGTCTTGATGCTAGGGTTGTGGATGTGGAAAAGAAGGCTCCATTTTAATGCTTTGCTGCCGCCTTGTGATCAGATATGATATTACAATATTGTAGTGTATCTGTTTTGTAGTGCCAGTGTCCTACCTTGTCAGATTGTCCTACCTCCTGTAATATTGCCTTAACCTACCTAATCCCTAACCCCAACTACTGAATTCAAATACAGTGTTGGTAGCATAATCTGATGGGTAGGAGAAAATGTCAGGACACCTGTTATAACAAAAACACATGAATTTTTGCAAAATGAAGATAGAATATATTGAATATATTTGCAAATGATAGTAATGCCATTTTAAAAGGCTAAACCCTATTTCTACTGCCAGATATACCAACATTTGTGGCCAAGAGGAAAACAACTCTTTTATTATCCTTAATGATTTTCTCTTAAAGGGTTAGTTCACCTAAAAAGTAATATTATGTCATCATTTACTCATCCCTTACTTGTTTTTGATAAAGGTAACCGTTGACTTCCATATTGTTTTTTCCTACTATGGAAGTCAATGGCTACAGGTTTTTAGCATTTTTCTAAATATCTTCTTTTGTGTTTAACAAAAGAAAAAAAATCATAAAGGTTTGGAACAACTTGTGGGTGAGTAAATGACAATTTGTTTTGTGAACGATACCTTTAAAGGAAAATTAGGGGTAGAGAATATCGTTAACTTTTGTCATTTTGTTTATATTTTTTGATAAGCTATTCGGTTTCTCTCTGTGTGTGAAAGAAAAAAGAGATATAAACTCATAATTTTAAGCAGAAATAGTCAAAAAGAGACTGTGGTGGAAACAAGTATTCATATTTCATTATGAATGATGTTGTTAGGATAATATTTGTAGTTTGTTTTTTAAAAGTTGAATTCACATTTTCAATGTTTGGTTTACCCTCCTCATTTGTTCTAATGGCATCAGCACAGCAGTAGCATTATGACTGTTGCAGACACATTATTTAATTTAAAAAATAAAAGATAAAATTTTCTAATTTTCTAATGCCTCTAAGTTCATTTATAAATAATTAGTTAGCCTTGTGCCATATTATGTTCCCTTTTTTTTTTTTTTTTTACATGATTTTACTAAATTATCAGGTGTTTTGGTCTACAAAGGTTTACCTCAAATATATGTTATGGGGTACACTATGGGGGAAGTAAGTATTGAACACGTCATATATTTTCCTGGGAATAATATTTCTAAAGGAGCTGTTGACATGGAATTGAACCAGATTTTGGTAAAAACCCAAACATTACGAACATAAAATCAAAACAAAAATCGGACAAATGAGTCATGTGTAATAACAATGACACAAAGAGAAAGTACTAAACTACTGAAATGTATTTAATACTTTATATAAAAGTTTTTTTTTTTTTGGTGATGGCAGCTTAAAGACGCCTCTCATATGGAGAATGAAGTCACATGCATTGCTCAGGTGTGAGTTTTTCACACAAACTTCAACAGAGTGTAAAAATCTTGATGGTTCTGTGGGTCTCGTATATCAAATCTGATCTTTATCTTGTATTTCTATTGGATTCAAGTCAAGGGATTGGCTGGGCCATTCTGCAGCTTGATTTTCTTTCTCTGAAAGCATTTGAGAGTTTCCTTGGCTGTGTTTTGGATTATTGTCTTGCTGAAATGGTTGCACCCTGGTTTCATCTTCATCATCCTGGTAATGTAGATGTTGGACTGAAGCAGCTAATATTCATTTACAATTACAAAGGGCAGAGGGTTGCTAAATAACTACTGAGAGATTTCAGCTGCTGTCTGGGCTTTTACTGCCTTTCTACACCTCCCTTTCTTCATGTGTTCATTACTTTTCCATGCATCATTTTATTATGCATAACTTAATTTCTAAACTAATTAGTTTTGTTTTCTTTGCATATGTATACTGTATATATATATATATATATATTTCCGTGGTTGTTACCAACATCTGGTAAATGTGTAGTCAACAGCACCTTTAGAAATGTTTTTTGATAAAAGGTTTGATGTGTTCAATACTTATTTTCCCCACTGTATCCAGAATCAAACAAAAACTGCTTCAGGGGTAATTGTGTCTGTGCTCTTTGGGTATGGAATTTATAAATACTCAAAAAATCATGTCCAAGGCATTCGGGTGAAAAAAGGCACTATTTTATTGGCCTTGGATTTATGAGATTTTATATGTCATGGGTTATTTATTATACCATGCTTTAAATCCCTCTTTTTGGGTTAATTACAAGAAGAAAAATAAACAGTTTTGTTTGTGTCTCTTTAAATGCAAATGAGCAGCTGCTCCCCTCCAGCAGTAACAAACAAAAACATCTACATATATTTTTAAACATTAAATGCCTGATATATGGTTTTTTGAACACAGACGTTAACCCCAGGACTATAATCAAGCTGTTTGAAGGAGTTCAGAAACATTTTATGCAATATCTCCATTTTGAGTGGACTTTATGCGGTTTAACTTTGCAGATCTTTCTTCATGCTTAAAGAGCAAGATTATACACTAAAGAAATTTGAAAGTGTAAAAATCATAATATGACACCTTTATTTCTCCAAATTGGTAATAAAACAGACTGTCCTTGCAGTGATTATCATGAATTGAGTGCAGTGTGTGCTTAGAGAGCAGCACCATGGACAGCAACACCTTTCCTCAATGCGATTCTTTATTATCCAGAACACAATCAACCTTAAAAATAGACTTCTGTGCTTCATTTTATACTAGTTGGGGGACAAAAAGTTTATGAGGAAACATAAAATGTCAAAAAAAGAGGTCAACTCATTGACAAAACGTCATTGTTGAATGTAGTAAATGACAAGTTTATTTCTTGCACAAAATGTACAAAATAACAAGCAAATGGACAGCCCGTCCCCCCACCCTCCTCCCTGCCCTGTTTGAATCGCACCGCTGATATGAAGTCGAAGATCTGGAACAAATGTCTACGGCAAGTCCGATGGTCCAAGCCAAAACGCATGGTTTTCTCAGAGACAACACATACCCAATTCAGATTCACCGAACAATTAAAAATGAATAAAAACACCATATTTACAGTCTCGTCTGAACTTTTACAGCATGCCATCTATATATTCATACGGAGCTTGTGTTTTTCAACGGAACTCCGTATAGAAATGTATTAGAAGATCAAATTAAATTCGACTAATGGCGAGAGACACCCAACGTACAGCACTGCGTTTGTCGTGGTAGTCATTCTTTTGTTTTTCACTCACTTTTTTATTTAATTATGTGATTCTAACAGAAAGGATCTCTATTGAACATTTGTTTAGGCCTCGAACGATTCCACAAGAAAGAATTCTCATATTTACACCAAGTCTAAAAGCCTGTTCACACTAATAACAATAACTATATCAATTGTTGTTAATGCAGAATAGATTCTGATCGGCTGTAATTGGTTAGCTGGAAAATAAAATGGCTGTGCAAATATGCTCCCAACCATATTGTTTCATTAAAGCGACCATCATGTAAATTTGGAATGATTTTAAGAAATAGTTATCACTTTCAGTGTGAATAGGCCAGCCTCAAATCCTGTTGTTGTTGTTTTTTTAATGTATCTAATGTTAGATTTGAATTCAGATTGTATTCATGACAAAAACGAATCACTCAAACGTCACACAGCGCACCACTTGTATTTATCTAAAAGGCAATGTTGCAGTCTCATTTGGCAATGATTTGCTTTTGGGTACAGAGGAAAGCAAATCCACTCGGCTGTGTTGTCGTTCACATTAGCGTGATTTTTATTTATTAATTTTCTCTCGGATACATAGTCACTTTCTACTGATGATGTTTGTAATATGTCGCTCCGTCTGGACTGAATGTGACGCAGTGAAAGCAGCTATGGCACAGGGCAGAATGTGTGTGTGTGTTGTGTGTGTTTCATGGCTTACTCGCTCCGTTTTAACGCGGAAACTTTTACAAGAGCAAACAAAACAAGAAATCAAGCTATTTAAAGGATCGTTTGTCTCATGATATGTACAGCTGGCCTTTTACTTTCAAGAAAACAGCTCTGTCAGCATTATCCAGCGTCTCATACGTCGGTATGAAGGCATTTGGAATGAAAGTGTTTGCAGTCGTCACCTTGGTAGAGTATTGCTGTACAGCACTAGTGAAGAAGTCTAACAAAACGCTTCATTTCTTTACAAAACTATCCTGTGCTTTCCGAGTATATACAGCTAGATGGTTATAGTATGCGTTAGATTTCTTTCTTTCTTTCGTCCATATCAGCAGAGATGTATCTCAAGTACATTATGTGAGCTTTACATTTATTTCATAACAGACTTTGTGCCAAAGAGAGGGAATGATGCCATGGACTGCAGTTTTATCAAGGAAACCCACAATTCCCAGAAGCATATCGAGGATAATGAGGCAAAATCAACTCAAAACGCATGAGAATGGATCTATACACAGTTTCAAGCCATGTTCACGTGGGATTCCTTTTCAAGTGTGCAAAAATACTCTTCAGACATAACTTGGAATATGAACCATCGGTGGTTTTAACTATCGCTTTTGAGTTTTTAATGTCTTAAACGCTTAATATGTTCTTGTAAGACCGTTATATTGGTATCGGGTAGTTTTGAGTTTGGAATTTTTCTTAATATACATATATATCTCTATTTTTTCTTCTTCCTGCTTTTACAAAATGACACACGATGACGAACCATCAACAAATTTCTCTCTCTATATATATATTTATTTTCATATTCCTTTCTCTTTTCTCTAGAATATCTTATTTAAATTGAGATCAAGTTGCTTTTGTAAACAAACAGGTTTCAGAGGTTTGCCAGCCGCCGTCGTTTTGTTCTCTGACAGTCTCTTTCTCTGGGAGTCTTCCTCTCGTCTTGCTCTCATTGAAGCAGGGCCCTGATTTGTTTCGAGGTGCTGTCATCATTTAAATGTCTTGTTGTATACCTGGATGGAACGACAAAAAAAGACATTTTGAGGCGATGTGTATGCAGTGTTGTTTAGTTCTTCGTCCATGTGTGGTTCAGAAAGTCATATGTGGGAAGTGTTTAACTTTGCGCTCACCTCAGTGCATTCAACAGTCCCTCCACGCTGTTTGATGGCTGCTCTTTCAACACCTTGATGCAGCCCTTCATCTGCACAACACACAAACACACACACACACACACGCATGCTTAAATACAGCTTTAAAAGAAAGGTCAAAGCTTTCTGTCCCTCACCCCTGGCTGTGATCATGGACACCCACTCATGCACCCTAAACAGTATATACTGTATGAGCAATCACTAAGGTCTCGTGATGTTTCCAGATAGATCATGAAAAGTATGCCTCTCTGGTCATATTTTTGCATGAATTATATTAGAATGCTGCTTGCATCGTTCACTCAGTTTTGATGTAAATTAACTCCAAATAAAATGGAATATTACACATTACATGAGTGACCCTGGACCACAAAACCAGTCATAAGTGTCACGTTTTGGAAATTTAGATGAATGGATTATCTGAAAGTTGATTCTTTGTTAGGATAGGACAATATTTAGCAGAAATGCAATTATTATTAAATTCTCAGCAATGCATTTTACTAATCAAAGAGTTTTTATATATTTTGTCACCTTGGAATTATAAGGTTCTATCCGCGTTCTGAATGATTTTGAGATATTGAGCTTCAATGTTTTTGCATTCCATAGCAAACAGTATGTGTGTAACATTTGTTTTTTAAATAAAAAGTCTTAAAATGTAAAAAACTTACAAAAACATTCCATAATGTAAATAAGTTGTCATGTAATAAGAATATGTCAATAACTCAATTTTAACAAAAATGTCAGATAGAACCTTATAATTCTAAGGTGATGATTTATGAGTGGAAATTGACTAAATATCTTCATGGAACATGCGCTGTAAAAATGAGATGACAAAAAGTCATGAAAACAAATGTTTTTTAGTTACTTTTACTAATATTAGTAATCAGTTAATCAGGTTTCAAGTACATTTTTTAAGTTATGCAAAGTTTAACTTTATATATTTAATCAGTTTGACTGATGCAAGTTGAGATGACTATAAAACCTCCTTTGATTCAATCATTCATTTTCTTTTCAGCTTAGTCCCTTTATTAATCCGGGGTCACCACAGCGGAATGAACCGCCAACTTATCCAGCATATGTTTTACGCAGCGGATGCCTTTACAGCGCAACCCATCTCTGGGAAACATCCATACACACCCATTCACACTTATACACTATACGGACAATTTAGCTTACCCAATTCACCTGTACAGCATGTCTTTGGACAGTGGGGGAAACCGGAGCACCCGGAGGAAACCCACACGAACATGGGAAGAACATGCAAACTCCACACAGAAACGCCAACTGACCCAGCCGAGGCTCGAACCAGCGACCTTCTTGCTGTGAGGCGACAGCACTACCTACTGCGTTACTGCGTCACCTCTCCTTTGATTGATTGATTGATTGATTGATTGATTTTCTTTTCGGCTTAGTCCCTTTATTAATTTGGGGTCGCCACAGCGGAATAAACCGCCAACTTATCCAGCATATGTTTTATGCAGCGGATGTCTTTCCAGCCGCAACCCATCTCTAGGAAACATCCATACACACCCATTCACACTCATACACTATACGGACAATTTAGGCTACCTAATTCACCTGTACTGCATGTCTTTGGACAGTGGGGGAAACCGGAGCACCCGGAGGAAACCCACGCGAACATGGGGAGAACATGCAAACTCCACACAGAAACGCCAACTGACCCAGCCGAGGGTCAAACCAGTGACCTTCTTGCTGTGAGGCGACAGCACTACCTACTGCCCCACCGCATCATCTCTCCTTTGATTTAACAAAACTTATATTATTTTCTTGATATTTTAATGATTCTAATAGTAAATTAATATTTTACCATATCTATAATAGATATTTTTTTGACCCGTGCAACAAAAGACTCCAGGGTCACATTTTATTACATTCATGTCCAGTGCTGGGGACTAATTGCGTTACTTAGTATACTTTTTATGGAAAGTAATGCATTATATTACTTTTGAGTTACTTTTTTAAAGTATTTTGTGTTATTCGTTAGGTAAATTCACTGTCCATTGAGATAAAGATTGCAATAAAGCCTAAGAGTACTAACATGAAATTATTATATTATAATAATTATATTTAGGCAAAAAGCGATTTTAAAACTTTAAATATGTTTAATAACAAAATGAACAGTAAGACAATAAAAAACATTCCCAAATCAAAATAAATATTTGAGCTTTATACATTGAATAAATTGCTTCATGTGGCCTTAACAAATTTGTAAATCATTTCCCAAAAGAGAATAAATCGTATTAAATTACAAAACACAGTCACTTCTACAGAAGACAGTGGCTGCATCTCCTCAACAATAAAAGCAATAACCATTTATTAGAGTTTAGTCGAATTATATGTTTTACCTGGAGAACATGAACTGATGTCAATCATTTGTTGTTTAGCTGGAGGTGGAGTGCGGGTGTACTGCTTTGCATCCAGTTTTGTTTTGTTTGTTGTTTTTTCATTGTTGTGTTTCTTGCAATTATCAAAAGTTTTATTTACACATAATCTACACTTAACGACAATCCACTTCTTTTCTTCGATGAGTTCAAAATAACAAGAATCCATTGCAAAAATGTAAGTCTCCGGCGATTCGCGAATTAATCGTTTGTTTTAACCAGATCTTCTAAGTTAACTGGTTCATTAAATTGAACTGAGTTGTCGTGAAATGGTTTGCATCTTCAGTAAGTGCTTAATTACTTACTATTTAACATACCAGACACCCCCTCTGACTTGAAATAAACCAATATCCTGAGTTATTCAGTTACTAGAACAGTACACAGACTCATCTGCTGTGAAAAAACAGACCTGGGGCCTCATGTATCAACGCTGCGTACGCACAAAACTTTGCGTACGCCAGATTTCACGCTCATTTTTGGATTTGCTAATGATGAAATTAACGTGAGAATGTGCGTTGGTCCGCACCAACTTCATGTCTGGCGTACGTGTATTTCTTGTGTGTGTTTCTTTTATTTTCATTGGCGACTCCTGGAAGCAATTATGTTATATTGCACACTACAAAGTATCGCACCAACACATGTGGAAAAACATTGCTATTAATTTATAATTAATAAAATGGGTTAATTGACACAATATTTTTTTTACCAATTATGTGATTTAGAACATATAAAAGCATTTGCAAATGTGTGGCAAGGTGGTCTTGGTCAACCCATGATTCATTCATCCTCACAAACGCGCTTCTTGGTGAGTGATGTATTAAAAGATTTTATTCCGGCTAAGTTTTTTATTTTATTGAGCGTAATTATTATCAGGAAACCGCGGTTATCCATTAAAGACGTGGCTGTTAACCCGCCTCAACAACCCACAAAACTGACCAAGAGCGCAGATACAATGATGGCCATTCTCGCACTTGGTCAGTGTTAGAGTGGACGATTGGGCAGCCGAAATGCCGGTGGCGCTGCCTTGATAAGAGCGGAGGAGTCCTGCTATACCACCCTAACAAAGTGTTCCTCTAATACATCTGTGTCTCCCACAGACACGGATACTACTCCAGACAGTAAAGTGTCACCCACAATTGAGGCAACTCTCTCCTCAAAGGGTGTTAGTTCAGCATCCCCTGTTCCCCCGCCTGTTCGGTCCACACTTTCGGTCCACACTGTTCTCCTCTTAACCTGCACCTTTACATCGGACCATTTCTTTTTTAATTCACTCACAGTGCGATGTTCAGACCCCACTGCGTTAACCGCGTCAGCTAAAGGACAAACTTGCAAATAACACAGTTTTTCTCTGGTCTACCTCTGATAGGAGCAATGAAGTTTTCTTTTTTTTTGCTTTTGCTATTGCTTTTTCATTTGGTTTTGCCAAAGTGGAGTCATTACCATATTTATACGGAGGAGGAGGCAGGGAGGGGTTTTGCTCTCGTGCACGTGTGCTCAGTTTCACGTTAATTCGGATGTACAAAGAGAATATGCGTGGGATTCCGCGTACATCTGATTTTTTTTACTGCATACGCACATTTACAGCTTTGTTTTAGTATTAATTCTACGCAAGTCTTTGTACATGAGGCCCCTGATGATGAGTGCAAGCTGACTGTCTGTTCCCTCGCAGCACGCTCTCTCACTGAGTGTGTGATTCAATCTAAGGTCATTTATATTCCGCAATATATCTTTTTTAAAAGCCAATTAAGCAAGGTAAAAAATAACTTGCATTACATTTTTTTTAAAGTAACTAAAAAAAAATATTATTTATTTTTAAAAGTAATGCGTTACTTTACTCATTACTTTAAAAAAGTAATATTATTACGTAACGTGCTTATAACGTGTTACCCCCAACACTGTTCATATCATGCATATGCACAAATCATAATATAGGTAGTCTGTTAGAAAGTGAGTGAAATTTAAAGAGTCCTCCAAAAAAGAAAATGATGGCATTTCTATTGAAATAAAACATTTTTTTTTTTGCAGTGAAAATATGTTATTTTTAGTCCTACTGAAGAAAATCATACAGTTTTGGAACAGTATACAGTGTACAGTACAACTGAAGGATATCGCTATCGTTCATCATTTCATAGATTACGTTATGAATTGCAAACATTTTTTGTATTAATTTACACATTTGTTTGGTTTATTGTTTTATTTATGCAGTAATGGGGATAATCCTTCTGAATATTTGGGAAAATCTGAATATTGTGTGATGCTAGGTTCTAAATATAATTATATGAGAAAATATTTAGGAATAACATTTCATTTCATTTTCCTTTGGTTTAATCTATATTTCAGAGGTCGCCACAGCGGAATAAACCGCCAACTATACCAGCATATGTTTTACACAGCAGATGCCCTTCCATCCGCAACCCAGTGCTGGGAGACTAGGAATAAAATATAATCATAAAATGTCATGAAAGTTATAACTAAACAAATTCCTGATATATGCCTTCCCAATACAGCAAGCAATACAACTGAAAAGTAATTCCAAGTTATATTCATAATACATACTTTAATACATAAGTCACAAATATAAACCTACTTCAGAGTATGTGATATTTGGTTTAGGCCAACATTTATTTTTATGAAGCGTTTCATTTAGTCATTAAAATTCATTTTTATATAATGCAATGTCATAGGTATATATATTTAGATTTGGCTGAACTGTAAAAAATAATTTGATCTACTGATTGCATAACAGTAAGTCAGTAAAGTGCTCTTACATCAATCTTGGAGGTCTTGGCAAAGGCACCCACTGGATGAACATGGTCATAAAGGATGATGACGCCCACCATCACACGCATACAGAAGAGCATGGTATCTGTGTTAGTGAAACGGCACCGGTACTCCCTTTGGAAAGGAAAGAAAGATCAAGTTAAGCTAAATAATACTTTCTTGCATAACTGTTGTGAATAATAATGTTAGTAATTCTGATGAACGTACGGAGTCTCCAACATGACACGGCACACGCAGGCCATAGTGCTCAGGCAATCTGTGGTGTCCTCGATTGGCAAAGTCTTGTTCTACAGTACAACGTACATGTGAATTAATACCAGTAAGAGCCGCTGGAGGGCGACAACATTCATGTACTCTTCTGTACATTAAACATTACTGGGTTGTTTCAATCCAAATATGGGTAAAAAAAAAAGAGCTAACTCAGTTGCTTTTTTTTTTAACCCAGCTATAAAACAACATTTGGGTTTGGCTATATTATTCCAAATTTGAGCGTAAATCCCAGCATTTTTGTTTGTTTGTTTGTTATTTTTGCTTTAGAATGTACTGTTTCATACAGAAGGTCAAGTGAAATCATTGCTTACCTCTGACACAAATTTAGTTGTGGCATTGCTCAAGGTTTTGAGCATAGGTGTGGCTTCAGCGTAGAAGAGCGACATCCGATTGGCCATTTCATTATTCACTTCGTTCTCAGCTTCTAACTGTAATAAAATGAAATATGTCAGATGTTTTGTTGCTTATGTACTGTATACACACTCACTGGCCACTTTATTAGGTGCTCTTTTGTGACATCCCACATCATTCTGCTGGAACTAGCCATTGCAAAATTCACTGTGGTCATAATGCAGTTTCAGTCACATTTGAGAAATTGACAATACAAAAAAAATAATAATTTATTTTTGTAATAAGCAAAACTTATTACATTTTAGGAATGTTTGGTTGCTAGTAAATAATTTGCTTTGTCATTCATATTAAATTAGGGAATTATTTTGAAAAAGTATTTTGAAATGTATAAATTTGAAAAATTTTAACAGAGATTTTAGTAGATCTCCTTACCTGCTGATTGTTCAGCCGATTCCTGCTAATGGTCCTCCTATAGTAGCTAAAGTCATTCTGTATGGCTGGATTCGTCATCTAGTAAAGACAAGATTCAAGAGTCAAATCAACTCCAATGCAAACAAATGTACTTTTCAGACACACTCAAAAAATATTTTTTGCTGCTTGTTCAAACTACTTATTTAAAATTAGTTGGATCAGCACAATTCTTTATTTTTATTTAATTTTTTTTGGGGGGGGGGTCGGGTATTTATCTTTTTTTTTAGATAAATACATTTTTTTTTGTTCAATCAAAAATTAATTTAATTGAATTTTGTGTTGGGACAGCATGAAGGAATTGTGTGGAACCCAGCATTTTTACAGTGTAATTCTTAATCATTTATTCATTCATTCATTCATTCATTCATTTTCCTTCGACTTAGTCCCTTTATTTATCAGGGGTCGCCACAGTGGAATGAACCACCAACTTATTCAGTGTATGTATTACGCAGCGGACGCTCTTCCAGCTGCAACCCAGTACTGGGAAACACCCACACACTCTTGCATTCACACACATATACTATGACCAATTTAGCTTATTCAGTTCACCTATACCGCATGTCTTTGCACTGTGGGGGAAACCGGAGCACCCGGAGGAAACCCATGTAAACACACGGACAAACTCCACACAGAAACACCTACTGGCCCAGCCGGGGCTCGAACCAGCGACCTTCTTACTGTGGGACGACAGTGCTAACCACTGAGCCAATGTGTCACCCTTAATCATACATGTATACTCTAAAAAGCAATTGACTTTACTTTTTTGATTTTTTTTTTTAAAAATGAGTAAAACGAGTAAAGATTATAAAGTGACTAGTCAATTTTACAAAAATTGTGAGTAAAACTATCATCTTAAAATTATTTTGAACTACTGTATGTGCATAAATATAAAAATAAGTTAGGTAAACTTTACAATTCCAAGTTACAACAGGTTTACTTTTTTAAGTAAAGTCAACTTGTCGCTTTTAATGCAATAGGTTTACTCACTTACTTAGGTGAAGTAAATTTTTCACATTTCAAGAGTTCAAACTTAGCTGATGATTAATTATAAAGCTTGTTTGGCATGTTGTCCCGGGAGAGAGCCCTGAGCTCATGAGATCCTCGAGCCCGGGGCTCCCTACCGTTGCAAGGCTAGAGGGGAGATCGAGCTCAGGTAGATCTCGAGAACTCCCCTATCGTAGTGATTGAAGAGCAGATAGTAGTTCTCTTTAACGAGATAGGTACTAGATAGTGAGCAAGTCTATAGTGTTGATTAATCAATAACTTAGGTCGCATGTTTTTAATCGGTGGGAGGAAACCGGAGGACTTGGGGAAAACCCATGTGAGCACGAGAAGAACATGCAAACTCCGCACAGAAAATGCCCGCTGGTTTGGTAAAGCCTAGAACCATTGACATTCTTGCTGTGAGGCAACAGCGCTAAGCGCTGGGCCACCGTGTCACCCATCTAAAAAGAGGAGGAGTAGGGGTGGAAGGGGGGATTCTTCAAAGCGAAGATAGCGGTGATATGAAACCCGGGGTATTTATGGTAGCTTAAGGATCATCTGATTGGTGCATGGTGATTTGGATAATGTGGGTCCAGCCGCTAGCAATCATAAGCATGTGATCCTCTCGCAATTAGTTTATAAATAAACTTCACTTAAGGCAATGGATTTACTAATTTTTTTAAGTAAAGTCAACTTTTCATAACTAAAACAGCAATGGGTTTACTTACTTTTTGATGTTAAATCAACTTTTCACATTTACGGCAATGGGTTTGCTATTTGGTTTTTTTTAGGTAAAGTCAACTTTTTGGATTTAAGGCAATGGATTTACAATTTTTTTAAAGTAAAGTCAACTTTTCACATTTAAGAGAATGGGTTTACTCAGTTTTTTATGTTAAATCAACTTTTCACATTTAAGAGAATGGGTTTACTCAGTTTTTTATGTTAAATCAACTTTTCACATTTAAGAGAATGGGTTTACTCAGTTTTTTATGTTAAATCAACTTTTCACATTTAAGAGAATGGGTTTACTCAGTTTTTTATGTTAAATCAATTTTTCACATTTAAGTCAATGGGTTTACTCACTTCTTAAAGTAAAGTCAACTTTTCGCATTTAAGGCAATGGGTTTATCCTCTTTTTTAAGTAAAGTCAACTTCACATTTAAGGCGATGGGTTTACTCACTTTTTATAATTAAGTCAACTTTTCGCATTTAAGGCAATGGGTTTACTCAATTTAAGTAAAGTGAACTTGTCACTTTTAAGGCAGTATGTTTACTCACTTTTTTAAGTAAAGTCAACTTCGCATTTAAGGCAATGGGTTTACTCACCTATTTTTTAGTAACTAGTTGCTTTTTAAAGAGTATTGGATACCTCCACCTTCAGTAGGTGACAGAAAATCATACGTCTCACTGTGAAGACTATATTCTTAGATGTCCATTCTCAAAGGTGCACTTTGGAGACCGATCAGCTAATAGTGTTTTCATTTAGATGTTTTTCCTTGACTTGTCTGTCCCAGAACATCAATGTGAAGGGGCTTGACTGAGTGCAGGTCTAAATATTTAAGCACAACTCATGCCACATGAAATCAAAGTGAGTAATGTGTGAGAATCGCTCACCTTAAGCTCATCGAAGCTGAGAGTGAAATGCAGGATCTCTGCGAACTGTTTTGCGAGTGCCTGCTCTCTCTCCAGATGCTGCATGGGAGCGTAGGGTGGGCTAGTTAGGGCCTCCAAAAGACTGCGCAGGGCATTCTCTGCAAAGACATATTGATCGTAGAATTTATTGGCACCTAATACAGTTAAATCTTTAGAAATTTGTGTTTTCAAATTCATTCCTGTTGTTGTTCAATAAGCTTTCCATTTCCACCCAATACCTTTGACCTTTAACATAATTTGTAATCAACAGTATAATCTATCAGTAGCGGTGCACTGCAGTGTGTGCATTTCATCTCCATGGTTACCAGCACAACAGTTGCCATTGTATTTACCTCGAACGCCTTTCTTTTGTATTTTTTGTAATTGCTGCAATTTATTGTAATAACCTGTGATCCCGTTGCCAGTGTTGCCTAGGAACTGAAAAAACGTTGAAAGCCGCAGCTCATGCAAGCATTAATGACTCCCAACTGCAGTATATCACCATGATCATTAATGCATGCTTCTGGTTGCTTTTAAACCCACTCTTCATTTCAAAAGCGCACACTATTGTATTAATAAGGAATAAAATGACTGGCTGACTATACATTATGCTATTTATTACATGGTGGCTGTCTGAATTTACAAACCCGATTTAAAGACACATACATTCATACATTTTCATAAATATGGTCAGAGGCGTATTCCTGCACAGACTTTGAACATTTCAACATGGTGGACAGTTTATCAATAGTGACCCATTAAAACAGCTGCTAATAAGACATCTATACTACAGTTGAGTCAAAATTATTAGCTCTTCTAGGTTTTTTTTAATTCTTTTTCAAATATTATTTTCAAATTAGTATGTCCTATAATATTTTCTTCTAGAGATTGACTTAGTGCTTTATTTCAGCTAGAATAAAAGACATTTACCTTTTTAAAAAACATTTTACGGTCAATATTAAGGATAATATTTCTAAAGGAGCTGTTATGGAATTAAACGAGATTTTGGTAAAAACCCAAACAATACAAACATAAAAATGAAACAAAAAAAAATTGTTACCTGTAATAACATTGGAATGACACAAGGAGAAAGTACTGAACTACTGAAATGTATTTAATACTTTATATAAAAGACTTTTTTGGTGATGGCAGCTTAAAGACGCCTCTCATATGGAGAATGAAGTCACATGAATTACTCAGGTGTGAGTTTTTCACAGACTTCAGCAGAGTGTAAAAATCTTGATGTTTCTGTGGGTCTCATCTATCAAATCAGATCTTTATATTCTCTATTGGATTCAAGTCAGGGGATTGGCTGGGCCATTCTACAGCTTGATTTTCTTTCTCTGAAAGCATTTCAGAGTTTCCTTGGCTGTGTTTTGGATCTTTGTCTTGCTGAAATGTCCACCCTGTTTCATGTTGGACTAAAGCAGCTAATATTAATTTACAATGACGAAGGGCAAAGGGTTGCTGAAGAACTACTGAGAGATTTTAGCTGCTGTCTGGGCTGTCTGCCTTTCTACTCCTCCCTTTCTTCATGTGTTCAATACTTTTTTCCCAGTGTCATTTCATTTTTATTACACATAACTTAATTTCTAAACTAATTAATTTAGCTTTCTTTGCAAATATGAATTTCTTTGGTTGTTAACAACATCTGGTCAACATTTCAAGTCAACAGCACCTTTAGAAATATGTTTTCTGAGAAAAATGGTGACGTGTTCAATACTTATTTCCTCCACTGTATGTATTTTAATCCTGTACCACAAAGCAGGGCAGTTTTTTAAATAGAGTTTTATACATCTAAATTGCATGGGTATATTTTTAGGAACAGTCAACAATACACTGAGTGGAATATATATATATTGTTTTTTTTAAAATATAAAATATTAAATCTTCAGAATATTATGTAAAGATCATGTTCCATGAAGACATTTAATTTATTAAACTTTCTACTGTAAATGTATACTACCGGTCAAAAGTTTGGGGTCTCTTTTTTTATTTATTTTTAATTTTATTTAATAATTTAAATCAAAATATTCTATTTATCAAGGCGGCATTTATTAAATGTAAAAAAAATTGTTAAATTGTTTAAAACGTATTTATTAAATATTTATTTATTACTCTAGTCATTACTATTACCATTAATAATAATAATAATAATAATAATAATAACAATAACAATAATAATAATAAAAACAATAATAATTAATATTAGAGTGATTTCTGAAGGATCATGTGACTCTAAAGCCTGAAAAATCATCATTAAAATTACTGAAATAAAATATTAAATTAAATTATAAACTACTTTTAAACAGTTATTTTATAGTACAATAACATTTCACAATTTTACAATTTGTACTGTATTTTTGATTAAATAAATGCAGCCTTGATGAGCTGGATAAGCTTTTCTTTAAACATTTAAAAATCCTACTGACCCCAAACCTTTGACTGGTAGTGTATACATTATTGATTAGTAATATTACTATTACTAACATTACTAAGAACTTAATTTGAACAACTTTAAAGGTGATTTTCTCAGTATGTTGATTTTTTTTCAACCAAAAATATTGTCTGATCCTAACAAATCATAAACCAATGGAAGGGTTATTTAATCAGCTTTCAGATGATGTATAAATCTCATCATCACTACAACAATAACATCTACTGACAGTTAATCCAAGCTGCAAGTTTTGCAGTACCATTCACCGCTTAATATGTAAACCTCTTTGTTTCCTGTTTGGTGACTAGATGAACAGCTACACCATCAGTCCTGAGCCACCTCTGAATGTCATTAGTATGCCTAAGCATGTCTCCAGAGGAGCGATCCTTTCCTCTCATCAAATATGCAGCAGCCCTACTATAAATAAAGAGCTGATATGTTTTATCTGGAGGCCTACCGAGAAACCTGACTCTATTAGCCAGGGACCAGATATTGCAGATACCAGGATGTGTTGAAGAGGGTGGGGCTTTCTTTTTTTCTCATGAGTCACTGCGATGCTACGGCACTGAAAAGCTTATCTGTGTGTTATTTGTCAGGCCGAAGATCTGCTTTTCTCACTAGTCAGCACTGTCGTGAAAAAGAGGCAGCTGATCGACTATTGTAAAAAGCAGTGTACTGAATTCTCAGGCAGAAACGCAGCCTCTTCTATGCTCTGCTGCCACGGTTGCCATGCCAACTCTCTTTACGAGGTCATCTGCAGAGGAGGACAGAAACGGATGCTTGCACCACTCGTTGTACACACGGTCAGCACGTTGGATGACTTGTGCATGCAAGGCCCATTACATGACTATAAAAAAATAGACAATTGGGATTAAAAAAAAAAAATGGCCACCCACTTACCTAGCCTGAGAGAAAACTCATAGAATCTCTTAAGTTTGGCCACCAGGGGGCAGACCGCATTCCAGGCCTTTTCCTGCAACTGGAGGTCATTGGGGTTCTGAATCGCCTGGAGAAAAAGACAAGCAAGAATGCTTAAACTGACGGTCAAATAACCTTCATTTACCTGTGACTATATACTAAAGTCACACTGTTGGATTTATTCAGTAGTGCGAGTTATTCAACTCATGCACGATTGCTATTTATAGACCAGAAGTCTGCTCTAATGATCACATTATAGTGCTTTAAATAGGTGAGTAAATAGATTTAAATAGATTTAGTTCCTAATGCAAAACTACTACTATGGGTTATATTTAAGGATTTGCACAAATAACTCACATTCAGTTTATTGAGTCTTTCATTGAATTTGTAAAAGCCAAACGGATGCAGCAACTTGAGCAGAAATGGATAGGTGACGCTTTCTGATTATTAATACATTAATGTACACCAGTAGCCACTGTTGACATTTGGCATTAAGAATCTAAATATGACGACGTTTTTGACCACTTTCAGAGTTAGTGTGAAATACATTGCTTTCAAAATAGATGCTCATGCGGTTGAATGCATATGAAGTTACAAAAGACCACATAATCTACGCCTGCAGACCTAACATGATTGTTGAAGTGCTGAATGCAAACTTTACTGGAGTTTTGCCATTGAATATCATAAGTTTGGCCTTTCTAAACAAAATACTCATTTTTTTTTTAGTAAAAACAAATTGCCCTTCACATTAAGTAGCCATGACGGAATTCTCTGTCCTTATGTTAGTGACTTTGGGGAATTAAAACTATATGTTGACACGGAATTAGTACATGATGACATATCTGAACGATTTAAATTCATATATTACTTGTTCTGTTAGTTGCTGATTCAGTATCTTTAGTTCTTGATGAGGTGTACATTTACTCATGATTATCTTTGCATCAGTTAAGCATCTAATAACACATTATTTCACCTGCATTGTGAAGTGTTCCTGAAAATACTGTTCTGTGTAAATACAGCACCATGTTGTGGTCTTAAAATTGATTAAAAAATCAATTTAGAGAAATTTTAAAGCCCTTAAAGTTTTAAAAAGTCTGTTTTGTATAATTTTTGATAGTACAATGTATAGTTGTATGCTAAAGTTTGCCTGGATTTAATCTGCGAGTATTTAGATAATATAAATAAAATCATGCTAGATTTTACACAAGGCTGCTTTGTTTACTGCAGTAACCAAGGTAACACCATTATTTATGCTATTCTACAGGTGTCACCTTCTGGATTGGCATTTTTATACTGTAAATTAATAATGTTTTAGTTGAGGATTAGTTTTTTACAATCAATATTTAGTAAAAATACTGTAAGTTAAAATGTTACTGGTTGAAACCTAAAGTGGCGATGAGGTCTTAAAATGTATAGAAAGAGTCTTAACATCCTAAAAGCAACACAGGCTCATTTTGAAAATGTAGTCCCGTGGACATTTCTGGAGACCGAGAATTATGTAGCTAGTGGTACTTATGGCTGTGTTTAATTTTTTAAGTGAACGCTATGGGGCGGTATGACGGCGTTCCTTTTGGCGCTTACCGGCTGACCGCTTACCTCCATGTGGAGGCCTTTCCTGCCGCAACCAGTTTGTCTAGTTAGCTCGTCGTGTACGTCGCCGGACTTGAGACGCAGAGAGGAGTTGACCACGACGACGACCGGGTTCGAGTCCGGGGAAGAGCGGTTCCAGAAATCAGGTAAGACAAAAGCAGAATCCAAAAAATAAAATGAACGAGTGAACAAAAGGGTGAGAACTTGGTAAAATCCGAAAGCGTGGTAAAAATCAGACGAGGGCTTTTCTTTTTCTGGATGGCTTTTGTAAACTGTTGGTTGGGTTTAGGGATGTGGGTGGGCGGGTCAATTGGTAAAATTGGTTGGGTTTAGGGAGAGAGGAGGGTGGGTCAGTCGATTTGCTGGTCGCCCAGTCAATCATTCAGACAGACAGACAGACAGACAGACCATCGGTCGACAGCGGCCTCTGGTGGGTTTACGCGAGAACAGCGTGGGCGCAAACGGCACTCACGAGAGACATTTGAGATACAAAAAAAGCGTACGCAGCGGCCTCTCGCGGATTCGCGAAAACAAAAACTGCAAAAATACGCACCTCCTGGGACGTATTTCACGGTCTCCAGAAACGTCCACGGGACTACGTTTTTAGAATGAGCCTGGGTTGCCTAAAAGCAATTGAATTTCACATTGATTCCTGTATATACCCTAAGCACTGAAAATTGCATTCTAGAATTGTATGAGTACGCAACCACCTAAGCACCCTAGCAGCCATTAAGACTCCTCAAGCATTTAGGAACACATTTCGCAACGTTAAGTAGCAGAAAGTTTGTCTTCAGAAAATGTAAAAATCATAGCCATACTGTACCTCTCTTATTTCTTGTCCTGCTCCGTTATAAGACTGTAACTCTGCCAGTATCCCATGGGCTTCTTCCAGCACGGCACTAACCTGGTTATACACGGCTGTCTCAGCCTCTGTGGGCTGAGCATCTGTGGGCAGAGGTCACATTGAATCAGTCTGAATACAACAGTCATATGCCATCAAAAATACACTGTCTTCTTTCAGTTCCTCGATCAGCCTGTTAAACATCACCTCTGTCACACTATACTGATATCATTTCTTTGTGTCCTCTTGGTAAAAATGACATTTTGCATCAATTGGATAGTGTTCAACTACTCAAATCAGAGTCCAATCTGAAAACCGGACGGAGAACTGAAATAAAGCTTCATGGTATGAGTTAATTTGGTTCTAACATTGGATTATCATTTTTTTTTGGCACCCGCAGGGGAAAGCTCTTTCCAATGGGCTTTGAAAGATAGGAACCATAAATCCACATGGATTAATCTGGTAATGATGATGGGGTTATTGTGAGTCGGAAGTACATGAGGAGGATTTAGGTTGTGTCAGGGTTTGTCAGGATTTGTTGTGGTTGATATTAACAGCTCTGGTGGGAAATGTCGATGAAAGGCCAAGGCCAATGAAACGGCTCCATATGGAGTTGCTGGCGAGGCTAGGACGGGTTTAAAGAGTTGTGTCAGCTTCCAACACAACGAGCATCACAGATATTTGATTAATAAGCTGATTACAGCAAGCAGGAAAGCAAAAGCACACATACTGTATGTCCGACATAATATTGCACCCTGGTGGATGTGGATGTGGAGGTGACGGACTTCTCTGTTTGGATTTATTTTCAATCATAAGCCCTCCACTCTAAAAAAAATGCTTGGAACCCTATGCATGTAGCTCTTTAATAAAATCTGTTGATCCAACCATAGTTCTGTTATGCATAGTTTTATTCATACATCCAAGGTTCCTTCTCTATGTCTGATATTCACTATCTCTGATATCTCTATCCACTCAACCATCCATCATTCAGTCTATACATTCATTCATAATTTAAATCATCCTTTGTTCCATCTGTCCAACTATCCATCCATAGTTCTGTTAATCCTTACAATCATCCGTCTACCATCTATCCACTAGCTATCTCTTCATCCATCCAGTTCCATCCATCCATTGTTTCATTAATCTTTATCCAGTTTCATCCATTCATTATCAATCCACACATTGATTCAACAATATACTCATCCATCCATTCAATATTATATCCATCTATCCATCCATTCATCCATCCAAACAGTATATTACAGTACCTGACAAAAGTCTTGTCGCCTCTCCAAGTTTTAGGAACAACAAATAATAACTTCTAATTGATCATTTAGTATCAGAAGTGGCTTATATGAAAGGCAAAGGCCTCTAGATTATGCTTATTTTACCAAAATAAAATATGATCATGCCTTGATTTTTAATTATTTAATTGGGACAGTAAAGTCTGACTTTGCTTAGACAAAAGTCTTGTCACTTAACAGGAATAATGTTCAGTATAAAATATAAAGTCATGGTGCAGTGGAAAAAGAATTAATATTGTGTATGACTCCCATGAGCTTAGACGACTGCATCCATACATCTCTGCAATGACTCAAATAACTTATTAATAAAGTCATCTGGAATGGCAAAGAAAGCGTTCTTGGATGACTCCCAGAGTTCATCAAGATTCTTTGGATTCATCTTCAATGCCTCCTCCTTCATCTCACCCCAGACATGCTCAATAATGTTCATGTCTGGTGACTGGGTTGGCCAATCCTGGAGCACCTTGACCTTCTTTGCTTTCAGGAACTTCGATGTGGAGGCTGAAGTATGAGAAAGAGCGCTATCCTGCTGAAGAATTTGCCCTTTCCTGTGGTTTGTAATGTAATGGGCAGCACAAACGTCTTGATTCCTCAGGCTGTTGATGTTGCCATTCACTCTACAGATCTTTTGCACGCCCCCATACTGAATGTAACCCCAAACCATGATTTTTCCTTCACCAAACTTGACTGATTTCTGTGAGAATCTTAAGTCCATGCGGGTTCCAATAGTACTTCTGCAGTATTTGTGATGATTGGGATGCAGTTCAACAGATGATTCATCTAAATAATCTACCTTCTGACACTTTTCCAAATGATCAACAAGAAGTCAAGTTATTATTTGTTGTTCTTACAACTGGGATCGTCGACAAGACTTTTGTCAGGAAGTGTATATCCAACCTTTCATTCATTGTTCTAATAATATTTTTTTTCATCCATACATACATACTTCTATCCCTCACCCATCCTTTCATCCATCCATCAATTGTTCTAACTATCCACAGTCCTATCCAACCATCTAAAACTTTCATTCATTCATTTTGTTTTCAGCTTAGTCCCTTTATTAATCCGGGGTCGCCACAGCAGAATGAACCGCCAACTTATCCAGCACATGTTGCCCTTCCAGCCGCAACCCATCTCTGGGAAACATCTAAAACTTGGGTAACAAAATTTTCTATGTGTGAAAACTATAATAAAACTCTATAGAATATTTTTCAGTGATGCCAATCAAAAACCTTCATTTTATGAGTGAATACAGATGCAGGGAAAATGGCAGAGAGTTTTGGATTAGGCCATCATTACCTGTCATAGCTAGATTCAATTTCTCACAACAAACAATTTCTCCAGATTTCCAGATTTACAAGTGCGCTCCATTATTTCCCATGCAAACAGAAGGGCTGCATTATATGTAGAAGCAATTTTCGCTATCAAAGGCCCTTAATAAAATTTCCTAATCGTTTTGTTTGAGGTAATAAACATGTAGATGTTTGTGCTGTCAGCTGAGCCAACAAACACGCACAATACTTCAGTGTAATTGCCACTGGCTCCTCCCCATCATGTCACCTCTGGCTCTGTTTGCTCATCCTGTCTGTGATCTTCAAAGAGCAGTCTTTGAATACCGTCAGTGCTACAGTATTACTGTAATGTTTGCCTTTTGATTCAAACCCTTCTTTGTGCACCACGTAGACCTTTTGGTTATTTTAATGCATGAACTATTCAGAAAAACGGATCTGATCTTGAGCTCAAAACCTGTTTCTGCAC
Organism: Danio kyathit; assembly: GCA_903798195.1. Classification (NCBI taxonomy): domain Eukaryota; kingdom Metazoa; phylum Chordata; class Actinopteri; order Cypriniformes; family Danionidae; genus Danio; species Danio kyathit. The sequence goes on along the minus strand of LR812537.1, from coordinate 37,202,889 downwards.
CATTGTGTCTTGTATTTGAGATATTATTGAATTTTTATGAATGCCATTAGTGGCACAGTAACCCCATTTCAGAACTGAGGAAATGTAAACCAGTTCAGTGTAACAGAGGTGATCATTTGCTTCACTGTCAAAAATTCAAAACTTCCAGAACAGGAGAACAGCTATTGTCCAATAGTTTTGTATGTTGTATTCAGCATTTTAATTTATTTTCTTTATATCACATGAATTCTGCTATAGGGTCAATGACACATAATTATTAAGATGACATAGTGAAAACCTAGTTTAAAAGATGTGTTCTAAGATCAATGAACTGTAAATGTTATGTTCATTTTCATGGTCATATATATTTATACAACAGTTCTGTCTGGTTCTCGAATCTGATTGGCTGATAGCCGTGTGATATTCAGCAATATCAGAACTTGTACAGCCTCTTCACTCTTCTGTATTACTCCGCCTACATAGAGTGACAGCAGATGAATAAACTCACTACAATTTGACAAATATTGCAGCTGTTGGACAACATAATGTACTTTTGAGGGTTTTTAGGTTTAAATGTAGTTGTTTAGATTGCATCTATATTAAAAAATATAATATAAAATATTTATAATTTCTGAGATATAGCATTTTGGCATATATCAGCCTGTCATTGAGCAGAGCAAAGACGGTTGACGTTGTCCATCCACAAGATGGTGACAGAAACCACAAAATTAGCCCTTAGAGGAGAAAAAAACCTGCGTATTTTCAAACTACAGCTTATCAAAACATTATAAAATTGGTGAGTGACATTCTAAGTCGATCTCTTTCTTTTGTATGTTGCAGTGCTATAATTATACCATAGTAGTTGTAGTGTATTGAGTGTGACTTACATATCAGGAATGTATGTATTTTGTGTTGGCCACTCTTTGTATAATCCTGAGTTACTTTTTGGTTGGCCATCTGTTTGTTTCTAATGAGTCTCTTGTTTTCATTACTGCACATTAGTTCAGTAAAAAGAAAGAAAGAAGAATTGCCTGCATGTGTTTAGCGTTTTTCCTTATCGCAAACACAACAGTGATCTGGTAGTAATTGCTTTGCTTTGGCTTTTTCAGGGTTAATTATTGTGATCTTCCGATTGCAACAGAGAAATACTGGGAAATCTCTGTAGACTGATGGCATTTCATGTTGTTCAGCCTTATAATCTTAAAATGTGTCATCACTGTAGACATTACGCTAGAGAATCATTCAAATACTAGCTCTAAAGTGACGTTGTTGAATGAGCAATGGTTTCTGTTGTTCTGACGTCAGCTGCAGATGTGAATAAATGGGCGAAGAAAGTAGTTCCTCATACAAAAGGATTTTTAGACTCTCCGTGTTTAATTTTCTTTTTTATATACACGATTATGCCATCGAACTGTTGTATAAACGTAATATCACACTCGTAGCAGTGCGATATGGCTGTATATCGTCACTGGTGGGACATAACACACACCTCCCACCAGTGCAGATAAACAGCCATATGGCACTGCTACTCTTGTGATATTCCTGATTTAAAACATTTCAATAATACTTCCATTTAATAAATTCCATTTTCCTTCAGCTTAGTCCCTTATTTATCAGGGGTCTCCACAATGGAATGAACCGCCAACTGTTTCAGCATATGTTTTACGCAGCAGATGCCCTTCCAGCCGCAATCCAACACTGGGAAACACCCATAAACTCTCGCATTCACTCATAGCCAATTTTGTTTACCCAATTCACTTATGCCGCATGTTTTTGGACTGTGAGGGAAACTGGAGCACCCGGAGAAAACCCATGCAAACATGGGGAGAACATGCAAACTCCACATAGAAATGCCAACTGGCCCAGCTGGGACTCGAACCAGCAACCTTCTTGCTGTGAGGCAACAGTGCTAACCACTGAGCCACCGTACCGCCACTGAGCCACTGTAAATACATGCAAGTTAACACATCTTAATTATTCTTTTCAACAGATTTGTTAGATAACATTACTTCAAAGTCATTCACGAATTACTGTCACTTTTCAGTCTGAAACTTGAACTAACCTTGCTCGGTCTCGTCCTCTTAATGGGGCTTGTGATCACAGTTGCACCTCAGGGACATTTTTAACTTGAAGTTCCACTAAATCTAGATTAAATTAGCTTAAATTTAAAAATGTAATTTATTTAAGTCAATAACTCAGCAGAAAATCTATTTATGTCATTGACCCTATATTGAATTACAAACAAAGTCATTATCATTTATGGCTTGTACTACTTTAAGAACATCTCTTGCCAATTTAGACGTGTTTTAGAGAAAGGATGGACTACATTCTTTAAGTTATAGACTTAAACCGCTCTTAAGTCTTCCAGTTTTTCACACTTGAGGGACAGGAGTTTTATTTCCTTCATAAAAAAGGAAACGTTAGGCATGTAGCTGTTAGAGGTGTCATAAAAGAAAGGATTACTCTGGAGGGAGAGAAGTGCTTAGGTAAGGGTTAAAAAGGAACACAACATCAGAGAAAAAGGAAATTGAAGCTCCCATTTCAATAGGCAGCATCTATTCCCACTTCCTTAAATCTTCAGAGTGGTTAATAATGCATTCACACACACATTCAGACACACAAGGACACACAGGAACAGATTATGGAGCCAACACTCTTTACAAGTCTGCAAAGGTTTGGGTGAAAAAAGAGGAGATAAGTTAAGTGTTATTTGATTATGTTTTCCATCCCGCTCTAACTGCTAAAATAAAAAAAGCGTGGCATTCATACCATGACCTTTAGTTCACAGCCGACCTGGAGACGAGCGCAAAAAAAAGACAAATCGAGGTCACCGAAAACCCTTTGAATGCCAGGCATTGATTTGCAAACAGAGGGATGGCGGGGAAAAGGAAGTGAAAATGGAGAGGACAGCGAATGAGGAGGAACTGTGAGTAAAGGGGAAAGAAAAGCAAACTCAAAACATAAGAAGCTGATGGTCTCACGTTCAAAGTCAAGGAAAACTATTGGACCATGCTCAAGTTCGGTGCAAGCCAGCAGTTTCAGGAGATTTCCCATGATCCCCCTGGAACAGAGAGAAGGGAAAAGCGTGTGGGTCATGGGGAGGAGTGGAGGACGTGTGTCTGGTGTTGGTGTGTGTTGGTGTGGATGTGCATGGAGGCTGGGGATGATGGGTCGGGGCGTTTATATAGGGTCTGGGGTGGACAATGTCGAGAGATTCTTGGGTGATGTTCGTATATGCTCATGTAGAACTCCATCTTCCTGCTCTCTTTCTATGCGTGAAGGGAAATAAAGTGCTTTTTGTTGGCTTCCACATTATGAGAGCAAAAACAAACAAGTTCCTAAAGCAAAAAAAAAAAGCTCCAACCCTGATATCTCCATCTCCAATCACACACACACACATATACATATATGAGCAAAAGTACACACACCATACACCAGCGAAACACTTACTTTCGAAATCCAGGAAAAAATGAGGACAGTTCTCTAAATCCTTGCCAAGGACCTTAATGAGGTTCCCCATGGCCGGCAAACCTGGGCAAGGAAGACAAATACATACAGTACAAAGAAATGCAACCTAGATGATATTCATTAGCAAGACTTCTAGACCGTCAGTATGTTTTTTTGTGTGTGTGTTGTTGTTATTTGCTGCAAAAGTACTGGATGTGCATTGTGAAAAGCTGGAGAAGAGAAATGATTCTAGTTTTTTTCACAGGGTAGAAAGTAATGAAAACACTGTTTGTGTATGAAATAACTCAAGAAATTAATCCTCCTGGCAAAACGCTGACTGCTGTAACCTTGCTGGAATATTTGTTGTGTCAACAGGAATAAGTTGTTGAATGTTTTCCGTTAGTTAACTACTTTTTAACAATGAAAAATGACTAGAAAGCATCTACAGTTGAAGTCAGAATTATTAGCCCCCCTTTGATTTTTTATTTTTTTTTTAATATTTCCCAAATTATGTTTAACAGAGCAAGGAAAGTTTTACAGTATGTCTGATAATATTTTTTCTTCTGGAGAAAGTCTTATTTGTTTTATTTTGGCTAGAATAAAAGCAGTTTTAATTTTTTAAAAACTATTTTAGGGTCAAAATTATTAGCCCCTTTAAGCTATTTCTTTTTTCGATAGTCTACAGAACAAACCATCATTATACAATAACTTGCCTAATTATCCTAACCTGCCTGGTTAACCTAATTACCCTAGTTAAGCCTTTAAATGTCACTTTAAGCTGTATAGAAGTGTCTTGAAAAATATCTAGTAAAATATTATTTACTGTCATCATGGCAAAGATAAAATAAATCAGTTATTAGAAATGAGTTATCAAAACTATTATGTTAGGATTTTTTTTTCTCTCTGTTAAACAGAAATTGGGGAAAAAATAAACATGGGGCCAAAAATTCTGGGGGGCTAATAATTCTGACTTTAACTGTATATAAAGGTGCAGTATACAAGTTTAACACCCAGTGGTTGAACTAGGTATTGCACGCCTTGTTCAAAACACACACAAGCGCAGGTTGCCAGATTGACAACATCAACAGGAGCCTGACGATCAAGCCTAAAGGCTGATTTAAACCGTGTTGAAACTAAAAGCAACAGCACACTATAGAAGGAATATTTTCCATATTAAAAGGAGTTTTTGTTCTAACCAACACCTGAAATTTATATTTTAGAAACGGCTTCTATTTCTTGCAGCAAAAGTACAGGATAAACCAACGCTATCTCACGGCCAATTCGTAACTTTTTGATTAGTGGCTAATTCGTATGAATTCGTACGATCTAATTCGTACAAATTAGTACGATTTGCCCATCACCCAATGACGGTTGGGGTTAGGGGTGGGGTTAGGTGCCACGCCTCCTTTTTAAAATCGTACCTTTTCGTACGACTGAACTCGTACAAATTCGTACGAATTAGCCACTAAACTGACAAAACGTAAAATACTTACGTTTTCTCGTGAGATCAGGCTGGATAAACTGACAATGATCACCTCAGGTACACCTCATGTGCTTTATTCAGTCTTAAATGCTAATAATGTGAGGTTGAATGCCATTTTTACATTTAACTGGTTCATAAAATCAAAGTGGTAGAAAAATTTTCAAGCAGAGAAAAAGATAATAGGTTTTTGAATCATCTTGAGCCAAGCAATCAAAGGCAAGAAATAGTTTCTATCCCTTACAGTTCACGAGTTATTGGCACAAACTTACACTAAGTGCAATTTTGGACATTTTCAATATAATATTACTGAGTGATTGAGTTAGAGTTACTCCAAAATTGCTGTCAAAAATCTGTCTGCCAAATGTCAACACTATTCAATATATAGGTCTATAGACTGCCATAGATTGAAGAAGAAGATGCACACAGTACATTAGGTGTCTATGCACTTTAAGTGCTTGGCCCCAAATAAACACTGAGTTAAGTTTGTTACTCATTGTTAACCATAGTTAATACAATACATTAACTAATGTTAATAACGGGATTTTATTGTAAAATGGTATAATTGGTAACACTATATTTTAAATCACAATTCATTGTATTAACAAACCATTAAGTAACAGTAGCTGTTAATAGCTTAATAATAGCTGTTAATAAGTAGTAATAGCTCTGTTTATTAATATTTAGTAGAAGTTGGTTTTAGGTTTTGGCTCGGACTAGAGATGCAAAATAAGATCACATTTTATAGCTACTATTGAACACTTAATATCTTAATAATAGGCAGGACCAGTATTTAGTAGCATGAATTGAGACCTAAACTAAAGTGTTACCGTATAATTTTGTTCTTTTTTTATGGTCGTGTCATGAATTTATTGTCTTTAGATATTTATATAATGTCAGCGATTATTTTCTGATTATATGTTTTTTGTTAAAGTGCAACATTTGATTATATTGCAGGAAAGAAAAATAGAAATAATGTACTGATCAGTACACAAATCAAATCACACAAGCAGAAACAAAGCCCTTTTTGATGGTGATCTACCATTTTGTGTGATGTGACGTTTTATACAGTATTGAATGAACAGAACTCCAGCACATCCCTGCCCTAACTAGCAATTTTGATTGTCCATAGTGAAAGCGAAAGTCCTACGTGATGTTAAACGCCAATAGATCGTTTGTTATATGCAATTTCATTGTGGCCAACACTATCTAGTGCAGCATAAATACAACATACAGTACAAAACAAGCACCTGACAAAATAAATATCCCGTCTGCAATGGCTACATAATGCCTGAGCTTCTCTTTGTAATATCTTGCATGGGATGAGTAATTCTGGGCACCCGCTGCTCTCTGCAAACATCTGAGAAATCAAATGCTGGATTATCACGGCATCGATAATAGCGCAAAACCTATCATGCCATTTCCCAGGAGACACACATGCTCATATTGGCAGTGTTTGAAATGAGACTCTGGCTGTCATATCTAGCCTTCCAAATCTTTCATATCGAGCCTTATCCTTTGCTCGTGGCACACAACGCAAAGATGGCTCCTCTCAGCCTGTTTATCACTTAAGAGGCAGCATTTCCCCCTCTGCCTGTCTCCTGGCAACCACCAGTAGAGCCCTGTTTCCATGGCTGAACCACATTGCCTCTCGTGCTGCACTCTCTCAGTATCTGAGACTTTCATCAGCTACAGCCAAATCACAGTCTAAAGTAGATATTGAAGTCCTTACATCTGTCCCTGCATCTTTTTATTTTCGTCTGCCTGTCGGTTTATTTATCCATCTGTCTGTCGATCTTGTCTGTCATTTTGTCAGTTGTCTGACTATTCATCTGTCTCCCTATCAGTTGTCTTTCCATCCATATATCAGTTGTCTATTTTTCTGTCTGTCTATCCATCTGTCAGTTGTCTATCTTGTCTCTTTGTCTAACTATCTCTTTGTCTGTCTGTCGGTCTGTCTATCCATCTTTCAGTTGTCTGTCTGTCTGTCTGTCTGTCTGTCTACCCATCTGTCAGATGTCTGTCTGTCTGACTTCCTATTGATCTGTCCATGTCTATCTATCTAATCTCTTTGTCAATCTGACTTTCTGTGTACTTGTCTGTCTTTCTGTATGTCTATCCAGTTGTCTGTCTATTCATTTATCAGTTGTCTGGCTATCAATCTGTTAATTGTCTCACTGTCTGGCTATCTATCTAATTTATTTGTCTATCTGATTTCTACTTGTCTGTCTCTATGTATATCCAGCTGTCTGTCTATCCATCTGTCTGTCTCTGTCAGTCTGTCTATCTATCTATCTATCTATCTATCTATCTATCTATCTATCTATCTATCTATCTATCTATCTATCTATCTATCTATCTATCTATCTATCTATCTATCTATCTATCTATCTATCTATCTATCTATCTATCTATCTATCTATCTATCTATCTATCTATCTATCTATCTATCTATCTATCTATCTTCTCGTCTGCCTGGCAATTTGCCAGTTGTCTGACTGTTCATCTGTCTCTCTATCCAGTTGTCTTTCTATCCATCTATCAGTTGTCTATCTCTCTGTCTAACTATCTGTCTTTCTGTCTGTCTATCTGTCAGTTGTCTATCTCGGTCTCTTTGTCTAACTATCTTTTTGTCTGACTCTTTTGCTTGTCTCTCAGTCTGTCTATCCATCTTTCAGTTGTCTGTCTGTTTATCTACCCATCTGTCAGATTTCTGTCTTTCTGTCACCTATCGATCTGTCGATCTATCTAATCTATTTGTCTATCTGACTTTCTGTCTACAGTACTTGTCTTTCTGTATGTCTATCCAGGTGTCTGTCTGTCTGTCTGTCTGTCTGTCTGTCTGTCTGTCTGTCTGTCTATCTGTCTATCTGTCTATCTGTCTATCTATCTATCTATTGGACTTTGTCTACTTGTCTGTCCGTCCAAATCTGTTCCACCAATCTTTTGTCTCACCAAATCTTTCAGTCAGAAATGATCAACCAGTGCAGCTGTCTCAGCTGAAAAACATACATCCTCAGACACACGACTGTGAATTACTTACCAGCCAAACAATTGTTCGCCTTCCTTCCTCTGACTTCCCTTAAATCCTCACTGAGCTAGTCCTTTCAGTCTTCCACAGCTATCTCAGTCGTTTCCCCCTTTTCCCAGAGCTCCGTGTCTGTCCCTGAACCCAGCAGTGTAGAGTCCGTCTTAATGCGGCTGGTGCCGAACAGCCCCACAGGAACCCTCTCAGCCTCACCAACGCTCTCCCTCCGCAGATCAGCGCTCAACATCGCTCTGGTCTTTTCACACTTCTCTTTTTCTGACTGCTATTTAAAGGCAGGGCTTATTTTAAAAGAGCCTGGTGAAACCGTCGCTCTGCGAGGCATGCTGCATGTGCACTCTTGGCTTAGATAGGGTGAGAGGTTAAAGAAAGGGTGGTTTATACTAGTGCAAGGGCTTCATCTCACAAGCTGCAGTTTCCTGTGTTCAAAACATCACTTTCAACTGAATTTAAAATACAAAAGACTTTGGTTTGTGCTTTTAATTAAGGTAAAGCACAAAATCATTTGCTATATTCTGGTTTGAAATTTAATTTATAATATTTAAGTGCGCTCAAAAAATGACGTTTGCTGTTTGTTCAAACTACTTATTTAAAATGAGCTGAAACAACACAATTCTTGAGGGTTTTTTTGGGGACAACTTAATTGTTTTATGTTCAATCAACTTAAATTTATAAAAACTAATAAGTTAACTTAATTCCTTTATGTTGTCTCAACACAAATCAATTAAGTGTACACTGAAAACAATTATGGGTTCCACACAATTTTTTCATGTTGTCCCAAAACAAATCGAATAAGTTAACTTAATTATGTTTACAAATTTAAGTGGATTAAACATGAAACAAATATGTTGTCTAAACTTAATTGAAACAGACTTTGGTGAACAAAATATTAAGAACAGAGCTCCAGTGTGCTTAGTTATGAGGAAGTGACCCTGTGGTTGCTTGCCAGGCCATCCAAAAAACAAAGAAAAAAAAACTTGCAACTGTCTGAGGTAGAAACTAGAGCAGAAACTTGTGCTTACACAGCAATATCACACTGTCCCTCTCTGATCTGCTCATGCTTGTCCAGACCTGGCCAGGAAAATGCATATTTATTATAATGGCACATCCAGGATGTTGTGTAACTTTAACACTAATGCTTTTGTCTCAAATATCTGCTTTTGGCTTCTTTACTGGATTTAAAGGGATGAATGATAAACTGTAATAAATAAATAAGCACCGCTTCTAAGGAAGAAGCTGATATGTGCAACTCTTTCTCGATGGCATCTGTTCGTAGGCTATTTTTGATTGGAGTTGTGACTCTGCATGCTATTTGTGCTGAAACCAATAAGTAGATCTGCGGAACACGGTTATATTCAGACACTTTTTTGCTGCCTTCAAATTTTCACATCTTTTTTTCCCCCATATGACGCAATTTGGTTAGGCGTATAGGGCTGCATTGTTTGCGGTCCATACCTTTGCTTGCGATTTTCCTCACGGAGCACTTCACTGCATCAAATGAGAGCCTGGATGTTCTCCTGCAGTATCACAGCATCAGCCTCCGCTACCTGAGAGAAACAGTGGGAAAATATAGAGAGGGTCAGACTAGATGAATTCAGAAATAAAGGCTGAGAATGCGCAGTTCTTCTCCCCAAAAAGTCCCCCAGCATACTGTCTGGGTCAAAGCGACATAAGCTGTATTTTCTTTGCCTTGTACATTACAGAGTATCCTTTTTAATTAATTATAAATTTTCACTGAGATTTAAAGAAGAAACCCACTAAAGTGTATGTAACAACATTTGTATAAGAAAAATATTGTGAGGAACATTTAAAACAAGAATAATTCAATTAAGTATTTAAAGACTTTATGTAAGCATCATATTGCATAGTGGTTCAAATGAATCATCCGGGTAACGAATCTTTAGCCGTGTCGGCGTGATGTCGATATGAAACTCAAGCCCCGCCCATTTGTTGTGCGCGCAGACCCCGGAAAATTGAAACCCCCGGCCCCACCTACAAACACTGTAGAAAGAAAAAGAAGACAAACACTGTAGCAGATCCCGGTTGAAACATGTCGTGAAGACGCAGTGCTCTGAATTGTGAGGGAAAGTTAGTGTTATTTTCCCTACCCAAAGATGAGGCTGTGAAGAGTCAGTGCTTGAAGCATTATAGCCCCAGCCTTGTGCTGTGTTCCCGTCATTTTTCTGACGAGTGCTTCAGCAATCTACATGCTTACAATGGGGCATTCGTCAACCGTTTGTTAAAGAAAGGATCAGAAAAGACTATTGATGTATGGGACTTTGTCAGAGCTTGACAGGAACTTTACAGTACAAAGTTCATGGATCAGTTTCATCCTCCATTTCACAAGTGTAAGTAACTTAAGTGCGATTAAAATGGTTGCCTTCTTGTTTTCTCTAGCTTTGAAATTATGTGTTTAATTGGGTTTTCTTACTTGTAGCTGCTCCACGCGGCTTGTACTGTATCTGGTTAACTCTTTATATTCTCATATTGTGTCTAAAACCACGTTGAAACCGCGATGCGTGGTGCTTTGTTTATGGATTTAAATGCGTTTGTGAGCTCGCGATCCTCTGCTGTTTGTCGTTGCTATGGCCAATGTCAGCTGTTCCTATACACGTGTGGCTGTCAAGTTTCAAAATAATTTAGCTTTTGCCACTGTGTGGATTAATACTGAATGTGTGTCATGGTTAAGAATAGAGCAATACGCTGGTGTTTAACTGCATTGGGCTCACACATACACTCTGCACTCTGACTACTTCAATATTGTTAATAAGCCGTGATGGGCATTTCTCTCTGTTTCATGCTGAATGCAGTAGACCAATCGCAATAGACTGGGTCATCGGACCAATCAGTGCAGATTAGCATCGTGCTAAGGAGGGGTTTGGGAACAAATTAATTGCTGAACGAATCATATGGGAGTCGTTGGGATAATTGGGTAAAAAAAAAATGCATATTATAAGACAATGAAAGTGTTTTTTGACCTTGCATGCCTATCAGTCTGTTGTTGGAGAGCACCAAAACCAATATATGACCTTTTTTAATGCATAATAGGGGCTCTTTAAATAAACATCAGAATACATACGTAGGTTTTTTTCACATAAATATATTTGATAAGCTAAATGATAACAGAACATCTTTAACCATATTTTGACTAAATACTGTATATAGTGAAAATGAAGTGTTAAATTTGCATTCTGTGTGTAAAATCCCTTTTTTGTATTTATTTTGTTGTAGAAACCAACATACTGTATGCATAATATTTGCATGCTTAGGAATTTTGCTTAGAAAATTTAAGGCTCCTGAGACAATTAAGATTTATTTTATTGTGAAAAAATTTTTTTATGACTGCCATTCATACCTAATCAAATCCTCATTACAATACTGTACTAATAGCGAAAATAAATAATTAATTGTTATTATTGCTAAGATATACTGTAAATTAATGCAACTAAATGCAAAGTGTACATTTAAAATACACGTAAATGTACTATTAGAAATGTATCTGTAGAACTTTATTGAATTTAGCCATTTATTTAGCTTTTTAATGTAACCTGCACAGTTTATTCACTGTAAATCTATAGGAATTGTGACTATATTTGAAAAAACTAAAACAAAAAAACGAGAAGTTACAGGCTGCTAACACCCAGAGATTTGCTTTAAAGCAGTCACTCTTGCAGACTGGTGTGATATTTTTGATTCATCTGATCTGATTCATTTCTTGAGTGACATGACCTGGCACCAATCCATCATCACATCCAGCAAAACTCCCCAGTATCACCTTTCAAATAAGGAGCCATGTAAATGGTGAGCTCAGTGCATTATGCGGCATTGTCCCTCATAAATCTGAGGCAGTGTGCAGCACACAAAGAGACCTGCTCACTGCAGCGGCTTTATGACTGATCTGATCCTTCTCCATCCATAATAACACCTGGAGATCTTCACCAACATCATGGGACAGACTTGGGATTAGTTTGACTGTTTATATATACCTTACACACACATGTTTTGTGTAAATTATTTTTTTCTTTTTTCTTTAGTGTGATTAATCATTTGGCATCACTAAAAATCATTGTATTATTACATTTCATAGAATTGATTCAACAAATGAAATTAACAATTAATAAATAACAATTCATTTAAAATAATAAAAATAGGGCTTGCGTTTAAATGTTTGAATCAGAAAGATGTAATGTTCACCAAGGTTGCATTATTTGATAAAAAAAAAACTTAAATATATACAGTAGTACAATAAAAAAATTAGTACAATGTAATAGTTTCAAGAGTTCGCACTTAGATATTGCTTGATAATAATAGCAGGTTTGGCATGCTGTCCCGGGAGAGAACCCTGAGCTCAGAGATAATTGTTCGCCTGGTCAATGAACCATGTAAGGGGGGTACGAGATGAGGTAGTTCTCAAGAGCTCCCCCTGGTAAAGGAGGAAAGGGGGATATGAGGTGGATGGGGTGGATGGGGGGTTTCTTCGGAAAACGAAGATAAGGGAGTAGTTTTATACAGGCTACTTATAGTGAGTTTGGATTAATCTGATTGGCTTACTAATGATTACAGATGAGAGACCAGCCGCGATCAATCATATCACATGCTCTTCTCGAAATTAGTTTGTGAAACTTCACTTAATTTGAAATATAAATATATTGTAACATTAAAACGGTCTTTACTGTAACTTAAAGCTCTGTTACTATATAAACTAGGAATTGTTAAAACTCATCTTCATTATTTAATGAATCATGATAGGTTACCACCTCACTTGCTTCATTGCTGGATGAACCAACACTTTTGAACAAATCACTTGAATGAATGATTTAAAGACTTCACTTGCTTCATTAATGGATGAAGTATTGTGTTTCACTGCATCTCTTGAAAGAATGGTGTACTTGCTTATTCATGATGATGTCATTTGCTTCATTTCTGGATAAGTTACTGTTTTTGAATGAATCTATTGAATAAGCGATTCAACAACTCACACATAATGACGTTATTTTCTTCAAAACTTGATTATTCAACAGTTTAACAAATCTCATGAATACTGGTTGAATCGATGCGTTTGAACAAATCTCTTGAATGAATCAATCAATGGCACATACAAAAATACTTGCTTCATAAATGGAATTACTCAATGTTTTTGAACAAATCAATTGATTGGTGATTCAATGACCAACTAAATAATCATTTGAGTCAGTGGCGCCTGCAGCTGTACGGCTGTACGCACTGTGCGTACCTACCATGAGAGGGCAGGAATTAATGCCGCTTTTTTATTTATTTATGACATAATTTAGATTGATTATTAAACAGTATACACTGCAGCTGCTTTTCACTGGCCCACCACATTCTTACGAACATATTTTTTTATTAAAGTTATTATTTCATTGACTTGAATATAATTAGCCATGTATAATATAATTACTAACCCGTCGTCTAAAATCTTAAATTGATAAAATAGCCAATTATTTTATTCGTGGCTAGAGCTTGATTAATTTGATTGACATCCTAGCAATGAGACCTTTACTTCGCCTGACTGAATGTGAGTTTATTGTACGCAACGCTGTATTTTGGTAGTACAAAAACTCGCTCTGGGGTGCGTTTCCCAAAACCATCGTTAGCCATCTAAGGTCGCAAGTTCTGTCGTTACAAACATAGTTTGTTGATTTGCCGTTTCCCAAATCCATCGCTCCAACGAACATTCGCAAACTGCGTCGCAAACTTGAGCACTTGAAACGACACCACTGGAGCTGTAGTTAGAAACATAGTTCCTGGCTGTGTTCTATTCTCACTTATCCCCCCTATGCCCTATTCATTTAGAACATTCTAACATTCAAAGTTGGAAATATTAAAAATAAAAAAGCATCAAGGTCATCTCTCTTAGGTGTAATTTGCTTTCAATGTATTATTACAGTTCGGTTTTAGCGATCTTCATGTTTAGAATTGTGCTCCCTTCGCAGTGCACTTTGATAACATTGATATCATTTTGAACACATCCTCATGGCAAAAGCTATAGGTGACCTATTATTTAAAAGCGGAATTTATGTTACATCTTCAAAGCTTGTGAAAACAAAAAACATAGCGTACGTTAGTTCTTTTATTTTATAGTGGGTTATTTATTAAGTATACTGTATATATGAAATGGGCCTGTTGGTTAGAACTTTCTGCTGTAGTTTATGTCAAATTGTAAAAGTAGACTTTTCAAAAAAATAAAAAAATAAATAAAAATATCCTACTAAATAATAATAATAATCATCATTATCATCATCATCAATATTATTAATATTAATATTAAAGTAAATATATTTATAATAAATCGCCTCATTTATTTATTTATATGATTTATATATGATATTAGAATAGTGTTAGCTTTTGTAAGTGATTTTATGTTTTCTCAATAATATTAGTAAAGCAAACACACGCCCTATATGTGCCATTTACATACACTGTAAAAAAAAAATAATAATTTTTACAGAAAATATCGCTAAATTTTTCACAGTAATTTTTTGTCATTTCAAATTATATTCAAAACTTAGTAAAATGACAAACAATCTCTCTAAATTAACAGTTTTGACTTTCATTTTAAGTACTGTATCATTAAAGACAAATTACTGACATTTTTGTTTTTTATACAGGGAAATGACACTATTATTTATACAGTATTTTTTCTGTTATTTTAAATTATATTCAAAAGTCCGTAAAAATTACAAACAATATCTGTAAATTAACAGCTTAACTGTTATTTTATGTACTATGCAATTAATGACAAATTACAGCAATTTGTCTGTTTTATACAATAAAATTGCCGTATTATTTACACATAGTTTTTTCCTGTTTTTTTGAAGTACATTCAAAATTACGTAAAATTAAAGTAATAAATTGTAATTGTAAAATTAAAAAAATCGTAAAAAAAAAAGGTCAAATGACTGGCAGCTATGGCTGCCAAACAAAAACCATAAAATTACGGTGAAATTTCTTTTGTTGAAATAAAGTGCAAAAATAATAAATCTACAGATATTTTCATTAAAATGTTTACAGAAAAACACCGTTATTTTACAGACTTCTCCAAGATTATTATGATCAAATACGTTCAATAAAGTTACAAAATAAGAGTTTTACAGAGAAACACTGTTATTTTACAGACTTCTCCTAGATTATTATGATCAAATATGTTTAATTAAGTTACAAAATAAGAGTTTTACAAAGAAACACTGTTATTTTACAAACTTTTCCTAGATTATTATGATCAAATCCGTTTAATAAAGTTACACAATATGAGTTTTACAGAGAAACACTGTTATTTTACAGACTTTTCCTACTTTATTACGATCAAATCCGTTTAATAAAGTTACACAATATGAGTTTTACAGAGGAAACACTGTTATTTTACAGACTTTTCCTAGATTATTATGATCAATTCCATTTAATAAAGTTACACAATAAGTGTTTTACAGAGAAACACTGTTATTTTACAGACTTTTCCTAGATTATTATGATCAAACACCATCAATAAAGTGACTGCACTAAAAGTTTAGGAGAAAACAATGTTATTTACAAGAATTTTCCCTAAATCATTACAATTAAACACCTTTAATAAAATGCCAAGACATGCATGTCGTAATTTAACAGTTTTATTTTGGATCAAAAAAGTCTGGAAAAAACAACAACATACAAGATACAACTGATTAAAATTCTCACAACTTTAAAATTACAGTGGTTACATTTTATTTAAAAGTATTTATATAAAACATGTTGAGATTTAAGTTATATGGAATGACTCAGTTCCAAATCTTAAATGAAACTGTAATGTGAAGGGACGCTGACAAAAGAGTGCAGATCCAAATGCAAGTTTATTACACATAGATGGTCGGGCAAGCAACAGTCAACACGGGGACAAACAGATGTATGCAGGGAATCCAGAGTCATGGTCAAATAACAGGCAAATGGTCAGTCCCAGCAGCAAACAACATAAACAACTATTCAATGACTCGCTCATAATGACTTAATTAGCCTCATTACTGCATGAATCAATCAGCTGAACGAATGATTCAATGACCAACTAAAGACTTAATTTGCTTCAATACTGATGAATTAGCAAGTTAAATGTATGAAATGATCAACTCAATGACTCACTCATAGTTACTTATCAAACTAAATGAATGATTCAGTGACCAACTAAATAAAGCTTAAATCTCTTTATTAATGGATGAATCCATGTTTTTGAACAAATGGTTTGAATGATTCAATCAATGACTTGTTCATTACTCAGTATTTTTGAACAAATCAATTGAATGACCAACTAAATAAGACTTCACCACACTATTACTGAATGAATTAGTGTGTTGAATCTATTGAATGAGCGATTCAATGACTCACTCATAATTACTTAATTTGCTTCATTACTGCATGAATCAACAGCTTTTGAACCAAGCAGCTGAATGAATGATTCAATGAATAACTAAATAAAACTTTGCTTGCTTCATTACTGGATGAATCAATACTTTTGAACAAATCTCTTGAATGAGTGAATCAATGACACATTCATAAAGAATCTGATCAGATTCAAGACTTCACAGCTTCATTAATGGAGTACTCAGTATTTTTGAACAAATCAATTGAATGAGTGATTCAATGACACGTTCATGACACAAATATTTTATTATTATTAATCAGTATTTTGAACAAATCTCTTGAACAGATCAACCACTGTAAATTACAATTCACTTATCACCACCAATAACAATGCAATCTTTATTTGAAATGTCAGGTTACTTTCAAAAGGCGATTTACCCTATTTTGATCACTACCACAGACTCATGCAGCTACAGTCCAGCAGTATATGATCTGCAATTGAATGTAGTGCAACATTAAGGGATTTCAGACTGGGTCACCAGGGACCAAGACATGTCTTTAAGACTCTTCCAAGTGCATAAATCAAACTTGGTCCACCCCAGAAGAAAAAGAGTGTTTAAATGTCAAAGGATAACGTGGTAATGATTTGTACAATGCAGGTCTGACTGATGTCCATGTCACAGTCAACAAAACATAAGGTCAAGCATTTCTTAATGAACTTTGACCTTTGCCAGCAACACCTAACAATGCTCTGCCAGGTCACAGTCAGTTCAAAAGGACTTAATCTTAAAGACTTGCATTACAAAGAAAGACTCTCCGAGAAACTGGAACAGATGTTCTCTCCTGCATTCAGTCTTTACAGCAGGCTCTTAAAGTTGTTTTAGCCCATTTAAAGGCCATTTATAGTTCCATTTGGACTAATGTTGCCTTTGTTTTCACTTTTTGGAGCAGAAATGAGTGAGAATAGACACTTTTTACAAGATCACTGCTGAAAATACACATTTATTTAATGGCCACCAATGCACTAAATTGTGCAGTCATGGCTCAAAAAAGAAAACAGGAAACCTCAATCCTCATTGGTTGTTTTCAGTCAAATTGTTCAAGATTTCAGATAATATGAATAAGTACGTTGTAAAAATGAGTTTTATTTTCTGCATAGCATTTGCTACATAACACTTAGTGTATAGTGAGGTGTCATGAGCATTACTATTGCATTACCAGCCGGTAGCTTCCATCACACTATGTTAATGCACATTTTGAAGTTTCGCATGAAAAATTAGTTATGGATAAGTCAAATTAGAATAAAAATCCCTTAATTCGCCAAAAAAAAATAATGCTTGTACAAAAGATTAATGTCAATAATGGGAAATTGAATCATTTGTAAGTCACTTTAGATAAAAGTTGAGGAAATGAATCATTGTTTTTTTCATTTTTAAATATTGTCACAACCAACATCCAGGCTTGATGAGAATAGGTCTTACAGTTGAAGTCAGAATTATTAGCCCCCCTGAATTATTTGCCCCCCCCCCCCCCCCCCCCCCCCCCCCCGTTTATTTTTTTCCCTAACTTCTGTTTACTGGAGAGAAGATTTTTTTAACACATTTCTAAACATAATAGTTTTAATAACTCATCTCTAATAACTGATTTATTTTATCTTTGCCATGATGACAGTAAATAATATTTTACTAGATGTTTTGCAAGACACTTCTATACAGCTTAAAGTGACATTTAAAGGT
This sequence comes from Danio kyathit, assembly GCA_903798195.1. Classification (NCBI taxonomy): domain Eukaryota; kingdom Metazoa; phylum Chordata; class Actinopteri; order Cypriniformes; family Danionidae; genus Danio; species Danio kyathit. The sequence continues at coordinate 37,184,855 of LR812537.1, read as the reverse complement.
TTAACTAGGTTAATTAGGTTAACTAGGCAGGTTAGGGTAATTAGGCAAGTTATTGTATAACGATGGTTTGTTCTGTAGACTAACGAAAAAATATAGTTTAAAGGGGCTAATCATTTTGACATTAAAATGTAAAAAAAATAAAATTAAAAACTGCTTTAAGTCGAAATAAAACAAATCAGACTTTCTCCAGAAGAAAAAATATTATCAGACATACTGTGAAAATTTCCTTGCTCTGTTAAACATCATTTGGGAAATGTTTAAAAAAGAAAAAAAATTAAAAGGAGGGCTAATAATTCTGCCTTCAACTGTAGGTATCTGAAAATACTGTTTGCGTATTAGAGTCAAACTAAAGTAAAAGCCCCCAAGCCTGCACATCAATGACCTTGAATTAGACACCCATTTGATGGAATGTGGATCAGAATGGCGGGCATTTTGATTTATGATTAAACTCAGAAGTATTAAATATGGGTATACATTGAAACCAGTCAGCATTATTCTACCTACCCATTATCAAAAATAGCACAAAATGTATTTCAATAGAACTTTCAGTCTTTATATATTTCTTTCAAAGAAGAATGAAAGTGTGTGGGTACTGGAGTGAAATGAACAAAGAGCATTTTTCATTTTCATTGACAGGTCAAACTCAGCCAAATTGTCCCTTTTTTTACATGCATTTAAAAATTTACCCTATTAATCTACAGTATTATATAAAAAAAAGCTCTTCTAAAAAACGTCTAATTTACTTGAATGTAGGCTACATGTAATACACTTTAATTCAAAGTATACATTTACAAAAAAAAAAAAACTTTTAAATAATACAATAATACTAAAAATGATGACATTTAAGGTCACTATGAGTGTGCACCACGTATTGTATTGTATTGTATAGTGGTACATGTATTGTACCCCTGAGGGGAATTTTAATAATAATAATAATAATAATACATTTTATTTATAGTGCGCTTTTCTCAGACCCAAAGCGCTAATTTTGTACCCCTAAAAATTATCTTTGTAATAATGTCAAATTAAAAGTTATGTTAAAGTTTTTTTTACAATTTGAATGATATTTTGTTGTGCTTTAAGTAAGTAAACCTTTGTGTTGAACATCTAAACATGTACATGCACACATGAAGCACTTTATAATGAGTTTGTCTGTACTGCAAGTAAATGTATTTAAAACATGTTAATTTTCAATCACAAAAGTGTAATCACAAACATATTTAAATGACATTTAGGTACATTTCAGTTTACCTACTTCAATAGAAACCATATTTCATAACCAATAGAATACAATTATGTATAAAGATGCCCAGCAAACAATTTTGAGTTTAATAGATGTCTAATAGACATCTAAACATAGACAGCTTGGCTAAAACAAGGATAAACATGGGCTGTCAGTGAAAATCTAAAAGACATAGCTCAAAACTAGACTAGCCGTCAAATAGACATACAGTATTAGACAGACTTTATATGTGTAGTCATTCATTTTTGTTTATTTGATGACTAGTCTAGTTGTTGCCTATTCTTAGACATCTATTAGATTTTCACTGACAGCCCGAATTTAGCCTTGTTTTAGCCAAGATGACTTTGTTTAGACTTCTATTAGACATCTTTTAAAAACAAAAATAGCTTGCTGGGATGCATTTCAGCCATTCTTTACTTAACTGGGTCAAAACTCACTGTACATTTCCACTATTTTATAATATATTCAGTTCAAAAGGAATGAAGCAATAACAGCAGTAATAATTTCCCTTTTCTTTTTCACTCTGCCTATATCCCTCGCACTTTGTCTATGACACATCCAACTTTTTAATGAGCCTCACCATGTAGCTTCCACAGTGTTAGAGATACAGTAGCATTAGCCTAGCATTGTGGCTCGTCAAAAATAAAATCGGTATTGACAGTGGGCTCGCCTCTGGGCTTGATGGGAGATGGCAGCGTCAGGGCCAGATAAAGCAAACGAATGGAAATCCGATGCTACAGCTGACAGGGTTGAGGACGCGTGGCCATCATCAGCCCCTTGTCATCTACACCAATATTGGAGAGCCGCAAAAACATGCTACAGTAGTGCAAGATCCGAGAAGAGGAGAGAGAGAGAGAGAAAAAAGAAGGGAACAATCTCTCCCCTCCCCCATTCTCTCTTTCCATCCATGGCACTAAAGGGGGAAAAAGGCTGAGAGCGAAGAAAAGAGCGCAGGGCAATTGCAAATTAGCATTGTGTGTCTTTGCTCAAGGGCTGACAGGAGACAAAAGTCTTGATCGCCGAGAATCTCTCGTCATTTTTCTCCCTTTCTTTTGATGACTGGAATTTAATTATGGGGCAAAACCAATCTTTAGATTTTGGAATTGCGTTTTTAGAGCCTTATTAGCAAAAATATAATGGAAAACAATGAGCTGACATCAAACGAACAGTCAGGAATGAATTTGTTGGATTTTGCTGTGTAGATCGATAATAACCAAATTCTACTTCAGGCTCATTGTTTATTTAAAACCAGAATATCCCAATGTGTTTTAAGCAGCAGTTTTGTCAGCAAAACATTGGAAAGCATCATTATGTGAAGGACGCACACAAACACGTGCCCCTGGTAGTGTGATATTGTATTGTCTTCCCCCTTACACTCTTAAAAATAAAGGTTCTTCATTGGCAATGAACAATAAAGAATCTTTAACATCCATGAATCCTTAACATTTCAAAAAGGTTCTTTATAATGGATAAAAGGTTCTTATTGATCTTGTTCTTTGTGTACGAGCGGACGCAGCCATTTGAATCTTTTTGGCTCGAGACTTCCGGTCTCAAGGTTGCTGGTTCGAGCCTCGGCTGGGTCAGTTGGCGTTTCTGTGTGAAGTTTGCATGTTCTCCCTGCGTTTGCGTGGGTTTCCTCCGGGTGCTCTGGTTTCCCCCACAGTCCAAAAACATGCGTTACAGGTGAATTGGGTAGGCTAAATTGTTCGTAGTGTATGAAAGTGAATGAGTGTGTATGGATGCTTCCCAGAGATCGGTTGCAGCTGGAAGGGCATCCGCTGCGTAAAACATGTGCTGGATAAGTTGGCGGTTCATTCCACTGCGGTGACCCCGGATTAATAAAGGGACTTAGCTGAAAAGACAATGAATGAATGAATGAACTTCCGGTCTCATTCACATTAAAAACAGCTCGTTCTGCTGCTTGATGTTGCAAACTGATATTTTCTTATTATATTATTCTGCTTTGTCTGTTTAATTATGCAAACACTTGTTTGTAGAGCAAGTAGTTTGGCTGTTTTCTGCGGTTTATTATTCCTAGTCATTTCTCCCATAGGCAGCTGAATCAGTTCTAAAACAATTGCAAATATGAGCGCACTTCTGCATTGAACATCAAGGTCAATATCAATGCCAATTTTTTTTTTAAATATTAGCTAGTGCTTTAGTGCAGCCATACTTTGACTATGCTGCAGCTTTTTGGTGCAGCAGTAGTTCTAATAAAATGAGAAATAAATTGTAGACGGCCCAAAATAGGTTGTGTAGAATTGTTATAAAAGTACCTTCACTGACACATTTAAATAATGAACATTATAGTCAAAGTAATATTTTTAAAGTTGATAAAAGGGTAAAATTTCTGAAATTAGTGATGGTGTTCAAGATTTTAAAGAAAATGGTCCCAAAATATTTTCTTAATTATTATGTTTTAGTTAGTGAGGTACACTGTCATTCTACAAGAGTGCGTAGCAGGTATATTTATCCTTGTGGATTTAAGAGTGAATCAGGTAGAAATTCTTTTTTGTGTACTAGCTCTGTTGCGTGGAATGTTTTGCCTACGATTTTGAAAGAGATTCATCTTGAGGGTGTTTTTAGAAGAGAAATTAAAAAGTGGTTGTTTTACATTTGAAGTTGAGGATTTTGTTGTGCCGAGTTGCTGAGCTGATGATGTTTGCACTCCATTTATGATTTGCTCGTTCATTTTCTAAGAATATCGAGGACCACAATGGAAATAAGCCTGTGGCTTTTTTTGTGTATTTATCCTCGACAGTTTTTAAAATATGTATGAATTAGTCTAACTGGACTTGTTTGTATATTTTTGTTAAAATTGTCAAATTAAATCAATCAATCAATCAATCAATGAAGTGCTCTTCAGAAAAACGCTTCCAAAAACGAGTTTTACGAAGTGATTTACTTTAGCCTACCAAATGCACATGTAGCGTACTTTATGTAGTATACTTTAAATCAAAGTATTAAAAACAATTCTTGTAAATAATATTAGAACTAAAAATTAATGTAATCTAATTCCACTTTTAGTGTACACTGTATCTTACCAATCTTAAGCACCAATCAAAGTGTTTCTTTTAAATAATGTCAAATTTAAAGTATTATGTTAAAGGGCCTTTTTCAAGTTCAATGAACTTGTAATTTTATTAATTTGTTGACAAAGATAAGCACACATAAAGCACTTTATTAGGAATTTAACTGCAATGTAAAAAAAAATTAGCTAACACTTTATTTTGATGGTCCATTTGAGTATTAGTAGACTGTCTGCTTAATGTCTGCTGATTCTGCTCCTTCAACAGACATTTAACTGACTATAAGAACCTTTGCAAGTACATGTCAACTTAGACTAACCTTAACCCCAACCTAACAGTCTACTTATAATCTAATGAGATGTAGTTGGCATGTAGATGCAATGTAACTTAACTTCAACGGATCATCAAAATAAAGTGTGACCAAAAATTACTTTGATTTTTGAATGTTTTTATTGTACAATTCTGTCAACCATGAATGTACAGAATGTACAGAAATTTTACACTGTGAATAGTGCAAGTTAATGTATTTACAATGGATTATTTGTGATTACAAATGTTTAATTATAAATACATTTAAATGACATTTGAGTTCATTTCAGTTTACCTAAAAAAGGTTCTTTATAGTGGAAAAGGTTATTTAGATTATTACAATGCTCTACACACTTAGAGAAAAAAGGTTATTTTTAGTGAAATAGTCTTTAGGGGTTTTATGGCATCACTACAGAAGCCAAAAAAGAAAACTCTTGTAATCTTAATATTTAAGAGTGTTCCTAAATGTAAACATAAAGGCCGACTCTCACAAATCGTCACTGCTATTGGTGTGATTGAGCCATTCTGGCAGCTCATCAAGCGAACAACACTGCACTGAGGTTTACCTGCCAGTTTGTGTCTGTTTCACCCACTTCCCCATCTCTCGCTTTCTTACTCCCCGTGTGGAACACACCTGCTCAAGGTCAGGGAGCAAACGCAGGTGCTAAATATAGCAAGAACACTTGCAATCTCCTTGGAATAAAGCTCTCATCACACGTCTGTGAACGATGTCCTGGGCTCCGTTTACACTTTGTAATAAGATGTGTTTTCATCAATCCACTCACAAGTGGGTGATGCTAAACACAGGTGTAAATGGGGTCTAAAAAAGTTTTGAGCTTATCTAATTTTGTCCAGAGATAGCTGAAAATGCAACAGAAGACTATCTCTGCCTTTTGACAGAGCATGTCATCATTATGAGAGATGTGAGAATTCACACCAAAACACATGGATTTCAATCACCATCAACATCATTTTTACTCACATGCTTTCTCACCCTCTCATGAGCAGTATATATTGGTATCCTTGCATGTCAATATGATGAAATAAGGGAGAAAAATCTCAAAGAAATCCAAACATAATGGTGAAAGATTAATACCAGGTAAAACAGGTTGTCTAAGCTATATGACAAAACTAATGTTGATGCAAGAGGAAACAAGTCATTAGTTCATAACCATCAGGTTTATGTTGGTCATTGTAGTAGGCAGACAGAAGAGTTTTTAATAAAGACCTTATGTGGGATTTGTTAGCAAGCTAACCATGATCAACCTTATTAAAAGCTAGAATATTAAAAACAGCTTGGGAAGAAATCTGAATGCTAAAACAATTATTCTCAGATGAAACAAAAATGTACTTAAAATCATACTTGACATTTTATTTATAAATTACTTTTTGATTATCTTTTGTCTTTTCTTCACCTAATTCCTCATTTCAAACTATTTAAAGTTTAATGATTTTGTTTTTGACAATTAATATTGTCAAACTTCTTTACATTTTAATCTTATTTGTTATTCTTATTTATAAATGTAATTTTGTGTATTTTTTTTATGGTCATTCATTACATTTTTTCATTTACAGTATGTGAGCATGAACAACAAAACCACAAATAAATCCTGGTTGCCTAAAACTTTTAAGCTGAATCAAATTAAAGTTATGAGTCCATTGAACTAATATTATGTTAAACTGACTTAAAACACCTTGTGTTAATTATAAAATTAAGTTAGAACATGATTAACTTGGTTTAATAAGTTACAATGAACTAAAAACATATGCTGTCATGACTAATTGATCATATTTTATTACAGTGCAGTCATAAGTGTAAATATTTAGTTAAATCGGGATTTATACATCACCTGAAAGCTGAAAAATTATATTTCCACTGATGTGGTTTGTTATAGGATAATATTTGGTTATGACTTTGAGAGATATGACTATGTGAAAATCTGGAATCTAAGGCCATCAAAAAATCTAACTACTGAGAAAATTGCCTTTAAAGTTAAACAATGAAGTTCTTAGCAATGCATAATACTAATCTAAAATAAAGTTTTGATATTTTTTTGGGAATTTGCAGAATATCTTTATAGAACATGATCTTTTTACTTTAAATTTACTTAAAGTTTTGGAATAAAAGAAAAATCAAACCTGTGATTTGTCCAATATTATGTATTTATGCAACATAAAACTGGTTTTGTCATTCAGGATCACAAATGTAACCACTGAACTAAACAAAAACTGAAAAAATTTTCACTCAGTAAATTTAAGTTTACTTAATAATTAAATGAGTAATTAAGTTTTTTATTCACTCATTAATTAGTTATTATATTAAGCCCATATTAGCTCACTCAGTTCAATTAAATAATATGTTTGATTGTAATAATAGCAAATGTTGAAATTAACTATTGCTGCGTCTTAATTCGCATACTTATACTACCACCTAAAAGTATGTACTTTTTTGTGGAGGAAAAATATATACTTTTGAGTGTGTAACAGAAGAGTATGCAAGCTTCGGGACATACTACTTCCTCGTTAAACAGATCGTTGTGTTGCTTAGTTAAGAGCCCTGTCAATCATCCACATTTCTGTCGTATTTTATTTCCTACCTTATTGGAGAAGCAGCAGCAGGATAATCTCCCATTCATGAGTCTTTCATGCAAAGAAATCTCCTCAGGTCTTTGGATAATTCTGCATTCAGACGGTAATGTCCAAACACATCTTTATATAAGTTCAGTATTGTTGTTGCAGATGAAATATAACACAGGCAACGCTATTTAAATATTATCCAATTGGCTAGATATTAATTAACAGTCCTACAAACATCTTTACCGAAGCCTTTCTGCTTGACGGTTGGTCTCGCGCGTCCATCATGTTTGTAGTTTGTTTACACTTTTCACCCGCGTTTTGTAGTTCTAATCGAATTCACGTCCAACGCGCAATGTACTGTGGGCAATATCAGTGGTTAGAGTATGGACGCTTCTACACTTAAAATTTTGACCGGAAATAGTAAACCATCAGGGAATCTTTGGCATACTCTTTTCAACATACTATGATTTGGGACATACTAATTCTATTTTCACATACTATTCAGAACGGATAGTATGCGGATTGGGACGCAGCAAATGATTAACAAATCGTTAAAAGGTGTTTTCTTTTGTTACTTAATGTAAAGTTATGAACAAATTGAACAAATCAAACCCAAATTTTAAGTGTTTTCAGTGAGACAATCTTTCCCTTTTTCAAAGTGAACCATGATTTAACACTGTAGTCATACTGTATGCTTTTTTTTATGGTTTTCTAGACTGAGTGCATTTGATGTACCGCATGCTGGCTCTTTTATTTGCCTTCTACTGAGAAAGCTGAAAAATTTACACCATGAAGAAGTGTTTGGTAGAATGCGCAGCATGATCACAAACAGACTTCTGATACCCATAACTAATGTAAATTTCAATATGACCCAGTTTAAAAACTCGGAGCGAGGATATTTGGGTTTGTGTGAACTTGCTCCTCAAGCTTCTGATTGCTCATCAAAGCGTTTGGCTGGATGTCTGGCAGCAAACGTTCCTCTTTTCTCGCTGGTCTGATTTCACAGGGCAGATAGACAGATAAGTGGAGATGAGGATCTGTGTATCAGCGCCACCATCACTCACTTTGCCTTTAAACCCATCTACTCTTGATTTAATCCTCTTTCATTTTCACTCTCTATATAACTTGAACCAGCGTTTTGGGAAAACCTGTTTGGTAACAGTAATTTTTGCTGTTCTTTTTGGTCCGTAAATTTACACATTATCGTTTGGTAATAACCTTTCTTGCTAAAATATATTTGAAATATATGATAAATATATTTTGTAAACATGAGGCACAATAAAATACATTTTAAAAACCTCCATTTACCAAAAAATGTATTTTGAAATCTATTTCTAGGTAAAGAAAACAGTTTTCGGTCTTTACTACAGAGATGGATGGAGATCTAAAGTATCTATTAGTTAAAATAAAACTAATTCTATAAGAAATAACTTTGAGTAACAGAAACATATCATGACACATCCTAGAGTTAAAGAAACATCATTTTATTTAAATATTTTTTTTTTTTTTAAGAAATCTTAAACATCATTTGAAGTTTTTTTTGAAAAGGGTAAATTGTAATGTATTTTATAAGAAAATATTTGGGCAAATATATATATTTAAATGCTTTGGTATGATAAATGAAACTTTAGTATACTGTAGGGACCAATTCTCACTATTAGCTAATGGCTTATTATTAAGATATTGGCTGTTTATTAGTATTTATAAAATACATATTCTGCATGATCTTATTTTACATTCCTAATGCTACTCAATACCAAAAACATAGTAAGTGTGTTTATGCACACAATAATTTCCTGTTTTACTTCATAGAAATCCATATAAATTTAAATTAAAAATGGACCTCTTTAGAACATGCAAAACCACCAACAATCAAAAATGCATAATTATATAGTGTCAAGGTTTTGTAATCAAAAAATGTTGTTATAATGGAAGTCAATGGGGCAAAAACAGCCACCAACATAACAAAAAGGTAGTCAATTTGTATACAGTACACAAGGGATAAATATATTTAAAAACATATTTGAAATATATGTTGTATATGTATATAAATTTGTGTTATATATTTGTATTATATATAGTGCTCAGCATATATAAGTACACCCCTCACAAATCTATCTTTTAAATTCATATTTTTAATAGGAAGCTATACAATATTATTTGTGCATATACATTAGATTAGTCAGTACTGAAGCCAAATCTGGAGCTCATCTATCAAAATAACTTACGATAACGGTCCAAAAATTAGTACACCCAAATTTATGTTATAGAAAAATATTAAATACAAATTTAAAAAAGAGGAAAAATCAAGAGAAGCAAAAAAAAAGAGAAGATTTTAGTTGAAATTTAGTAGGTTGTAATTTTTAGCTTGAATTTAATAGTATTATATTTCAATTTCTAAATATGTTTGGAGACTAAAATTCTTCTAATAAATATTTCTTTTTAATAAATCTGTTTTGTTTAAATGCACCAAAATACACTGCCTATATTCACTGAGAAATGGATAAAAATATTAATTTTCAAAATGGGGTGTAGGCGACGCAGTGGCGCAGTAGGTAGTGCTGTCGCCTCACAGCAAGAAGGTCGCTGGTTCGAGCCTCGGCTGAGTCAGTTGGCGTTTCTGTGTGGAGTTTGCATGTTCTCCCTGCGTTCGTGTGGGTTTCCTCTGGGTGCTCTGGTTTCCCTCACAGTCCAAAGACATGCAGTACAGCTGAATTGGGTAGGCTAAATTGTCCGTAGTGTATGAGTGTGAATGAGTGTGTATGGATGTTTCCTAGAGATGGGTTGCAGCCTTAAGGGCATGCGCTGCGTAAAACATATGCTGGATAAGTTGGCGGTTTATTCTTATCCGGGTGACCCCGGATAATAAAGGGACTAAGCCGAAAAGAAAATGAATGAATGAAAATGGGGTGTACTCAATTATGCTGAGCACTGTATATATATATATATATATATATTTGTCATATGGAAAAACTAACACTGGATGTACAAATCTCTCATATTTCCAAAGGTGGTGATCATAAAATGCATGCAAAAGCATAAAAAAGGTCTTACAGACAACCCTCTCGTCACTGAGACACATCCTCGTCCTTCTGAAAGAGATCTATGAGTCTGCACAGTGTAAAGTGTCTACATGCTACGAGTGCAGATGCACAAACCGTATCACATAGCGCTGTTCCAGCTCTCACTTTTCGCCTGTAGGAAATCAAAATGTGGATATAAGTCACTGTGACCTAACATAATATCTGTGACCATTTCCTGTGACAGCTGTTCTGAGCGATGTGCGTATTGTATAGCTCTTTTTTCTATGCTCGCGTAAATTGAGTTTAATTTTGTTTGAAGGATTAGAGCCAGAACGTGCTCGAAGCGAGACAGTGATCTCGAAAATGGTGAAATCAATCACAATTACGTTCCTTACAGTTAATCACATCGAGGGTTAATGAAGTTGCAGATTCTTTCAATTAATTATAGGCGCTAGGAAAAGTTGGATGAAGAGCCTGACCTCGTCTAGCGAGACAAATTTTTAAGCTTCCTTTTGAAACTTCATTAATATGACAGAAGAACCATTTGCAAAAAGTGGGATATTATTCCTGTAAGTCATCAAAGTCGTTAAAGTGAAAGTTGAGTGGGATTTTAAGAGGGGATCAGACAGGAAAAAAGTAGTAAGTGTGTTTTTAATGTCATTGAAGTGTAGTATCGAGAATAATCCATCATTTTGAAAGCATACAGGTTATCAGTTGTCAGAATTTGGTTAGATTTGATTAATCTGTGTTATCAGGTTTTTCCAAATTAGCCTTGTGTTTCATTGAAGTTGCAAAGTTAATCCATTAGGCCTCTCATAAAATATCCTCATAGAGATAAATGGCACTGAGCTGAAGACTGCAGATCCTTTTAAATCATATATTACTTCACATACTCGTGCACAAAGCAGATACTGCAAAAAAATAAAATAAAAAAACTTTTTTTTATTTAGTCAATCTTCTTCATTAAGCAAATGTTCCCCTTTTTCACGCTGGTCTGATTTCGCAGGGCAGATAGACAAGAGGAGATGAGAATCTGTGCATCACTGCCGCTATCACTCACTTTGCCTTTAAACCCATCTATTCTTGTTTTAATCCTCTCTAATTTTTACTCCTCACATACTGTAGATTGAACCAGCGTTTTGAGAAAACCTGTTTGGTAACAGTCATTTTTGCTGTTGGTTTGGGTCAGTGAATCTACACTTTATCGTTTTGGTAGTAACCCATATGGCAAATGTTTGTTTTTTTTGGCAAAATTTATTTAAAATAAAAGCTACCTTTATTCCATAAATGTGAAGCACAATAAAATACATTCAAACCTCTAGATAACCAAAATGTGTTTAAAAAAAACATAGCAAAGTCAAGAAAATAATTCATATCCTCACAACAGTGATGGATGGAGATCTAAAGTATCCATTATTTATTCATTCATTTTCTTGTCGGCTTTGTCCCTTGCGGGGTCACCACAGCGGAATGAACTGCCAACTTATCCAGCACGATTTTACGCAGCGGATGCCCTTCCAGCCGCAACCTGGGAACTTCCACACACACATTCACACTCATACACTATGGACAATTTAGCTTACCCAATTCACCTGTACTGCATGTCTTTGGACTGTGGCGGAAACCGGAGCACCCGGAGGAAACCCACGCGAACCCAGGGAGAACATGCAAACTCCACACAGAAACGCCAACTGACCCAGCCCAGCCGAGGTTCGAACCTGCGACCCAGCGACGTTCTTGCTGTGAGGCAACAGCACTACCTACTGCGCCACTGGCAGTCACAGAAATTGAAGTCACAGAAGCATAACATGACATATCCTAGAGTTAAAGGAACATCATATTTTTTAAATATTTTCCTTTTAAAGATATTCTAGACATCAGTTGAATTTTTTTTTTTTTGTAAATGTTACATTGTAATAATGTATTTTGTTACAAAATAATTTCATTTAATGTATGTATGAAGAGTTCAGATGCAAAAACCTCTAAATGCCATCTAAAATGGTCTTTTAAAATGAGCATTTTTCTCGGACACTTGTGTGAAGGTTCAGTAATCACATGTATATTGATGAATAGAGTATTTCCATTGCCTGTAAAGTGAAAAAACTGAACATAAACATAGGAAGCTGAGAAAAATGCTTGTTTTTCAAAGAAATTTCAGATGGAAATTAGAAGTTTTTGCATCTGAACTCTTCATATATATATATAGGGGTGTGAACCTACACTGGTCTCACAGTTCGGTTCGGTTATGATTATTATGCCATCGATTCAGTTCAATTCGATATCTCGGTGCATCACGGTGCATTGACGATGCTTTACACACATAATTAGATTTTTTTTTTTTACAACACAAGAAAAAAATTGTATTAAAATCTATAAATATTTTTATATTTATATATTACTTGTAATACAATTTTGTCCTTTAATACAAGCAGTCAGATATATGAACTGTACCTTTAATTTGACCTGCTCAAAAAAAAACACTCTTTGTGAATGTTTTAGACAAAACTCCAATACATGCACAGAAGACAGCACGAGCATTCATAACAAATAAACTAAAGTAAATATTATCCCGCTTGCTTTGTGAGCGCTGGCAAGTTCTTACACCCCTATGATTGGTCTTTGTCTTCACCCGCTCAACAGAAAGGGCTGCGATTGGCTTTAGAAACGAAAGCACTGTTCACCCATGAGTGACGCGGGAAAAACAGTCTATATCTGCGATTATCAGGTAACCTGTAATACAATAAATACAATACAATAAACTCGCACCACAGGCACGTTTGTGTCTGGATCCACAAGTATCGCTTTAACAGACGAGAGGAGAGAAAACTTTACCTCACGAACATGCCAACGGGTCAGCCCCCCTGAATTATTCGCCCTCGCCCCCCTGTTTAATTTTTTCCCCAATTTCTGTTTAACAGAGAGAAGATTTTTTCAACACATTTTTAAACATAATAGTTTTAATAACTCATTTCTAATAACTGATTTATTTTATCTTTGCCATGATGACAGTAAATAATATTTTACTCGATATAGAGGCTAATAATTTTGTCCCTGAAATGGTTTTTAAAAAACTAATAACTGCTGAAGTAAAACAAATAAGACTTTCTCCTGAAGAAAAAATATTATCAGACATGCTGTGTAAATTTCCTAGGAAATATTTTAAAAATTCAAAGGGGGGCTAATAATTCTGACTTCAACTATGTATATATAGTTGATATATATATATATATATATATATATATATATATATATATATATATATATATATATATATATATATATATATATATATATTTATTAGTTAACTAACTTTATTTGTCCCTGTAATGAAATTTTATTTGCAGCATACACTCACAGAAATTTCACATTTGGCATATTCATATAAATAAACCATTTAAAAACAGATAGGAACCCCTACTCTAAATAAATATCCAGTCTACTAGCCATCGACTGAGGGAGGAGAAATTTAAAAACTTTATTGCTTGGGGTATGAATGATTTTTTCCTATTTCTTACACACCTGGGAACACTATATTGACGACCTGATGGAAGGTATATTTATTTAAATGTTTTGATATGATAAATGCGGTAAAACTTTAGTATAGAGACCAATTCTCACTATATGAATATTTGAATTAGTATGGAAAATTCACATATTGTTCTGGATTTGTTAGGTATGGTGTTAGAGTAAAATTTTAAATTAGCTTAAATGTTGGAAGTTGGGGTCCAATGTTGCATAGACAACACCATTTTTTCAAATATATTGTCTCTTGTGTTTGCAGAAGAATCGAAACGAGGAAGATAAAGGATACAAATAGATTAGAATGTTCTTGTTTTAGGTGAACTGACCATTCGAAGCTAGACTTTTCACAGAGGCTAGCAATAGCAAGCGGATCTCACCCACATTACAGTAGAAAGCATTTGTAAATTACTTTTTACAGTTATTGTTAGACTACCTACAGTTTAATGTGAATCTATGTACACTATATTCTGTCAAATACTATATTAACAAAACCCATCAAAAGCTAATCAAATCTTGTGTGCCAATTCAAAAGAGGAACTGCAACCATGTTGTCATTTTTTTGAGAATTGCCAACACCAATGTTAGTTCCTTGATCGTGATGTTTTTATTATTATATCAGTTTCTACGTCTTTCTTTTCTTGCTTCCATCATCGTATCCTTCACCAGATGTTCAGGATTAAAGATTTCTACTTATGCTACTACCAGGCTTTAAACCAGTATAAATATAAAGAAAAATCTTGAAGAAATGCCCATTCTAGCGTCAGGTGACCAAAGAAGCTTCACAATGTTCATCCTCTGAGCTTGATGGACATACATTATAATGCACGTATGGCTCAAGCTGCAGTGGTGATGCTGGCCGTTTGTCCCCAGGTTAGCGTCAAAGATATTTCATCTCCAAGCTCTCCTGATTCCCACGCTCTGTGACTGTCCAGCTTCAGGCCACTTCTCTGAGACACACATGACACGCCACACTCTCCACCCTGACCCACTTACACTACAGCACATATATAATGCTCTTGTGAAGGTGGGGGTCAGAGTCTGTGCCACCAGCGTAGGGGTAAAACCACAAATCAGCACAGAGAGAAACACTGACAATAAATAGCTGGATTGAGCATTAATGCTTTCTTACCCCATGTTAATTTTTTGGTATAGTTTATCTGGAATAGGAGTACAACAAAGAGCTGTGTAACATTGTGAATGTGACAAAGAAGAGATATAGAGACAAGGTTCAGATGGTCCCTGACACGGAGGTGGAGAGATGGAGAGGAAGAAATGCAGACAGGCATGTTTCCATGGGCGAAGGGGAAAGATTTGGGGTGAGAAACTTGCATCATTGGCTGCAGCCAATCAGAGGCCTCGTATAAAATGTTCAAAGGGAGTGTCCTAGCAACAGACAAGTAAATACATTTTCAGCCTCAGATTGATTTCATAAAAAAGGTGAAGCATATATTTGTGCTAAAATGACATGTGTTTGTGGTATTGACACAAACTTGGGAGGAATATTTGGTAATCACGTTCTGAAGTTTTTTGGTTTGGAAAGCATTTGTGATGGACGCTGCTAGTCATAATATGCATGCACTCATTATATTTTGCAATCAACAGCATGTAATCCTATTTGAACGGTTATCAGATTGATCAGGAGTGCATTATATGTCAAATTTGGTGAAATTCAAGCTCAAGAGTCTTATACTTGTGCGAGGGAAAATGATTTCATGTAATGACTGAAAATGAAACCTCACCACCCTTGCAAATTCATTTACAGCAACCCAACCCTATTTTTTCCCTCCCATTCCGGTAGTCATAGAACCGAAAGCATCCCTATCCAGACATGTATGACCAGACTCCATATTTTAGAGGTTCATTCATACCTCTACCTCTCTCTAACCCCCCTCAGGTGTGAATTTCCCATATCTCGCTCATAAGAGTGAACGGATCCAAAAAAAAAAGGAGTGGTTCTGGACTCCATTCATGGTTTCGTTCATTTCTCTCAGCCTTTCGCATGCTACATGTTTTTAGCTACAACAATGCACAAGCATACAACCGCATGCAGCCTAATTAGCCCTGTGTGGTTTAGCGTTTACGACAAATGCCTCTGCAAATGTCACCTGGGAATAACATGTCAAGAAGATCAAGCATGGGAAAAAATGTTTGCAGGCTCACATCTAGAAAAGCATCCCTTACCTATAGAAAGCTTCCTTATGCACCACTGGCCTTAGATGATGTATATTGATTAATCAAATAGGTGTTAATTAGTCTTGCTAAGGCAGATGGGTACATTTACAGGGCATGTTGTTTATGTGTGTATTCTGCCATGTGCTGCAGTGAAAGAGGACAAGCCCCAGTTGACCGATTGTGGGGCTGAAAAAGTAGAACAACCCCTTTCTCTCTCCTCCAATCCCTCGCTTTCCTTCTTCCGCACCCAGTCCCGGAATAAGCCGGCTGAGATGGATGCCGGTACAGCATCACCTACCACATCTCTCTACCCAAGCGCTAACAAGGATGAATGAAGCAAAACTGACACCAAAAAAAGAAGCAAGAAACAGTAATAGTTAGAGTGCCTGCTTACCGGCTCGGCGTGTTTCAAGGAGAGAACAGCGGTCCAGCTCTTTCCGCAGGCAAAAAGGAAGAAGAGAAAGGATGGAGGGAATAAAATAAAAGAATGAAAAGGGGGAAAAAGAGCAGGGCCAGGAACAACACTCCTTTATCCCAGGGAGCTGAGACTGTGGGTTTCCCTAAATGCACGGCTAGTGTCTGCTTAAACCACAGGCTCACGCTGAGTGTGTGTGTGTTTCTCTCTCTCTCTTTCTCCCCCTCCCTCGTTCGCTCGCTCGCTCGCGTTCAGGCACCAAATGGTCTCTCTCACTGTCTCTCTGCTTTCAAGACAGTCCTGCCT
Organism: Danio kyathit; assembly: GCA_903798195.1. Taxonomy (NCBI): domain Eukaryota; kingdom Metazoa; phylum Chordata; class Actinopteri; order Cypriniformes; family Danionidae; genus Danio; species Danio kyathit. The sequence goes on along the minus strand of LR812537.1, from coordinate 37,168,259 downwards.
AGCAGCTGCTCATCTATGAGAAATAGAACGCTCTGTTCCTCTCTCTCTCTCTCTCTCTCTCTCTCTCTCTCTCTCTCTCTCTCTCTCTCTCTCTCTCTCTCTTTTCACAAAGACCTCTGCTAGCCTCACCCCCTCCCCCTAAATAACAACTGACTGCTGGTGTAGGAGCTAGGGGGAGCGGGACTGTGTGAGTATGTGAGTGGACGGTTTGCACGAGCACTGTTTGTTTGTGTGTATAAGGGTGGGGGGATTTAACCCTTCTCCTTCAGGCTACGACAGCAGGTGTGTGTGTGTGTGTGTTTGTGTTGGTGCCTGACGAGGATGTGGCCCCTCCGAGAAGGCGATGAGACGCTGTGGCAATGGGGAAGGTGAAATGAGGCATGTCTAAGTGGACAGAATAGCTATTGTTTGTGGCCATCAAATGATTTTTGCCGTTAATGTAAACATGAAGACATCTAACCGTGTAGTAGGCAGAATGCTGTCAGAGAATTCTGAAAATGTCTTTGGATGTAAAATCCAAGCAGTAATTTATACAGTAAACAACACTATTTAAATGTTTGTTTGTTTTTTTTAAGTTGCCTAACCAATGTGCACAAATGCACTTTACAAGTGTACTTCAGCCCAATCCCAAAACAGAAACTTAATTTACTCTGTTTAATTTACTCTTCAGACTTAAAATTGCTGCTGCTTGAGTCCAGGTCCAAACCTTGAAGACCTACAGAGTTCAGTTAGTCTAATGAAGCACTCCTGAACCAGGCAATCAAAGTCTTCAGACTCAGTAGCTTCTTAAATGTTTTGGGGCTGGTTGGAGATAAAGCATATAGCACAGTGGTCTAGGGGCTGGAATAGACACCCCTCCCATAGGGTGTCCTATTCCAGGGGTGGCCAACCTCAGTCTTGGAGGACCAATGTCACCCAGGCTCAATCTGAAAACGTACCGATATATACATTTTTGGAGAGCGCTGAATGCATCCCAGGAGGTTTTTTTTTTTTTTTTTTTTTTTTAGCAATTCTTGTTTTTGTGAATCCACCAGAGTCCCCTGTATATGCTTTTCAAGATCTCAAATTTCTCTTGCGAGTTCCATTCGCACCTGGTGTTCTTGCGTATTTCCACCAGAGGCCGCTTTCGACTGACTGATTGACCAATTGACTGACCCACCTTACTCCTTCCTTAAACCCAGCCAATAGTGTTTTCAAAAGCACAGATTGACCCGCCCACCCACCTACTTCCCTAAACCCAACCAACAGTTTTCAAAAGCAGTCCCGAAAAAGAGAAGCCCTCTCCTGATTTTTACCACATTCACACCCTGTTATTTATTTATTTTTTTGGATTCTGTTTTTGTCTTACCTGCTTTCTGGAACCGTTCTTCACCAGACTTGAAGCCTGTCATCGTGGTCAACTCCTTTCTGCGTCTCAAGTCCAGCAATGTACATGGTGAGCTAACTGGACAAACTGGTAACAACAGGAAAGCTATCCATATGGAGGTAAGCGTCAGCTGGTAAGCGCGAAAAGGAACGGCATTATACCGCCCTCTAGCGTTCGTTTTAAAGACAAAATGCAGCCATACGTACTTCTGGCTACATAATTCGTGATCTCCTCAAATGTATATAGGGCTACGTTTGCAGAATAAGCCTATGTTGACCAATGTCCTGCAGAGTTTAGCTCCAACCTCAATGAGACACACCGGAACCAAATAATCAAACACTTTCTATGTGTACTAGAAGCATCCTGGCTAAACTTAAGCTAAACTCTGCAGGACATCGATCCTTTGGGACTGAGTTTGGGCACCCCTGTCCTATTTATTATTTAGCTTTGGTAGGGGCTCACAAGTGACCCTGTTGCACACTTCCGCTGAGCTAGCACTGCGGAGGTCTCAGAGTAGACTTCTGCCTGATAGAGGTATTACATCACTAAAGTGTGGACTCAGAGGTAGACTGTGATGATAATTAGCCTGCAATTGGACACTGCAAATAATTAAAATTAGTCTGCAATTGGACACTGTCTTAACTGGGGTATTTGCTCAGATCTGATTGGCTGACACTTTTGTTGCCGCTTAAAAAGTTGAAAAGTTCCCAACTTCTGCAGCTAGCAACACTGCTGAAGCGGCACAGATGGATCCACAATTCACTTCGGCAATGCTTGACGTCACCCATTTAAAGTGAATAGGAAGCGATGGTGCTGACGCCCCATATGAATGGTCCATTAGGGTTAGCCTTGCTATTCATAGTGCTGCTTCACGCAGGTGAGTGGGGTTGCCAAACCACCTGCAGCTGTCACTCTTCCTCTCCATATGCACCAGAAACCTTCTTATAAGCATCCCATGCTCTTTGGAAATCTGTGCATTTCTGAGAGGGCTTGACAAACACACTCTCACCTATCTGTATGCTCAGGAGAAAAATAAAAGCGTAAACGTAGACTTTAGCTGCTGCTTTCTGATGATTTAAAGTTCTTCTTTCATTCTCAATTTTAAGTCGCTTTTAAAGCATTAAATGAATTAATAAATGAATATATCTCTAAATGCTGTCAGTGTAGCTTGCATGCAATTTGGGCTAAATCCCAAAATGGCACATTTCATGTGCACTCGAGGTCTCGTGGACTTGCAATGGCCGCCAGTTCCAAATGTCCATTAAGTTCTCAAGACTCTTGGTTATCCCATTCATCATTTTAGCCTTCAAAAAGAAAAAGGTGTTCATGAGTATACCTTTTCCAGAAGCATCCTCATTGTTCAATTCCTCTAAGACCACAATGAGACATGCTTCAGACAGACATCTATCTCAGTCAAAGAACCAATGTGTGGAACTGTGGAATGATTTAGGGTGCCATTTGAGATTGGGTCTCCATGTAATATGTCAACCCAGGCTCATTCTGAAAACGTACCTCTTTATACATTTCTGGAGATCATCAAAGCATCCCAGGAGCTATGTTTTTTGCAGTTTTTATTTTCGCAAATCCACGAGAGACCTCTGTGTACACTTTTTGAGATGTCGCGCCTGCTGTTCTCTCGTAAATCTACCAGAGGCCACCATCGACTGACTGTTTGACTGACTGACTGACCGATCAACTGACCCACCCTCCCCCTTCCCTAAACCCAACCAATAGTATTTTAAAAAGCACAGATTGACCCACCCACCCACTTCCCTAATCCCAACTGACAAATTTAAAAAGCAATTCAGAAAAAGGAAAGCCCTCATCTGACTTTTACCATGTTTTACCTCATTCTCAACCTGTTATTTACTTGTTTATTTATTTTTTTCGCTTTTGTTTTTGTCTTACCCACTTTCTGGAACCATTTTTCACTGGACTCAAACCCTGACGTCGTGGTCATCTCCTCTCTGCGTCTCAAGTCCACCGACGTACATGGTAAGCTAACTGGACAAACTGGTAACAGCCGGAAAGCCGTCCATATGGAGGTAAGTGGTCTGCTGGTAAGCATGGAACGGCATCATACTGCCCTGTAGCGTTCGTTTAAAAAATAAAATGCAGCTATACGTACTTCTGGCTACATAAATCACAATCTCCAGAAATGTATATAGGGCTACGTTTTCACAATGAGTCTAAGTTACAAACTTATGGGGTATTCAGGCATAACTTTTTCATCTCACATATTTATACATGAACACATATGTGTATCTTAGCTTTCTCCAGTGTTTAAGCAATCTGTTGCCGCGAGTTATAACTCATATAGACACATGTTTTGGGCTTTTTTTACTCATAGTGTAAAATGAGTCCTTCATGTTTAAATATGTTTATTTTGTCAGTAGGAATACACTAGCTCAGTGTTTCACGAAGAAACTTCACAGGGTTTGTGAGATGATTATAAGCTAATAATTCGAGAGGGGTCTGGATGCAGACCTGATGCAGTGCAATCTGAGCTGAATCCAATGCTTTTTAATGTGCTTACCTAACCCTACCCCTCACAGTGACGTCACTAGCTCCATTGAGTGCGTTGTGGCTGACATTGCATCACTGAGATATGCAGTCTCAGCTTGCATCATCAAGACTACATCCAGATATTGTTGGATAATTAATTAAATCCTCACAAATGCTAAATAAAATAGCACAGATATATTAAATAAAAACACTTAAATTGGCACTTCTGCAACTTAAATTGCACATATTGTTAAAAGCATAATGGATTCCAATGGATTGAAGTGAACAGACCTTAAAAAGCCAGCCAGAGAATTTTATATACAGTCTTTCACTTTCATTTAATCAAAATGTTCAATGTTATTCAAGAGACAAAATTGTGTGATTGTGTTTAAGGACGTCAGCAGGCTCATGCTTTGTGGAAAAACACCAAAGAAAAATGTTATGTCCAAATTGAGAAGAACAAGAGCCTGTGGATGTAGTAGTGTATTGTGTGGAAATGCTTTTAGACATGCTTACCCCCAGCATGAGTTTCCACCAGAGTAATTTAGTGCATTAAAAAAAGAGTCAGACAAATGTATATCTAATTATAGATATAAGCCTTCCTGTCAGCCTGCTCTTCTCAATAGAGGAAGCTGTGAGGTTTCACTTTTTTAGACTCACTCACATAGTCTTTCTGTTGTAATTTGCATTAAACTTGTCACTATTTGTAAAGCTAAATATTTTATTTAGATTTGAATTCCTGGTTGTTCATAGCAAATTCATAGCAATATTAATACTGACAACCAATATCACTCAAAAGAGAAAATCAGCCCCCGTTTTGCATCTACATGCCTACTAATTCTCATTAGATTATAAGTAGACTGTTAGATTAGGGTTAGTGTAAGTTGACATGTACTTGCAAAGTTTCTTATAGTCAGTTAATTGTCTATTGGAGGAGCAGTATCAACAAATATTAAGCAGACAGTCTACTAATACTCAAATGGACCATCAAAATAAAGTGTTACCATTGTTTTTTCTTCAACAGAATAAAGGTTTTGAATAACGGAATGGTGAGTAAATTATGGGAGAATTTATCCCATCCATTTAATACTATCCATTTAATATGTGATTGTTTTGTTTAAATGCTCACATCCAAATATATATGCATATATATATCTGTAGATATGATTTGGATAACTTCTGTAATCTTAGTCAGCTTTTTTGTGTGTTTACCACCAGTGTTAATTTCGTTGCGGAAAAATTTTCGTCATAATTTTCGTGACGAACAAGTTTTTACCGACGAAAACTAAATAAAATTAAGTGATGATGACGGAAACTATAATAAAAATATACTGACATTTTCGTTCCCTAATAAAAATGAGACAAGACTGTGATTGAGGGACATATTTTGGAAAATATCCAATCAGAATTAATTTTGGTGTGTGATGCATTACACACACGCACACGCACATTTGAAAAGTAACTGATCCACAGTAGTCGCGGGATGCGATTACGTCATCTTCCATAGAGGCGTCAGTCTGATTAAACTATAATGAAATGGCAACAGCTGAGAGAAAAAGAAGATTTATGTTTGATGTCAAGACAAAAAGACCGTAAACCATATGCGGTTGGAAAGAGCTGATAAATACAACAAATCTAAAGCAACATCAGCATGCCAGAGAATCATCCCGAAATTCATGCAAAGATAAACTCAATCTTTTTTATTTACCCAAGTGTGTGCTTTTGCCTAACTGAAATGTCTCCCACTGACCTTTAGAGAATTGACTCTGTTAGATTGTACATTAAAAATGATTACATCGGTAACATATGATCATGGCATTCATTCTCGTGAGAAGTTATTTCCTCGTGTTTCATTACGTGTTTCATTTTACGTGTTTACGTGTTTACGTGTACGTGTTTCATTTCAGCTGCGGCTACTGCTTAGCTAACCCGCTAACTCGCGCTAGGTTCACGTGCTGTTTATGTCTGCCACGCTCGTCATGACAACAGCCATTTACATTGTATCTCTACCACTAAACAAAAACTGCTTAAGGGAACTGCTTTATCCCTTTAAGCGATGTGATTATTTCTTACATCTGTAATGATGTAATGATACTGTAGTGCAGGGATCACCAAACTTGTTCCTGGAGATCCGGTGTCCTGCAGATTTTAGCTTCAACCCTAATCAAACACACCTGAACAAGCTAATCAAGGTCTTACTAGGTATACTTGAAACACCCAGGCAGGTGTGTTGAGGCAAGTTGGAGCTAAACCCTGCAGGGCACCGGACTGAGCGAGATTGGTGACCCCTACTACACTGTAAAACCCAACAGTCAACTTTATCAAATGAAATGAGTGTAGTTAACTCAAAATTGACTGAAAGTTAATTCTACTCATTTGAAAAGAGTTTTGAACTCAAATGGTTTGTTGCAATCAGTTTCCTCAAACAGTTTGAGTTGTCTTAACTTATTGGGTTTTACAGTACTCAGTTGGTTTGAGTTCTCTTCATTTATTGGGTTTTACTGTGCTCAAATTGATTTGTTTACTCAAATGGATTAAGTTCACAGTACTCATTAGGATTAGATTTTGAACTTAAATGGTTTGTTGCAATCGGTTTCCTCAAATGGTTTGAGCTACCTTAACTTTTGGGGTTTTACAGTGTATAAGCTCCGCCTATGAGGGAGTCGCATACAACATACAAGATAAGGAAACTTTTATTTTTTAATTTCTCTATGTGAGTTAACACAGCCATGGTTTGAGTGCACATTTTACAAGATAACACATTATCATTTGCCAGTCATCACTCTACTTATTTACTCAGTGCTACACAGCTGAGCACCTGCATCTACTGTAACACCAACTACAACAGTAAAGCTTGCTATAGACTGACATTGCAAAGTAAACTTAAACCATTTTAAGCCCTTCTAAAGATTTAATGATGTGAAACTGTTCAACAGACTGGTTAAAAGACTACTAGTTTACCACGTTAAAATAAAGAGTTTGCTAAATTATTGCACAATCCTACATTTTCAGATGGCTACTGTTCCCACATGTGGATTGATTCCCGACACATATTTTTACATATTACTTATGATATAAATAAACAATGCATATCTAATTTTTGGTCTTCTATGGAAAAGCTATATTCCATATTTTATTAAGACTGTTTTATTTAATTTTAGGGAAGAATTCATTCATTTTCTTTTTGGGCTTAATCCCTTTTTTAATCTGAGGTCGCCACAGCGGAATGAACCACCAACTTATCCAGCATATGTTTTACGCAGCGGATGCCCTTCCAGCTGGAACCCATCACTGGGAAACATCCATACACAATCATTCACACACATACACCACAGGCAATTTAGCTTACCCAATTTCCCCTGTACCGCATGTCTTTGGACTGTGGGGGAACCCGGAGCACCTGGAGGAAACCCAAGCGAACGCGGGGAGAACATGCAAACTCCACACAGAAATGCCAACTGACCCAGCCGAGGCTCGAACCAGCGACCTTCTTGCTGTGAGGCGATCGTGCTACCCACTGCGCCACTGTAACGCCTTAGTAAAAAAATTTTTTTAGAAATGTATATAATATTTCATTCAATTACACTTAAATTAAACCAAATATATAAGTCAACTAAATTTAAAGTAGATTTAGTCGACTAAAATATTCTGAAATTCAGTAGACTAAAACTAAAATGATTCAGAAGACTAAAATATGACTAAAACTAAATCAAAATTTGCTGTCAAAATGAACACTCCTTTACCAGCCACAAACCAAAATAGCCAAGTCTTATTAAACTGAACATCAATAACACACCAACCTTCAAAAACTCATGCTTTTTCATACTTATGTCTGTTGTTGCACACTTATTGTTAAATTTAACACAAATAGGTTATTACTAAATATGAGCCATTGTAATGTTGTAAGCACTGCTACTATGATGATTGACAGCCAGGGCGACACTAAATCAGGAGAGTCTCTTCCTGCTGATGTCATAAACAGATGTGCTTCTTGCCAGGTGACAGAGGCATGTGTGGGGAAATGTTATTGTGACATTAAAAAACGAGCGGGGAGATTTCAGCTGACAATTTCCTGAGCAGGTCGACTGTGCCCTCATATCTTTGTTTCCATTCTTTTATGTTTTCTTATGACACATAACTTTTGGAGGCAAGACACTGACTGTGAATGATATGAAATGAGAAATGGGCTTTTGAGAACAACAAGGCATGATGAGACAGAATAAAAAAAAATACTCTGATGTGTAATGCTTTATCAAATGAGTATTGAATTGGGGTATTTTAGTGACACCTAACCAAAGTATTAATATTATTATTGTATAACATTTGTATATAATGTTTTTAAAGACTTGTTTAAAACATGTTATTATTAAAATGTAGTGTTGCTGCTAACCTTTTTGAAAATCATATATGACAAACGGAATCATGAAATCATCTATATGAGAAAATATACTATAGTAATTGATCATATATTAGAGTATTTTTTAAACCATACTATAGTAAACTACTTATATAAATAATATGTTGTGGTAATTCTATCATTGCCATGGTAATACAACTGTAACACTATAAACAAATTACCCAATGCTGTACCCCAAATAAGTTTCAACAACTATATATACATACTACAATACACAGTATTACAGTTTATCAGTTCATGATAATTATTACTATTATGCTGTATAGCATTCATTAAGAAAGGGTTGTCAATCCTATAATATATACAGTATAATGCACTTTAATTTATTTAAAACACTATACACTACCTGACAAAAGTCTTGTCATCAATCCCAGTTGTAAGAGCAACAAATATATAACTTGATTTCTTGTTGATCATTTGTCAAAGTGGCAGAAGGTAGATTTCTCAGATGAACCATCTGTTGAACTGCATCCCAATCATCACAAATACTGTAAAAGGCCTATTGGAACCCGCATGGACCCAAGATTCTCACAGAAATCAGTCAAGTTTGGTGAAGGAAAAATCATGGTTTGGGGTTACATTCAGTATGGCGGGGGCATGAGAGATCTGCAGAGTGGATGGCACCATCAACAGCCTGGGGAATGAAGACATTTGTGCTGCCCATTACATTACAAACCACAGGAGAGGGCAAATTCTTCAAAGAAGGTCAAGGTGCTCCAGAATTGGCTAGCCCAGTCACCAGACATGAACATTATTGAGCATGTCTGAGGTAAGATGAAGAAGGAGGCATTGAAGATGACTCCAAAGAATCTTGATGAACTCTGGGAGTCCTGCAAAAAAGCTTTCTTTGCTATTCTGGATGACTTTGTTAATTACTTGAGTCATTGCAGAGATGTATGGATGCAGTCCTCCAAGCTCATGGGAGTCATACACAATATTAATTCTTTTTCCACTGCACCATGACTTTATATTCTATACTGTACATTATTTCTGTTAAGTGACAAGACTTTTGACTAAGCAAAGTCAGACCTTACTGTCCTAATTAAATAATTAAAAATCAAGGCATGATCATATTTTAATTTGGTAAAATAACGTAATCTAGAGGCCTTTGCCTCATATACAGTAAGCCTCTTCTGATACCAAATGATCAAGGTATTATTTTTTGTTCCTAAAACTTGAATAAGCGGCAAGACTTTTTCATTAAATATTTTTTGTATTTTTTCCATTCCAGCTGCTGAATTATTGACATCCGCTTCCACACTTACAACCTATAATAGACTATTTCTGAATTATAGGTCTATTACAGGACAAACATCTCAATTCTGCTTTTGAGAAATCACTTGAAAATGTCATATAAACATGTTTATGATAGAAAACTCCTATAATAGCTTTCAAAATGATACCTTATTTCCGAGGCTGACAGCTCAATACCATGAAACTATTTGCTATTGCATCATATTTAAAGCAACAGCTGCTTTTTCCCTCCTCCAACACCCTTTCATTCAGTATCCTCCTCTTCCACTTCCTCTTCTGTTTATTATGCGAATATTAGCCCAGTGACCTAAATCTACCAACGGAGGGTGAAACTGCCCTAGTGAAGACGTCTGTTTATTAGTGTCGGTTTAGTAAACACCTCAATATTTGTTGAATCGATATGCATTCATGAACTCTGTGAAAACCATGTGGTACTGACGTGCATTATTGAGATATCTTTGTTGTGTGAGCGTGTGGGTATCTGTGTCACTAGTAAACAGAAAGTGATCCAAGTTAAGAGATCATCATGCGGCTGAGACAAATTAGTTTGGAAACCTTTTCCTGTGCCTGACAGTTCAAGAATAAATGTGTGCTTGTAATTTGAGGCTGTTGACGGTAATGAATGTGGAAGTGCAACTTGCAGCGTTTACATACGTAGCATAATGTGTTCAGGGCTATGAATGGACATGATGACTCATGCTAATTAGCTTTTAGTCGAGTTTGACCTTTCCATGAAATCATAGCCGTTCTCCACGCCAACACTGAAGACGATGCCATCAGGCCAAAAACTGATGCCCTTGTTATCCTTTAACTCTTAATACTCGTGCTCCAGTTACAAAAGGCATTGACAAATAATGTGCTGAAATGTCCTGCGTGTGGGCTGCTACTTAAATCAAGCCAATTTATTTCAAAGTTTTGAAGTGTTTAATAACAGCTACGTAATAGAAGTTCACTGGGTTTTTAATGGGTGGAACTGTACACTTGAAAGCAAAGAGCAGTGCTAAGCAGGAAAACAGAGCAGAAAAGGTTTTTGGTAATATGTTAGTATGTATTTTTTGTATCTCTGTAAGCCAGGGCTTAATTAAGGCTTTTACATTGTAAATCCTACTTTGAGTGCCTTTTTGGTGTACTATTGTTTTATTCGAAAACACTTACATTTGCATAAATGTATCCAAAACTCTTCCTTATGTCATTCAAAACCTGCAAGTCTTTAGGAGACTTAGAAGGATTTATCTTTGAAACACATGAATTGTGTGCATTTAAAAAATTGGGAAGGTATTTAAGTAAGGAATAATTGGTTTTGGTCACACTTTATTTTGATGGTCCGTTTGTTGAATTTAAGTTACATTGCAACTAATTATCATTAGATTATAAGTAGACTGTTAGGTTGGGGTTAGGGTTGGGGTTGGGGTTAGGGTTAGTGTAAGTTGACGTACTTGCAAAGTTTCTTATAGTCAGTTAAATGTCTGTTGAAGGACTGTTAAATGTCAGTATCAACAGATATTAAGCAGACAGTCTACTAATACTTAAATGGACCATCAAAATAAAGTGTTACCTTGGTTTTTAATTAGTATTAACTAATGCACCTCTGCAGCTCATAATTCAAAATGGTTTTTATGTATACACTATCTGACAAAAGTCTTGTGGCCTCTCCAAATTTTAGGAACGACAAATAATAACTTCTAGTTGATCATTTGGTATCAGAAGTGGCTTATATGAAAGGCAAAGACCGGTAGATTACACTTATTTTACCAAAATAAAATATGATCATGCCTTAATTTTTAATTATATAATTAGGACAATACGGTCTGACTTTGCTTAGTCAAAAGTCTTGTCACTTAACAGAAATAATGTACAGTATAGAATATAAAGTCATGGTGCAGTGGAAAAATAATTAATATTGTGTATGACTCCCATGAGCGTGGACATCTGCATCCATACATCTCTGCAATGACTTAAGTAAGTTATTAATAAAGTAATCTGGAATGGCAAAGAAAGCATTCTTGCAGGACTCCTAGAGTTCATCAAGATTCTTTGGATTCATCTTCAATGCCTCCTCCTTCATTTTATCAGACATGCTCAATAATGTTCATGTCTGGTGACTGGGCTGGCCAATCCTGGAGCACCTTGACCTTCTTTGCTTTCAGGAACTTTGATGTGGAGGCTGAAGTATAACAAGAAGCGCTATCCTGCTGAAGAATTTGCCCTCTCCTGTGGTTTGTAATGTAATGGGCAGCACAAATGTCTTGATACCTCAGGCTGTTGATGCTGCCATCTACTCTGCAGATCTCTTGCACGCCCCCATACTGAATGTAAACCCAAACCATGATTTTCCTTCACCAAACTTGATTTCTGTGAGAATCTTGGGTCCATGCGAGCTGCGATAGGTCTTCTGCAGTATTTGTGATGATCAGGATGCAGTTCAACAGATGATTCTTCGGAAAAATCTATCTTTGCACTTTTCCAAATGATCAACTAGAAGTCAAGCTATTATTTGTTGCTTTTACAACTGGGATCGACGACAAGTCTTTTGTCAGGTAGTGCAGATTATATCTGCCGTATATTCCAATCTAGTAAAAATGAACATAAAAGTCACTTTGTTAAACTGCAGTTCAATTTTCAATATTAAAAGTTGACAGAGTAGAGACCAAAGTGAAAACGGACATCAAGTTTTTACTCACAACTCAGCAAAATAGCAGAAATTAAAAGTTTCTCACTGGCTGCATCCCATGAAAATAGTTCCAAACAAAGTTACAGCTGAGCTTATCAGTGATCTCAATGCAAACATAGTGTTTTATTGATAAATAAACCAGTGTTTTTGAATACATTGAGTGAGAATGTGTAAGTTTTAGTTAATTTTCTTTTATAAATTGGTAAAGACAAAATGTTACATTTGATAGTTACAAACAACTGAATAAAGAAAATAATATTCAATATCTTTTGAAATCCTGGAAATGTCAACACAGGCTCATTGTGATTACATACCCCTATATAAATTTCTGTAGAGAGCAAAATATGTCTCCGGAGTTACGTTTTTTTTGCAGTTTTTGTTTTTGCAAATCTGCCAGAGGCCGCTGTGTACACTTAAGATCTCAAATATCTTTCACGAGTGCCATTCGTGCCTGCTTTTCTCACGTAAATTTATCAGAGGCCGCTCTGGTGACTACTGACTAACTCACTGACTGACTGACCAACCGGCCAATCCCCCCACCCTCCCCCTTACCTAAACCCAACCAAAAGTATTTTGAAAAGCACCTATCGACCCGCCCACCCCCTTTGCTAATCCCAACCACAGTGTTTTGAAAAACAATCCAGAAAAAGAAAAGCCCTTGCCTGATTTTTACCATTTTTTTCAGATTTGACCACATTCACACTCTGTTATTTACTTGTTTATTTTATGAATTCTGTTTTTGTCTTACCTGCTTACTGGAACTGCTCTTCACCGGACTCGAACCCCATCAACTCTGCTCTGCATCTCAAGTCCGCTGACGTATGTATCAAGCTAACTGGACAAACGGGTAACAGTGGGAAAGCCGTCCACATGCAGGTAAGCGGTCAGCTGCTAAGCGAGAAAAGAAACGATGTTATACCGCTCCGTAGTGTTCGTTTTAAAGACGAAATGCAGCCATACGTAACTCTGGCTACATAATTCCTGATCTCCAGATACCTTTTCAGAATGAGCCTATGTTAGGAAATGTAATGAAGTCAAGACCTCTCAGTAAACACCTAAAAAGTTTGTCAACCAATCAGAATCTTGCACTCAACAGCCTCGTGATATAACTTAAATACCTGCATATTTAAGATAATCACAAACAAATATTAACAATTTTGTCGCTTGTGAGGCTAATTGAAGTTGTCGTCGAGCTAGCAATCCATCATCACACGTCAGCCATGCAGGTCTATTCATTGAGAGATGAAGGCTTTTAGGCTGGTTTGTGGAGCACAAGTTCAGCAGAAAAGCCCAATGTCTGTTTGCTAAAATATTTATATTTGAGCAACATTTCCATGCAGTTCAAAGCCGGGCTGTCCATAATTCATACTAGAGTCCATTATTATTTTTTGGGTCAATTGTGTCATCGCATACAGTTGCCTACAGCAACAGACCAAAATAAAGAACCCCATAGACGTCCAGCCAACCGAAAAAAGGTCACGTAAGATGCTAGCGCTTACTTTAATGCTTTCCATCCATGTGTGCTAGCATTCTATAGCTCAGAACTGGTGGCATGTTTGATTAATGCAGTGTTTTGTGACCTTGGATTCTTCTGGGTTTATTCATGCCAAGGGCTTTTGTGATACCTTTAAGTCCCCACCTGTCCCCAAGTGAGGCATTTCATCTGTGACGACCGTCATGGCATTTGGTCTGGGCTTTTGTGGGGGTGATGTGCGACACAAAGAGAAATCTTCAAATGAATCCCACTCAATGAATGATACTCAGTACAGGACTGACGCCACATTCATCTGAAAATAACCCTCACAAACATGCTGCAACATGCTATCATCCCACAGAGAAATCCATAGGCATATTAATCACAGCCCTTTCTCTCTCTCTCCCGCCCTGCTCCTAAACCTATTTTTGTCCTTTTATTCGGGGCCACTCAAAGAGGTGGCATTATTCACACCATCTCCATCACTCCCCCCCCACCTCCACCTCCCTTATTCTTACACAGCTCTTCTGATTCAGAACACCCCCTTAAAACGTGAGAAGATAGTACAGTCCAGCCACACTTTTGCTCATCCCTCTCACTGCTCTCACTCTCTCCATATAAGGGCAAAATGCATTGAGAAAGAGCGGGAGAAGGGCTCATACCAACTCTGAGCAGCAGGCAGGGAGGATCGTTGCGCTATGGAGAGAGAATGAGCAGAGGTGGGGAGGGAATCGATGGTTCTGAAAGGACAGCGCCTTGACGTTCCCTATGAGAGCAGGAGAACATGCAGTACAATCTCAGAGCTGCAACTTGAATAAGTACAACAAAAAGGACACTCAAAGTGTGGCTGAACATTTAGCTTTGACTCAACTTTTCTATGACGTTCTCTTGGTTTCTCTGTTAATTTTAGAAGCAGGGTTTGCTAAGGCATGCAGCATTTCAGATGTTTCTCATACATAAGTGCTACTCAAGTTTAGTGATCAGACACTAATCTGCATATTTTGGTGCATCACATCAAAGTATAAATAGCTTGGTCAGTAGACCAAGAGTATAGATGTTTTTTTTTGGCTGTTTGAATGCCCTCAACCACATGAGCGTTTCCATTACAAAGGTTATTTGATCAAATGGGTTTTCAACTACCTCTGAAAGTGGTTCACTGTAGACTGTTCTAAAAGTTTCAGTGATTAGATTGATAGCAATGCTTTATAATTCAAGGTGTAAACTGCACCTGTGATCAAATAGACTGAAGAAAAGACTCAATATCTAGGAGAATGCCAATAACAAATAGCAGAGAACACCAGGGTAACTGCTTACACCCTAAAATGTCTTAGCAACTGCCCAAATCATCATCAGCAACCATCTAGAAATGTACTGTAAATTTACTGTAAATGGTAAACCCAATGGTCGAAATACAAAACAAAATAATGAGAACACCTTAAAAACTGCCTGGCAATCACCCAGAACATCATAAAATGAACAATTTAGATAATTTAAGCAACCACCTACAACTTCCGCAACACCATTGCAACCACCTGAAACACTCTAAATATCATCTAGGAACCAGAACACCCTAACAATTGCCTAGCAGTAAAAATCACATTTTAAAAAGCTCTAGCAACACCCTAACCATAATTATAACTAACTTGCAACCAAACCCAATGGGCTTTATTTTAATGACCTAGGCTCATGGTCTAAAGCTCACGGTGCAGGTGCACATAGGACATGTCTGAATCCCCTTTTGCTATTTTAAGAATAAGAAAAACGGTCGCTGTGCCAGGCGCATGGTCTAAAATGTTGTTCTTTGGGGGACATGGTGGAGAGCCGTGAGAACGGAGATATTTATTCTTATGTAAACATTAATCCCTATAATAATTACATTTTAATACTTTATAGTTTTAAATGTAATAAAGGGTAATATCAATGTGGATGTGCACCACCTGTGCATATTAATAATCACTAGTATCACAAAAAAAGTGCAGCATTGGCTTTAGACCGGCTTTCAGTTGGTCAATGGCGTGGTCTATTTCAATTCAGTTCAATTCATTTTTATTTCTATAGCGCTTTTACAATTTAGATTGTGTCAAAGCAGCTTAACATAGAAGTTCTAGTAAATTAAAACTGTGTCAGTCCAGTTTTCAAAGTAATGTTCAGTTTAGTTAATTTCAGTGTGGTTTAATTTTTGCTGCTGAAAGTCCAAACACTGAACATAAAATCCATCAATGCGCAGCTCCACAAGTCCCAAAACTAAGCAAGCCAGTAGTGACAGTGGCGGGGAATAAAACCTCACCAAATGACAAAAGTGAAGAAAAAAAAACCTTGAGAGAAACCAGGCTCAGATGGGCACAACCATTTCTCCTCTGGCCAAACTTCTTGTGCAGAGCTGCACTCTAGGCGCTGGGACTAGAGAACACTGGACATCCATCGTAGAGAAGCTGCAGGTGTGAGTAGGTCACCGGCAGGTGTACAGGCTGGCCCATGGGATCAATGCGGAGACTTGTCTGTCACTGAGGTCTTTCAGGAATCAGTTTCATGCTCTCCACCCCTCCATGACTGCCACAGCATCTGCTCAGGATACAGCCTGGTCTAGGATTATGGAGATCTCAGGATAATGAAAAACAGCCTAGCATAATCGCAGATGCCGTTCAAATTGTAATGTCTTTTGGGATGTGTTCACGACTCCGGTTGCCCTTAATAATGCAGCTTAACAATCCTTTTCAGGATTTGGATTTCAGAAGCATTTGTGTTTTATGTGTATGCTAATGCAAAGAGATGTGTTTTTAATCTAGTTTTAAACTGACACAGTGTGTCTGCCTCATTAACTGTGCTAGGAAGGCTGTTCTAGAGTTTAGGTGCCAGATATGAGAAAGATCTACTGCCTACAGTTGATTTTGATATTCTGGGAATAATCAATTGTCCAGAATTAATTGAGCGTAGTTGACTTGAGGGGCTGTAATACATCAGGAGCTCCCTCAAATACTGGGGAGCTAAGCCGTTTTGAGCTTTGTAGGTAGTCAAGAAAATGTAAAAATTTATAATGATTTTTAGTAGGGAGCCGATGCAATGATGAAAGAACTGGAGTAATAGGATCATATTTCTTAGTTCTAGAAAGCACTCTAGCAGCTGCATTTGAACCAGCTGAAGTTTGTTAATTAGGCCTAAAGGGCAACCGTCTAGTAACGCATTACAATAGTCGTGATACAATACCCGAGAGGTCATGAAAGCATGAATAAGCTTTTCCGCATAAGACATTGATGCCATATGTCGAAGTTTGGCAACATTTTTCAGATGAAACAATGCAGTTACAGATGCTTGAAATCTGGCCTTTAAACAACAAGTTGCTATCAAAAATCACCCCCAAATTTTTGACTGAAGATGAGGATTGAACTAAGAATCCATCCAGGGTTAGACAGTGTTCTAGGTTTTTGCGTGTGAGGTTTTTGGGTCCAATAAACAAGACCTCAGTTTTATCTGAATTTAGTAATAAGATGCTTTTAGTCATCCAAAAAAATCATATTTCAGTTGCCTTAAAATAGCAACCTGCTGAAATGCACCTTAACACACACTGTTCAGACCAGCACAACCATGGGTGCACAAATGGATGCAAAAGCTTTTGCTATGTAAACAATATGGCACAGGACATGAAAATGGCGTCATGCCTTGATCACTTCCGTCACACACCATGTGTGAGATGGGGCTCAATAACCTAGTAATATGCCAAACCATTACCTAGAAGACCCTAAGAAACTACCCAAATCATCTTGGCAACCACCTGTACATGTACAACTGCACTGTTAAAGTAAAAGCCCAAGCAACTACCTATAGAAAACATGAACAACCACCTACAACAAACTTAAAATGCAGTAGTAACCACTAAAAGACCATAGCAATAACATAGCAATCCCCTTGAACACACTTACTGTACAGTGATTACACATTACATTTTAAATGCTCTAGCAACTCAGAATACAATAGCAACTCCCTGTAATGCTTAGCAATTTTAGAAACACCATCAATTTTGTTCTTTAAAAAAATTGTGTACATGCTAAATTAACTACTTCAAGCTTCAGATCTATTGCCTGTGTGCCAACGCAGTACATTTGTGGAAACACTTTAGATGGGTCATTTAGAATTAGACCTCACTTTAGCAGCTATGTTTTTTTCACCCAGCACTGCTCAGATCAGACTCACATTAGTGAGGATAATGAGGGCTGCCCTCATTGCAACACCTAAATGCTGACAGAATCTGCTCTCAGGTGCCACACACTCACAGATCAAAAATATCCACATAATCTCACATTTCAGCCTCACATGCAGCGCAAAACATGGCGGAGCTCCGGATATGACACGTCATACTGTTACATGTGAAAATGTGTGAAAGCTTGTTTATCCAAAAATGAAAATTGTGTCATCACTTACTCATCCTAATTTAATTTCAAAGCTGGATGACTGATTTAGTTCTGATACACAAATTATTAGGTTATTTATAGCAGATTGTACAAGATGAAATTAAGACAAGGAATTTATTTAACATTTTAAAAAGAAGAAATAAATAGAAAAACAGCAGCTATGGTTGCCAGAACATCAACATTTTAGCTGTTATTTATCACATTTAAAGGTACAGTTTAATTAAAAAACTAAATTTAAAGGGGTGGTCTACTACGATATCATATTTTAAAGTTTAGTTGATGTGTAATGTAGCTGTGCACATAAACAACATCTCTGAATGTAATACGCTCAAAGTTCAATGCAAAGGGAGACATTGGCTTTTACAGAGTTAGCTTAGCAAAGCCTACAGTGAACGAACTTTGGGGACTACAAAAAATATATCCGGGTTAGTGAGATCACAAGGGCTTCTGGTAGCACGCATTTACCACACGCATATACCCTGTGCAGCGAAGGAGCGTGGCCAGAGGTGCTGTAATAGCAAAGAAAGCTAAAATGGCGTCCAAACACTGCTATTTCCACAGAGCTTCTCCTGTTTCTGTATCTGGGCTTCCAAAGGACACGACACAAAGAGAGAAGTGCTTACAGTTTCATTTTAACTATGTTCCAGAGAATTATAAAATATATATATAGCTAGCATTTGACAAAGGACAGCTTCCAGAAACTCTCCCAGTTCAGTGCTGGCTTCAGCTAAAACTCATCAAAGGAGCAGCTCCAACAAGCAATAGCTGTGGATTGTGAGCCACAACCTGTAAGTATTTTTATTTGTTAAAATTGATCTATGACATGCACAGTGTCTTATGTTAGCGGTATTGTAGCGAGGATGTAAACAACGGGAAATGCTGTTTGGCACCGCTAACAACTTAGCTACAAATTCATATTTACATTTATAGTATTTATTCTTCTACATTTCAGATAATGAACTCACAAAAGATACGTGAATGTTTCATATATACTTATTCTGAATATATGCGAAAGACATACATGATAATAATACAGGATAGCTTGCCTAACTTGTGTTGCAGCAGTAAAATCAATCAAAACTCACACAGGTCGCATTCCACATCTTGCTCCTTATTTCTCTCTCAACAGCGTCACTGTACAGTATATTACAGAAAAATAATTTAATTTGAGCATTAGAGAGAAATAACAATAAAAATCGGTCCCGCACACATGCGGTTCTCATGTTACATGCGTCTACAGACTGTTCACACACACACACACACACACACATACATGAAACGGCTATTCTCTCTTAAAGGAGCCACACCCTATTTTTACTCGTTACAGACACTTGTCAGATTTTAGTTTAGAGAGCAGGCATGAGGTTCATCCTTTTCATTTTCTGTCTGATTAAGGCTCAAACAGATACTGCTAACAGCTACTTTGATTGACACTGTTTAGACCGCAGAATCAAAACGCATACTTGTGGAGGTGTGACGCTTTACTGGTGACGTCGAGCCGATCCACGAATCACAGCACATTTTGTTAGCTGACCAATCAGAGCCTCTTGAGGGTGGGCCTTTCAGAGGAACCAAGAAATATGACATTCGTTTTCATGTTAGCTGAGTAGCAGTATATAATCAAAGTAAGATATATGAAAAAAACAATGTGATTTTCTACAAATGAAGCACGAGCACACATTGCTTTGCATCCTAAAAACACAACTAAGCCTTAAAATTTTACTCTGGACACCCCTTTTAAAATATGATACTTATAATACCTTTAAAATAATACTTATGCAGAATGAACTGATTATTTTTAGTCATTTAAACACACAATTAGTGTGTCATATCAACTTTATTTTTGCAGGTTAGAGGATGTTCCTGTTAACCCATCACCGCCCTTACATTTTAATGGTTGACTAGATCAGGTTCAAGGTTAGCTAAAGGATTATTGCTATTAATAGCTCAAGGTGATAATATGTGAATCATCTTTTTAGGCCAATTATATTATTATTTTAATGATATGGTCACCAAAAGAAGTTAACGTTTTGATGCTCTTTATATTTCACACAGTAAAATGATCGAAAGCACTTATTGTGACTGACCTGTGAACAGTGTATTTATTGCCTTAGAATAATTCTTCTGGGGAGATTCTGCTGTATGCAGTTTGAAGGTATTGAGTTTCCTCGTTGTATTGACTGTACTGTGAGAATACAGCTGGGATTAATGTTACTGCACCAATATCATCTACTCTCTGCCCACTGCATTCAGACTGCTGAGTCTTTGTGTGAGTGTCTGTCTATAGTTAAAGCTTGCTTTGTTGTCTAAATCTGTAGATTAAGTGTTGCATTTGTGTGTTTATCTCATTCTAACACATTCTTAATCCTTTCTGTCTCACTCAGAATAGAGTTCAGTAATTGCCTACTCAATATGAAGGTTGTGATGACTGACAGTCGTGAGAGGTGTTGGTTCCCCTGTTTAATCATTTCTGTTGTAACATATTTGACATACACTCACCGGCCACTTTATTAGGTATACCTGTCCAACTGCTTGTTAACGCAAATTTCTAATCAGCCAATCACATGGCAGCAACTCAATGCATTTAGGCATGTAGACATGGTCAAGACGATCTGCTGCTGTTCAAACTGAGCATCAGAATGGGGAAGAAAGGTGATTTAAGTGACTTTGAACGTGGCATGGTTGTTGGTGCCAGATGGGCTGGTTTGAGTATTTTAGCAACTGCTGATCTACAGTACTAAGATTTCACGCACAACCATCTCTTGGGTTTACAGAAAATTGCCAGAAAAAGAGAAAATATCCAGTGAGCGGCAGTTCTGTGTGTGCAAATCCCTTGTTGATGCCAGAGGTCAGAGGAGAATGGCCAGATTGGTTCGAGCTAATAGAAAGGCAACAGTAACTCGAATAACCACTCATTACAACAGAGGTCTGCAAAAGAGCATCTCTGAACGCACATGTCAAACCTTGAGGCGGATGGACTACAGCAGCAGAAGACCACACAAGGTGTGAATCCTGTCAGCTAAGAACAGGAAACAGGCTAAAATTCACACAGACTCACCAATATTGAACAATAGAAGGTTGAAAAAAACCTTGCCTGGTCTGATGAGTCTCGATTTCTGCTGCGACATTCAGATGGTAGGGTCAGAATTTGGCATCAACAACATAAAAGCATTGATCCCTCCTGCCTTGTGTCAAGGGTTCAGGCTGGTGGTGGTGGTGGTGGTGTAATGGTGTGGGGGATATGTTCTTGGCACACTTTGGGCCCATTAGTACCAATTGTGTTTGTGTCAACGCCACAGCCTACCTGAGTATGCTAACATGTGAATATGGACCAAAATCTCTGAGGAATATTTCCAGTACCTTGTTGAATCTATGCTATGAAGGATTAAGGCAGTTCTGAAGGCAAAAGGGAGTCCAACCTGATACTAGTAATGTGTACCTAATAAAGTGGCCTGTGAGTGTATACTCACTGTCCACCTTGTTAGATAAATCTGTTCAACTGCTTGTCAATGCAAATTTCTAATCAGCCAATCACATGGCAGAACACATAGGCATGTAGACGTGGTCGTGACAAACTGCTGAAGTTCGAACAGAGCATCAGAATGACAAAGAAAGGCATGCCTTTTAAAAAATTATACGTTTTCTTATTAATTAAATCATGAATTTATATGAACTAACCACTTTTCTGACTTTTCTGAATAAAATAGTTACATGAGATTAGGCAGGTACTTCAGAAATCTGCAGGGACCTTCATACACAACCATCTTTTACAAATAATTGTCTGAGAAAGAAAATAATGTTATATAGAAAATACAGTTCGGTAGCTGAAAAATGAATGTCAATGTTGCCACAGGAATCTCTGAAGAATTATTTGGCGTATGTTAAGGTTTATGTTACGTATATGTCTACATGACAACGTTTTCAAAGTGATTCACATTTCCTACAGTATATCCATAAACATGGCTTATAACGCTGTACTACGTATGCCAGCCCAGTATTTGGCAATGCCAATTTGCTAGTAAACACTACCTGTAAGAAAGTGACAATGTGTCATCAACGGCACAGCATTGGTGTGTACTATTTATCTCTGCTTTTGGCTGTAATGTGAAGTAAATTTACAATTTGCTGATGGATCATTAGAAAACAATTGAGCAACAGCTCTACCACATCTATCCACTCTGCAATTGTTGTGTGTTTGTTCGTGCTCGCCTTTAATCTCCACTTGCCTAAAAACATACTACAGCATGCACACATGTGACGTCATCATTTTCACAGACGCTCTTTTTTCCTTTTCCCTTTTTTGGCTAAAAACAATGTCATGTAAATAGCCCCTTATGGGCGGTTAACACAGAACATGTTTTTCCTTTCTAATAGGCTACTTTTGTATTACAATGGAAACTTGCACTTGATGGACTGTTACGCCTGTGAATTACATCTTTTGAAGCACTGAGTTTTTTTAGACACAGTGTTAAGTTAAAAGGACTTTTACATGCAGTGCTGCTCATCAATGTCAGTTCCAAAGCAGTGGACCAATCAGAAGAACTCAGAGGCAGTGCAAGTTTCTGTTTACAGGCGCTCAGTGACTGTGTGTTTATACCATTGTTCTTTATGCTGCGCTTTTTTCAAACTATTCCAAAGCATTGTCTCACTTTTTTATCAAAGCAAAGACGTTCGATGAGAATGAGTTCCTAGAGTGCCATTGGGCCTTTTTAAGCATGTGTTCCAGACAATAATAACTTTTTACACTTTGTTACAGTATAGATAAGAGGAGACTACAGAGAACTTGGTAGAGACTGGGAGTGAATTGGCGACGTAAGTGTGAAAGTTTTAGTTGTTTGTTATATACTTGCCAAGTGTTTGTTTGTGGGTTGTTGTAAAATGGAGATCTTGGAAGCTTGTTTGTGCAAGTTGGTTTCTGTGTAATCCCGAACTGAGCTGAGTGAGAATGTGTTGGGTGGTTTTATTGTGGTGAGGTGAGGGAACCAAAGCTCTGGGGGATCTCAGCTATAATGACACACTGCAGATGCAAATCTGTTTAGTCACAGGTTCCATAGAGGAGGCAGCCGGAGGAGGTCTGGGAGTTAAACCTCAACTAACTCTGTTAACGTGTATTATCTCTTTGGTACGGCTCACAAATGTCTATCTCTGTGTGTGTGTGTGTGTGTGTGTGTGTGTGTGTGTGTGTGTGTGTGTGTGTGTGTGTGTGAGGGGGGTGGGACTGTAGGGACCTGGGAGTTCTTTATCTTGACAAAACATCTGCTGTACTAATCTCTATTAACCTGTGGGCTTTCCAAATTTACCCACATCTTTCTGGGCTTGCTTCGAGCCTCCAGTTGGAGTCCTGGATTTCAGCGAGAGCCTCTAGGGAGACCAGTCTCAGGGACGAAATGGCAGGGGGCTGAAATGGAAGAGTTTTGAGATAAGCCTTGAGTTACCTTTAGGAATTGCCTGGAAGAGGCATAGTTACACTCTTATGAAGAAAGTGTGGATTACTGTCAGCACTTGAGAACAGTGAGGTAAGTATCATGGGGTGTTGAGTTAGTGATGCTCGTTAAAACACACTTCACTTCACTTACAGTATTTCTCATTCTTAACATTATGTGACCCTGGACCACAAAAAATCAGTACGTTTTTCTAGATTTAATGCAGTATATGAAAGTTATAAATAGGTTTAAGAATAAATAAGATTTCTATTGATTTATACATTGTTAGGATAGAACAATATTTGGCTGGGATATGAAGATTTAAAATCTGTAATCTGAATGTTTAAAGGGGGCGACGCAGTGGCACAGTAGGTAGTGCTGTCGCCTCACAGCAAGAAGGTCGCTCGTTCGAGCCTCGACTGGGTCAGTTGGCGTTTCTGTGTGGAGTTTGCATGTTCTCCCTGCGTTTGCGTGGGTTTCCTTCGGGTGCTCCGGTTTCACCCACAGTCCAAAGACATGCGGTACAAGTGAATTGGGTAAGCTAAATTGTCTGTAGTGTATGAGTGTAAATGAGTGTGTGTGGATTTTTCCCAGAGATGGGTTGCAGCTGGAAAAGCATCTGCTGCGTAAAAACGTGCTGGATAAGTTGGCGGTTCATTCCGCTGTGGCAACCCCGAATTAATAAAGGGACTAAGCTGAAAAGAAAATGAATGAATGAATGACTGAATGAATGTTCAAAAAAATCAAAATACTAAGAAAATTCCTTTAAAGTTGTCCAAAATAAGTTCTTTGCAATGCATATTACTAATCAAAAATGCATTTGTGTTGTGAAGGACAGATCTATCGATCCTTGAAATCATGTTCAGCAGTGCAACGATTGGCTGATGGCACAACAGTGTAATGACATCATCTGATTAAATTCAATTATCCATGTGAGAAACGTATATTTAATTCATAGTAAACAGTTTGTTAAATATGATACACAATAACTTTCCACATTTGTTGTGAGCTGCAGGCTTTACACTTTCATGTGTCGAGAGTATTTAGCAATTTATTTAGTTTTGCAGTTTAGATTCTTTTAATTTCTTAATCGGTGTAAGGAATTTAAATTAATTTTGCATCAAAAAAGCATTTTGGTATCGGTTAAGGTGTCTGCAACTTTTGCAAAGCATTAAATCACCGGCATATTAGCTGTCAAAACATGTGCATGACTGCATAAATTATTATTCCTTTATAAAAAAAAACAAATAAACAAAAAACAATCAAATATTGTGCATGTCTATTATTAAACAGAAATTGTTCTAAAGCTGGATCAGTACCTTAAAATACTATGCATTTGTAAAAAAATCCATATAATAAATGTTCTCTTTGATCCCCTTGGAAAGAATCACCCCGATTTTGTACTTTTATTTCGGAGTGCAGAATGTTTTATTTATATATATTTTTAAACATATATGTATATAAACATAATTATTATTAATCATTTAATATTAAATAATATTAATTAGTATCAATTATAAATGTGTGTGTGTGTGTGTGTGTGTGTGTGTGTGTGTGTGTGTGTGTATGTATATATATATATATATATATATATATATATATATATATATATATATATATATATATATATATATATATATATCCGAAATATACATATATATATATATATTTAAACCTTTTTTTTAACTATTTTACTGTTTTCCCAAGTGTATATAATCTATAGGTTACTATACTTTAAGAAAATATCAGCATTCGGTACATACTTTCATACTTACATACCTTTGCTTGAAATGAGCTGATCTAATCCTGTTTATATGAAATAAACCTGCTCCCGGGCAAGTTTGAGCTACCAGAACTGTTGCTATGACAACAACTCTCAGATCAATTTTGAAGAACGAAACGATCCTGGAAGTGTCAAATCGTCAATAACCAAATCCAGCTAATTAAGTAATCCACGTACGAAGAACGGACCCCAGGTAAGACAAAAACAGAAGCCAAAAAATAAAATAAACAAGTAAATAACAGGGTGAGATTGTGGTAAAATCTGAAAACGTGGCAAAAATCAGATGAGGGCTTTTCTTTTTGTGGATTGCTTATCAAAACACTGCGGTTGGGTTTAGGGAAGGGTGTGGGTGGGTCAGTCTGTGCTTTTCAAAATACTATTGGTTGGGTTTAGGGAAAGAAGGAGAGTGAGGGGATCAGTCGGTTGGTCAGACAGTCAGTCAACAGCGGCCTCTGGTGGATTTATGTGAAAAGAGCAGGTCAAATGGCACTCGCAAGAGATATTTGAGAACTCAAAAAGCGTACACAGCAGCGTCTAGCGGATTTGCAAAAACAAAAACTGCAAAAAAAAAAAATGTAGCTCCTGGGATGTATTTTGCTCTCTCCAGAAATGTATATAGGGGTACGTAATCACAATGAGCCTGGGTTGGTTTTCGTTCATGTGCCTTAAGCTTCTGTAGTTAAAGTTACAGTAATGTTTTGGAGGCACTAAACCACAAAATGATAGGATTAGATAAATAAGAAACAAATAGGATTTGATTGTCAATCAGTGGTGAGTGCAACATAATTGATGTTCATTCCACTTAAATTTTTAACTAATAAGTTAACTTATTTCCTTTATATTGTCCCAACAGGGCATTTCCTTGGTACCAAATACAAAGTTCTTGGTTACTATTTGGTTTTTCTAATCCACTTAAATTTGTAACTAATAACTTAACTTAATTCCTTTATATTGTCGCAACAAAAATAAATTGTGTGGAACCCAGCATGTTTTACAGTGCACTAAAAATGCCCTAATAATGACTTAAAATACTCTAGAAAGTGCCTAGCAATGCCCTAGCACCAATCCACCAACTTGACCACCAATGTGCAAAAAAACATCCCAACACCATAGAAACATACTGTAGCAACACCCAGGCAGCTACCTAGAACACATTAACAACTGACGTGCAATGTACTAGAGTAATAAAATATTACTAATAGATTAGTCTTTTGGCTACCACCCAAAAAAACAGCCACCAAACAATGTTCCAACATTCAATCAGACAACATAGTAACAACCTTGCAAACACCTGTCAGTCCAGAGACAACTTCAAACGTGGAAGTTGTAGATCACACCTACTGTGTAGCTGATCAAAAACCACCTACATATGCAGTGTACTGTCTCCAATTGATTAAAGAGAGATCCTACGGCCAACAGCTAGTTACTTGGAATCCGCAATCATTCAAGATGTTTATTTAGGGCATATCTGTCATGGGAGAAACGTGACGGAAAGGCATGATGCTCACAGTAGGAGCTGGCACGGTTTCATTCCTACGCGTGGAGAAAGAGGGGGAGATAGACATTTGTACAGTGACTCATGATGTGCTTTCATACCTCATACCAGCTAGAGTTGCCTTGGGGTTGAGCACCCACGTACTGAACTCTTTCAAATGACTGAGTAAACCTCGATCGTCACTGGAGCCCGTGCGATAAAAATACACACCTTGATACATTGTAAACGAGTGGTGGGCAGATGAAGTTAAAAGGTGAAAAATGAAGAGATGCTTTTTTTTCCTGAGACATTGTTCTTTGTTCACAATATTTGGTGCACATTCTCAGTCTCTCTCTAGAGAGCGTAAAATGCAGTCTAACAATGGAAATGTGCCGCCTACACATTTATACTGGGAAACAAACTGTGTGCGTGTTTGTGTGGATGTGCTTCATGGTCACATCTGCAGGACAACGGTCGAAGAAGAATTATGAGTTAGATTGGATGTTTTATGATTCTGTAGTACACATGATTGGTTTATTTTTGTATGCTTGCCCATCTGCATATGTGCATGGATGAATGAAACTGTGTGTGTCCCCATGTGTGCAAATGTACTGTATGTTAGTTTAAATGGCTGAAAGAGGCCCAGAGGAAAAACAGCTGCTCACATATTGAAACAAACTCAGTTATTGTGCTCTGCTTCATCACTGCTGTGATTGTGGACGAGCCTGACCTGAACAGGTTAACTAGAACACTGGGTTAACAACAATGTGCTCGTCGTTTCAAATATTTAGTGTCAGTAAATTTATTTATTATTAATAATAATACCTGGTTAAACTTCACTGTGTTTTTCTAAAACTACATTAGTGCTGTCATAATTTTTGTCACATCGCAGGACATTTTTAGTATGAAGTTAAATTGTTTTAGCCTTTGACTTAATGTTACTATATTATTTAGAATGTTTTAATTTGTAGCTGGGTGTCACGGTGGCTCAGTGGTTAGCCTCACAGCAAGAAGGTCGCTGGTTTGAGCCCTGACTGGGTCAGTTGGCGTTTCTGTGTGGAGTTTGCATGTTCTCCCCATGTTGGCATGGGTTTCCTTTAGGTGCTCCAGTTTCCCCCACAGTCTAAAGACATGCGGTACAGGAGAACAGAATAAGCTAAATTGGCCATAATGTATGTGAGAGTGTATGGGTGTTTTGCAGTGCCAGGTTGCAGTTGGAAGGGTATCCGCTGCGTAAAACATATGCTGGATAAGTTGGCGGTTCGACCCCTGATTAATAAAGTGACTAAGCCAAAGGAAAATGAATTAATGAATGAATAATTTGTACCTATGTGATGCTAACGTGACCTAGCATGCTGTTAGCAAGACGTTAGCATGTTTTTGATGTTTGCAGTTTTTATACTTCCTATGAACATGTAGCATATTATAGCACTTAGTTAATCATCACTGGCAAGTTGGCTAGTCACTGCTACCATGTAAATGCGGCAATCGCCATATTTTAAGCATAGATATTGATGTTGCACCATAACTGTTTTTACATTATTGAGCTCATAACTGTTATTACATTATGAGCTCAATATTTTATTCAATTTTGAGAAAGTGATTACATTATGAACATTTCATCACAATAATAATGTAACAATTATTTGGTTATATGTAGTTTTTATATCACGTGCAAACAAACAAACTTTTTTCTAGATACATTTTAGGTGTCTTTAGGGGGGAAAACGCTTTTAGACATCAAATAACCAAAAGTCACATTCCGTTTAATCACGCACACAAACAGATGAAAAAAACTATTACTAAAGTTTATTGTTAGCTGTTTATGTTCACTTGAGATATACTGTAGCTGCAATAAAGCTAAAGAAAAGGAATTAAGCATGCAAAACGCTGTGACAGATGGCTCTTAGTTCTGTATTTGGTTATTCTTTGACAGAGCGAGTATTGCAGTTCTTTTTTTATTGCTTATTATGCCTCATAACCTTTTGTTGGTTTGTTTTAACTTGTTTTTCATTCATGAATGTTTTTCTAACATGTCAAAAACTTAATTAAGCCTTGCATCACAATATATTATTTATATATACAGTTGAAGTCAGAATTATTAGCCCCCCTGAATTCTTACCCCGCTGTTTGTTTTTTCCCCAATTTCTGTTTAACAGAGAGAAGATTTTTTCAACACATTTCTGAACATAGTAGTTTTGATAACTCATTTGTAATAACTGATTTATTTTATCTTTGCCATGATGACACTAAATAATACTTGACTAGATATTTTTCAAGACACTACTATACAGCTTAAAGTGACATTTAAAGGCTTAACTAGGTTAATTAAGTTACCTAGGCAGGTTAGGGTAATTAGGCAAGTTATTGTATAATGATGGTTTGTTCTGTAGACTATCGGAAAAAAAAAAATAGATTAAAGGTGCTAATAATTTTGTCCTTTAAATGGTGTTTAAATAATTAAAAACTGCTTTTATTCTAGCCGAAATAAAACAAATAAGACTTTCTCCAAATGAAAAAACATTCACAGACATACTGTGAAAATGTCCTTGCTCTGTTAAAGATAATTTGGGAAATATTTAAAAAATAATAATAATAAATCAAAGGGGGCTAATATTTATGACTTTAACTGTATATATTCTCATGAGCAATACCTAATAGATTCTTATTACATTCTTTAGCTAAAGGCAGTTTTCGTCAAAGAGACTTCTTTTTTTTTTCTTTTTTTTTTCACGCTCACAATGAGAACACAGGGTTTCAGCCTGCACATTGCACTTGCAAATCTGGCAGTGCACATACATATAGCATGTTTTAAAGCTAAGCAAATACTGGAATTAATAAATCATTGGCCATTAGTCACTGTTCTCTCAGCAATCTTTCAGTAAGCAATTATTTATTCAAAAGTTTAAAAATAATCTTCATTTTGGAGTTTGAGGGTAAATCATTGAATGATTCACTCAACCAATTTGTCATTCATATACACATTCACACACAAAAGCTAAATTGTTCTGGACAATATATTTGTTCTATTTTCAAAATCTAAATAAATAAGTAAATAAATAGTTATTAAGCTATTGTTGTGACAACATGAATAAATTGTATTGGTATAAATTGTTGTTTAGTGGATGTGTAGTTCCCAGCATGCTTTGTGTTGGAATGCAACAAGAGGGAAAATGCTGAGAATAAAAATACAATTAAACACTTAATTAATAAAAAACAAAAGAGATTGCATATACGAGTGAATCATGGAATCCTTCGCTCATTCATTTTGTTCAAAGCACTAATTGTAGTACCAGAACCAATGCGCTGAAAGAAGTCCTGTGTTTTATGTGAGCAAACTTATATGTTTGTGCATGTTAGATTTGTCATTTTTAGAGGGCCTGAGTGTATAATTCTGTCTCAATGAATATGCAGCAACATTATGCATATCAAAATAACTTCTGGTGTTGCATGATGCAGTTTTTTCTCCAGCGCAGTACTCACAACCTCTTTTTTTTCACTCTCACTTCTCTCTGGGGAAAAAACGTCTCTCCCCTGCCGAGCTGAAATCGGCCCCGGCCTATGAAAAACTCCAGTCATGATGCCGGTGGGAGGTCTTTTATACAGCTGGAAGCTATGAGAATATTGCGTTTGATGTTTCTTCGTAATAACATCCCCGTTTGAAGCACATTAGATGCATCTCTCCATCAGATCTGAAGACGCAATGATGGGTACAAAGAGGTATAAAAGCTTAATGCGAGAGAACTGAGAAGTGATATGAGGAAGACTACACACTCGCTGTGTTCTCTCCATAAAGCATTTTTCACCGTAATGAGAAAATACACAACTATTCAAAATAAAACATGCTCAAATTAAAGTCCTCACTTCCCAAAGGAAACTCAGATAAACACATACGACTGAACTCACAGTTTTACTACGTTTGATTTATGTATCAGCTTTCTCTTAGATGTTTCTCCTGACATTCGTGCGGGGAAATAAAAATAGAATTCTTCAATTAGAGGAACTTATCCTCTGTTCCCTTCTGTGTCTAGTTTTAAGGGATTTTTGCTCTTTAATTGTTTGAAAATATGACACAGTTTCGCTAGTTTGAGCTTGTTTCACCTCGGGACTTTTAACTTCCCTTTTATAGTAAATTTTCTTTGCAAATCAGGGACATTCTGCACTTTTTCCTAAGAACTTCAAATGATTGATTTCACATTTATAGTATAATTAACAGAGAATTCCCCTAGTGATCTGCTTATTTGTGGACAGTTTAAAGACTGTGAATGCCACTGTTTTAGAATTTGGTGCTGATTTCAGACAAGTTACAAGTTTTGGTCATTTATCTGACAACACTGTTTTGTGGACCTGAAAATACAAACTTAAAAAAAATGGGCTTGTTTTTAAAAATACAGTTAGAGAGGGCTCCATTTTAACGATCTAGGTGCAAAGTCTAAAGCAAGTCTGGCGCACGGTCTAACAAGGTTGTGCTTATTCTCTTAAAATGTCATGGGTGTGTTTTGAGTATAACTTGCATTAAACCAATCAGAGTGTCATCTCCCATTCCCTTTAAGACTAAGAGTCAGTTGCATCACGCAATGGCGCATTTGCTATTTACATGAGGCACTTTGTAAGTGGAAAAACTAAATCCTATGCTGGCAAGAAAATAATTAAACGGACCATTTGCTACTTTCACTTTACTTTTACTCTTTACTTTACTCCTTTACTTTCGTGGATAAGGAAACAGTGAAAATTCACTCCACTGAAGACATTCATTAGCCTACATATTTAATTTCATTTGTTAAGCACAAAGATTTGGTTCAAAGCTATTTCTAAAATCAGTTCTAATTTCCAGCAAATGAATAAATGAACAATAATAACAACAGAATGTGGTGACTTCAGACCAGCTTTTAGTTGGTTAATGGAGCTGTCTATTTCAATTCTTCAAAACAATAACGCACCAACGAACCAGTGGCGCAAATGGATTTGCTAACAGTACTGCAAAATATGACAGTTAGGGTTACGCTGGTCTGAAAATAGCAACAAATCGTGCCATATACATCTTGCACCTTATTGCGCCAGAAGTATGATAGGGCCCATTATCTCAAAAGAAAGAAAGAAAGAAAGAAAGAAAGAATCACATAACATAGTGCAATATGTTGTGTGTGTGTGTATATATATATATATATATATATATATATATATATATATATATATATATATATATATATATATATATATATATATTGATGTGATATTGCTTTTTCACTGTTAAGCCACGCTCACACTGAACTTTTCTCCCCATAGACTTTCATACGCATGCGAATTCGGCAGAGCGGAACCGCAAGCTGTGCAACAAATTTCGCCTAAATTTCATCAACCCTAGTGTGACCGCAGCATTACACATGACAAAATTGAATATGATCATTGTTCATACCATTTAAAATGCAGTAAATAGTTAAAGTAAATGGTATACGCGTCCAGCAATGAAGATAAATATCTCACTCAAAAAGCGAAATCGAGGCTGTGGTGGGAAGAAACCCAGAAGTGTCGCCTGAGTCACACAGGAATGTTGTGTACCTTATCATAATTTATAATTTCACTGCCTTCCAAGTAAACCGAAGATACGTTCTGAAAGTGAAAGTAAAAAGGGATATCAGACCTCATTTTCAGCTAAGTTAAGGGATATGGCACTAGTTAGCTAACGTTTTCTTTCCCAAGCACACGCTTTAGATGCCATTTATTAACCTCAAGTTAATTAACTGATTCTTTTATTATATTAGACTTGTCATGATACTGAATTTCGGTACTGAAATAAAGAAAAAAACTGGCAATTTCCATTTAAGCGCTGTTGAATGTAACATCGCTGATTTGCCATAGTATTCACCAGTGCTCAACAGAAATGACTGTGATTGGCCATGAAGGTCATCAGTTCACCGCACTTCACCGATGTTTACCGAGGTCAAACACAGACGAGCAATCGGCTGATCTTGGCTGCTTTAAACACTCCAGTGTCTGTGTATCTGTGTTTGTACTCGGTGATGAGCGGTGAGCTGATGGCCAATCACAGTCATTTCTGTTGAGCACTGGTGAATACTATGGCAAATCAGTGGTGTTTAAGAACGCGCTCAGCGGCACTTAAATGTTAGCGGGAAATGGGTGTTTTTAAAACTTCAGTACCAGGACAACACTATTACAGACAACACGAGGGTGTGCTACAGAGGACTACATTGTTTTATCACTCACCTGGTTACATAGGCTGAATCAGTGAAGCCCCCACGGTATTTACCTGGTGCCATGAACTGAAGGCTAGGAGGACACTCTTAAAGAGATTGTGATGTTGTTTGATGCCTAATATGCTTTTAATTGTTTAAATTAATCTTAACTGAATGATATTAAAGTTTACACCATATCTGCATTTTGAAATTGCGGCAACAGCTGGAGGTTTGTAGTCCACAGCATGTTGTTGCAATGTTTACAGTGCTGATACTATACTTCCGGGTTTTTTCCCACCGCAGCCTCGCTTTTGTGTTTTAAAATGGCGGCCGCATTAAATAAACGTATGGTGTTGCACTGATGATTGGGAATGACTTGCAGGTGCAGGGCTAATTAATACTCAGGTGGCTGTGATCCGGGTGATTGTGGTGATTGAGAGTGGGGAGAACCTGGCCTGGCTGTGACAGTCACATCATAAGATATATTTAGGCCCAATCCCAATTCTACCCCTTAGCCCTTCCCCTCACCCCTAGCCCTCGTTTTGCACAGTCCCGTGAAGGGATAGGGGTGTCCCAATTCTCTTTAACTTGAAGGCGTAGGGCTAAGGGGAAGGGGTAGATAGCCCTTCGAACAAAGATTTTTCAGGACCACAATCGAAAACGAAGGGGTAAGAAAATTTCCCAGAATACACCAGCCACAACGGCAGGATAGCTGGACCCGAAAGTAAGGAGATCCACAATTTAGTATTTTTTGTAATTATTACGAATTCTTACAACAAACAAACACGTTTTAATATATTCATATATTCGTTTGTGTTTTATCGTAATGCTTTTTTAAAAAAACGCTAAATTTTGCTATCTATAATCCATAATAATAATAATTCCTGTATAGCAGTCCCCCAACATTCTGACACTCGATGACACTCGAATACCCTGACAGAAAAGTCTAGTGGCTGAGAATGGGCTTTTTACAGTGTCTGCTATAATGTTAATGTTGTTTTTAATATAAAGACAGACAGTATAGAATAGATGTATAGACATATAATGTAATGCTGTACTGTAATGTGTAATTTGTTTGTTTCGGTTGTCTCCATTTTAATAATTTCATGATGATGCGATGGTGTGCTTTGCCTGTCTGATTCCCACTAAACTGAGCGGGTTGTGTGACGTTTGATTCGAAGGGTGTTCAGGTGGCGGGGTTTGCGTGCCGCGATGCAAGTTATTGGCCTGACAGTGGAAACGCAAAATAATTTTGGCCTCACTGCTCTACCTGCCGGGCGATTGGCCCGACCCGGCTTGATAAAAGCCTTGGTTCGCACTGGCACTGGCCCTTCGGCTTACTCTCTTTATTTATCAGGGGTCACCACAGCAGAATGAACTGCCAACTTATCCAGTATATGTTTTACACAGCGGATGCCCTTCCAGCTGTAACCCAGTACTGGGAAACATCTATACACACTCATTCACACACACTACGACCAATTTAGTTTATTTAATTCACCTATAGTGCATGTCTTTGGACTGTGGGGGAAACTGAAGCACCCGGAGGAAACTATATATTTAGTACATTATTACCACATATTAGCTGATTTAGCTTATTGTAGCAAGCTAGCATTTGCTTGCATATTTCTTACATCTTTTGTTAGCATGTTTTGCGAGCTTTAGCAAGATTTTACATTATATTTTACACAGTCAAAACATGTATTTGATTATTTTCTGTAGTATTCCATGTTATTGATATATATGTAATTAGTTTTGCTCTGTTGATTTGTCCTAGCAACTTGCATCTTTTCACATATTGCTAGCCTTGCACAGTTAGCACAGCATGTCGCTAACATGTCAGAAAAGTCTAGTGGCTGGGAATGGGCTTTTTACAGTGTCTGCTATAATGTTAATGTTGTTTTTAGAGTGTTTACATAGATGAATATGGCCACTGTGTAAATGCACAGTACAGTTATGATCTTATTGCCATATTATATCGTTATGATAACATAATATATGCCTTCAGTGATTTCTTGAAGATAAATACCAAAAAATAACACAACTGGAAAAACTACAGCAATCGCGATCGTCTGATCTCAGATGAAGCAAGAGATCATGATGACATCTGATGACGTGTGCAGGTGCTGCACTGCTGTCCCAATTCTTAGGGGTAATTTTTGAAGCCCTTCCCCTTCACACTTGGTTTCAAGGGCCAAGGGGTAGGGGTACAAAAAGTAGAATTAGGGTTGGGCCTTAAGGTACAATTCAGTAAAAAATGTTTTTTTTTTTTTTTTTAAACAGTGAAACAATTGATGAAATTAGTGACCACTTATATTTTCTTAAACGTCAGAAGTATAGCAAATTTTCTTCAAAAATTGTGTTTTACAAAAAAAAAATCACCACTAATTTTCAAACTGTAAAAAAACAGGACCTAAAATAGCTTATTACTTCTAAATTAGTTTTCTTTTTTCATCTAAATATCTTGATAATATTAAAAAGGGACTTCAGAGAAGAGTACGAAACACATAAAAATAGGCAGTCCATGACCCCTTTTAGCAATAGGGGTCATTTGCAATAGCAATAGTCATTTCAATTTTCTGTCTTTTTAAAACCTCTTTTGCTCGTCTGCTCATGGACTTCCTGTCTGTAATTATCTCTACTAATATCACACACTGAACTAAATTCAGCCTCCATTAAATGGGTCCTAATAATATATCCATTAATATCTATCAAGTTAATTAAGCCTGACTGCTTAAAACCGATATAGACTTGGTATCCGCATGTACTGTACACGCCGTTGGTCTGATATGAAAGAGGAGGTATTACGAAGGTCAGAGCTTAAAAGCCAAGTGTAATGTGCCCTTGTGACCCTGAAGCGGTCGTCAGTGAATAAACGGGATAGTGGAGGATTGGAGGAGCAGCTCTTTATGGCTTGTTCAGATCAATAATGTCTTTTCTTTACTTCACTACTCTTGCTGGATGCCCTCGTGTTCCCTTTTCAGTTGTTTAGTTTATCTTATCTGTTTCATCGCTGTCTTCTGTCACCTCAGTCTTTAAGCCCTGACTGTTATTAGTGATCTCCTCTATTTAGTACTTCAGTTGTCTTTCTTCTTGTCTCAGGACAGCTGTTCTTGGCTGACTGAAACAAAAAAGAGTGAATGAGAGATGACCACTAACTAGAAAATGACACATATTGTGACACTATTTGTTAATTGATAATATCTTATGCCATTAATTAATGCAATCTCCAGTATATTGGTTCAAAATGTAGGTATTTGTGTAAATTTGAGGAAAAAATGGATGAACATCTCACATGACCGCCAACTAGATAATGAATTAAACCAACAGAGTACCCCCATATACATTTCTGGAGAGCGTGAATTATGTAGCCAGAGTGGGTATGTATGTATATGCGTATGACTGCATTTTGTCTTTAAAACAAACACTACGTGGCGGTATGATGCTGCTTCTTTTCGTGCTACCAGCTGACCGCTTTCGTTCATGTGGATGGCTTTTGCGCTGTTGCCAGTTTGCCCAGTGGCTCGCTACATACGTCGGCAGACTTGACATGCAAAGGAGTTCTCAATGATGGGGTTCGAGTCCGTCGAAGAACGGTTCCAGAAAGCAGGTAAAACTAAAAAAAGCCAAAAAATAAAACAAACAACTAAATAACATGGTGAGAACGTGGTAAGATCTGAAAACGTGGTAAAAATCAGGCTGCCATGAGGATTTTTCTTTTTCTGAATTGCTTTTGAAAATACTGTCGGTTGGGTTTAGGGATGGTGGTGGGCGCTGGTTAATCGGTGCTTTTGAAAACACTATTAGTTGGGTTTAGGCAAGGGGGTGCAATTTTGGTTGCCAGAAATACTGTAAAATTCACATGTGCATTGTAACATTACAGTACACATTACATGTACACTTTACAGTTGTGCTGTAAAACTACCAAACCAACCAAAACTGCCAATAATACTGTAAATTGTACAGCAATTTTCACAGTGTATATACTCATAGACACACATTTTTCATTTATTTTTTTATATTTGTATGTTAATTCAAATTTTAGAGAGCCTGTACATATTCATTATCATTGTGCGTTGGCCTATAAATCCATTGTCTTTTGTCCCTGATGTCATGTGCCGTTATCGCTTGGTTAGCGTGTCTCGCTGTCTCATGAAGGCATCTGCGTTTAACCCTTTTCAGGGGCTTATTATTCTATTATAATCCGCTGTGGTGCCCTAACAGTGATCTGACACCCCCGAGGCTCTAAATCTGAATGTGTGTGCGTGTGCGTGTGTGTGTGTGTGTGTGTGTGTGTGTGTGAGGGGTGCAGCCTGAGCCTCCACACATAATGCTCCATAAGGAGACCTGATGGAGAGGAGGGAAAAGAAGACTAGAGAGTGACACATTCAGTGATTCACACACAGTTTTAGTGAGTAGCTTCTCAAGGCATGTTATTTTGAGACCTATAAGTCAGCTCGCACATACTTATGCTAATGATCCATGGTAGAGCAATGCATTATGACAATATTTATAATGGAAATGGCAGAATTCATGTATTTTTTGAGATTCTTCTATCAGTGTATCATGTTACAGTATGTAAATCTTTCTGCGTAGCACAAAGTTACTTAAATTGGCATGAGTGACAATTTAAAAAGTTTTAACAAACATGTTGGCAACATTCATTAGCTGCGTTTCCACTGTCACGTCTAAAGCGAGCGGGCCAGTGAGAGCCAGGGCCAGTCGCGTTTCCATAGTCACTTCCGGGGTCTGATAGGGCCAAAGTGGGGTTTTCTCAGGGCCAGCGGCCGACCTTTTTCGGCCCGCTGAATACCTTGGGCCAAAGCGAGCCAGCTGGGTTTTGGGGCGGAGTGAAAGCAGAGGCGGAGCTTGCAAGATGGTCTACCGCTGTCATTACACTAGTTTTTCCATCACGCACATGTGTACATGTGCCAAAAAAAATAAAAAAATCAGTTTAAGATATTCCATAAAACACCTTATAGGCTAGGGGTCTTTTGCTAAAGATCACCCTTATGTTTTCCTTTTAAATTTAAGGCTGTTGCGTAAAATAATAATAATTAGTTTTAATTTAATAAGTGATATTTCTTTATTGCATCCTTCTTGGTGTTTCAATAACACATAATAGTCTTTGTACCATAAAATCTATTTCAATTATATTCTGTTATCCAGTCCTGTACTGCTTTATAATCAGATTTGGAAAAACTGCATGTAAAAAATGTGTTCTATGTCCTCAAACAAATGTTTTGTTTTATAAAAAAAATACATTTTAAATGTAGAGCTTTATCAGAAGGATATTTATGTTTGAAATCGTAACTATGCTTTGAGGAGGATCAGTCTTGATGTGCCGTTCTGCTGAAACAAGGATGTTATAAAAAACAAAAAACGTTTTATACGGAGTTATTAACGGATAAATGATGTGGTTTTATATTATGGATGGTGTGCTGGGCCTTCCATTAGTGGCGAGACCACTCGATGTACGATGCCAACAGTCGGTCGGCGAGTAAACGAATATAATGAATGAATATATAAAGGCCTACGCGTATAGATATATAATGTAATGCTGTACAGTAACGTGTCATTTGTTTCTTTCAGTTGTCTCCATTTTAATCGTTTCATGATGATGCAGTAGTGTGCTTTGTTTGCCTGATTCCCGCTGAACTTAGCCGGTTTGTGTGACATTTGATTTGTAGGGTTTGCGTGCCACGCTGCGAGTTATTGGCCTGACAGTGGAAACGCGGCATGATTACGGCCTCACTGCTCAACCTCCCGGGCCATTAGCCCGGCCCGGCCTAATATAAGCCTTGGCTCGCACTGGCCTGGCAGTAAAAATGCGGCTATTCATTAATTTTCCTTCGGCTTAGTCTCTTTATTCATCAGGGGTCGCCACAGCGGAATGAACTGCCATCTTATCCAGTATATGTTTTACACAGCGGATCTCCTACCAGTACTGGGAAACATCCATACACACTTATTCACACTCACTACGGCCAATTTAGTTTATTTAAATGAACTATAGCGCATGTCTTTGGACTGTGGGGGAAATCGACGCACCCAGAGGAAACTCTATATATTTTAGTACATTATTACCATATATTTGCTGATTTAGCTTATTTTAGCAAGCTAGCTTTTGCTTGCATGTTTCTTACATGTTTTGTTAGCATGTTTTGGAAAGCTTTGCAAGCTTTAGCAAGATTTTACATTATATTTTACACAGTCCAAACATGTATTTGATTATTTATTTTCTGTAGTATTCCATGTAATTGATATATATGTAATTAGTTTTGCTCTGTTGATTTGTCCTAGCATTTTGGATCTTTTCACATATTGCTAGCCTTGCACAGTTAGCACAGCATGTCGCTAACATGTTTTACCACATACTAGTCATGTTTTGAAATTTGCTAGCATTGTTGCAAGTTCCTGTCATGTTTTTAGCATCTTTTATCTTTGTGTATCATAACTTTTATCACATAGTTAGCACAGCATGTTGCTAACATGTTTTACCACATTAGTCATGTTTTGAAAGTTGCTAGCAAGTTCCTGTCATGTTTCTAGCATCTTTCAACTTTTGTTTATCATAACCTTTATCACATAGTTAGCACAGCATGTCACTAACATCTTATACCATGATTTATTGTGGCTAACACATACGTTTTAGCAAGTTGCTAAACTTCATAGCATAGCAAGTTCATAACATATTTCTACCAAGCTTTAACATGTTTTCATTTTAAAATTCACAAAATCCAAACATTCAATCATTCATTCATTTTCTTTTCGGCTTAGTCCCTTTATTAATCAGGGGTCGCCACAGCGGAATGAACCGACAACTTATCCAGCATATGTTTTTTATGCAGCGAATGCCCTTCCAGGTGCAACTCAGTACTGGAAAAAACAATCCAAACATTTACTTTTAATAATACCATTTCTGTATTATTTCAGATTATTATTTAAATAAACACATCATACCTAAAAGTTTCTATATTATTTCTTTGTTCTGCTGCATTTGTCTCTTTGTTTATAGTTAGTTTCTTTGTTCAAATTTTTTAATAATAAAAGACCATATTGTGATTTATACTCTAAAATGAAACCTCTCATATCCTGAAAAGAGATTTGTTCATATTGCCCACCCCTAATCCACGGTCTGCTTTTCACTGATAGTGTTTGAAGACACTCATTACAAAGGCCTACTCTTCTGCAGGCCCGTCCTGGCACCGCTCCACCTGTGTGTCTGTTGGGAGGGTTGTAAGACAGCTGCCCTCTCTGCCACGGCCAGCCTCCTCCTACTGGGCATCAGTCATGGCAGCATCCCTCGCTCCCTTTCATTCTGAGCTTCTCCACGTGGCGCATTCACTCCACACATACTCTTCCTTTCTCTTCACATAGAGTTATCACCAAGGCAACTGTGGTGTAGCGCACAAGCCTCATTGAGCTGGTTTGTGCTGTACACGGCCCACGCCTTGAGCCCACACTGAACACTCAACACACTCACCACAATAAGTCAGCGTGTGAGTTTGAGCTCTCACAAAACACTCATAGATCAGCACTGCTGCAGATTCTGGACATGTCAAACTGCAGACTTTGGTGTGCACAGTGGCATCCATAGCCTTTATGCTATAGTTTATTGTTTGTTTACACTTTTTTGTCCCCAATAGCGAAATTTGTCTTGGACCCTAGACTCAAATCAAAACAAAAAACCAACATTCAATCATTAATGCAAATATTACATATTTAAGTCTAATTGATGTAGGTAAAAACTATTTCTTAAAACGATTGTATCTGCACACAGGCAGCCTGTATCATCTACCGGAAGGCAGTAACAGGTACTCAAAAAATAAACTATGTGAGGGGCCAGATAATATTTTAATAGCTTCATTAAGAACTGATTGCTCATTTAGTTAGATATTCATAAGTATGTTTTTGAGCCTTAACCCAGCAAACAATTTTGTGTGTAATAGACGTCTAATAGACATCTACATGTAGACAGCTTGGCTAAAACAAGGTTAATCTTGTGCTGTCAGTGAAAATCTAATAGACATTTAAGAATAGCCCAAAACTAGACTAGTCATCAACTACACAGATTAGACAGACTTTATATGTGTAGTCATTCATTTCTATTTATTTGATGACTAGTTTAGTTTTGGCCTATTCTTAGATGTCTATTCGATTTTCACTGACAGCCCAAATTTAGCCTTGTTTTAGCAAAGACGACTTTGTTTAGACTTCTATTAGACATCTTTTAAAAACTAAAAATGCTTAGGAAATGACATATGACAAAAAAAAAACTACATTCTGATTGGCTGATAAGCTATTACACGAACACAACAATCGGCTGACTAGAACCTTTTTTATAACTAAACATTTTGGATGTATGTTTTTGTACGGGTGGTGCAGTGGGTAGCACAATCAACTCACAGCAAGAAGGTCGCTGGTTCGAGCTTCAGCTGGGTCAGTTGGCATTTCTGTGTCGAGTCTGCATGTTCTCCCTGTGTTCGCCTGGGTTTCCTCTGGGTGCTCCGGTTTCCCCCCACAGTCCAAAGACATGCGGTAGGTGAATTGGGTAAGCTAAATTGTCCGTAGTGTATGTGTGTGTGAATAAGAGTGTATGGGTGTTTTCCAGAGATGGGTTGTGGCTGGAAGGGCATCTGCTGCGTTAAACATGCTTGGCAAGTTGCGGGTTCATTCTGCTGTGGCGACCCCTTATTAATAAAGGGACCAAGCCAAAAAAAAAAATAATGAATGAATGTTTTTGTACAATTTACATAGGCCAAAGATATTGTGGAGAAGCTCAATATTTATAAACAAAAAATATTTGGTAACACTTTAAAATAATGTTTCATTAGTTAATGTATTTATTAACATGAACAAACGATTAGTAATATATTCATTACAGTATTTATTTATCTTCGTTAACGTTAGTTCATGTTAGTTCATATGATGCTAATGTGAATGATAACTAATATATAATAATAATAATAATATATCAAAATATGGGTGAAATAATCATTGTTCAGTGTCAGTTGTGTAAAATATTAAACACAATTCTGATCGTAAATTATTCAAACATATAAAAGAACAAGTCATATAAAATGTTGTTATTATATTTTAAATTATTTAGTACGTACTTCTTGCAGAGTATAGAAAATAAACTTGTGGTTTGAAGTATTGTGAAAAGTTATTTAATAGATTTAGCTTGCTGCTAGCCTATTTTCTATGCTTTTGGGCCTAATGCTAACATGTCTTAGCAGTTACTTATTTTATTGTTTATGACAATTTAACAAAATGCTAGCATGTTTATAAAAGCATGTTGATTGCTATAGCAAATAGCTTAGCATGATTTAGCGAGTAGCTAGCATGATTTAACATGTTAGCATGCTTTTATATTTTTTACATGTTATTAGCACATTTAGCATGTTTGCTTAAATGTCTCTGTTCCTGACATGTTTTAGGGGAAATGCTAGCATGTTTTAAGATTAAATAAAATTCATACATTCATTTAACTTTGCTTTACATGAATCAACAATGTATATGTTTTTGATAATAAAAACTGATGCTACCAACAAAACACGTTTAAAAATAGTAGAATTAGTATTTCAGAAGGATCATATGATACTGAAGACTACGAGTAACCGCTGCTAATCGTTTAAATTCCAATAATCGGTCAAAAATCACTGTTATTTATATTTTACTAGATAGCCTATATTTTGGTGAAATGTATGCAGCCTTCATTCAATATCGTTAAATGAAACTGCAGCAAGTCATATTAAATTTTGCAGTCACTTTAGGTTTGTTGTCAGTGATGACAGATCCAATTTGTAGTATCATATAACTGTATCGAATACCGTGTACCATTTTGAAAATATGTAGCCTACAGTATAAGCACGTCTCTCCAAACTACTTATAGCAATTATGCTACAAAAGAACAATGATTGTTTTAATCAGTTTCTGATTAACTCGCACCCAGTTTACATGTACACCTTGTAGTTTTTACTTATCTATTTGCACATCATCATGTATATTTGATCAGGAACGTCATGCTTGATTTCATTCCTGTGAACTCAATGAAAACCTAAGATGATATTAATAAACTGACTCCCTCTAGTGTTCAATCTTTGATATGACATTTTTTTTCTGCTTCCGTTTTTTGGGCCAAAAGTACATTTGTTCCAACATATGTGAAGCCCAAACACACGCACTAATATGCATATGGTGAGTCGTTTAATGTTTGGTCTTTAGAGTATTGCTAAAGAATGTTTAGTCAAAGGAGATTGGTAATTTGTTATTTGTGCCACTAGATGGCAGTATAATCATCTCAATTACTAAAATATTGGAACCCCAAGTAGTGTTTATTGAGACTGAAATGTATTTAGCCTGTGCATTTTAGCATACAATGTTTCTTGTGCGTTCACATAAAGCAAAGGCTGTTTGAGTGTTATATTTGTCTAGGATACGGTTTCATTATATAAACTCAATAAGAATGTGTACACATTTGTATTGTGTTTATATTAACAAAATAAAAGTGTGTGTGTGTGTGTGTGTGTGTGTGTGTGTGTGTGTGTGTGTGTGTGTGTGTGTGTGTGTGTGTGTGTGTGTGTGTGTGTGTTTGCCCACAGGCGTCTGTGCCATGCGTAATGAAGCCACATAGCGAGTATTCTGTTGCTATGGCAACCTTCAGTCACTGAGGCCAAAGTGTTTTGTGGAGCCATGGGTGGAGAGACAGACACTCCATCATTCAGAAGACAGACACAGTCTATCATCTCCAAGCATGATAATGATGATGATGTAACCACCATGGGCTGATTATCACTGTCCTACAGTGTTCACGCAGAGCTGGTTCAACACATAAGCACACATACATAAGCACAATAAACCTGCAGTGGAATCACTGGAGCGGAAACATAGGTGGGACTGTATGTTTCAACACCCCCTTGTGTTTTTATCACGTCCACTTGGCGTGATGCAAGTAGTAGGACCCTGAAGAATCAGTAATATCTCAGTAAAGGTGGAGATGAAGCCTCATTGTTTTCTTCATCTGGGTTTGTGTTTTTTTTTAATGCTACAGTACACAACAGAGTAAATACAAATGTATACCAGATGCTTCGTTGACAGTGGGGTCCTTTGCTGCGTTTATTGCCTAATCAGCCAGAATTTTTGTATAGGTCAATAAGCCCCTTGACTCACCAAAATGAGGAAGTAATGAATAATGAAATGGCCAGCCCAGAGTCCTGAAGTAAACCTGATTGTAAATATCTGGAAAATCCTTGGCCACAAAGTTATAGCTAATAAACCAACTATGGTCATGATTCACAAACTGTGGAAAAGACTGGAAGAAGTGAATACAAATGTTTACTCGTTCGACAGCATGCAGGATGCTTTCCTGCGTTTATCGCCCAATCAGCCAGGAATTTTTATATAGGTCAATGAGCCCCTTCACACACGAAAATGAGGAAAGCATGGAAACAATAAAATGGTCAGCCCAGAGTGCTGATGTAAACCTGATTGTTAATATCTGGAAAATCCTTGGTGACAAAGTTATGGCTAATAAACCCGCTATAGTCATGATTCACAAACTGTGGAAAAGACTGTAGAAGTGAATACAAATGTTTACCAGAAGCAAAGCTCCTTCGACAGGATGCAAGATCCTTCACCCAATCAGCCAGGAAGTTTTGTATAGGTCAATGAGCCCCTTCACACACGAAAATGTGGAAAGCATGGGAATAATGAAATGGCCAGACCAGAGTCCTGAAATAGACCTGATTGCAAATTTCTGAAAAATCCTTGACACGAAATTCTGTCAAATAAACCAACTATGGATATGATTCACAAACTGTGGAAAACACTGGAAGAAGTGA
Source organism: Danio kyathit (assembly GCA_903798195.1). NCBI lineage: Eukaryota > Metazoa > Chordata > Actinopteri > Cypriniformes > Danionidae > Danio > Danio kyathit. The sequence goes on along the minus strand of LR812537.1, from coordinate 37,123,446 downwards.
ATACAAATGTTTACCAGAAGCTCCTTCGACAGCATGCTGGATCCTTTCCTGCATTCATCGTCCAATCAGCCAGAAATATTTGTATAGCTCAATGAGCCCCTTCACACACTAAAATGAGGAAAGCATGGAAATGATGAAATGGGTTGGCACAATAGCCCAGTGGTTACTGCATTGACATATGGTGCGGAAGCGATCCTGAGTTCAAATCCCAGCTCGTGTACCTTTTTCCAAAAATAAATCTTTAAAAATAAAGAATTAATGAAATGGCCAGCCCAGAGTCCTGAAGTAAACCTGATTGTAAATATCTGGAAACTCCTTGGTGCCAAATTTATTATGGCTAATAAACCCGTTATAGTCATGATTCACAAACTGTGGAAATGACTGAAGTGAATACAAATGTTTATCAGAAGCTCCTTCGACAGCATGCTGGATCCTTTCCTGCGTTCATCGCCCAATCAGCCAGGAGTTTTTGTACAGGTCAATGAGCCCCTTCGCACACCAAAATGAGGAAAGCATGGAAGTGACGAAATGGGTTGGCACAATGGCCCAGTGGTTGCTGCATTGACATATGATGCGGAAGGGCTCCCGAGTTTGAATTCCAGCTCGTGTACCTTTTTCAAAAAATAAATCTTTAAAAACAAAGAATTAATAAATGGCCAGCCCAGAGTCCTGAAGTAAACCAGATTATACATCTCTGGACAAAATTCTATATAAAAACCAACTATATTCATGATTCACAAATTGGAAGAAACTGGAAGAATTGTAGATCAAGATCACAGCAGTGCATTGTTTGAGAGAAGTGATTTCCTAAAAAAACTAGTAACGTGAAAAACTAGTTATGTGCTCTGAGAGACTAGTGGTGACATGTGAGAAACTAATGATGTTCTAATAGAGACTAGTGATTTCTGTGAGAGAGACTAGTGGTGTCTGAGAGACTAGATATGTGCTGCGTGAGACTATAGCGATGGTTAAGGTGAGTTTTGGCATATTGTTCCATATGTTCCCAGGAATATTTAAGGCCAATGATACACTCTAGTGTGTGTTTTCATCAGAATACGGATATGATCTTGTCCTGTTCCCAAACCTGTTTGTCAGGTTATAAAACACAGTATTAAAGTTTAATTGGATGTTTCAAACTGTAATTGGGTAGTTTATATATTACAAAGAGGTTAATGTATAATAACAATGTGTACATATTTGTTCTTGTGTGGCGTGCTTAAACGTCCATGGTTTTATGGTTGTTTGTTTTGCTGCTTTTTTCTCCCACAGTAAATAAGTTTATTGCTTAGTATCATCACTTTGTTTGCTACAGCTTTAATGCTGTGTTAGAGTATTGCGTTTGTAGTTGGAACCAATAGACAGTCTCCATGAGTCACAAAAAAAAAACAATATAAACAAGTTATTTTTATATTCAACAACACTATTTAATTTGCAAGTAACAATCGAGTGATATTTAAACATTTTTTTTAAATATGAGATTTACCTGGAAAATGAATGCTTATGCAGGTACAGTTATCACATTCATCCAGTAAAATCATTCTCATACATAACAAAATAAGCTTTTAATTATACTGAAGCAATTTTTTGTGACATTTACTTGAACAATGGGGACTTTGAATGACTCAAAACTGTAAACTTAAAGGGATAGTGCTTTCCAACATACTCTGACATATATTTGTGTTTAATTAAAGAAAACATTTTCATTTTTGGGTGAACTAACCCTTTCAAGATTAAAATATGTGGCAACACTAAGAAAAACAGATGATATTGTGTGCTCGTGCACTCAACTTTTGAAAACATCAGTCGACTGAAGACATCAAATGTCTGAAGTTGAGTGAACAAAAAAAACTCTTGTGGAAATTGGTACTAAGAAATAATACATTGCTAGGCAGCGCAATGGGTAGCACGATCGCCTCACAGCAAGAAGGTTGCTGGTTCGAGCCTCAGCTGGGTCAGTTGGCATTTCTATGTGGAGTTTGCATGTTCTCCCCGTGTTCCTGTGGATTTTCTCCTGGTGCTCCAGTTTTCCCCCACAAGTCCAAAGACATGTGGTATAGGTGAATTGGGTAAGGTAAATTGGCCCTAGTGTGTATGTGTGTGAATGGGAGTGTATTTCCCAGTGATGGGTTGCAGCTAGAAGGGCATTCGCTGCGTAAAAACATATGCTAGATAAGTTGGCGGTTCATTCCGCTGTGGTGACCCCAGATTAATAAAGGGACTAAGCTGAAAAGAAAATGAATGAATGAATGAAATAATACATTATCAGAACAAACAAACATACTTCAATTGAAAAAACAGGAAGGCATGCTTCACATGTAAAGCATTACAAAGCATTTTTCTCTGTTTGTCCTGCCATGTTTTGATCCTTGTCTTGTTTACCATTATTGTTGTTTTGCCTCCTGTCTTGTTTCTAATTCTGTGTCTAATAAATGTTTTGTTAAAGGGCCATGAAACCCCCGTCTCAGCAGGGTGTTTGAACACTTCTAGTTTGGAAAAAATCAGGAAAGTGGGCGTGTCCAGCTCTGTTTAGGTGGGAGTGTCGGGGGAGGGAAAGAGGGAAGCATTTGCAAATATGGGAGTTTCCGTTTGGGCACACGCGAGGCAAAAAAAACACACAGATGCAGGAGAAAAAGACAGTGACTGTGTTTACATGGACATCAGTAATCTAATTACTTGCCAAATTATTAATTTGTCGACTTTAACTGCAGTTTGGTACTTTCACTTTTTATTCAGGAACATTTCCTGCATGTCGCCAGTGACAAACGAGATATTGAAAGCGAGAAACTGCTGGAGAGTGGAATTTTAATGGTATGTTTGATACCGCACGGCGAATGGGTAACTTATGCACTCGGTAGGTAGCGTCAGAAAGCCGTGTGTATGTAAACTATCCTACACGACGGTCAATATTTGATTGCTGTGTTTACATGTTTACATTTGGAGAGCAGCATTTACAGCGGATCTTTCAGTCTATAATATTGTACTATAATATTGCAGTGATATTAACATACTGTAATCAAATCACTTTTATTGTCACATCATCAGCAGCACGTGTGCTATGATGAGTGAAAAGCTGTAAACTTAGTGACTAAATCATTTTGACTGAGGTATGTCTTTAAAAACTAAAAGAGCACTGCTGATGATACGAAGTAACTTTGCCATCTGAATAAACAAACAAAGGACACTGATCGCACACTTACCAAATCTGTAGCGACAGGACAATCAAACTGGAACTGTGTGTTTTTTTAAAAGGAGACGAGCGGCAAATCTGGATTTCATAATTTCCTAATGCAAAAACTCACGGGTAAAAAATGTTCCTTACAAACGCATTCTGTCGCATGCACTGTAATCCACACGTGAGTTCAGCTGCGCTCTCATAGCGGGAAATGCAAACAAAACCTTCGTTGCAGCACATTAATAAACGCAGCACAATAATAAATGCAACACTGACGACCCATGTCTCCAAATTCTTGTTCTTTCACTTGTTTTGGCAACATAACGTGGCGTCTCTCTGTCGTCTGAACACTGTAACAGGTAAAACCTTTCCGAAGTCTCTCTGTAGCCTCTCTGTAGTCTCCGAAGCTATCATGCATATTAAAGAAGTTGCACCGCATACACAATAGAGCGCGCTGATTGGTTTGAACAAAGTCTTTCTCATGAATTAATGCCGCACCCTCAGAGACGTCACGATGTACTCGCAGGAACAGACAGCCACTCTCCACACTGGATTTACACGCAAGTATTTTATGGCCGTGACGCAGCTTTTTTGTTCAAATTTGTTTTAAACTGGAAGAACGAATTTGCTCAAAATAACATAAAAACAACCAATTTTCACTTTTTAGTGCAATATATGTGTCCTAATAGTGTTTATAGCAGCGTGGGACACATATATGACTGTCAACAGCTCAAAAAAATGTGTTTTGGTGTTTCGTGACCCTTTAACATTTGACTCTTTGTTTTAGTTTGTTTTTCAATTGAACTATGTTTGTTTGTTCTGATAATGTTTTATTTCTTAGTACCAATTTCCACAAGAGTTTTTTTGTTCAATCAACTTCAAACATTTTAGGTCAGTGCAACTGATGTTTTCAAAAGTTATGGTAATGGTGCAGTAATAGTGTAGTGGTTAGTGCATCGACACATGGCACTACGATGTTCACGGTGACCAGAGTTCAATTTCCACCTTGAGGTCCTAGGCCGATCCTTCTCCTGTCCCCATGTTTTCCTGTCTACACTCTCTACTGTCCTATCAATTAAAGGTGAAAAAAATAATAAGTAAAAAATGATAAGTACACAAGAAAAAACGAAAGGAAATAAGGATTATGTTGTTGTTGTTTTTTTTTTTGTTCACTCAACTTCAGGCTTTCCAGTTCTGCAGACAAAAAATGTTCAGTTGGCACAACTTAAAAAGTTGTGTTACAGAGTATTTCACCTCTCCAGAAAACTAATAATCTTATGTTAACCCAACTGAATGTTTTTGTATTACTGACAAATATCTTTAGGTCAGTGCAGCTGATGTTTTCAAAAGTTTAGTGAACAAGAAAAAGCAAAAGGAAATAAGGATTATGTTTTTCTTTTTTTGTACTGGCTTAAAATGTTTTACAGTGCAGTTTCTATTGAATCGCATCTTTCTAATGGGCATTTAATGAATTTTACATATCAAGATGAGATACATCTGAGCTTTGGACAATTTTATTGGTAAAAGGAAAGCTGGTTAACGGTTAAACACAACAGAATATAAGTAGTTTCACTTTCAGGCCTTGTTAACAATTATACAGTACATCCGCTATTATTGATTTTATACAAATATAAATGATGTGGTTTGGTAATGGTAAAATACTTGGGGAAAATACAGTTGAAGTCAGAATTTTTAAACCCCCTGAATTTTTACCCCCCCTGTTTATTTTGTTCCCCAATTTCTGTTCAACGGAGAGAAGTTTTTTCAAAACATAATAGTTTTAATAACTCATTTCTAATTACTGATTTATTTTATCTTTGTCATGATGAAAGTAAATAATATTTTACTAGATATTTTTCAAGACACTTCTATACAGCTTAAAGTGACATTTAAAGGCTTAACTAGGTTAGTTAGGTTAACTCGGCAGGTTTGGGTAATTAGGCGAGTTATTGTATAACGATAGTTTGTTCTGTAGACTATCGAAAAACATAGCTTAAAGAGGCTACCAATTTTGACCTTAAAATGTTTTTTTAAAAAATAAAAACTGCTTTTGTTCTTGCCGAAATAAAACAAATTTGACTTTTTCAAAAAGAAAAAATATTATCAGACATACTGTGAAAATTTCCTTGCTCTGTTAAACATCATTTGGGAAATATTTTAAAAAAAGAAAAAAAATTCACAGGGGGTTTAATAAATCTGATTTCAACTGTACATATACACAATAGTCAACATTTGAAGTGGTTCAAACCTTTTCAAATCCTCAAACCAAACAAAAATTGTCCTAAAACTATTGAACAATGCCCATTCTTATCTAAGGATAATTTTGAAAAACCATTTTGACCCACTTATAATGTTGACTATTCCATATATAATAGAGTATAACCAGAATATCAACTTGAGCAATTATTATTATTATTATTATTATTATTATTATTCATGCACTACATTTCATTAACATTTCTGGTAAGCAGTATGTTTTTTATTGGTCTGAGTGTTTTGTAATAGACACACACATTTAGAGAGAATCAGGCTGTTAAGCAACCCACAGTATAGCAAACATTTAGCCACTGATATTGGAAAGACGTATTTACTTAAACACTTCAACGAGTGTTAAAAATAAGAGAATTTAATAAAAGTCCCTGTGCATGTTTGTACAGTCTGTCTGTCTGATGTAGGCTAGTCTGTGTGTGTGTGTGTATGTGTGCGTGTTGTAATTGCACTGTTCCCTCAAGTGTACCTGCTTGATTTCTGCCTGATTTGGGCTCTTTTCCTCCTCTTCACATCATCAATCAGTCCAAACACACACACACACACACACATACACAGAGAGAGAGAGAGAGACTTGACCATTCAGTCTATAAATAGGACTAGTGAACATCAGTAATACAGGCCATTTCTCTTCCTTTCTCTTGTCTGTCCCCTCAACCCTTTTTTCTCAGTTTTTTTTCTTTTCATCCTCACCCTCCTCTTTTTTATGTCTGTCTGTTTCTATTTTTACCGCTTTCACTTCATCCATCTATACTCTCCCACCCCTGTGGTTGGTCGTTCAATAGCTGAGTATTATTGATCTGGATATCGGATAAAAATTCTCTCATGTGGACATCACAGCTTTGTGAACTACAGCATAACTCGACCCACAATGCTCTCTTTTGCTCAGTTTTATAGGCCTGTTCACACTTGAACTGGTTGACCCTGGTCATTCTTAAACTCTGAATGAAGTTTCTTGTTCACATCTGACACTGATCATCATTTAACCAGGATTAACAATCATTCCTGGGTAATCAAACACTGACGTTTCAGACATTCATAAACTCTGGGTTAATGTTTTATAGGAAAATCAAATACTATGGAATTCAATGGTTACAGGTTTGCAGCTTTCTTCACAACATCTTCTTTTGTGTTTAACAGAAGAAAGAAACTTGAAGAGATTTGGAGCAAGTGAAGCGTGAGTAAATTAAGACATCATTTACATTTTTAGGTGAACATAATCTAACATAATCTAGATGACATATTTTAGATAATGTAATCTGACAATTTATGATTACAATTAACCTAAGTTTTTAGCACAAATTATAGGCTACTGTAACAAGGGTAGATGCTGCAATGTAGTGAGGACCTGTATGCAGGACTTTGCTAGCAGGATGGTCAGGTAAGCAGTGGTCAAAACAGGAACAAACAGATGTATAAAGGCAATGCAGAGTCGTAGTCGTAATGGCAGGCAGAAGGTCACAAGGCAGGCGGCTTACAGGGAATAACAAACAAAACAAAGCAAAGGTCTAAAACACGGAAGGCAAGGCAAGGAGAAACGCGTCGTAATGTTCACTTGTTCAGTTCGCAAGACTCAGCCACAACTGTGTCTTTGAGAGGTGTTTTTATAGTCCAAGTAATCAGTGACAAAAGCAGCTTTAGCTGTGAGTGTAATCAATGGTGACTTGGATCAGGTGTGTGCGTGTGGCATGACTGAATGTGTAGTCCATGTGGTGGATTTGTAGTTCATGTGAATGTGTGTGTGTTTACCAGCGATCTCTGGCTGTAATCGCTGGTGATCGTGACAGCTACGGTACTATACTACAGTATACTGATTAAAAAATACATAAAATTATGACAGGGTTTTTCAAACTTATTTATTTAATCATTAAATATTTTTTTTAATTCACTGTAAAAAGCAACTCATTATTACTACGTACCCCTTTATACATTTCTGGAGAGCGGCAAATACGTCCCAGGAGGTACGTTTTGTTTTCGCAGATCCACCAGAGGCCGCTGTGTAAGCATTTTGAGATCTCAAATTTCTCCTGCAAGTGCCATTCACGCCTGCTGTTCTCGCGTAAATCCACCAGAGGCCGCTGTTCACTGACTGACTGACTGACCGATCGATATCCCCACCCACCCCATTTCCATTAACCCAACTGATAGTGTTTCAAAAGCACCAGCGCCCACCGCCTTACCTAAACCCATCCAACAGTTTTTTAAAAATCAATCCAGAAAAAGAAAAGCTCTTGTGTCCGCCTGATTTGTACCACGTTTTCAGATCTTACCATGTTATCACGCTGTTATTTTTTGTTTAATTTATTTTTTGCCTTTGTTTTACCTTCTTTCTGGAACCATTCTTCGCTGGACTTGAACCCCATTGTCACGGTCAACTTGTCTTTGCATCTTAAGTCCACTGATGTACATGGCGAGCTACTGGGCAAACTGGTAACAGCGGAGAAGCCGTCCTCACAGAGGTAAGTGAGACGAAAAAAAACAGAAGCTGTCAGTGGTGGAGTACCGCCCGTAGCGTTCGTTTTAAAGATGAAATGCAGCCATACTTAGCTCTGGCTACATAATTTGCACTCTCCAGAAATGTATACGAGGGTACATTCTAACAATGAGCCTATGTTGGTAAAAAGTGTCTATAAATTAGCAATTTTCCATATTTTGTGATTCATGTTTTCATTTATTTTATTTCCCCAGTTTATTTATGCTTTTGAATTGCATTACAGGACCTTGATCTTTCTTACCACTTTTAACACTGAAAAGTTTGAAAAAGTGACTTTTATTGACATTTTTAATACACTGAAAAAAAAGATTTCCGCAAAATTGTTGCAAACAATTTATATGGGTTGAATATAAACAAACAAACAAACAAACAAACAAACTTAATTTGTTTGTTTAAATTCAGCCCAAATAAATAGTTTACAACCACTTAACTTTAAAAAATGTAGTAAATCCAAGGAATAGACTTTTTTTCAGTGTAGTTTGAAGAGTTATATTGTCTGAGTTGGTGTTGTATATTATGGTACAAAAACCTTGTAATAAACTGCCAGTACAGTTTCTGTTAATTTACAAACTTTATTCTCTAAATATATTTATTATGTTTTTTCTTTTCCTTTTTTATAACCTGTTTTAACACATTTTAATCTGTTTTTATCTGTTTTTAATCACTTTTATTATTTGTTTTTATTTTCTTATACTTGTTTCTTTTATTCCTGTTTCTGTAAAGCCCTTTGAATTGCCACTGTGTATGAAATGTGCTATATAAACAAACTTACCTTTCAAACTACTAAATGTCAATAAAAGTTAACTTTTTTAAACTGTAGAGCTAAACTTTCAACATCAAAATTCGACAGAGCAGAGATCAACATCCCATAATGCAATTTACATCCATAAATAAGCAGAAAACACTTGTCAATCACAAAATACAGAAACTGTTAATTAACAGATATTTTTACAGTGTAGTTTTAACCAAAATAAAACACTTGATTAAATTACAAGTGTGAAACAGTGCTTTACCCAGCATTTAAAAGGATAGTTCATCCAAAAATGAAAATTTACTCACCATTTTCTTACCCTCAAGTGGTTCCAAACCTTTATGAGAATCTTTTTTTAATGTTGAACACAAAAGAAGATATTTTGAAGAAATCTAATTATCACTGGCATCCACCATAGGAAAAACAAAAACTGCTTTTCAGCTTTCTTTAAAATATCTTCTTTTGTGTTCAACAGAACCCACATGAAAGAAAATACTTTATTAACATATAGTAAATACTATAGTGATTTGAATTTTACTAGTATTTGAATTAATCAACAAATGACCTGATACTATAGATTTCTACAATAGTGTATATTATCCTACAATACACCTACTATCCTACACGTTTTGTTATTATTTTTATTTTTTTATTTTTTTAAATAAACACATTCCAATTGTGGTTCTTGCAACACATTTCCAAAAAAGTTGGAACAGAAAAGCATTTACCACATTGTAATGTTGCCATTCCTTTTCGCATAACTTAAAAGACATTTAGGGACTGAAGACACCAAGTGATGAAGTGTGTAGGTGTGATTTTGTCTCATTCTTCCTGCAAACAAGTCTTAAGTACTTTGTTGTAACATTTTGCACTTCAAAATGCGCCACACATTCTCTATCGGAGACAGGTCAGGACTGAAGGCAGGCCAGTCAAGTACCGGTATCCTCTTCCTCTGCAGCCAGGACTTTATAATGTGTGCAGAATGTGGTTTTGCATTGTCTTGTTGAAAAATGCATGGCCGCCTTTAGAAACAAGACAACATATTGAGCTCCAAAATCTCAATTTACTTTTTAGCAATAATGGTGCCATCACAGAAGTGCAAGTTACATTTACCAAGAGCACTGACACAACCCAATACCATGACAGACCCTGGCTTTTGGACTTGTTGCTGGTTAAAGTCTGGATGATCCTTTTTTTTCTTTGGTTCGGAGCACACAGCGTCCATTTCTCCCAAAAATATACCTGAAATACTGATTCATCTGACCACAGTACACGTTTCCACTTGTGGGATGGTCCATCCCAGATGCCTCTGAGCCCAGAGAAGTCGACGGTGCTTCTGGACACTGTTAACATAGAGCTTCCTTTTGACACAGTAGTTTTAACTGACATTTGTGGATATAACTACGCATTGTGGTACTTGACAAAAGCTTGCCAAAGTAGTCCTGAGTCCATGTGGTGATATCGCTTATAGATGAATGAGGATTCTTGATGCAGTGCCACCTGAGAGATCAGAGATCACAGTTGTTCAGCTTAGGCTTGCACCCTTGTCCTTTACTCACTGAAATTCTTCCAGATTCCTTGAATCTTTTAATTATGTTATGCACGGTCGAAGTTGAAATATCCAAATGTCTTCCTATCTTTCTTTGAGGAACATTGTTTTTAAACATTTCAATAATTTTCTCACATATTTGTTGGCAAACTGACAATCCTCGGCCCATCTTAGCTCCTAAAGGACTAGACCTTTCTTGGATGCTGCTTTTGTACCAAATCATAATTACAATCACCTGTTGACATCACCTGTTTCAAATCACATCATTTAACCAACTTACCTGATTACTGGCACTAAATTGCTACTGTCACAACCTTTTTTGAAATGTGTTGCAAGAGCCAATATTGGAATATGTGTTTATAAAAAATAAAAATATTATGAGAAACACATTAAATAATGTTTGTTGTATTGTCTGCAATGAAATACAAGTCAAAGTAAATTTAGAAATCACTACTTTCTTTTTTTATTTGTGTTTTCCATACTGTCCCAACTTTTTCTGATTTGGGGTTGTAGTAAAAACTACAAAGTTTTCTACAGTACTTCTTACAGTTTTTCAGTTCACTGTGTTAATTCTTCTGTATTATACCAGTATGCTCAATAAGTTGTAAAAACAGTAATACACTATAATGCACTTTACAATAGTATGGTTAAAAAACACTATAGTAAATACACTAGTATTTTTTCATGTGGGAGGAAAGAAACACAAATGGATTTGTTACAAGTAAAGGGAGACTAAAGGCTGATTTATACTTCTGCGTCAAGCGCACGCGTATGCTACGGCGCAGCCTACGCGTGGACGCATAGCCCCTCGCCGTGGCCGTCGGCGACGTTGACGCGCACCTCTTAAAAAATGTAACGTGTACGCGTAGAGCAAGCTCTGTGATTGGTCGGTTTGGTAGCGCTGACGAGTGTAGGCAGAGGTGAGAGCCGCGCGCCCGATGCAGCGAGTGTTTACAAGTGTGGAGTCCCGTGAAGGATCTCCGGATAAAGACTGTTGTTTTGTGTTTACCTTATGAATAAAGTTGTTGCACGTCTGCCGGTTCCCTTCTCAAAATGAGCGAATTTGAGCCACTTGTATATTAAGGAAAAAACAAAACACCAGCGAAGAAACTCGACACAGAGGAACATAAACACCTACTGCCAGCTAGCGTTTCGGAAGTGTATTGCAGAGGCAACAGAAACAGCGCACAGAAGTATAAATGCACGGCTACGCACGAGGCTTGCGCCGTGGGTCACGCCGATCACTTGACGCAGAAGTATAAACCAGCCTTAATAGATGACAGGATTTTCAGTTTTGCATGAACTATCCCTTTAAATTTTACGTTTTAGAAAATCCCTTTAATAAAAAAGAATACATTTCAGGACGGAATTCCCAAAACACAAAGAAACACACATTTGAAAAGCATTACTGAGTGTCATACACTCTAGTGAGAGTGTCAGGATACATTCCTCTAAAAGACGAGAGATTGATGCTTGAGTAATTAATGGATGTGCACTGGTTGAGTCACATCCTCAGGAAGGTTTGTGCGTCTGGATGCGTCGTGATGACATCCGTTCGCCACATCACATATCCCACATATTCCCCTCCATGTAAGATGTTCTTCACATCGACGGGAGTGCGGGTGGTGTTTAAAGGTTAAGGATCGGAGAAGTGAGAGATGATTGGAGCTCTTCATGAGATAGATTAGAGTTACTGTGTTCTGCCGTGGTTCAGATCAGCAGTGCCCTTAACCTCAATGTCTGTAATTACACTTCTGTCAGTCCCTCTGGATGAATGTCTGATCAAAAACAAGTGAAGTAAGCATCTGGATAGTGAAAAAGGGAGAAACGAACACCATAATAGATATTAATGCAGATATTAAAATGAATGATGTGTCTTGTCTTTGATAAAAGTCAGCAATGTACATGGAGTACATGCACTGTAAAATAGATTTGTTTATTAACCACACGCTTTACATTTGTTATCACTCAATCGAATGGTCATTATCAGTGATTATTAGCTGTCAGATATAGGCCAGTAGGGGCCTTCTGCGCCTACTGGTAGGCTCAGAAGGCTGTTATCATCCATTTACATGGTTAATCAGCTACACATTACTGTTAAGGTTGGGTTTAGGGTTGGCGTAGGGGTAGACGTTAATGAAATACAATTAATGTCAATTTAATAAATAATATAAATAATTCTCGTTAACTTTCGGCCACAGCTGTATGTGATCTATAGCTGATTAACCATGCGTATGAATGATAACAGCCCTCTGAGCCTCTGTTTATTTTTGTTTTCTATTTCTTTTATGCTTTCAGATTGCAATATGGAAGTTAGATCTCTGCTTGTCACGGTTGTGGATCTATCTGTTCTTCTTGTATGTGTGTGTGTGTGTGTGTGTGTTTGTTTGGGTATATCTTCAGCGCGTGGTGTGTGTGTGTTTACATTCATCAGCTGGGTTATCACGTGTCTTGTTACCACTCATCTCACTCAGCTGTTTTCTATCATCCACAGCTGTTGCGCATTACCGCACGCCTTTATATATTCAGTGTTTGTGGATAGCGTTTGTCAGTCCGTTGTTTGTTCACCTCTGTGTCTGCTTCCTGTTAGGCACTCTCGCTAAATCCGCTGGTGGTGAATCGTCATAAGTCTGTTATATTTTGAACCTTATGCACGTCTCCGTTTCATTGATGTTGTTGCAACTGCCTGCACTGATGACAATCCTACCAGTGAGAAACTTCACCCCAGATCTGCTGCTCTGATGAACTTTTACCGCTGGTAAGCGTGTCGATTTCCTTGAGAGTTGCTCCATAGCACTAACCTCCCCTTCCCTCGATATCTGGTAAGATATCAGTGAGAGACTTCACTTCGGATCTGTTTCTTGGATGATCTATTACCGCTGTTTAGCGTATTGGATTCCTTGTGAGGAGCACCCTTGTTCTACACAATTCTTCTATATCTGGTGAGATCAATACCAGTTGTGACTCTTGTTATCTCTATTAATAAATCATCTTGCATTCACTTGCATTTGGGTCTCCTGTGTATATTTGTGACACTGCTCTGTCAACTTTTGATGTGTGGCTACATTAAAAAAGTGGCTTTTATTGACATTTAATTGATCAACATAGACAATGTGTTTTAAACTACAAAAAAACGTCAATAAAAGTTACTTTGTCAAACAAAATCTTAATTGTTAGCAGATATTCAATTGATGGAATACAAAATGCACAAATACACAGAAAAACCTAATTGCAAATTATGAAAATCTACAATATTTTTACAGCGTCAAGACCAACATAGGCTCATTCTGAAAATGTAGCCCTATATACGGCATTCTTTTTCATGCTAGCAGCTGACCACTTACCTTCATATGGACGGCTTTCCCGCTGTTACCGGTTTGTCCGGTGGCTCACCGCATATGACAGCGGACTTGAGACTCAGAAAGGAGTTGACCACGATGACGGTTAACCTAACCTAAACGGTTCCAGAAAGCAGGAAAAATAAAAGCAAAAAAATAAAATAAGTAAATAACAGAGTGAGAATGTGGTAAAATTCAGGGGGCTTTTCTTTTTCTCTATTTCCTTTGAAAACTTTGTCGGTTGGGTTTAGGAAAATGGGTGGGCGCTGGTCAATTGGTGCTTTTGAAAACACTATCGGTTGGGTGTAGGAAAGGGGGTGGGTGGGGGCATCGGTCAGTCATTTAGTCAACAGCGGCCTCCTGGGACATATTTGGCGCTCTCCAGAAATGTATATAGGGGTACGTTTTCAGAATGAGCCTGGGTGGGTCAAGACAGTACCAATACATTTGTATCCACAAACTGCTCAATTATTGTACAACTTTCACAAATTTACAATTTTTGTAAATGTAAGCCCTTGTGATCACCAAAGCTGCATTTATTTAATTAAATATTATATAAAAGAAAAAAAATGTATAATATTGTGAAATATATTAATATTTAAAATAACTGCATTAATTTAAAATGTATTTCTTTTATGACAGAAATTATTCTGCTATCCGATTGTTAAGTCGTGACGTATAAAAAAATGTTTCCGGGTCCAAGACGCTATTCATCTGAATTGAGAAATTCATTTATGACCACTTTTTGGTCATATCACACATTAAAGTGAATCATATATAAATCATGCACTCTCAGAAAAAAGGTACAAATAATTTTCCTTAAGGAACAGTTTTGTACCTTTGTAAAAGTTGTACCATATATAGTACAGAAAAGACCTCTTATGATACTGTTGTGTATTTTTTTTATGGTACAATTGAAATGAAAGTACACAATTGTTCTCATAAAAAAGGTACATAAGTGTTGTATAACTACTTCTTTATTACAAGATCTATGAAAATAAATATTACTGAAAAAGCAAAGTGATTTTATGAATAATTTCCATATTAAAACATGAATCATTATTTAAAAGTATAATGAAACTCATAAACATTATTTATTAAGTTCTATAATACAAAACAACTGGTAAAACAAAACTATAGGTATTGTAAACTAAACATTTAAGGCATTTTTAATAAACATTTGGTAAGCATATTCTGATAAATACATTTTTATTATTGATATTCGCACCTTTTAGCTTTTGCTTTCCTCTACGCATGTGAGCTGGCAAAAGTCCTGCATTTGCAAAGTGTTCATGCGAACATTTTAGTATTGTAAAAGTAATCAATCATTGTGCATATTTCATTACAATACTTTTGCATAATTCTATTTCTATTTTAAAAGCAAGTAAATTAAATGAACTTTAAAGTGATTACAAAGGTATTGTGTGAAAATTTATGTTTTATATTGTAGATGGGAGAATGTATTTCTGTAACATTTTTGTGAAAAGTGTTGTGAAATGTTTAGCAAAAAAACGATCTTTTGACTTATGTTAAAGTATTTTTATTCTATATTGTACATGGAAAAGGTGCATTTATACAAAAATAAACTTTTTTTTGAACATTGTTTAAAAATGTATTTGATGTTTTATATTTACTGAAAATAAATTGACGCATTTAGGACAAGCAAAATGCCTTTAAATAGTTCTTGACGGAACACATTTGACACTGTTATAGTACAAAGTGTCTTGCCACTGTAGTGGTACCTTCATGGATCAGATTTGTACATTTGATGAAGGTACAATATTGTATCTGCAGGTTTTAAAAACCAAAGGTGCATTTTTGGTTTCCCATGGTACAAATCATCCTTGAATCATCCTTAAAGGTACAATCTGCAATGGTACAAATTTGTTTCTTTGTCTTAAGGTACAATTCTGTCCCATAAAAAGGTACTGCCCCAGTGACAAAAGTTTGTACCTTCTTTGGCACAACATTGTACCATTTGTTTTTGATCGGATATTAGGCATGGATATATATATATATATATATATATATATATATATATATATATATATATATATATATATATATATATATATATATATATATATATATATATATATATATATATATATATATATATATATGACTTTTGAAAGTATTACATCGCTTTGTAAATGTTTATTATTAACATTTGACGAGTCTCCCCATACAGTTCGATAAAGCACTTTGACTCGGAACCCCCTTCGTGTGATGTCACACTTAACAAGCGGCTTACCAACACAATCTCACGGAAATTCATGACTTTTTGATTTACTGGCTAATTCGTATGAATTCGCACAATCTAATTCGTACAATTTAGTACGATTTGCTCATCTCCCAATGACGGTTGGGTTTAGGGGTGGGGTTAGGAGCCACGCCTCCTTTTTAAAATCATACATTTTCGTACAACTGAACTCGTATGAATTCGTACGAATTAGCCACGAAACTGACAAAATGTAAAATACTTTCGTTTGCTCATACTCTTTAAGATTTGTGTTGCTTGTTCAAACTACTTATTTAAAATGAGCTGAATCAACACGTTTTTTGAGTTTGTTTTGGAACAGCTTAATTGTTTTATGATCAATCCACTTAAATTTGTAAAAACAATTAAGTTAATTTAATCTATTTGTGTCGGGACAACATGAAGGAATTGTAGGGGAACCCAGCATTTTTACAGTGAATTTTGAGTGTCACATGATCCTTTAGAAAACATGCTGATGCTAATTTGGTCTTTTAAAGAAAACGTCATATTACAAGCTAACAACTTGTTAGAACAAACATATTTGAAATAATTTTATTATAAAAATATAACAATACTTAATGTCTTTTTCTGATGCAATAAAATTTATCTTTGGTGATTAAAAATAATAATGTCTTCTAAAAGATTTTACTGGCTTTTAATGGTGTAAATATATGTGCTGAATGGCAAAACGAAAGCGAAAGATCTACAAAAAGGTTTCATAAAGTAAAATTAAAAATACTGGGTTCTAAAAAGTAAAATAACTATAATATAAATACTGTAACAATAACTATTCAATAATATGAGAATTACATTAAACCTTAAAACATTATATGATAAACGATATAGGAAGCTTCTAATTGTCATAAAATTGCTTGTCTTATAAAAATGGTCTAAAAACTAGTCTAAAAACCAGTCTAATAAACCTGTCTTATAATAAACTTCTCTAAATAATAATAAAATGATATTTTATTAAAGAATCAGGATAAAATGTAATGTAATATTATTATATTGTCATACATGTAAAATATTTTTTTCTTATTATATTTATATTATATATTATGGTTTGTATAATAAAAACATTATTTTTATTATTATTATTATTATTATTATTATTATTATTATTATTATTCATATTATTATTATTATTATTATTATTATTATTATTATTATGGCAGAAATACAAGCCCAACATGTTTTTGTGCAAGACGCCTATTGAATTTATAATAAGCAAAAGTAAGCAAAAAAAGTACGACCTAAATTAGTCCCCTCGTTTTATATCACTAGTGCTCATTTCCTCTCATAATAATAGTCATTTTTCCACACTATCATCAATACTGTACTCTTATAGCAGAACACACACACACACACGCACGCACGCACGCACGCACGCACACACGCACACACACACACACACACACACACACACACACACACACACACACACACACACACACACACACAGTGAGTGTTGTGGGACGACACCTGTGTGTTGTTGGCCACCTGAGGGGCTTTGATACACGCTGGGCTTTAATCTCCACACTGGGCTCTTGTGCCCTTTGAAGTGTTAATCTGAGGCACCTTCCCTTCCTCCTCACAACACAGACACACATCCATGGTCAGCCTGTGGTCAGAGCCAAACCACACACAAAGACACACAGATACACACACAGCACCTGTTATTGCTGAAAACACCTGTAGCGCCTCTAGAGGGATGCTGGAGCCCCTTCTGGAGTCGCTTCTGCTATCCTGAAGAAATTATCATGGTGTTTTGGATGTGTATTTGAGGTTTTTCATGAAATGCTATTGTTTACGAGTATGGTAATCATTCATTTCTATTACTTTTAATAATAACAACTGACTAACTTTATTTCCAATTCAAGTTTTATTTTATTTCTTTATAACATTTATAATATAATATAATATAATATAATATAATATAATATAATATAATATAATATAATATAATATAATATAATATAATATAACAGGCGACAAGGTGGCGCAATAGGTAGTGCTGTCACCTCACAGCAAGAAGGTCGCTGGTTCGAGCCTCGGTTACCTATCTATTACCAGTAGTGTATGAGTGTGAATGAGTGTATGGATGTTTCCCAGAAATGGGTTGCAGCTGGAAGGGCATCCGCTGTGTAAAACATATGCTGGATAAGTTGGTGGTTCATTCCGCTGTGGCAACGCCAAATTAATAAAGGGATTAAGCCAAAAAAAATTAATTTTCACACACACACAACATAGTTTGTTGATTTGCCATTTCCCAAATCCATCGTTACATTGAACATTCGCAAACTGCGTCGCAAACTTGTATGCTTGCAACTACACCTCTAGAGCTGTAGTTAGAAGCAAATAGTTCCTGGCTGTGTTCTATTCCCAGTTATCCCCCTTGTGCTCTATTCCTTTAGAACATTCCAACATTTAAACTACGAATGATTTAAAAAAAAAAAAAAAAAGCATTAAAGTCTCTCTTAGGTGTAATTTGCTTTCAAAGTATTTTTACAGTTCAGTTTTAGCAATCTTTATGTTGACAATTGCGTTACCTTCAAAGTGCACTTTGAAAACATAGTAATAATAATAATAATAATAATGATCATCATCATCATCATTATTAATATTATTATTAAAGTAGGATTTTTTTTAAATTTCCTAATAAGTAATAAATTTCATTTCTTAATAAATAACCTCATTATTTATTTATTTATATGATTTATATATAATATTAGAATAGTGTTAGCTTTTGTAAGTGATTTTATGTTTTCGAATAGAATATGGAATATTCTCAATAATATTTGTAAGGAAACACAGGCCCTATATGTGCCATTTACATATATTTCAATTGATATGGAAAATGAGTGCATGTTTTTACCAAAACTAATATTGGATTTTTTTTAATGCGTGTGTGTGTAAAACAATATAATTTGCACAAAGAAATGATGGGGTTCTTCTCTAAAGAAGTTGTTACCACCCCGTTTAGAGCATCATTATGGGCGTTTTACGTTATAACTAACATGGTTCAAACGATGGATCTGCGACAGAGAAACTGCGGGTTTTGGGAAACGCTCATCACTACATCGTTCTTTTCCCAAACGATGCATCGTACTATGATAGTTCAGCCGCGAGTTACGTCGTTGTTTGGGAAACACACCTGATCGAGACATCCCTAGATAAAAAAAAAACTGCAAACCTGTAAATATCAGAAAAAAATGGCTTCTGGACAACAAAAACTTGAAATCTGAAAGCTGTTGAAAAGATGCAAAAACATCATCTATATATAAATCTTTAATCTTTGATAAACCATCATTTATAAGAGAAGCTTAAATGTACTTCAGAACTGTTATTATTTTTGCACAGAAAGAACAGAAGTAAGAAATGCTTCACTTTAGCAACACTGGATGTGAGGTCAAGCGAGATCAGATGTTTTTTGGAGACTTGATAGAGCTGGCATGAGAAAAGAAGATAGAGACGTGGGAATGAGAAACTGACAAGGTATTTATAGCAGCATGTATATGAGGAAAACAAAAACAGAAAAGTAGACGTGCAACAGATAGATTGCTCTCCCTGTTTTTCGCCTCTCTTTCAGCAGCCTCTGAGCAGATGAAAAAAAGAGGAACCTGTAAGGTGCTTGTCACAGGCCTTTTCTTTGCCCTGGAGGACCTGTTCGGTTGCTATAGAAACTGGGTCAGGGCTGCCGCATCCAGGGAGGGAGAATGTGTGAGTGTGTGTGTGTGTGAGTGTTTGACAGGTGGATGAAGAGGTGATGAGGAAACGAAAGCGGAAGAGGGCTGACAGCAATGAGAGAGGAAAACATGCTCCTGTGTCGTCATTTGACACATAAAACACAAGCAGTAGTAGAGATTCTTAAACTAATTGCCCAAATTGTTCAGGTCATAAATTATAGATTTTAGAAAATATGAAAGCATTTATATATTATTACATTTATATTACATTATATACATTTTATACTACATTTATCAACCCAGGCTCATTCTGAAAACGTACCTCTATATACATTTCTGGAGAGCGCCAACTATGTCCCAGGAGCTGTTTTTTTTTTTTTGTAGTAATTGTTTTTACGAATCCACCAGAGGCCGCTGTGTAAATTTTTTGAGATCTCAAATTTTTCTCGTGAGTGCCATTCGCTCCTGCTGTTCTCGTGTAAATCCAGGCCGCTGTCGACTGACTGACTGACTGACTGACTGATCGACTGACCCACCCTCCTCCTTTCCTAAACCCAACCAATAGTGTTATCAAAAGCACCGACTGACCCGCCCACCCACTTCCCTAAACCCAACAGTTTTAAAACGCAATCCAGAAAAAGAAAAGCCTGATTTTTACCACGTTTTCAGATTTTACCACATTCTCACCCTGTTATTTACTTCTTTATTTTTTGGCTTCTGTTTTTGTCTTACCTGCTTTCTGGAACCATTCTTCACTGGACCTGAACCCCATCGTCATGGTCAACTCCTCTCTGCATCTCAAGTCTGCTGACGTACATGGCGAGCTACTGGACAAACTGGTAACGGCAGAAAAGCCGTCCACACGGAGGCAAGCAGTTTGCTGGTAAGCATGAAAAGTAACGGCAACATACTGCCCCGTAGCGTTTGTTTTAAAAACGAAATGCTGCCATACTTACTTCTGGCTACAATATTTATAATCTCCAGAAATGTATATAGGGCTAGGTTTTTTAGAATGAGCCTATGTTGACATTTATATATATTTACATTTACTGAAAATCCACAGATAACATTTAGAGTAATGTTGTTTATTGCATTCAGAGGCAATTAGATTCTCATGCTAAGCATTTAAAGAAAGGATTTGGATGCATACCAGATATTTCAGCAACATTCTAGGTAAAATGAAACTATGGGGACAGTATAACACCAATATCTTTTGTTTCTTTTCACATTAATGATACTTACAGGAACATATTATTGACGAATAAAGGATTATTTTTGTCCTTACCTATCTATTACCAGTTTGCTCGGTAGTTTACTTTGTACTGTGTTACTTGTGATGCAGAGTGTTTGGATTCGAGTCTAGTGAAGCACAGTTCCACAAAAGAGATAAAAGCAATCCAAATCAAGTTTAAACTTTGCGGTCAAAGTGCACTTTTCTCTTCTGTTTGCTTTTAAAAAGACACCATTGGTTGGGTTTAGGGAAGTGTTTAGGTCAGTCGCTATGTGAAATGTACAACTGTGTGAACTGCTTGCCTTAAGGGTACGTCAATATGCTTCATTCAAATTATGGAAGTCCTCTATAGTGCTGCAAAGGACTTGCTCAAGAATGGCTCCAAAGAAGTGTGTTTTTGGATGTGTTGGTTGGTTGGTTTACCTGGTTCTGCTACCCAAAGAACTTAGAGTTACCCCAACAATGGATGTAGTTTGTTTTTCCAGGGCAACAATGTAGTGTAGTATAGCAAATGTGTTTTTTCTGTCATGAGATGGATATGCAGGCAATAAGTAAAACTGCATCAAATGTCTTTTTTTTGGCAATCAGCATGTAAATTAATATAATGTTAACTGCATGAACATATAGTGAATCTAAGGTTATCCAGGAATAATGCATTGATGTTTTGTGTGCGCTCTGAACTCAATAGCTCCATCCACTCTCTAAAATAAAGTCACTTGAGTGGTGCCTTTTCAAAAGGTACAATTTTATTCCTAAAAAGTCCTAAAAGGTACAAATGTGTAGCTCATAGTACCTTAAAGGTACAAAGGTGAACCTTAAAAGTACAAAAGTGTACCCTAAATTGTACTCGTGTCCACTTCCATGGTACAAAAGTGTACTTTTCATAAGGGTACCACCCCAGTGACAGATTTTGTACCTTTATGTCTGAGTGTGCCCTTAGGAACTCTCGGCTGTTTTCGGAGAGAATCAGCTATTGTCCTGAGCAGAATCCAAGAACATGGGATGTGAGGCATGTGAGTTTACAAACGTGACAAATGTTTGTCATTTTCAGAAATATTGCTTCATGCAAGCAAAACAAATGAGTGTTTGTGAATAAGCGATGTTACTAACAGCCATACTTTTTTCAGTGACGAGTAATCTAATGAATAACTGTTTCCCCCGTTACAACGCCGTTATCGCTACAGACAATAAAATGCACATTATTATAATTGAGAACATTGAATTGGTTTTCATGCGAGCAGCGTCTCTCTCAGCCGTAGGACCTCTCTTTCTCTGGAGTGGCATTGATGATGATTGGTGTGTCTGTGAACGTGGTAGAACTGAAAACGTGATGATTGGTTTAGAGTACATTTCCGTCGCTTGCCAATCAGAGGCAGAGTAGTGCGGGTTTTCACAGACAAGCACATGCACAGTCAGTCGCACACACCAATGACCAGGAGTCAGTATGATGGTTTATCCAACAAGTTCAAAGGCAGCTTTTGCAAACTGGAAATATAAGCACTACTTTTCCTTCATTGAGGTAAAAGGCAAGAATGTTTATGAATTTATAATGATATGTTGAATTTGATGGTTGTCTCTCACATTGTCCCACAACAACATTAAAATAGTGTAGATTAGTGTACAATGTTTTATATTTACTTTATGGTCATTTGACATTAGATTTGTTTTTTAAAGTAACGCAATAGATACTTTTTTATGTAATTCATTTACTAACTTACTATTTGTGAGAAGTAACTAGTAATGATGACTATTTCAAGAGTTCACACTGAGCTGATGATTGGTAATAAAGCTTGTTTGGCATGCTGTCCCGGGAGAGAGCCCTGAGCTCATAAGATGCTCGAGCCCGAGGCTCCCTCCCATTTGCAGGGTGAGAGGGCAGTTTAAGCTCAGGTAGATCTCGAGGAGACCCGAACCAGAGACATTCTTGCTTGTGAGGCAACAGTGCTAGCCACTGGGCCACCGTGCTGCCCTATAGAGGAAAAGAGGAGGAGAGGGAGTGGAAGGGGGGATTCTTCAAGACAAAGATGGCTAAGGTAAGATGCTTTGGATATGTTAAGTGAAGTTTCACAAACTAATTTCAAGAGGAGCATGTGATATGATTGACCGCAGCTGGTCTCTCATCTACAATCATTAGTTAGCCAATCAGGTTAATCTAAACTCACTATAAGTAGCCCAGCTAAAATTACTCCCTTATGTTTTTTTTTCTGAAGAAACCCCCCATCTACCCCATCTCCCCCTTTCTTCCTTTACCACGGGGAGCTCTTAAGAACTACCTGATCTTGTACTCCCCTTACATGCTCAATCGACCAGCCGGGATCCCTGGGCTCAATTATCTCTGAGCTCAGGGATCTCTCCTGGGACAGCATGCCAAACCTGCTATCATTTGTCAAACAATATCTAAGTTTAAACTCTTGAACTAATGTGGGGACAGCCGTGTCATACAGCTGTCATAAGCACGTGATCCTCTCAAAATTAGTTTATAAATAAACTTCACTTACTATTTTAAGCCAATATAGGCTCATTCTGAAAACGTAGCCCTATATACGTTTCTGGAGACCGTGAATTATGTAGCCAGAAGTACGCATTTAATTTTTTTAACAAACACTATGGGCCGGTATGACACCATTCATTTTCGCGCTTACCAGCTGATCGCTTACCAGAGGACGGCTTTCCTGCTGTAATCAGTTTGTCCTGTTAGCTTGCCATGTACGTCGGCGGACTTGAAATGCAGAGAGGAGTTGACCACGACAATGGGGTGCGAGTCCGGTGAAGAACAGTTCCAGAAAGCAGGTAAGACAAATACAGAATCCAAAAAATAAAATAAACAAGTAAATAACAAGGTGAGAATGTGGTAAAACGTGATAAAAATCAGATGAGGGCTTTTCTTTTTCTGGATTGCTTTTGAAAATTGTTGGTTGGGTTTAGGGAAGTGGGTGGGTGGGTGGGTCAATCAATAAAATTGGTTGGGTTTAGAGAAGGAGGAGGGTGGGTCCGTCGATCAGCCAGTCAGTCAGTTGGTCAGTCAGTCAACAGCGGCCTCTAGTGGGTTTACGCAAGAACAGCAGGCGCGAATGGCACTCATGAGAGAAATTTGAGATCTAAAAAAGCATACACAGTGGCCTCTCGTGGATTCGCGAAAACAAAAACTGCAAAAAAAAACATACCCCCTGGGACGTATTTCGCAGTCTCCAGAAATGTATATAAAGGTACTTTTCAGAATGAGCCTGGGTTGCTTTTAAAGGAACACACGGTTTGTGAGATATTCATTGAATCATTCAAACATCCATGTGTTTTAAATATGATTCATTGAAGAACAACACATTATCACTTCTAGAAAGATTGACTGAGGTGGAGCAACAATGTAAGTAACAAGTGCTCAAAGTCGGCCAGTTTGTACCAGTACACCACACAGGATTCCTGTTTATTCCCACATGTTGCCAGAACTTTGTGTCATATTTTTTTTCAATAGTTTTATATATCCATATGCGCAGAAGTACTGCAATAAACACATACAATACTATGGCATCTAATCAACTGTATACAAAAGAAAATAAAACATCAGCATCCCAACTTTTTAAATGACTCAGTTGCTTTTCTTTTATTCTCTGTTTATGAATCAACTCTCAGTTCAGCAAAATAATGTGTAGATAAATGTTTAGATTTGAAGCTTTTAGCAGATGCTCTCATGCAGACCGACTAACAAATCTAATGCTCCTGAGTTAAAAATCACCCTAATGGATGCGTGTGTGTGTCAGTGAGTCAAACATCTGAGATATGGTTTGTGTCAGGGTGTAGATAGCTGATGGCAGATGTGCGCTGGACAGACAACAGATTAGCCAACGGCCAACGAAACATCAAACATCAATGTCACTGCCGGAGACTGTCTGTCTGCATGACAAGCTTGAGAAAGAACTGCCTGCGTGTCCTTGGATCAAGCCGAAACAAATATTAACAGTTTGGACAGCACACCTCTTCTCTCTCTCTGTGTCGGACTGAGTCATTGAGATTTTTCTGTTTAACAACGGAAGGGACCTCAGCAAGACCTCAGGCCATTAACCTCGGTGACTCAGACGCCAGGTCTTTTCTTAGATGCCTAGAGAGATGCTTGAGATGACTAAAAGACTTGTTAGCTCTGTGTTAACTCTGAATGTCAGCAGGGATTCTCAGAGCTTGTTCATCAGCGTGTGTCGGGTCATGGGTTTTGCCATTTAGGCCTCTGGTAACACATATTATCATCAGACAGACAGACAGCTTACAGGTTGCAGCCATCCGCCTCCCATAGAGAACTTCATAAATCTCTTTCGTCTAGACAGAATTGAGTTTCATCTTGAAGTGGATGTGAAAATATGGTCGTTGTTTCAACCGTAAAAAACAAACGGTGAAAATGCTACAGTAAAAATCGGTTATATGTGGTGAATAAGTATAAATTGACTTCACTTTTTATGCTTTTTTTGATGACATTTCTGTGGTTCTTTTTAGTTTTTTTAGTGCTGGGCAAAAATTAATTGCGATTAATCACATCCAAAATAAAGGTAAAAATGCCATCAGTCTAGAGACATTTCCCAGTATTTCTCTGTTGCAATCGAGATATCACCACCCAGATAGCATACAAATGTGGGCCACTTTAGGCAGTTACTGTATGCAGCACTGGTGGTATTCCTTCGGCCCAGACAAAATGAATGTGAGCCTGAAGTGGCCCACCTATACAATGGCAAAGGGGGCCAAAGATTCAAATTCATATATGGGCAATTTAAGGCAAAGATTTGGCACTTATGGCAAAATGTAATCTGAATGTGAGCCTAATGTGACCAATGTGGAAAATGATAAATTTGGCCCAAATGATGGGAGACAAATGTGGGCCACAGTTGGCAAAAAAATGTGGCATAGTCATTTAAGGGTAATCTGGGTCTCAACCTAAAGTGCAAATGTGGCCCAGTTATCTTAAGACATATGTGTGCCACGTTTAGCAAATATTTGGCACAGTAAGCTCTGACTATTGCGGCTGTGAGCCTAATGTGGCCCAGAGAAAATATGGCAAATGTGGCCCAGTTATTTTAAAACATATGTGGGCCACTTTTGGCAAATATTCAGCCCGGTAAATTCTGGCTAATGCAGCCGTTAGCCTATAGTGGCCCAGAGAAGAAACGGAAATGTGGCCCAGTTATCTTAAAACATATGTGGGCAACTTTTGGCAAATATTCGGCACAGTAAGCTATGGCTAATGTGGATTTGAGCCTATAGTGGCCCAGAGAAGATATGGCAAATGTGGCCCAGGTATCCTAAAACAAATGTGGCCCACTTTTGGCAAATATTTGGCACAGTTAGCTCCCGCTAATGTGGCTGTGAGCCTAAAGCAGCCCAGAGACGATATGGCAAATGTGGCCCAGTTATCTTAAAACATATGTGGACCACATAGACTAAAGTAACTATCTTCGAGAAAAGTATTTGCTTTAGTTGGGCTCATAGCCCTGAACCTGTTAATATAAATTTTCTTTTGGGCTGCTGTAAATTTTAAGAACTTTGCTTGAAAAGTTTATTCATTACAGCAAACAAGCTAAGTAAAAAAAAAAAACAATAAAATAAGTGAGGCACGACCTGTGATGAAATAATATAATTCACTGATATTAACCAATGTTTAATCCATTATTAAAAGTAACATAATAACATGCTTGCAAACGCCACAGAATTATGAAGGTTTATAAGCTAAAAAAATTCTATGGTTCAACTTCTGCTCAGAGACATCAATAATCAGCGTATAAACTTCAACAATGGTGACAATTAACAAAATGAACAAAACTCACAAATATCAAACAGGATATTAAAAGTGACAAAATCAACAACATCAACATAAACAGCAGAATCAAAAGAAAATAATGAAAACTGTAGCATCAATAAGCTATAGAATGTATTCATACTGCAATGCATGCTGGGATTTTTGTACTTTGCCACACCCAGCTAGTGTAAGGTGTAGGCCAGATCTTGGCCAGAATAAAAGCAAACTGTGGCCCAGAATAGGTTCAGTTCTGGTTCATTTGGTTGAATTCTGGGTAATATGTGGTATTGCTTTGGCTTATTTGTGGCCCAGATCTGACAAACAGGAGCGGACTGCCCTAGAGCCATCATTCCATTCTGTATGTGGTCCAGATGTAAGTGTCTGGTGTAGGCCGGATCTGAGCCAGAATAAAAGCAAATTGTGGCCCAGAATAGGGTCAGTTCTGTTTCATTTGGTTGAATTCTGGCTGATATGTGATATTGCTAAGGCTTAATTGTGGCCCAGATCTGGCAAACAGGAGCGGACCGCCCAAGTGCCATCATTCCATGCAGTATGTGGGCTGGATGTAAGTGTCTGGTGTGGGCCGGATTTGAGCCACATGAATTTTGCTAGCTGGGCATAATTGACCCCGAAAAAGCCAAAGCAAAGCGAACACTACCGGATTACTAGTATAAGCACTACAAAATGCAAAAGAGAGAGATTGACTTTAGTTTAAAATTTACGCTGAATTTTTCTCCCTACGGCCTTATTAAGCTTCTCTGTTGCCATCTTGTGGCGGAACGTCAACCGTTTTTGCTCTGCTCAGTATGACAGGCTGATGGCCGCCAACACGCTGAAATCTCTGAAATTATTTAAAATAGGCAATATCTTTACAAATAAACTGCAGCATAAACAACTACATTCTTGTCCAACAGCTGCAATATTTGACAAACTGTAGTGAGTTGTTTAGTCCCTCTTTAGTCCTAGTGTGGGTGGAGTAATACACAAAAGTGAAAAGGCTTTACGAGTGCTGATATTGCTTTAATATCTCATGGCCAATCAGCCATTCAGATTCGAGAACCAGACAGAGCTGTTGTATAAATAAAAATACACACAGGTATATGCATATATTTGAGAAAATGTTCATTTATATTTAGATATAAATGATTTATAAATTGGCGACGCGGTAGCACGTTCGCCTCACAGCAAGAAGGTCGCTTGTTTGAGCCTCGGCTGGGTCAGTTGGCATTTCTGTGTGGAGTTTGCATGTTCTCCCCATGTTCGTGTGGGTTTCCTCCGGCTGCTCCGGTTTCCCCCACAGTCCAAAGACATGTGGTACAGGTGAATTGGGTATGCTAAAATTGATCGTAGTGTATGAGTGTGTGTGTAAATGAGTGTGTATGGATGTTTCCCAGTGATGGGTTGTTGCTGGAAGGGCATCCGCAGCATAAAAACATATGCTGGATAAGTTGGCGGTTGATTCCGCTGTGGCGACCCCAGATTAATAAAGGGACTAAGCCGAAAAAAAAATTAATGAATGAATATTTATACATTATATATTTTATTTTTATGTGAAATGCAAATATGAACTTGCATGTCATATTTGTCATTGTATGTATTTACATATATCATATTTTTATATGGGAGCTCAAAGAATATTTTCTCTTTTTCAGACTATTTTCTGTAAACCCTACAGATGGTGTGTGTAAAAATCCTAGTAGATGGCCAGTTTCTGAAATACAACAGCCTGTCTGGCAATAACAACACATTTAAATCCGCAAGAGCCATGTGATTGGCTGATTATATATTTGTATTAGCTAGTAGATGTTTCCAATAAAGTGTCTGATTAGTGTGTTTTCCATCACAGAAAGATATTCATTCCTGCTTTATTCTATTTCCTTTTGAACCATCATCTTCTGAGCCAACCTTTCTCTCACTGGATAAACAAAATGGCAAATCATGACCTCCGCAAAGAGGGTCAGAGGCAGCCATTTGCCCAAATTTGATTAAAAGTCATCGGATATAAAAAGGAAATAAAATGTCTCTATGCTTTAAAGGTCAGGATGTGTGGGGAAAGGGGAATTGAGGTCAGGTAATTCAGCAACGGTGCACGTGAGCCTGATTGGATGCTCCGTATAGCTCAATGATACCTTCCCCACTGTCCCTTTTTTTTGCTTAATTATTACCTCTGTTGATTAGCCGGCTACAAAGATTCCAGCTCTTCAGACTCTAATTAATTTGTTTTCCCTACAATGGTGGGCTGTTGGCAGTGTGATGGAGAGAGGGAGGGAGGGCGCCCTTTGAGACAAGCGGAAAGGTCGTTTAAACTGTTAAACAGGGTTTTTTTTTTCCATCATGCCAAATAATGAATGAAGATTAAATGGGGCTGTGTGTGGAAAAACAAAGCTGAGGTGGCAATCTGCTATAGGTTTGGGAGTCATATATTAGCAGATGTTTACATTACAGCGTTCACAGCATTTCCATGAACTGCAGCATCTTGGGACGCCCATTAAAATGTATAGTCCTGAAATAAAGGCCCTGCTTCTACATGGTATTAACATGCATTTTGAATGGCCTGAATAGAGTGGAGGAACTATGACGTCACCTTGTAGGCTAATCGGCTGCTAGCATAACACTGGTTCCCTCGATAAAATCCTCATAGGATTTTCTCATAGGATTTTTGAAGGTTGCAAATAATAAGCTCTGTGTTCAAACACAGTTCATTACACTTAAACGTTGTGTCCAACCGGATAATCCTCACAGGAAAATACAACTTTTTTTTTTCCACTTTTTTCAAAAATTTTGCACTTCTAGATCTTAAATGCAAAAGCAAGAACTGAAAAGCTAACTCTAAGCTATAACCGGACTACAGTGCCTTTGGGGCGCTCGTCTGTGACGTCAGCACCACTCTGCTACAGACAACTTTTCAAGCTTATTTTTAGACATATGGTCCATGACATTGATTTACTCTCTCAGTTTATTATATTATAATCCACACTATATATAGTATAAGGGTCAGTTGGCGTTTCTGTGTGGAGTTTGCATGTTCTCCCTGCGTTTGCGTGGGTTTTCTCCGGGTGCTCCAGTTTCCCCCACAGTCCAAAGACATGCAGTACAGGTGAATTGGGTAAGCTAAATTGTCCATAGTGTATGAGTGTGAATGTGTGTGTGGAAGTTCCCAGAGATTGGTTGCGGCTGGAAGGGCATCCGCTGCGTAAAATCGTGCTGGATAAGTTGGCGGTTCATTCCGCTGTGGCGACCCCGCAAGGGACAAAGCCGACAAGAAAATGAATGAATGAATATATATTATAAACAAATAAATACGCAAAACACATCTGTATAGACCTACATGCCTTTTGGATAGTTTTCACGTGGGGAATACATTTTGTTTTGCTTTACGGTTGTTGTAAAAGTTTTAAAACTGTATGTATAAATGTGCCTACATAGTATTATCATAAGACATATTTAAATAAGTGTATCGCTCCCATGCACACAGCCCGCTTACCTTAGTAATAGTCGACAGAAATGAGGCGTGAGGGACAAGTCTATATGCTTGCGAGTTCCATCATGGATGGAGAACAATATTCAATATTCTTTTTTTTTGTCACGAAGTACAGCGAAAAGCAGGTCATACCACATATGCTATAAAATTTAAGGAGGATTGTGTATGACATAGACTTAAATGTGTTAAAAACCATCGAAAAAATCAATTGATCACGTTAAAATTACAATTAATATGTATGTATTATTTACACATTTATTCACACTTTTGCATTACTAAGAGCAGGAAAGAGACAGGCTGCACTGGTAAGCAGTATCTCCATAATATCGTTAAATTAAAATAAATGATCAACAAATGAATCTGTCTTGACAGTCTTTACAAGTGAAGACATTATCTACACACAATATGAATTTCCAATTAGAAAAATACTACAAACTATAAAATACTAAAATAACAGACAAATCCAAATGCCCAAGGCAAGGGAGCTGCGTTCCAGACCAGTTCTGCTCGATGACGTTTAATGTCTCCGACATCGTCTGTAGTCCCATTAGCAACTTGATAGCAACCGTCTTTTTAAGGAAGCGTAACCAATTTTTAAAAATCAAGAGTTTGATGTAGCTGATGTGTTTTATGTTGTAGAATAAAACGTGAAAGTATCTTGAGTTTGTATTAGCCACGAACCTTATTTAAGCGATTTAACCAAAATCCTATTGAAAAAAACCATTGACTTTGGGACGAGGGAACCGGAACTGCTAAAAAACTAACTCCCTTCTGGGTTTTCGCATACAAATTGACATCATAGTTCCTCCACTCTTTACAAAAGGTCATCTGAGATGTATTACTGTTTCCAGCTGTTATGAACACACATTCAATTTCGTGTGGCCACTTTATTTCTGGATTGTGTTAAGGCCTTTCCCTTTTATTTCATTGCAATCTACATTACTTTTGAAGGAACGCTCAGAGTGACACAAGAGTATCAATGAGCAAACTCATTTTCATTGTTTAGTGAGTAGACAAGCAAGCAAAATAGAAGGATCTGAATAGGGACGATGATGTTAATTGCAGCCCATGAGCTTGTTTAATGCATCAAACTGTGAATACTTTGTTTTGGTGCGCTTTTTTCATAACACATACCCCATGTTGGGTCAGTAGGTGAAGATTTTTGTAGGTGAATAAATACATTTGACCACTTGAATGAACAAACTGAACAAGCTCAAAATATTTTAGAATAAATCTGTATTTAGTCCATAGTCCATTTTTGAATATAAAATTGCAGTTCAGTGCAGAATGGAGTTTGATTTTTGAGATGATGTTTTGATTAAATCATGAAGGCCAAAGGTCAAGTTTGAGACATTGAACAGCATTTTGATTATCCCGTTGGTAACCTTTCAAGCTCATCTTTATTGTTTGTTATGCCCATAAATAGATGTTAATAATGGAATTGAAATTCCATAGAAGCTGGTTCATCTAATCCTCCCAATCATTACATATATACAAAGCGTATAAACAGCTGCTTATTTCAATACCGTGACAGTTCTTCTGGCATCTCTCCACAACCCCATGTCATCCCCTATTTCTATCTGTTCATTGCTATGCTAACTTCATTTATTAAGTAGCTCTGCAGCAGCAAGACAAAGCATTAGTTGAGTCTGAAGCTCAAGCCCTCTTGGACAGCAAGCCAAATCTGTTTACCATCACTTAAGGATTATATTAACATTGCAAACTGGAACTGGCATCAAATTACACAGCAATAGAAAGTCTACATTAATACAGTGGCAGAAAACAGAATTAAGTAGCTATTTGACTGCTGGTTAAGGGAACAGTTCATGCAAAAATGAAATTTCTGTCATCATTTACTCACCCTTGACTTGTTACAAATAAGTTTGATCTTTTATGTTCAATCTAACACTAAAAAAGTCCTATTTAGTGGGGGTGACCTATACCTTTAACAACAACATAGTATGTGTGACCTTCAATTGTAAAAAATTAATGTTTAGGCTACTTTTTGCTTATCTATTATGTAAATAATATATTTTGAAGCTTTTACCATTTACGTTTTTCTTAATTAAATGAAAATATATTATGTATAAATCTTCTTTTAACAAAATGCAAACAGTTAAATCTAATTGTCTTTTCAACACTTAAGTGACCTTTTTTGTGTAATTTCAGCTATTCAACACATAAATATAGTTTACTTAAAAAATATGAGAAAATTTTATTAAAATATAAGGTTGTATTATTGTTATGATTGTTATTATTGTTATGTTGCTAGCTCTCGCAGATCGCTGAAGAACACGCCCTGTCATTCACCCGAACTACATATCCCATCACACACTTCACTCACACACCAGTTCCAGACCACCTCTTGATTACACCCTCAAACAGCTGAAGCTGTTCAGGACTTTTGACATGAACTATATACACACACCTAAAGCCACGGTCACACTAGAGTTTGTGCTTGCGAAGTACTGTCGTACACACCAAAAATTCCAGTGTTGAATATACAGTGTAATTTTTTTTGGTGTTGTTCAGTGTTAAAACCGGAGTACATTTTAATCCACGAGTGTGAAAGAGCGTATATTTAAGAGTTTTTTTTTTCAGTGTTAAACTTTTAACCCAATATGCAGTGTATTTCCCACTAGTGATGGGAAGTCCAGTTTTTTTACTCGAACCGGTTCTTTCAGACAAACAGTGACCAAACCAGTATGTTTTACTTAAACTTGAAACATGTCTTGTTGCCTTTTAAAATGCAAAGAGTTGACTGTATTGAAATTATTTCTGAAAAGATTAATAAACATTTAAGAAACTAAAACTATTTTCAACATATTTGGTCACTGTTATCTGTCATACACACCAATTGATAATATAGGAAAAAAGGTAATATATTAACACTTTGAAGGGTAACACTCAGTTCGATGTAAGAATAAACTCTTACTGTGTTAAAATCAACTCTGAGAGTAATGTACAAATTTCACACTTTAGAAAGTGTTATTTTAACTTCAAAATGGAGGGAGTCGTATGTACACCCAAGGAGTGTTAAGTTAAACTCAAATTGAGTTACATGTACACTGATTTTTTTGCTGTGTGAAGAACACGCCCTGTCATTCACCCGAACTACACATCCCATCACACACTTCACTCACACACCAGTTTCAGACCACCTCTTGATTACACCCTCAAACAGCTGAAGCTGTTCAGGACTATTGACATGAACTATATACACACACCTAAAGCCACGGTCACACTAGAGTTTGTGCTTGCGAAGTACTGTCGCGACAGTACTATATATATGGCACTGCGAAAAGGGCGGGATAAAACAATATGATTAGATGTTAATAAAAGCGAGCGATTGGTCCATATTTTAAATTTTGTAATAGAGAGGTCATGTTTTGATCTTCTATTGGTCTCACGCAATCACGTAATGCGATTTCACAAGTCAGAGTTCACCAAGCTTGAACTTTCCAAATTGTAAAACTTGTCATCCAAGCTTGCGTTTCTGGTCTGCTGCGGTAGAATTTAGCAGATTGTGCAGCTTATTGAAGCAGTCATATATGAATACAGCATATTTTAGACATATTTCACAACAGTAGAGATTACCTTTGGGCAGAATATCTACTACAGCATATTTTAGACATATTTCATCACTCATTTTTGGCAATCATGGGCACATATGGCATTTTTATGTGTTATCAAACTACAGCATTTTATGCACCATATATGCTTGTATCAGCATTTTTGGGCATTATTATATATTTGTGCATACAGTAGACTCTTATTGTGGAAAGACGTGTACAGAATATTTTATGCATATACCAGTACAGACTTCTTTGCTCACACTATTTATCAACTGCTATATAGTATGAATATTCAGTCAGATGCAGAAATCATCTAAAAAAGGACACTGAATTCAACCCTACTGTCAATATCTCTGTGTAAAACACACTAAATAATGTTTAATCTTCCTACGAGCATGCTAAAGAAGAATCCACAAAAGAAGAATCGTCTATCACAGTGAGAGTTCCCATTATCATTATGTGGTCTGCTAAATCTGATCAACTTCAGGAATAGCATGTGTGTGCAACAGTGCAAAACGCTGCACTTTCAATTGCCTGTGACAACAGCCCCCATTGAGAACCAACTGTTAACCAAATGCTGCACATCTATGAGAAACAGCAAGACGCTGTAAACCAGATACCCGCTGCTTTCCTCTCAGAACGTCATTTTATACTGGCACCTGCCTGTAAAGTGCTGGGCGTCCTGTTTTCCTCATCTGTGAGAAAGAGAGAGAGAGTCTGGAGTGGGAGGACACCAGGAGGGACATGCATGACATGTCTGC
The DNA here is from genome assembly GCA_903798195.1 of Danio kyathit. Classification (NCBI taxonomy): domain Eukaryota; kingdom Metazoa; phylum Chordata; class Actinopteri; order Cypriniformes; family Danionidae; genus Danio; species Danio kyathit. The sequence continues at coordinate 37,089,107 of LR812537.1, read as the reverse complement.
TGATGCTCTTTTAATCTGACCCAGAATATGCGTGAAGGTGAGTCCGGCAAACAATTACACCCTTCCTGACGTAATGCTATAAGGAGACCTAAAGGCACTGTGATGCAGAGGAAGGACAGGACAAGACGTACATGAAGAAGGGAGGAGATTAAGGACAAAACATTGGTATATTGTCTCACAGAAGAGCACTTGCCAATCATGCGTTTGTTTAGCCGTCGATATCTTAATTGGAATTGAGCACTTGGTATTGGGTGTGAAACAACACCACAGTAGGTCATCTAGTGGTATCTGAATAGCAGAAGCCTACTGATTTACAGCTTTTCAGCTGCTTTGATCAATGCACAAATTAGATTTAGTTTTTCTCAAAACAATGAGATCTCTGAACAATAGATCCTGCTCATCTGATTTAAATTTCACATTCATTTATATGGATTTTTGCATGTCTGCAAGAGTAAGTAGGCTTTTATTTTCTAAAATATGCAAAGTAACTGATCAATTAGTATAGACCTTTTTGAGGGATGTAAACAAAAACAATGGTCCCAACATATTTCCTGTTTTACATTTTGAATTTCTATAGCTTCTGAGAATATAAAAACATATTGATAAATAATGTTATAATAGCTGTTTTAACAGTAAGTTATGATTGAATTGTCTCTTGTTACAGTTATGAAATATACTGATAGCAAGCAGGAAATATTCATGGGCCAATGACATGACCACATTGAAATGGTCTATACTGTAGTCTTTTGCTGTTCACAATGCCTTATTTTGAGCCAAGTCAAAATGATCTGTTCAATTATTAAAAGATATAGTATTCCTTTAATATATGAAATTAAGGGTTTCTTGGATGAATGCTATATTGGCAAATGCTGAATATACGGCAAATACTACATATACACTCACCGGCCACTTTATTAGGTACACCTGTCCAACTGTTCGTTATTGCAAATTTGTAATCAGCCAATCACATGGCAGCAACTCAATGCATTTAGGCATGTAGACATGGTCAAGACGAGCTGCTGTAGTTCAGGCCGAGCATCAGAATGTGGAAGAAAGCTGATTTAAGTGACTTTGAACATGGCATGGTTGTTGGTGCCAGACGGGGTGGTCTAAGTATTTCAGAAACCGCTGATCTACTCTGATTTTCCCGCACAACCATCTCTACGGTTTACAGAGAATGGCCTGAAAAAGAGAAAATATCCAGTGAGCGGCAGTTCTGTAAAGATAGAAGATAGAAAAGCAACTCAAATAACCACTCGTTACAACTGAGGTATGCAGAAGAGCATCTCTGAACACGAAACACGTACAACCTTGAGGCAGATGGGCTACAGCAGCAAAAGACCACACCGGGTGTCACTCCTGTCAGCTAAGAACAGGAAACTGAGGCTACAATTCGCACAGGCTCTCTAAAATTGGACAATAGAAGATCTGGTCTGATGACGAGTAACGATTTCTGCTCGACATTTGGATGGTGGGGTCAGAATTTGGCCTCAATCCAATAGACCACCTTTGGGATGTGGTGGAACGGAAGATGCGCATCATGTCCAGCTGACAAATTTTCAGCAACTGCGTGATGCTGTCATGTCAATATGGACCAAAATCTCTGAGGAATATTTCCAGTACCTTGTTGAATCTATGCCACGAAGGATAAGGCAGTTCTGAAGGCAAAAGGGGGTTTAACCCAGTACTAGTAAGATGTACCTAATAATGTGGCCGGTGAGTGTATAGTATAAATATAAAATATTTTTTTTGTGTACAGCATGCATTTTCCCAGTAGACCTTAACCCACCTTCAATATCCTGATACCATTAGCATTCAGAGGTTTTTAAATATTTTGAGTAAATTTGTGTATTTTGCAAACAAAAAAATACATAAATCTAAAATTGGCTCACATCATTTTATGTATATAATATACTTATATAAATATATTTTACCCGTGTATTATTTTATATACAAGTGTTTACTCGTGTAATGCAAATTAATAAGCACCTGCTCGAGTAAACATGCACATTTCCTCTGTTGGTATGTAGTGATGCCCGCAGGAAGGTGCATCAACCCCTAGTTTGTAAGGTATGCCGCAACGAGCCGTTTCCTTTGAGTGACAGTTGGAAATATCCAATTGAAAACGAATCCTTTTTGACAGCGCCTCTAATCTGTGAGACTAGCCAATCACACCGCGCATTGGGCGGTCCTTATGCAAATGTGTTGGCAAGGGAAACGTAACCGCTCCATTCATCCTCCTCATCACAGGGAAGAAACAAATAGGTGGCGTTTCTCTGTTGAAGTACAGTTTACTCCTCCAACCGCGAGAGTACAAGTCACTTTGAGAGATAAATAAAACAGCGGATAGTTTTCTCACGGTATTTGGGTGAGTAATATTTCATGTGTACTTGCCAACTTGTTTGTCATTTCATATGTCATTTCATAATGTGCGCAGTGCTCCTTCAAGGTTCGTTGAATTCATAATGCAGATTGTATATTTCAGTAACGTAATGACACTTGATAAATGAACCCACAAACGAAACCTCGTGGATAAAATCTGCATTTTCTTTGTTTAAAAGCTAAGCTACGTTGAAAAAAAAATATGCCATTCAAACTTGTAATAAAAATCTCCATTTGTTGTTATTATGCATTGATATTTTGTGCAGTCAAACAGCCAAGATGGTATAATGAAATAAGATTATACAAAACGGAATTTAAATTTGAGCTTCGCATACTTTGTTAAGCCAATAAGCTGTCTCACAATTGTTAGTTTGAGCTTAGTCAACTGAATGTGTAAAGTTAGCTTGATGTATGCTTATGTCTTGTTCTGTTGCATTTATTGGCTCATGCTATTGACATTATGACGAGTCGTATGACGGGTCTGTTTATCAATAGTGCAGTGCCAGAAAAGTTCATGGATGCGTGGATGTGAGTCAGTGTTGTGTCTGCGCTGCGCTGCGCCACGCATGTATGAGCGTGACAACATGGCTGTGTCTCAAAACCTAGTCTGCTACCTTCCCAGACAGCATCTGTAGGCATCAGGATTGCAGCATTTTGTGAAACCAAAAGTTGCATTTAACCATCATTAATAGGTAAATAAGATGTTTCAGTGCATCCCTTTTTGGGACATAGGTGCTTGTTTGTGGGAATCATCCCTGCAAAATAGTTTTTTGCCAGATTTATGATTTTTTAGCAATGATATATGAATGCAGCATATTTTAGGCATAATTTTCACAGGTGTACAGATCATTTTTGGGCAGAGTAAGCATTAAAACATATTTTTCATCACTAATATTTGGAAATCTGAGGCACATATGGCATTGTTATAGGCACCATTAAACTCTGCAGCATTTTTAGCATCATACTATAATATATATATGCTTGCAGTAGCATTTTTCAGTTTATATCTTTCTGTGGATACCATAGATGTGTACTGCATATTTACTCTTATCATAGCATGAGCATGTGCATAATTTTTGTCCAACATACTGTATGTGTATACAGCAGCATATTTTAGCCATCTTTTATTGCTCAGTTTGGGCATAATGCGGTAGGGCAATTCCATGCAAATGTCAACCTTCCCATGAAAAAAATTTACTTTTCAACAAAATACCGAAACAGTTTCTATGTTTTTTGTGTAATTAAGTATTTTACCGTACTTTAAACATACTCAAAAATGTCTCTGTCATTGTTTTTGAACAATTTAATTTACTTTACCAAAGTCACACGAATGGCAATTTCACATCGGTCACATCCATAACGCAGAGGTGTCACATCCATAACGAAGCTTTTTCCTCATAAATGCAAAAATATTACATAAAATAAAATCAATGATGTTTGTTTTATAGAGAGCCAACTCTTATCCTGTTGATTAGCATAATTTTTTGGGGGTTGTGCAGTTTATTTGACAGAATTTCTACTAAGTATGTTGTATACTGTAAACTCACAGACTTTTTTCGTCACATCCATAACACATGTTTATTTTCCTCATTTAAAGTACAAAACATGTTTACAGACTGATATTTTTATGATCTTATAACTCTGTGGTCAGTAGTTTTGTAAAATATAAACAGATAGTTCAATATAATGTTAATGTAAACTTTTTATGTGAATTTATGTTTTCAGTTTTTACTGCAAATGTCACATCCATAACGCTGGAATTCCTCGGTATCAGTTTTGTCTAAAGTAGGTTAATACAGCAAAAAATTATTTTTACCATAATTCCTAAATAATTTTTGGGAATTACGGACTAGGGCTGCACGATATTGGAAAAATTACACATTGCGATAATTTTTTATTCTGCTATATATATTGCGATATGAATACAGTTTCTCTAGATGAGTTGAAAAACTGTTTGGAAAGAATTTATAATTTTAGATTGATAGCGATGATTCATAGGGGATGCATAACATATAACAAACAATCTACAAGCATAGACAAATTCAATAAAGAAAAATATGCTAATTAATTATACAGTGTTTTATTGTTTTCCGAAGAGTCAAAATGTATTCAGTTATACAGTAATTGAATAATCAAATGTAAAATAATGCTCCATAGTCTTATTTTTATAAACAATTCAATAAAATGAATCGTTATTAATTTTTCAAAGTTACAAGTTGTATATTTTCTAGTACTTTTAAAACCCTCACACAGTCACAAGCCTCAAAAAAAACACTTGCAAAATGATAAATTATAATCCAGACTTAACATTGTGTATACTCACAATGTAACTATTGCAAATGATGACATTGCAATATTGATGCTGAAGCGATATATTGTGCAGCCCTATTACAGAAGCATGCTGATTTTTTGAGTGTCATTGATGGATGCTGAACTTTTGAGCATTATAGGTACATAATTATGTAGACATGTTTGTTGAAGTTTTAGGCATTGTAAGCTCATTTTTTTGTCATGTATGTGTTTTAGGGTTGCACGGTTTACCGGTACAATGGTAGTATCGTGATACTATGGCTCCAAAATACTGGAGGTGCTATTGTAGTTTGTAAATGGTAGTATCATTATTAATGGTCTGTCTACAATAGATAATGTTTGATGTCTAAAAGTCACTAAAATGCTCACACGTTTGTGCAACAATAGACCATTTTATGTTAATAGTCTATGGAGCCTTCGAAGATTGCAAAACTGTGTAGAATACACACCTTTTATGGTAACCTATTGCATATTTTCTGTTACTTCTGTTCGAATCTGAATCCGTTTTTTTCTGCTCCTGTCAATATGATTTAATAGCTACAACAACCGTGACAATCTCTTAAAAAGAACAACTCACGAAGTGAAATTTTTAATGACTTTGGATTAAGACTAAAAAAAACAATAGATGAAAAGTCCAAAATAGCAACAGGAAACATTGAAAAAAAATTTGACCACTTCATATAGCCTAAGTTTGTTGGAAAATTTTTCTTTTTGTAACAAATTCCATTTGGTATAATTTGTATCTTTATTTTAATGTATTTTTTGTTGGTACGAATACTGTACATTTGAGGTGAAGAGACGTGCAAATAAATTTTTCAATAATAAGGGAATTAATAATTCAATTCAAGTAGGGCTATTAGAGCAAATAAAATATAGTATTTCTGACATTTTTCTTTATTTCATGGATTTGAGTTATGAATTACAGTATAGTAATACTACTTTTACGATACTACAGCGGGTATACTATCGCAAAGTGAATTAATGGTATCACGGCAATCCTAATGTGTATATTGAATTTTTAGGAGACAGACACCCTAAAATATAACATTTTAATTTCATTTGATTTTATATATTTTAGTTTTATTTTAGAACTTATAGAATAGATTAAAAAATATATTATCATATTAAATGTAGTTCATTTAAGCGATTTTGATGTTTTGTTCTCTTTGTAAAAAGATGTTTTTAAAAATATGTTTTTTTTTCGTTTTTTTTTGTCAAAAACAAAAAAAGGTTTTAATATTTAAATTAAAAATAGTATCTGCAATTAAATTCACCATGATATTAAAACAGTACTTTTTATTTGAATGTGTGCTTGTGCAACTCACAATCTTATTATGGTAAACAATCTACATATAAAACGAATGTAAATAAATAATTTGAGTGCATCGTTGCGTTGGCACCGTCAATGTTGCTTTTTAGTCAGGTCTGTTAGTGGCAATGAAGCCCCAATGAGCTCAGTATGTCTCACGGCCACTGATCATTGGCTCAAATAATGAATGGATGCAGAAGTGATTATGTATGCTCAGATGAAACGCAGCAGAGGGCTGGGGAGATGTGGGATGGGTTCAGTGATGAGACGAGTGGAGGTCCTCAGCCTCATTACTATTTCCTCTGACCATGACACACTTCAGTCGCTGAAGTGCACAGCGATTATAAATCTGGACTTTGTTTGAGAGGTCTGAAAAATTGTTCTGGTGTAGCAGTGGCAGCTTTGTTCTTTAACCCTGTAAAGCCTGACATAATCCAATTGAAAGATTCTTATAAAAATTGTTGAAAATCATCTAAGAAGTTTTGTATTTATTTAATACTTTTTTTGGCTTATATTGCATGATATAGTAAGAAAATAGAGCTAATAATATAAATGATACATAGATAATCAAGTAAGTGATGCTTCAGTCAGGTTAATTGAAATATTACTATAAAATATTATAAAGCTTATTCTTATGTTCACAACAAGTACAAAGAAACCTTTGCTAACTTCATTCATTCATTCATTTTCTTTTCGGCTTAGTCCCTTTATTAATCCGGGGTCGCCACAGCTGAATGAACCGCCAACTTATCCAGCACATGTTTTACGCAGCGGATGCCCTTTCCAGCTGCAACCCATCTCTGGGAAACATCCATACACACTCATTCACACTCATACACTAGGGACAATTTAGCCCACCTAATTCACCTGTACTGCATGTTTTTGGACTGTGGGGGAAACCAAAGCACCGGGAGGAAACCCACGCGAACGTGGGGAGAACATGCAAACTCCACACAGAAATGCCAACTGACCCAGCCGAGGCTTGAACCAGCGGCCTTTTTAGGCAACAGCACTACCTACTGTACTACGCCACCGTGTCGCCCCTTTGCTAATTTGTTGATTAATATTTTTGACACCAGGTTATATCTTATTTTAAAAGTGACTTATATTCCATATCTCTATTTACACTGTACCTGGTGAAACAACCCAAAGTAGATGTACTGACTCAGAAAAGCAAAATGGCACGACAATGGTACAATTTGCAAGAGACTAAGTGATGAATCAAACATAAAACTTTAGCATGAGTTGAGCTTTTGTCATCCGTTGTACTAGTATCTGTTGAAAAGAGGATTGGTGACCACCTGATTTAACTTCATTTACTTTATAGTGGCTTTTTCAGTATTACTGGCATTGACAGGAAAACATAATTTTTTTAGATGGAAGACACAAATGCATCTGATTCATTTCCACATATGAATGATCTAAGAATATTAGGATCGATGTGCTTGTTTTCTTTACACATTCTTATCACGATCTGAGATAAAAAAATTAAAAAAAATCAGAAAAGGGTATGTTGAATAATATAATCCACATAAAAAAGCACTTAAATGTTGAAAGCACATAAATGTGTTTAAAAAGTTGAACATTTGACAATTATACTGAAAGGCATTTCATTTGCTCAAAAGTATATACAATCAGCTGATAGAAGGTGTTGAAGTTTTGTTAATTTTTTTTCTTCCAGTTTTTACTTTCCAAAATATTCTGAAAACTTGCATTCTGTATAGGCCTGTCATAATAATCAATATATGGACTTATCGTGCAATTTTGTTTATGATTTAAATAATTTTTGATGTTGCAATATATATTTACAAAATCACAAATAACGTTAAAGCCATTTAACAAGGACATTTACAATTTACCTCACCGATGTCAAAGTTAATATTTGGACATTTACTTAATGCATTTTGTTGGACTTTTTGGACCAATGTACATTTTTACATCTGACTTTACTTAGAACTTTTAATAGGATATATAATAGGACATTTACATTATTTTTGACATTAAATTACAGAATCTAAAAATAACCTTAAGAATGAAAAGCCTTAGTCCCTTCAAAGTGTTTATGGCTATTTGCATTATTATGCTGTTGTATAATCATTCTATAATCAGTGGCATAACATTATCTCAAAATGACAATAATATCGCTTATCAAAACATTTTCTGTGATATTGCACATGAAAAATACTTTATTGTTACAGGCCTAGTACTGTATGTAAAAATTATTATAAATATTTGCCTTTTTGTAAGTACTAAATATGACCCTGAACCACAGAAACAGTTATATCTAGCTTGATCTCACAAGGAAACGTAACTATTTATTTACGTATTAATTTGTTTGAGTTTAGTCGCATACAAATGTACGATTCATTGGGGATGAACAAATCATACTAAATTGTAAGAATGAGATTGTACATTCATACGAATTAGCCACTAAATCAAAAAGTTACTAATTGTCGTGAGATTGTGTTGGTTGTATAGGTATGTTTGTCGGAATATCCAACACTACATTGTATATGAGTCAAAAATAGTAAAAAAACGTAAAATAGTACGTTCATGAAGACATTTTATACATTTCTTACTGTAAAGAGATTAAATTTCCTATTATTTCGATTTTATTTTGAACCCACAGATTTTAGATTTTCAAATAGTTGAAATATATAAATATTTTCCTATCTTAATAAGCCGAACCACGTTTATTCAGTATTTTACATGATGTATAAATCTACACTGTAAAAAATGTAATGACAAAATTTACAATTTAGTACGATTTGCTTATCCCCCAATGATGGTTTAGGGGCAGGGTTGGGTGTCACGCCTCCTTTTTGAAATTGTACGTTTTCGTATGACTAAACTTGTACAAATTCGTACAAATTTGCCACGAAACTGACAAAACGTAAAATAATTATGTGTCCTTGTCAGATCAGGCTGGTTAATCAGGTTTCAACTATTTTTTTTATTATGCAAAGTTTAATATTTTTAGACATTTTGCTTGATCTAAGTTATCATGACTACAAAAGTTCATTTGATTCAACTAAAACATTTAATTAAGTTTTTTTACAGTGTAATTTCCAAAATTATGACTGATTTGTGGTCCAGAGTCGCAATTGAATTTAACAGCTTTAAAATGTTTTTATATGACCTCAAAGTTATTCCAGAATATTAATGGGTCATAGGCTCAGCAGACACATCCGCACATCCCCTTAATTTTATCACAAACAAGAGCATTGTCCAGTATCCCACTACACTCACACACTTGGCCGACTGACTGATTACCCGCGTTACATGCTCTGGTTTTCATGGAGATGGATGGCAGATTTAAAATGGCTGAGCTCTGAAAACCACGCACAGTTGTCAGCTTTTTGGCAGGACCTATCTAATGGCCTCCGGGCAGCTTGACATAGAAAAACAAAGGAATACTCGCATGGAATAACACATTGTGTTCCCCTCTTAGATAGGATGCTCTTATAATATTGTGTAATATGTTCGCCATGTCGAACAGAAGCGCTCTGGCTTGTTTCCTTTCTGTTAATCTTTTTTTTTTCTCTGTCTCTGGCGTTGTTGTTGTTGTTTTCTTTGCTCTGCTTCCTGTTCTGAATTTGAATGAGAGGCAAGTACAGTGTCATAATGGGGGGGAGCTGTCAGATACATTTAGCAGCTGGAGTTATCGGATGACGCCCCAGGGTGTTAGAAACAAACTGTTCAATGCGCTTACCCAACATGTTACATCATATAGATAAGGCTGGATATGAAATTTAAACCATGATAAGGCTGATTTTGAGATGTTAGACACACTTCTTCATAGCAAACATGTTCACATCTCCATGACAAGCAGCATGCCAACTGTGTAACCAATCTATAGATAGTATGCCAACGAGCATCCTTCAGGATATATGATTTCAATATTGATTTCAAAGGGCACCTATTTTAACCCTTTTTCAAGATTCAATATCAATCTTTTATGTCTCCAGAAAGTTTCAGCTCAAAATACCCATCAGATTATTTATTGTACCTTTTTAAATCTGGGAAATTTGAGCTGTTATAACATTGTAGCTGTTTTTGTTGCTTGTGCCTTTAATGCGAATGAGCTGGTTCTCCGCGCTCACCATTCTCACGTGTGTGTCAGAGCCATAGCCTTCACGTAGATAAACAGCACAGTGACAGACAAGAATGAAGCAGATCTCCCTTACTACAGTAAGAACTTTCCCAACGGTTATTTGTTATATTTGATGTGGAGTTAATTCAAGCCTTTCTGCAATGATGAGTCACACACAATGTTGTTATAAAGATTGCCCGCGTCCACTGCTGTATGGACATCCGTTATGTTAATGTGCATAATAAACCTGATTTAAATCCACAAACCGTGATTGAAGCGTCTTCGTTTATAATTGTTCTGACGTTATGTGGCTGTGGTGATGAATTACGTAGCAATTCTACTGTCTTTATTACAAACATGCACCGTTTTAAAAACGTTTTAAACTTGTAAAACTCATTCTTGATCACATTTGATGATAATTGATGATCACAGCGAGCTCAACAGATATTTTAATCCTAGTTACTTTGCGCACTTCTTATCTTGTGGATATGATTGTACGCGTTACTACGGAGAAATGATAATACGTGTCTGTCAATGAATTCGGTGGGCAGGGAAACTGCTTTCCTACGTCATGTTGCCTCAACAAAAAATGTTGGGCCTCAAAATCGGAGGGATTTAGATCCTATTTTAACATCAAGAACTTTTAAAAAAGTGACTTGTGTTTTTATCACTCCAATATTTAATTAATGTTGAACTGACTATAGAAAATATGCATACACTGTAAAAAAAAATGTTGGGTTCCACACAATTCCTTCATGTTGTCCCAAAACTAATCAATTAAGTAAACTTAATAAGTTCAAAACCTTCAGAATTGTGTTGTTTCAAAAGTCTTTTTAAATAAGTAGTTTGATTAAGCAGGAAAAGTCATTTTTTGAGCATAGACATAACGTTTGCACCTCCCAAAAGGTGACCTTTGCACAGTTTTTCACAGGAAACCTTGTTCGATATAAAGTAATTGTATTACACTTCTTCTTACAGAGCCACTGTGGTGCACTATATCCACTGCCCAGACTGCTGCCCAGACTGCCCATCCAACCCCCCCCAAGTACCATCCTTGAGAGGGCACAGTTCAAATACAGCCTGCCAAGCCACTTAAATCAAACGCAGCACAATAAAATGAGCACAGAAAGACTGTGCACCTGTGTGGCACGCCGTTTTGAATACTAAATACTGATTGTGCTCGAGTTTTATTATTTCAGCATCTGGAACAGCCATTTATGGGATGGCATTAGGTTCAGCTTAACAAAGACGGATGGCATACGGTTATTGAAGCAAATGGTGAGATTGTTGCTGTTTTGTACTGTTGTAGTGATAGAAATGGTTTCCTAAAGTTATAAACATAATAATAACATGTAAATTAGATTTTGTGACAACCTTCTCTTATATCTCAATTTTTTTAAAATAATTTAATGCATTATGTCTTCTATTCTATTATATTATATTATATTATATTATATTATATTATATTATATTATATTATATTATATTATATTATATTATATTATATTATATTATATTATACAATTGTTTCTGCTCTTGAATCTGATTGGCTGAAACAGTGTGATATTCTACAAGTATAAGCACTTATCCAGCCTCATTACCTGTGTTGCTTTACCCAAAGCAAGTGCCAAAACTAAAGGACTTAACTTGCTATAGTTTGACAAATACTGCCACTGTTGCAAGACATGATGATTTTTAGGCAAAATGTAGCTGTTTAGATTTCAAATATGAGGTTTAATTATAAGAACAGCATTTGAAAAATATGTTTCCATGATTTTGAAGATGGACTTCTATTGCATCTGTGGCCATTCAGCTTCTCATTCCCAGCCAAGATCACTCAATAGCTATGTTTCCATCCAAAAATGTGAATTAACTTTTTGCGCAAAACTGGATTATCGCATAAAAGACATGCGAATAAAGCAGCGTTTTCATCCAATGAATCAAAGCGAACAAAATCGTCTCTTCCTGATTAACTGGCGCCAAATATCAACAGTAAAAACGGAATTTGCTGCGATAAGAGAAGCTGTGTGAATGTTTTACTTATTTAATAAATGACCTGCGCCTCAGTAGACGATGCCAACACTCAATGAACGAGTGGTGGTGTTTGAAGGTGTCAGACACGGTGCACAGATGGTCTTGACAGTTCTGTAGGTATAATTAATAATATAATAGAACTAATACTAAAATGGTTAAGGCATTTTAGAATGACCAAAACAACAATTCAGATGTTTTACAATGTGGTCAGGCGCTTGGTTTGTCCATTCACACACATTTTTATCATCACATGATCTCTTATAGCAAAATCACATGACCTTCTTAATGCACATACTGGAATTTGTTTGGTAAAAGTGTTTCCGTTGTAGTTTATGCTCAATAAAATGTTTATCATACCCAGTTATACGCATATGTTTTTTATGCGCATAAAAATAGGTGAATGAAAACATAGCTAATGTTGTTATTTATTATATTATATTATATTATATTATTCATTCATTCATTTTCTTGTCGGCTTTGTCCCTTGCGGGGTCGCCACAGCGGAATGAACCGCCAACTTATCCAGCACGATTTTACGCAGCGGATGCCCTTCCAGCCGCAACCCATCTCTGGGAACTTCCACACACACATTCACACTCATACACCATGGACAATTTAGCTTACCCAATTCACCTGTACTGCATGTCTTTGGACTGTGGGGGAAACCGGAGCACCCGGAGGAAACCCACGCAAACGCAGGGAGAACATGCAAACTCCACACAGAAACGTCAACTGACCCAGCCCAGCCGAGGTTCGAACCTGCGACCCAGCGACGTTCTTGCTGTGAGGCAACAGCACTACCTACTGCGCCACTGCGTTGCCCTATATTATATTATATTATATTATATTATATTATATTATATTATATTATATTATATTATATTATATTATATTATATTATATTATATTATATTATGGGATGTAACAATTTACCTGAATCATAATGCGATTGTAACATCCCCGGCTCGTTCCCACTCACCCAATCCAGCCAATTCCTTGTCTACCAGCGTGACAGCGATACGATACTGATCTCACAATACACGATTTTGTCGTGATTTTTTTTGCGACAAAATTAAGGTGAACAAGTGCCCTTTCATTTTTTCTCAAATGCTGGTTATTATATTATATTATATTATATTATATTATATTATATTATATTATATTATATTATATTATATTATATTATATTATATTATATTATATTATGTTATATTATATTATATTATGGGATGTAACAATTTACCTGAATCATAATGCGATACGATTCACGATACTGATCTCACAATACACGATTTTGTCGTGATTTATTTGCGACAAAATTAAGGTGAACAAGTGCCCTTTCATTTTTTTTCTCAAATGCTGGTTATTATATATTATATTATATTATATTATATTATATTATATTATATTATATTATATTATATTATATTATATTATATTCATTTATTCTTTCATTTTCTTTTCGGCTTAGTCCCTTTATTAATCTGGGGTCACCACAGCGGAATGAACCGCCAACTTACCCAGCATATGTGTTATGCAGCGGATGCCCTTACTGCTGCAACCCGACTGGGAATGATATTATTCAATTATTATATTATATTATATTATATTATATTATATTATATTATATTATATTATATTATATTATATTATATTATATTATATTATATTATATTATGGCGACACAGTGGCGCAGTAGGTAGTGCTGTCGCCTCACAACAAGAAGGTTGCTGGATCGCAGGTTCGAACCTCGGCTGCGTCAGTTGGCGTTTTTGTGTGGAGTTTGCATGTTCTCCCTGTGTTCGCGTTGGTTTCCCCCATAGTCCAAAGACATGCGGTACAGGTAAATTGGGTAGACTAAATTGTCCATAGTGTATGTGTGGATGTTTCCCAGAGATGGGTTGCGGCTAGAAGGGCATCTGCTGTGTAAAAACGTGCTGGATAAGTTGGCGGTTCGTTCTGCTGTGGCGACCCCAGATTAATAAAGGGAATAAGCCGGCAAGAGAATGAATGAATATTATATTATTGCTTGAATTATTATTTAAGTGTTAATACTTTTGTCATCATTTACTCACCCTCATGTTATTTAAAACCCATAAACAACCCATAAGGCTTACACTCAATTTTGTAACACAAATTATTATGTTTTTAATCAAATCTCACATTTCTGTCCTTCCACTAAAGTCTATTGCCCCAAGTCTCTTACACCTGTAAGGTGTTTGTAAAGCAATCGTAATTTCAGTTGCTTTATATGATGAAATTATTTAATTTTGGATTTAATATAAACCCCATATAAACATTTATTTCTGTTAAAAAAAGTGTTATAAAAGTGTTTTTCTGATTAGTGTTTATATGTAAATAAAACCTTCACATAAATCTGTGAATTATATACAGTGATCAGATTAAATTTGCTTTAAATTCACGGCAGATTAAATTCTGTAACTCCAGATTGTCAATGGAGTGACAGAAATCTTTCAGATTATACATACATATTTATGTTTTTATGTATTCATTTATTTCCCCATAAATTTACCAAATTTTAAATAGACGCGAGGGGAAATAAATGAAGACACCATTTTAATTTTGATTAACTAACCCTTTAATGTTAATATGATGTATTTTATATTATTTATATAAGATTTATTACCCAATTTACCTAATAGTGATGAATAGAAACTTAATGTCTTTATTATGTCATAATTAACATAAAATATATCTTTTTGTTTTAGTGTATTATAAAGTTTTACATTAAAATGTTAAGGGTTTATCAATATCATTGACCAATACCTGCCTTAGCAATAACCACCTATTGTTGTTAGTATTAACCTTTTTAATTTTTTTTTAACTCAGCACAAAGAATCATCTCTAATACAGAAGGTAATTCAATTTGTTTACAAGGAAGCCCTAGAAGTGTCATTGTGTTCTCTGGAGTGGATCTCTCTAGTACTGTGAGGTTCCTCAAAATACAGCATTGTGGACCCTTTGTATTTCCAGCCATCAGCCGCAACAGTGTAGCATTAGCAGATACAAATGACAGTACTTAGTACATACAATATTTTGAGAGGTAGAGAGCAGGTGCGGTGACCTTCATTGGGTTGCTCTCTTCTCTTGAGAGAGGAGACTCTGTTTCTTCTGTTCTGGAGTGGGGAAACATCACTATAGAAACACCAGAGGGTCTAATTTAAAACGTTGCAGAGGGACTCGTTTAGAGCCGGTAAACATGACTAGTTGTTTATCCCAGAGAAAAAAAAAAAGATATTACTCAGTGTTTGCACTTTCAGAGCTAAGGAGGAAGGATTCTTACCTGTTTCAAATTTCAGATGAAATGTTTTTCCTGAAGGTTTTTAATAAACTGGAAGATTTAAAATATTGTTAAATCTGATACCAGTTTAAAGGAACACTCCACTTTTTTTATTAAATATTACAAACCCCCAGTTAAACAGTTGAGTTTTATAATTGTTTTTTATCCATTTAGCCAATCTCCTGGTTTGGTTTAGCACTTTTAGCTTAGCATAAATCTTGGAATTGGATTACAAAACCCAGCAGGCACAGGATGTTTGGAAATGTTTTGTTTGGAAATGAAAATTGGGTTGACGTCAGAACCCAACGTCAGGCTGACGTCAATGTCCAACGTCAAACTGCTGTTACATTTTGGTCACTTTCCAACGCTACCTAAAAAAACAGCAAAATGTCAACGTGTAATGATTGACATTGTGTGGACGTTTCCAATGTGACATCTACCAGACGTTGGATTTTGATTGCCATACCTGATAAATAAATGTCAGTATTTGATGTCAATATGACATTAGATTTTGGTCACTTTTTGGACACAATCTAAATACACACAAATATCAACGTCATTACACATCATTATTGGACATCAAAATAACATTGTTCTTAGATGCTGGCGACCTAAATCTAACCTAATATTAACTTCTTATGATGTTGCATGTCTACTGGGAACATTATTACAATATTTAAATTATATACAGATAGACTCTTCTGTAGTTACATTACGTACAAAGACATGTTGACCAAGAAAATAGCGACTTTTTATTTTCATTTTTTAAAGCTTGACTCTTCTGTAGATACATCATGTAACGAAAGAAAATAAAAAGGTTGGTATTTTCTTGGTCAATATGGGTAGGAACTAGTGTCATTTTCTGTCAGTTACATATTGTAACTACAGAAAGCAAGCTTTACATACTCAACTGAATGGATTAAAAAATGGTAAAAACTCAATTCGTTATTTATTATTTATTTCCAAATAAAGTGGAGTGTTCCTTTAAGATTATGGTGCATTCTAAAACTCTACAGTGGAAATTGAGCATTATCTCAAAAGAACACACTCACAGGAATGTAAAAATCATTTACCCATCCTCATGTTGTTTCAAATTGGCCTGACACTCTATAGAATCTTCAGTAGAAAATGTAAACATGAAATGTAATCACATAAAACCAAGTGGTGTCCAAAACAATATTAGACTTTCGCATTTTAACAAAAACAAACATTGTCGAAATATCTCCTTATAAAATCAAGATGCAATTTCTTGTTGTTTAGGTATTTGATTTAATCTTTTTTTGAAGATTACAGTTTCCAAACTTGTGACTTTTATTCTGTAGAATACTTTTTGAGCTATGATTTGTCCATTCAATGTAAGTCAGTGGTAGACTTTCATATATAGGCCCAATTTGGTGTCTACATTCAATTAAATTAAAAAAAGAAGTGCTTTTAAATACACAGGAAAGCATATTAAATCATCACCTTAGAATTATAAGGTTCTATCTGACATTTTTGTCAAAATTGAGTTATTGACATATTTTTATTAAATAACAACTTATTTACATTATGGAATTTTTTATAAGTCGTTTACATTTTAAGACCTTTTAGTTAAAAAACAAATGTTACACACATACTGTTTGCTATGGAATGCAAAAACTTTGAAGCTCAATATCTCAAAATCATTCAGAACGCAGATAGAACCTTATAATTCCAAGGTGACGAAATATATGTAGTGTCAAATGATATTTGTGAAAATATGTTTATTATTCAACGTAACAGATATATTTTTGTGGTAAAAGTTAAACAGCATATTTAATCTAATTTTAACTTATCCAAATCTACACTCACCGGCCGCTTTATTAGGTACACCTTATTAGTACCGGGTTGGACCCCCTTTTGCCCTCTGAACTGCCTAATCTTTCATGGCATAGATTCAACAAGGTACTGGAAATATTCATCAGAGATTTTGCTCCATATTGACATGACAGCATCACGCAGTTGCTGCAGATTTGTCAGCTGCACATCCATGATGCGAATCTCCCGTTCCCGCCACATCCCAAAGATGCTCTATTTGATTCAAGAAAGCACTCTGAGATGATTTGTGCTTTATGACATGGCGCATCATTCTGCTGGAAGTAGCCATCAGAAGATGGGTACACTGTGGTCACATGGTCAGCAACAATAGGCTCAGGTCAGGTAGGCTGTGGCGTTGACATGATCCTCAATTGGTACTAATAGGCCCAAAGTGTCACAAGAAAATATCCTCCACACCATTACACCACCATCACCAGCCTGAACCGTTGAAACAAGGCAGGATTGTGTTGTTGATGAAATTCTGACCCTACCATCTGAATGTCGCAGCAGAAATCAAGACTCATCAGACCAGGCAACGTTTTTGCAATCTTCTATTATCCGATTTTGGTGAGCCTGTGTGAATTGTAGCCTCAGTTTTCTGTCCTTAACTGACAGGAGTGGCACCCGGTGTGGTGTTCTGCTGCTGTAGCCCATCTGCCTCAAGGTTGGACATGTTGTGCGTTTAGACATGCTCTTCTGCAGACCTCAGTTGTAACGAGTGGTTATTTGAGTTACTGTTGCCTTTCTATCACCTCGAACCATGATTTTGCGTGAAAATCCCAGTAGATCAGTTTCAGAGCAGCCTGTCTGGCACCAACAACCATGCCACATTCAAATTCATTTAAATCAACTTTCTTCCCCATTCTGATGCTCAGTGTGAACTGCAGCAGATCGTCTCGACCATGTCTACATGCCTAAATGCATTGAGTTGCTGCCATGTGATTGGCTGATTAGAAATTGGCGTTAATGAGCAGTTGGACAGGTGTACCTAATAAAGAATTACTGCTCATAATACATTTTTCATATTCATACATTATATTTATACATACATATACATATATTTTAAATATTCAAACATTGTTAGCAAATAGGTAAAGCCTACTGGTTTGAAGGATATTGGACAAGTATAAAAATTTTAAATGATTAATTAAAACTATTTAGATTAAATAACTAATTAGAATTTTGGGGCTGCACTGTTATAAGTTTTTTGTATATAAACTATGGAATGACATTTTAAAGGGTGTCTCTTTTATGTATCTTTGTATTTTCATTTTTTATTTTGCTTGTGTGCGTGTGTCATCTTTGACCTGTAGAGCACAGGCATGTTCATTATATCTACAAGAGCAAGATACAACACACACACACACACACACACACAAACATTATTTCATGCTGTTTAGGCATTTGACTGCATCCTTTTAAAAAGATCCTAAGTTTAGCATCAGCATCACAGTTCGAGAGCATCGTTACAGTCCTGCGGTTGCTAAGTGATTTGTTTGTTTTTGCCCCAAACCCCACATGGGACCCAGCAGCTGCATCATTTACCGCAACTCACTTAAATGACTGCCCTGAACCATCTGCCACCATGCCCTGTGTGTTAGAGTTTTGTGCATTAGCGACTGAATAAAAGTACAGTTAGGACAAAAAGCTTTGATGTCACTGACAGGAGCAGGGGAAAAATAAAGGGACAATATATATTTTTCCCCACTGATCTATTCATGTATAATTGAAGAAGCCCCTTTATGTTGGCTCTTTTGCTCACAAAAGCATGATGATGATGATGACTGACAGTTTTGGATGTGCCCCTTTGACTCTAGATAAGCATGGCTGACCTTTAGCGCACATATCTCCAAACTGCTGCATTATTTATGCCCGCTATTGGTTGTTATGCCACATGAGTCAGTGGAGAATTTTATGACTCACCTGTAATTGAACTGCAGCGAGGAAAAGGTGGCATAAAAAGCTTCAGCAGTGACGTAAATGCCTATAAAACTTCCTTAGAGTGTTATTCGCTGCAGCCCTTGATCATGATTTTGGACATTTCCAACTTAATGTAAATTATTATTAGTGCTGGGTAGGTTTTGACGTGTGTATGTTATATACAATACACACACACGTACATAAAAGCAAAATTATACAAACAATTTTGTTAAATTCATTCATTCATTCATTCATTCATTTCCTTCAGCTTAGTTTCTATTTCAGAGGTCGCTACAGCGGAATGAACCGCCAACTATTCCAGCATATGTGTTACGCAGCAGGTGCCCTTCCAGCTGCAACCCAATACTGGGAAACACCCATACACTCATTCACACACTCATACACTACGGCCAAATTAGTTTACTCAATTCACCTATACAGCATGTGATTGGCCCGTGGGGGAAACCGGAGCACCCAGAGGAAACCCACGTGTACACTGGGAGAAAGTTTTTTTTAAACATTCTCTTTATTGCATTTTTTACATCAGTACAAATGATAACTTTTACATATGTATACTTTTTTTCTCTTTTAAACAAAAATTTGTAACATCATGTTACTATTATATGTATAAGATAACTAAAAAAATACAGAGAAAAGTGGGGAGAAGAGGAAAAAACAGAAAGAAAAAATAAATAAAATAAAAAGAACTAAATAAGGGTGGAATTTGAGGTGTTTCTACTAGGGTTCAATCATTGCTTTCTTGTTAAAGTACTCAATAAATGGATTCCATATTACATGGAAATGCTTCGTTTTATTTTTAAAGGAAAGTCTTAGCTTCTCAAGTTGCAGGCAAGACATGACATTTTTTATTAATGTGGAGCAACGTGGAGGATCTTTTCATTTCCAATTCAGTAAAATCAATCTACGTGCCAAAAGGGTTATAAATCTAATCACTGTACGTTGATTTTTACACTGAGAAGAAATTTTGTTAAATAGACATTTAAATTTATATATCACTTGTGTCATATGCATTAATATTTTATATAAAAAATAAACATTTTCTCAAATATATGCGTGCATGTGTGTATTTATATGTACATAATTTCAATTTACACAGTACACACACTTAAATTGTCAAAACAAACTTTTATTTTGGAGACAATTCATCATTTTTGTTATATATTATATTAATGTTACATTTAGTGACAAGATGAATCTAAATTTAGTTATCAATGTCAGTCTGTGGAGCACAACACACACAAACACATGGCACAAAGAAAATTCTGATTATGTTGAAAACATATTGTCACAACACTGAAAAGGTATTTAATTTAAACTTCAGAATTATATCTGTCTCTCTGTCTGTCTGTCTGTCTGTCTGTCTATCTATCTATCTATCTATCTATCTATCTATCTATCTATCTATCTATCTATCTATCTATCTATCTATCTATCTATCTATCTATCTATCTATCTTTTAATTTTTTTCATAGGACTGTGAGTTACGTTAGATTAATAACACGGCAATAGCATCAGCTGCAGCAGATTGATTTTAGAGCACCAGGTTAAACTTTCTGACACCTTTATGGCAATCAAATACATTAAAAATAAATACAGGCCACAACTGAACATTGAGGATGATCTCCAAGTGGTGGTCTCTAAAATTAAACCAAGAATAGACTTTTGTTGAAAACATTGTGCCAACCGGTTTCATTAGGTGAGGTTAATATTAAATTAAACAAATTCACAAAATGACTATATAAATTTTAGCGTATGGTTGTTAAACTGTTGCACTTTTTTGTGTTGTCAGTATGCTTGTGTTTATACACCTATTGTTGTGGGTGCACCATTTCTATATTTATAACCACCTTCAAGGAATGTGGGAGTCACTGGCATTGTTATTTTGGGGGTCACAGGCTGAAAGGTTTGGGAACCCATGCTATACACCAGAATATATCATTTCAGCATGGATATCACAGTGTGCAAATCTGGAATAGTCATCGCAGCATCTGCAATGTCAAGTTGAGAAATTATAATAAACCAGATGTGCTCAATGTGGCACCAGACATGACACAAGTTTTTGCTAGTTTCAACCCTGTGCCACGTTGTTTAAATAGCAAATGTGTCTGTGCACCCATGGGCGTGCTGATCTGAAAAGGAGGTGGCATGTTGAAAAGATGCATTGTTAGCATGTTGCTATTTTGAGTCAACTGAAAAAGGCTGTGCCATTGAAGGGAAAGGGAGATGAAACTGATTGGTTTAATTACTCTTTAACAGAATAAGGACAATCCTTTTAGACCATGCCCAAGGCAATTTTTCCCATCCTTAAAATAGCAATGGTTTTGGACACACCCTAAGTGCACCTTTCCTGCACTGTGTGCTTTAAACCATGCATTTACATCATTAAACTAGTTCATATAGATAATATAATGCATTTAAAAGGAAAATAATTAATTGGAAAGAAGCACAGTGGAATGGAAAAACTTAATAAGTAAAATGAAAGTAAATAAACTACAAATGGATTATTTAAAATTTGCACTCAAACCCTGTATAGTATATACTGTAGGAAATCAAACCAGAAATATCAACTTTTAAAGATAGCATGAAACAATTAAGACTGTCCTTTTTTCCTATATTGTGATGTACATCCACTTGAAACGCTCCTAAAATGAGAAAAAAATTTATGGAGGTGCATGATTGAATCCTTTGGGAACCGATTGGATTGTTGGAAGATGGATGTTGCTAACAAAATGGAGAAAGATTGAAGAATGGATGAAGGCAGGGCAGAAATGAGACACGGCCTGATAGCCCCTCCCGAAGGGCTTTCCATGTGACCAGAAGGGAAGAAAAGCCTTTTTAAGGGGGGAGAGAAAGTTATGATATTTGATTAAAGATACTGATGGCAAATTGATTTTTACAAGATAAGTCCACAGATATATCGTTTATAGCAAGCACTACTATGTACACTACCTGACAAAAGTCTTGTTGTCAATCCCAGTTGTAAGAGCAATAAATAATACCTTTACTTTTCCGATGAATCATCTGTTGAACTGCATCCCAATCATCACAAATACTGCAGAAGACCTATTGGAACCCGCATGGACCCAATATTCTCACAGAAATCAGTCAAGTTTGCTGAAGTAAAAATCATGGTTTGGGGTTACATCCAGTATGGGGGCGTGAGAGAGATCTGCAGAGTTGATGGCAACATCAACAGCCTGAGAAATCAAGACATTTGTGCCGCCCATTACACTACAAACCACAGGAGAGGGCAAATTCTTCAGCAGAATAGTGCTGCTCATACTTCAGCCTCCACATCAAAGTTCCTGAAAGCAAAAAATGTCAGGGTGCTCTAGGATTGGCCAGCCCAGTCACCATACATGAACATTATTGCGCATGTCTGGGGTAAAATGAAGGAGGAGGCATTGAAGATGAATCCAAAGAATCTTGATGAACTCTGGGAGTCCTGCAAGAACACTTTCTTTGCCATTCCAGATGACTTTATTAATAAGTTATTTGAGTCATTGCAGAGATGTATGGATGGAGTCGTCTAAGCTCATGGGAGTCATGCACAATATTAATAATTTTTCCACTGCATTATGACTTTATATTCTATACTTTACATTATTTCTGTTAAGTGACAAGACTTTTGTCTAAGCTAAGTCAGACCTTACTGTCCTAAATAAAGAATTAAAGCCAAGGCATGGTCATATTTTATTTTGATAAAATAAGCGTCTTGAGGACTTTGCCTTTCATATAAGCCACTTCTGATACCAAATGATCAACTAGAAGTCAAGTTAATATTTGCTGTTCCTAAAACTTGAAGAGGCGACAAGACTTTTGTCAGATACTGTACATATAAAAAGAAGAAGAGTTCATTTTGATTTCATTCCAACTTTAGGATAAATTGATTGTAATCTTTCATGTGAAGAAAGAGAAAAACAAAGCTATCCAGTTGTTATTTGCCGAATTTTGTTATACGAGGGTTATGAAAGCTTCCTGGTCTGTTACCAGGACAACCAATTATTCACCAGTGAGATCATCCCGGGGTTTTGATAAAGCACACTTGTAACATGGCACTTTTGTCCAGCATAAAAGGGCCGAAACATTGTTGTGAAAAGGCTAGCGTCCTTACAGGGTCCTTAAAGCACCCTCTCCATTCAGGTCAGTGACGCTCAATCGGATGTGTTTGTGCTCTGTTTGATGTGTGTGTGTTTAGTTTCACCTAAACGTGATACTAATTAATTATAATTGCAACAAAAATGGCAGAACACCACCCCAAGAATTATGACACAAGCAAGAAAAGCCAACATTTATCCTTGATTGACAGGTTAGATGAAGGGGCTCCACTCGACTGTTCGTTTGAAGCTCCATTTGTTTAAATGACAGCGACTTCATTGCGTTTGATCTATTATGTCTGACGATGCAGATAAAACTCAGTGTCTGTCTCTGTGAGGTTCATGGCCTTGTTACATTGAGCTGTCATGGGGAGATGAGAGTGTTAAAGGCAATGGAAGACAATGATAGAATGACTGGAAACCCTCAGCTCATGTTCAGGCAAGAAATTGAAAGAGATGACACAGTGGTTTTTATTAGAAAATAAGGTCAATGTTGTCAAGGTGAATCTTGCTGCAAACATGAACAAATAACTTACGTGTACAGTTAATTAATCCAGCTACTTCTGAAAGACATTTTCAACAAAACGTTCTTTGTTCACGCTAGCAATTTTCAAATGTTTCTCATTCACACTCAGATGTAGAAAAATGCTAATATCGTCTTACTGCTTATTCATAAATTGTAAGGTGAAAGGCATGCAATGCAAAACACTGGCACAATATTTGACATTGTTACAAGACACATTCAGAAAGCTATGGCATTTACTTGTTGCCTTTGTCTGCGGCACTGAGGACAAGCATTGAATCAACAGAAAGGGACAGCTGTATATACTAGGGCTGCACAATATATTGTTTCAGCATCGATATCGTAAGCACTTCATGATTTTGCCAAGTATGATGCGATCTATGTTGATCCTGGTGCATCATTTTTGTTAGAAAATGTAATCCATACCTATTCCCTACCTCTAAACTCAACCATAACTATTATTCCCAAAATCAGAGTAGAAGAATCATCATGTAGAAGTGCATAAATCTAACCATAAGCCTAAACTTATCATAAACTGTAAATGTATGCCTTAGTTCTGATTGGCTGATTGGAATGTTGTTCCAGGATCAACATAGATGTTGATCCAGGAACATGTCCTACTTGGTAAAATCAGGTTGGCGGATATGGCGATGTGTGAATTTGCAATAGTCACATCGCAGAACTTGCAATGGCAAATTGGGATTATAATTAACTATGAACCATAGTTCAAAATGCATTACTTGCGGAGTCATGCTTAGACTCCAGTAACAACCATTTATTTCATTGTTATCTTTGTTCTATTGTTTTGTTCTGTGCTCTAATTAATATTATTTTGTATATTGCTGTGTAAATGTGTATATTTTATGCACATGCACTCCTGTAAAAAAATCATCCGATCGATGTTAAATCACGAATGAATAGTCATCTTGTGAAATTATGCTCATATCACAGTATATAGAAAAACGAAATATCACAATGTAAGTTTTTTTCCAATATCAGCCCTAGTGTATCCTCTAAGGGCCCTATCATACACCTGGCGCTATAAGGCGCAAGATGTGTTTGGCACGATTAGTTGCTTTTTTCAGACCAGCGCAATCCTAATTTTCACGTTTTGCACCACATTGTTTAAATAGCAAATCCATTTGCGCCACTTTGTGGACTCATGGGTGTTCCGGACTAAAAAAGAGACGTGTTAAGGTAGGGCTGGGCGATTTTTTCGATTAATTCGAATTTACGTTTTAAGACGATTTTATTTTTTACAAAATCGAAAAATCGCGATTTTTTTATAAAAATATTAAAGCCACTTTCCCACTATCGTGCCAAACCGTTCTAAACTGTTAGACAACCGTGCTGAATTGTGCTGATTCTGTGTGTTGACGTCGCGGCTCTGTTGATGAGCTACCAGCTGATTTAGCGGAAGCGCGCCAGGGCGGACTTGCTATTGGGAACACCGGGACATTTTCCCGCTAGAGCATAAACAGCTCCACAGCCAACCAGCTTCGCTTATGTTTTCACGCGCGTCGTGCTGTTGTTCGCGTCCCCGCAGCCGTCTGTCTGTCTCTCTCTCTCTCTCTCTCCCGCGCGAGCTGCGAGACGGGCTCGACAGGTGGAGTCACTTTTAGTCACTTATGCCCGCGCACCCATCGCTCCACACACACACAAGGAAATAATTGCACCTAGTTCAAAGCCCAGATGGCTGGTTTTGTATATTATACCCGCGCACCACCTGAAGGACGGTACTGTATGAATTAAATCATAACCCATATATGCACCAATAAACAAGTAAAATGAATGAATGAATAAAATAAATATGGATTCTTAAATGTCGGCAGTTTTTACTCCAAAAAATATCAATACATATCGACAAATGTTTTATAAAAATAAATTGAGCAATTTCCAACATTTCAGCTATAGGCCATTACACGATTCAGTTAAATATAAGATAGACATTTAAATATAGATAGATATGTAACAGGTTTTTTTTTTTTTCACGGTAATCTTTAATATATACTGGGTGGTTGAGCTACGCACAAACATTTTCTAAAACGTCAAGCAGATATTTGTCTACAGCTCGTTAGTTATTTATGAAGACAAAAAATAATTAAAATAACAAAAATAAAACTATAAAATTACAAAGATAAAAAGAGCAGCATTTTGCTAAATATAGTCTTTTATATCCTGATATGCTATGTGTTGTTTCATTCGTTTTTTTATATTTAACTTGATGCATTTGTTATTTAATGTTTAAATACTGAAATCGTTTAAATGGTTATTTTTTACCATCAAAATGTAGTATATTTTATATCATTACCAACCTTTGATTTAAACCGCTGTTATTTTATTGATTGTTATGAAGTGCTATATTTTTTATTAGTGAAAGTGCCCGCTCACTTTGACAAGGCCTGTCCAAATATATATTTCTGCCATGCCACTAATACAGATAAACTATTGTTGCATTATCATTGTTTATTTTTCTGTTATGGACAGATATTTGAAATATTTATTTCCCCTCCAATCCTTTTTAATCTTCACGTTACATTTTGGTCATTTTCTCTCCAAATAAAATTTGCCCAAAGCTACACAACATATGACCTGCTGTGACTTCTATTGTAGCTATGTTTAGCATCCCTATATGAGAGAGTGCCATAACCGCGTTTAGTCACACTATTGCTTTTCTTTTACAAGTGAGCATGAAAAAAACTAGTTTCAGCATTTATTTAAATTTAAATGAACAAGGTAAGCTGGTAAGGTAGTTACACAGTAAAAAAATTTTTATAAAAAAATAAATAAAAAAATCGAAATCGTGAATCGGTCAAACTTTATGAAAAAATCGAGATTTTTTTTTTTGCCATATCGCCCAGCCCTATGTTAAGGCGCATTGTTGGTCTAAAGTCCAGCCCAGAGCTTGTTAGTTAAGGGCCTATGCAGGTTCAAATGATTACACATTGCTTAATACATACAGGATGTACAGCAATACACAAATATCTTTACATATGAAAAAAAATTAAGATTAAAATGTTACAAAAAAAAATTTCTACATAAATATAAAAAAACACTATCTCCATGCCTACTCATCTCGAGGGGCTTTTATTCACGACAATTTGAAGAGTTCAGATGCAAAAGCCGCTAAACGCCACTTCCACCAAAAAATAAGATAATGACATTGAGTGAATGCTTTAGGTACGTAGTACACGATCAACTTCTTATTATTCAAATCGCAGCGTCAGCGCATTCAGAAATAACAGTTTGTTGGCAAAAGGCGCTAAAAGCCACTTGCCTTTGACAGCAAAAGCCGCTATATCCCAAGAACCAATCAGAAGGCACAAATCGAATCATATGTTTTCAATGTAGCAGCTCGCTGATACACTGGCTTTTATGAGGGGCTGTTTTATTCCGCTTTCGATTTCGATTTTAAAAGACGGAGTTGATGAACTGGATGAGCCTGTCCGATTGTCATTGAATGGCAAATGAAAACGTCACTTACCTCAAAACTGTGCGTTAAAAGAAAAAGACTGTAATGTCGGAAGTATAGCATGCATTCATAACGTTTGTTTGCGCAGCGACGCTACTTTGAATGAGTTCGATTTACTTTAAATCATTAATCATTAAATGGCAACTCCATTTCACGAAAGACAGAGTTAAGATGCCAATTATTTTATCCCACATGGATGCTATGAGGATAAACAAGAGACCAAGACTATGGTGAGGATGAATAAATGACAGCTTCTAAAATTGTCTGAGAGACATCCTCTTTTTGCACAGTAGGCCTACCTTGTGTTTTATTTGCTAATGTAAGCTATTTTTTAAAAGATACATATAATGTATAAAACTATACATTATTTATATCACTTCATAATACCCATACTGTACGTCTGATAAGCTTTTTATATTAATGGACAATGCACAGATATTGATGTTTCACAATGTTTTTACACTACATTATTTGAATCTAACAAGCCTTAGAATGTTTACATTGCTCTACTTAAATTAAATCTAAATCCCAAATATCAGAAATTACAACAAATTGTTAAGATTTAATTAATGTCCGTTTTAATGTTATTGATTAATGCGCTTGACAGATTTCATTCATTCATTTTCCTTCTGCTTTTTCCCTGGTTTATCACAGCGGAATGAACTGCTACTTACTTGACAGATTTATATATTTTTAATTTTAGGTGGTTTGTGTAATGTGTTTTATGTTTGGTAAAATAATTCCTAAAAGCATCTTTAGTAATTTTCAACTAATTACACTGTCTTGTCCCAATAGGTGGATTTAGAGGTTTTTGCAAAAAAAAAAAAAAAAGCACTGGTGGATTTAGCTGGTTTTGACGCAAAAGAAAATCTACCTTGTTAAAAAAAGGTATTTTATTTACTTAATAACCTTAACATTACATATAAAATGAAACTTCTGAACCTAATTATAAAAGCCTGATAGAAAATGCTCATTTACAAAAAAAAAAAAAGGTCTGATGGGTTTAGAGGGTTTTGCATCTGAACTCTTCATTTGAATTTGTATAATGTTAATATTATTAGCAGTAATATTCATTATATGCATATTTATATTTGGTTTAATAAAAACAAGTTTAGATTTGTCCACCTGTTGGGTTTTGAAGTCATATGCATCACCATATGAAGCATAAGAATAGGACGTGTGTTTGGATATAACTCAGTATTTAAACCACACTTTGTTATTATTGTTCATTTATTCATTTGATGGAAATTAGAACTAAATTTAGAAATAGTATTGAAATAAATGTTTGCGCTTAACAAACTAAATTAAATATGTAGGCTAATGGATGTCTGGAGTGCGTACAACACAGTTTCCTTATCCAAGAAAGTAAAGGAGTAAAGTAAAGAGTAAAAGTAACTAAGGATATAGTAAAGAGGCCGAATGGAGGAGGCTGTTTAACTGTTTTCTCGCTAGTCAATGTTCCATGTTTCATCACTTTTATTGTGAAAGCTATTATAAGCACCAAAAATACAGTTCCAGTCATGGCCTATTCTATCTTCCAGCTTATGTCAAAGTTCTTACTGGTGTTACGGATAAGAACCAGGATAACAGACCTAGAGGAAAAACCTTTTAGTTTTACAGGGTTTTTACAGAGTGTAGTCTAGCTAAAAATTTTAGTTGAATCAAATGAGCATCTCAACTTACATCAGTTAAACGGACTAAAAATATTAAGGTACTTCAGAGATATATAAATATTCAGAGATAAAATATGTTAAAGCGACATACAAACATTAGTTGTCATATTTTTTCAATGTAATATGTAACTTGTTGTAGAAGCTGGTTGGCTTGTAACTTCCATTGTAATGTAACAGGTTCTATGTGTCTTAATCTCTAAACTACACTTTCATCTCTGAGTTCTGTCTGCCATTTTTGTGTCAGTCTTAATAAGAGTTTGCTTAGGGTCACCGGGGTGAATCAAGTCTGTAAGAGTCTCAGATTGAGTCATCTCTTCTTTTCTCATTCAGTCTCTGACAGTTGCCAGTACAATGTCCAAACCTTGGAAGAAGTAAAAAAAAAATCATATTTTTCACCTGGGATGCATTTAAGAACCAGACCTGTAGGTTTTTGTGTGAGTGTGAGTGTGCATGTGCATGCGCATGCGTCTATGCATATTCACCGTGGCAGAATTAGTCCAGCACATCCAACACAATCTCACGCCAATTCGTAACTTTTTGATTTAGAATTAATTCGTACAATACTATTCGTACAATTCAGTACGATTTGCTTATCGGCCAATGTCGATTGGGTTTAGGGGTGGGGTTGGGTGTACATCTCCTTTTTTTTTTACAATAATACATTATTGTACGGCTGAACTCGTATGACTTTGTACGAATTAGCCGCTATACTGACAAAACGTAAAAAAGTTACGTTTCCTCGTGAGATCAGGCTGGCACATCTCAGCTTCCAGTGGTCTCATTTGGTGGCTTTTAAAAGGAACAGTCACGGACTGATGTGGCTGGAATATCAAAAGCATCAGCAGTGACCACACAGGCAATCACTGGCCATCGATCAATCTGAGAGACAATGGAGCACCGATGAAAGAGAGACAGTGATAGGAGAGGCCATGAGAC
Source organism: Danio kyathit (assembly GCA_903798195.1). Classification (NCBI taxonomy): domain Eukaryota; kingdom Metazoa; phylum Chordata; class Actinopteri; order Cypriniformes; family Danionidae; genus Danio; species Danio kyathit. Next base: position 37,059,200 of record LR812537.1, on the reverse strand, counting down.
GAGGCCACAAAAGACATTCGCTCCGTTTTCTTGCTGACAGGAACGTAACAGCGACAGACACGACTCTGTGAAAACCACTAAAAGATCAAGATGAAGATCAAGAATTAATGTGTGTGACTTGTTGTGATGTGAAGAAACAATAAAACAATAATTATTGGCTGCAAGAATGGGGAAATATTGTTAACTAGTAGTCAGATAGCTATGACTAATAGCTTTAACACTAAGTGAAGTTTTACAAACAAATTTCGAGAGGAACACGTGATATGATTGACTGCAGCTGATCTCTCATCTACAATCATTAGCTAGCCAATCAGATCAATTCAAACTCACTATAAGTAGCCTGGAAAAAATCACTCCCTTATCTTAATTTTCGAAGAAACCCCCCATTCACCCCTTCATCCACCCCGAACAAACCCAACCCCCCCCCAACCCCCCCCCCCCCCCCCCCCCCCCCCCCCCCCCCCCCCCCCCCCCACCGCCTCCCTTTTTTTTTTTTTTCTTCCTTTATATCAGGGAGCTCTCGAGAACCACCTGATCTCGTACTCCCCTTATATGCTCTATCAACCAGGCGGGAGGCCTGGGCTCAACTATCTCCGAGCTCGGGGTTCTCTCCCGGGACAGCATGCCAAACCAGCTAACATTTGTCAAACAATATCTAAGTGTGAACTCTTGAAATCACTTTTAAGTGTTGCAATTTTAGAAAGAACATTTACTTCTGAGCTATTTGACTACTAGATAACAATAAAAAAAAACACACAATATTCTGATTTAAAAAGATTTATTTAAAGAGTCACAAAATACCTAAATGCATTTTTTGAGATGTTGACAGTTATATATATGTCCCACTTTGCTAAAAACACTATCTGTTCATTAATTCATGAGAAAGACTTGGTTCAAACCAATTAGCACGCTCTATTGTGAATGAGATGCAACTTCATTAATATGCATGATATAGCTTCAAAGACTCTTTTTACTTTTACATTGTTCAGAGAGACGCCACGTTCTGTTGCCAACCATAATTCAAACAAGTAGTAGAAGAATTGTTCTGAGACATGGGTCGTCAGTGTTGCGTTTATAAATGTGCCACAATGAAGGTTTTGTTTTTATTTCCCCGCGATGAGAGCACAGCTTGCATGTGGACCCACATGTGTCGATTACAGTGGTCTGCTAGCACGTGACAAAAATATGTTTGTAAGTAATATTTTTTACCCTAGAGCTTTTTGAATCTGTAAAATTTGCCACTTGTCTTGTTTTTAAAAAATACATAGTTCCAGTGATGTTGACTGTCCTGTCTCTACGAATTTGGTGTGTGATAAATGTTCGTTATTTATGTTTCTCCAGATGGCAAAGTTAGTGAGTATCGTCAGCAGTACTTTCAGTTTTTAAAGACATAACTTAATCAAAATGATTTAGTTACTAAGTTTACAGTAATATCACTACAATATTATGGACTGAAAATCCTCCACGTCCACACAGTTCTCAGATCCGCTGTAAATGCTGCTCTCCGAATCACTGTCTATCTCCCCTGCGTCTGTCTTGCCTCTGTGAAAATCAGCATGTGCACATAATGAAACTCCCCTTTTCATGCAAACCCCTTCCCTCTTTTGCCACTCGACACTCCCACCTAAACAAAGCTGGACTCATCCACTTTCCTGACTCTTTTCAAACTAGAGGTGTGAAAACACCCTGCTGAAGGCTGATTTACACTTCTGCGTCAAGTGCACACGTATGAGCGTGGGCGGTGCTGAGAGCCGCGAGCCCAATGAAGCGAGTGTTTACAAGTGTCGAGTCGAATTAAGGAGCTTCAGATGGAAACTTTTGTTTTGTGTTTACCTTTTGATTAAAGTTGTTGCACGTCCGCCGCTTTCTGCCTCGGAATGAGCGAGTTTTAGCTACTTGTAGCGTTCAGAAAAAAACAAAATACCCGCGAAGAAACTCGACACAAAGGAACATAAAAACCTACTGCCAGCTAGCATCTAGGAAGTGTTATTGCAGAGCAACACAAACAGTGCAGAGAAGTAGAAAGCCTGGTTTATACTTCTGCGTCGAGTGATCGCCGTGACCCACGTCGCATGCTGCGTTGCCAAGCATTTATACTTCTGCGCACTGTTTGTGCTGTTCTGCAATAACACTTCTGAAACGCTAGCTGGCAATAGGTTTTTATGTTTTTTTGTGTCGAGTTTCTTCGCTGGTGTTTTGTTTTTTCTGAACGCTACTTTATTGTACAAGTGGCTCAAACTCGCTCATTTTAAGGCGGGAACCAGCAGACGTGCAACAACTTTTATCATAAGGTAAACACAAAACAAAACTTTCCATCTAGAGCTCCTTCACGGGACTCGACACTTGTAAACACTCGCTCCAACAGGTTCGCGAAGCTCTCAGCCCTGCCCACACTCGTCAGCACTAACAAGCCGACCAATCACAGAGCTTGCACTACGTGTCGTTGCGACGTGTAGTTACATTTTTTGAGAGGTGCGCGTCAGCGACGGCCACGGCAAGGGTTATACAACCACACGAAGGCTGCGCCTGAGCATACATGTGTGCTTGACACAGAAGTTTAAATCATGCTTAAATGCATAACTACACACGTCACTGGGTCACGTCGATCACTCGACGCAGAAGTATAAACCAGCTTTGGGAAAGGAGGGTTTCATGGCCCTTTAAAGACCTTTTGTTAAATGTAGTTCACATCAAAATAAAAATATTCTCAAAATTTACTCACTTTTAAAGCCTTTTTAAAGACTTCTGTTCAGGTTCTTACCCAGCAGGCACCAGAAGTCACACAGACATAAAATAGATGTTGGACTCAAACATCAAACTAACTTTGAATTTTGTTTGTATATGAAAATTGTGTTGATGTAAGAACCCAACGTCAGTTTGAGGTCAGACCTGAACGTCAAGATTAATTTTAGTGAGTTCACGACACAACATAAAATCAACCAAAGATCAACGGCTAATGGTGTTAGCTTTCGATATTGCATGGACATCACATCATGGCATTAAAGTGACTTTGAATTTTAGTTAGGTAATTACACAACATAAAACCAACCAAAGATAAACGTCTACTGATGTTAGACTTTGGATTTTAGTTAGTTAATGCCACAGCCTAAAACCAACAAAATATCAACACCAGATGACCGGTATATCAGCTGACATGGGTTTTAGACAGAAAATTGATGTAAAATTTTGGTCAACTGACATCACAACTAAAATAGAACTAAAGATCAACGTGATGTTGTGTGCCTGCTGGGTTGGTTCTTTTAAATATTGTTAACTAGTAGTCAAATAGTTCAGAAGTAAACGCTCTTTCTAAAATTGCAAACAGTTAAAAGTGATTTAACACCTGTTATGGTTATTGTAATTAAAGCTATGGTAATGATAGCATATAATGTCAGATTTGAAATTACCATTGGGAAGCATTTGGATTACTAAGGCTCCATGACTCAGATGCTTTGTTCACTACAAAATCAATTCCCATTCAATATATTTTTATGTACTCATAACTGCATGACATTACAGCAATAAAATGGGAGTGTGAAGTTTAAGAACAGCTGAAATATAGTTCGACATTATATTCCTCATAAAACTAAAATATACATTTATTAAATAGATTAATATATTTTTTAATTCCACAATCCATTTTTTAGAGGCTATTAAATGAAGCCAGTTTTATTATTTAGATTTATTTTCTCATTTAATTTTCATTCATGTGAACTAGTAAAGGGCACTTATAAAAGCACACACTTTCATGTGTTCACATAAAACAAATCTAAAATCCTGATGTGTGTGTGTGTCTACTCATGGCATGCACACATTCAGTATATGAACGTAATGTGAGTGTACTTTCCAGTGAACTGTTTTGATTTTCCTGAAAGGAGTTTAATGTTTGCTCTGAAATAGTGGATGTTGGAAAGCTATCAAAGCAATCATCTACTTGTTCGGGAGCCTAAAGCTAACCATGTAGTGCAGTCTGGTTGCCCTTCAGTTTCCTTTTTTTTCATTTGACAAGCCTGCGACAGACAGCTGTGTGTAGTTCAAACTTTAAAACATGAAACATTAATCTGCAAATCCTCACAGATAAGCATCACTTCTGCTCAAGGAAAGAGAAACGGCATAGTGACGGGCGGCAGCACCTTTACAATGTTTCCCACATTTCTTCCCTAGTAAGACTAATCCGCAAGCAGCCGTCATAATCCTATAGGAGTCACAAAAAAAAAGCAAGCGTCCGTTGATAAGCAGAAATGTCCTCTCTGGTGACAAATGAAGCAAGAACTGACTCATCGCACGGAAACTCAGGAGAGATTATACTCTGCTGCAAACAAATGGGAAAAGAAGTTTCCATTGTAATGCAAAGACCAAGTTAAACCATTTTTCACAACACAAGCCAATCGGAAGATTAAACCTTTAATGGCGCATTTTGTAATTTTTTACATTAATCTTAAAACTGCCTGCCCATTTTTCTTATCAGCCGTGGTGCCTTGGTAAGTTTTCTGCAACATTTGCTCTCCTGACAGGCATTAAATTGGGCTTTGCAGTAAATCTGAGGTTTTAAATGGAGCTGCTGTGTCTAGCCAATACCTTGGACACCAAACACACACAGCTGGGATCTGCCTCCTTTAAAATCCTCTCTGTCCCTTTAAAAGCCCAAGTGTGGTTCAACATTATGTCTATCTGTCAATAAAAATGCATTTTACTGGCAGCAACACACTGTAATTGGGGAAAGATATTTAAAGTGCCTGGATGCAAAATAAGTTAGCAAATATTTTAATTAGATTTACTAGGCTTTACTTTTAATCTGCTGCATCTATTTGACTCGTTCAGCAATCATTTATTGAAGTCTGCAAAGCTAAACATAGAATTGCTTGCTGCAAATAAATGTTTATGCAGCCACTGAAATAGATTTCAATTTATGATTTTAAGAATCCACATCAGGAGTTTGAATTAAGATAATTAAGATATAATTCGCACAAAACAGTAAGTGAAGAAAAACTGATTTAAAAAGGTTGTTTTTTTCTAAATTTGTCCAATTGTACTTGTTGCTAGTTAATCACAATCTAGGGCTTTTGTTAAAGGGTTAGTTCACATCAAAATAATAATACTCTTTTTAAAAATTCTCACTTTAAAAGGCTTTTTAAGCACTTCTTCGTGTTCTTTAGGTTTAATGTTTACTTGCAAAAACAATACTATAAAAACTATATTAAATATGTTCATGAAACTATCACTGTCTCTTCATTAGACTTGGATTAAACCACTAAGCTAATAAGGATTTATTTTTTCATGTCTATTCCAGGTTTAAAGTGGCAGAAATTTTTTTAAATAGCCTTTTGATGGAGGGACAGAAATCTCTCCGGTTTGAATATCTTTATTTGTGTTCAGAGGATAAATGAACGTCTTAAATATACACCACCTGACAAAAGTCTTGTCACCTATCCAAGTTTTAGAAACAACAAATAATGACTTTAATTCTAGTTGATTCTTTGGTATCAAGAAGTGGCTTATATGAAATGCAAAGGCCTCTAGATGACTCATGTATGATCATGCCTTGATTTTAATTATTTAATTAGGTGCAGTGGAAAAAGAATTAATATTGTGTATGACTCCCATGAGCTTAGACGACTGCATCCATACATCTCTGCAATGACTCAAATATTTTATTAATAAAGTCATCTGGAATGGCAAAGAAAGCGATCTTGCAGGACTCCCAGAGTTCAACAAGATTCTTTGGATTTATCTTCAATGCCTCCTCCTTTATTTTACCCCAGACATGCTCAATAATGCTCATGTATGGTGACTGGCCTGGCCAATCCTGGAGCTCCTTGACCTTCTTTGCTTTCAGGAACTTTAATGTGGAGGCTGAAGTATGAAAAGGAGCGCTATCCTGCTGAAGAATTTGCCCTCTCCTGTGGTTTGTAATGTAAGGGGCAGCACAAATGTCTTGATACCTCAGGCTGTTGATGTTGCCATCCACTCTGCAGATCTCTCGCATGCCCCCATACTTAATGTAACCCCAAACCATGATTTTTCCTTCACCAAACTTGACTGATTTCTATGAGAATCTTGGGTCTATGCGGATTCCAATAGGTCTTCTGCAGTATTTGTGATGATTGGGATGCAGTTCCCGTCTGCCACTTCCAAATGATCAACTAGAGGTCAAGTTATTATTTGTTGCTTTTACAACTGGAAATAACAAGACTTTTAGTGCCTTTAGTGTGTATCTGAAAGTTAAAAAAACATGGATGCTTGAACATGTGTAATAAAACCACACACAGCATGTTCAAGTTATTGCTGTTACAACTCCCAGGTAAGCAGTACCACACATTCTCTCACAGATTCCAAAGCAATATGGGTGTAGATTAACTTTCATAAAGAGATGTCGCTTTCCAATTTGAGTCACTCTTCATTTCTTTTTCAGTTTCATGGAGGCCTCTGGAGTAATGATTGACAGATTTTTGTTTCCTCTAGCGCAGCGCCACTTTGAGCAGTCACTCATTACAAACCAGTTAACAAAGGTTGGCCTGTGGGCAGGAGTTCTTGCAGAGTTTGATGGAGCCTTTCTGATCGAAAACAATAGTGGATTGTCTCACAAACCCCAAAGAAGCAGCTTTCCAGAGCCTTGAGGCGAATGTTGTCAGCCATACAGTTTATTAACCACTTAGATCTTTAATTAAACTCCCCTGTCTAAAGTTAACTAATCAAAAAATGCCAAGATTAGTAGGGCCGCCAGACCACAGAATTCCAAAAAAGGTCAGCGACAGAGAGGGAGGGAAATAGAGCAAGAGAAAGCGAGAGGGAGAGAGAGAGAGGAGATGAATGCTCACCTCTGATTAGTCATCATGATCCCACTAAAATGACCTTCCATCGGGGGGAGAAAATAGCACCGTGGGTGAGCGGCTCTTTCAGATGAGTTCCTCTGCTACTGCTGCTGTATTCCATCGTCATGTGCCCCTCGTCAACTATTTAGACCTGCTTAATATTTAATGAACTTTAATAATCTGGGAGCGGAGATAATGACTCATTAACACAGTGCCTCATTTGTCATTTGGCACCCAAATATATCCATTTTCAAGGCCAAGGGCAATTTGGATTTGGTATAATATATCTCGGATTCTGCCACGGGCAGACATGTTATAAGCCATAATGTCATGACAAAGTGTAAAATCCCAGAAGAAATGTGGGTAACATCTGCTAACTGAAGACAGAGAAATGAAAAACATCAGTACAAATCAGTCTATGTTATGCTTTTTTCACCTTTTCAACTTCCTTTACTGAGCACTCTTGCTGTAAGAGCTTGAAAAATATCTACAAAGCACAAACTCCACTCAAATGTTCATAAATGCTATTTCACAACAGCATGGATTTAAATCACCCCTGATGAGTTGTGTTAGGCTAGGCTTAGCTTGAATTAACTCCACAACAAATACATCAAATAATCATTGGGAAAGTTCTTACTGCAGTATTTCTCACTATCGTTACGTGAGATCTGCTTCCTTCATGTCTGTCACTGTGCTGTTTATCTGACGCAGTCGAGGCAGAGATTGAGGCACACTCTGACGGGCACATGGGAACGGTGGGTGGGGAGAACTAGCATTAAACACAAGCAGATGTTTTGTTTGTGTTGAAGGTGTAACTGAACCACATTCTATAAAAGCTCCATACTCGCAGGAAGCAGCAGATCATTTGCATTTAAAGAGACACACTCAAAAAAACGTGTGTGTTTCTCAGTTTTAGACTGTTGTGTCATGTTAGTGACACTACTAGCTTAACCACATTTCTCAGCAGCATTGTGGTAACATCAATTTTCTGTGATCAAATAGATTTTCAATAGTAAAGCTCTTTTTTGACCAAGTAGTGCAGTAGCATTTACACATGCTATATTGATTCTGGATCAGTATGTGATGTCACTGTCATTCATGGTTTTGCTTTGTTGCCTGCAACTGGTCAACTAAAGTCGTTCATTATGATGCTGATTTGTTCTTTGTGTTTTACGTCAGTTGGCTACCATCTTTTGGGTGTGTTACTGCCATCTTTCGCTCTAGAAAGTGACATCAAGAACCACTAAGTTCACACACACAAAACTTACTTGATGGAAAGATGACAGAGGGAAAGGAGTTAATCCTAAAGTACATGTCATAATTCTGTTACTGTGATCTTGTTAGAGATGTATTGAGTTTTTAATGTTCCTTGCTAAAGCTGAGCTGAGTTTTGTTCCGCAAATGTGCCACATAGACCATGAACACCTGGCTTTATTATGATTGATATTTGTTTTTGTTAGTTTTTGTTGCCATATTTGGTACAGTTTGTGTCTACAGTTAGTAACAGCTGTTAAGTACAGTAAACAATTGAACTGAAAAGTGGTGCCTGCTGTTTCATTGATAGTTTTATTGATAACTAAGATAGCATTGACATGGAATGAAGTTGGTTCAATAAAAAATTAACATTTAAAAGCTTAAAAAAATAAGAATAAACTAAGGTGATCCCAGCAAACTATCTTGTGTCTAATAGATGTCTAATAGACATCTAAAGGTAGACAGCTTGGTTAAAACAAGGCTAAACTTGGGCTGTCAGTGAAAATCTAATGGACATCAGTTACCAAATAGACAGATTAGACAGACTTTATATGTGTGGTCATTCATTTCTGTTTATTTGATGACTAGTTTAGTTTCAACGCTATCTCACGGCCAATTCGTAACTTTTTGATTAGTGGCTAATTCGTATGAATTCGTACGATCTAATTCGTACAAATTAGTACGATTTGCCCAATTCACCCAATGACGGTTGGGGTTAGGGGTGGGGTTAGGTGCCACGCCTCCTTTTTTAAATCGTACATTTTCGTACGACTGAACTCGTACGAATTCGTACGAATTAGCCACTAAACTGACAAAACGTAGTTTTGGCCTATTCTTAGATGTCTATTCGATTTTCACTGACAGCCCAAATTTAGCCTTGTTTTAGCAAAGACGACTATGTTTAGACGTCTATTAGACATCTTTTAAAAACAAAAAAATGCTTGCAGGGATGTAGTAAGCTTGTGCTGTGTAGCTCTTAGCTTAGCTTGCTAAATTTCCAGTAAATTTCAGTAACTGATAGCTTGCCTCACTACATTTTCCAAGTTTAGCTTGCCCAACACTGGTTTTTCCTCAATCCCAAAAGTGGCGTTGACAACATGGTATTAAAAATTATCCATGCATTTTGAGCTGAAACTTGTTCTGAATCTTTTATTACATTTTCCCATAAAAATACAACTGTAAAATAATGTGAATCAACCTAAGCAGACATTAATACATGGCTCCCATGGGTTATGGAATTTCTATAACATCCTGGAATTTTCAAAAGTTTATCCCAGACATTGAAAGATGAGTGTTAGTTTTTCAAAAAGCTATTTATATCACATTATTTCACATTTACTGTATTGGTTAGGCTGTTTTTTGGCTGCATTTTATTTTTAAGTTTAGATTTTTTTTTTTACTACACAAGGACATATCATTTTGATAAAATACTGACTCACTAATTGCTTCAGAAAAAATCACCACTGATTAATACAGAACTCAATAATATGCATGTTTTGGAAGTTTAATACGATATCAATACAATCAGTTTTTCTATGAAGAAAATAATTGGATATTTGGGAGATTAATTAAATCAGACAGTATTAGTGGTAGTTTTTCTTAATGATATTACACAATCTTGCACTGTGCTCTTTTATGTCATTTGATACTATAATGAAAACGGATTCAGAAAGTGATTTCGTCTGAACACTGTGATTGACAACAGTAAAATTACATCCTTCCTTCCCATTACTATTGACAAAAGACTTTTCTCGTTTTAATTGCTGCTGCCAATCTATAAAGCCTGAATGCATTTTTAATAGCTCTTTGCCTACCTTGTCTGCAGTGAGGTGTAGAGATGGGGAAACACAACAGCAAGCTGGCTCCCGAGGTGCTAGATGACTTGACCAAGAGTACAGAGTTCAATGAAGCCGAGCTGAAGCAGTGGTATAAGGGATTCCTGAAGGACTGTCCATCTGGCATCCTCAATCTGGAAGAGTTCCAGCAACTCTATGTGAAGGTGAGTGTTGTCTGTACTGTCGGAGGGATGCCCTGAAATTACATGCATAATGAAAAATAATCTCAAGATAGGTTAGTTATGCTAAAAGTGTACTAATAAATCGTCTGTTTTTCCACCAGTTTTTCCCTTACGGAGATGCTTCAAAATTCGCCCAGCATGCCTTTCGGACATTTGACAAAAACGGTGATGGTACCATTGACTTCAGAGAGTTCATCTGTGCACTGTCCATCACTTCCAGAGGAAGCTTTGAGCAGAAACTCAACTGGGCCTTCAACATGTACGACCTGGACGGAGATGGTAAAATCACACGCATGGAGATGCTGGAGATCATTGAGGTGAGGGGTTCAAACAGGACAATCCTTCATATACTCGGTTACAGGGTTCCTGCAGATTTCATCAAGTCAAATTTAAGGTTTTTTTTAAGACTGTTATGAATAGAATTTAAGACCTTTATCACACTGTTGGTCTCATATGTACATAGTTGTAATACTGCAAATTTTATTTGACCTAGTCAAGGAAAGAACTTCCATTTGGCACAAAAAAATGTCAAAATATACAAAAAAAGGCCAAAAATATATTTGTTAAATATTTTAAAAAGTATATAATTACATAAATCTATATTTTTAGAAGTATATTTTTTAGACATTTTTTTGCATACTTGAAATTACTTAATTAAAAAAGATATTTAAAAACATTTAAAATATACTTGCCTAATCATTTTTGTAAGAAATACTGTACATTGACAAAAAATTTGATCTTTAAAATGTCTAAAATAGGAACGTATTTAAAAACGTTTCTTGACAGTCACTGTAACAAACACATCTATATTTGTATAGCTTTACATTATTTGTACAGTTATACATTAGACATATTTCTGTTACTCTAAACTATTTTAGAATGCAAGTCTCCTAAAGATTTGTTTTGATGTTAAATAATGTATATTTAATATATCTCTCTATTTTAAGGATACAAATGTATTTTTGGTATATGCAGGTTGAGTTATAGGTAGGTTAGGCCTTAAAGTTACAAAATACACTCACCTGCCACTTTATTAAGTACACTTTACTAGTACCGGGTTAAACCCCCTTTTGCTTTCAGAACTGCATTAATCCTTTGTGGCATATATTCAACAAGGTACTGGAAATATTCCTCAGAGATTTTGGTCCATATTGACATGATAGCATCACGCAGTTGCTGCAGATTTGTCGGCTGCACATCCATGATGCGAATCTCCACCACATCCCAAAGTTGCTCTTTTGGATTGAGATCTGCTGACGTTGGAGGTCATTTGAGTACAGTGAACGCATTGTCATGTTCAAGAAACCAGTCTGAGATGATTCGCAGTTTATGACATGATGCAGTATCCTGCTGGAAGTAGCGATCAAAAGATTGGTACACTGTGGTCATAAAGGGATGGACATAGTCAGGAACAATACTCAGGTAGGCTTTGGCGTTGACACAATGCTCAATTGGTACTAATGCGCCCAAAGTGTGTCATGAAAATATCCCCTACACCATTACACCACCATCACCAGCCAGAAATGTTGATACAAGGCAGGATGGATCCATGCTTTTATGTCATTGACGCCAAATTCTGACCCTACCAATGTCGCAGCAGAAATTGAAACTCATCAGACCAGGCAACATTTTTCCAATCTTTTATTGTCCAATTATGGTGAGCCTGTGTGAATTGTAGCCTCAGTTTCCTGTTCTTAGCTGACAGGAGTGACACCCGGTGTGGTCTTCTGCTGCTGTAGCCCATCCACCTCAAGGTTCGTCGTGTTGTGTGTTCAGGGATGCTCTTCTGCAGACCTCGATTGTAACGAGTGATTATTTAAGTTACTGTTGCCTTTCTATCAGCTCCAACCACTCTGGTCATTCTCCTCTGACCATTGGCATCAACAAGCCATTTGCACCCACAGAACTGCTGCTCACTAGATATTTTCTCTTTTCAGAACATTCTCTGTAAACCCTAGAGATGATTGTGCTTGAAAATCCCAGTAGATCAACAGTTTCTGAAATACTCAAACCAGCCCGTCTGGCACCAACAACCATGTCACGTTCAGTCACTTAAATCACCTTTCCTCCCCATTCTGATGCTCGGTTTGAACTGCAACAGATCGTCTTGACCATTTCTACATGCCTAAATGCATTGAGTTGCTGCCATGTGATTGGCTGATTAGAAATTTGCGTTAACAAGCAGTTGGAAAATACCTAATAAAGTGGCCAGTGCGTGTACATTTTTCATTAAGTTAAAAATTTATTTTAGCCATTCAGATTTTACCATATGACCTACAACACCATGAAAACATTGTATTAGAGGAAGTGTTACATTCACATACACAAAACTGAGACCTGGTTAAAAACACTTAAGACAGAAATCAATACTTCAGTGAATGTAAGATGTTTAAGGCCTAAAAATGTAGAATTTTACATTTTAGACTTATGGGTCTGCTTTAAACATTTGTTCACCCCATTCTTCTATTTATTCTGGTGTTTAAAGGCAATCTACAAGATGGTCGGCACAGTGATCATGATGCGTATGAACGAGGATGGTCTGACCCCACAGCAGCGCGTGGACAAAATCTTCAGCAAGATGGACAAGGACCACAACGATGAGATCTCACTGGAGGAGTTCAAAGAAGCGGCCAAAAGCGACCCCTCCATTGTGCTTTTACTGCAGTGTGACATGCAGAAGTAAGAAAGGAAAGCAGGAGAACAAGTTAAGAGGGCTGGGTGGGTGTAGGAAGGGGTGGAGAGCCATGTACAGACTTCTAGAGAGAGATTTAGGCCATAGATGACGAGAGAACATGTACATACAGATGAACAGAAGTTAGACCGCACGGTAATCTAAGGGAACGATTATGGGAATTTGGAATGATTAGTCAAAGTAATGCAAGAAAGAGTCTTTTTCCACCCTCTATTACTTGTTACACATTCTGTCAGCTTTCTAGCCTCTAGAGAGAGAGTCAGAACAAGACATTTTCTTCCTCAAAAAGGTCACTTTCGTGCCGATAGATCAGTTTTTCCATTAGGATTTAAAGCATACGATCGGGCTATTTGATAATTAGTACATTTACATTTTATAATTAGTTCAAAATCAAACAAAGATTAAAGGATTTTAGTATTTTTAGGCCTGACTTACATATATATAGAGAGAGAGAGACGCATGATATACTGGTAAAATACTGGCTAACAGTCGACATTTGATTATTTTTTTATTATTTATTGGTTGATATTATTTTTATAATAGCCTGTTTTGTGCATATTTGATGCTCACTTTCCCTATTTTTTTCATTCAAATGATCTTTTCTGTCCTCTAACAGTCACTTGTTTTATTTAAACACTAAAGCCCATTTCATACCAAGAACGATAACTGTTAAGATAACTATAATGATGCTTGACTATATTAGCATACAATGCTCAATGTTGTGCTGTGTGTTATATGTACATAAGCCTATCGCTTTAAATGCTCAAGCTCTTTATCAATGGTTGGTATCTAATTGGCTGTCGCTGTTTTTATTTCTCATTAGCTTGAATGTTTAGCTTTCTGTTTCAATGTGGAGTCTGTTAATCATTTAAATTTTCTTCAAATCTTTATTGTTGGTTACCGTTCTTAATGTGAACAGACTTTAGGAGCTTACCCTCAATCTTTACTATTTTTTTATTTCATATGTTATTATGTTCTTATGTCTAAATTCAACCTGTACAAATTTTAAAATGATAATTTTAGTTTTTTTTATTCAGACAAAATAGAATTAAAATAATATATGATTCAAGCACTTTTGAGATTATAAGTATAACAAATGTCAATATGAAATGCTTATTAGCCATAACAATCTGCTTATCATGGTCGCCAAATGCTCATACTCTGCATCTCTATTAAATATGATAGAATATAGAGTTTATTTATTTTGTTGTCCAGACTGAAAATGTCAAAGTGTGCCTGAGGAAGAACATAAGAGAGTGGAAATGAATTCAGGAGTCTTTTGACATTTGTGGGTGCCTTCATATACAGTACAACTGCATAACCACTACAGCAAAAAAAAAAAAAAAAAAATCCTGTCACATCAGTGTGTGACGATAACCATCACTAACAATATCCATCTTCTAATCATGTTATTGGCCGAGATAAAGCTTAAAAGCCAAGGCGGAGTAAAAGGGTGAAGCCAGAAAACGATGAGTAGCTTTTATTAGCTAGAGAACTGACAATGTACATGATGACATTTTGTACATAATGCTTATACACATGCTTAATATGTACATGTAAATGTTTCTCTACCTTAGAACTGCTTTCATAATCTGACACAGCTGCAACAACTTGTGTGCTAACACAAAAAAACTATTGTACTTATGCGTGTGGATGAGGGAAACTAAAAACGTGTGTGTTTTCTTCACTGTACTCTGGGGTGAAAGCCGCAGCGTGTGTGTGTGTGTGTGTGTGTGAGAGTGCGCGAAAACACAAATGCCTCAACCTTTGTATTAATTCTTTCTTATGATCTTCACGCCAGTGCTAGGAGTATTAAGCCGTTGTGTTTTGTCGTTACCTGGTGTGGCCTTTTTGTGTGTGCGTGTGTCAGGAGAGCTTTAGTTTTCGGTCATCTTATTTCACAAGCTTAACAGGTGTCCGTAAAGAGGATTTTAACTGTATGAATATCGTCAATGTCGAAATACCTTTCTTTACTCTTGTAATATAAGTGGGCGCAAATGTAAACCAGACGCAGAATGTGTAGTACTTCTTGTAAATGTTACTATGCCGCAATACTAACATGAGAATACTGTCCGTTGCACTAAACAAACACAGCTTTAGTTTTAGACTGCCTCCCTGTGGTGAAAGATGATAACATCAGACCTTCAAATATTATGATTTTTCAGGGCCCTGAAGACGCGATAAGGCCCAGTAATATTCTCTCATAGGGTGGAAAGCTATTCCTTGCATAAAATCTATTAGCAAAAGAAGCCCTCAGAACCATAACATACTGTCGAAGATTTGCTACTGCAACAATGTGCTACTCAAAAGCAATGATTATTTGTTTAGTCATGTTTTAGCTTTATCTGAATGACTTATTTGTTTCAATAAGAAAGGTTGTAGCAATATTTCAAGACCACTTTGCAGCATATCCTGTGATTTTTCATCTTCGGTAACAGCACTTTCTGTTCTTGCCTGTCAGCACATTTTGTCAAAACTCCTTTAACACTACTTGTAATTTTGTGAAATCAGTGTGGTGTGTGTTTGCTGTCACATTCACACACCTCTGCTGCTGTTTTTGAACATCAGGTGTAATCTCTTGCTTATTTTGTCACAAAGTAGCTTATGCTATGTTGAAATGCACCCTTGTGAAAAAAGAAGTGTACTTTTAGTGTACTTCAAATCTTATATTTAATTTATTTAATTATAGATAATAATAAGTTAATGAATTGAAAATCCACTAAAGTGGATTTTGAAGTGCAAATATTTTTGTTAAATTTAAACTCTATGTTTTAATTATCTTGTCCTATTTTATTTTGATGTGTTGGCTAACATTCTAAAGAACCATGCAGAGTACCTGATCATAATTTTAACTTTAGTGTATTAGTTGTAATTAAATTCCAATTTTAAAGTTCCAAATTTACTTAATTTTCACACTTTATGCCAAATGTGTGAATTAAAATTCACATACAAGTTTCAGCAGTGTTGTTTAGTTGATTATAAATGCTTCTAGGTACGTTCTGCAGTACACTTAAATCACATTTTTAAAATACGATAGAATTAATGAAGAAAATACATATGTACAATAAAATATTTAATTAAGTGGTACTAAGGTGGGTCAAAAGTTTATGTAACTTTAGTATCCGTCTTAAAATGTAATAACATGTAATGAAGCATACAGAAATAATATTCATTCATTAATTTTCTTTTCGGCTTAGTCCATTTTTTGATCTGGGGTCGCCACAGTGGAATGAACCACTAACTTATCCAGCATATGTTTAACGCAGCGGATGCCCATCGAGCTGCAACCCATGACTGGAAACACCTATACACACTCATTCACACACATACACTACGGAAAATTTAGCTTACCCAATTCACCTATACTGTAGTGAATGTCTTCAGAATTTGCTGTGGTAGGAGAAGCTGCGTGAATCTTTTCTTCATTTAATAAATTACTTGCAACTCAGAAGGCAATCCTGACACGCAGTGAACACGCGGTGGCATTTGAAGGTATCAGACGCGGAGCACAGATGCTCTTGATTCTGGAGGTCATTAATAATATAATAACACTAATACTGAAATGGTGAGTTAAAGAATGACCAAAACAACATTTCAGATGTTTTACAGTGTGCTCAGCCTGCTGGTTTATCCATTTGCACACATTTTTATCATTATATGATCTCTTATAACAAAATCACATAACTTTTTTTAATACACATTTGTTCACTAAAAGTGTTTCCATCATGGTTTATGCGCATCTTTTCTTATCGAATAAAAAGTTTATCCTACTCAGTTATGAGCATACGTTTTTTTATGCGCATTTTCTAAATTTATGCACATCTTAGCGTTTCCATCAACCGTTTTTTTATGCGCATATCCAAATTACGCATAAAAATAGGTGAATGGAAACGTAGCTTGTGATAGAGACAATTCGGTGGATAGGGATGATTGGGACGCCATGATGGGTAAGGGCCGATGGAGGGAATTTGGCCATGGGATTTTTAAAGGCCACAGTGAGTCAGGACATCGGTTTAGCATTTCATCCGAAAGACGGCGCTCACTGACAGTGTAGTGTCCACTTCACTATACTGGGGCATCTTAACACAGATGGCAGGTTGAGCACCCCCTGCTGGCCTCACTAACACCACTTCCAACAGAAACCTACTTTTCCCAGGTGGTCTCCCATTCAGGTACTGACCAGGCTATTATTATTACTATTATTATTATTATGCTACAGTACTGTTCTTTTTCCACAAGGGTCACTCAAGTTTCACTGTCCCTGCAATTTAAAAACTGTAAAAGATTTACTCAACGTATGGTCTGCACTCTTTCGAACTGACCGTCTCTGGCTATTTACTGGCTATTTAATGATCACTATGATTAGATTACATAAACACAGTAATGGGCATGGGTAATGATTATGGGAAGTGCAAAATGGGTCTTGGATGTTGTGCAATGTGCTGATCAGCCACTAAATCGACTCCATACATGCCACTGCTACAGTCCAATATGAGATTTTGTGTGCCAAAGACTTTATGAAACATAGAATTAGACACTCACATATATAATGACGTTCTGAACTTGATTGCATTTACATTTATATTACAGCCTGAAAATAAATTGTATGTAAATTGGTCACGTTCGACTTCAGATTATGTCCCCAAATGATGCTAAAAAGGGAATAATGGTGCCCAATCGTGCAATACAATGCTTTCTGTACTGTATGTGTGCTTTGCATTTCTAAATGTCTGGTTTCTGTTCACTTTTTTCAATATCGTAAAGCTCCTTGAACAAAGACGTGTAATTATTTTTGTTACATAGAGAATTAAATATGTGGATGTCTACTGAATGGTCTCCGGCTGTGTGTGTTGTTTGTCGTCTTTACTGATTAGGTAAATGCTGTCAGACAAACTCATTTATTTCTCTCTCTCTCTCTTTCTGTTGCACATAGACTGTTGAGTTTTCATGCAGACCTGCGCAGTGTGAGTCACTCCAGGGAGGTGATGTCATCATAAATGCTGTTGTCATGGCAGCAGGGCTGTAGCACATCTGAACTGCTGGGAGAATTGAATAAATGCAGAGCTTCCATCAGGGACACACATTTTTTGCAGTCAATTTGCCAACGAATCGATGTGTTCAACCTTTAAGCTAGCTGTTATCGCCGTGCCACTGGTTTGTGCAAGCCTGTGACATCCCACTTATAACAATGTTGTTGAAAATGAACTCAACCAGTTATATGCACTGTAAAACCCGATAAGTTAGTTCAAACCGTTTAAGGAAACCGATTGCGGCAAACCGTTTAAGTTTTGAAACCAAATAGTTTGAGTACTGTAAACTTATGTATATTGAGTCATACACGCTTATGTTACTTGAGTTGATACTATCAAACATTTAGAGTATTAGTAAAGTAAACATTTTAAGTTCAGTTATCAAATCTGTATGAGTTTGATTAACTTAAATTAACTCCAAACAACTATATAGCTGCTCAAATGGTTTGAGAAAACCGATTGCGGCAAATTATTTAAGTTGACTGAACTCATATAAATAAATGGTGTGCCGCAATTGGTTTCCTCAAACCATTTGAATAGCTATACAGATGTTTGGACTTGTTTGCCGTTCTATTACCTAAACAAATAGATTGTAACATAAAGCAAAAACAAACATGTGTAAACAAGAAACTACATAAAAGGGAGGTATTTTAAGCCAAATTTATTGAAAAAATAAATTTCAGTCAAGTATATGCACTGTAAAACCCAAAAAGTTAAGGTAACTCAAACCATTTGAGGAAATCGATTGCACCAAACCATTTAAGTTCAAAAACTAATCCGAATGAGTACTGTGAAATTACTCCATTTGAGTAAATGAAGCAATTTGACCACAGTAAAATCCAATAAATGAAGAGAACTCAAACCAACTGAGTACTGTAAAACCCAATAAGTTAAGACAACTCAAACCGTTTGAGGAAACCGATTGCTACAAACCATTTGAGTAAAAAAAACTAATCTATACGAGTACTGTGAACTTACTCCATTTGAGTTGAAGTAATGAGGTATTTAATTAACTCATTACCTTCAACACTGAGTTCAAAACTCTTTTCAAGTGAGTAGAATTAACTCATTTCATTTGATCAGTTGACTGTTTGGTTTTACAGTGTGGGGGTCTAACTGTAAGGTCTGATTGACTAGCTTGTAAGAATTAAAAATAGATGTTCATGTTGCACGGAAAAACATACAGTTGAAGTCAGAATTATTAGCTCCCCTGAATTATTAGCCCTCTTGTTTGTTTGTTTTTTTCTCAATTTCTGTTTAATGGAGAGAAGATTTTTTCAACACATTTCTAAACATAATAGTTTTAATAACTCATCTCTATTAACTGATTTATTTTATCTTTGCCATGATGACAGTAAATAATATTTGACTAGATATTTTTCAAGACACTTCTATACAGCTTAAAATGACATTTAAAGGCTTAACTAGGTTAATTAGGTTAACTAGGCACGTTAGGGTAATTAGGCAAGTTATTGTATAATGATGGTTTGTTCTGTAGACTATCGAAAAAATATATAGCTTAAAGGAGCTAATAATTTTGACCTTAAAATGGTTTTAAAAAAATTAAAAACTGCTTTTATTGTAGCCGAAATAAAACAAATAAGACAAAAAAACAACAAATATTATCAGACATACTGTGAACATTTCTTTGCTCTGTTAAACATCATTTGGGAAATATTTTAAAAAGAAAAAAATCAAAGGGGGGCTAATAATTCTGACTTCAACTGTATAACCTGCAGGTGGTGCTTAAGACATTAAACAATGTACTGTAAGTGTCAATTTTAGAAATAGATATTTATAATTCAACTGAAATCTGAATAAGTTTTCTATAGATGTATGGTTTGTTAGGATAGGATGCTATTTGGCTGAGACAGCTATTTGAAAATCTGCATTTTGAGGGCTCAAAATAATTCTAAATACTGAGAAAATCACATTTATTATATTAAGTGTATTATATT
Organism: Danio kyathit; assembly: GCA_903798195.1. Lineage (NCBI taxonomy): Eukaryota > Metazoa > Chordata > Actinopteri > Cypriniformes > Danionidae > Danio > Danio kyathit. The sequence goes on along the minus strand of LR812537.1, from coordinate 37,039,437 downwards.
TAGTACACTACCTGACAAAAGTCTTGTCGTCAATCCCAGTTGTAAAAGCAACAAATAATAACTTGACTTCTAGTTGATCATTTGGAAAAGTGTGAGAAGGTAGATTTTTTTTCCCAATCATCACAAATACTGCAGAAGATCTATTAGAACTCGCATGGACCCAATATTCCCACAGAAATCAGTCAAGTTAGATGTAGGAAAAATCATGGTTTGGGGTTACATTCAGTATGAGGCGTGCGAGAGGTCTGCAGAGTGGATGGCAACATCAACAACCTGAGGTATCAAGACATTTGTGCCGCCCCTTACCCACAGGAGAGGGCAAATTCTTCAGCAGGATAGCGCTCCTTCTCATACTTCACCCTCCACATCAAAGTTCCTGAAAGCACAGATGGTTAAGGTGTGCCGGGATAGGCCAGCCCAGTCATCAGATATGAACATTATTGAGCATGTCTGGGGTAAGATGGAGGTGGCATTGAAGATGAATCCAAAGAATCTTGATGAACTCTGGGAGTCCTGCAAGAACTCTTTCTTTGCCATTCCAGATGACTTTATTAATAAGTTATTTTAGTCATTGCAGAGATGTATGGATGCAGTCCTCCAAGCTCATGGGAGTCATACACAATATTAATTCTTTTTCCACTGCACCATGACTTTATATTCTATACTGTACATTAGTCCTGTTAAATGACAAGACTTTTGTCTAAGCAATCTCAGACTTTACTGTCCTAATAAAATATTTAACAATCGAGCCATGATCATATTTTATTTCGGTAAAATAAGCGTAATCTAGAGACCTTTGCCTTTCTAATAAGCCACTTCTGATACCAAATGATCAACTAGAAATCAAGTTAATATTTGCTGCTCCTAAAACGTGGATGGCGACAAGACTTTTGTCAGGTAGTGTATATTAAGTGCTAAGCAATGCAAGTTACTAATTAAAAATATGCTGTTGGAAATTTATTAAATATCTTGATTTGGGCAGCAGGGTGGCACAGTGGGTAGCACAATCGCCTCACAGCAAGAAGGTCGCTGGTTCGAGCCCCAGCTGGTTCAGTTAGCATTTCTGTGTGGAGTTTGCATGTTCTCCCTGTGTTCGCGTGGGTTTCCTCTGGGTGCTCCGGTTTCCCCCACAAGTCGAAAAACATGTGGCATAGGTGAATTTGGGTAAGCTAAATTGTCCGTAGTGTATGTGTGTGAATGAGTGTTTATGGATGTTTCCCAGTAATGGGTTGCAGCTGGAAGGGCATCCGCTGCGTAAAATATATGCTGGATAAGTTAGCGGTTAATTCCGCTGTGGCGACCCCAGATTAATATAGGGACTAAGCCGAAAAGAAAATGAATGAATGAATCTTCATGGATTTTTTTTTACTTAATATTCTAATGGTGTTTAACAGGACAGGACATTTGGCAGCATAAAGGTCAATTCTCATTAAATGTTTCTTGTGAAAAAAAGATAAACAGGTTATAATAATAACTTGCTAAACTTTATTTAAATATGTCTTCATCTACTTAACAACATTGACCACGTTTTTGTAAACAATACAAGTAGAAGACGACTTCACTTCAATCTTGTCCCTCTGGGTTGCATATTCAGTGTCTGCAGTGTAAAATGCTTATATGATTTATAAATATTAATCAAGTTGTCTGCATTGGCCCAAACGGATTTGCTGAAATCATTACAAAAGGTAAGCATTATCCAATGGCATTACAATTTACACAATAGCCCTGCCCACTATTTAAATAAATCCTACCTTTTTATTTTATTTTCAATGTAATTACCATTCCTCAATATAAACCAGCAGTAACTGCCTTTTAAAAATGATGGTGTGAAGACAACCCCCCCCCCCCCCCCCCCCCCCCCCTCCACCGACAAAGGTCCAGAAATTGTCCCATACATGAGCTCATTTGTCCTATTTTGACTGTTATCAAAATAACCCATTGAAAAAGGCTTTAAGATCAAGAAGAATCTGATGCGAGTAAAGTCAACTTTCACTGTATTGTTGTTATAAGAGAAAACAATTTATAAGTAACTTAATTTAGTAAATAATTTAAATTTTAAGTAAAGAAAAAAATTACCAATAAAAACCCCATATTAATACTAATTAGGCTATTGTTGTTATCCATGATTTTTTAAATTAACTGTTTTTACAAGAGAAGCTAGAAAAGCTCTACATTATTTATTTATTTATTTATTTATTTATTTTTATTATTCAAACGGCCAAATTCTAAGTTTGAGTAAAGTTTAATGTGTTGGACAGTTTGATATTTGCCTAATAAAAGACAATAGACCAGTTTTAAAAACTTTAACAGATTGCTATTTTTCCCCTAAGGATAAAGTAGCCTAAAATCTTTAGGAAATGTTTTTGGTACATCAAAATGTGCTACTTCATAATTAAATAGAAAATGAGTCGAAAAACTGCAAAAACGTCCACTTTTTAAGAATGAAAAGAAGCACCCCTTTCACTAGGCTGGCCACGGGCCTGAATTATTTACTTTAACTTCTAAAGGAGTACACTTAACTTGAAAAACACCACAAATCACTATACACACAAAAACCTTATTTTGAAATCCCTCTTTTGTCAGAAAACACGACGTCATTTCCTGCCACCGTATGGGATTTGCTATGCTAGCTGCTTAGCTAGCCATGTCTCTATAGCCGTTGTGTAAGATAAAATAATTAGCATTAAAAATCCTGAATCGTCGAACTACCACAGTTACCCCTTACATGTAAGGTGTTTAATATTTTGCATGTCTAATCCATATATATGTTGCTGTTATTCATATTTAACTAGCGTTATTGTTTTTTCTGGAGTAACCGAATTGCTTTAATATGTTAGCAACAAAAACTTAACCTTTCTTGTATATTATAGCAGTGATGTTTAACAGTAGCAATAAGTTATGACTATTCGTGTTTATAAAAATATGCATTGCTGTTTTTATATCTTGCATGAATATATGTATCAAAATAAAGTACAATATGCGACCGCTAGCATCTTCAGTGCTTGTAGCGCCCTGCGTTACTATGGAGACAAAACAAGAACGCACCCACTTTAATCGGTGAAGCCGCACTGACAGATTTGACGTTTCTCTGGCGACAAAATACGCGGTCAAACTTGTAGTCAGAAGCTCTGGTTAGAATGAGTACTGGGTTTTATTGTTAATAGTATAGATGCTGCATGATATCTGATAGTTAGAGATGACAATGCTTGTAATCATTTTTAGAAACATTTTCTATTTTCTCACCTTTTAAAAGAGATTTTTGGAGGTCATGGAGGAATCAGGAGTCATAGAGGTGACCGTAAAAACTCTGGACTCCCAGAGCAGGACGTTCACCGTCAGAGGAGAGGTGTGTGTGTGTTTTTTTTTTTGTGAGCTTTATTTGCGTCAAACAATGTCATTGTAGAATATAAACTGTATACAAAACAAAGACGTGGCCTTCACAATAGAAGAGTGAATCTAAATCCCAATATAGTGGATAGAGGTAAAGTTGGTTTTATATTCGGATATTCAGACGTTCTCCTTAATAATATAATTTCATAAAAGTATTATTTGCAAATTCTAAATTGGGAAATCATATTAGCAGCCAAAGACTATCAAAGTACAACATTGATCACAGTCAATTAGACAGTGTTAATGTTGTTTTGAAGTCATACTTGCATGCTAATTCCGATCGAATATTCAAAGTAACATGGTAAACAATACATAGACATCTAAATGAACGAATGTGCGAATATAAAACCAACTTTACCTCTATATATAGTGGGACATTCTAAAACGCTTAACGTAAAAAAAGCTTAACGTGGCTTAATGTACCTAAACATCAACCAGAGAAACACAAATTTCTGTCGAACTTTATTTGTAATTAACCCCAACTACTGTAAAAAGAACGAGTCCCAGTTCCATAGATAAAGAGAAAAGTCTATAAGCAAAAAGCTCAACGTGGCTTAATAAACCTCAACAACAAGCGGGGAACATTTAATTTCTATCAAATTTTACATGTGATTAGCACTAACTACTAGCAGAAGAATGATCCCCGTTTCCACAGCTAAAGTGAACAAAATTGTGTTAAATGTTTTCCCCTATGTTGTTGTGGGGATGTCAATGACATGCACATTCTTTTGACAACAAGGGTTAATTTATCATACATAAAATTAGATTTTATAAACCACATTTTTAGCATTTGGTTTCTTCGGTTGTTGTAAAGTTACATTAATTCTTCCCTTATTATGGACTTCAATGGGGAGAAACGCTTAACGTGATATTGTTCACTTTATCTATGGAATTAGGGCCCGTTCTTTTGAAAATAGTTAGTGTTAATCACAAGTAAAGTTTGATAGAAATTTGGGTTTTCCTGGTTGGTGTTAAGATGCGTTTAGCCACGTTAAGCTGTTTCCTTATAATGGACTTCTATAGTGAGAATTCTTAAAGTGATGTTGTTCACTCGATACACTAAAATAAAAGCTTGTTCTTTTAACAACAGAAAGTGTTTATGAGTATATTTTTATAGAAATTTGATTGTCTCCGAATGTTAAGTTAAACCACATTAAGCTCTTATAATGGACTTCAATAGGGATAAAATGGTTAACGTGACATTGTTCACTTCATCCACAGAATCAGGGCTTGATTTTTTTTGATAGTAGTTAGTGTTAATACAAGTAAAATTTGATAGATTTTTTGGTGTGTCCCACTTGTTGAGGTACGTTAAGCCATGTTAAGCTTTTTCCTTTTATAATGGACTTAAGACGCGTAACGTGAAAACTTTCACTCTAAAGTTTTAGCTCATTCTTTTGACATCCGAAAGTGTTTGTCTTGACTAAAATTTGATAGAAATGAGATTTTCCCCGCTTGTTGTTAAGGTACATAAAGAGAAAACGCTTAACATAATGTTTTTCACTTTATATATGGAATTGAGACTCGTTCTTTTTACAGTTGTTGAGGTTAATTACAAGTAAAGTTTGACAGAAATGTGGGTTTCTCTGGTTGATGTTTAGGTACATTAAGCCACGTTAAGCTTTTTTCATGTTAAGCGTTTTAGAATGTCCCTAATATGGTTGCAGTCATCTTGTGATGTCATTTGGAGCCTAAATCTGTAGTTAAACTGTCGTCGTTTTTATGGCATCAGTTGACTAAACTAAAAAGCAAACATACCCTTAGCATGTTTAAAAATGTCCTAAAATTATGGAAACCATCTTCGTAATAAAAATGTCATGAATTTTTAGTCTACACAAAGGATGGAATTTATGACCTATACTGCAGCCAGCCACCAGGCGGCGATGAGAATGATTTGGCTTCACTTTTAAATTTGTTCAGTTTGTGTGCAAAGTATAAACCTGTACTACTGTGTTGAATCTCTGATAAACAAGCTTTACATTGATGAATCGATTATGTTGCTGTTAATAATTTAGATGTCACCTTTCTTTCCTTTAGTGGACAGTGAAGCAGTTTAAGGAGCACATCGCTGCTTCTGTTGAAATCTCTGTGGATAAGCAGAGGTTGATTTACCAGGGTAAAGTGCTACAGGATGAAAGGACACTCACAGAATACAGTAAGTGACGTATTCACTGTTTGTTTCACTTGCCTTGTCAGTTTTGGCACAATTCAACTCTGTTACTGAAAGTCAGTATAAAGCCTTGTATTTGCATGCTTTGCGCAAACGTGATTGCATATTGTATGTAGAAGTGGCTTTATCATTAATTCAAAAAAGATACAAATTATGAAAGAAAACAAGTGAAGAAGATATTGCTTTCACTCTTTTCTTTATAACTTTAAAAGTCTATTCAGTAACATATGTAATTTATTCAATTGAATTTCCATTATCTTGCTTTGGTTAAAAGATAGTCATCCAGTCTTTTCTCTTATAAAAATACTTTTTTCTACTGTTTTTCTCAATCTTCCCAGATTGTCAACTACAGTATGTCAGCCACGTGAACAGCAAGAACCACACTGATTATACAGCCTTATTCCAAAATGGATTAAATTCAATTATTTCCTTAAAATTCTACACACAATACCCCATAATGACAATGTGAAAAAAGATTTTTTTGAAATTTATTAAAAATAAAAAACCTGAAAAATCACATGTACAGAAGAATTCACAGCCTTTGCTCAATACTTTGTCGATGCACTTTTGGCAGCGATTACAGCCTCAAGTATTTTTGAATTTGATGCCACAAGCTTGGCACACCTGCCTTTGGGAATTTTTGCTCATTCCTCTTTGCAGTGCCTCTCAATCTCTATCAGGTTGGATGGAAAGTGATGGTGTACAGCCATTTTCAGATCTCTCCAGAGATGTTCAACAGGATTAAGTCTGGGCTCTGGCTGGGCCACTCAAGGACATTCACCAAGTTGTTAAGTCACTCCATTGATATTTTGGCGGTGTGCTTTGGGTCATTGTCCTGCTGGAAGATGAACCTTTGCCCCAGTCTGAGGTCAAGAGCAGTCTGAAGCAGGTTTTCATTCAGGACGTCTCTGTACATTGCTGCATTCATCTTTTCCTCTATCCTGACTAATCTTCCTAGTTCCTGCTGCTGAAAAACATCATCACAGCATTCCAAAGAGTTCAATTTAAGTCTCATCAGACCAGAGAATTTAGTTTCTTATGGTCTGAGAGTCCTTTAGACGAAAATTCCAGGCAGAGAGTGGCTTCTGTCTGGCCACTCTACCATACAGGTCTGATTGTTGGATTGCTGCATAGATGGTTGTCCTTCTGTAGGGTTCTCCTCTCTCCACAGAAGAACACTGGAGCTCAAACAGAGTGACTATCGGGCTATTGATTACCTCTCTGACTAAGACCCTTCTCCCCCGATCACTCAGCTTATATGGCCTGCCAGCTCTAGGAAGAGTCCTGGTGGTTCCAAACATTTTCCACTTATGAATGATGGAGGCCACTGTGCTTATTGGAACTTTCAGAGCAGCAGAAAATTTTCTGTAACCTTCCCCGGCCTTGTGCCTCGAGACAATCCTGTCTCTGAGGTCTACAGACAATTCCTTTGTCTTCATGCTTGGTTTGTGCTTAGACATGCACTGTCAACCCTGGGACCTTATATAGACAGGTGTATGCCTTTTCAAATCATGTCCAATCAACTGAATGTACTACAGGTGAACTCCAATTAAGCTGCTGAAACATCTCAAGAATGATCAGTGGAAACAGAATATACCTGAGCTCAATTTAGAGCTTCACGGCAAAGGCTGTGAATACTTATGTACATGTGATTTTTCAGCTTTTAATAAATTTGTAACAATTTCAAGAAAAGGTTTTTTCACATTGTCATTATAGGGTATTGTGTGTAGAATTTTGAAGAAAAAATGAATTTAATACATTTTGGAATAAGGCTGTAACAAATAAAATGTGAAAAAGTGACACGCTATAAATTCTTTCTGGATGCACCGTACATTCTCAGACTCAGATTATATATTTTTATGCAAATGCTATCAATGTCAAGATTAATCTGCACTTCATGAAGTCATTGTCACTCATGCATATTATTCAAAAATAGAATTAACATGACTAAATCATAGTATGTTGAAATAAATATTTCTTTTATAAAGATACATTTGATCATTTTGAATAAATCATTATTCAAATACAGTAAAAGCAGATTTCTCTGCATGAAAAACCTGTGAATGGTAGATTAACATACTAAAGCATGAGCGAAAATTCAATATAACAGAAATGTGGAGGATGTTAACTTTGACAAGATGATTAACAGGGCAGTTTAAACTGTAAAAGAATGTGCGTAACTAAGCAACAGAACAGTCCTTTATTGAAGAAATTATGATGATGAAGCGTGTCCCGAAGCTTGCAGTGCATACTCACAAGTATGTACATTTTTACAAAAGGAGTACATATGGGCCTCATAACAAATTCCTGTTCTTTCCAGTTTCCTAATTATCGGTTATATGAGGACATTAATGGATTTGTATTCTTACAACATGTCTTGAAGGCATCTGGTCACAGCCTTGCTGTTTTTGTTTACTCAGATGTTGATGGGAAGGTCATTCATCTTGTTGAGCGACCGCCTCCTCAGAGCACTCAGCCTGGAGGTGGAGGAGGTGGAGTTTCTGGCTCTTCAGGTGCGGCAGATGGAGGATCTTCTTCCTCTCAGTCATCCGCTTTTACAACTTCACACGACCGTAATGCCAACAACTACGTCATGCTGGGCACTTTAAACCTGCCGGTGAACATCATGGACCCACAGCAAATACAGGTTGCAGTGCTTTCCTTACGTCAAAAGACAAATATTTAAAATATGTGACTGTTTAATTGGGATTTCACCAAAAGAATGAACATTTACTCAGCCTCAAGTAGTTCCAAGGAGTATTTTGTTCTGTTGTACACAGAAGATCTTTTGAAGAATGTTGTAACTTGTAGTCAATAGCCCCTTTCACACATACAGACCTTTCAGAAATTTCTGTATGTGTGAACAGGCCCTTTTTGAAAATACCAGTAAATTCAGTCCGCCAATTTTCCGCTAAGAGAAGTTGTATTATTACCAGTAGTAAAGAAAGCTGCGCTGTGAACGCAGAAGGAAGATTGCCAGAAAGAGCACGTTCATGTCTAGAATGAACTGACGTGAGACGTCTACTCCAGCCAATCCGAACACTCAGACGCATTCACGTCCACGCAGTTTATGAAAATAAAAGCCTTTGAATATTTTTCCAGACACATTTAGCTGCTATATGTTAGTCTGATAACATTTCTATGTTCCTTCCTAATGCCAACTGTGTAAAAAATTATCGATGAAATGCCTATGACAAACCGCTGTTTCAGTTGCTTGACGCGTGTGCATGTGAAGGAGCCGGTGAGCACCAGCATACGCGCATATTATAAACATCTTGACATGTGAAAGTGTTTCTCCATATGTTTTCATATAAGTTGTTCACAATACTTATCCATCCACATAATTTGTAATGTAGCCAAGTGTGTAAACATTTAGCCTTTCTGCCTTTAGATGTCTCAAAAAAAGGGTTGCATGAATGCTAAACTTTAAATAAAAGTGAAACCATCAAGAAAAGCCCGACCCATTTTATGTTTACAAATACAAGCAAAGCCGTTTACACCTCATTTCTGGTTAATGATGTCAGAATTTACCGGTATTTTGGAATGGATGTGTGAATGTTCCGGAACGTCCGTGCCTGTGTGAACACTTTTTTATGAATATACTGGTAGAGTCGTTCCGGAAATTTTCCAGATATTTACCGGTATCACTGTGTGAAAGGGGCTATTGATATCCAGAGTAGGATGAACACTAGAAAGTCAACAAAGAAATGTTTCAAAATTCTTAAGAATTTGATCTTTTATGAGCAAAAAAGCACAAAGTTTTGGAACATGTGACAGAGGGGGAATGCTTATTTTTGGATGAACTATAACTAAAAGGATAGTTCACCCAAAAAATGAAAATTTACTCAATGTTAACTAGGGTACGATAGTGGTAAAAACTGACATTGCAGAACTTTTTTTTTTCTGCGGTACATGTTACGATATTGAGTACAATTTCACCAGATGACTGAAATAGCTCTATTTGGAAAGAATTCATAATTTTAGACTGATTGTGATGATTTTGTAGAGGAGTTTATCTGCATAAAATATGATAAACCAACCACAAGTATTGATAAATACAGTAAAGCAAAAATACAAGCGAAAAATCCTGTTTTCTGGGAGTCTAGCAGTATTCAGGTACACAAATTAAATAATCAAATGTCAAATAACACTGTATAGAATTCATAGTATATGTATATAATTACATTTGATCTTTTTTAAAAGTTACAAACAGTATTATTTCTTGTGCCTGAATATTTTACCTGGCATGAAAGCGCAAGCAAATGGCAAACATTTCAGTAACTTTATGATTCAACTTTGAAATATCCCACAAATCAAGAGTGTTTTCAACTTTGGCTCCTGGTCAACTATAGTCTCGATTTGACATTGCCTGCGATGTGACTATTGCAGATGCAAACATTGCAATATCGATGCTGAAATGATATATTGTGCAGCCCTACTATTTACTCACCCTCAAATGCTTCCAAATTATTTTGAATTTCTTTCTTTTGTTGAAGATATTTTGAAGAAAACCTTTAATCATTAACTTCCACAGTAGGAAAAACAAATACCATGGAAGTCAATGGTTACAGGTTTCCAACATTTTCAAAATATCTTCTTTTGTTTTTAACATAAGATAGAAACTCACAAAGATTTGAAACATGTAAAGGGTGAGTAAATAATGACAGAATATTCATTTTTGGGTGAACTACCCATTTAAACCTCAGAAACCCACTTTAATACATGCCTGAAAGATTCTGCTGTCTAACTGTATTTCTCACTCATCTAGATGTCAGTGCAGCAGATGCTGGCTGGTGTTGGAGAAATGGGGCGTAATGTCAGAGTGAGCACCAGCACAGGAGTGAGTCATCCTCTTGTCCTTCCTGTCGTGTTTATGTAATAATGAGCATTATAAACAGTGTACCTGAATGTTTGTCGTACAAGCACTTGCGGTTTGTCTAGTCGCAGTCTATTGTTTGAAACAAAAGGTTATCTCTGGACACATCTACAGTCATTTATTTCCTCTCACAGAGCAGTGGCTCCGTGGACGTTCATATCAATGTGGACCAATCGGTGCAGAGCGAGCCCAGGATGAGGCTCCATCTGGCTGAAAACTTGCTGCGGGAGACTCAGGCTTTAATCCACAGGCTTGAGGTGCAGAGGAAACATCATATTCTACAAATAAAACATCTTAATGACTTTATTATAAGTTAAAACTCATTTAACTTGATGCTTATTATCAGATTAGGTTTAAAAAAATAAATGTTTTTGTTCCAGGGTCAATCAAGTGAACAGTCTCGACAGGAGACTCCACCTCCTCAGCCATCTTCATCATCATTCTCAGCACATCCAATGGACAGCTCCCCACCTCCACCATCCTTCTCATCCTCTGCTTCACAGACTGAAGGAGAAACTCAGTCTGGACCAAAGTAAGAGAACAATATTATAGTCAAGGACAAGTAAGGGTCTTCATGATAGAAATCTGGATAAATATGTGTTTAAAAATATATAGTAAAGTGCATGTGGCATTACTTTATGTGTTCATATTGCATTTCACTTTAAAAACTCTTCTGCAAATGAATAGCTGTTAAAGTGTGATGGTATAAAAAGTTGTGGTGTCTTTACAGATATAGTCTAAATGCATTTGATTGATTGCTTGTATGTATGCAAACAGTGACAAATAAGCACCAACTCTCTGCCTATTAACTTAACGTGATCATTATGGGAAAAGTTATGAAAAGATGCACCAATACATGGAATTTAACCTTTACTTTAGGGCTATGCTATTAATTGAAAGGAAATTGCAAACTTGATTAAGCAAAGCAGCGATTGTCATGTACATCTTGTCAGGGTAGCACAGTTGTGTGATCAGTAGTAAATCTCCTTCAAATGCCAGAGGGCGCTCCCATGTTAAACCAGGGCTCGACATTGCGACCATTTCGCTCGCATTTGCGACTAAAAATAGACGTGTGCGAACTGGGAAATTTATCAAGTCACCCCGAAGATAACTTACCTAATGAACCAAAAGAAATGCAGAAAATAAATTACAAATACTACCCTTACTCCTTAACTAAACCAAAAACAGGAGAAAAAGTCAGTGTCAAGGTAAAGCCCCTACGGCGCTCAGCTTACAGCTTTTTTTATACAATATATATATATATATAAGTGACAGTCACAACAAGGAGGGGAGAGAAAAAAGTAGGAGAAAACCTTAAAGTTCACAATTTACTATCAACAAGAAAAGCACTACAACAAGTTTTAAACAAGAACACCACAGTCTTTGAAAAGCTCTCCTTCTCTTCCCCCGCGATCTGACTCCATTGGTTTCCTTTTCAAAAGATGCTGCGTTCTCCAAGCACTAACTACAGCGCACGCACACAGCACCTCCAATTAGGGCGGGGCGACCTGGCAACAGGAATGGGACAGGACGAGAGAGAGAAAGAGAGAGAGACACACACAGTGGCACAGAAACAACCAACCAATACGCTCATGCGTAACACATACTACTCGGCTTACATACTATTTTTAGTATAATATATAGTATGGAAGTATGGGATTTCGGATGCAGCAAAAATGTAATTGCTTTCATTGGTTTCTCAATATGCATTCTTCAGTAATCTTGCGTCCTCATGTTCTCGTGTAACGTCATCATCAACCGCCAAAGTTCAGTTCCAAAACTCAAGATCGCAAGAACAGAGGATGTGTTCTCAATATCAAGGATGCGTCGATGCAGGCTTGAGCGCAAAACTCGCTCGAGAAGTCCCAGAAGTCATTGCGGCTGAATAAAGGAGGTTGGAAGCGCAGCATTTTATATAGATTTATTATTAAAGTTCAAAGATATAACTTATTTACCTCAGGAGTTTTCCTAAATGAAACGGTTAAAGTAAACATTACCAAGAAAATCTCAATAAAGGCATAAACACATTAAGGATGTTTATTTGCTGAAATTCATTTAAAATTCGTTTTATTATGCGGTCTCCCGAGTTCATTCTTCCGAGGTAACTTTGCAAGAACGGTCTCCACAAGAACACGAGTCCATTCTCAGCTTTCTTGGAATTGAGAAACAGCCGTTGATTCAGTGTGACTAATAATCACATGACTACAGAATTGTCTTACAGAAGCATTTATCTCAAACACTCAACTGTAGTGATTTTGGAGTAAATACATGTCTTATATGTGCGATTTTCACATTTATTACATAGAACCATAGTTCTTTGTAGCCGTAGAATCTACACAAACAGCTGTCATTAGCACAGAACCACTATCTCAATGTCATTATTATCCAATTTAATCGATTTGAATGTGATTTTGCATTGCTTGTCTGTGTAGTAAGTTGTAGTTGTTAGTTGCTTCTCCATCTTAAATCACATGCTGGAAGTTTGCTAGAGCTGGCTTTACTGATATAATGTGCATGAAAATTGCATTTGATTAATTGCCCAGCCCTACTTCACCACAGGGTACCAAGAAAACACACAGATTACGATTTGTATGGCACATTTGTATTTGCCATTCGCTTGAATTTTATTTGCTTTCTTTCCCACTCATTTATAAGCTGCATAGCTTAAGTTTACTTATTCAGTAGTTCTTGTGGGTAACATTGAGGCTTCCTATGACAAAGATGTAGATTGTGACTAAATAAAAGGCAATGTCTCTACGTTTACATGGACACCAATAATTCGATTTTAATGCAATTAAGCCAATACTCTGATTAAGAGTCTACCATGTAAACAGCGATTTTTGATTAATTTAATCAGATTAAGGTCATAATCGAACTAAAGAGAAACTGAATTAAGACGTGTGGAGTATGCCGATCTTAGTCGCATTATTGAAGTGCAGTACATACGTGTAAACACCTTAATCGAACCATTACCGTCATGTAGGACTTTAAAGGGTCACGAAACACCAAAACACATTTTTTGAGCTGTTGACAGTCATATATGTGTCCCACGCTGCTATAAACACTATTAGGACACATATATTGCACTAAAAAGTGAAAAATGGTTGTTTTTTCGTTATTTTGAGCAAATTCGTTCTTCCGGTTTGAAACAAATTTTTGAAGCTGCGTCACGGCCATGAGATACTTAGGTGTAAATCCAGCCTGGAGAGTGGCTGTCTGTCCTTTCGAGAACATTGTGACATATCTGAGTGTACGGCATTAATTCATGACAAAGACGTGCTTCAAACCAATCAGCGCGCTCTATTGTGTATGACGCAAAGTTTACAGTATGTTAATATCACTGCAATATTACAGTACAATATTATAGACTGAAAGATCTGCTGTAAATGCTGCTCTCCGAGTGTAAACATGTTAACACAAACTATTCCCGTCGTGCAGGATTTTCGCCGCATTTTGTGACAGGATAGTCTTTACACACGCCGCTTTCTGACGCTACCTACCGAGTACATAAGTTACAGAGAAATGCGGAGGATTTCTCCCATTCGCTGTGTGATATCAAACATACTGCGTCTGTTTGTTTGTTTTGCCTGTGAAACTCAGCGTGTGTCCAAATGGAAACGCCCTTCTTTGCAAGACCTTCCCTCTTTCCCTCCCCCCACACTCCCACACTCCCAGAGCTGGACACGCCCAACTTTCCTGACTTTTTTTCAAACTAGAGGTGTGAAAACACCCTGCTGAGACAGGGGGTTTCGTGGCCCGCTTTTTGCGACAGGGTAGTACACACACACACACACGCACGCACGCACGCACGCACGCACGCACGCACGCACGCACGCACGCACGCACGCACGCACGCACGCACGGCTGATTGACACTAGAGGCGGTTGCAGTAAGAGAAGGGCTCAAAAAATACATCAGAAGTCAGACACCTCCCGAATCTCGCCGTTTTGCCGCCTGGAAACGTCACCAGTGGTGGAGATCGCGTTGGCGTTTTCTATCGCGGACGAATGACTATGGTGATTTATAGTAAATATTACAGTGTTTTGAGCATGATTTTATTAAACAAGTGGTCCATTTCTATAGTCATTTCAGACTTTCTATAGAGGGCATTAGAAGGTATAAAGGGAAATACAACTGAAGACAACATTCTTAGCCCTCTTGTGAAGTTTAAAAAAAATGGTATTGCATCAAATATGTAAAAGTGTTGTTTAACAGATTTAGTTTTCTACAGTTTTATAAACTAATTTCTACTAACTAATTTGTCTAGTCTTTGCCATGATGACAATATTATATTATATATTTTACATAATATTTTACTAATTTTTTGCAAGATACTAGTATTCACCATAAAGTGCAATTTAAAGAGTTAACTATAGATTAATTATGTTAAAGAAAATGAGGAAAGCCATTGGACTACAGTGGTTTGTTCTGTAGACATAAAGAAATTCTTAAAGGGGCTAATTATATTGACATGTTTATTAGCCAAAGACTTTCTCCAGAATAAAAACTATAGGCTGTAGGAAATACTGGGAAAATGTTTTTGATCTATTAAACATAACTTTTGACTTCACGTGTGTGTGTGTGTGTGTGTGTGTGTGTGTGTGTGTGTGTGTGTGTGTGTGTGTGTGTGTGTGTGTGTGTGTGTGTTTTGTTTACTACACCCCTTTCACTTATGAAACCACACAAAGATGAGGCATAATGGGAAAACAGTCTGATTACCTTTGTATGTATGCAGATATATATGTATTGGATTGACTTTCATGGCATAAAAATTACAATACAAAACTCACAAAAACATACAAAAAAGTGAAATTGACAAAAAACAGGACTTTAAACTAAGAAATAAAATACAGCACATACAGCACATCCTAATGATTTATTTGTAACATTTAGTTATATTAGATAGGTCACATATTATATTTTTACAAAGGTGTGTTTTGTTTTTGTTTGCATGTAAATCTAAATAAATAACTATATGTAATGCTCTTTATGACTTTTTTTTTTAAATTATCAACGAAAATACAAAAAAGGTATACAACAAAGCAAGGATAAATCTTAGTAAAAACAAGATAGAGAATAATGTGTAGTTTGTCAGTCTCATCCAATGTGTCGTCAGCCAGTCTCATTAAGCTGTGTCGTCAGCCAGTCGTTTCCCATGATGCTTTTAGTGAGTGCAGTCTTTGGAGAGCAACTGCTGCCGACTGCTTAATCCGAGTCTTCCGCTTGCGATCGCGAGAGTTTTTTGGCGCACGTCAGCGTGACATCAGAGCCAGGCGGACGCAACTTGGACACATTTCTAACCGGCATGCATCTTGTGGTGATCACCGGTGATCGCTTCTGCGCAGATTTTGGCTACCTCAAACGAGCCTACTCTTTGCACCTACAGAGTCAGTGCGACCACAGACACCTGCATCGTGAAATGCGGAGTTTTTTTTTTTCCATTTAGCATGCGGTGTGAACTTCCATTAAAACAACATTTCCAGCAGTTGATAGTTACATCCAATATCTCGTTTGTCACAGTGGGCTTGCACGAAATGTTCGTGAATTAAAGTGAAAATACCAAACTGCAGTTAAAAGTCGACAAATTAAAAATGAAACACCCGAAATTACATGAAACTCCAGAGGAAATGCGGACGTTAATCGATTTATGTACTATAACATGTACGCGATCATGAAAGCAACCCATGTAAACACCTTAGTCTTATTATTCTCTTAATTAGATTAAAGCAAATAATTTGATTACTGACGTCCATGTAAAGGTGGGATTTTCAAATTGCAAAAACTGCGATTATTTAGATCATTACTATGGCGAGGGAGGCAAGCGGGAGTAATTAAAACGATCCTACTAACTAATGTTACTTAAAAAGCAGACAACTGTTACAACAGAACCCACAAGCATCTATTTCACTGCAATAAAGAAAATGAAAGCTGTAAACTTCATCTCTGCTTCTCTCTGTCACTCTCTGAGTGTGTGGACCTTTGACCTGCTTGCGTGAAGTAACGTTTCCTTTTCTCTCTCGGCTGTTACAGTGATTCTTGTGGATGCACACACACGAGTGTTACTTTGCAGCCTGAGACTTCTCCACCGCATCTATCATGGATCAGTTGTAAATAGACTGTAGCTAACCCTCAGTGTTGCCAGATTGGTAATGTGAAAGTATCGTACCAGAACCTCAAAATTATCGTATTTGGAGGAAAATTATCGTACACTAGTCAAACGGAGAGTATACAGCTATTATCTAGACAAATAGCGTTTTGACACAACGTGCAAATTACCACAATACGTAAAAAAAAAACTCCACATCTAAGTCACTGTCTGCGTGTGTTGCCAGATGTTGAGGGATTCATTTTGTGGTACAAATTGGATGCCTACATGGAGCGCAACATAGTGCTGGTTGGCTTGAAAGCAGTGCACCCTCCCGAACTTTTAACACACTAGTCTGAGGGTGTGCACGAGCCCATCCAGATGATCTGTAATGAGCCGATCTCGTGGCTTTGTTTTGATGAGATCAACTTTGGAAAACGCATGATGCATTTGAATGGGGAAAAAACGAGAATATCAAGGGCAAACTCCCCTGTTCTTCTCACCTTCCTTCTTAGCACTACTTTTTAAAACTTGACCGACCTCAACCTGAAAACGACTGACTTAAGCACGGCCGCGCACAGCAGGAATGTTAACTCGTGAGAGAGAGACATTCTCCACATTGATTGGCTGAGAAGATGTAACGTAAGATAAGATAGAAACTACAGTTATTGGATAGAAAACAAGTCTAACTCCAACTTCTCCTCACAGACAGCAGACACAAGGTGCAGCTATCAATAAGTTTAGAAGCCCTAAGATTACAATGAAACTCATTTTAAATGCCATAAAATTCTGAAATGATCGTACATTATAGGATTTTTTGCATAATTGATCGTACATTGTACAGGGGTCGAAATTATCATACAAATACAATAATTATCGTACGTCTGGCGACACTGCTAACCGTGGCTGTTTATCTGTACCCACGTCACTCATTGGTGAATAACGCCAGAGCCGCGCTGACCGTTAGAGCCAATCGCAGCCCTTTCTGTTGAGTGCGGGAAGACAATGACCACAGGTGTTAAAGAACTCTCTCGACAACACTCAAAAAGCAAGCGGGATAATTTTTACATTACGTTGTATATTTGCTATTAATGTAATATACTTTTGTTTGATACATTCAAAGCGTGTTTTCTTTGAGCAGGTAAAATTAAAGTTAATTTATCTGACTGCTTATATTAAAGGACAGAATTGTATTCAAATAATATATAAATATAAATGTATTTATAAATTATACATTTTAATAAGAGTTCTTGTACAGTGAAAATCTAAAATTGTGTATGGAAAGCATTGTCAATGCACCGTGATTGTCATGAAATCAATATCAAAAATGTGAAACCAAGTCTAAATGTAAAAGTTTTTAAGGTTTTATATGTCTACAGTATATATATTTGATTTTATATATAATTTATTCAATTGAATTTTAAATACTGTAGTTATCTTCTTAACTTGTCATGACAACTTTATTGGAAAAAATTATTTTAAACGAACAGGAGCATAGTGTAGCATACTTTGTGATTATGCTTGCTCTTTCTTTGGTGCTGGTAAAACCGCCATATCAAACCTGCTGCTCTTTTATTAAATTATATGTAATCGCATTGTAAATCGCAAATCATAATTTTGATCAGATAAATCACAATAAGATTTTTTCTCCTAATCGTGCAGTCCTATGTTGAAATGGTAAATTGTCTCAGCTGACCACTTCAGATCACTAAAATATCATGTTAACTCCAGGTTGAAACGGGGCCAAATGTCTTTCTTTTTTTTTGTCTCAACAGTCACCCAAGCCCTTTAGAGCTGGTAGAGGTTCTGTCAGAAGTGCGGAGGGTAGAGGAGCGTCTCCGTCCTTTCATGGAGAGAACACATTCAATCCTCGGAGCGGCCACTTCTGCTGACTACAATAACAATGTATGCACTAGACCAGGGGTGTCAAACTCAATTCCTGGAGGGCCGCAGCCCTTCACAGTTTAGTTCCAGCCATGCTTTAACACACCAATCTGTAGGAATCAAACAAGACTAAAGCACTCAATTAGTTTGATCAGGTGTGTTTAATTAGGGTTGGAACTAAACTGTGCAGAGCTGCGGCCCTCCAGGAACTGAGTTTGACACCTGTGCACTAGACAGTTCAATGCTACATAACTATCATGCATGGTCTAAATATAGTATGTTCGTTTATTGATAAGTTGTTTTCTCGGACAGACTCAAGAACGGGAGGAAGATCAACGCACTCTCAACTTAATTGGAGAGTCACTCCATCTCCTTGGCAACACATTGGTGGCTCTGAGTGACCTTCGATGTAATTTATCTGCTCAGCCTCCTCGGCACTTACATGTGGTGAGGCCGATGTCTCACTACACCTCCCCTGTGATGATGCAGAGTGGACTACCCCATATTCCCATTCCAGTGAGTTACCCAACGTTTTAAGGTTCTGTGAAGGGCTTTGAAATGTGCATTTTTGTTCGACGTGTGACTTAATTACAACTGAAACTTGAAGGCAAGGCGGGACAAGAAGTAGCCCCCTTTATTTAAAAAAACAGCCAATAGTGTTTTGGTTTAATTACAGTTTTGCCAGTGAGAGTTGATGAGATCAAGCGCATCAAATGAAAAGCCAATGAGAAGCATCTTGAAGGGGGAGGGGCATGTCAGATACTAGAGAGCATTTGATTGGTTAAAAGATTTGATGAGAAACTGAAGTATGAGGGAAAGCTTTGGATGTGTTTAAATGTGTCACTGTTTTGGAGCACACTAGATTATAGATATCCTTCGATGTATTCACGAGGACTTTAATGACTATAGCTGTATTGTTATCATTAAACAGTAATCTTTAAATATATACAATTTTCCAGATGAACCTGGGCTCCACTGTGACCATGACGTCAAACAGCAGACAGACAAGCGATGGTCAGGCCCAACCCCCACATTCCAGCAACCAATCAGATCAGCAGGGTCAGACTCCTCCTCCTCCAGCAAATGAATCCAATCAACAGACAGGACATGGACAGGGGACTCCAAGAGTGATCAGGATCACTCATCAGACCATGGAGCCAGTGGTCATGATGCAGATGAACCTGGACGGTACGCCACACAGCCACCCAATCACTGTTTTAGCTTTGTGTTTCAGCCTTCATGCCCATTCCAGGTCTGCTACACCTCTCAAGATCCCAAATATGTTTCTTTGTCATTTTGATTAATGCGAATCAAGATACTTCAGTATATTTTTTCCGACCTGGTATGGGCAGCTGTAGTGTAACTGCCAACCACTGATCTGTGCATTTCTGTGCAGCAGATTCAGACAGTGGAGCGCAGGGCCAAAGGCAACAGAACCCCAGTGCTGCTGGAGAGACTGGTTAGTTTCCACCTCTCTCTGTAGTCAACCAGCTCTGCCAATATAAATATGTGATTTGTGCCTTAAAGGAATATAAGGAATATACTTTTTCTCATCATTTACACACCTTCAGGTCTTTTAAAAGCCATTTGGCTCTCTGTC
Organism: Danio kyathit; assembly: GCA_903798195.1. Lineage (NCBI taxonomy): Eukaryota > Metazoa > Chordata > Actinopteri > Cypriniformes > Danionidae > Danio > Danio kyathit. The sequence continues at coordinate 37,019,432 of LR812537.1, read as the reverse complement.
TTCCTGGGAACACAAAACAAGAAAGATTTACAGAATTTTCAGAAGTGAAATGGACACTGGGGCAGATGAACTCCAAACATTATAAATATAGTGTATAGTATTAAACATTGGCATGAAAATAGTTTGGTATGCTCCGATCAGGATTTTTGCAGCTGATGTTGAGTTCCAATTCCTTGTCATGGTAATCGGCTGATACCGAGAACAACAAAGCACATTTTCCCTTCAAGTATGATAAAGTGGAGATCTCTCCTTAATTAAGGATGTTGAATATATCCCTTAAACATGTCTCTTGTAACTATTTAGTGTGGACATGTAATGTTTGAAGCAGCTTTACAGAAACAGATAAACAGATAAAACAGATAATTTTTTTTGGAAACATGATGGAAGAAGAATTCAGCATGTCTCTTGAAGAAACAGTTTGGAGTGCATATTTGATGCATAAGAAGTTAAAATGCACACATATAAATCTATTACTACTACTTTCCTAAAAGAAAATAGGCCTATAACTACTGGTTACTGCAACAAGTATGTTACAAAAAGTTATATTATTAAATATATTAAAGTAAAAATGTAAGTTTTTTTAACTTCATTAAAGTTTTTTTTATTTTCCTAATATTTAGAGCCAGTTTTAGTGAACTTGCAATAGTCAAAAACACAGAACTTTCATTTCTTATATGTAAAAAGGCCTAAATGCAAGTGTATTTGCAAGGCCGTTCAAATATTTTGCTCATCTCCAATTATTGATAGCAGCAGAATGATCGCAGCTCCGGACAGCTGCTGTGATCGGTTCATGAGATCGGCCAGATTGGCTGGTACTGATCGAGTCATGAAATGTGATTACTGGCCATAGTGATCTCCGGCTCATTGATTGGAGCATCCCTAACAATAGTATATAAACAGACGTTTTCTAATGCCAAATATGATGCTAGATATCAACATAACAGTTCAGAAAGTTTTTATCACATGTACCTGATAAAACTGATTTCTGTCGACTGTGAAGGGAAATATGACAGCTCCCACAATTCAGTGGTCTTTTAATCATGACATCGTCAAGCTCATCAAGTCTTGGTCTATGTTTTAAATGTGTGACCTACAGCAAAGACTATATAAGTTTCTGACGGTATGACAACCTTGGATAAAAATACCATAGTTTCACGGTATCAGGGTTTTGTGATTACTGCTCTAAAATAAGTTCTTTTTAAATGTCTGGGTAAAAAAAAAAAAAAAACTTTTTTCCCCTTTGAACACAATTTATGTTATTTTAAGAAACATTTATAGTATTTTGTAATAGTACAGATAAATAGTTAAAATATATAATTGACTTCTGCTCTCTTCATAAGTTTCAAAAACACAGATTTCTTTACAACACATAAATAATAAATGAAAAAGCCTTACATAATGTATACCTTAGGAACGGTATAACAGAACATTTTAGCGGTATTAAAACCTTAACATTTCCAAACCGTGGTAAACTTTAAAACCGGTTATCATCCCATGACCTATAGCAGAAACATACTGTGCCTTTAAGTAAGTGTTCCATGGACGAAAGAAGCCATGCAGGTTTGGAAGAAACTTGAACGTGATTAAATGATGACAAATGTTATTTTGAATTGTGTTTATGCACTGTTGTGATGTAGGATGTAAAGCAGTTTGTCAGTTGTCTGCAGTCTCATGTAATATTCAAAGCTTACAGCAATGGCAATAGTCTCTGTTTATTGAATTCTGCATATCTGTCCTCTGAAGGCACCACAGTGCCCATCCATGTACCAGGTCTGCCACCGGAGTTCATGCAGGCCATCATGCATCAGATCTCTCAACAGGCTGTCGCCATGGCAACTGCAGCCTCTGCCGGACAGCATGGCACTGCTGGAGCAGGTGCTCAGAACGGAGAAAGCCCAGTCCCTCCACCACCTCAGGCCAGGGTGGTCATCACACGGCCCACCCTATCCCCACGTGTCCCCCAAACCATGGGCACCAGAGGAACCACCATCAACCTGCGAGCGACAGTGCCCCCCTCAACAGGGCAACAGACTAGCCAAGTATGATACCTAATAAAACATGAAACTTTTTTATAGAGATCTCAAAATGTCATCATAGTTAAATAAACATAATAGTTGATGAAATATAACTATAGAAATATATAGGAAAAAATAAATAAATGTAAATAACAAGGGAAATAAATATTGATATGTTAATTATGATGGTCGAATTCCATTAATTTTATGTAAAACTATTTTCTTTTCACTCTTAAATTAAGGGCAGTCCTATGACGTCCTCTCCTCTCACACAGATGGTCAGTGGCTTGGTTGGACAGCTTTTGCTGCCATTGCACACAGGTGAGTTGTCTTTTACCTTTTGACTTCATTTGTAAGAACACAACAATTTTATGAACATTTACTTATTTTTTTTTTTCTTCATCAGCGGACCAGACATCCACTACCTCATCGTCCCATTCTTTCTCTTTCTCTACCTCCTCATCCACTTCTTCCTCCTCCTCTTTTTCCTCCTCCACTGCTCCTCCATCCTCTGCCAACACATCCGGTCAGACGTCCACTCACACCACCAGCACCGCGTCTGTAGGTCAGGCCCAGGAGGGTGGCCCAGGAGACAATCTAGCCCAGCTGCTGGGCTCACTTCTGGGCGGAGCTGCGGGAGCTGGTGGAGGAGTGTCTGGAGCCGCTCCCTCCATCACAGTGACTGTTCCAGGTGTCCCTGCATTCATTCAGGGCTTGTCTGAGTTTATTCAGGTTGGTGCTTTTAAGTGGTTGACAAATATACGGTAGAGCTCAAAATTAGAGAACACTTTATATAATGTAATTTTCATCATTCACAATTTAAATGAATTTCTGGTTGTGGCTATACCAGTTAAACATTTTTTTGCAAAATAAACAAGGAACTTCAGCAAAAAACCTTACTTTATAGAAAATACTGATTATAATGAACCCTTTTCACATTTCCCAGTTTCTCAGCAGCGGAAGTTGTCATGGTTGGGTAAACATGGATTGCAGTGAATGGGAGAGTACAAAAAATATTTTTTTACAATCCTATTTGCTCAAAGAATAAAAGAAAAACTGAATGATAGTGTCATCAAAATCTCGTTTACTGCCCCACCAATAGACACTGCATTACAAACACCCTGCATAAGGAGTAATATTAGGGATGCTCCGATCGATCTGCCGAAGATCGTATTGGCCAATAATCACATTTCATAACTCGATCGCTACTCGCCAATCTGGCAAATCTCATAAACCCATCGCAGGTGTTTGTTTATAAGTTTACAAGCAGAGGAAGATGCACAAGTGCACCCGTATATTATACATAGCCTTAGCCAAAGTAACAAGAATGAATGAATTGTTTTCTGTAAAGCTGCTTCTGGCCATTCACACCTAAAGGGTTATAAGAGACGTGTGTAAGGTATTATATGCAGCATACTTAATTTATTCCTTTAGGTAAGGCAAGATCTTCCCTTATGGTTCATACTTAGAGGCAAAATGTGCTTAATGCATTATAAAGCTTGAAGTATCAGAATTGGTACTCCGTATCAGCTGCAAAAACCTGATCGGAGCATCTCTAGGTAATATATATATATTTTTGTTTGATGAAAATATGAAATAATACGAACGTAAATAAATCTAAATTTACATAAATTTAATAAAAGAATCAAACCAGATGACCATTAAATGCATTATAACCGGCTTGTGAAAAAGGTCCATTATGAAACAGCAATGAATGTAGCATAAACAAAAATTTCTGAAGGTTACAGCAGTCAGAAATGAGTAGGAAATGAACAGGCACCTTGCTTTGAATGAATTTAACAGGATTTTGCACCGGTTATAACTTTATTTCAGTGTTTTCAGCTTCAAGAAACTCTTTTAAATGTATCACATTAAAATATATATCCTTTTTTTGCTTAAAAAATATGCTTTTCTTTGTGTTTTCTGATCTGATCTTACCAAATGTGGGTATTTAAACACCCTGCTTTCTTTCCAGTCGGGCCAGCCTGTGTTTCCTTCACCAAACCAGCAGCCTCCACCCTCACAACCCACACCACCCTCTGCTCCTTCAGGACCCACCCCCACCACGACCCCTCAGCCTCCCAGTGGAGGAGCGGAGACCCTCAGCCCTGAGCTCTTCACCGGCATAGTTCAAGGCGTGTTGTCCACCATGATGGGCTCTCTGGGGGCTGGTCAAGGCAACACTGAGAGCATCGCCCAGTTCATCCAGAGACTGTCCCAGACTAGCAACCTCTTCACCCCTGGGGCTGGAGATGCAGTGGGTGGGTGCTTTTGTGTGCCTTTAGGGCAACTCAAAGATTTGGTACAGCTCAATGCCATAATGTAAGAGTCGTTGTCTGTGGGTACATTTAAATTGACATCAGTGATCTATTTTATTTACCTTATTCTGAATAAGACAATATGATTTAGATATATGCTTTTAGAATATTCTTACATGTTCTTATGTTATAGTACATAGATCAATTAATGGCACGCCATTACATTCCAATTTGATGTTCCTTCTAGAAATTTACATAACAATATACATTTTGTCTTCATTAGAGCACTATATACAGTTTGGGTGTATTATTTGTAATTTTATGAAAGCTTGAAGTTCAGTTCATTATTTATCATGCTTTTTTATTTGCAAACAGATATTGGTGGACACTATTTCTTGCTCAAAGTCATTATGCTTTTATTTCTATATAAACTGTTGTCAAACTGTGGTCTTACAATAGTAATTTAAGGTGTGTATCGAAAATGTGACTAAAATAGGAATACTCCATATTAGGGATGCTCTGATCGATCGGCCAAATATCGGTATCAGCCGATAATCACATTTCATGACTCGATCGGTATTTGTTGATCTGGCCCATCTTATGAACTGATTGAAAGTGGTTGTTTACAAGTTTACAAGCAGAGGAAGATGCACCAGATGGAAGATGCATGTTTCCAAATAGTCATTTTTCTTACCTTTTTCTCTCTTACCTGTTATTTTCTTTTTGTAAAGCTGCTTCTGACCATTGCATGTATGCAAAATCTTTACTTTTTTATCTTAGGTACGGCGAGATCTCACATTTAAAGGGTAATTGTGCTTATGCAATGGCAAAGTTATATAAAGCTTGAAGAATCAGAAACGGTACTCCGTATCGACCGATCACCTTGACAAAGAATCGGTACTCTGTATCGGCTGCAAAAATCCTGATTGGAGCATCCCTACTCCATATGTCCTAATTTGAAGTGTGTTTACATTGTGTAATCAGAAATCTTGATTTATATGGTAAATTCTAGGGTTGCGATATTTGTTTTTCTATATATTATTGAAATATAATTAAAATTTCATGACTTGAATGGCTCTATTTGGAAATAATTTAGAAGCTTAGATTGATTGGGATGATTTTGTAAGGAAGTGAATCTGCATAAAATATATTAAACAAATAACAAGCATTGATAAACACAACAGTGCAAAGATACCAATGACATAAACAGTGCTTTGTGTTTTTTTTGGGAGTCTTAGCCACATATTCAGGTACAGAAATTGAATAATCAAATATAAAAGAACACTATAGTCTTTATCCTATAAATGAATACAATTATTAATTGTTAAAGCTACAAATATTATGATTTCTTGTGCCTGAGTACTTTAAACTTCCTTCAGAATGTACCACATTGCGATATCGATGCTGTAATATCAATATATTATACAGCTATTGTCTTATACAGCTATTGTAAATGTACTGTATGTTTGTTGGTAGGGTTTTTTGGAGATTTGCTGTCTCTGGTGTGTCAGAGTTTTTCAATGGTGGACATGGTTCTGCTTCTGCATGGTAATCCACAACCGCTGAGCCGCATCCAGCCCCAGCTCACAGCCTTCTTCACGGAGCACTATCTACAGGGTCGAGAGCCCACTGATGCCAACATCGCTGTGAGTCTGAGCTCATACTGCTTTTGTTTTGTTAGTACCACATGAAGCTCTCATATGTCTGGGAGTCTGATCCTGTTTCTGGATGGCCAACTTCCTCCAGAGTTTATCCTCAGCACAGTCTGAACCAGACAGTGGAGCATAAATTAGCATTGGAGCTAAATTGTCGCATGGTGTCTCTCAAGGAGCAATATTAGGCACCCTAAAACATTTTTGTTAGATTTTGAAAAAAACATGTGGTGGAGATTTTGAATTGATTCCAAGATTTTCAGAATGCATCACTATTCTGTCTTGATCTATTCTGAGTCTCGTTTTTAATAGCATATGGTGCTTTAGGCTGGTTTTTTTCTCAAACACTCAATGTCCACAAGGAAGAGTGCTTGTGCGTTTGGATGGGTCAATAATAATTTGGCTATTATGTCACAAGATTAATGTAAACACCGCTTTCCTTACTTTATTAATAATCATTTTAGGTTTGAGTGGCATTTGTAAGAAATTAAACGCAAGCTGAGCATAGCTTGTAAAGCAGACAGTGCCATCTGCTGTTAAAAGCGAAGCTCAGAATCGATTCAAGAGAGAATCCATGCTAGGATTTGCCAAAGCTCTATGTTTTGCAATATCTTCTTAATTTTCCTAATTAAACTCAGATTTTTTGAGTTATATTGCTGACAAATCTTTCAGTCAATGTTTGGATTTACCGGTCATTGTAATGTACAATTTGAAATCAGAGGTTTGAATATTGCTAACAGTCAGAGTAATATTCATTATCTTAGACTTTGTTTTTGAGTGCATGTTGCAGAGACTTATTGGTTTTTATTTCTAATTTATTTTAGAGTGCTTCTGAGGATCTGATTAATGAACTAGAGGAGTACATTGCAGAGAGTTTTGTAAGTGTTTTTTTTGTTCCTCATTTGTCCTACCTTGTTTTTAATTAATACAAAAATTGATATAGAGTTTTTGACATTTCAAATAACACGCACCATACTCTTACATCTTATCTCATACTATACATCTTATACCATTAAAAAACATATAATCTCTAGTTTAATAAAAACATGTAATTTGACAATTTCCAGTATTAACTCCATGTAAATAAATTCAATTTCTTTACAACTTTTGATTGGGCAAAAACAGAAAATTCAAACAAAAATTGACATTTCCCATGAATTAACATCAAACGCATATATCGCTCTCAAAAGTTTTAAAACAAAATCAATTCATTATTCCTGCACAATTGTTCACTTCAGATAAAGAGCGATGTTGACTTAGCATTTACAGTACATTATCATTAGAAGAAAAATAAAAGATGACAGATTTTTGTGATATAACTCGATGTCAAAACAACATCAAATTAACATTAAGCATGATGTCAAACATGTAAAAAAATCAAACGTCAAACAACTTGTCTTTCCAGTAATAGATTTTTTACATGTTGTTTGACGCAAATATTAGATGTCAATCAGATGTCAATATGCATTTTGGCATGTTTTTTGACATCATAATTCCTGCTGGGTTACCATCTTTCTGTCTTATAAATTAATTGATTTTAAAGTCATAATTCCCAGCAGGCACCGGACGTCAACATGATATCAGATTGATGTTGTACCCAACGTCATGGGGATGTTGCATTTTGTTTTGAAAATCGGGTTGACCCAACGTCAGGCCAACGTCAATGTCCAACCTAAAATCAACCAAATATCAACGTCTAATGATGTTACAGCTTGACGTTGTGTGGATGTTATGACATCTATCAGACGTTGGATTTTGGTTGCCATACCTGACAAATAAATATCAGTATTTGACGTCAATATCACGTTGGTTAAAAATGTTGGCTTGACATTGGATTTTACATTAAGCATAGATACATTTTTTATGCTGCAGTGGTTTATCAATAGGTGTGTGTGTGTGTGTGTGTGTGTGTGTGTGTGTGTGTGTGTGTGTGTGTGCGTGCGTGCGTGCGTGCGTGCGTGCGTGCGTGCGTGCGTGCGTGCGTGCGTGCGTGCGTGCGTGCGTGCGTGCGTGCGTGCGTGCGTGCGTGCGTGCGTGCGTGCGTGCGTGCGTGCGTGCGTGCGTGCCTACAATGATAAATAATTCTTCATATTTATTATCATCCTTGGTGTGAACAGCTCTTACCATTTAACTGATAGTCCCTGTGCTGTATTTGTTTTAGTCTACAGTAACTGTTCGAGAGGGAGTGGATATCATTCAAACCAACATGTCCTTTCTGAGACAACAGTTCACTCGCATGGCCACTCATATTCTTCGCTGTACAGGTGACCAACACACTTTTGTCCTCTTAGAGACACCTTTACACTAAAATCAAAAGCCTATGATATGTGGGTATATAATAACAATTTATAGAGTATATAAAAGCACAGATGTCATTAATAGAATACTTAAAAAAACACAACTAAAGTAATGCTTTAGTTTAATAACAGTTCACACCATTTAATACCGGCTTTTACTTGCCTATTATTAAGATATTAACGGTTGATTAGCACTCATAAAGTCTGATCTTATTTTATATTCTTAATCCTACACAATACCTAAATCCAACTACTACCTTACTAACTATTAAAAAGACACTAATTAGCAGTTTATTGAGCTAAAAGTCCTAGTTAATGGATTGTTAATAGTGTGAATTGTACATTGTAACCAAAAATTCCAGCATTTTGCATAAAATAAATAAATTGTATAAAATAAATAAGCTCTGGGGAGAAAGTTGTTCCTCAATCTGTTTTTTTTTGCTCATATGTGCAGGATAGTACAGTAAAAGTAACCTGAAAAATATGCTACCCTAAACAAACTAATACAGTGGACTAGAAAACCAACAAGAGCTGAAGAAGCTGTTGCAGAAAGTAAATATTTGAGTTCAGCTTTGCATTAACCAGCTTGACATTGTGCAGTTGACCAAAGCCTCTATTTGAGGCCCACCAAAGTATTGATGGTTGTGTAAATATTGTCATACTAGTAGTCTGAATTAGTTTTGCTTGACCTTTCTATCAGTTATCTAACATTATCAAGATATTTTAACTACGTTATTGTCATGTTTTATTGCCATTTTCTAAACTATATCGAATATACTGTATATATGTACAGTTGAAGCCAGAATTATTAGCCCCCTTTTTATTTTTTCCCCAATTTCTGTTTAACGGAGAGATGATTTTTTTCAGCACATTTCTAAACATAATAGTTTTAATAACTCATTTCTAATAACTGATTTATTTTATCTTTGCCATAATGACAGTAAATAATATTTGACTAGATATTTTTCAAGACACTTCTATACAGCTTAAAGTGACATTTAAAGGCTTAACTAGGTTAATTAGGTAAGCTAGGTTTGTTCTGTAGACTATCGGAAAATAAAATTGCTTAAAAAGGCTAATAATTTTGTCCCTAAAATGGTCTTTAAAAAATTAAAAACTGCTTTAATTCTAGCCAAAATAAAACAAATAAGACTTTCTCCAGAAGAACAAATATTATCAGACATACTGTAAATATTTCCTTGCTCTGTTAAACATCATTTGGGAAATATCTATAAAAGAAAAAAAATCAAAGGGAGGCTAATAATTCTGACTTTAACTGTGTATATATATATATATAGATTCCATTTTTATAATGTTAGACATGTTGAACGTGTTTGAAAACTATAAAATGTTTATTAATCAATCTCTTGCTTATGTTTTTCCAGACAACACATTTGGCCAGCGTTTGCTGTATCTGTGCACGCAGGGTCTTTTTGAGTGTTTGGCCCTCAATCTCTACTGCTTAAGAGGAGAACAAAGAGCTTTAACCACCGTCATCAACCACCGAATTGTAAGATCCATCAATTAATCCTCCTGAAGGTGGTTTGGGGTGCATGTCCTTCATATTTTGATCTTTCCTCAGAGGAGGATGTCAGCAGAAGTGAACCCCAGTCTGGTGAACTGGTTGACCAGTATGATGTCCATGAGGCTGCATGTGATTTTAGAGCACAATCCGGTCACTGAGGACCAGATCCAGCATTACGTCATCTATACGCAGGTACTTTAACCTCTCATTTAGATTAATTCATCAAATGAGACACAGAATGCAGGAGTGAATATGTTTCTGTTGTCTTTTTTTCATGTACAGAGCGAGTCTGCTCAGAGAACAGAAGCAGGTGCACAATCAAGCCAGCAGTCACAAAATATGAGTGTGGAGGTATGTTTTAGCAGGAGAAAGAGTCTGGTTTACTATTACATTGAATGTTATTATTTAAAAAGTAATGCTCATTGAAACATATGGAAGTCTATGGAACTTTATTTTTTTATAATTATATTCATACATGTTTATATACTGTGCATTTGAAGGCAAAACTTTTAACCCTCCTGTGAAATTATTCTTTTCTTAAATATGTCTCAAAGGATGTTTAAAGAAGAGGATTTTTTTTTCCAAAATAGTTTTACTAACTAATTTCTTTTGTCTTTGCCATGATGACAGTAAATAATATTTTACTAGTTATTTTGCAAGATACTATGTAGTATTCAGCTTTATGTGTATTGAAAGACTGAACCAGGTCAATTAGCTTAACTAGGCAAGTTAGGTTAATTAGACACGTCATTGGAAAACAGTGCATTGTTTTGTAGCCAATCAAAAATAATCATTTCTTAAGAGGGCTAATAATATTGAGCTTAATTTTTTTTTAACTGCTTTCATTTACACAAATAAAACTGTCAACTGTACATACTTTAAAGACAGAGTTCTCCCAAAAATTAATATTGTCATCATTTAATCACCCTTGACTTGTTCCAAACCTTTAAATAATAAAAGAAGATATTTTGAAGAATGTTGGAAACCTTTAACCACAGACATCTGTAGTAGGAAAAACACATACAATAGAAGCCAACAGTTACAAGTTTTCCCACACAAAATATCCTAATTTGGGTCTATGGCTTTGGGTCTTTGGCTCAAAATATCCAGGATTGGACAAATCAAGGGTGAGTAAATGATGACAGACCTTTCATTTTTGGGTGAACTAACACTTTACAACACACAAGAGATTTTTCTGAGATTTTTCATTCATTCAATTTCCTTCGGCTTAGTCTCTGATTTATCAGGGGTCGCCACAGTGGAATGAACCGCCAACTATTCTGACATGTTTTACACAGCGGATGCCCTTCCAGCCGCAACCCATTACTGGGAAACACCTATACATTCTCACACTCTCATGCAGTCTAGCCAATTTAGTTCATCCAATTCACCTGTACCACATGTCTTTGGACTGTGGGGGAAACCGGAGCACCCGGAGGAAACCCACGTGAACATGGAGGAAACCCATACGAAACATGGAGGAAACCTATATGAAACCAATGCAAACTCCACACAGAAATGCCAATTGGCCCAGCTGGGACTCAAACCAGCGACCTTCTTGCACTGAGTCACTGTGCCGCCCTTTCAGAGATTTTTTTCAGAACAAAATTTTAGTTTTAAATAGAGCTGTATGATTAATCACTAAATGATCCACCTGGCCTTAATTATAAATGATTTAAATTTGCATATGTTTATCATACCTGGCTCAAACAGCTGATGTACAGCTTCAGTTTTTTACCTGTATTACTGTTTCTGTTACAAACAGGAAAATGGTCATATAATAACTGTAATAACAGTTTATAGTTGAGATAACACACATTTTTATGGTAAAGATAAATAAAACTACAGTTTAAAAAGAAACTTTGTTTCAAATCAAGGTTGTAGCAGTTACATCACATAATACGCAATCATTACAAATGGATTTGTCAATGAATAATTCATTAAAGAGATTCTTCAAAAATGCTGATTCATTCAGTCTTCATTAGTCAGTTCTAGCATTCTTAGTTTATCCAGAATTCTCTAGAAAACTCTAGTTTTAAAGGACGCATTAATTTGGTTAAAAATGTTTTTGTTTTCTGAACTTTAATCAAATAGAACAATGTTTCCACAAAAACATTAACCAGCACAAATGTTTCTATCATTAATAATACTTTGTTTCTTGAGCACCAAATCATACTTCCGAAGGATCATGTGACACTTAAGACTTGCATAATCAGGGTATATGCAGGAATCCTAAAGGTAATTTCAATACCTTTTTAAGACTTTTTAAAGACCTCTTTAAAGACCTTTTAAAGAATATTTTAAGACCTCACCGCCACTTCAAGTTCTAATTAGTATCAAACCTTTAACTTCTTAAACAGTTGTAGTTAAATAAATCAATGGAGCACAGCCATGCAACAGAACTCAGCCACTCTTTAAACTCCCATTTCTCCAACCAGGAGTACGCAAACTTACATTTTCCCAGTTTGCCATCTGTTTCGCTCTATGTTTTTGCTACATGTGGAGAGCGTCACATTACCTTCCCATGTTTGTCGCAAATTACGTGACATCACCCGGACGGAGGAGCTTGGCCCGAACCAATCGCGTGGATCGAGGAAAATAAATATATTTATGATTTTTTGGAGTCACTTTGGACAACGCTTGAACAAAATTTAAGACCTCACAAAAACGCGATTAAGACTTTTTAATACCTTTTAGGGCCTTAATTTTCTCATAATTGATTTATTAACTTTTAATACTTTTTAAGACCCTGCGTGCACCCTGATAATTATGCCGAAAAAATCATCTTTGGCATCACTATAATAAGTTACATTTTCAAATTGAAGTAATTCACAGTTGTGTTTTTCTTTGACTAAATCTTGCTTTGGTGACAAGAGACATCGAGTTGCGTCATCGTTCGGTGTCCTTTGTGTAAAATCTGTCTGGAAGACATCTGGGTGTGGGTTTGCACTATAAACTGTATGCGTTGATGGTAATATGTGGTGATCTATTCCAGGAAGGTCTGTCTCCTGCTCCTGCCACCACAGCAGAGGAAGTGCTGAGATCCTCAGGAGACACTGATGGAAATGAAGCACCTGGCAGACCATCGGCTGAAGAGACCCGAGGAGCCGTAGCCATGGAAACCACCGAAAGGGAGGAGTCAACTGGAGAGGTGGAGCCATGGGCTGCAACCGTTCCACCTGTAAGACTCCATTGCAATCTGATAAAAGTTTCTTTTGTCATGTAAAATAGCATATAACAGGACTTAAAAGTCAGCTCTATCAAAATTAAGGTTGGATATTAAAACATTCTTAATCTTTCCACAAGTTTTTTCACAGAAATCACATTTGAATTAAAATCAGTATGATCACTTGTAAATCAAATTTGACATTTTATCATTTTACAATACTTGCTTATGGCAGAGCTCATATTGCATATTATAGTTTATATTATTGCATCACATACATATTTGTCATTTAGTGCATTCTAATGTACACTAATGGTAAAATGAAATTTTTAATTTTGAGATAAATGTTTCAAATTAAAACATAATTGTTGGATATATTTGGATATATTTATATAAAGGTTAAATGATTTTTAACTGATTTGTCCTGTAATTAAATATAGATTTTATGAAAGAACAAGTGATTATGTTAAATGATATTATAGTTTCAATTACAGAAATGTAGATTTTAGACAAGAATATAGATAATAATAATATAAATAATGAATCTGTCAAATGGGTAAAACTTTGTGGTGTGAAGGATATGTGCAAATTAAAAAGATTTAAAATGGCAACTCGTTACTGTACGTTCACACCGAAAGCGGCGAGAGCGTCAAAGTAGCCTGAAGTCATTCATTTTCAATGGGAGCCGGCGGCGAGAAGCAGCACGGCGCGTCTTCGCCGGTGTGAGCGTCGAGGAGAGTTGAAATCAAGTCAACTTTATGGTAATGAGCTATGATGCGGTTCGGCGGCAAGCAATCGGAATGTAGAAGTCCACCGCTTGAGAGGAGTCAGAGAACACAGTCACTGTGAACTTTGGTTCCGACCACAGTTGTTCCCAAGGGTTTAATCATTGCAGTCGCTGGATTTCCAATTATTTGCAATGTTTTCTTACTGGAAAGTAGATTTAAAAAGTTACTGGCGAGTTACTGATGTGCATCAATGTTATATATATATTTTTTTTCTTTAAAAAAGCGTGAATTTCATGCGACAATACAAAACCGTATTGCTGCTTCAGAATATTTCAGGCATATGGACACATCGTGGAGCAAAGCCACACCACATGCAACTAGATCTTCCGTAGTTAAGTGAATTTGATAATAAGTGTGCAACACCTTGACGCTAGAAAGCATGTTTTATGCGGGAGTGTTACTGATATGATATGCTGCAACGGCTCCTTTAAATACGAGATCAATGTGTAGCGAATTTTGACGCTCTCGCCGCCGGAGCTCAAGGCAGACAGCCTTGTCGCCAGGGCCATAGATATATACACTAGATGTCGCCTACCCTGCTATTGTCTATTAGAACGAATGTCCTGAAACACACCCCCTCTCCTGCTTTCACTTCTCATTCTGACGGAGGGAGCGATCCGTTTGTGAATGAATCTCTGTTATGAACGACTCGTTCACTTAGCTGACAATAATACAAGTTTCTAGCACGGCAGCATCTTCTTGTCATATTTCATAACATAGTTTGCTTATTTTATTCAATAAAACTAGCATAAGTCTAGAATTTAGTGCGAGTTGGTGCTACTTTGCCTTATGGTGAATGCAGCAAGAGACTGTATTGTCATCAATAACAATACTTTTTAAGCACAAAAGTTCATAACATACAAAAACATAAAAAACAAAATCTTACCTATGAAATGTGATGACTTTGTGCTTTGTTTTCTTTGTTTGCTCGTTACTACAACGCAAACACAGCGCTAAAGTCCAGCATCTTCACATTGGCACACTGTCTTGACTAGTGCGGTTGAATGACGTTTGTCCTAGAAGCACTGTACCAATGTGGCGGCGCTATTGACGCATGCTCAGGGTCCCTATGCGATATCTAGTGTATATATCTATGGCCAGGGCGGCCAGAGCGACCTTTGACGCTCTCGCTGCTTTCGGTGTGAACGCACAGTTAGTATTTTGGGGCTGCATTTTTAATATGTCATCAAATTATTTTTATTTTAAGTTTGCCTGATATGATTTGTTTGTATATAAACTATGAATGGGATTTTAATGGGTGTCTTCTGTAAATTATGCTAAACACTTATGTTTCTTATTATTTTTTGTACAATGTTACGATCCTTGATGGAAATATGTCTAGGGAATTAAAAAGGAGTAACAAGAGATGACCAAAGTATAAACTAATGATGAAGATGGCAAGAGAAAACACAAAACAACAAATTAGCACCGCAAAAGATTTATTGCTCCCACAGTATTTACAATATTTACAAACAATAAGATAAAGTTGAAAAGAACCAAGACAAACGGGAGAGGGAACTGAAAGTTGCGCTATCAAATCAAAGAAATAAATATAACAAAAATATTCCCTTAATCTCCTCCCCAATCCTCTAAATAAGAAAATAATATGACAAAGTCTTCAGCACAAAGCACCCTGAACTTACTCGAACTAAAAATTAGAAATACAAATTAGCGCACTTCGCTAACTAGTGTGGCTATACATCAATAATCCTGTGTGCAAAGTATGTATGTCACGCGACTTACTATGTTGTTCCAGATCTCCCTTGTCTGCAAGTCACAGAAGGTTTTGAATGGAGCATTATCGGGCTAAAGATGTAAAAAAACACACGACAAACTCTAACAACGGATAACTTAAACAGATCTCACTCAAAGTCAACAATAGTAAATCTCACTCAAAGTCAACATTAGTTACAGCTACAAACGCACACGGACACCACCAAACAGACAACACGCCAAATAACAACAACAGCAGCTGATCTCTTCCCGTTGCCGCTTCAGATTTAAAGGGCTCTGCAGCGAGCGTGATTGGCAGAGAGAGAAGTCGTCACGACGTTGATTTAGATTGGCAGTCCTGTCAGCCAATAGTGCTTCGAAGTAGGTGGTACCTGTGAAAATGACAGGGGAGAGAGAGAGACAGAGAGAACATACACGCACCAAAACAGTGTGCAGTTCATAACATACAAAAACAAATTCAGGACGCGTTCTAATGTACAGATTTATATATTAATGAAACCTTATCATAGTTTTATTTTTCAATGCTTCAAAACCCTTTTATTTATGACCTTTATCATCTCCAGTTTACTAGAAGTAATGAGAATGTTTTGTCATTTCTGTTAAATAGGAGTGGGTTCCCATCATCAGACGTGACATGTTGACCCAGAGGAAGATGAAAGCACAGCCTCCTCTGTCTGATGCATATATGCACGGGATGCCGGCTAAGAGGAGAAAGGTCTGAATTCCACTGACATTCATTCAAAACTAAAATGCTACAACACTAAATCAGCACTTTGTAAATAGTATATCCATATTAAAGGGCACCTATTTTAACCCTTTTTTAAGATGTAATATTAATATTATGGTTCTTCTGAGTGTGCCAGTTTAGGTTCAGTTTAAAACACAATTCAGATTTTTTTATTATGATGCGTTAAAAAGTGTCATTTTGGGGGCGTGTACACAGTTCGCTGTTTTAGGGGCGTGTTGCTTCACATGAAAATTAGTTTCGACTTCCCGCCCAACTTAACAAGGGGGCGGAGCCAAGAGCTCCCTATGGCAACAGACAGAGAGAAGCAACATGAGTGAGTGGACAAGCATTCAGCTGTACATGTACGACTGCTAGTTTAACATGCTAGTTTAAAGCTCCGAGCTTGTGCACCGAGACTTGCGGCGCCCGTGTGTGTCCCGATAGAAACTTCTGTTTAGAATTCAGAAATGCATGCCGTTGCATGTAGCCGAGCGGCGCATCTTGTGTACGACCTGCTTGAGGCTATAACTATAGGGCGCCATACACCGGATGCGCCGCTCAGAGCCACGACATGGCACACCAGACGCGCACATTCGCATGTTATTTAAAATTAATAGTAAGGCAGAATAGTGAGCGAACCCTCCCGGTACTCATTTTCATCCACGACACCGCGAAATGCATGGCGCTGCGCGTCGTTAGTTCGTTATTTCCAATGGAGGGACGCGCACGTGAGGCAATGCGCTCGCACTTTCCAGCTGCACCTAGTTAAGATGACAGGGAGCTTCTGTGACCGCGGGAAATGCAAACCGCTGAAGTTTAAGGAAGACGCAATGAAAAGTACACATGTATGCAAACCCACCAAAACTCACAAACACTGGCGGCGAGGAGAGTGATAACGTGGTGAATGTTGAGCCCAATGAGCCTTACATCTAAAAATAGAGCAAGGGTGTTTCTTTGGTGACGTTGCTTTGACTCACATGCTGAAAATGGCGGACGTGAAAACATACTGAGCATATGGTAATACGCACCTGTCAATCAATATTGGTGGGCGGGGGGACCGCACTCCTACGTCAAGTTGCGGTCGATCTCAAAACCGCTCCGATTGGTCCACGGTTTTTATGTTGTTAAATTGAAAAAAAAGGACTGAGTGTGCTAATATCACCACAATATGACTTATTCTACACACTATACCTACACATATGTCTGTATAAACAGCTTGAAAAGTCGATTTTTAACTATAGGTGCCCTTTAAGGCGTAATTTACACTAGTGCGTTTTTGTTTAACGCTTAGCATCTGCACTACTCTGTCGTCTTTGACTTTTGATTGTTTTGAAAATTCTAAACCCCGTTTTAGTTTGGAAACACTGGCTTTCCATTTCAGTGTAGATAAACTTAACCACAGACTTTAGAGAGGCGTGGCTGTCCACAATCACTCTCTGATTGGTCTTCTGGACTATTGCATATCATTTTTAATTTTTTCAAAAGCCTCTCTCATATGATCATTACACAACCACTAGACTGCAAGTATAGATGTCATGTCATATTATGTGTTTTATGCTGTATACACAAAAAAAAAATGCAGGGTTCCACACTATTGATTTGTGTTGGGACAACATGAAGGAATTACATTAATCTATTAGTTTTTACAAATGGAAGTGGGTTGAACATAAAGCAATTAGGTTGTCCTCCAAAAAAAATCTCAAGATTTAAGTTGTTTCAGCTTATTTTAAATAAGTTGTTTGGACAAACAGCAAACATAATTTTTTGAGTCTAGTGTTGACAGAGATTCTTTCTTTTAGAGCAGTAAAATGGACAAGAAGCTGTTTCATTCTAAAACACTGTTTTCAAACAGAAACCACTAGTGTAAACGCAGCCTTCAAAACTGTTTTCCCCAGCATTTTAAAAGTTTCACGTTTACACAACTACGTTTCCAATGTTTACATGTCTGTGAAAACATCTAAAAATAATGTATTACTTATGCCAGGCCAGTGTTTGGTGCTGTCACCTTGTTACTCCACTGTTGTTGTGTTTGTTTGTGCTTTCCTTTAATCTACACTCCTCTAAACATGTACTATGAGTGCACATGACGTCATCATTTTTAATGACTCTTGTTTACTCGGACATAACAACAGCGGCATTCTCGAAACCTTCCACTTTGAAAATGCATACAACTCAAAATGAATTTCAGTCACAAAAATGACATTGTCATGTAAAGTTTCCAGTTTTGGGCTAAAAATGTTGTGTTGAGCTGCCCCTAATATTTGTGTTTTACAGACGGCACAGGGGGAAGGGCCTCACCTCTCTCTCACTGAAGCCGTGAGTCGAGCTGCCAGAACAGCAGGAGTGCGACCGGTCACTGCCCCAGACAGCCTACAGGGGGAGCTGGAGACCCCAGAGCTGCAGGAAGCTTATGCACAACAGGTGAATAAATTCAAATCACACCTGATCTATCCTGAGAAGCCTTTTGCTGCGTATAAAATCATCTACTGCTCAGTACTTACTACAATTGAATTTGAATTTACTATTCGACCGTTAGAAAAGTATGTTCTACACCAGGGGTGGGCAAACTTGATCCTGGAGGGCCAGTGTCCTGCATAGTTTAGCTCCAACTTTAATCAAAAACACCTGAACATGCTAATCAGTGTCTTTATGATCACTAGAAATCTATAAGCAGGTGTGTTTGATAAGAGTTGGAGCTAAACTGTGCAGGACACCGGCCCTCGAGGACCGAGTTTGCCCACCCCTGTTCTATACAGTATGAATGTGAGCAGTATGAATGGTACTCGGACATACTAAATCTGCCATTTTGTCATGATCATGTGACCTACCAACATCAGTTGCATCACTTCACTCCCATTCATGAATTCTCTCACGGTGCATCATAGGATAGCGTCCATTGGAAGCGCACTTCAAAATCTCGACGAAACTAGTAGGTCATCCGGGTACTTCTCACGTACTGTTTTTTTAAATACTATGAATTCAGACATACTACTTGGTAGTATATAGTATGGAAATATGCGAATTTGAACGCAGCCTTTGTTAAAATGTAGAAAAAACTGGTAAAATTTTGAGAAATTTGAGTCTCGTTAATGTGGAAATAAAATGTTGAGAATAAACTTATTCACTTCCGATAATAAAGTCGTTTAGTTTCGAGAACGTCTTAAACTTTGAGTCGTTATCTTTCAAAAAAGAAAATCATAGAAAAAAACATACATTTTTGTTAATAAAACTTGTTAAATTTTGAGAAAAATGTGGAAATAAAATGTTGAGAATAAACTCATTAAAAGTTGTTACAATTTTGAGAAAGAGCTTGTTAAATTTTGAGAAATTTGAGTCTTATTAATGTGGAAATAAAATTGTTATGAATAAACTCATTCATTTTCGATAATAAAGTCTTTACCTTTCGAGAACGTCTTAAACTTCGAGTCGTTACCTTTCGAGAAAAAAATACTGAGAAAAAAAAAAACATTAATTTTCGCAAAAAAACTTGTTAATTTCGAAAAAATGTGGAAATAAAATGTTAAGAATAAACTCTCTTATTTCCGATAATAAAGTTAAGTTTCAAAAACGAGTCCTTACTGTTCGAGAAAAAAAATAAAAAATTCCCACATACAGTTTTTTTAATTCTATGAATTCAGACATACTACTTGGCTCGCATACTGTTTAGCGTAGTATATACAGTAGTATGGAAATATGCGATTTTGAACGCAGCCTTTGTTAAAATGTAGAAAAAACTGGTTAAACTTTGAGAAATTTGAGTCTCGTTAATGTGAAAATAAAATGTTGAGAATAAACTAATTCATTTCCGATAATAAAGTTACGTTTCGAGAACGTCTTAAACTTCGAGTCGTTATCTTTCAAGAAAAAAAAAATAAATTCCCACATACAGTTTTTTGAATTCTATGAATTCAGACATACTACTTGGCTCGCATAATGTTTAGCGTACTATATAGTATCGAAATTTTTTAGACGCAGCCTTTGTCTCTAATTGAAAACCTCATGTTTGGAGTTTAAACTGACAAGGTTTTAAAACGCATCCATATGTTTTGTTTGAGTAACTGAGGCACACACTTTAAAGGCAACACCCTCTTCTGAATCAAGGGGGAGGGGAGCAGAGGCTCATTTGCATTTAAAGAGACACTGACTAAAACAGATTGTTTTTGCTTCAAACACAAAAATTATCACGCTAAATGTGTAAGATTAAATGATCTGTGTAATATTTTTGGTTGAAATTTTACTAGGAAGACCAGAAATGTATATTTTATGTGATTCAAACTGTATAATAGGAACCGCTTGATAATATTTTGAATAAGCATGCGTGTATATATATTTTAGTTCAAGTGTTAGTAGTTTTGTTTGTGTTTTTTGATTTTTATATGTCTGTGTGTTCATTGTTTTTGTATGTTTGTTTTCTTTAGGTAATTTTATTAAGATCACCGTCACCATACTGTCTTAATGGAAAACCACTGACACCATTTTAATCCACCATTTTTCCCCAAATTGCCTTTCAGGTGAAGAGTGACATAAAGAAGCGTCTGAGTGATGATCCAGACTACAACCACCAGCGCTTTCCCAACACACACAGAGCGTTTTCTGAAGACGCCTGAACACACAAAGCTATTTACACACTCGTGACCAATCAACTCTAAAAGTGAACGGCCAATAGCGCCTCGTGCTTTGAGGAAAAACCCTGTTGTTTTGAAATCATCTGGCGCATAATTCAGATTTCTGCCATAGTCCAGTGTGTGGATAGTGACTAAACATAGAGCCTGGTCATAGAGACACGAGAAACTAGACTTTATTCCTTTTAGATGACAAAATCAGCATCTTATACTGTTTGTAGATGTAACCAGTCACTGAGAGGATTCATATAAGTCTCTGTCCATTGTAAATTAGATGTACATTGTTGTAATAATTTGTTTTAATATTGACATTAATTACAGGCACAAATATAGATAATCTTAATCATTTCAGCTTTATTCTGTGTGTAGATAAAAACGGGCACAAAGATGGATGTTTACAGGGTCCAGATGTACATGTACAGCACATTCATTCATCACTGAGGACTGGAAGGGTTTTAGTCATAGTGACGTAGTAGAGCTGGTATTATTATTATTATTATTATTGCTAATTATTTCTTGCATGCCAAAAAAATCATGTTGTTCATGAATGTGGCTGTTAGGAAATAAAACAAATCTAGAATTACTTTTAGTTAAAAAAACAAAACAAAGAGCTGTCTGCTTCTGTTTATTTTCGCCGTTAATATTTGTGACCCTGGACAACAAAAGCAGTTTTATGTTGCATGGGTAAACTTTATGGGAAAAAAGAAAATGGGTCAATTAAAGATTTAAAATGTATGACAAAAATGACTGAATTTGACAATTTCAAAGGTGATTTTCTCAAAATTTTGATCCGTTTGAGCCAAGCAGCAGCCGCCTGCTCTCCCTCGTGAAGCCAATACGGAAGTAACTGAAACTGCAATTCATCGACTTGCCTTTAGGGGCTGGCTCCAGAAACACCAGATGTTCACTGACTGAAATGCTAAACTGGCCAGTTTTACAGCTGATAAAAACATGTTTACAGCCTGGTACAAAAGATGGTTTTGGTTCATATAGCTAATATTACCCTTCATGACAACTGCAAGGGAGGTGAATTTTTTTATAACTCATCCGTTTCATTTTCATTGAGTTATATTAAGTCTGCATAATTAAGGGCGTGGCCACTTGAGTGACAGCTAGGTCTCGCTGGTCGCCATCATGTCACCTCAGCTGATTCCGGCTGATTAGCCGCTGAACTTGGCAAATACATCGTATTTTTGTTTTGTTTATGTGGCTTTAAACAGTCAATTGCCTTTTGAAATGATTTCCTACAATTATCAGATGATATGGCATGCTGTGTGCACTTAATTGTGCTCACAAACCATTCAAGTTGCCTCCATTTCCCAGGTGAGTGCAATTATTAAATATTTATATACAGTGCTTAATTTGTGAATTGCGAGGTCCCGGAACAGATCGGGGTAACGGATCCTGAGGATGGAGATGTGTTGCACACGAAAGTGGGTGGGGGTGGGGGGTGGGGGGCGGGGTGTCATGGAAGACAGTGAGGAGGGTTGGGGAGTTGTGGAAGAAAACGAAAGTGAACAGCGGACGGGGGAGAAGGGTGGTTGAGGGGGGGATCGGTAAAATGAGGTGCACAAATTAAGCCCTGCTTATATATCATATCTATAAATGTATTTGTTTTATTTAGGTTAATTTATCTTTTATAATTCGCTTTAGAAGTTGAATGCGCTTCAGATTCTGACAGATTGATTAGCTGTAGGCTATAGAAGTGAAAAGTTTCATCTGAAACGTTGTCGTACAGTGTTCTGCCTGGATTTCATAAATAGTCTTGCATTTACTAACACAGACTATTTTTGAAGTATTTGGATGTAATTTGCATTTTCCTCCAGTAGAAAAACATCATAAGAACAATGTTTACTGGCTCAATGTATTACAACAGTGTTTTTAAAAGACTAAACACTTCATTGATGTAGTATACAACCAAGCACATGTGGTCAGAACACAAACGAGTCGCAGGTAATGAAGTATTAAGTTTCTTTCAAAGAAAAGCCTGTCTAAGCAGAATGCTAGCAGGCTTCTGTAGTTCCACTGATGCTCCGCCTCTTTTCCCTTGTTTGGTATCCCCCAGTCGGTGCGATAACGCGCAAGTAAAATGGTGATGGTTGGCAACACCTACTTGTAGCTCTTCAGAAACCTATGTGTGACCTCACGAATACTACGTCCATTCCTTTTATGGTTTGAACCCTCAGATTCTAGATTTTCAAATAGTTGTGTATCTGCCAGATATTATCATATTCTAACAAAGCATTCATCTGTGGAAAGTTTATTTATTTAACTTTCAGATGATGTATAAAACTCAGTTTACACAAATTGGTTCTTATGACAGGATTTGAGGTCCTGAAATGCTTTGTTATGGGTCCTTTTTTAAAACAAACCCATAATTGTTTTTAGGGGTTTTTCAAGCTGCAATTGAAACGGTCAGTTGAATTAAATAGTGTAATTCTGGAAGGTACAGTATAATATCAATTGATGCATAAATAATAGTTTCATTCTAGGTTTTTAAGTGAATGGAAATTTTTCATTTTTAAGTAACTATAAATCAACATTTAGTCCCTAAATTGGTTCTTCCTAATTTAGGCTTCATTTCCAAAGCTGTTACATTCTAACATGTTTTTCATTTGATCTCAACAGTAAATTTACTATATCACATATACAAATAAAGAAACTTAAACTGTATTTAAATAAGTGAAATCTTGGTAACACAGCGGCCAAAATGCACATTAATACTATTCTAAATGATGATAATATTCTAACTATGGAAGACGTGTCTTCGCTGAGGTCCAGCTTCCTGTGCCTAGACTGCAGCTCTGCACAAGACGTTTGGCCATAGGGGAAATGGTCGTGCCCAACTGAGCCTGGTTTCTCTCGAGGTTTTTTAAAATCTTTGCTTTCGCCAATTGGTGAAGTTTTTTCCTCACCACTGGCTTGCATGGTTCGGGATCTGTAGAGCTGCGCATCGATGGATTTGCTCTTCAGTGTTTGGACTCTCAGTAGTGATTATTAACCCACACTGAACTGAGCTAAACTGAACTGACCTTAATCTCTGAAAACTGAACTGACACTGTTTCAATTCACTAATCTTCCATTGTATAAGCGCTATACAAATAAAGATGAATTGAATTGAAGAGGATTGGGGCCTTTTGTGAGATTAAAGAAGTTTTAAACACAATGTTGAGAATAAGCTCATTAATATCAGAGAAAAAAAGTTGTTCAAATTTTTAGAGTGAAAAAGTCAAAATAAAACAATGAGAATAAACTCATTATATTGAGAAAAAAAAGCATTATTTTGTATAGAAAAATAACGTTTGAGAAAAGTATGGAAA
Source organism: Danio kyathit (assembly GCA_903798195.1). NCBI lineage: Eukaryota > Metazoa > Chordata > Actinopteri > Cypriniformes > Danionidae > Danio > Danio kyathit. Next base: position 36,995,328 of record LR812537.1, on the reverse strand, counting down.
AAAAAAAGTTGAACATGAATTCCTTAAATTCTGAGAAAAAAAATGTTGGAATAAAACATTGAGAATAAACATTAAATTCAGAGAGGAAAAAAAGCATACATTTTCCTGGAAAAACTCAATAAATTTCAAGAAACGTGGAAATAAAACAGGAGGAAAAACTCCAATACGGAGAAAAGTCAAAATAAAACATTAAGAATAAACTTTAAATTCTGAGAAAAAAAAATCATTAATTTTTGTAAAAATAAACAAGTTTAAAATATCAAAAAGATGTTAAGGCAAAAATATGTTCTGACAAAAAAGTAAAAGTTCAAATTTTAAGAAACAAAGTCAAAATAAAACAGAATAAACTTATTAAATTCTAAGAAAAAAAGCATACATTTTCATTAAAAAAAAACTCATAAAATTTCAAGAAACAAAAATTGAATTCAGAGAAGAAAAAAAGTTCAATTTGAGAAAAATGTCAAAAAAAATTTGAGAAAAAAACTCAAATTCTGAGAAAGGTCGAGAATAAACTCGTTGAATTCAGAGGGGGAAAATTCATTAATTTTCATAAGAATAAACAAATTAAAAATGTCAAAAAGATGTTGAGTAAAAACTCAATATGTTCTGAGAAAAAATAATAAAAGTTCAAATTTTAAGAAAAAAGTCCAAATAAAACAGAATAAACTCATTAATTTCAGGGAAAAAAGCATTAATTTTGTGGGAAAAAACCCCATTCAATTTTGAGAAAAACATGGAATTAAAACATTGAGAATAAACTCATTAAATTCAGAGGGGAAAAAAGCATACATTTTCACGGAAAAACGTATAAAATTTCAAGAAACGAGGAAACGAATATTAAATTCACAGAAAAAAAAAAGTTAAATCTGAGAAAAATGTCAAAATGTTGAGAACTCAAATTCTGAGAAAAGTCAAAATAAAACATCGAGAATAAAATCATTAAATTCTGAGAAAAAAAATCATTAATTTTCATAAAAACAAACAAGTTAAATCTCGAGAAAAATGTCAATAAAATGTTGAGAAAAAAGTTAAGAAAAAAAGTCAAAAATAAAACTGAATAATTTTTCAATTTAATAAACATTAAATTCTGAGAAAAAAGGCATTTATTTGTGAAAAGAAACTTACATTTTTAGAAAAATATGGAAATAAAATGTTTTATTCCGACATTTTTTCTCTCAAAATTGTAATGATTTTTCTCTGAATTTAATGAGTTTATCATTAAATTCAGAGAAAAATCATTACAATTTTGAGAGAGAAAAAATGTCGGAATAAAACATTAATGAACTCATTCATTTTTAAGAGGTCATTAAATTTTGAGAACAAAATTTGATTACCTAATAAAGACGTGTTCATCAAACATTGTTTGGTCATGAAATTGAACCTTTTGCGATTTTTCTCTTTTTTTGTTTTGTTTGTTTGAGCCTCAATAAACCAAACCAGATGATCTGAATATTTCTGCAACAGAGAGACCAAACATATCGATGTCAGTATGCGTTTATTTGCCACATATTCACACAGTATTTTGGGGTGGTAATAGCTCAGAAATGATCACACCAGAACAACGAACCGCGTCCATGTTTGTTTGACATGAAACCCTCAACAGATTCAGACTCTTTGGAAGTGAATGACACAGATTGCGGAGTGACAAAATTTCATGCTTGGTTGATCTAAAAGCACAAGCACTGGAGACAGAGATGAGTTCTGACTATGTGACACAGGAAGTCCATTAAACTGCTCTATGACTTTTATTACAGGAACCTAAAGCAATTGACGATACTTGTTAAAGCCGATTGTGGTGCGTTATGATCTGACAGTCAAGTATTGAGCAAATGATCAACGTGAAGAAAAACAACCCGGAGTCCGCAAATGCAACCTTGAACATATTTGAAAGAATTTAACCTTTGGGGGGAAAAACAAAAACAAAACAAAAACCGCGGATTTATTTCACCCAAAATGAACGTCACAAATCTCAACCTCAATACGAGTTTCCATCAAAAGTTTCATGTTGTAACCAACGCTGACAGTAGCGATCGAGGATGATGGAGGTCAGTGTTGCTGCTTTACCTTCCAACGTCCTTTAAAATACCGTATTGTATCTTAAACAGAGGAAACTCACACAGCTTGAGGGTGAGTAAATGATGACAGAATAGTCATTTCATGTTGAAGTATCCCTACGCGAGTGCTTTAATTTGATGGACGGCATGGCGTTTTAACTAAAACCAATGCAGATTTGGCAACGCAGAAGACGCGGGGAGTTAAACGGGTTAATAACTTATTCCATTTGCCTTAATACACACTGAAAACAATACAAAGAAGCATTAACAAGTCTGCAGACATGAAACTAAACTCTCAAAGGCAGTCCCTGGCATCACTTTCCCTTAAAGGTCATGAAAAAGGCAGCAAACTTACAGACTTCTGTTGACTTCTGCTACTAAACAAACGTCTTCTTGTCTTTTAAATTAACTGATGAAAGCAGAAATGAATGTATAAATACAAAAATATAATTATTACAATGTAAGCTGATGAGCTCTTCAAGTGATAGCGCAGACATGAATGAAAATTTGCTTCTCCTCAGACTATCCGACTTTTCTGTAGAACATTTAACAAACACTCTACTTTTTTATTTTTTTATTTTATGACTCCCCTAGACTTAAACAGTTGAGTTTTACCATTTTTAACTCATTCAGTCAATCTCCGAGTCTGGTGGAAGCACTTTTAGCTTAGCTTAGCATAGATCATCGAATCAGATTAGACCATTAGCATTAGACCAAAGAGTTTGACTAATTTTCCTATTTAAAGTTTGACTTTCTGTAGTTATATTGTATGACCGGCGGAAAATGAAAGGTTGCTATCTTCTAGGCTTATATGGATAGGAACTATACTCTCATTCCAATGTGGTAAGGAAATTTGCTGCTGTACCATGGCTGGAGCAAGCACAAAAAAACAGTTCTCAGCTAGGTAACAGGATTGGAAGTATAGTTCCAATCCATATCGGCCTAGAAAACAGCAACTTTGCTGTTAGTCTTAGCACATGATGTAACTATAGAAGGGTCAAACTTTAAATATGAACATTACAAAAACACTTTTTGAGACGTATGCTAACGGTCCAATCCGAATCAATGATTTATGCTAAGCTAAGCTAAAAGTGCTCTCGCCAGACATGGAGATCGGCTAAATGGACTCAGAAAGGGCAAAACTTGAATGTTTAATTCTACGGGAGTTGTAAAATGAGCCAATTTCCAAAAAAAGAGGAAAAAGTGGAGTGATCCTTTAAAGTTTCTAGCCGAAATCAATTATTCCCAGCACATTTGAGAGTCAACAGGACATATACAGGCATATATAAAGTAATAATGTCACTTCAGAATCACTTCATAAGATGAAATATCACTTCAAAAGTTCAACTGAGACAAAAAAAAAAAACACCTCGGATGTCCTGAGGGTAAAGAAACAGCAAATCTTCATTTTTGGCTGCACTATCTTTTTAAATATCATCCCATGACCAATTCCTATTAGATCACCACTTGCCTTACAAACTTCATCAAACTTTTTCTGAAGCCTGAATATATTTACAGACAGCTTCGAATCGACCTGTACGTTAATGTACAGGTTAATCAAAACCTATTTGTTGTGCGCTAGTTAACCTCTTAGCTAACAATGGCTCAGACAATGGGCTAATAGGGGAGTTTAATCTGAACTATAGGCTCTGAGTCCTATCACAATCCAAACCAAATATGATATCAGGTTGGTGATATTCATATAATGGAAATTAGAAGATGGTTTCAAGTGAGATCAGTTTTAACTCGATCTGTCTCATTTCTGCAATCTTTTTTTCCCCCCAAGAATTGGTTACCAACATCTTATTTACTCAACCCACATAATGCAGCGCCACATCTTTTACAGTCTTTTTAATGGTGTGACCAATCAGCGCAGGTTCTCAGCTCAGGCTCGGGCCTGTCGGAGGGAGGACAGCAGGAGTGGGAGCAGGTTGAGGGCGGGACGGTGTTCCTGAATGCCCAGAGCCACCAGAGCCCCGCCAAGCATTGAAGCCACTTTGGGCAGCAGAGGTGGACGAGCCTCCATAACCTGGATAAACAGAAATAAACGGTGATATTACAGTTTTGTTTTTATTGGCTCTTTTTTGCCTTAATTTGAACTAAACAAATACAAAAATAATAATAAAAAAAAACAATAACTGAAGATCTCAACCAGCACATTCCTCAAAATCATAGTATGATCCTTACAACATAAACTGCAGCTTAAAAGAGGAAGAAAATAATAAAATGGTCTATTAGTTAATGTAATTACTAACATAAACAAAGAATTAGTAATACATTTAATATGGCATTTATTCACCTTTGGTAACGTTAGTTAATTTTATACAATTGAAATAACGTTAGTTCATGTTAACTCATCATTAACTAATGCTAACAAGCACAACTTTGGATTTTAATAATGCATTAGTTGATGTTGAACTGTGATTAATAAATACTTTACAAGATTATTCATACTTTGTATATACTTGTTAGTATATACAGTGGGGGAAATAAGTATTGACCACATTTTTCTCAGAAAACATATTTCTAAAGGTGCTGTTGACTTGAAATTTCAACCTGATGTTGGTAACAACCAAAAAACATCCATATCTATATAAATATATAAAGAAAACAAATCTAATTAGTTTACAAATTCAGTTATGTGTGATAAAATGAAATGACAAAGGAAAAAAGTACTGAACACATGAAGAAAGGGAGCTGTAGAAAGGCAGTGAAAGCCCAGACAGCAGCTGAAATCTCTCAGTAGTTATTCAGCAACGCTCTGCCCTTCGTCATTGTAAATGAATATGAGCTGCTTCAGTACAACATCTACATTAACAGGATGATAAAGATGAAACAAGGGTGGACATTTCAGCAAGATAATGATCCAAAACAAAGCCAAGGAAACTCTCAAAAGCTTTCAGAGAAAGAAAATCAAGCTGTAGAATGCCCCAGCCAATCCCCTGACTTGAATCCAATAGAGAATACAAATTAAAAAGATCAGATTTGAGACCCACAGAAACATCAAGATTTTTACACTCTGTTGAAGTCTGTGGAAAAAAACTCACACGAGCAATGCATGTGACTTCATTCTCCATATGAGAATCTTCTTTAAGCTGCCATCACCAAAAAAGCCTTTAATATAAAGTAGTAAATACATTTCAGTAGTTCAGTACATTATCCTTGTGTCATTCCAATGTAATTACACAGAATTCATTTTTCAGATTTTTTTTTTGTTTTGTTTTATTTTTATGTTCGTATTGTTTGGGTTTTTACCAAAATCTGGTTTAATTCCATGCCAACAGCTCCTTTAGAGATATTATTCCCAGGAAATAACATGACATGTTCAATACTTGTTTTTCCCGCTGTACATTAACTACTGGACCATTATTCTAAATATTGTAAAAAATAAATGAAATAATTAAATAGAAGAAACATTTAAATAATAATAATAATAATAATAATAATAATAATAATAAGCAATAATAAAACAAAAAACACAAGTTAATCAGGGTTTATGGTGAGCTACCGAGGTTTTGCAAAAGGTACGTGAAACACGATTATCTGCTCGCTAACTCTCTTGATCCTTGCACTTTTAAATACATATATTTTATTCATGTTTTTTTTATTTAATACTGTTTATTAATTTGTATTTTTTATTATTACTATCATTTATTTGCATCTAAAATTATTTAATGTATTTATTCATCCTTTTTATTACCCTAATGGGTCATTGTAATACTTCAAAAGTTAATGTTGTAATTTGTTGATTTCATGTATCATGCACAAAATGTAAAAAAAAAAAAAACAATTAAATAAAAAATGTGATATATTGTGGTTTACATACATAGGAAAGGGATCCAGGTCTGATAAAAAGTATAAATTTTCACTCTTGACCAGTGGGTAATATATTCTTAGAATATATAAATAAACTTCATGCCGTTTTGACACTGTCTGTGGTTTATCAGATTTCCATTTGAGCAATATACTCTTACGGGCAAAAGTAAGGTTAAACAACTTTCTGTTTGTTGAAATCTTTAAAAACTCTTTAAAAAATAAGGCATCGAGATCACATCCTGTATTAAATAAAATACTTAATCTCCTACAGATCTGTACCCAATAGGATGGTAACATTTTATAATAATGGTTCATTAGTTAATAACTAATCTTGTAAAGTATTAATTAATCATAGTTCAACATTAAAATCCAATGTTGTGCATATTAACATTTGTTAATGCACCACGAGTTAACATGAACTACCATCATTTAACTTAAATGCCATTAACTAACATTAACAACGTTGAATAAATAAATACCGTAATGAATGTATTACTAATCGTTTGTTCAAGTTAACAAATACATTTGAAGAACATTTGGACCATATGGAAAATAATTGGACTTAAAATTAAAATGTTGATTTTTTTGTAGATCTTGTCTTGCAAACTAACATGCACCCAAACAGATTATCAAGAAATAAAAGGGTTAATTTTATTTTAAGTATGATTTTCAAAAAGTCCTGTGTATGTCACTAAACAGAAATAAATTCACAGACTAATAATTGTGTAATTATTGTGTACACAACGTGTAATATACGGAACATCTCGAATTTGTGATAACTTTTTAACAATTTAATATATCAATACTCCTAATTTATTACTTGAAAACAACAAGCTTTGTCATAATTCAACAGAAATGCTACAAATTTTATGAATATCATAATCAGACAGGTTTTAAATGTTATAATGCCTTTAAATGAGTGTCTTAACCACAAACTATATCTACTGGTAGCTTGGAGCTTATTTTTGAGCAGCTCCGCTCACAGAAAAATCTCCTTGGTATAAAATAGGTTTTGGTTATGTTTGTCTGTGCATCATTTTCCAGCTGTTCAGCTAGTCAGAATAGGGTGCATTGCTTAAAAATATGAAAATATAATCAATTAAATGCAGTTTCAAGCAAACCTCACCTTTTCAACTTTATGGCAATGTATTCGTCCGTCAGCTCCAATGTAGAAGGTGGAGAATGCATCATATGTTCTGTCAGAAAAAAAAAGCAATCAGAATACACAATGATGAGCACATGAGATAGTTGTGGCAGGTTGTCACTGCATGTCTCACCTGTAGAGGTGATTCTTGTCCTTCTTATAGAAAAACACGAGAATGGAGTGGAAGGGCAAGCCTTTGACTCTCCAGCGAGCTTTGATGGAGCCGTCTTCTGGATGCTTGGTCAGCTTCAGCACTTCCAGCTGAGCCTCCGCGTAGTAGAAGAGACACATCAATCTCCAAAGAGTCAGAGTCAGCTGGTACACCACACGACCCCTGAAAGATAGAAGATTCAAAAACATTAAATCAGAAGAGACGATTCAAAAAGTAACCAACACCAGTCATTCTACAGTAGTTATTTTTACCCTGTGTAGTTAGATGATTCGTTTTCCTTAAAACATTTTTGTATTGAGTGTTAAAACATAAAACATTTTGCTTGGAATTTTTTGTAAGCTTAACATTTTCAAACAGGCACTTTCAAAGCTACAAAAAAAAAGGATTGGAAATAAACCTAAGGAAACAAATGTCTTATCTGTGACACTTTTGAACAAACAAAACTTGGGACAGTCAAAACAAATATTGATTATTGTGCTTGCATAATAGCTTTTGATTTGATTACAAATAGTATTTTTGAACAAAACATTTTGAAACATAAAAGGCAAAGATGACCAGCACATTTATTTAAATGATAGATTGGCTTGCAAAACATTTTTTGATCAGACTAAATTCAAATGTTTTCAAAACAACAAATTTATAGTTTTTTAATAGGTTTTTAATGATGTGCTTGCATTATTGTTTAACAAACAAATCACAATCAAAGCTTGAGGCAACAAAAATATTTTTTTCTCATAAAACTTGAAGACTTAATTTTTTTTTTTATTATTATAAAGATATTATGAATATTTTCCATCGTGTTGGCCAACAAGCTTTGTTTATGGAGCCAGATCAGTCTCAAAAATATTCCATTTACAAAATAAAATTCATACAAAACACAATTAACATTACAAAACCCAATTCGTGAATTCAAAACACTATTCAAAAATAAGAAAATCCAATTCGTAAATTCAAAACACGATTCAAAAATAAGAAAATCCAATTCGTAAATACAAAACACGATTCAAAAATAAGAAAATCCAATTCGTAAATACAAAACACGATTCAAAAATAAGAAAATCCAATTTGTAAATTCAAAACACGATTCAAAAACAAGAAAATCCAATTCGTAAATACAAAACACAATTTAAAAAATGCACAAATCCAATTCGTAAATCCAAAACACGATTAAAAAATAGGAAAATCCAATTCGTAAATCCAAAACACAATTAAAAAAATGCACAAATCTAATTCACAAATTCCAAACCCAATTCAAAATAAGAAAATCCAATTCGTAAATTCAAAAATAAAAAAAATCCAATTTGTAAATTCAAAACACGATTTAAAAATGTTTACATTTAATATTTATGATTGTTTACTTGTGAATTCACGAATATTGTGTTTACAAATTGCATTTTGTAAATGTGAATTGTGTTGTACATTTATACATTTTATTTTGCAAATCTATTATTTTTGAGACTAATCTGTTTCCACATTCTTGACTGCTTTATTTGCTGCAAACACAAGTTGTTATCAATTCCTGGGTTTACCACACCCATTTATTGGCAGCGTGTAGCCAGCAAAGTGTGAACAACAGTCACTGTGAAGTTCTGTGACAGCAAGTATAAATGACTCTGACCTAAAATCTAAAAAATTAAAAGCATATAGAAACCATTTACCTTGTCTTGGTGTTCAGAAGACCATTGATGAACTCAACATCTTCAGAGTATATGCTGTAGTCATGATTTTTCCTAAAGAATCTGGGCAGCTGAAACACAATGCAGAACATAAGCTATTACTCAATATTAATATTACATATTAATATTACAATATTAAATTCAATATTATACAATATTAATATCAATATTACATTAAATACTCTATACGTCTATATAACATTTTTGAAATCAACAATAAAATCTGACAAAGATGTAGTAAATATAAATGCATTAGCTCAAACAATACTGAAAAAAGAAATTGCCCCCCAACTATATACATGCTAAATACTATTTGCTGAAGCTGTGGTTAATGTTGTAAATGCTCAGTTTCTTGTACAGACCCATCATTTCACTTCATAAGACCTCAATATATAATGAGGTATTCATTTAGTTTTGCCTGTTTGACTCTCAAAGTGCTCATAGCCATTAGCTGAGTTTCCATCACCCTAAATGCACATTTTAAAGTATACTGAATGAGAAATGATCGATGGAAATGCCAAATTTTGAATAAAAATCGCTTCATTTTTGGACTTGTGCGAAAAACATTAATGAACATGTAAAAATAACATGAGATGGGAATATATTTGAAACAGCAGTCTCTATTATGCTTGCTTTGTTTACTGTAGGTTGCTAGGCTACCAATACTACAGATAGCTGCTCTAACAACTTGATTGAAACGCACCTAATTCACATTTGTTTGTGTGTTTTTTTTTTTTTTTGCAAACTTTAAAATATTTGCTTCACTTTATGGCCCCAGTATACTGCGAACGCAATTGAACAAACGAACTGAAATGACATCATTCCGAACAAAATCCAAAACAACAACACTAGCCACGTGAATACACTGGAGTATGGGTAGGCAATTAATCTTCCCAACAGGCCACATTAGACACTGCAGCGGTTTTAGAAGCCTGGACTAATACAGTTAACACAGTTGTGCTCAAATTTGATATGTTATGTGAAACTTTATAATGAGACAAAAAAAAGTGGTGCACACAGTATCTGTACACTTTGGCATTATATCACTATTTATTTATATCACTATTTATTTCAACTTTACACAATAAATGCATTTATTTTAAAGACCGGCATTACAATATCAACTTCATATGATAATTACATTTATATCTATTTATTTATTTTTATGTTCAGTGAAAGAAATCTAGCCTGTGTTGTGCTTGAACAAGTGCACTAAAGTCAGGTTGAACATCTGAGGTGGATATGTGACATAATACAGCACACAAATGACCATCAAAGAGAGACGATCTGGATGTGGATTTGTTAAATTGTTTGTCTGAGATAATTAGTCTAACTATATAACTGTGTATTTTCTATACAAAGTGTGAAGCTGCCTGATTGGTTCTTGTCACATGACTTCAACTCACTGTACCTGGAAAGCATAAGCGTGTCATACTGCCTGAGTGTCACTTCTTATTTTTTTATGTGTATGCACACACTGGTGGGGCCATTCAGCCTCAGCCTTAGCCTTTTCTACCTTCTTTTTGCCCCCAAATGAAAAACAAAAAAGAAAACTTCTTTTGAAGTATACCGGAGCCTTTAGGACGCATTTTCAAAACACCAAGAAGCACAGTTTCAGCTAAATATAGTTTCTACTCAAGACAAGTCAAAAAAATTTAATAAATAAATGACCTACATCTTGGATGACACAAGTAAAAGTAACTAAATTATTGTCAAATTGTCATATTTTAGTGAACTACCCCTTTAAACTGATCTTACCTCCACCCTCAGCTTCTCATGCATCAGGGCCAGTTTCTCCTCATTCTCCATGTCTCTCTGGCTAGAGCTCTTGTCCACTCTCTCAGTCTCATCGTGGCTGCAATGTGTGACTGGAAAAAAGCTCCACTCATCCCGTCCCTTTCCTAATTTGTTCCCAATCTCCGAAACAGAGGAGTGAAAGCAAAAGAAGCGAGATCCCAGCATAAATGGCGCAGGACATCCCTCGGTCTCAAAGAGACTCCTGAAGGAGCTAGAAGGAGACTCCATCATCTCAGTCCCCATATTTCCAATAATGCTAATATCATCCTCTCTGCTTCCATCAACAGTGGTTAAAGGAAAAAGCAAGTCAAAAGGTCTGTTGGGCCCCAGAGCAAGGAGCTCGGTTAGTTTGGTGGGCCCAATATAGGGCACTTCCACCACCATGTGCTGCACATGGCTTATTCCAGGTTTGAACAGGACATGCAAGCTGACGGTCTCTGCCCATTCCTCTTCTTCAAGGTTGGCCGATTGGTTGGGCTGGCATGCGTGGTGGAAGGGATGGGAGAGGGCTGGCTGTTTAATGGACAGGTAACGTAGACTGTTTGGAGGAGCCAAGGCCCATGATGCACTGCTTAGGGTCCTGTCATTTAAATGAAACTCGGTTGTCTGCAAATGAGACAGAGCATGATTACAGATTGGACATAATAGTTACAGGATAATGTTATGTCTATATAGTGGTGTGAAAAAGTGTTTGCCCCCTTCCTGATTTCTTTTGTTTCTTTGCAAAGATAACACAAGTAAACAGGGATGTCCAGATCCGATTACATGATCGGAAATCGAGGCCGATCACACAGTTTCAGACTCGATCAGAATTGGACGTTACCTCCCGATCAGGACTTGAATACATATGTATATTCTCATTATTTTTTAACACATCTATAGTTATGCGGTGGCACAGAGTTTGACTTCTTTCTTTACTGACACACAGAAACAGCATAGTGTGTGGCATGACATCACTTTGTTGCAGAGACGCTATTGGTTAAATGCTGGCAAAGTAGAACACAGAAGCAGCTTGAAGCGGAGAGCGCGAGTGTGTCTGCGGTCTGGAGGTATTATAAAGTTGATGACGACAACATTGGCATAGCAAGATATGTAGGCTTGGGATTGCAAGAGGTGGAAAGAAAAAGGCAACATTTCACACAACAAACCTGATAAGGCACCTCAAAAACAATGAATAAAATAAAAACATCCTGGATCCGTTTCTTCACTCTTTATGCTTTTTTTAATGTATTATAGAAGTATCGGATCGGGTTTCGATATCAGTAGATACTCATAATTAAATGACTCTGACTCGAGGGAAAAAAAACCTGATCGGGACATCCCTACAAGTAAACACATCTTGCAGTTTTGAACGGAAAAACTAAATCCAAAACTGCATAGCCATGTGTGAAACAGGGTTTACCTCCACCCTGTTTAAGCTTAACTTATCTGATTTGTCATACCTGAGTTCAATTTCTCTAGCAAAACCCAGACATGAAATGCTTTATTTCAAACTAAATTTGTTTGATTTGACGAACACACAAAAATAATGAGCAAACACTTTTCACACCACTCTATGTGTTCTATTATGCATCAGAAATCCTTTTAATATGCTGCTTTGTTGGTCTGGAAGCCTTTCTTATTATAATTGTTAAAAATATCTTGGTATCTTTGGATTTATGATTAATAGTTATGCATTTGCGTAAAACTCACCTTTTTTCTGTAAACTACTGATTAATAATATAATAAAAATGCTCATATTTAAAGTATTTTTGCACAAATTAAAATAATAATTTTCTTTAAACAACACAATACCACTGTTGTAACTTCAGAAGAGTTAAGAAAGAAATATTTGGTTGAATAACTCCGGTTTACAACCACAAGGAATGAAAACATTAGTTTTTCTGACCAACTGTCTTTTTCTGAAAAGAATTAATTAAATTAACTGCATTACAACACTTAGTTATATAATGTCTGTTGCATAATCCCTATTTTCTTAAGATAAAACTAATTAAAGACTTGCTGAAACAAAATGAAATGTGTACAAAATATAGTCTGTTAGATGATGATGATGATGATGATGATAAGAATAATAAAGGTTAAATGGATGCAATTCATGTTCACTGAAAATAATTTGTGGATGCATGTGATAAATGAGTTTTTACACTAGTTAATGAAAGTATTTCTTAAACATTCGGCTAATTTAAGATTTGATCAAAACGGTGATCAATTTTAATAACAATAGTTTAAAAAAAGTCAGCAAGTGACAAATCTGGGTATCATTATCAGCCAAAACAAAAATCTGGTAACACTTTAGCTTAAGTTACAATTCACACTATTAATTCAATTGTGCCTTAAAATAAAGAGTTACCAAAAATCCTTTCATGCATACCTAATATCTTTTACGATGAAAAAAAGTATTTTTTTGCAAATATCATAAATTATTATTTATGAAATGTCATACAAATTTTAAGGATCTACACTAAATAATATTTGACTTGAGGGTATGCTGGTCACAGCACATGAATCAAACAGAGGTTTTTCCAATTATTATTATTAGTTTGTGTACCTGACATAAATTCCAGCACTGTTTTGTCATTGGTTGCCTGCCGCCATGGTTCCTGACACACCCCACCCAAAGAGAGACGCCCCCTCTGCACACAGCCATTCAAGTCAGGGTGCTGAGGACACCTCGACGAGTCTTAGAAAGATGACATCGTCCAGCCACTCAAACAGCAGGAAAGGTGCGCTCTCCCATCCACCAGTGCTTCTGGTTATTCGTTCATTCACAGCGTAAATTCAGTCCGCCAGAACCTAGAAAGTGCAGGAAAATAGCATTTAAAATTTTGAATTGTATATATTATGTTAATTATTGTAATTATCTGTTGTTCTCTTTCTTCTAAGACTATTTTGTTCCATTTTTAAATCATATTCTGATGCATTTTAAAGAAATTAAGAGTTCAGATGCAAAAACCTTAATTATTTATAAAATGGTCATTTAATTTGAATTAATAATAAAGTATTATTTTATTGTTAATAATAAAATAAACGGTCCATAAATTTTTTTATTTGAAAATTACATTCATTTATTTATTTATAGGCCTATAATAACATTTTGTTTAAAAATAATAATTAATATTTATTCATTTGTTTTTGTTTATTTGGCCTGTAATATTTTATTGCTAGCATGAATAAGAATTTATATGTATTTTCTGATTCCTAAAATGAACAATAAAGCATTAATAATTAGCAATTATTTAATTAAAATTTGTGTATTTGTTTGGTTTTAGGTCTATAATATTTTATCTTTTGTTTTCTTGTAGGTTTATATTGTTATTCCTGATACATATTTATTATCAATATATATATATGTTTATCAATATATTTTTTTATATACTTCTTCATTTAGAAAAGTATGATTAAGTAAAAATATGTCTTTATTTAGTTGTTTGTATATAAACCTATGATAACATTTTACTACTAATTACTAATAAATGCTATAGCAGAAAAAAAATTAGCTTTTATTACTTTAAATATATAACACCAGCTATTTAGTGAAAGAATGAAGCAGTGGCATACTGAAAAATAATAATAATAATAAAAAAATAATAATCAAAAAAAAAAAAAAAAAAAAATATATATATATATATATATATATATATATATATATATATATATATATATATATATATATATATATATATATATATAAAATTAAGAATAACATGTGTGTATTATTCATTTAAATGATAGGTTTTTTCACTTTAAAGACCATAAAAAGAACTTATTATTTGCCATAAAAGTAAAATGATCAAACATACACACAGAAGCGTGATAAACATGCTCATTTTAGAAAAAAAACTTCAGATAGAATTTACAGGTTTTTGCATCTGAACTCTTCAAATCTTCTTCTGTGTAATATGTTTGACCAAGTAAGACAATTAAGTCTTTTTTATTTTCTTAAGAATTGTCTCAATATTGATCTTATTTTTTTTTTTGGTCAGAAGTAACACTCTCTATGACCTTTTTTATTTTATCTAAAACTCTGGTCCTCTAATACTAAGGTCGTACTCACACTATGTACAGTTGCCTTGAACCGGGCCAAAGCACGCTTGTCCCCCCGACGGCCCGCACTCACATTACATTCGGGCCTGGGCACGCTTTCGTCATCGATGACGCGCTGTTCAGAAGCGCTCTCGCTCAGCACAGTGGAGATTTCTTTATATCGTTTAAGTCGTTTGATATGCGGCGACACGCAGTCAAACATTTTGCCGAACAGATCAGCCACTTTTGACGCTCATAAACAATCATAAAGTCCTTGTGCTGCAGGAATTAGGAGGTTTGCTGAAGGTGCAGCTGTCGTGCAGTGAGGGGTTTGCGTCTTTAATAAACTACGACAGTTTGTGTTCATTGAACAGTACGAATGATTAATTAATCCATATGAATCAGTCGCTTAAAAGTCACGTCTCGCTTTCAGTTTCGGGCTCGGGCGCGTTTTGCACTCACGCACAAGCGTACCGCGCCAAAGCCCATGTGAACCCCGCTCTGGCACACCTCTTCCAACCGGGCCAGGGCCGGCCAAGTGTACCGTGCCTGAACCCGATTCAGAGCACTCACACTTCTCAAACGATCCGGGAAACGGGCCTGGACACGGTTCGGATAGCATAGTGTGAGTACGCCCTTATTCTTTCAAATCTATTTTCTATTCCATCTCTTTTATTCAAAATAAATAAATTGAATACTTTAGATTAACTAAATATTGTCACATGATTTACATATTTTGTGTTGTTTTGTTGCTTTACTTCAATTTTTTAATTCCATTTACTTCCTTCTCAATTTTAAATCACGTAAATGTAATCCTATACATATCCCATACAAATCATGTAAATGTAAACCTATAAGGACAACTGACAGCCTATTGTAAGCTCAGGAAAGTCTAATTTTTATGTTTCATAATAAGCTGATAGTTTTGTAACATTTTACATTGCTGCTACTTTCGATGAATGTAATGTATCCTTGCTGAATAAAGTGAATGCTATCTAACTGATATTTTATGTACACCTTTTAATAGTGGTGACCATTCATTTTAAACTAGATCCAATTTAGAAATACAGATACAAATACAGAACAAAAACTTAAACATACCCCACAGCTACATATAACCTACAGTAACCTACACTTACTTTACAGTCCAGTTGTTTAACTCGCATACTGCTGAATCACATGACATGTGAGAGGCAGTAATAGCTGAGAAAATGAACTAGAGTAATGTGGTAAAATAGTGAGCTGCCTACCTAGAAAGCATTAGGTGTGTTCTTCATATTTAAATGCCTGAAAACATTATCTATGCCAGAAGCTCACTTAGGTTTGTGTGTGTGTGTGTGTGTGTGTGTGTGTGTGTGTGTGTGTGTGTGTGTGTGTGTGTGTGTGTGTGTGTGTGTGTGTGTGTGTGTGTGTGTGTGTGTGTGTGTGTGTGTGTGTGTGTGTCAGCAGCAAGTGTTGGATGCATTTTTGAGCACCTAAATTTGATAATACATTAAGGATACATCAAATTAAGCTGCCTCAAAACCTTAAAGGCATAGTTCACCCAAATATGAAAACTTTTTTATTAATCGCTAACCCTCTGCTCGCTCCAAACAGGTTTGAGTTTGTTTCTTCTATTTAACATACATTAGGATATTGATTAGGGCTGCACAATATATAATTTGAGCATCGATATCGCAATGTGTGCATCTGCAATAGTCACATCGCAAGATATGCAATGTTGAGTTACGATTATAGATGACAAGGAACTAAACACATGAGATTTGTGGAGAATTTAAGCATAATAAACTGAAAGTTAATTGTCTGCATGTGTTTTTAAGACATGTGACTGTGTGAACATTTTAAGAAAGTTTAATAGTGCATAAAGAATCATTTTTATGAGCAATTTTTATGATGAAGACTATGCATTGTTAATTTATATTTGATTATTCAATTTCTGTAACCGAATACTGTTAGACCCTCCCCAAAAAAACATTAATCACGATTTATTTCACTTTAATATTTGCTCCATTGTGTTGATTTATGACTGTATTTTGTTTATTATGTGTATATAATAAATTACATAAAATATGTTTATATTTCACTCCCCTATAAAATCATCCCAAATCAATCTAAAGTCTTTGCAAAAAGAGTTATTTAAATCATATGGTGAAATTACATCACAAAATATTAGATATATTGTAGGGCTGAGTGATTTGGCCTCAAATTAAAATCCCAATTAATTGAACATTTTAACTCGATTACGATTAATGAACGATTATTTTATTTATGTTTTTGCCCTTAGAGTTCACTGACAAGTTTTGTACAGTAAATATGCTCAAATATTACAAGTGAGAGATTTCGTAATGAAGGGTGCATTACCTAATTTTAAAATAATTGAAGGAAACACACACGATCTATATCTATGATTATTTATTGAACATCAACGTTGAACAATTGAAATTAAAGCACACCTTGCCTAAAACCAACAGTCACTTCTTATAAAAAAGTGAAAATGAATAATTTTGGAAAACAAAATTTAAATGTTTTTCATATTAAAAGTAGAAAACATCTTGCACATCCTGTAAATAATATCTTAAACAGTGCATTTCTTGCATCCTCTAATCAAATATTTTAATGTAAATAATCATTTTAATGTAGTGGAAAATATGCCATCTCAAGGCATCTCTGGTGCAGCTTCATCATCAACAATGTAGTGCAAAGTAAAGCTCAAGAATGGATCCGTCGTCCTACTTGACCAGAGATCAGATATTGGCTGCAAAGTGGCAGCAGAAGTATGAATCAGCCTTTAACACAGCGGAGTCATGTGACTCCACACGTAATTGGAAAAATTAGATTGATTATAGGTTCTGATTGATTTTGATTACTTTTCGATTAATCGCAATATATATCGCAGAGAAAAGAAATATTGCAATGTCAAATTTATATATTTAAAAAGGCGGCAACACCAAAGCTAAAAAAAATAGCAAATTTACTAAATTAAAAAGGCTGATACAAAAGCGTGTAATGTTTAGAGCACACGGCTCTTCATCAGACAGTGTTCATTACAGCAAGGTGCTCCTTTTTGTACACTTCCGGATCACATGATCTCCGAAAATACATAAACCATAATATTGCATCACAAATTATAGAAAACATAATATAACAAGGAAATACAACAAAATAATACAACTAAATAAAACAAAACATAGCCAAAAAAACTTTACCCAAACACCTAATTAAACATTAAAGAATTATTAAAGAAAAGTTTTTTTGTTTCTGTATTTTCGCTTTGAATATCTAAGTTGTATAATTTATAAATGTGTATTTTTTTTTCTTGTTGTGAGATAATAGGAGATCATGTGACCCGAAAGTGTACAAAAAGGAGCACCTTACTGTGATGAACACTGTCTGATGAAGAGTCGTGTGCTCAAAACGTTTCATGCCTTGTGTCAGCCTTTTTAATTTAATAAATTTGCATTTTTGAAGCTTTGGTGTTGCCGCCTTTTTGAATATATAATTTGCACTTTTTGCGTTTTGGCTGAGCACCCAGTTAAAAGTGATGTGCGTGCTTTTGTACAATTCTTTATGTCAATTTTTTTCAAATATTGTGCAGCCCTAATATTGATGTGGAAAAGCAGCAGCCATTGACTTCCATACTATTTTTGTTCCTACTATGGATGTCAATAGCTGCTGTTTTCAACATTCTTCAAAATATCTTCTATTGTGTTCAACAAAGGAGAAACAAATTAGAAAAATTTGGTTTTATATTCGGACATTTGTTCAGTGCCAATTTACAAGATTCCTATAATGTTAACCATGATATTTTGAATATTCAATGTGAAATTGCATGTAAGAGTGACTTGAAAACAACATCTGCACTACTTAATTGACTAAACAATGTTGTACTCTGATAGTCACTGGTTGATAATATGACTTCCGTATTTAGAATTTGCAAAGAATACTTTTCTGACATTACCTTTAACTGCCCTACCAACAAAACCCCTAATGTCGCTAGTTAACACACTAAATGCATTTTTTTTTTCAACACATCCCATAATTTCTAAAATATCAATCATTTGGTAGAGGTTGATATGTCGGTTTATGGTAAAAGTACAGGAATTAATAAATATACTATGAAACATCTGAAAATATGAAGTGTAAGACCAACTAATTTTTAAAACAATAATCAAAATAAAACATTTTTGAATACTAAATCGTCTTTATTTTTTTTTAAGTATGCAATAAAATATTTCAGATTCTCATTTAATAGTTTTCTTGTTTTGTTTTGTTTTTAAATAATAAAACCAAAATCAAGTGTAGTAGTGTAACAGGATTATGTTTGTTCGATTTTCTTGTAAACCAACAATGCTGTGTGTGTAAACCTTTAAATCAGTCATTATTTAAAACAGTCTAAATATGGTCAACCATTTGGTAGAGCAGGCAGCTAAAGGGTTAAGAAGGTTAAAGCACAAATGTGTGAACTTAAAACCAACTTTACCTCAATGGCAAAAGGGTTTAGAACCACATCTGTGAGTAAACGATGAATAATTTTTAATTTCTGGGTGAACTAACCCATAGTTCCTATTTAAAATTAATAAAACTGAATAAAACGTGTAGTATATTGCTGTTTGGATTACCTTCGACCTCGTATTAATGCTATAAATCCTATAATAATGCCACTGTATAGCAGGTTTTTACAGTGATCACAAGCAGCACATCACGCTTTGGTCACACTTTACAAATCAACACTGTCAACTCTGAGCTCACATATACAATACACTACTTCCTAAACGAGAACACCACAAAATAAGCCTCTGGGTATCTCCTGAAGTGATATAAGAGGGTCATTTGTGTCCCGTCTATGTTGGACAGAGAGTAATTATTCAGTTAGTCTTCATACCTTTGCATGGCATTTGCTTGTAAACATTAAAAGCATACCTGTCCTCAGTGAATCATACGAGATGCCGTTGAGCGTCAGCGTGCTCTGCAGAGATATGAGGGAGTATCCAAATGTGGCTGACGCAAATTTATGTGGGATTTAGGAAAGAATGTGAGTTTCTTGTTAACGTTATACAAATGTCACTCTCCTTGTGTCCTTGCCCAGCGCCAGCCTGCGTCAGTGCGCGTGCGCCCGACACCTTCTAGAAGCAGAATCCGCCTGTTAGAGGGACATCCAGCGGCTAACAAGTGATACTGCCACACACTCATTACCGTCAGGATTCTTCTTTTCAAAATAAAAGTCTAAAACGCAATTTAGATTGATATTTTTGGTTATATTATATTATATTATATTATATTATATTATATTATATTATATTATATTATATTATATTATATTATATTATATTATATTATATTATTAATTCATTTTCTTGTCGGCTTAGTCCCTTTATTAATCTGGGGTCACCACAGCGGAATGAACCACCAACTTATCCAGCACGATTTTATGCAGCAGATGCCCTTCCAGCCGCAACCCATCTATGGGAAGCATCCACACACTCATTCACACTCATACACTACGGAGAATTTAGCTTACCCAATTCACCTGTACCGCATGTCTTTGGACTGTAGGGGAAACCGGAGCACCCGGAGGAAACCCACGCGAACGCAGGGAGAACATGCAAATTCCACACAGAAACGTTCGAACCTGTGACCCAGCGACGTTCTTGCTGTGAGGCGACAGCACTACCTACTGCGCCACTGCGTCGCCCATGCTATATTATACTATATTATATTATATTATATTATATTATATTATATTATATTATATTATATTATATTATATTATATTATATTATGTTATATTATATTATATTATATTATATTATATTATATTATATTATATTATATTATATTATATTCATTCATTCATTCATTTTCTTGTCGGCTTTGTCCCTTGCGGGGTCGCCACAGCGGAATGAACCGCCAACTTATCCAGCACGATTTTACGCAGCGGATGCCCTTCCAGCCGCAACCCATCTCTGGGAACTTCCACACACACATTCATACTCATACACTATGGACAATTTAGCTTACCCAATTCACCTGTACTGCATGTCTTTGGACTGTGGGGGAAACCGGAGCACCCGGAGGAAACCCACGCGAACCCAGGGAGAACATGCAAACTCCACACAGAAACGCCAACTGACCCAGCCCAGCCGAGGTTCGAACCTGCGACCCAGCGACGTTCTTGCTGTGAGGCAACAGCACTACCTACTGCGCCACTGGGTTGCCTTATATTATATTATATTATATTATATTATATTATAAAGGTATATTAAACGATTGTGGTATTAATTGTGTATTACTTTGCAATTCAGTGTTGAACTGAATTATTACTGCTAAAATTGAAACATAAACTAAATGTTATGACACTAAATATATATTTTAAATATACTATATTATAACCTAATGTTTTATGTTTTGGTTATAATTAGTCAGGTTAAAATGTATAATTTACTGTTGTTACATTATAAATATAGTTCTACATTTTGTACTGTTTATATTATTATTATTATATTTAATAATTTTTCTTTTTTAAATTAAAATTAATTGACAGCTAGCATACTAATGTTTTAGGTTTTGGTTATAATTAGTTTGGTTAAAATGCATACTGTTTACTCTTGTTATATTATAATTATTTTAATCATTATTAAACATAATGTACTGCTATTATATTATATATTATATTATATTATTACTGTTATAGGCGATGCAGTGGCGCAGTAGGTAGTGCTGTCGCCTCACAGCAAGAAGGTCACTGGTTCGAGCCTCGGCTGGGTCAGTTGGCGTTTCTGTGTGGAGTTTGCATGTTCTCCCTGCATTCGTGTGGGTTTACTCCGGGTGCTCCGGTTTCCTTCACAGTCCAAAGACATGCGGGTTGCAGCTGGAAAGGCATCCACTGCATAAAAACTTGCTGGATAAGTTGGCGGTTTATTCCGCTGTGGCGACCCCGGATTAATAAAGGGACTAAGCCGAAAAGAAAATGAATGAATGAATTAGTGTTATAATTTTCTTCATTTTAATTAAAATTAATTGACAGCTTGCATACTTATGTTTAAGGGTTTCGTTATGATTAGATGCCTACAATTAGGTTAATTGTACTATATTTCTACAGTTATAATTTGTTATATTTTTTATTGCATATTTTTAAAATAGGTTTTTTAGATTAACACTTTAATGAAAGAGGGGGGGAAATTAATTTTAAGTTTAGCATTTTCTTAATCCTCTAACATTCGTGTAATTTATTTAATTATTTATCAGCCCACACTATTAATTAATTATGCATGTATTTATGCAGGAATTTGTGAATTTTTCTATACATTTATTTATTTAATTGCGTATTTATTTCATTATTTATTGTTTTATTTATGCAGGAATTTATTATTTATTTACTCATTAATTAATTAATTAATTAATTAATCAATTTATTTATTTATGTATTTATTTATTGTTTCATTTACGCAGGGATTTATTGATTTATTTCCTCATTTTCTTTATTTATTTGCATATTTATTTATTTATTGTTTTATTTATGCAGGGATTTATAGATTTATTTACTCATTTATTTTTTTATTTGCGTCTTTATTCATTTATTGTTTTATTTATGCAGATATTTATGTATTTATTTACTCATTTATGTATTTAATTACTCATTTATTTATTTATTTATTGTTTTATTTATGCAGGAAATTTTGGATTTATTTATTTACTTATTTATTTATTTATTTGCCTGTTTATTTATTTATTGTTTTATTTATGCAGAGATTTATGGATTTATTTACTCGTTTATTTATCTATTTGCATATTTATATTTATTTATTTTACGCAGGGAATTATGCGTTTATTTACTCGTTTATTTATCTATTTGCATATTTATTTATTTATTTATTTATTTTACGCAGGGAATTATGGATTTATTTACTCATTTATTTATTTATTTGCATATTTATTTATTTATTTATTCAGGGAATTATGGATTTATTTACTCATTTATTTATTTATTTGCGAATTTATTCATTTATTGTTTTATTTATGCAGGAATTTATGGATTTATTTTGTCATTTATTTATTTATTTGCGTATTTATTTATTTATTGTTTTATTTAAGCCGAGATTTATGGATTTAATTACTCGTTTATTTATTGTTTTTTTAAGCAGGAATTTGTGGATTTATTTTTTTATTTATTTTCGTATTTATTCATTTATTTATTTATTGTTTTTGCTGGTTTCGTCCTCCATATTTAACAGCAACATAAACCTACTACGGTAACAGCTTTTTCTTTGAAATCAATCATTTCAGGAACGCCAGTTCAATACCTTTGGCGGCCTGCGAGAGGATGTGGCGCTGTCGCTAACCGAGCTCCCGGCGTTTGCCTGTCCGTGGCAGTAGAGCGCGGCGCGGACAGGCCGCATGTGCTGTGAACTGAGCTCCAGTGTGCTCGTGTTCATTGTCAGCTGTGAAACATCCCGCAGTCTCATTTAACACATTGGTTTTTCATTCCAAGCAAGAGAAAAGGTTTAAAAGAAAGATGCCAAAGAAGTCAAAAGAAAAGGCTGAGTGGGAGGGTGATGATGAACCACAAACAGGTAAATATGTGTTATCTGTTAACGTTACACCTTAGTCTTTTCATTGCGACATGACAACGATTTTGAATTAGTGACACTCGTGTTATTAATTACAATACTCTTTTTCTATGTAGGGTAGATTTAACCGAATTGTGTTTTATTACATTGTGCCATAATAATATTTTGCTTAGCCCGTTAGCTTACAACAGACGCGGATTTATGGCGCATTCATGGTTTGATATTTCACTGTCATTGCATCATTTTGTCAGCCTGGTGTCATTTAAGTCCATATTTGGCTTTTTATTAATCTCTGCGTCCGCTTTAAATGCTAATATGGCTGTTAACGAAACACCAGTAAGCTGAATTAAGGTAAAGTTAGTTTTATATTCGCACATTCATTCAGTGACAACTTGTGACATGCTCCCTAAATTGTTTACCATGGTACTTTTGAATATTCCGTCTGATATCACGTAAGTATGACTTCAAAACATCATTAGCACTATTTAATTGACTATGAACAGTATTGTACTTTGATAGTCATTGGCTTCTAATATGATTTCCCTATTTAGAATTAGCAAGTAATACTTTTCTGAAAAAATATCAAGGAGAAAGTCTGAATGTGTGAATATAAAATTAATTTTACCTCAATGTGAGCTGAAGTGTTAAAGAGTGTTGTTGGAAATGTTCTTTTGTGGTGCAAAATGTTGTCTAGTTATGGAGCTCACTAGGTAGACAGCAGTTGTGTTTAACCCTATACAAGTTATTCTCTCTGTGGCATTGTTAAGCTTGAGTTAGTGTGCATGTTGTATGTTCGTTCCTGTCTGCTTTGTCTGTGTTTGTGGATGGCCTTATGTTGTCTGAAGTGCTTACACAATAATTTGTTTTTGTTTTGTAGACAAACATGTCAAAAAAGGAAAGAAGGATAAGAAGGACAAGAAGAGTGTAAGTATTTACTGGTGTGTTTAAAATATTATATTGAAAACATCAAAGAATAAATTTAAGCACATTTAAATGTAAATAGTAAATGCAGTTTGTCAGTTTCGCTTATTTATGGAGTCCAGGAAAGGACGTGATAGTGGGGAAAAAACTGTGGTAGAAAAAAATGGATGGGTGAAAAAAAACTGAGTGATAGGAAAATAAATATATATATTTTTTTTACGTTTTTGCGTTCTCTCAAAAAGATGTTTTTCATTCCCTTGCAAAACTGTTGTTCCACAAACACTTCCTGCTCACTTCATGCATGTCAACCCTCCCATTTTTGCTGGGATTTTCCCGTATTTTACCATTCTATCCCGCTATCATAAATTTTTTGCTTTAACCATATATCTAGATAATAAAACAGTGAAGTCAATTGAAACGATTTTATTTAATTTCTTATAAAAGAAATACTCTTAAATAGGGCTGTGCGATTAATCAAAATCCAATCGCAATTTGAAACGTTGCAATTAGTTAATCGCAAAAGGTTGCAATGTGAAATTGTGAAATTCATATATATATATATATATATATATATATATAATTTAATTTCCCCCACCCATAGCAAATACGTGACTGCCGAATGTATGTGATAGTCTTACTAGCCAATTGAGTGAGCAAACTTTCGTTCTGCCCAATCAGAATTATGCAACTGAACTATGGCTACAATAAAAAAAAGAAAACAAACAGGAAAGCATTGACAAGTGGGATTATGGCGTCTGCTTCTTCAGAAGCATTAACAGACCAATAATATCAAAGAAAAACAGCACGTCTGTAATATGGGAATATTTTGGTTTCAAAGTCAGACACTGAACAAAACAGGTAATTTTTTTGCTGTCGCAGAATTATTTCCATGGCTTACAGATTATTGAGCTGAAGCTCGACTACAAAATTAAATCGTAAATCAAATCACAATATCTGTCAAAAAAATTGCAATTAGATATTTTCCCCAAATTGCACCGCTCTACTCTTAAAATTAATTGGTTAAAATTTTGTTTGAATAAACCTCCTCTCTAGAATTATATTCCCAATTTTATATTTGACTAATTTAGAGGTCTTTCCTTTCTATTATTATGTGATTATAAGATTGAGAAATTACCAGTAAAGCTTTCTGCGTTTCATCATAGATATTTACATTAGATGTCGCCTACCCTGTTGTTGCTATTGGAAGGAATACGTCAATAGAGCCACCATTTTAGTACAGGGTAGCGCTCCTTTGAAATGAATGGCGGACCAAGGTGCAGTGGAGCTATATATATATATATATATATATATATATATGTATACATATATCTATGATTGGGAGTTTTCCCAGTCAGTATGTGAATAATTTTTTTTATTATGAAAATTATAATTTTACATCATCTTTCTACATCGATGGATAAGTGACCGCAAAGGCATTGCCGACAAAGAGTGTGTGTGTTTGTGTGCATGTATTATCCTCCCTCCCTGTTAAATTTGATCTAATTTGTGTACTGAAACACCCCCCCTCTCCTGCTTTCTGTTTAAACACACACCCGAATAACAAAGTGTCCTGCACTTTAGCACCTCTTTAAATGGCGTGTACAGAATAGGCATGGGACGATAACCATTTTTAATAATATATTTTAGAGCAGTAATCACTATACCGTGATACCGTGACATTTTTATCCAAGGTTTTCATACCATCAGAATCTTATACTGGCCCATGTCTAGTACAGAAGCTGATCTGGGATCAGTTTATCATACAGAGTGTGTCCATCAGTCAGCGCTTATACATGCATTCACTGACTCAGAGGTTGCATATAAAGGGCGACAATCGACGAACAGCTTTGATGAATAGAAAGTGAACACACGTTTTAATATTAATTTCAACATGCCTACAAGATTAAAAATATGGTAGATTTTATATGGTAGCATGCTCTCCTCTGTGGCACAATATGGACCTACTTTCTGGTGGACAACCCTTTAATCAGCCATCATGGGCCAGTAAAGGTATTCTAACATTAAAAGGCATAAATGGAGAAAAATCAATCCTAGATTTTCAAGAGCTGGTTAACAAATTTAATATATCCCCCAACACTCTATTTATATATTTTAAAATAAGGGCAGCACTAAAGGCTCATAAGACACCATGGGGTATGGATCTTCATACCCATCCGATTGTGAAATGGTTATATAATGCTCCGATAAAAGGAGCTGTCTCTATTGCTGTTTTTCTAATATTTATTTATTTATAAAGTTTGTTTGTTTTTTTTCTCCCACCCAGTTTTTTTTTCTTTCTTCCATTTCTTTGTTTTTTCCCCACCATCATGTCCCTTCCGGGTCTCCATACTTAATAATATTTAATAAAAGTTTTTATAATTTTAACAAACTATATTTGAAACAATAATGTAGAATTTTACATGTTTTATTATTATGCTTTCTGTGAACATTAAATCACTTTTTTTTTTACATTTAATTTAATAAGGACAGCAAAATTGATGTCTTGTCTTTAATCTTATTGGATCTATAAGTAATTTTCAAAGATCATACATCTGTAATCACTATATATATATATATATATATATATATATATATATATATATATATATATATACATACATACATACATACATACATACATACACATACACACACACACACACACATATATATATATATATATATATATATATATATATATATATATATATATATATATATATATATATATATATATATATATTAGATATCAGGTATTTTATTTTTATAGCTGAATTTTATCATTTCAATTTTAAACCTTGTAGTTTTTTGAGGAGCTGGCATCAGAGAATAAACCAGAAAAAGAACAGCCACCAGTGAAAGAGGTGCAAGGAAAGCAGGTGTGTTATTTAAATGTGTTCATCATTTATTTTATAAGCACATTCGAACAAGTAAAAAAAATATTTCCTTAAATTGAAGTCAAGTGTGTTTTTGGATTGCTTTCACGTTAGCCTCAGAAGAAGAAGAAAGACAGGCGGAAAGGAAAACCAGGAGACGATGAAGATGATGATGAAGATTCAGAGGTCATGCAGCGTCTCAAGAAACTGTCAGTCCAGGCCAGTGATGAGGATGAGGAAGAAGAGGGTAATTTCAGAAAATTACTGTACTTACAGCATCGCACATTTAACATGCACATTTAACAAGTTTTCTTTTTAAACTTTTGCAGTTGTTGTTCCAGCCAAAGGAGGAAAGAGAAACAAAGTGAGTTGTTTTTAATATATTAGGTTTTAATACTATTTATATAACACGTATAACAATCTACTTGAACCAAATCATCAATTTCTGTATGTTTAATGCTGCAACACACTGATCAGTTTTTTAATTTGTGGTCTCTCTGACTTTCAGGGTGGAAATATATTTGCTGCTCTGAGCCAGGGCAAGAGTGATGATGAAGATGATGATGATGCTGGTGGTGGTGGTGATGATGATGATGATGATGACAAACCCAAAAGCAAGAAGAGCTCTAAGGTATGTGATTTGTTTTACGTTGGTTATTATTGAAGTTAAGTATGCATGCACCTAAGCTTTATAAATAAGTTATGTCAAGTGAATTTTATTTATATAGCATCTTGTGTAGTACAAATGTATTCGTAGGCATTCGAGTAAAGTCAGTGTGAGCATCACAAAATTTAAATCCATATCCTTGTTTTATTGCTGTTGTTTTTTGGTAGGGGGGATTAAATGTAAATACCTAGATATAGTAAGTTTGGGAATATTTTAATGTGCAATAGGAGATCTAGAATAAATGCTAACGTTAACCTTAAAGCAAAGAAAGTCTACGTTTGTCCCTCCCTGCAAATTGGCATGCAAAGACATGCCTCCTAAATGTATTAACATGCACTAGACAACGTTACTACAATACATCACGTAACATACACTAGAGGAAAAAAACTTTATAGTACAGTTAGTAATTACAATACCAAAAAAATATCGTAGTTGTAGGGCTGCACAATATTGAAAAAAACAAAACGATCTACGGTAATTTAATAATAATAAAAAATTATAATTTAATTTAATTATTTGCTAATATACTGTAGTTAATTACACATGCAAATGATGAATTTGAATATTTACTCACATTGCAAATCCTGTAATTTTACTATTGCAAATTATAACATGGCGATATCAATGCTGAAACAATATATTGTGCAGCCCTAGTTGGTTATTGATGTTTGCCTGCCATTCTCCGTCTGAACTGCATCTGTGAATGTGTCAATTTAATCTTTTATGCACAAACAGGGTGTGTATAGTATGCAATTGCATATTTTGACAGGCTAGTTGGACAGCCTATCATAATGTTCGGACCGAACGATTTGATTGGATAAACTTTTCTTGTTTCTACACCTTCCACAAAGGTTTATAATGCTTATTTTTACATTTGGACCACTTAATTTATTAATGGCTATCTGGATGTGAAGAGACTTTCAACCATCATAACAAAAAAGTTCCTGACATTCACCTATTGCACCTTTAAAAGTAAGGTCTCAGTGGTTAACATTCATTAATGGGTTAATAACCATAGTACACATTTATCACATACCTCCTTTTCCTGATTCTCTCAAGCATGTTTTATTCATCTCACTTCATGAGAGTTCCAGTGGAATTCATTCTGTTTTACTTTCATTCATTTCTTTTCCAGATCAGTGCAAGTGTTTCCAGTGCCGGAAACTAAAATGTTTTTAACTGAATCATGTGACTAATAACATTCATGTCATCGGTTTTTATTTTTCATCATTAGCTAGTCTGCATTAGGGTTGCACGGTTTACTGGTACTATGGTAGTATCGCGATACTATGGCTCCAAAATACTGGTGGTGCCACTGTGGTTTGTAAACAGTAGTATCGTCATTAATGGTCTATTTACAATAGATAATGTTGGATGTGGAAAAATCACTAAAATGTTCACATGTTTGTGCAACAATAGATCATTTTATTTGAATAGCCTGTGGAGCCCTTTAAGGTTGCAATTTTTCTGACATTTTAAACGCACATCTGAATTATTTATTTCTGTTACTCTCCATATGATTTAGTAGCTACACCAACTACGACAATCAAAAAAAAAAAAACGACTTAAAGTGAAACCCAAAATAGCAACAGGAAACATTGAAATAATTTTTATATAGCCATTTTTAATATAGCATAATTTGGTTGGAAAAACTCTATTTTTGTAACAAATTTTGTTTGGTATAATTTGCATCTTTATTTTAATGTATTTTTTGTTGGTCAGTTATCTACAAAATACAAAGAATGAATAAATTTTAGGTGAAGTGACATGCAAATACTACTTTTTTCAATAATAAGGGAATTATGAAATAAATTCAAGACCTTTTATAACATGTAAAATATAGTATTTCTGACAATTGTCTTTATAATTTGAGTTATGACTTACACTATTGCATTACTACTTGGTATCAGGATACTTCAGCAGGTATAGAATCGTAAGATGAATTAATGGTATCGCGACAACCCTAGTCTGCATGACTTCACATCATTCCAGTAATCAAGATTACATGGGGTCACAATGTTGGTGATTGAAACCACAGCGAAGAATATATTGGGCCGCATATTAAATATTTCTACATTGATAAGTATGTGTGCTTGTGTCTGTACATGTATGTGTGTGATTTAGGAAGTTGAGAAGGTAGCCAAGGGAAAGAAAAAAGATAAGCCTAAACCTAAGTCAATAAAGGTGGGTGAAAGGGTTCGTTCTTTACACTTCTTTTATCCACTATTCTCCTTTTTCAGAATTCGCGTCTTCTGCCTTTCTTCTATCCTGTGGCTTTTTTTCTTTCTTTATTGCTACATGACAGCAGTGCGCCACACATCGTGGGTACTAACCTAACCCCTTTCCATTCCAGTCTGCTTTACTAACAATATCTGGTATGGTGATATGGTGAATGCACTCTAATCTCACATTACCTGTAGGATGTTTGGTTTGACTTGTTCTCTCAAATTCAGGAGGCCTCAGAGGATGAGCAAGATGAAGGTGCTGAGAAAAAAGATGAAAATGAAAAAAAAGGAGGTAAAAAGGGCAAGAAAGATGCTGCAGCTGCTAAACCATCTAAGGTGAGTGACTCTTTGTTTTGATGGTTGATTGGTTTCGACGAGGCGTTTGTGTGTGAATGCAAACTAAAGGGATAGTTCACCCAAAAATGAAAATTACCTCATGATTTATTTTGAAGAATGCTGGTTGCTGGCAGCCAACAACTTCCATAGTAGGAAAAAAATTACTATTGAAGTCAAGGGAAGCTACTGGCATTTTTCTAAATATCTTCTTTTGTAGTCAACACTACTATTCTTTTAACGTTGGCAGGAGGAAGATGATATTGAAGAGAAAGAACAAGAGAAGCCCCAGAAAAAGGGCAAGAAGGAACCAGCCAAGGTCAGATTAGGACGTATACTACTTTTAAGTAGTTTTTTAATTAACAGTTTTATTCAGCAAGGAAAATACTGTATGTATTTAATAACACAAGAGTGACGAGTGCTAAATCTTCTTGATGTTCATTTTCAGAAAGGGAAACCTGCTCGCCCTCCTCCGAGTGATGATGAAGAGGAGGAAGAAAAGAGTGATGACAATGACATAATGATGGTACTTCAATATTCTCCTGTTTTGTATTCATAACATTTATTATTTCTAAGTGTTTTTCAATACTCTGCTTTTGTTTTTGTCCCATAGAGCGCAGAGGATGCGATTGCAGCTCAGCAGGCTAAGGAGAAACAAGATGATGACCCCTTTGCTAACATGAGTAAAAAAGAGAAAAAGAAGAAAAAGAAAATAGTAAGAAGCATTTGTATATTTTCAGTGTTTCCCCTAGGTTTACAGTTTTGGGGTAGAGACGGCTGTTTAGCCTGACACCGACACAAGGAGTCATGATGTTAATTTGTTACAAGCTAAAAATTAACATTTATTTTTATATATTTTTTTATCTACAAAGTGTGCAGCTTTGTCACTGCAGTGTATCTTAATGGGCTTATTTACTTACTAAATAAAGTATACTTTTATACTTGACCTTTACTTAAGTATACTTCTTTTTCCTAAGGGTGTATTTACTGACTTACCAAGATCAGTCTTGTACAGCCAGGGGGAGTATTGCTGCTCTGACAGCCAATTTGGGTTAAAACTAGGGATGCTCCGATCAGGAGTTTTGCAGCTGATACTGAGTACTGATTTCTTGTCATGGTGATTGGCTGATACAGAGTACCAATTCTAATGCTTTAAGCTTTATAATGCATTGAGCACATTTTCCCTCCTAAGTATGAACCTTATAAGAAGATCTTGCTTTACCTAAGAGAATAAATGAAGGATGCTGCATATAATACCTTAAACACGTCTCTTATAACCATTTAGGTGTGAACGTGTCATGGCCAGAAGCAGCTTGATGTTCTGCTTGATTACAGAAAATAATTCATCTATTTTATTCTGGCTTAGTCCCTTATTTATCAGGGGTTGCCACAGCGGAATGAACCGCCACAGAAAATAATATAACACAGATATAAAAATTGTTATGAAAAATTACAATGCAATTTGGAAACATTGCAAATGATGAAAGAAGAATTCACTATGTCTTAATCAAGAATAAGTTTGGAGTGCACATTTTATGCATAAGAAGATAAAATGCATACCTATAAATCTAATACTTCTTTACTAAAAGGAAGTTGTATTTTTAAATATTCATGTTAAAAAATAAAGTTTTATTTATCTAATAATTCCAGCCAGCTTTTAGTGAATTTGCAATATTGTCAAAAACACAGAACTTTCAGTTGTTCTATGTAAAAAGGCCTAAATACATGCAGGACCATTCAAATATTTTGCTCGTCTCCAACTATTGACAGCAGATCACTCATTGAGAGAGGGAGAGAGAGGATTTGCACTCACGATATTTTTACTGCTCTATTCGTTTAGCCTAAGAAATGTAATGTTTAGACCATCACTGTGCCTCTCGGGATCTGTTCATTCACTCTCGTCGCCAAGATTTCCGAGTATTTTAACTCATTTTGGGGATCACGGGGCCGGTAAAAATATGCGGTAGACTCGCGGTGCTTCCGGGAGTGGTCAAGATTGGATGAGATGCTAGATAGAGGCGAACGCGTCACAGCAGCTCAAACAGTGGAAGTACAATAGCTGCACATGCATTAAAGAGCATCACTCGTGCGAGTCGAGCCAACAAACTAAACAGAGGTCCCATCGCATCTGTATATATTTTGGCTGTATGACGCGAGCGCATTACGCTCCCACACATCATTTACCTGTGTTGTGGCTGCTTGTAGGCTATGCGTAGGTTCTGTCAGATGTGGTGCTAGCGCTCTCATTAACCTACAGCAAAGAGTGTCTGTGTGAAACTCCACTGTGCGCGATTCAGGGAGCAGAAATTTGTAATCACGCGACCATGTAGAGACAGAAATCACATGCCTTTGTGTAAATAAGATATTAGCTTGTTTATTAAAAGAAGTTGTGATCTGGCGCTGTAAAATATAATTAACGTGACTTCAAGGGGGCCGGGGAAAGCCGTTGGGAGGGCGGGGCGCCCCCTTTATATAATGATAGGGAAAACACTGATTTTATAGATGTGGGGATGCACCGAATTTTTGACCGCCAAACATTATTGGCTGAATAAAGGCATTTTTTATTTTTGCGCGAAAGCGAACATTCAGCAAACAGCTGAAAATATGAGGTGAAAAAGTTTATGCTGTGCCGCAATGTTCAGCATGCTGGTTTCACTCTCTCTCCAGTTGTCATTGTATGGACTGAAGTGACTTTCACACCAGACACGGAAAGCAATGCACTATGAAACACAATAATTGCATTTCGCCATGCGGGTTTATTATTGCGTCAACAAATCACCAGAGCTGCGGAGTGTGCATGCCACAGTCAAAGTTCAAAATAGCTCAATATTCCACTCTGGATATTATGTCTATAAACCCATAATTATCAATGCGTGAATTGCACATTCACAAAAAAAACTAAGTCTGCTTAAATAAGACGTTGACAAGACATTTGTATGTAGTAATTATTTCTAATTTTTATGTTTTTTTTTTAAGTCAGTATAATTTAAGTGATTAAGTAATGTTTTAAAGTCTTTCAAAATTATATTATTTGATAAAATAAATAATTATTACAAAGCATTTTTGGTTTGTGGTCTGATTTCAGTGCATCCCTTTTCATATTTGTATTTCACTTTTAAGTTTAATTATTTTTCCCAGATTTTTATTTCACTTTTTCAGTACTCAAGTTAACATTTCAGTTAGTGTCAACATCCCAAATTTTCTTGAATTTGAATTCGTTTCCATTTGTAATTTTTAATTAATTTTCTTTAATTTGTTCATGTAATATTTATTTTCATTTATTCTATTTTCATTTTAGTATTATTTTAGTTAGAAAAATATTGAATAATTTAGTTAACAGTAACAACATTGAGTGTAATCTTTTCCTCTTGTGTTATGCAGATGGAGTATGAGCGTCAGGTGGCCAGCGTTCGTGCCCAGAGCGCCATTGAAGGAGATTTCTCCGTCTCTCAGGCTGAGCTGTCCTCTCGACAGGCCATGCTGGAAAATGCTTCAGACATCAAGGTTAGATTGGGAATCATTCCTCTTGGCCATTTGAAAACACTCATTGCTCTTTACTAATTTCTGTTCTATGGTTTGCAGTTGGAAAGATTTAGCATTTCTGCTCATGGTAAAGAGCTGTTTGTTAATGCAGACCTTCTGATTGTTGCTGGAAGACGATATGGTCTGGTTGGACCAAATGGGTGAGTTTATGGGTTTAGTTTTGCATGTAATAAGACAGATCTTACTATTCATTGGTGTAAAAGCTACTGATGTAGTTGTTGTTATAGTTATTGTAATTGTTAACGTCCTTGTTGTGAATTTCTTTTCACTTTTGAATTTTAATCAGGAAAGGGAAAACCACTTTACTGAAGCACATTGCTAACAGAGCTCTTAGCATTCCTCCCAATATTGATGTCCTACTTTGTGAGCAAGGTACAGTATAGCACTCTGTCATAAAGATATAAATATGGTATTTATTGTATGACTTTTTTTTAATAGTATTTAAAAAAAATTCATATTTTTTTTTTTTAAATTTACCTTTATTTTTTGTTTTTGTCTTCTTTTTTTTCTTTTTAACTATGTTGCTATTTATGCCGCATTTAATTTACAAAAACATTTAAACTGCTTGAAATAAATTTAAAGAAAATTTCAACTCACAAAATTGAAAAAATATGCAAAAATCAAAACCGATTGTTGTCAAACTAGTTTAAGTGCTCTCAAAGACTAAATATGACAAAAATGTATCTAAAAAAGTATTGGTCTGATCCTCGCTGCTTTTTATTCTACCTATAGCAGTTTGGATTTTTTTTTAAATTAATAATTACTTTTTAGAAATATTATATTTAGGGTAACATTATTTTAAGAATCAAAAATGTTTTTACGATTTTAGATTTAGCTTATTATAATAAACCTCCTATAGCCTATTCCCAATTTTCTTAATCCCCACTCTTCTACTTGAGCAGTCTTTTTTGGATGTAACATCACAGTATTACTGGTATGAAACCAGCTAAACCATCATGTTGTCTTTGCGGTTCCTCAGAGGTGGTGGCGGACGACACTCCTGCAGTACAGGCGGTCCTAAAGGCCGACACACGTAGACTGAAGCTCCTGGAGGAGGAACGGCAGCTCCAGAGCCGCTTGGAGAAAGGAGACGACAGCGTGTCGGAGAGACTCGACAAGGTCAGATAAAAGCAGCTCCCTGAGGGCATACGAACGTGCTGATCCATGGAGTAGTGGAGGATAACTGTGTGTGTCGCTCTCAGGTGTATGAAGAGTTGAGGGCGATTGGAGCCGCAGCAGCAGAGGCTAAAGCTCGTAGGATCTTGGCTGGTCTCTCTTTCACTCCAGAGATGCAGAACAGACCCACCAAGAAGTTCTCTGGTGGTTGGAGGATGAGAGTGTCACTGGCTAGGTGGGTACAGTGAGCAAAAATGGATGATATGGTCAGCGCAATAGCCCAGTAGTTAGCGCGTTGACATATGGTGCGGAAGCGCTCTTGACGTCACGAGTTCGAATACCGGCTCGTGGACTTTTCCCGATCCTGTCTCCCACCTCACTTGCTGTCAACCTACTGTCCTGTCAAATAAAGGCAAAAATGCCAAAAATAAATCTTTAAAAAAATGGATGATATGGCTAAAAAATAAAATAATATATAGCATTGTAGAAACTTTTCAACATCATGTGTTAAAAAAAACTGTATAAAAAATTATGTGAGGACAAAACTAAATATTTTCTAGATTGTTTTAGAGGGAAGTGACAAAGTGACTAAGTTTTTTTTATCTTTTTGCTGCCATTGGCTAGATCAAGCCGGTCCTCCTCCAGTCATCCTCGCTGTTGGTCCTGCGACAAAAACAACAGCTGGACATAACAACAGCACGGTGACCATATTAAATACGACCTGAGCAGACAGTTAAAAGTATTAATTTAACACATTTGTGCCAAATAATGAGTTTTATTTCTGTATTAGTCATCGAGATCGCAAACGTTCTAAGTGAACCAGTTGAGCTAATTCACCAAATCTAACGGAATCATTTGAGACAATTAGCGTCTCCAGTAATGTTAAGCACTTATCCACAAACAACTTACTTTTAAACATGCCTGATTGGGCTGTTGTATTTGAATTTGAGGATGAGTAGATGGTAGTGGTAGACTGTAGTGTTCTTGTGTCAAAAAAAATGTAGCCTATCTTTGGTTGAGTTTTATTCTACAATATTTTTTCTGATAATTTTGAACATTGCACCTAAAAATATCCTTATTTACTAAAACTTATAAACTAAAACTAAGCAATTACAAAATATAAAAACTAGTAAATCTACCTCTAAAACCTAATTAAAACTAACTGAATTTGAAAACAAAAAATAGAAACAAAATAAAAACTAAAACTAATGAAAAATCTAAAACTATTATAATCTTGTTTCCAACCTTTGAGTTTCTTCGGTTAAACACAAAAGAAGATATTTTGAAGAAAGCTGAAAACCTGTAACCATTGATTTCCTTAGTAAAAAAAAAAACAATAATATGAAATGCAGTGGTTACAGGATTCCAACATTTTTCAAAATATTTTCTTTTGTGTTCCACAATGTGAGTAAATGATTTCTACATTTTTAATCAAAACATCAATACATCTATTTTTAAAATGATAAAATGGAGCATAAATGATTACCTAATTCAAGAATGTATTGCATGTATAATTCTATTGCCTTAGAATAAAAAATAAATAAAAATGTTATAAATATAAATAGTTTGTGTGTGTTCTCTTGTTTCCAGAGCGCTGTTCATGGAGCCCACTCTGCTCATGCTGGACGAGCCCACTAACCACCTGGACCTGAACGCTGTCATCTGGCTTAACAAGTAATTACTTTTGCTATCAGTGAAAGAAATCCATCTGCTTGATGTGTTTATTTAATGCAGATTACACAGACCCCTTTTAAAAGTTCTCATCAGTGATGTATTTTGATTACATTAAGTGGGATTTACAAAGTGATTGTATCATTAAAGGTTCTCAGGTTTCAGAGCTTTTACAGCCATAGGAATGGGATACATGATCAGAATAAAGTGAAATTAAATGTCAGCATCTTTATATCGAAACTATCACTCTAAAATAATACTAAACAGGGCTCGAAATTAACTTTTTTTTACTTGGTAGCACCGGTGCTCCCAACTTCAAAAATTTAGGAGCACCAGAAAAAATTTTGCAGCACCCACCAAAAATGAATGAGCACCACTGCAAATTGTATATTAAGAGATTTATTTTATTTGTAAACAACATTTATCAGGACTAACAAAAACCAGAAACAACTATCTAACTAATGCTGTGATGACTTATTGATATCTGTGCAATAATTCCAAAATGAATGTCTAATAATTATGAAATATTATTAATGATGATGATG
Organism: Danio kyathit; assembly: GCA_903798195.1. Lineage (NCBI taxonomy): Eukaryota > Metazoa > Chordata > Actinopteri > Cypriniformes > Danionidae > Danio > Danio kyathit. The sequence continues at coordinate 36,958,182 of LR812537.1, read as the reverse complement.
ACAATAATACTAACAATGAATAACATTTCTCATTATCATGCTGCCCTGAATGTGCTTGAATGCGAATTATGCACTGTAAAAGGTCCTGCTGTTACATTATGAAAAATAAATTTAGGGTTTGCATCAAACAAAAATTAAGCAGTAAGAAATTTATTTTGCACTATTGTTTTTATATGCATGTCAATTTAATAAATAATATTTCTGCTACAAAACAAACGTAAGATTATAATAAATCATTTAATCCAATGCTGAAAGCTGCAAAGCAGTCATCAGTAAATAGAAAAATAATATACATCTCAAGAAAGAATGGACCAAAGAAAGTAAGAAAAGTCTCACTCCTGTCATGTGGGCCAGTTCATGAAAAGCATCCCAAACGGGGGGCCGGAGAGATATGACTTGCAATATAAGTAATGACACATCAGCAATATAAGAGCTCATATGCTGTATTTTTGCTCCTTAAGACAGCCACGTTGACTTTTTCTACATTAAAACGTTAATATGTTGTATTTTAAAACTACTTAACATCACTGCATTGTACAATGTGGATTTTTTTACAAGCATTTCCAAATGCATTTCGAGACACAAAATCAGTGCATTGCTTAAGTAGGCTTCTTCTACATTCAGACTCATTCATATGTTCTGTTTTAAACTGCATAACAATTAGGGATGCAATGATTGTAGATTTTGGTCGTACGATTATAGTCTGAAAAATAATCATGGTTTTACAGTCATCACCATCATTATGCATTTATTAAATTTAAAACACTACTAGTTTAGAAAATCACAAGAAAACTGCTAATATAAAGTTTTTCAGCCGTTTTTTTGTTACATTTGTAGCATTTTTCAGATAAAACCAGACCGAATGCTCTGTAAAATCTAGATAGGATACAGCTGTGGATACACACATCAATATAGCATCATTTTTGTGACACTGTATACAATAATGAATATTTTTACAGTACTGTGATGGTTGGGGTTGGGGTAGGGGTAGGCGTTAAAAATACAATTTATTGGGTAATGTAATAAATGACAAATAATACTATGTACAACTACTGTTTTTACATTACTGTGATGGTTAAGTTTAGGGTTGGCGTAGACGTTAATAAAATACAATTCATGGGAAATTTAATAAATAATATAAATAATTCTCGTTTATAAAAAAATAGAAAACTTCGGCCGCAACCGTATCTCATATAGCAACAACCTGAATGCTCTGATCTAAACCAGTTGAAATGAACCAAAAAGCAGTCACGTGACAACATCCACATCAGTCATTGGCTAAATCAATCTTATGAACTGCATTTTGATTGGTTAGAATAATTACCCTGCAGGAAAACTCCACGTGTGTCCACGACATTCTTACAGCAAACTAACCACTCCAGGGTTTGTTTGAAAACGTACAGAGACCACATCTTCGAGCAGGTCTCTTGTTTAGTCTGCATTTAGTGCATCTGAGTTAGAGTTACCCGATATATTGACATAAAATCGAATTTGCGTTTTAGCAAAAGCTGTGATTGTTTAGCAGATCATGTGAGGAAAGTACAGTGATGTGATCAGTAGTAAATTTACTCCGAAGGCCAGAGGGCGCTCTCGACAAAAATATGCCTCGAAGAAACCTAGGAAATACTAGTCTATGGTAAATCTTTCTAGCATAGGATAAACATAAGATATAACTGCTTGGATTTCATTCAATGGAATTAATAAACACATGACCACAACAACATGTGTTTTTTAAAGTTCAGACAATCGCATGCAATTTATCATTCAGCGCAAACCAGAGTACAATTGCCACTTTCAGACCTGCCCAAACAAACCGCACCAAAAAGGCAAATGAACTCTGGTACATTTTAATCATTAATCATTTAAGACTGTAAAAGATATGGACGTAGTGTCCGTGACGTCACCCATAGGTTTCTAAAGGGTGCAAATGAAGCTACAAGTGGGCGTGGCCAACCGGCGCCATTTTGTTCACGCGTCATTGCTCCAACCAGGGGTAACCAAATAAGGGCAAAGAGGCGGAGCATGAACGGATCTACAGATGCCTGCTAGCATTTTGCTCAGACAGGCTTTTCTTTCGGAGAAACGCTTAATACTTCATTACCTGCGACTCGTTTGTGTTCTGACCACTTGTGCTTGGTTGTATACTATATCAGTAAAGTGTTTAGTCCTTTAAAAACACTGTTGTAATACATTGAGCCCCTAAGCATTGTTCTTATGAAGATTTTCCACAGGAGAAAAACGCGAATTACTTCCAAATACTTCAAATATAATCTGTGTTTGTAAATGCTAGGCTATTTATGAAATCCAGGCATTACACTGTATGACAAGCCTTCAGATGTTTTATAGCCTACAGTTATTCAGTCTGTCAGATTCTGGAGTGCATTACAGTTCTAAAGAAAAATATAAATGATAAATTATCTTAAACAAATACATTTATAGATATGGTATATAAGTATATAATAATTTCACTCACCTGGGAAATGGAGGCCACATGAATGGTTTGTGAACACAATTAAGTGCACACAGCATGCCATATCATCTGATAATTGTAAGAAATAATTCCAAAAGGCAAAAATAAAGCCACATAAAACAAAACCAAAATGCGATGTATATGCCGAGTTCAGCGGCTAATCAGCCGGAATCAGCTGAGGTGACGAGACAGCGAGCAGCGAGACCTAGCTGTCACTCAAGTGGCACCCTTAAAAACAGATCTTACTGACTATTTTGATTAGTAATGTGTTTTATTATTACTTGTATGTTTATTCAGTCTTGATTAATGTCAGTAATGTTCTAACTGCTCTCAAACTTATTTCTTTTGGTTGCTTTGTTCTATTAAGCACTATTTTATACACCAAAGTCACATCATATCACTTACTTTCCTTTTAAGCTACCTGCAAAGCTGGAAAAAAACACTCCTAATTGTGTCCCACGACCAGAGTTTCTTAGATGACGTCTGTACAGATATCATTCACTTGGACAATCAGAAACTCTACTACTACAGGGGCAACTACCGTGAGTTTCATGAGAAAAAAATAAACATGCTATAGAGAGTTACACTTCTTTTTGGTTCAAATATTTATTAATTTTGCTTCTCTCCTAGTGACGTTTAAGAAGATGTACATCCAGAAACAGAAAGAACTCCAGAAGCAGTACGACAAACAAGAGAAAAAGCTTAAAGACCTGAAGGCTGGAGGAAAGTCCACCAAACAAGCTGTAAGTTGCTCTATGTTTTTCTTTAATAGACTTTATTTCTGCACAAATCAAGTCTCAAACCCTGAGGCTCATTCTCCTCCATCATGAAATATCAGGAGAAACAGACGAAAGAGGCTCTGACGAGGAAACAGCAGAAGGGGAAGAAGAAAAGCCAGGAGGAGGAGAGTCATGAGGCCACAGAGTTGCTGAAGAGACCCAAAGAATATACTGTCAAATTTACCTTCCCCAACCCTCCGCCGCTCTCGCCGCCGATTCTCGGCTTGCACAGTCAGTACATTTCCTTTTTTCAATGTCTTTTATATTTATCTCATTGTAGTGTCTTGTTGTTAAATGGATAGTTCACCCTAAAATGATTTTATTCTGTATTTGCTAAGCCTTAAGTGGGTCCAAACCTTTGAGTTTCTTTCTTTTGTTGAACACAAAGATATTTTCAAAAAGGTTAAAAACCAGTCAATATTGACTTTGATATTGTTTTTCTTAGTATACATTTCAATGTTTTTCAGATGGATATAATTGCCCTGTTTTTAATCTGTTTTATTGACACAAATGAGATTTTAAAAACAATTTTAGTACAAGTGACTAATAATGTTTTTATTGAAAATGTCATATACAATCACCGGCCACTTTATTAGGTACACCTTACTAGTACCTTACTTCAGAACTGCCTTAATCCTTTGTGGCACAGATTCAACAGGGTACTGGAAATATTCCTCAAGAGGTTTTGGTCCATATTGAAATGATAGCATCACGCAGTTGCTGCAGATTTGTCAGCTGCACATCCATGTTGCCAAACTCCTGTTTCACCACATCCCAATTGTGCTCTATTGGATATAGATCTGATGACTGTGGAGGCCATTTGAGTACAGTGAACTCATTGTCATGTTCAACAAACCAGTCTTGAGATGATTCACGCTTTATGACATGGCGCGTTATCCTGCTGGCAGATGACCCATAAGAAGATGGGTACACTGTGGTCACAGGGTCAGCAACAATACTCGGGTAGGCTGTGGCGTTGACACAATGCTCAATTGGTACTAATGGGCCCAAAGTGTGACAAGAAAATATCTTACACCACCCTTACACCACCACCACCAGCCTAAACTGTTAAATACAAGGCAGGATGGATCCATGCTTTCATGTAGTTGACGCTAAATTCTGACCCTACCATCCGAATGTTGCTGCAGAAATCAAGACTCATCAGTGTCACAATGATTTGAACAATGTTTTTCCAATCTTCTATTGTCCGATTTTTCCTGTTCTTAGCTGACAGGAGTGGCACCCGGTGTGGTCTTCTGCTGCTGTAGCCCATCTGCTTCAAGGTTGGACATGTTCAGAGATGCTCTTCTGCATACCTCGGTTGTAACGAGTGGTTATTTGAGTTACTGTTGCCTTTCAGCTGGAACCAGTCTGGCCATTCTCCTCTGACCTCTGGCATCAACAAGGCATTTGTGCCCACAGAACTGCCGCTCACTGGATATTTTCTCTTTTTCTCACTGGACCATTCTCTGTAAACCCTAGAGATGGTTGTGTGTGAAAATGCCAGTAGATAAGCAGTTTCTGAAATACTCAGACCAGCACGTCTGGCACCAACAACCATGCCACGTTAAAAGTCACTTAAATCCCCTTTCTTCTCCACTGTGATGCTTGACTTGAACTGCAGCAGATTGTCTTGACCATGTCTACATGCAAAAACAGATTCATTCAGGAATTGTACATTGTTTTTAGATGCACAAATGCACAATGTTCTGTTTCCGTTTTATCTGGAACTACTTTAGTAGAAAAAAAAAACAGAAGACACTGTGCCTAAAATTTAACTCACTCAGTATTAACTGGGACTGTTGTATGAAATCACATTTGCGATTTATGCTCTTCTCACAGACAAGAAATATTGAGCGTTTCTTGTGTTCTGATGAGCAGTTTGGTGTTTTCTCTCTTTGACTCCCAGGTGTTGATTTTGGTTATGAAGGCCAGAAGCCTCTCTTCAAAAATGTGGACTTTGGAATTGACATGGAGTCTAGAAGTAAGTCAAACATGTCTTCAGAATTTATGATGAGCAGATTATTTATGATGGAAATGATAAATTTCAGATTATTAATGATAATTATTTATTTAAATCAGATTATTTATGATGGAAATAGTTGTTAAAAATACCATGGTTTCTGAAATGAGCTAGAGATTGTTTTCTCTGTTTCAGTTTGTATTGTTGGGCCCAATGGAGTTGGGAAGAGTACATTGCTCCTGCTTTTGACTGGGAAATTAAATCCTGTAAGTATCAGGTGTATTTATAAATGAGAATGTTTAAAAAAATAAATGAAACTTTGAGAAACATATTTGGTTTAAAGACGAGACTTCCCAATATGGTGTCACATCAAATGTACATTCAAAAATACCAATTGAAAATGAAGTGTCAGCTTTGGTGAAAGTTCTAGTTTTGTTTAGTAGACTTAAATATTTATTTAAAATGTAAATGTTATCTGTTTTCATTAAAATATGTAAGAGTGTGTGATCATACTACGTTTCATATTTGATATATTGTGAGTGATTTTTAACTTCTTGTTGGCAAACAGGTAAAACCTAGTAGTAGGGCTGTGCGATTTTGGGAAAAATATCTAATTGCGTTTTTTTTTTTTTTTTTTTTACATATTGTGATTTCAATTTGATTTGCGATTTAATTTTGTAGTCAAGCTTCAGCTCAATATTCTGCATTTTAGCTTCTTACTGCTAAAATGCAGTGAGTGTTAAGTAAAAAAAGTGCTGAAAAGATATCAACTAACTCAACCTTCTGTTCAAATTAGTTTATAAATATTCAGAAATTAAACACAAATTTTTCTTTAGAGCAAACAGTAGTGAGTTATGGCATTAGTTATCTCCTGGTGCCTTCGTGATGTTTTATCATATGGTGTAACAGCGCAAACAACTCTGAAATTGTACTTTGCTGTTGGTAGCTAATAGATTGAGTGTCACTGGCAATACTTTGTTGACTTTTTTTAGCAAGACGCTTCACTTAAAGCCGCCTGTGGTGCTTTTTTAGGTGCTGGTTGTTGAATTTTTTCGTGCTGTGGCAACAATTCTGTGACCGCTCTTACAAATGACCTGTTTTTGTTCGGTGTCTGTGACTTTGAAACCAAAATATTCCCATATTAACGACATGCTGTTTTTCTTTGATTTGAATTGGTCAATTAATGCTTCTGAAGCGACAGACGCCATCATCCCACTTGTCCGTGCTTTCCTGTTTGTTTTCATTGTGGGGGTGTTCCACATAGTTCGGTTGTGCAATTCTGATTGGACAGAACAAAAGTGTGCTCACTCAGTTGGCTAGTAAGACTGTCACACACAGACGGCAGTCACCCATTTGCTCTGAGTGGGGGAAATTATATAATACATATATATTTCATATCGCAGCCTCTTGTGATTAGCTAATCGCAGTGTTTTAAATCGCGATTGTGATTCGATTTCAATTAATCGCACAGCCCTACCTAGTGGTTTGATGGATATTGCAAAATTATAAAAATGTTAACCTTTTTTTCTGTGCTGTTGTAGATGTTTTCATCCACTCAGGGGTGATTTTGAGTCTTAATTTGAGCACAATTTTTTTCTGTTTCAGCAAATTGAATGATTTTTGGTGACATTCATTATTTTGACACATTTTAGGAAAATGCTTTGGAGTTTTTCTAAAACTCAACAATACACCCTTTTGTTATGTTCAAGAATGATTATATGGTGTCATTGCCTTGCAATCAAAAAATGTTGTTATATTGGAAGTCAATAGGGCAAAAACAGCTATGAACATAACGAAAGAGTAATCAATTTGAACAATACACCAATAAGGGTTAAATGGCATGTTTTTATTATTATTATTGTATTTTTGGGCTGCACGTTAAAATAAAACCTGACAACATTTTATGGTATATAAACTATTGTGCTCCGGTTTCCCCCACAGTCCAAAGACATGTAAGCTAAATTGGCCATAGTGTATGTGTGTGAATGAGTGTATGGGTGTTTCCCAGTGATGGGTTGCAGCTGCAAGGGTATCCGCTGCATAAAACATATGCTGGATTAGTTGGCAGTTCATTCCGCTGTGGCGAGCCCTGATTAATAAAGGGACTAAGCCGAAATGAGAATGAATGAATGAATAAACTATTGTTATGCCAAATTACATTTCATTGGGTGTCTTCAATTCATATAAATCCATCATTTGTTCCATTCATTGTAATAATTTAGCCTTTCTTTATTTTAGACAAAAGGAGAGATGAGGAAGAACCATCGATTGGTAAGGCAGATGTATAAAATCACTCTACTTATTGTGACCACATTTTATTATGTGATCTGTTGTTGCCTTTTGGTTAATTGGTTGGTCCTTCTGTGTGTGCGGGCCTGTAGAAAGTAGGTTTCTTCAACCAGCAGTATGCCGATCAGTTAAACATGGATGAGGCCGCCACAGAATACCTGCAGAGGAATTTCAACCTCCAGTACCAGGATTCCAGGAAGTGTCTGGGTCGCTTTGGGTTGGAAAGCCATGCACACACCATCCAGATTTCCAAACTGTCTGGTGAGCACTAAAGAACTGCATTCATGCTAGAGTAAACTCGTCTTTTCCTCGTAGACATTTTTTCTAATTTGTCCTGGTATTTTTTTAGGTGGTCAGAAAGCTAGAGTGGTATTTTCTGAACTCTCTTGTCGGCAGCCTGACGTCCTCATCTTGGTAAGTAAACTCGGTACTTTATTGGTATCGATGCTACATTATAAAAGACAGAAGTATCGACAAGCTCTGACGTTAACAGTTCTGCGATTTGATACTGGAGAATTATTGCTGAATAAACATTACTTAGAGTAGCATAATTTAACTGACCAACCTTTTCTAATTTTTGATATTTGATATTCGTCTGCACAGTTGGCAATCTCAAATGAGAAATGCTCGTGTTTCCCAGGAGCGCATCAATATAAAAGCCCTCACAGTTCTCGGCTGTGCGCGGGCACTCAGCGGAGACTCGCGCCAAGCGCACACACATAGCTCATGACACAGACTCGCCCATGCACACACAGCTTGTAAGCTTGCGGAGTGAACAACGCAACAAGTCGTTTTCTTGAATAAGCGGAAAAGCAAGAAATCTGGCTATGTGAAAGTGTCTTTCAAAAGTACATTAACTGCAGAAAGACAAATGAAAAGTTTTTGACTGCCTAGTTACTAACGGTATTGTTACATCATCCACATCGTTATGCCAGCAGTCAATCACCTAAATTAGTATAATATTAATAGTTAAATAAACACACACATTCGATTACAATGAAAACAGTATTTTTTTCTGCAGCATCCTAAATAAATCTTAAACATTTAAAAATGCTTTTACATCAGCTGTATTTACAAACATAGCCAATGAATAGCCTAATAATAAACTATTCTTATTAAGAAATTCAAAACTGTATTAAAAACACCGTTAACTCATTTATGTGAAAATGTTAATGAGAAATCATAAACATTATCTCATTTAAATGCATTTTATAACTCTAAGAGTGTATTTTCAACTGCAGGGAGCACAAAAAAAAAACAAGAAAGATCTTGATTTCTGCCAGAAAGGGCAAACTTGTTGATTTTACTACAGAAAAATATTTTTTTCTACATTCTTTTACAGGAAAAAAAATATTTATTTGTTTTACAATTATTGGTTTCATTTTATTTTACATTAAAAACGTAATAATGAAGTTTTGTTAAAGTGTTGTTAATTCTGTTTTGTTAAAAAACACTAGAAAACGTACCGATAAGAGAACCGTTAAAGTACTGAACCGATAAGTGGTATTGATAAAAGTAGTAATACCGTTAAAACCTTAACGATACCCATCCCTAGTCATGAATGTCCTATTAAAGATGAGGATTAAAGATAACTAAGTTGAGTGGTTTAACATGTTCTTTATATATCTCCATGTTGATGTACAGGATGAGCCCACAAATAACTTGGACATTGAGTCAATTGATGCATTGTCAGAAGCCATCAATGAATACAAAGGAGGTATGTTGCCTTAATATTATTGATCACAAATGATATTGAGTGCATTAGTGTCTCTGCATTTTATTTTTATCTAATTTTCCAGGAATTTTATTAAATGTTTGAATCAAACCAACCAGCTATAAGATATATTAAAACATTATAAACAATGATTTGAAGAAAAAAAAAATTATTTATTATAAATTAGATAGATAGATAGATAGATAGATAGATAGATAGATAGATAGATAGATAGATAGATAGATAGATAGATAGATAGATAGATAGATTTCTTTCTATCAATTTCTCTGGATGTACTCGGTATGTATTTGAGAACCATTTTAATGTTATAAATTGACAAAATGATGCCTTTCGACTCAAATGTTTTAAATGGTCAATACATTTTTACCCTGTAGCTATGCAGTTATTTTATTAGCTTTTTAAAATATATCGGAAACACAATAAATCTCTTGTTTAAAAATTCCTGATGTTTAAATAGGACCCAAATCCCAGTGATTTTGAGGCCCACCACAATGTGACGTAGGGGTGCGGTTTTTCTTGGCCCACCAAATTGATTGACAGGCACCATGTTTCTATAATAACATGTATGCACATGTCCACAGAACATTTATTTAGCAAATAAACTGAGATTAAAATATTTGTTCCAACTCTCCGTGACTTTTATAAGTTTTTAAAACAGAGCATGTTTGTTATAAAGACAGTAAAATCCCTATGTAATTCTTAACAGTTATAATCACGATGGCCACATGGTGTCAGTAAACACACATATGTGTGAGACTCATCATTTCAGAAAGGCTTGAATAAACTCCACCACAAATACATCAAATAAACTTACTTGGTATTTTTGACTAATGAGCTGTATTTCAGCTTCATCCGAGTCCGTCTCTGTGCTGTTTATCTGACATAACGCATGACGAGAAGCAGACACACATGTGGGAACGGTGGGCGAGGAGAAGCAGCTCATTTTTATTTAAAGCCACAGGCTACAAAAACAGCTACAGTGTACTCGGACCCTGAAGTGAGCAAATTCTGGAGGCTTTAATAAATAATCTAATGGGTGTTTTGAGCTGAAACTTTACACATTCTGGAGACACCAAAGGCTTATCTTACATCTTGTAAAAGGGGTAAAATAGGTGCCCTTTCAAAAATCATTACAAAGCAGTTTCGGTTTTCAGCCAAAGTTAAACATTGGTATTCTGTTGTGTTGATTGGTGTATAAATTAGAATACAAAGAGAATTCAAGAGTGGTTTCTAAATTATTCCATTAGCTTTGCGCGTTTACTTGTTTTTGGTCTTCAAAAATTGTGTGATTTTGACCAAGAGGTCCACAGATGCTCTTTCAAACATGACAAAACAAAAGAGTGGCGCTGCTATGTAGAATTACAATAGTGTGTCCACTGTAGAGGTTTTGTTTTGATTTTGTAGTTCAATGACATCACACACATATCTTTTAAAATGGTTAACAGTGAGTATGTTTACATGGACACCAATAATTCGATTAAGACAATACTCTGATTAAGAGTTTACTATGTAAACAGCGATTTTTGATTAATTTAATCCGATTAAGGTCATAATCGAACTGAAGAGAAATTAAATTAAGACATGTGGAGTATGTCGATTTTAGTCGCATTATTGCAGTGCAGTACAGACATGTAAACACCTTAATCGAACTATTAACGTCATGTAGGACCTTTCCCCGCGTTTTGCGACAGGACAGTCCACACACACATGGCTGTTTGATACTTTTTGCACCTACCGAGTCAGTGAAGACCACAGACACCTGCATCGTGTAATGCGGAGGGTTTTTTTTTTTCAATTCAGCATGCGGTATGAACTTTCAACACTCTTCCAGCAGTTCATACTCGCATCCAATATCTCGTTTGCATGGGGGGCATGCATGAAATGTTCCCGAATGAAAGTAAAAGTGCCAAACTGCAGTTAAAGGGTCACGAAACACCAAAACACATTTTTTGAGCTGTTGACAGTCATATATGTGTCCCACGCTGCTATAAACACTATTAGGACACATATATTGCACTAAAAAGTGAAAATTGGTTGTTTTTGCGTTATTTTGAGCAAATTCGTTCTTCCGGTTTGAAACGAATTTTTGAAGCTACGTCACGGCCATGAGATACTTAGGTGTAAATCCAGCAGTACAGTGGCTGTCTGTCTTTTCTAGGGCGTTCTGACGTATCTGAGTGCGCAGTATTAATTCATGAGAAGACGTGCTTCAAACCAATTAGCGCGCTCTATTGTGTATGACGCGAAACTTCATTAATATGCATGATAGCTCCGGAGACTGTTTACCAGTTTACAGTGTTCAGACGGCAGAGAGACGCCACGTTGTGTTGCCAAAACAAGTGAAAGTACAAGAATTTCAAGACAAGAGTCGTAGGTGTTATTAGTGTGTTGCAACGAAGGTTTTGCTTTCATTTTCCCTTTATGGGAGAGCAGCTGGACTCACGTGTGGATTACAGTGCACGCAACACGCGACAGAAACGCGTTTGTAAGGAACATTTTTACCCGAGAGCTTTTTCTCTAGTCTATAGAGGATAGTCTATACACACACGGCTTTCTGACGCTACCTACCGAGTACATAAGGTACAGAGAAATGTGGAGGATTTTTTTCTCTTATTCGCCGTAACAAATCAGCCTCTGTGTGTTTGTTTTTCCTGTCAAACTTAGCCAGTGGCGGAGCTAGAATTTTTTACATGGGGTGGCCAGGGGGTGGCCACTGCTATTTCAGGGGGTCCATACACACACGCACACACGTACTCAAATACAAATGCACACACAAACACACTGAAAGTGTTTAGAAAACCCAAATCTAATTCATTACCACCATATAATTCAAAATACGAAAATATAATATTTTCTCATCATCTACTCACTTTGTTGTTGGTTAATAAGTAATGACAGGATTTGATTTTTAACATTGATTAAAACATAATTGCCTAGTAGATGCTCTAAGCTGCTGGTGGACCTGAAGTCTGACCTAGTTTGGATATGCGCATAAAAACAGTTGATGGAAACGCCAAGATGCACATAAATTTTGAGCATGCGCATAAAACATATGCACATAACTGAGTAGAATAAATGTTTTTATTCTATAAGAAAAGATGTGCATAAACTACAATGGAATTAAAAAGTCATGTGATTGTGTTATGAGAGATCATGTGATGATAAAAATGTGTGTGAATAGACAAATCAGCAGGCTGAGCACATTGTAAAACATCTGAAATGTTGTATTGGTCATTGTTAAACACCTTAACCATTTCAGTATTAGTGTTATTATATTATTAATGACCTCCAGAATAGTCAAGAGCGTCTGTGCTCCGCATCTCACACACTCCTTCAAACGCCACCGCGCCTTCACTGCGTGAGGATTGTCTTCTGAGGCGCAAATCATTTATTACATGAAGAAAAGATTGACGCAGCTTCTCTTATCGTAGCAAATTCCCTTTTACTGTTGATATTTGGCGCCAGTTAATCAGGAAGTGATCATTTTGTTCTCTTTGACTCGTTGGATGGAAACGGTGCTTTATTCGCACATCTTTTCCTATGCGATAATCCAGTTTTGCGCATAAAGTTCATTCGCATTTTTGGATGGAAACATAGGCTAGCTGGTATGTTTGAACCTGATCTGCCTGTTTGTGTTACTTTATAAAAAAGTCTGATATCTCGCGGTTTCTATTTATGTTTAATTGACCCTGTGCAAAAATAATGTAACTGTTTACATCTGATCCAGTTAGAAACACATTTATCCTAATTAAAGATATCCATTATCATACCTGCACATTAAAATCAACAACCGATCTAAGAAACATTTTTCTGAAGAAAGTATATGAGCTGGCTATTCCATTTCAAATAAATTTAACTCACAAACAGCTAGCCTAACATTACTTCCCCATATTAGCAAAATATTTAAACATCATAAATTAAATATAATAACTTAAATACATGGAATGTGCATGTAATACCAGCAGAGGTGAAGTATAGTGTTAACTGTCTAAAGAGCGAACTTATCTCTCTCAGTAAGTTAACTGATGTGGTCGCTACCTCGTTAACTTACGCAGCGGATAAACGTTCCTCAGCATACAAACCTTATAATAAACTATAAAGCGTATTTCAAATATTATGTTATGATGTATTATTATTATTCGTCTTACCATGCTCTTGTCTTCGGCTCGTTATTGATTTGAAAATAGCTTGAGCGTTGCCGGCAAAATTTAAAAACTTCTTTAGACAAAGAGATGTCAATCAGCATCAGGAACTGCCAGTAGCAAATACAATTTTGGGGTGGCACCTGGGGTGGCCAGTCGGATGTCAGGGGTGTCCAGTGCCACCCCGGCCACCCCTCTGGCTCCGCCACTGAACTTAGCGCGTCCCTTCTATGCAAAATCTTACCCTCTTTCCCTCCCCCGACACTCCCACACTCCCATAGCTGGACACGCCCAACTTTCCTGACTTTTTTCAAAACAGAGGTGTGAAAACACCCTGCTGAGACAGGGGGTTTCGTGACCCTTTAAAGTCGACAAATTAAAAATGAAACACCCGAAATTACATGAAACTCCGGAGGAAATGCGGATAGCGCGGTGACATTAATCGAATTAAGGGATCATGAAAGGAACATTCAAAAAGCAACTCATGTAAACACCTTAATCCTATTACTGACAAATAATTCGATTACTGATGTCCATGTAAACGTAGTCAGTGATCGGGAAGCAACCTGAAGTCTTATCCGCGACAGGACAAGATTATCCTAACAAGAAAATATTGTGTAGTCTCAATGTAGCATTACATATGTACAAAGTTATAAGCAAAATCATGGCAACTAATATAAATCTTTACCTATTTCTAGCTGTGATAATTGTGAGCCATGACGCCAGGCTGATCACAGAGACCCAGTGCCATCTGTGGGTGGTTGAGGACCAGTCAATCAACCAGATCGATGGAGACTTTGAAGACTACAAGAGAGAAGTGCTGGAGGCCCTTGGTGAAACCCTGGTCAACAAGCCTAAAGAGTGAAGAGCGGCCGCTGTTTATAACAAGAGTGTCAAACTACATCACTGAAGGGCTCTTTGCTGCTTCTACATTGCTACTTCTCAATAGAACCAAAAAGTACCTGCATGCAAACATACAAACCCTACAGTTGCAGGACGAGTGAAAGCCAGATCAGTATTTTCACATGCAGGGCTTGTTCTTTAGTCATGACGTCTGGCATTCTTGTGTTAATCTTACATTCAGGCTATGTAATCACCAGCTCTGTTCATCTTTCTGATGCAATGCTATTAAACCTGCTTTGTAACTGATCGCCACAGTGGGAATTTATCAAATGTTAACAGAGAGGTCTAGAAGTGTGCCGTGTGATAACGGTGTCTGACTGCTAATGCTATTTACTATTAAAGCGACTTCATAGAATGGGCTCTTGTGTTCAGATCATTATATTATCATTGTGCTGACATGCTAAACCAGCCTCAAACAGTTTAACCTTTACCTGTTCATACAGTGATGCTACTTGTAGCTCATCTGTCTAGAATTATGAAATAAGCAGGGCTGTTGACTCATTGGTTTGGATATAAACTGAAGTTCAAATGTATTGAAAAAGCAAATAAATGATTTTTGCAATAAAGTCAAGATTTTCAGAGTTTTATTTTATGCTTCATATATTATGCTCGTCTTGGCAAGACAAAATGTAACGACGTCAATAGCAAATGTCTATTTTCTTGTGGTCGTCTTAAGTCCTGGTGGATAAACAAGTTAGATGAAACTTCCAAATTTGCTTTCCTTATAGAATTTACTCAGGATAAAGTTATATTTCATAGTTGATTGAACTGAAATATTTTGTGACCAAATAATGTGTTTAATGGGCTGCTGCTGCTGTTCAGCTGACTAAACATCAACAATTTCAAAAGTTATATGTGATCAATCATCACAGTAAATGTGACACAAATTTCAGTACTCCATCTCCCCTGACTAGTCTCTTAAAGAAAGATTCAGACTTCAGGTTTGAGGTAGTCTTTGTAGATCCGCTTCACTCTTGCCAGTTCTCGCTCATCAGGTTTTACACTACCATACCAAGAATACCACAGTTCTCCAGAGCTGAGAGGAAACGGAGGAGGAGTTGGTGCTACAGCACCATGGGTGTTTGAGTAGTCTTCCTTAGTGAAATCCACATGAGCGAACTGGGCACGAAGTAAACCTTTATAGAAAGGAAAAAGAAAACAAGATTAAATCCCTCAAGCTTGTCCACCAATTTTTAAAAGGGATTTCTGGTATGTTCACACTTTGCAAGTTTTATTTGAATGAAATATACTCTGTGGCACCAAACAAGTGGATATCAGTCAATTTTGAATAATAAGAGGACATGATGTCTCAAGATGTGACCATAAAATTGAACGCTCAAGTTGTGATGTTGCTCTCAACACTAAATTATAGATATTAAAACATCTCCTTGCTGCAGACCTTCATTTGTGTATAACGCCTGGCCCTGTTTAGATAAGTAGCCTAATCTATCAAAACACAAACTATCGGTTACACTTTCATCCCAGCTAGTGGTTTCTCAACCTCTTTTTCTGTTCAGTGTTTACGATGGATACCTGCATAACACTTTCTTGTTTCCACTCATAACATCACACTTCTGCCACTCTCTGCTAAGTGTTTCATGTGGAGGTCTGACAAATTGGCTTCAATAAAAATAGAATAAAAATGCCCAAACTGATTGAAATTTAAGCTGGTTTGAGATCTAATTAGTTTGACATGAACATTGCGAACACTTAATTGGGTTGAATATAAAAACTGGAAATGTTTAGGCACAAGATCAAAACAGTTACAAAATAGTGCGTTTTGTTTGTTTTAGTCTCTAGAATAGTAAGGATGACAATTTGAATCCTGAGTGAACTTCAACTATATGTATCATTTTCTTTTTCGGTCCAGATAAAAAAAACACAATCAAACTAGGAATGTGAACAACACACTTAAAAAAGGGGTTTTGAACGGTTTGGTCCAGACACACACAAAAAAAGCTATATTATTTCCTGGTTCGCTTAGATTTCACACGGTTACTTTTAAGACTGAACGCAAGGATGTAGTACAAACAATCAAAAACAAAAATACTTCTAGAATTTATATTTTGCAACAGATCTTACTGAACATCAAACAATGATGTGTGCATGTGATGGTATAACTACAAATATGAGCTTGTGTGAAGATTAGGCATGGGACCATAACAGTCGACGTATATCGCAGTTTGGAAAAGTCAACATTTTAAAAACACCAAAATTTTCTGCAATACCGTTCCTTCCTAATGTATGTGAAATGTTTTTTTTTTTTTTACGTTTTTGTTGTTTTTTTAGGACAACAGTATCTCTATCTCCAGCAGAAAAGATATCCAAAGATGCTGTTTTAAATCTGTGTTTTGGAAACAAATGAAGGCAGCCATGACAGTCAATGATTCATTTTAATTATTTAGCCTGACATGTTTGTTACAAAATATTTTAAATGTTTCTCAAAATAAAATAAAATAAATTGTGTTCAAAGGGGAAAAAAGTTTTATTTATTTTTTTACCCAGACATTTAAAAATGACATATTTTAGAGCAGTAATCACAATACTGTGAAACTGTGATATTTTTATCCAAGGTTATCATACCGTCAGAATCTTATACCGGCCCATGCCAAGTTCTGACAATGTTCACACTCAAATGAACCATTCTAAGAGCAATTAAGCCTGCCAAGTGTGAACACACCCTGAAAAGGGGCTAATTATAATAGCAAAAACACCAATTTACCAAAATCTTTAGCAGTTTCAATAGCCTTGCTAAGTAGTTTCTGTTGCTTCATGCAAACACCTAAAGAAAAATAAATGAAGATGAAAAGTGGTGATCAGATCAGATCAAAAATATGCCATTGGAATGTACTGATAAATCCGTTACCGGTTACTGTGGGATCATGCACCACTCCAGTTTCAGGACAAAAGAATTGCTGCAACAAGTTCACGTTCTGCAGAACAAATATTGTAAAATTATAGTTCATGCCACTAAGCGACATATATAATAAATGCATGTGACAGTGAGCATCCATCATACTGTGAACAATTACGTATCATTTAAATATTTAGAATCCTATTATAGGAGGTCTAATGAATATTCATATTGTTTAGTCAGTGGTGTTCAGCACAGCACCAAATCCAACAGTATATTATACACAAGACATGTCACTTGTATAGTTTTGAATGGGGAAAAGTGTAACGGTTCATATGGCGAATAAAGCCTCACCTTCAAGTATAAGAGCCAATCAGCGATCGCTATAGACTGATGATTATTCGGGGGAAGGGCTGAGACCAGATGTGAATTTCTGTAGATTTTGTGTGACTCAAATGTTTAGAAATGAAACTAAAGAGACAGTTGTTGTTTAATGTTATTGTTGTTTCCCGATATGAAATTTACTGAAATGCAGCAATTTTGGAGAATTGGATGTTTCCCCATTCAAACAGAACGCCTGAGAGGCATTTCAAAGATGGCCACCGAGTAAAATGACTTTCCTTAAAGGGACTTTGACCAAATGCTTGACTTGAAGACTTGCAATTTATTTTCAAACAAACATTTTCATAAGTTAAACATTTGTTTACTCTGGAAATTTGTTTAATTAAGAAATACAACAAAAATACAGAGTTCTTTTAGTTACTGTATACCCATTAAAGTAACGATTTTTGTCAACACTGTGATAATACATGTAATAAAAGCTTCAGTAATTATCATAAGAAAACCTGAGACCATTATAAGCCTGCTTTAAAGTGTTGTATTCACTCACACACACACTAAATAAAAAAAAAATGATTATAAAAGCATCTGAAATACAAACCTTGTAATGGATAATGATATTTGCATCACGACAGATGGGACACGGGTTCCCACATATCTTATCTCCTCTCTGTGGCAAAACCCAATATCATTAATTCATACTTTACTGAATGTGCTGTTAATAATACAAACAAACAAATTAATTATGTGTACTCACAATACAGGTTTTTCTTGTCTTCTGAGGTGGGATCCCACCCTTATGGTTCCTCCTGTAGTCTGACCACACAGGCTTTGATCCATAGCGTTCAATGTATTCTTAAAAACAAACAAAGTTATTATATGCTGGTATATGTTATTATATTGTATGTTATTATATGATGGTAAATATTTTGACCAGTGTTGGGGGAAACGAATCAAGCCTCATTCACACTACGAGCGACTCGCAGCCGCAAACCAACAAGTGACCGTTCCTTTTAACGAAGAGTGAGCTACTTCCGACGACCTCTGTCTGCACGATTGACACTGACTATTGACGACCAGGTGGGCGACTCGACAAAATTGAGAATCTTTCAACTTTATGCAAATGAAAAGCAACTTCTTGAGCAACAGCCAACAGGAGCACCAGAGTTAACATGATCCTTTCTCTGCTCACTCAGAGGCCAGTTGTATTCTCCGTGCTGTAGATCTACACAGACCTACATAGTTGCTGCTAGTGTGAACAAGGCATAACAAGTAACGCGAGTTAGGTAATATGCTGAATTAAAATTAAAGTAGTCACAATGAATCACGCAATCAATGAGAGAAAGCGTTCATTAATTTGATCGGGGGAAAAAAAAGAAAAAGAAAAGGGGATTGTCTCAATGGACAGTGATTTTACTTAAAACAAATCGTACAAGAGTAGCAAACACACTGCTTTAAACTTTCAATAATCTGTATATACAGCATGTATAGCTCTGGGGTCAGGAAGTACTCCAATAACATTATTCATTCATTCATTCATTCATTCATTCATCCATTTTCTGCCGCTTCTCCGGGGCCGGGTCGCGGGGGTAGCAGTTTTAGGAGAGAACCCCAGACTTCCCTCTCCCCAGACTCCTCCAGCTCCTCTGGGGGGATCCCGAGGCGTTCCCAGGCCAGCCGAGAGACATAGTCCCTCCAGCGTGTCCTGGGTCTTCCCCGAGGCCTCCTCTCGGTGGGACATGCCTAGGAAGGCGTTTAGGTGGCATCCGAAACAGATGCCCCAGCCACCTCAACTGACTTCTCTCGATGTGGAGGAGCAGCGGCTCTACTCCGAGCTCCTCTCGAGTGACAGAGCTCCTCACCCTATCTATAAGAGTGCGCCCTGCCACCCTTCGAAGGAAACTCATTTCAGCCGCTTGTATCCGAGATCTTGTCCTTTCGGTCATGACCCAAAGCTCATGACCATAGGTGAGATAACATTATCCTACAATATTATTTTTTATGTGATTAATTTTTTTAAAGATAAATGTAGGTGTTGTTTATGCAGTGCATTGTTAATTGCGGAGCTCCTCTATTTAAAAAAGAAAGAAAAGTTCTGAAAGAGATCAAGCCTCAGCCTCAGGTGATAAAAGTACAACCCCTGGAAAAAAGTATGGAATCGCCTCTCTTGGAAGATGTTCATTCAAATGTTTGTGTAAAAAAAAAAAAAACACATACATACATGCCAATTAATTAAATTTATGCTAATTAGTCTGCAGTTAAAAATAAAAAATAATAATGCTTGCACACCTTAGTGAGGTGTCGAATCAAGCTGATTGACATAACTCATGGCTCCAACGCGAGAGATATCAGTTGAAACAAAGAAGAGGATTATCAAACTTCTCAAAGAAGGTTAATCTTCACAGAATGTTGCAAAAGATGTTGGTTGTTCCCAATCCACTGTGTCTAAAATCTGGACCAAGTACAAATCAAATGGGAAGGTTGTAAAAGTGAAGTTAAAGAACGACAGTCTTGGAGGATGATGGGATGACTGTATGAGAGAGATATTCAGTGATGAATCACGAATCTGCGTTGGGCAGGGTGATGATGCTGGAACTTTTGTTTAGTGCCTTTCCAATGAAATTTATGATGAAAACTGCCTGAAGAAAACATGCAAACTTCCTCAGTCATTAAGAATATGGGGTTGTATGTCAAGTAAAGGTATGGAAGAGATGACAGTCACTACATCCTCTATAAAAGCACAATTTTATAGTGAGATTTTGGACACTTTTCTTATTCCATCAATTGAAAGGATGTTTAGTGATGATGGCAAAATTTTGATACGGTTGATAAAACAGTTGTAATTGACTAAAGTCTTCTTTTTTTTTTTTTTACGGTCAGAAGGTTGGATTGTTGAATGAAAATAGTTTGGTGGGGCGACGCGGTGGT
This sequence comes from Danio kyathit, assembly GCA_903798195.1. Lineage (NCBI taxonomy): Eukaryota > Metazoa > Chordata > Actinopteri > Cypriniformes > Danionidae > Danio > Danio kyathit. The sequence goes on along the minus strand of LR812537.1, from coordinate 36,937,780 downwards.
GCAGTAGGTAGTGCTGTCACCTCACAGCAAGAAGGTCGCTGGTTCGAGCCTCGGCTGGGTCAGTTGGCGTTTCTGTGTGGAGTTTGCATGTTCACCCTGCATTCGCGTGGGTTTCCTCCAGGTGCTCTGGTTTCCCCCACAAGTCCAAAGACATGCAGTACAGGTGAATTGGATAAGCTCAAATTGTCCGTAGTGTATGTATGTGAATGAGAGTGTATGGGTGTTCCCCAGTGATGGGTTGCAGCTGGAAGGGCATCCGCTGTGTAAAAAACATATGCTGGATAAATTGGCGGTTCATTTCGCTGTGACGACCCCAGATTAATAAAGAGACTAAGTCGAAAAGAAAATGAATAGTATGGTGGCATGTATGTGCTTGTTTTTTTCTACACAAATAAAAATTTGAATAAACATCTTCCGAGAGTGGCAATTTCATACTTTTTACCAGAGGTTGTAACACAAAATTAACGTAACTTATTGTAATGCATTACTTTTAAAAGTATCTTTCCCCAACACTGATGTTGACTATATAACTATGTATTTTAATAGTCTAATCCTATTTACCTTCACTTTGTAAGTACTCCCATGGTGTGTCTGCATATCTAGATAGTGTCTCCCCTGAATCGGTGTTATCAGCAGATGAAGATGATGCACAAAAATTGACACGATGCACCGGAGCGACGATTGACGTTATTTTTACATCACGAATTCTCTGCAATGCAAAAGAAAGAACGTGATTCATCCTCTTCACGTGATCACTTCGCTGTAAAGACGACATGTATATAACCACACGCTACATCATAAATAGCAGTTAAAATGTTAATTTATAATCAACAAACCTGTGCTTGAAGATGTCGTTGTAAAATAACGGGAAATGTGCGGCAAGCAATTATCCCAATGCGTTGTAAGGAGGCTGCCATTTTGTCTTTGCAGCAAACACGGAAGTTGTTAAGGTTAAAGTGTACTGTGACGGAAGTGCGCAGCTTTTATTATTTATCTCACGTTTTCTATTTGTTGTAAAATAAACAAGTTATCTTTTGCAAGGTCAGCTTGTCATGAAAGTCTAGTTTTATTGGAATTTGAATTGATGTTTGTTTGTTTTGGCAAACTGCACAAAATAATTCAAATAAATGTTTCAGATCTTATCCAAGACATAATTAATATATGTTTATCCGCTTAGCTTTAAGTATAGGGAAAATAATGGATTTATTTTTTTAATGAAACAGACATCAGTGGTGATAATCAAACTGTAATTTTAAGGGTTCAAATCTCTACAATGCATAAATTATGTGATTATCATTAGGACTAAAATCTGTGTAAAATATATATAAATTAAAATAACACTTATGCTTTTTTATCACAAACATTTTCCTCTATGGGACTTTTTAATCGACGCACTACAGTACATAAAATATATAGTAAGTAAACTACATAATTGTAAGGTTAATGTGTTATTTTGACTGAACACAATATTTTTTTTGAACAAAGAGCACATGAATCATAAACCATAGTAACTGGTTGGGCTGGGCTCGTCCTTGAACACAAAGAAGGTCGTTTCGAGAGTGTGCGCGCGCCAGGACCGCGTGATCATCAACTCCATTTTGTATCGAAAGAAACGCCCGAAAGCGCGCTCGCGCCACCGGGATGACGCAAAAAACGTCAGAACTATATATACTGAGTCCCACCCTTCTAGAGCATTCCTGGATTTGTCTGAGGTAAGTGTCATATCGGAGGACAGCTTTCTTACTTTTTTTTCGCGATTTAAAGTATTTTTGTCCCAAATTTCGGCTACATCATCAATTTTATCTACAATCCGGCCTTTTGAACATTACCTGGATTTCGGCCGCCAAAAAATGCGTTTTTTCTAACGTTCTCTTTGTGCTGTTGTTTCGTTTCAGGTCTGAGTCGGTCTCAGTGAAGATCTGGCGTTGAGGATTTTTCAACTGTGTACGAAGAGAAAACCCAAAATATCTTACTTTTTTCTACTCGAGTAACGGACATTCGCTTACTACCTTTTTTTTTGCTCCAGATTGTTCAAGAAGGAAAATCTCAATTTCAGCCACCACAATCCCGCCCATTATGCCATTTTTCAGCCAATAATGCTAAAGTCATGACAGTTTACGTTCTCTTAAACTGTTAAAAAGCTGAAATTTGTTGCTGTTAAGCACAATATATTAATAGCAACCCGAGACGCAGAGGAGAGGTATTAATAGTAAGTGTTTTTTCAAACCAATTTAAATCGAAACTACGTTAACAGTTAACCAATTGTTTTGTGTTCTAAATGATTCCAGATATAAATAGAGATGAAAGCTTTAGAGAGAGATCGATTGTGGCGACCTAAATGCGCCACAGTTTCTTCTAGAGGATAGACAGCATGCTGAGATAAAGCGAGGCAGAGCTAGCTATAGCGTATGAGCTCACATTGCAAAGCCAGAACAGCGGCTTCAACGCCCTGCTTCTCTTTGTGTGTGAGACGGAGCAATCCTAACCATAATTAAAGTAACGATAAATAATCGAATAATAAGCTAGCCATCGCTGATCATAAGCAATCTGTACATAAAGATTGCCATAGGCAGAGTCAGGAAGTGACTGCATTCAATTGGGGCTTTTTATAAACTGCATTCTTTTCAAAGGAGAGCTCACTGGAACAACCAACGCAATCTACACATAAAGATTGCCAAAGTGGCGCCTGTGGATTTAGCCGAACGGGAAAAAATGCAACATTTTGTTCATAATAGGTTGATAATAGCTGCCGGAACTGTGGATATCGTTGTGATAGTTTTGGTGAAAAAATAAACCTCCCTAGGCAGTGATAATGTATGAAATGCATAGCAGTCTAAGTATAAAGATTGCAATTTTTGTGTCGTGTGCGTAGATAGGGTGTTATTTGTCTTATCGACTTTGCTTTAAAATGGCGGACGGGTTGTCCTTTTCTTGAGGCAATGGTGGCTGTTTTTCTGACTGGATCTACTGGAAATACTTTAGTTCGGAACGGCTGTCGCGTCGCCATCATCCCCTTTTACAGCTTGAGGTATCGTCTTAACATACAGGAGTCGCTCGCGGGGTAAATGTAGCATTTTTTTGTAAGATAAACAGCAGGCGGGGGACGTATATCGTATTTTTTTAAAGACTTGTTGCAGTTCAAAGATGGCGACCGTGCATCCGTTCTATTTAGCCCACCGCGTACACGAAGACAAGTGGTTAAAGATAATGGGCGTGGTTTAGCTCGGACTTCAGCCAATCAGAGGAGCCGCTGTCAGCTCAGGGCGAGCTGCTAAATGAGAGAGGGAGACTTCGACAGATGGCAAATCAAATCCCCTGGTGGCCACTATTGAGCAGATGAACATAATTGTATTATAGTCAGGCCAACACTATTGCTCTGTGTTGACAAGTTCTAAATCAACCCTTGGCCAGTTTTGTAAACTCGATTAAAAAGTGAATGTAGGTTAACTTACATGGTGTTAAACTGATTTATTTGTAGCCATTATTATTATAACAAAATGTTAAATATAATTAGTTCTTAAGTTTATTTAAAAAGTAAAACAAACAACTTGTAACATCTTGACAGGTACTTCAATGTTAATGTTTTCTTTACAGTGACTGTACATGAAATCTTGTTCACTTTTTCTTGTTTGTCATGACAACTGTGACGTTTCCAGGAATTGTGTGTATTGTTCCGTGTTTAAGGAGTTCGGTTGTGACTATAAAAAGTTCTTCAACAACAGTGTTACGGGTAAGACAAAACCTGATTTCTCACACGATCAAAAGTGAGTAAGTTTAACTTTTTCGATTCAGCCATTAGTAGACATTTTCCACTGTCTTAAAAATTATGTAGAAAATAAAACGTTGCTAAACTTTTGCATGCTTAAAAGTCGTACAAATCTCTATACTATCGGTTTACGTGTTTTTTAGTTGTAATGTGTAATCTAATCCGTCGCGTTGATAGTCTTTCTGCTGTAGTTAGTTGTGTTGAGTCGTCGGCTTCCAGTCAATTGTGCTGTAGAGAGAGGAAATGAAGGCAGAAATACTCGCTGTTGCTCCGCGTGGGCAGGGCAAGTGACGTGATCTCTCTCTCTCTCTCTCTCTCTCTCTCTCTCTAGTTGACTTTGCTACCTCAGATATTATTGACTTATCTCATTTTATTTATTTATTAACAAAAATGTACAATTGAATTGTGTATATATTTGTTTATTTTAATATATTAATCACATTTAATGGACCATTTCATTATGGTCATGTCATTGGCCTATGGACATTTCCTGCTTGTTATCACACTGTTTCATAACTGTAACAAGAGGCAGTTCAATCATAACTTAATGTTAAAACAGCTATGATAACTTTATCAATATGTGTCTCTTTTTGGATTCTCGGAAGCTATAGAAATTAAAAATGTAAAACAGGAAATATGTTGGGACCACTGTTTTTGTTTACATCCCTCAAAACTTGTATTTTTATATCACGCAGTTTGCAGTTGTTGTATTTTTGTAATGTAATGACAGAAATGGTCACAAGGTGGCGACAGACAACTTCAAAACCCTTGTGTTCAATTCCACAAAACCTTTGGTGAAAGTACAGTTGCAAGTACGAGTGTTTTCTGAGCTGGACACTGATCCACAAGGTGGGGAATCAAGTCTGCTGGACTCATTTTGTTTCCCTTCCTTATTTGCTTATGGGGTTTTTTTTTTACTATATACATTTATATTTATATAAAAAGGTGTGGAAAAATGTAATACATCAGAGCTAAATAGTAATTATTGAGGAAATAGTCCCAGGAAGCCACTTCTTAAATAATTTTATAATTATACTTTTTTATTATAATAATAATTCAAAAATAATTTTACTGTTTTTATCCCACCCTGTGGTTTTGGATGTCTGTATATTAAGGATTAAAAAACATGTTTTGGGGAAATATTTAAATCTATTACTTAAATTTGGTATACACATTGGTCTCGCTTCATATTAGGAAATGTATTAATGTACAGAAAAAAAACAACTTAAATACATGAAGGTGTTTTGTTAGTTTTTTTTAAAACATTGTATCAGAAGATTCATATTAGTTCATGAAACTTACACTGGGTCCCACACATTAATTAACAGCTTCATACCCATAAGAAAGGTTGATATGTGTAAATTTGTGCTATTTTACATATGTTCCAATTTGATAATACACCCTCAGAAATAAGTACAAGAGCTGTCACCAAGTCTTTTAAACTATTTAAGTATTAATGTGTACTTACTTTAATATCTAAGTATAAACCATTTCTGTACAAACATGTACATTTCTCATACCAGCTCTCATACCTATTGCTGATATTGAGTGTATACATTACCTATTTGTGTAGCATATTATTCTCAACACTTCTATTAACTTTAAACTAGACCATTTCAATGTGATGTCATTGGCTCTTGAACATCTCCTGCTTGTTATAAAACTATTTCCTAACTAACAAGAGGCAATCCAATCATAACGTAATGTTAAAACCGATATAACAATATTTATTAATATGTGGCTCTTTTTGGATTCTCTGAAGCTATGGAAATTAAAAATGTAAAATAGGAAATATATAGGGACCATTGTTTTTGTTTACATCCCTCAAAATGGTCTATAGACAGATTGTATATTTATTCCAGAGTTTTTTGTGTGGTTCACTTTTCTGTTCAACAGAAAAATACCATCACTCATTTGCACACCTTTACTGTTTTTTTTTCTTTAGTGTGAATTAAAATATATGTGATAAATGGCGTAATAGTAGTTTTGGAGGGTTATCATTACAATTTTTACTCTTTCATTACTAATAAAAGAACTTGTAAAAACAATGTTCAGCTGTAAGTGCATTCTCAAGTATTTTTTTAATGTTGTCTTTTCCCCTCTTATCTCTACTCATTTATATTTGCAATTTAAATGACTTGACTTGAATGCACATGACTGTCACAGCCACCAGACTCTGTTTCTTAAGTCCTTTGTACCCATGATGTTTACTTTGGGTAATGTACAGTCAGTGTATATACAAGCAGGTGGGTTTATGACAGTGACATAATACATGTAATAACTTTTTACTTTCACATTTATCTTTCATCATTTCAGATATGAACTGAGTCCTACAACGCTCACATAACCAGTCATCCCTTTACTGGTGTATTTGAATAAGTGACAAACTAATTTAATTATAGTTGAAACTAGAAGCCTTGTCATGTGATCGTTGTACAACTCTTTCTGCAGTCATCATCAATGTTATAACAGATACATCTGCTGCTTCCATAAGATGCAACGTTTGGTTTATTTGGAAGGGATCATACAATTTGTTAGTTCCAGTGTAATTTATCTTTATTTCTCTGGCATCTAGTAAGAATTTCAGTTTCACTTTGTAATATAATTACATAATTTCACCAAGTTATGAACCAAGACCAATAAGGACCAACTGCCGTTTAATGTAGTAATTTTATTAAGAAGTACATGTATTTTTGTGAATAGAAAACATAATTTATTTCTCTCTGGTTAAGATTGCACTTGTGATTGTAAAACAAATGTAATAGGAACCTGAAAACTGAGACTATGTCCATATATGATTCAGTTGAACATGAAGACAGTCTCTCCATTCATTGAGTGCATGCATACACTGTTGCCAGTAGCCTTGCTGTGTTTTCTATGGTAGTCATACGACCATTTATGCTGAGCTTGTTGCTTCCAAGTTACTTCAAATCCTCATTCGCCTGGGTTAATGGGAGTAACTTTTGAATGATTCAACATTGTCCTTGGGCTGTTCCAGTGAGCTCTCTTTAAGTGTCATCGTCTCATATTTTAGTATTGATTGGGCAAGTTATGCCATATTTTAGATTCTCCCCAGTGGCAGGAACACATGAATAACCCCCTGTTTTCTTTCCTTCTGTCAGTAAGCAGCCATGGCCGTGGGCCCAGTGGACCCCAGAGAGGTGTTGAAAGGAGTTGAAGCTCTGCTGGGGAAGGATGGAGAACTACGTAGTCTTGAGGGAGTCGCTAAAGTCTTCAGGTTAGATCTTGTATTCAGTTCAAGGTTATTAATATAGCGCTTTTCACTATAATTTATGTTCCAAGGCAGCTTTGCAAAGGTGCATGTTATTACATTACAGTCAGAAAAGTTAAGGTGTTGTGTAATATATATGTATATATTTATATACATATATAACCTGCAGTTATATTATATATAGTGTCCTTTTTAAAATGGTGATTTCTATGTGTATAATACTTTTTTACCACTTTTAATTTCCTTTAAAATCAACCACACTAATATATTTTCCTTTTTTTTCCCAACAGTCTTATGAAGGCCTCACATAAAATGGTCAGCAGATGCATGTATCTGAACATCTTACTTCAGACAAAATCACATGATGTGCTAAATCGGTAAGAAAAAGGCATCTGATAAATACAACACAATTTGCTATAAGTAATTTGTTTACAAGGTTATAACTTTTCGCCACAGATTCATTCGAGTTGGAGGCTACAAGTTGTTGAACTCTTGGCTCACCTACTCGAAGACCACCACCAACACACCTCTGTTGCAGCTCATTCTGCTGACCCTGCAGAAGCTTCCTCTTACTGTGGACCACCTCAAACAGGTACTTCACCACACCGTGGTTTACATAACTCGCACTCATTCCTGCAGTCATCTAACATCTGTTCCTGTCTTGTTTTTTTTTCTCTCTTGCTAGAATAACACTGCCAAGCTGGTGAAACATCTGAGCAAGAGCGGAGAGACAGAAGGTAAGAGCACATGTTCCACCAATCCATGCCAGACAGTCTGTTTATTTAGTTTCAGAGCTCAAGTATGAACTCTGTGGTTTCTCTTTTTCTCAGAGCTGAGGAAGTTGGCGTCTGTGCTGGTGGATGGCTGGATGGCTATTATCCGCTCTCAGAGCGTCTCCAGTGGAGCATCGCCCAATGGTAGGCCATCTACCTTTCTCTGTTTTCCCTTAAACCAGACTTGCTGCACTTTCAATGTGAGTCTTAGGTAAGTGTATTCCTAGTTTTTGGCAAATAACCCAATCTGTTTTCCATCAGACAAGAAACGGAAAAAGGAGGATGGAAAAGTGCGTCCAGAAGTGAAGCCACGGGAAAAGGCAGCAGAGGAGGAGAAGAAGAAGGACAAACCAAAAGCTTATGCTCCGAGTCATGCTAAGATCCGCTCTACAGGTAAGTCACCCCTGTTGTTTATATATTACAGCATTTTTTGGGTGGAGGGGGTTATGTTTATGGTTCAAAGAGATTTGCACTGTTAGCTTTGTACTTGTATTCAGGCTTTGAAGCTTTGAAACAAAAAATCTAATATACATTTGAATTGTTTCATATATTAGAATTCTCCTTTTTTTCCTTTTTTTTGTCCTTTATTTTGGGTTTTCTGTGCAATAAATGAGTGTCAGAATTTATTTATTGTCTCAGTAAGCCCTTTTTTAAAAAAAGCTATCTTTAATTTAATCAATTATTTTGGTCTTCAGGTTTGGAGGTGGAGAGTCCGGCTCCAGTTCCTGTGAAGAAGCCACCCGTTGCACCCCAACTTGGTGACAAATACAATATCAAGCCAGCTGTGCTTAAAAGACCAAGGTAAGTGCCCACTCTAGCTTCGTTCTTTCCAGTAATGAGCAGCTAATCCGAGATTGGCCCCTTCTCATTTTATCCATGACTAGATTTCAGAAGATTTGAATTTAATCCTTAACTCTTCTTTCCTTCTTTCAGCACATCTCCGACTGACGCACCACCAGTGGAAAAGAAGTACAAGCCACTTAACACCACCCCCAACTCAACCAAAGAGATCAAAGTCAAACTCATACCCCCACAGCGTGAGTATGCCCATTCAGCGCCTCAACTTCAGCAATACGATTATGATAATCTGCGGAAAAGCTTTGAAATAGTTTCAAGAGAGAAGAGTTTCCCCTCTAACTAGTGCTTAATCTCCATTTCTCTTCAATTAGCAATGGAGGCCACTGGATTTTTGGATGCCCTCAACTCTGCTCCAGTACCTGGCATCAAGATCAAGAAAAAGAAATCAAAAGCAGTTTCACCTACCAGTAATAAGGTATGCCTCTTTACACACAGCCCTCATTAGACATCTAGAGAATTAAATTTGTGCTGTAATAAATGTTTTGTTTTGCTCCACAGCCCTGTCCATTTGACAGCCGGCCACAGTCATTTTCAGGCACACAGGCCAAACCATCTTCCCCTGAAACGCCTTCATCTCAAACCCCTCCTCATGAGAATCAAGAATTGGAGCAGCCTGGCACCCCCGTGCCCACCGAGGAGCCTGAAGCCATGGAAACCGGTGAGTTGACCGGTGAGTTGCATGTCCATTGACAATAGCCTGCCACAGAGCTGCATGAGGGAATGTGCTGAGTTTTGTTGAAATGTGTTTGCAGGTGATAAACCCAATGCTCTGGCTGAACCTCGCAGCGAGGAGGAGACTCTGACTAAGAAAGGAAAGAAGAAGAAAAGCGTTCGGTGGGCGGAAGAGGATCATCTCAAAGAGTACTTCTATTTCGATCTGGATGAGACTGAGAGAGGTAAAAAAAAAATCTTTTCTAAGTGGATTTAAAGCTGCTTTTGATCAATTTCTGAATAAAAGTAATAATATTACTCTTTTAAACCCCCAAACATTTGATCAGTAGTGCATAATCATGTTTCATCATACATATTATATAAGTATTTAATATATGTAAGTATTTTATTTAATAATAATAACTTTTTATCCTTCTACTTCAGTGAATGTGAACAAAATTAAGGACTTCGGTGAGGCAGCTAAGCGGGAGCTGATGATGGACAGGCAGACGTTTGAAATGGCTCGTCGTCTTTCTCATGACACCATGGAGGAGAGGGTGCCCTGGACCCCACCGCGACCCTTGACCCTATTAGGCTGCCTGGTCACTGCAGGTGCCAGCAGTCGAGAGAAGATGATCCAGAGAGACCGAGAGATGGGCATTCTGCAGGAGATCTTCCTCTGCAAAGAGAGGTAGACACTTCTGGGCCTTTTGTTTCATAGTGCATTATGTTAAAGGGCATTCGCAACACATTTAACACACTAAATCTCATATTTAAGCTCTTTGTTTAATAGATTTCGACAATGATGATCTTGACACAAATTAAATAAGCTTAATATTGTTTCTGCAGTGTTCCAGACAGTCCTCATGAGCCAGATCCTGAGCCGTATGAGCCCATGCCTCCTCGTCTTATCCCACTGGACGAGGTATGTTTTTGTAGATGCTTCCCCATTTTGTTGAATTTTCTGTCTTTATTTTTGGCCATTGGTTTGTTGACACCTTTCTCATTTTGTGGTGCTTTAGGATAGCAGTATAGTGGAGGACATGGATTCCACTGACCCTGCCTCTGCTGCCGGCTCTAATGAAGGCTCCAAGCTGCCTCCTGTATTAGCCAACCTCATGGGCAGCCTAGGCAACAGCGGTCGCAGCCCGCAGGCACAGGGCAATGCCCCACCAGCCAACAATAATAATAATAATAACCCAGCTGTTAATGTGCAGGAACTGCTCTCATCTATTATGGTAAGAAGAAATGCGCATCTACATTTGACCTACTATGACAATGTGAAAAGGCTTTGTTTTAAACGCATCTTTTGCTTGTTTTTAGGGTGCACATGGATCTAATCAGTCTCCAGAAGACCTGATCAAGCAGCCGGATTTCTCTGATAAGATCAAGCAGCTTTTGGGTTCTCTGCAGCAAAACCAGAATCAGAACCCGCCTCCCAATGCTCCACCAAGTATGTGTTTGGTTTCTTTCAAATGTTTTGATGTATTATATGAGCAATTCCATGCAAATGTTAACCTTGCCATTAAAAAAATTAAGTTTTCAACAAAATAGTGAAGCGGTTTCTACTATTTATGTGCAAGTATTTGACGGTACTTTAAAACTACTCAAAAATGTTTCTGTCAATGTTTTTAAATTATTATATTTGATTTATCAAAGTCACACAAGTGCCAATTTCACATCTGTCACATCCATAACGGAGAGATGTCACATCCATAACAAAGCTTTTTCCTGTTAAGTAAAAGCAAAAATGTCAAATAAAATCAAATCAGTCATGTTTGTTCTGTAGTGATCCAACTCTTATCTTTTTGATTAGCATTATTTCTTTTGGGTTGTGCAGTTTAATTCACAGAATTTTTACAAAGTATGTTGTATACTGCAAACTCGCAGATTTTTTTGGTCACATCCATAACACATGTTTGTTTCCCTCATTTAATATATAAAAAATGTTTACAGATTGATCTTTTTTGTGCTTAGTTGTTAAGGAAGACATAAACAGATGTTTCCATATAATGTTAACAAATACTTTCTGTGAATTTATGTTTTAAGTTTTTACTGCAAATGTCACATCTGTAACGCTGGAATTACTCATATACAGTTTAAAGCAAAGTTATTAGCTCTCCTAATAACTGAAATGTTGATTTAATTACATTTTTACTAATTTTTTGTAAGGGCAATATTATTTAGCCCCTTTTTTCTGATTGGCTACAGAACAAACCACTGTTTTCCAATGGTTGCCTAACTAACATAGCTTGCCAAGTTAGCTTAATTAACCTATTTAAGCCCTTAAATTGCACATTAAGCTGAATACTACTGTTTTGCGAAATAATTAGTCAAATATTCTGTACTTTCCTCACTCCAAATACAAATAACAATAGTTATTAAAGATGTTATGTTTATAAATGTGTTAAAAAATATGTTTAACAAATAAGAAATTATTGAAATACAACACAAAGGCTAATAATTTAGCCTTCAACTGTATGTCATTTTAGTTATATTTATATACTACTATATTACTAATCATGATTTTTAAAATATATTTTAAGTAGTTAGTTTTGTACTTTTATTTTTTACATAGTTTTGTATTTCACCTTAATGTTATTTTAGTACTTGAGCATTTGATTTGAATTAAGTTGTATACCTTTTTTAAAGTGCTTTTGTGAATGATTTTGTATTGTTTCTTTTTCTATTTAGCTAACTTTAAAACTTTTAGCACATAACAAAAGTTACAATAGTTAAGCAGCATACTTAATAGATTTTGTTTGCTGTGATTTGTAGTGAACCCTGGTCTTCTTGGTCATGGTCCCGGCATGAATATGAACAACATGAACAACATGCAGATGCCCATGAATGGTGGTTTCCCTCCAAACAAGCCTCCTGGACCACATTTCAACCATCCTCCACCTCCACACGGCCACGGCCCACCCTTCAATGCCGGAGGCCCTGGGCCTGGCCCTGGCCCTGGCCCTCGTATGATGGGTCCTCCACCCGGCCCACAGGGACGAGGAGCAGACAACGGAAACTACTGGGGCGACGACTCCATGAGAGGAGGCCCACCCCGGGGAGGAGGACACTTCCACCGGGGCCGAGGAAGAGGAGTAGATCCAGGCTTCAGAGGGCGAGGGGGGCGCGGAGGACCACGTGGGGGACATAACAACATGGGTGGTAAGTTCTACTCTTTTTTTTTTGAAAATAGGCTCATTTTATTTATTATAATCATTCCTTGATTGTTACGCCAGAATGAGAGTATAGTTACCAGCCATATTGCCCTAAAAATAGCAACCTTTAGTTTTCTGTCATCTTAGTTACACAGTGAAACTACAGAAGTATCAAGCTTTAAAGAGGAAAATCATTTAGACTGATCATTTTTTGAGGGAGATGCTAATGGTCTAATCAGATTTAATGATCTATGCTAAGCTAAGCTAAAAGTGCTCCCGCAGATCAGCTAAATAGATTAATAAATAGTCAAACTCAACTGTTTAACTTTAGAGGAATTATAAAAATTTTCATAAAAAGTGAACTGTTTGTTTTGTTTTTCAAAGTGAGCTTGTAAATGACATCCAGTTTTCTCTTTTTTATTTCAGATATGTCAAATAGGCCAGTATGTCGGCATTTCATGATGAAGGGAAATTGTCGTTATGAAAATAACTGTGCGTTTTATCACCCTGGTGTAAACGGACCACCTCTTCCTCCTCAACACGGACACTAGCATGCTGTAAGGCTGCCATTCCTAGAACTCGCCACTAGTGGGCAACAGGACTCAAACTGAGCCTCGTTTACAGTAGCTGAACCTGATTAACAGGAACAGGATGACGTAGAGGGGATGTTTTTTTTTTGCGTCTGTGACTGCACAATCCCATCTGCTTCACCAAAAACAGCTTCCTCTCAGTTTTACACTACTTTCCCTGACCTGGAAAGTTGGGAGAAAATCTGAGATCCTCTATGAAGAGCGACTAAACCCAATACTAGACTTTGGGGCCTCCGTGTAAATAGTGATTCCTGAAGATGGTGATGTATATTTTTTATTGTGATTCCGTGTACCACTGACCTGACTGCTAAAGATTGTACTACGTTGCTCTGTAACCACTATGACTAAGGTGTAAATAATCGTCTTCAGACAGTGATGTGCAGTTACTTAAGCTTTCCCTGGTGCCCGAAGCCCTAAGAGACTGGATGTGCAATTTTTCCAAAACAGAATTTGCACATCAATCGTTAATGCAACTTGGATTTGCATAATGAAATCGACACTTTCAGAAGTATTCAGTCCTTCTGAAGCGGCCAGAAGATGGCGCACTGTTTAAAGTTTTAATTTAAGGTTTCTATGGGACCAGGAGAAACCAAACTTAATATGAAATGCTTTGAAATTTTCTGATTTTCGGTCAGTCGGCATGAAAAGTGCCTCAGGTTATTTTCACACGGTCCTTTTTTTTCAATGATTTTCACCTGGGCACAAACTACAATGTTTTTGAAGTCCCGTTGCATACTTGAATCGATACTTTGTGATGAAAAGTGATCTTAGCCTGCTTAAAAAAAAATCAGCTATTGTTCGTGGTAGTGTGACAATCAGGAGAATTAGCTGGGATGATTTCCTACTTGATGTTGATGCTATTGTTTGATTTGCTGTGCGTTCATGTTCTCATGCTGTCAGAAGCTCGGTCTCGATCAGACTCGTGTGGGTCTGTCCTGCTCTATCAGTGTTCAACTGAGTCTAACCTAGGCTGCAAACCACTATCAAGGCCAAACTTATTCAGGTGTTTTCTGTGAAAACAGTGGCCATTGTCTCTTGTGGGACTCGATTTTTCTTTTTTTTTTTTTTTGGGTTTGATCCACTATTTTCCCATGATTTTATTTTGATACAAGTCAGATTTTTTTCTATTGTTTGAGAAATGTCTATGTGTCAGGTTGCCGCATAAACACAATAAAAGGCACATTCAGAAATGTAAGGTTTTTTTTCTACATGTAAATTAATAAATGTTCAGAAATTCATAAAAAAATGTCCAGTTTTTTTTTAAATGATGAATATTTTGTTTGGGAATAACTTTTCTTAGAATGAAATTAGCTTAAATGTTTGAAATGAATGATTTTACTTGTCTCATTTTACAATGTATAGAAGTTTAAGTGTACTGTAAAGAACTTGTTATTCCTGAAATTAAATATGTATCTAAAATTGCTGTAAAACCAAAGCCACATGATAAGTTGCGCTCCAAATTTCAGATGTATAAATATCAGTGTTCATAATATATACATTTCTTTCCAAACAAAAATTTGGGATCAGTTTTCATGTTTTCTTTTTAAAGAAAATTATTCTGTTTATCAAGACAGCGTTTATTAAATGTAAAATGTAAAAAAAAATTGTTAAATATTCATTAAAATGTTAATTAACTGCTTTCTTATTGGATGTAGTTTCAAAAGAAATTATTACTCCAGTCATTATTGCTTTTATTATTACCATTAATAATATTAATAACAATAATAATTAATATTAGAGTGATTTCTGAAGGATCACGTGACTCTGAAGACTGGAGTAATGAAGCTGAAAATTCATCTTTAAAGTCACTGGATGACTAAATGAAATGATTAATGAAATGATAAACTACTTTTGAACAGTTATTTTAGTGCAATAACATTTCACAATTTTATAATTTCTACTGTATTTTTGAGGAGATAAATGCTGCCTTGGTGAGCAGAAGCTTATTTAAAAACATTTAAAAATCCTACTGACCTCAAAACTATTGACCGGTAGTGTATGTTTTGTCAAGATTAGAAACTTTTTTGAATAAATTATTATGATTAATTAACTATTAGTATTATTATTAATGTCTGTTTTAAATGTTGTAAAATAGAGCTTGATTCCGCCCTCTAGGGGAGGTGATTCTTAAAACATTAATTTCAAAATAGTTTTCATAGGACAATTTATTTTGGTTTTAAGCTTTTTGAGTGACACCCAAAAAATAACAAAATAGGTGATAAATATTAAAAAGAGCAGCCTATCAAGTGTCCAACCAGAAATGGTCAAAAATCCTGAAAAAAAGCAATTAAATCCATTTATTCATTCTTTAATTTTCCTTGGGCCCTGATTTATCAGAGGTCGCCACAGCGGAATGAACCGCCAATAATCATTTAATTTATTTAAATTTTAGTCTTGTCACACATTTAGTTATGATTTGAGTGATACCCACAAAAACTAAAATAGGTGAAATGAAAGAGTATCAAGCCTCCTACCAGTGCTGGTCAAAACATCTTGAGGAAAAAAATACAAATAAAGATACAATTTTTTCATAATACATTTGATCTATTTTAATTTTTGTGTTGTCAGGTTTAGTTACCCTGCTGAAAAAAAAACTGCTAAAACCATCCTAAGCTGGTTTCAGCTGGTCTACCAGCCTGGTTTTAGAGGGTTTTTTTAGAACCATTTCCAGGCTAGTCTTAGCTGGTCAGTTGATGACCAGCTAAAACCAGCCATGTCTGGCTTAAACCAGGCTGGTCTAGCTGGTTTTAGGTGGTAATTTTCCAGCCTGACCAGCTAAGACTAGCCTGGAAATGGCCAAAAACTCTATACATTCAGGCTGGTCAACTAGCTAAAACCAGCCAACCAGCCCAGGCAGGTTTAAGCTGTTTTTTTCAGCAGGGTATGAATTAGCTTACATGATTTACGTAAATGATTCATCCAGTAACAGTGAGATTTTCAGTATTTGCATCAATGTATTACAGTTGGTTCTTTTATATTTTATGACAAAACAGTTGTTAAATATCAAACTACTTAAAATTTTACCTCACAATTCTTTTGTTCATACAAAATTCATTTATGTTTGTTGTCCGTGAACGCTTAAGCTTAGCCTTCTCCAATTTGATTGGCTCAATCATTCTGTCATTGATGAGCGCTGGTATAGACCTTTTTCTTCGTTGCTGCATAAAGAGGGTGCCATAGTGAGCAGCGTCTTCTGCTGTTGTAACCCCAACAGTCCTACACCACCCAACCCGTTCTGAGCTGGGATCGAACCGGCAACACTTTGCATGGGAGTCGGTTGCTCTAACAATTAATTAATTCATTACATTTTATATAGCGCTTTTCTGGCCACTCAAATCGCTTTTTACACATTGTGGGGAATCTCCTCATCTACCACTAGTGTGCAGCATCCACCTGGAAGACGTGACGGCAGCCATATTGCACCAGACCGCACACCACACACCAGCTGATTGGTGGAGAGGAGACAGAGTGATGAAGCCAATTATGATATGGGGATGATTAGGAGGCCATGATGGACAGAGGCCAGTGGGCAAATTTGGCCAGGATGCCGGGGTTAAACCCCTACTCTTTTTCGAAGGACATCCTGGGATTTTTAACAACCAGAGATTCGGGACCTCGGTTTAACGTCTCATCCAAAAGACGGCTAAAGACCATGGCCTCTAGCGACTGTCGCTAGAGCACCTTTAGATGTCGAAGGAGTGAGGTTTACCTGCACAGCACTTCACTAGCTGGCCTCTGCTACACTCACCCCCCTAAACCTTACTCCCATCCGGGTCACGGCACCAATGTAACCCCACTGGTCCTACACCACCCAACCCGCTCTGAGCTGGGATCAAACTTTCTGCATAGGAGTCGGTTGCTCTAACAAGGAGGATAAAGACCATGGCCTCTAGCGTCTGTCGCTAGAGCACCTTTAGAGGTCAGACGAGTGAGGTTCACTAGCTGGCTTCTGCTACACTAGGATGCTTAGAACTTCCGTTTACAGCATTTACAACTGGTAAATCTTGATCCGAAAATAGTTGTCAATACCGTTTTGAGTTGCTTATGGAGTGTTTTTGTGATCCACAACTTTGATTTTGAAAGGTGTGTGTTAAAGCCGTTATACTACTGTCAGATGCAGTTCAAGCGCAAGAGGAAAAACAATTTCCTAATTCATCAGATGCTAAAATACAGCAGGTTCTCGACCTGTCAGCTGTTATGCTGTACTCAGCAGCTCTTCAATGCACACACACAATAGATCAATGCATTATAGAGCAAACCATATTACTGGCATGAAACGTCACAGGTATGTAACATTAAGCCATGCAATTTCCAAAATGTAAGTTACTAGTTTAACTAAATATTTTAACTTTTTTTTTTTTTTTTACCTTTTTTGTCATCCTAACAACAAACAGAACATCGAACATTTGTGGGGCGAATCGGCCCTCTCAATGTTTACGACGGTTATACTCTCACACACTCACTCAGTAACAACTGTTTGCACTTTTGTCTTCTGAATGCCTCATTGTTTGTATATCTGTACTTTGGGATTCTGGAGTTCTAGACAATCGTAGTGAATTTTTTCTCCTCCTCCCCCTCCTAATGCCACAACAGTCGAATCGCCGGCAGCAGCCTGTGCCGGTGTGCCGGAGCGGGAGATCCGTGTTCTCAGGGCGGAGTCGCGCTGCTCGTAGCCGCTGCACTGTGTGTGATTAGGAGTGGCCTGTGCGCCAAACCCTCGACGACAAATATTGACTCGGCCTTCAGTGAACTTCTGTCTCCAGGAAAAGTGGAAAGGTGAAAAGGAAGAATGAATTCAGTTAGGGTTAAGGACACCTCAGCAATTCATTCAGCCTACGACGCCATATTCTGTTCACTGAAGGATTAAGATAAGTGGACAGAGATTGTTAAGGAGATCTGTTCAAAAGTCTTTCTTTCTTTCTTTCTTTCTTTCTTTCTTTCTTTCTTTCTTTCTTTCTTTCTTTCTTTCTTTCTTTCTTTCTTTCTTTCTTTCTTTCTTTCTTAGTGTGTTTATATACTTTTTTTGTACTGTGGCTTGTTTTCAAAAAGCTCATAGCCCAAGTTGCTTTTTCCTTTTGTTATCAACATTATAGTGATAAAAAGTGTCAGGAAAGACATTGATACTGCTACAAAAATGTATATTTCTAATTAATCTTATTTTTGTAAACTTTTATACAAGGATACTGACAAAATAATACATTTTAATCATAAATAAACCAGAAAGAGGTAACAGCTTTTCTACTGATTATTACTACCACAAGTGCTGCTGCTACTACTACTACTACTTCTACTACTACTACTACTAATAATAATAATAATAATAGGAAAGAAAGAAATATTAAGCTGAAATTTCAGTTTTCCATCACAGAAATAAATTACATTTTACAATATATTCAGATATACAACAGGTAATTAAAATTTAATATTCTATTAGAATGTGTATAATTAAATATTTATTTATTTAAAGTTTTATATTATTATTAAACATTTTTCAGAAGGTTAAACACATCTTTTGACTTAAGGATCAAAAATTTGACATCTGGAGGGATTAAATCTCAGACTCCTGTATTTTGTGAAAAATGGGTTTGCTTGGTTGTTTCCAAAAATCTAAATCATTTTATTTAATTATTAGAATTACCATATTTTAAAATTTTATCCATAACCTACCGAAGAAACAAATAGTAGTTAAATTTAAAAAAAAAAAACATGCAAATTAAAAGCCATCAGCCTTTAGATTTTTTTGCGACCCCTGGGGTGATTATGTTATATTAAAGACACAGGACATTGATTTTATGGGACCAGGTTAAACTTTCTGACACTTTTACGACACTCATGTGCATTAAAAATAAATACAGGCCAACACTTATAATGGAGGATGGTCTCCAAGTGGTGTTCTTCAAAATTAAATGATGAATAGACTTGGGCCTACTGGTATGTGTGCGCCGTTATGTGCAAGTTTTATATATTTATAACCACCTCAGAGGATATTGGGGGTCGCAAGTCACTGGCATTGTAATTTTGAGGGTCGCCGAATGAAAAGTTTGGGAAACCCTGGTATTTAAGACAAACCTGTCGTTTTCATCACTATGGCGGAAATAATGTTCACCTGAAGGACACAGAGAGTGAAGTCATAAAAAGCCTGGATTCATTGAGTCTGAGTGGTGTTGGTTGTCGAAGAGGCCTGACTTGATTCCACCGCACAAAGACACCATTGATCCTCGGCTGGTCACATAATCCCAGAGCAACTGGTGGAAAGGGGTTTTGCCAGGCCTGAATTACAACATTATTTCAGTCAAATTAATAGACATTCACCTCTCGAGCTCACATACCATGACTTGCTCTGGAAATGTTAACCGTATGCTCTGTATGCTTACGCAACTTGACAGAGGATGTTACACAATAATTGCTTTAACTGTCATGTAATACATTTTCAAAATTATCAAACTAAAATGTCACCGGTCATGGTTTTCTTTTATTATTAAAAGTATGAAAAATGAATTATGGATCAATGTTATATTATAATATACAAGCGAGGGGAAAAATTATTAGCTTGTGAAATATATATTCTTTTTCAAATATTTCTCATGTGATATTTAATGGAGCAAGGGAATTTTAAAAGCATTTACAATAATATTTTTTTCTTCTGGAGAAAGTCTTACTGGTTTTAATTTGGCTACAATAAAGCAGTTTTATTTTAATTTCTGAAAACCAGTTAATGTCAAAATTATTAGCCTCCTGAAGCAATTCTTTTTTTAAATATGGTACAGAACAAACCATTGTTAAACAAATTGAATAATTTAAATAACATAATGTATATAAAATAATGATAAATTAATTTCATTTTAAATGATAAACATTATAGTCAAATAAACAATGAATTAATTTATATGTAAATAAAAAATACAAAAAATGTAAATAATATAAATAAAAATAACAAAACGTTACACAGAAAGAAAGAAAAAAAAACCCATCAAACATCTTTAGAATCAGCAGTCTTAAGGACACGTCAGTGCTTAGAAGAACTCTATTCAAGAAACTTCCTTTTAAGCAAATGTTTGAGGAACAGGATTTCAATGTAGACTATACAGAATCCTGTATACAATACACACCCTATTATATTACAGATATCCAATTATCTGATGGCATAATACAGCAGCTAGTTACGATGTCCAAATATGCAGATTGTAGTTTTCGGTAACACTGGTTTAGAATAATTTGTACATTTGCTAACAGTAAATTATGCATTATTGCATGTAACTAACTTTACATTTCTAGCTCTACAGTAAGTGCATATTGCTAATTAATATTAAACTGTAAAAAAAAATCTTATGAGTCCTTTGAACTAATATTATGTTAAACTGACTTAAAATAGCTTGCGTAACTTAATAAATTAAGTTAGAAAATGATTAACTTAGTTTAATAAGTTACAATGACCTAAAAACATACTGTCAGGACCAATTGATCATATAAAATTTTACAGTGTAGTTATAAATTAACCAGTTACTTCTAAAATCATAGTTTATAAAAACACATTTTAATGTCCTTATTATGCAGTTCATGTAACTCTAAATATTGTTTTTGACATCTCAACATTTTAGTGTCTTTATTACGTTTTGCATATACAGTTTAAGTCACAATTATTAGCCCTCCTTTGATTTTTTTCCCTTTTTTAAATATTTCCCAAATAATGTTTAACAGAGCTAGGAAATTTTCACAGTATGTCTGATAATATTTTTTCATCTGGGGAAAGTCTTATTTGTTTTATTTTGGCTAGAATAAAAGCAGTTTTTAAATTTTTAAAAGCCATTTTAAGGTCAAAATTATTAGCCCCTTTAAGCTATATATGTTTTCGATAGTCTACAGAACAAACCATCGTTATACAATAACTTGCCTTATTACCTTAACCTGCCTAATTAACCTAGTTTAAGCTTTATAGAAGTGTCTTAAAAAATCAGTATAGCAACCTCAATAAATTCTGCATAATGAAATGCAACTAATGTCTGACCCTACATTGTTATTTAACGCTGTTTTAATAATTTTGTAATTAAACTATATGAAGGAAACCTTGAAATGAAACTATATACAATGTCTACTTCAGATATATACGAATTGTTCATTAAAATCTTACAAAATCAGATCAATCAAATCCAAAAGAGCATGAAGAAATGAATAATAGCTGTAGCAAATCATTTTAAAACCACGTCATGCCTCAAATGACCAAAAGTCTAATAATATACCCCAGTATGACATCACAGATCAGAACTCAGCCAATCCTGAAAAGCCCAATCGCACTAGTCTTCATTAGCTTATTGCGAGTATCTGCTGATCTGTCCTTGGCATCGAACCAAATAAAAGAGTAAATGAGAATTTGCATGCAAAAATGAGACCCGAACAGCACTAAAGGGAAGAATGACATTCCAGAACAGGACAAGGGGGCGGAGTCTTATGAGAAAGAGGGCGGGGCTTTAGGTGAGCAGGTGTATAAGACTCGAACAGGTGGAAGAGAGAGACGCAAAAGCCGGACCAGGAGTCTGAGCCTGAACAAACGCAGCAGGGAAATTCAGCACAGGTGAGATAACATCAGCTTTTTTTTTTTTTGTAAGCAACTGTAACTGCCAGCGTTTATGCCATAGTCATGCTTTGTCATTTCCTAACGGCTATATATTAAAATGTTTCATTGTTTCAGCTCATCAAGATGCTCAAAGGATTACTGTCAGTGCTCTTGGTCCTGGTGGCCTTGTCATCCGCCTTGGGGAAGCCTGAGAAAACCACTCCAAAGAAGGAGAAGGAAAAGAGAGTTCCTCAGACTCTTTCCAGAGGTCAGCTTTAGGATCAGAAATCTCAATATTTTCAAAAACAGTTGTTTGTTGGTGTGGTTTAGTGAGCTGTTATGCTGAAGTGTAGCTAAAGTGCAGGGCAGTATTTTTTATTGATGTTAGTTTTTGGTAATATTCAAGTTTTTCACCTCACTTTCTGCAGTATTTAGTGAAATTACTTAAATAGTGGCAATATTGGTTTTTAGATTAATGTTTTCTTTTGCGTTTAGGATGGGGTGATCAGCTGATTTGGGCACAGACATATGAGGAAGCTCTGTTTTGGTCACGATCCAAGTAAGAAAGATTCATGTTTTATGATATTTAATCAACAATCAGTCATTTTGGCTGTATAGAAGATCTGTTGATATATGACTTTGTATATTATTATTATTTTTTTAGGAACAAGCCCCTCATGGTCATCTTTCATCTGGAAGACTGTCCACACAGCCAGGGTAAATGACTTTTATTTTGAAACTTTGGTTGTTGGCTTGTTTACAATTCATGTTTGTGTTATTTAAATTTTTTATATTTATGTGTTATTTTGCCCTAGCTCTGAAGAAAGCCTTTGCTGAGGATAAAGAAATCCAGAAGTTGACCGATGAAGACTTTGTGATCTTGAACTTGGTGGTGAGTTTACAGTAAAATAAACGGCTTACACTTTACATTAAATTATATTTGCTAACATAATGTTAAATTAAACTGCATTAACTAACCATAACCAATAGTTCGAATGCATTGATAGTTATGACTTTGAGTAAATTTCAACATTTTTGCTACTGATATGTTATTGAATTCAAGTTATACATGTTAATATTAACAAACGTGAGCTAAAATACTTCTAAAGTAGTTATTAATCTTACTTAAAGTTAATTACAGTACTCACTAATGCAAGTGAGCCAACATAAACTAATCATATAAATGACTAAACATTTGTTAGTTCATGGTAATTCCAACATTTAAACTTCTAGGCTAAAATTTACCATGGTTTTACTACAAATAAAGCCAAAACTATGGCAACTCATTATGTCAAACTGTCAACCATATTTTGCCACACTAATCATAGTTTAACTATGGTATTTGTACACCATAAATGGCAATTAAAGTAACTTACCACATTTTTATTAGGCTATATAAATATAACAATGGTTATTTTTTATAACAGTAATATAAAATGCTAAATAATCATGGAACTAGCAGCAATGTTAAAAGCTAATTAGCAACTGTTAACAACTGCTATATTTGTATGATGTAAGCAAATATTAATAAACATGTATTGCTGACAGTTAAAGCTAAATATCTCTCATCAATAAATATGTCAGTTATGTGGTAAATATGTGGTAAACATTTTTTACAGTACGAAACCACAGATAAGCACTTGTCTCCTGATGGCCAGTACGTTCCCAGAATCATCTTTGTTGGTGAGTTGATTCAACCACATCAAATAAATAATGTAACACATTAAAAACGTCTTACATAAGTGATACAAACCTTCCCCATTTATCAGATCCCTCCATGACGGTTCGGGCGGACATCACCGGCCGCTACTCAAACCGAATGTACGCCTATGAACCGGCCGACATGAAACTCTGTAAGTCCGAACGCAGCATGAAACGCTAATATTAGTTATTCCTTGCTATTATACTGACACCCTCGTTTGTTTGCTTTTGTTTCCAGTGTTGAGCAACATGCAAAGAGCCCTGAAGTTTCTGAAGACCGAGTTGTGAACACAAAAGCCTCATCTTTTCGTCCGTCGAGAGGATTTGACTTCCCTGAGGGCTATTATTACTTTGTCATTTGTTTACTGACGGCATGAAACGCACTGTAATATCCTGTACAAATACACTGAAGTACGTTCTTTAAACACATTCTGTTACGGTTAACCTTCAGGCATTCATTTTCATGTTTTTTTTTTCAATAAATGAAGTTGTTCGAAAAATGTCTGTCAGTCCCTGTCATTTGACGTATGTACAGTTTATTCAAATCAGCAGCATCTGCCTGTCGTGTGTGTGCTTTTCCAGTTAACGCAGTCTCCGGTTAATATCCTGGTGGGCGGAGTCTGATTATAACTAGCAGTGAGTGTTTTTTTTCCAGGCATGTCTGTCGCCTGGTTCCTAGCAGCCTTTGTTAACCACAGAGCGTGTCAGTGTTTGATTGGTTTGAAGTTGGAGGAAGTTTCATTCCTGAAATGCTCCATTAGGCTGAAATGGGATTTGAAACAATGAAAGCATTAGCACTGTGGTAACTGGACTATTAAATTATAGCCTGGCTAAAGTACAACTTTGTGGTCAGTCTTTTTTTTAATGGCATATGGTATCTATATATTATATTAGCTTTTGTTTGTATGTTCATACATTAATTTGTACCTTAAATATACTGCATGCTTGAACATTAATATATAATTGTAATAATATTATTAACAACGTAATTTACTAGATAAATGTTCTCTTGATAAAAACAGATTTTAAATGTAATTTGTAAATTATTCTTTCTGTGTCCTACATTTCACAAGCAGAATGACTGGAAAAAAAATATGCACTTTATAATATTTTGTTAAATATGTGGTTTAAAATAACAGCTAAAAAGCAAATATAAATTGAGTTGTGGTTAGACTTATTACCTAAAAAATGCCATGTTTCAGGTGTTTGGATGGCATACTGAAGCAGTTCTATTTTATTACCTTGCGGTTGTATATTTGATCAAGCCATATTAAAATAAGCAGTATTAAAATAACATACACTATAATAATCAAATAGTATATATTAAAAAAAGAATACATCATGTAAAACAATAATTAATTGTAAATATATTTCCTTGTCAAAGATTTCCGAAGTAAATTCTATACAATGTAAGAGGTACTCTGATAAATATATAGTGTAAAAAGGTGCTCTATTGAACTGTGAACTTGGAGGCCATTTGGATACAGTGAACTCATTGTCATGTTCACGAAAGCAGTCTGAGATGATTCGTGCTTTATGACATGGCGCGTTATCCTGCTGGAAGTAGCCATCAGAAGATGGGTACACTGTTGTCATAAAGGGATGGACATGGTCAGCAACAATGCTCAGGTAGGCTGTGGAGATGGTACCATGTTCAATTGGTACTACTGGGCCCAAAGTGTGCCCAAAAATACCCCCCTCACCATTACACCACCACCAGCAGCCTGAACCATTGATACAAGGCAGGATAGATCCATGCTTTCATGTTGTTGATCCCAAATTCTGACCCTACCATCCGAATGTCGCAGCAGAAATCAAGACTCATCAGACCAGGCAACGATTTTCCAATCTTCTATTGTCCAATTTTGGTGAGCCTGTGCAAATTGTAGCCTCAGTTTCCTGACAGAAGTGGCACACGGTGTGATCTACAACTGCTGTAGTCCATCCGCCTCAAGGGTTGTACCGAGTGGTTATTTGAGATACTGTTGCCTTTTTATCAGCTCGAACCAGTCTGGCCATTCTCCTCTGACCTCTGGCATCAACAAGGCATTTGCACCCACAGAACTGCCACTCACTGGATATTTTCTCTTTTTCGGCCAATTCTCTGTAAACCCTAGAGATGGTTGTGCATGAAAATCCCAGTAGATCAGCAGTTACTGAAATACTCAGACCAGCCTGTCTAACATCAACAACCATGCCATGTTCAAAGTCACTTAAAGTCAACTTTCTTCCCCATTCTGATGCTCGGTTTGAACTGCAGCAGATCGTCTTGACCATGTCTACATGCCTAAATGCATTGAGTTGCTGCCATGTGATTGGCTGATAAGAAATTTGCGTAAACGAGCAGTTGGACAGGTGTACCTAGTAAAGTGGCCGGTGAGTGTATATTATTAAAACCAAATATCATTGATAGCCGTGGGCCGAAGATAAACATACCAAACTATTTTACATTGAAGGTGCCATGGGTCGTTTCCTAATTTCATTCATTTTCTTGTCGGCTTAGTCCCTTTATTAATCCGGGGTCGCCACAGCGGAATGAAACCGCCAACTTATCCAGCACGATTTTACGCAGCGGATGCCCTTCCAGCCGCAACCCATCTCTGGGAACATCCACACACTCGTTCACACTCATACACTACGGACAATTTAGCTTACCCAATTCACCTATACCGCATGTCTTTGGACTGTGGGGAAACCGGAGCACCCAGAGGAAACCCACGCGAATGCAGGGAGAACATGCAAACTCCCGTTTCCTAATTTATTTAATAATATTTAAATTAAATAAAAAATAGAAATAGAAAACATCACCTTGAATCTTATTGCAATAAGAACATAAGCAATCACATTTATAAGACAGTGGACAGTTCGATGCTGAATACACTAGTCAAGCACAATCTGCCTTTGCCTTGATATGCTCACCAAAGTCTCTGCATTGTCCTCTATCCGTCGGGTGACAGTATGTACAATTTAAACTAAATTACAGCATTTAAATTGAAACATCTTTTCAGTTTTTGAAAGCTTAACAATAAAACAAACAAATAAAAGGTTACGTTATATTTGAAATGGCAATCTCTAAACCATACCTATATATATAATATATGTAATTTAAAAAAAAACTTTGCACCTTAAATATATTGGTAAAAACCATAGTACAATGTATACTTTCAACAGTTGTTACAAGTGTAGAGAGCATTTGTATAGGTTCATAAATAATTGTATAGTTCACTCTTTTTACATCTGCAAGTACTTTTTTAATGGAATCTGATAAAGTTAACCAATTCATTTTTCTGTGCCATTTTCATTTTTATCTTTCTTCTGTAATAACAATGCAAGTCTAAAAAAACAAAGCATAGTGGAAACTCAACAATGAGTTTACACAATGACAACACTGACCAAAACAAAAACAAAAACACGTGACTTCAGAGTCTTTATTTTTTTCAAATGTTTGAAATCGCAGTTCACAGAACCATTGGATATAGATGTACATGTCAATGAGGAATGCATGCAAGAAGCCAAAACGATACACAAAATCAATTCAGTAAAACTAACACACACACACACACACACACACACACATAATGAAAATAAAATAGGCAGATTAATACGTCGAATATGAAACGTAAGATCAGAACAGTGCTTGTGAAAACGTTCTTTCGTTATTCTTTATATTTAAATACAGTTTCAACTTTTTTCATATTAATAACGAAGTTCAAGTAATGAACTATAGTTATGCTAACTGACTTTTATTGCAAATTTATTGCATTAAAGTGAATCCGAGCAAATTTGATTTGACTATGTCGTTCATGCTAACTTTTAACATGTGCGCTATCAGATGTATAACTGAAACTAATACATTCTGAAATTGTCACAATATATAAATCATAATGATCAAAACAGCTCATTTTCTGTTAATGCTTTTACTAGATGAAATAAAATAGTTAACATTAAACCAAACGGTGTTGATTGTTTAGCCCATTACTGCAAGTACTGCATACTAATATTTGGTGTTGTGTTCTTTCATTACATAACATACAGCCTCATATAACGTACATTACAGTGCCGTCACACTGTAATCTTGAAAAAAATCAAGCACATAATAATATATAGCAGCAAGAACACGCAGGCTGGTCTCCTCTTCTCTTGGGTAAAAGCAAACGCACACTTTCTGTAACAGCTCCAGTGAAGATTTCAGTGGTTAAATGACAAATTGAGGAGAATCTGACCTATAGGAAGGCGCTGGGATTCGCCCGCGGGTCCTTCTGGTTCCTGTAGCGGTATGTCAGCCAAACACCCAGGATCTGAAACGAGCAGAATAATAAAAAAGGAAATAAAATGTAAATATATTTGGTTAAATGTGCAGTAAAACAACCAGCTACTGTGGTTAAAGACCCCGTGAAGTGCTTAGAAATGTGCATTTTTATTCGACCGAAACATGAAGAGAGGGTGGGACATAGTGTAGCCCCTCCCCTTTTTGAGAAACAACCAATACCGTTTTGTTTTATTACCGTTTTGCCAATGGGAGTGGTTGAGCTCAAGCACATCAAATGTGAAGTGTCTTAAAGGGGGCGGGACATGTCAGATAGAGAGCATTTAACTGGTTATGATTTGATTAGACACTGAAGTATGAGGTGACGAGAATAAAACCGTTGATCCATTTAGGCGGAAGAGACAAAGTATTTTATGTTTATTTCAGTTTTATATCTTCTAAATGCAAATTTTGTCACTGTTTTGGAGCACTCTACCCTGCAGGCACAGGACATCAACATGACGTCATATTGACGTTGTACCCCAGCGTACCCCAACGTCGTGGGGACGTTGGATTTTGTTTGGAAATGAAAATCAGGTTAACGTCAGAACCCAACGTCAAGCCGGCGTCAATGTCCAACCTAAAATCAACCAAATATCAACGTCTAGTCATGTTACACCTTGATGTCGTGTGGATATTACCACTATGACATCTATCAGATGTTGGATTTTGATCACTTTCCAACACAACCTAAAATCAACCAAATATCAACGTAATTTGACATCGTTATTGGACATCAAAATAACGTTGTCCTTAGATGCTGGCTGGACATTGAATTTTGGTCATCTGACGTCATGACCTAAATGTAACCTAATATTAAAGTCTTATGATGTTGTGTGCCTGCTGGGTAGCTTATAGATATCCTAAAAACTAGCAATACTTATACTAACATCTAAAAAAGTGTTTTCATTTCATAGGACCATTAAAGGTTAACGAAATAAACTAGTTATCACTATACCTCCCAACTGATTTTGTATCACAACAAGTACACATCTAAAATGTTGTTAAATATGAGGCTCATATATGTACAAAAATGTGTTTATTTGCATTATTTGCATATATTTGCATATATTTCTAGCACAAAAACCTGAACACTCGAAGTTGGATTCAAAATTCTTGTTTCTTCTACAAAGGAGATTTTAGGTTTCTCTATATGTCTCTCTATAATTCAGAATATATTTGTAGAACAAAATGTTTTATATAATTAGGTACATTATGTATGAACAAAAATGCATGACAAAAACCTTCAGAATATAGATATGAATATAACAATCGAGTTTATGTAAATTGTTGATGAATTTGACATTTATGTAAACATTAATTTCAAGAAGCCAGCCTTTAAAAATATGTATTGTAGTTGGAATTTATAGGATTAGATGTTTGTTAGATGTTAGTGTTTGTATTACATAACTGAGCAAGTTATACACTGTAAAAAAAATCCGTAATTTTACGTTTTTTTTCCAGCACCCCAGCTGCCAGAAATAAACCGTAAAATTACGGATTTTTTTTTTTTAACAGCCATTAAATTACAGAAATTTACTGTAAAATAACAGCGGTTGAATTACAGAAATTTACCAGAAATTTTAATTTAAGGAAATTTCTGCAATTTAATGTCTGTTATTTTACGGTAAATTTTTGTGATTTAACAGCTGTTATTTTACTTTTTTTTCGGCACCCCAGCTGCCGGAAATAAACCATAAAATTACGGATTTTTTTACAGTGTACTTGTATATCTTTGGCTCTGTCCACACGAACACGGGTGTTTCCAAAACGACACTTTTTTTTAATATGGTTTCACACTTTGTCCACATGAAAATGGAGTTTCGAGTGACTGAAACTGAAACTTTCTGAAAACTCCGGCCAGGGTGAAGATTTTCCGAAACTACGGGTACAGTGTGTTCATGAGGACACTACAACTGGGCTGCATCTGAAATCGCCTACTAATCAGTAGGTACTGCATTTAAATTTACATTTACTACTTGACCGTTAAAAAAGTACATTCTATACAGTATGAATGTCAGTAGTATGAATAAAATGGACATTGAAATGGAAATCTGCCATTTTGTCATGATCGAGTGACCTTCCTGCATCAGTCACGTCGCTTCACTCCCATTTATAAATTATCTCGCGAAGCATTATAGGATAGCGTAGCGTCCATCGGATGTGCACTTCAGTATCTCGCCAGAAGTTGTAGGTCACCTGGGTACTTCTTACGTACTGTGTACTCGTACGCGGAATCCCACGCATAATCTCTTTCTACATCCGAATTAACGTGAAATTGAGCGCAACATGCACAAGCGCAAAACCCCTCCCTGCCTCCTCCCCCTAATAAATATGGTAATGACTCCACTTTGGCAAAACCAAACAAAAAAGCAATGGCAAAAGCAAGCAAAAAGAGAAACTTCACAGAAAATGAATTGGAGGTGCTCCTATCAGAGGTAGACCGGAGAAAAAATGTTATTTGCAAGTTTGTCCTCCGGAATTAATAACAAAAGAAAAAAAAATAGAGTGGGAGAGTTTAGCTGACGCGTTTAACGTAGTGGGGTCTGAACATCGCACTGTGAGTGAATTAAAAAAGAAATGGACTGATGTAAAGGTGCAGGTTAAGAGGAGAACAGCGGCGCACTGTCAAAGTGTGGACCGAACAGGGGATGCTGTACTAACACCCTTTGAGTAGAGAGTTGCCTCAATTGTGGGCGACACTTTACTGTCTGGAGTATTATCCGTGTATGTGGGCGACACAGATGTATTAGAGGAACACTTTGTTAGGGCGGGTTGACATGGGTTGTCCAAGGCCACCTTGCAATAATATTTGTTAAGCGCATTTGAGCAACACATATTATTTGCACATTTACTGAATGGAAATGTTTCTAAATCACGTACAATAATGTCTTCAGATGGCGCCTTTATAGCAATGTGCATGCAGTCGATCGCTCCGATTACATTGGGAAACCCGGCGATCACTGCAAGTTGCGCTTTTATGTTTGGCTGATCAATTGCATGGTATGGAAACCTTATATACTTGCTAGACATGCGGATGATCTCGTCCCATACAGCTGGCATTGCACGGCTCAAAGATACTTAGTAGTGTGCAATTTAACATAATTGCCTCTAGGAGTCACCAATGGAAAAAAACAAACACATACAAGAAATGCACGTACGCCAGACATGAAGTTGGCGTGGACCAACGCACATTCTCCGGTTAATTTTATCGTTAGTAAATCCAAATGTGAGCGTGAAACCTGGCATACGCAAAGTTTTTGTGCGTACGCAGCATTGATACATGAGGCCCCTGGAGTTTTCACCCTATGACGTCAGCCTGCGAGTTGTTTTCTCCTTTCTGATTGGCCAACATGGCTGGGTTCACAATAAATGCGGAAGACTTAAATAAGTCAAATTCCGCATGTTCACGGCAAATGCAGAGCATATGGCATGTTGTTCGCACTACGTTGTAATCCACCTCTGTTTTCATGTTTGCATTGACTTGTATACAATTTACTCTTGAAAATACTTAATTCCCCATTTGGTGTAAACCCAACACAAAAGAATAATTATCTACACCTAATGGTTTGGAGTGCCCTTTACATGCATCACAGTAAGTTTTTGCGTTTTCATGTGGACAGAGATTATTTCTAAAAAATGAAAGCGGGGAAACCTCTGTTTATAAAAACACCCATGTAGGTAAGTGTGGCCTTAATCGTTTTACCTAAAATCTAAAATGGTACTTTTGGTATATCTTAATCAATGTACTTGAAACTGGTAACCACCATAATACAATAATGTACAGATATAAATGACAAAAGAAAATCTAAAAATATATATATAATTGATTTAAAAAAAAGATAGCATTTCCTAGTTTTTGCCACTAAGTTGGGCGGGGTGAGTGTGACGTAACTGCTTTTTTTTTTTTATACCAGAGTTCAGCGGCTGCCGTGTCTCACTGTAATCAAACTTAATATTGTGGAGGACTTTTAGCTGCATTTTGTAACAGGACATACACACACGGCTGTTTGACACAATTTTTTGCACCTACCGAGTCAGTAAAGTACCACAGATACACACATCTCTAAGCGTACACACACACACAACTCCTCGAGACCTCGAGATGATCACATCATCATTACCGAACACACGGTTATGCCGTCCGGGAGATGCAGTCTTTTCATTCGGTGAGGAGAACGGTATTAAATTACATTAAAACAACAACTCCCTCTTATCAGTCCTTACTTCAGTGTCGCATCCAGTACCTCAGAGTGAGTCAAATTAAAAAATGAAATTTTAATAAAAAAAAAAAATGAAAAATCAAGTTCCAAAAATCACATACATTTTTTTAGGCTCAAAGGTCAGTCAGTAGAGTTCATAGCTAAATATTTTGCAGTGTTTGCATGTCCTTTATGGCATATATTCCATTAAAATAGAAGTAGAAGATAAGATTAAATAGAAGATTAAAATAGAAATAAAATACCATTCATTGCAATCTTTACAAAAAAAAAAACCAAATTGTTTTGCATTTTAGCTTCTTCGATTGATTTAAAAATCTATTTTCCATTCATATAATAGCAAATATTTTGCTAATATTTAAAATTATATGTAAAAAGACTATTCTCCATTCACATATAAGCAAAATATTTTGCAGTGCTTGCATGTCCTTTACGGCATATAATTCATTAAAATAGAAGAAAAATAACATTGATTACAAGTTGGTTTAAAAAAGCACCTAGATAGTTTTGCATTTTGTGATTTCTTTTTTTCAGTTAAATAAAACTATTTTCCATTCATATATTTCATCATCGAAGATTCCAAAAAATAGTAAAATAATCTTGTCTCGTCTCGTTCTCGTGAACCAATCTCGTGTCGTGTCTCGTCTCATGGAGTAGGTGTCTCGTCACACCCCTAGTAAATGACCACAGTCAATGATGTGGTTACAAAATATTTTAGAATATCTTTTGTCCTTCAACAGAAGGAAGAAACTCACATTCAGCTTTGCAACTTGAGGCTGAGAAATGATCCCAGAAACTTTTTTCTTTTTATTATAATTATCTTTGGGTAACAACCCTTCAATGTTATTCAACGAAGGGTCGCAAAGACTATTAAATCAAAGGTTTGTTTCTCAGTCTGACCTCAGTGAAGCTGAAGAAGAGGCCGATTCCCCCGACGAAGCGCAGCACCTCTCCTGCGTGCTCCTGGATCTTTGCTGCGCATGTGGTGCAAGTGCTGTAGTGAAAACAGGGCTGGACAGGAGACAAAAAAAAGACATTAGGGACAAACACTGCCATTGTCTTACTAGTGGAGTGTTATGTTAAAATAATACGCATGCAAATTATTAGCAGAGTTGTTATCACCCACACAGTTGTCATTTATAGTTCAGCGTATGCATGTGCAAAACAACAAAAGAACAGTGAAGTGTGTGTGTGTGTGTGTGTGTGTGTGTGTGTGTGTGTGTGTGTGTGTGTGTGTGTGTGTGTGTGTGTGTGTGTGAGGAAATTACAGCAGCGCAGCTTCCATTGACGTCCATGTGGGAGAAACCGCAACAGTTCAGACTCTTCTCAACGTCCCTCTGAGTGGTCAAAGAGTTGTTCCAGCCCACCTCCAACAGGTGATTCTGTATGAAACATGGGAAAGCTTATGAGAACAAACTAACCACTTATCACAGTTTTGTGCTATGGCTGCAAAATATATCAACAATTTATCTGTAGCGCGATCATAGTATATGCAACATCCATATCACAGACAGGTGAGATAAATGAATTACATTTATTTAATGGGCCAAGCATTTGTTTGTAGCATGCAAAGGTTGTTTATCTAAATTTGACCAATCAGATGAGGCCTCTTCAGTAGGTGCTATTTTGCTATTGGCTAGATTGGCCCAAAGGTGAACACTGAGCCTCAGAGCAGAGAGCTGAAAGTAAAAGTAATGGTGGGAGTAGAGACCAGAGAGGAAAATGACAACAGTGAATTGGAATCAGAATATCTGCAGAGGTTTTCAGTCATTTATAGGGTTTATAGTCTAAATGTTTGCACCATGATCACATTTTTAAACACAGTTTTTAACTATTTTTATTCGTTGTATTTTATGTTTCTTTTATTTTGTTTATGTAAAGCACTTTGAATTGCCAAAATGTGCTATATAAATAAACTTGCTTTGCCTTGAAAGAATCAATTTCCGTCAAAGAACTTTTAATTTAAGTTAAAGAACACCCTTTTCCATAAAGAACATTTTTGATGGGTGGAATAATGTTTATTTTTATAAGTTATTAATACATAATAAAAGCATTCAGTAATAAAATTTTTATTTAAAAACGATAAATTCGCTCTTAAAAATAAAGATGACAGAAAGAACCCAAAATATTTCCAAGAAAAATATTTTTTGGTTCCCAAAGAATCTTTTAGTGAAATGTTTTTGAAAAATATAATGAAATATAAAGATAAATATATGTATATATACACGCACCGGCCACTTTATTAGGTACACCTGTCCAACTGCTTGTTAAAACAAATTTCTAATCGCCCAATCACATGGCATCAACTCAATGCATTTAGGCATGTAGACATGGTCAAGACGATCTGCTGCAGTTCAAACCGAGCATCAGAATGGAGAAGAAAGTTATTTAAGTGACTCTGAACGTGGCATAATTTTTGGTGCTAGACGGGCTGATCTGAGTATTTCAGTAACTGCTGATCTTCTGGGATTTTCACGCACAACCATATCTAGGGTTTACAGAGAATAGTCTGAAAAAGAAAAAATATCCAGTGAGCGGCAGTTCTGTGGGCGCAAATGCCTTTTTGATGCCGGAGGAGAATGGCCAGACTGGTTCGAGCTGATAGAAAAGCGACAGTAACTCAAAAAACCACTCGCTACAACCGAGGTATGCAGAAGAGCTTCTCTGAATGCACAACATGTCAAACCTTGAGGCAGATGGGCTACAGCAGTAGAAGACCACACCGGGTGCCACTCCTGTCAGCTAAGAACAGGAAACTGAGGCTACAATTCGCACAGGCTCACCATAATTGGACAATAGAAGATTGGAAAAATGTTGCCTGATCTGATGAGTTTCAATTTCTGCTGCAACAATGGTAGAATCAGAACTTGGCATCAACAACATGAAAGCATGGACCCATCCTGCCTTGTATTAACGGTTCAGACTGGTGGTGGTGGTGGTGTAATAGTGTGTATTTTCTTGGTACACTTTAGGCCCATTAGTACCAATTGAGCACCGTGTCAATGCCACAGCAATCATCTCAGACTGGTTTCTTGAACATGACAATGAGTTTACTGTACTCAAATGGCCCCCACAGTCACCAGGTTCTCAAACCAATAGAGCACCTTTGGGATGTGGTAGAACAGAAGATTTGCATCATGGAAGTGCAGCCGACAAACCTGCAGCAACTGCGTGATGCTATCATGTCAATATGGACCAAAATCTCTGAGGAATATTTCCAGTACCTTGTTGTATTTATGCCACGAAGGATTAAGGCAGTTCTGAAGGCAAAATGGGGTCCAAACCGGTACTACTAAGGTGTACCTTATAAAGTGGCCAGTGAGTGTGTGTGTGTGTATATATAATTTAAAAAATATATTAAAATTGCATATATTGTTTCCAACTTTAGTGAAGACCTAGACTACGCTGCTTAATATTTAAAAATCTTGATGGATTTTTGTTTGTTTTCAGAAATTTTTAAATAATAGAAAGTTAAAGAATAGTAATTATTTGAAACAGAAATCCTTTTACAATTGTAAACATATTTACTCTCACTTTGCATCTATTTAATGCATTCTTGCTAAATACAGCTACAGAACTTCTTATTTGTATCTGCAGCACATTTTCAAAGATGACAGCAGATATTTGTGAGAGCATATGATGCAGTACAGTGATCAATAATCTTACCTGTTGCTCTTCATTAATAGCCAGACATGCACTGGACACTGCAAACTGAACTACAAACACCAGGAACAAGATGATCATGTACTGTTATCAATGAGTTAAGGATTAATCTATGAAATACAATGCAGAAATATAAAGAGACAAAAATCGCTAAATATATACAGTTGAAGTCAGAATTATTAGCCCCCCTGTTTATTTTTTCCCCAATTTCTCTTTAACGGAGAGAAGATTTTTACAACACATTTTTAATCATAATAGTTTTAATAACTCATTTCTAATAACTGATTTATTTTATCTTTGCCATGATGACAGTACATAATATTTGACTAGATATTTTTCAAAACACTTCTATACAGCTTAAAGTGACATTTAAAGGCTTGACTAGGTTAATTAGGTTAACTAGGCAGCTTAGGGTAATTAGGCAAGTTATTTTAAAAATATGTTTTTTTCTGTAGACTATCGGAAAAAAAAATTAGCTTAAAAAGGCTAATAATTTTGACCTTAAAATGTTTTTAAAAAATTAAAAACTGCTTTTATTCTAGCCAAAATAAAACAAATAAGACTTTCTCCAGAAGAAAAAATATTATCAGACATACTATGAAAATTTCACTGTCATGCCCAATCATTCGTTGAAATGATTGGGAGGCCATGATCGGTAAGGGCCGGTGGAGGGAATTTGGCCAGGACACCCCTGCTCTTTACGAGAAGTGCCATGGGATTTTTAATGACCACAGAGTCAGGACCTCGGTTTAACACTAGAACCGCCGGAGGTCGCTGTATGCCTAAAAAAAATTTTGTTTAGAAATTGCTAAAAAAAAACAAAAAACATACTATTTCGCTGCTTTCGCCACTGTTAACAAAAAGTGTCTAGACTCATGAAATTATTATTTCAGGATAACAAGATTATTTTAGGAGTAGGTTATGAGTAGGTTAAAATATCTAAATTTGAGCCATCATACTCTAATAGCTCTATAAATAGCCTTCTTGTAGTCATTGTGACTTTATTAATTTATTATAACCACTAATTTAGTGAATGAAATTAAAAGTAAAAGTCATTGGTGAGTAATTTTAAACATAAGCAGTGCATAAATACAAGCATTTTTTAATAGTGGGTAAATTTGACCCACGCTAGCGCTTATAGGTATGAATGTCTCACTTTTTAATCTATTTTTATCTAAACAATTTTTAATATCTGGAAATTGTAAATAAGGCAATTTACAAGTAAAAGTCAATGACTAGGAAGCTTGAATGTTTTATTGAACGTCTGTTATGTACATTTGAATAACAGTGATGGGTAAAATTGAGCCCATGGCGGTTCTAGTGTTAAGGACTCATCCGAAAGATGGCGCTCATCGACAGTATGGTGTCCCCTTTACTTAACTGGAGCAATGTTCCAAATCTTCCGCGTCCGGTCAGACTGCATTCATTTGCTACGGACAATACAATATTTTGCCATTAGAGTTGGCAGCACAACACACAAGTACCGTATTGCTTGTAGTAAACATGCACCCTCATCTGATGTGGAAGACATACAAGAAGTTTTCTGGCGCACAAAAGTGAGTTAAATCATATTAATTGTTTTAATAATTTTTTGGTTCCTTCTAAAAGTCTCAGGACCATTGTTATCTAAGGAGGATGAGAGAGCTCTCTGATTTCATCTAAGATATGTTAATTTGTGATTCAAAAATGAACAAAGATTTTATTGGAACATTCAAGTCAGTAATTACTAACAGAATTTTCAATTTTGGGTGAACTAACCCTTTAATAATTCCAAAATGTAATGAGTGTCTTTTCTAGCTTAAAGAGAAAAGATAAAAAAAATATGGAAAGCGGCAGGCGTTGACATCCATGGTAGGAAAAACAATCAACAGCTACTAGTTTCCAACATTCTTCAAAATATCTCCTTTTGTGTTCAGTGGTAGAAAGAAGAAACTTTGGAACAAGTGGAGGGTGAGGAAATGATGACAGTAATTTCATCATCTCTTTTACCACATTTATGTTTCATTTATTATCGAAAAGTGATCAAATGAAATAGTTTCCCACCCATTAACAGACCACAGACATATATCATAATTTGTCTCTGAGTAACAGAGTGTAATATTCATACATAAGCCTCTCTGAGGAGGTTTTTGGTAATAACCCAAATTCATCTCAGGATTAGTTCGTTTCATTTCAACCGAGAGGCTTTTTGACATTACAAATAATTACGTCTCATCTGTCATGTTAACTGCACCACTCTATGGAGGAACGGTGAAATGCATTACGAGAGCAGATCATAATCCTGTCTCCAGCAATGAAGATAAACAGAGCATATCAAATAACACATTGTTTTGTTGCATGAGGCCATTTAGAGTATCTATATCAATATGAGCAGCTGACATGATGAAATAGCATTTTTAAGTAATTATTTGAGACTAATTACCCAGTTTGTCTGGAAGTACCGGTTTTACATGGATCACATCATTAAATTTCACCCTCTACCATAAGTACTGCACAAGAAAAGCTCAAATTTTCTATTAATTCTGCTTGACATAAATACTCGTTAACATTGCAATCACTGTCTATGGATGATCGCAGTAAAGGATACAAAGAACAGCAGGACCTGATGGTGCTTCATGGCACCAATAAGGCCAGCAAGGGCAACAAAGAAGAGGAAAACCCCAATTCCTATGATGCCACCAACCACCTGGAAACTGGACACCAGCCCGAAACACTTCCCCCATGCGGCGATGCCAATCATCAGCAGACTCACCATCTGAAGGTACAGACAAAGAGTCAGTGTTATTGATGTTAAAGGGATACACACTTACAAAACAAGCGTTCATCCATGAGACAATTTTTATTTTACATTAAAATGTGCTTCTTAACATGAAGGAAAATAAATAAATACAAAATTAAGTCTACCTCTATGTGTTTTTTTCCATACGCTAGAATAAACTGCTGGTTAAAAAAGCCCAATTATGAATGAAATGACTGAAAATACCTTAATGAAATGGAAATTATAAAAAAAGAGAGAGAAAAGAAAAGAAAAGTCAAAGTCGAGTTTTATTGTCAATCCGCTACATGTGTGGACATACAGAGGAACGAAATGTTATGTCTCGCAGGACAACGGTGCAACATAAATTAATCATAAATACAAACACGACACTGGACATAAGAGCTATTTTAACCTATCCATAACTAACATATACTATAAGATACTTAACTATACACATAAGACAGGCTATACAAGTGCTTTTACGTGAGACTGAACAATGTTATGCAGGATATTGTGCAAAAGAAGTATCAAAGGTGAATTCTTCGCAAAAGAGGTAATTAAGGTTGGATATTGTGCGAAGGAGTGTAGTACATTTATAGTAAACATCGTTTTCATTATTGAGTCCTTGTAAGATGGAGTTTAAATATAGTGTCAGGTGCATAAGAGCAAACTATATTTTTAAATGCTACTTTAAAAAAATAATAGCTTGAAATTTGCTAAAGTGCTAAAATTGCTGCAAATAAAAGAAACTATTTAATAAAAAAACCTAAAACGAAATAACAAATGATTTTATTTGTATTGCAGTTTTGTGAAAACAATAAAAAGTAATTGCAAAAAAAAAGGCATTGTGGCAGTGATATTAACAGTATTATAATTACTATTTTAGAATTTTTTTTTTAATTTCAATGATATTTTCCCACTCCTCTGTCAAAAATACAATGACAGCTAAAATGATATGGTTTAGGGCACTCACTTTTTCAAACGTTTTATTTTAATATTTCAGACCTAAAACTATTATTTCCACTCTTGAAAACTATAATTCCTAATACCACAAAAAATTCAGTTGCGATTTTGAAAACAATATATTTTATATATATTTCCGAATATGAAGACTTTTATTTAGTAAAAGAACCATTTTTTTCTATAAAAGCTTTTATTTTGCATATATATATATAAATAAACAGTTGAAGTAAGAATTATTAGCCCCCCTTTGAATTTTTGTTTTCTTTTTTAAATATTTCCCAAATGATGTTTAACAGAGCAAGGACATTTTCACAGTATGTCTGATAATATTTTTTCTTCTGGAGAAAGTCTTATTTGTTTTATTTCTGCAAGAATAAAAGCAGTTTTAATTTTTTTAAAAACCATTTAAGGTCAAAATTATTAGCCCATTTAAGCTATATATTTTTTCAATAGTCTACAGAACAAACCATCATTATACAATAACTTGCCTAATTACCCTAACCTGCCTAGGTAACCTAATTACCCTAGTTACGCCTTTAAATGTCACTTTAAGCTGTATAGAAGTGTTTTGAAAAATATCCAGTAAAATATTATTTACTGTCATCATGGCAAAGATAAAATAAATCAGTTATTAGAAATGAGTTATTAAAACTATTATGTTTAGAAATGTGTTGAAAAAATCTTCTATCCGTTAAAAAGAAATTGGGGAAAAAAATAAACAGAGGGGGTAATAATTCTGACTTCAACTGTATATATATATATTAGGGCTGCACAATATATCGTTTCAGCATGTATATCGCAATGTGATCATTCACAATAGTCACATCGCAGGATAAATGCAATGTTGGGTTTGTATTATAATTTATCATTTGCATGTGTTTTTGATGCCTGTGATTGTATAATGATTTTAAAAGCATTCAGGTATAAGAAATTGTACCATTTGTGACCCTAACTGTGATTCATTTGAATTATTTTTATTATTATCATTCAGTAACTGTAAACACTTTATTTTAATTGTATCTTTTTCTTGACTGTATTTACAGATTATTATGCATGAAAATACTCACAACACATGCAAATACAGAATTGCACTGCAAATAGCACAGACCACAGCGAATACATGTCGGGGGACCCCAAAAAACATTACAGATTGTTTATTAGATTTTATGGAGTTGCAAATAGAAAACATAAATTCATTATTCTCTGATTAAACACATGCATGCAAAAAATTCATACAAATACAGAAACGCACTGCAAATAGCACAGACAACAACGAACATTTTATGAAGATGCACTCCCACTGCAGAATCATCCCAATCAATCTAACATTATAATTTCTTTCCAAATAGAGATATTAAGTCATCTGGTGAAATTGTATTCATATCACAATATATATATATATATATATATATATATATATATATATATACACATTTGCAATCAGAATTATTGAACCCCCTTTTATGTTTTTTTTTTTTTTAAATATTTCCCAAATGGTGATTAACAGAACAAGGAAATTTTCACAGTATGTCTGATAATATTTTTTTCTTCTGGAGAAAGTCTTATTTTTTTTATTTCGGCTAGAATAAAAGCAGTTTTTAATTTATTAAAACCCATTTTAAGGTCAAAATTATTAGCCCCTTTAAGCTATATATTTTTTCAATAGTCTACAGAACAAACCATCATTATACAATAACTTGCCTAATTACCCCAACCTGCCTAGTTAACCTAATTAACCTAGTTAAGCCTTTTAATGTCACTTTAAGCTGCATAGAAGTGTCTTGAAAAATATCTAGTAAAATATTATTTACTGTATATATATATATGAGCTATTCCAGCGTTATGGATGTGACATTTGCAGTAAAAACTGAAAACATAAATTCACATAAAAAGTTTACTTTAACATTATATTGAACTATCTGTTTATATTTTACAAATCTACTGACCACATAGTTATAA
Organism: Danio kyathit; assembly: GCA_903798195.1. Classification (NCBI taxonomy): domain Eukaryota; kingdom Metazoa; phylum Chordata; class Actinopteri; order Cypriniformes; family Danionidae; genus Danio; species Danio kyathit. Next base: position 36,896,631 of record LR812537.1, on the reverse strand, counting down.
GATCAGAAAAATATCAATCTGTAAACATGTTTTGTACTTTAAATGAGGAAAATAAACATGTGTTATGGATGTGACGAAAAAAGTCTGTGAGTTTACAGTATACGACACACTTTGTAGAAATTCTGTCAAATAAACTGCACAACACCCCCAAAAAATTATGCTAATCAATAGAGTTGGCTCTCTATAAAACAAACATCATTGATTTTATTTTATGTAATATTTTTGCATTTATGAGGAAAAAGCTTCGTTATGGATGTGACACCTCTGCGTTATGGATGTGACCGATGTGAAATTGCCATTCGTGTGACTTTGGTAAATCAAATTAAATTGTTCAAAAACAATAACAGAGACATTTTTGAGTATTTCTAAAGTACTGTAAAATACTTACTTACACAAACAACATAGAAAATGTTTGGGTATTTTGTTGAAAACTTAATTTTTTTCATGGCAAGGTTGACATTTGCATGGAATTGCCCATATATATATATATATATATATATATATATATATATATATATATATATATATATATATATATATATATATATATATATATATATATATATAAAATCACAAAATATTGTAATGTTACATTTTTCCAATATTGCGCAGCTCCAACTGTTCAAAAGTAGTTTATAATTTAATTTAATATTTTATTCCAGTTATTTTAATCCCGTGAATTCCAGTAAATTTTCAGCTTCATTACTCCAGTCTTCAGAGTCACGTGATCCTTCAGAAATCATTCTAATATTAATTATTAATATTAGTATTATTAATGGTAACAGTAATAAAAGCAATAAATACTGGAGTATTTCATTTGAAACTACATACAATAAGAAAGCAGTTATTTAAAATTGAAATAAATATTTAACAATTTAAGTCTTTTTTACTTTTAATAAATGCCCCCTTGATGAACAGAATAGATTTCTTAAAAAAACAAAACAAAAAAAAAAAACATGAAAACAACACCAGATCAAACTTTTGACCAGTAGTGTAAATGGAAAAATATATTATTTTTTATATAAACTTTAGAATACTAAAAGTTACTAATTTAAACAAAAAATACACTTAAAAATAAAGGTGCCACTGCCAGAAAGAAACAAAAAATAGGGTTTCTAGAAATACATTTTGAGTTCCCCAAAGAACCTTTAAAACAATTACAAATTTAAATAAATAAAATTTTCCACAGTGTCAAGATTAACTTCATCCTTTCTTTCATTGTAAATAATATTTTGTGGTGTGAAAAAGTTATAAATGTTACAAGTTCATGGAATTATTGATGCCAATAAAGAAACTTTATATTTAAGAGAGGGAATCTACGTTTATTTCTGCGGGACACGTTGAGATTATAGTGACAGTGTTGATTCATGGGAGCACAACTGGCAGGCAAATGGCACAGCGTTTCCTAAAAATGACCCAACAACAGCTGTGATACACTCTAGCAATAACACAGCCATCAGTCACATCATAACATTAATTACTTAAGCCTATTCATTTCTCCAAACCCCAAATGAGCATTTAGAGGTTAATCCACAGTGCCATCATGAACCAAGCCCACAGCTTCTGCTTCCTCTTCTGAAGTAACAAGTGAATGACCAAAGATGATTATAATTACGTGTTCCTCCTAATCTAAATGAAAACAGTCCAATCAACACAGTATCAGCCTCAGGATATCTGCACAAGTAAAACAAAAGCAGGATGTGAGCTTGCCAAAACAGAGGAGTTGCGAGGAAACCGGGATGTTATTATACGGACTGTGCGTGAAACCAGAACCGCTCATCGGCCTCATTCCACACAAAGAATCGCTCTAAATAATTTACACGAGTCCTGTGACACCGAGCACTGTAATGCAGCCACACACAAACACTTCATATATGATCATTTATAAAAGCAGGCGTGCAAATGACACGATAAAGGATGATAAAGATGTTCCATATGGTTGCATTGGTTACTCACAACATAAAGGATGTTGAGCGCGCACAGGGAATTCTTGGAGCAGGTGAATCCAGCGCAGCCCATCTTGAGTGTTGTTTTACCAAACAGAAGCTTTAAAACTGTGACAATTGCCGTCTTTGGAAATATCAGTTACATGACACGCAAATCGAACAATTTTGGAGAGGAAATCGTTGTTGGGAATCGAGAAAATACGAGAAATAAAGAGGAGTGTGGCTCAGACCAATTCACGGCGAACGCTGATGCATGAGAGGTTGCCAGATCCCACCTAATACAAGCCACCCACTTTTTTAGGGTAAACGCTGGCTGCTCAGTTCTGATTGTAAGTTGGTTTATTTGACCGCAAAATTATCACTAGAAATAAAATAATATAACAAATAAATAATAAAATACAATAAAATTACTTAAATGTTTGTCTGCTTTGGATAGGAGAGTCTGCTGAATGTAATATAGGCTATATTATAATATATCCATATATAAATTATAAATATTCATTCATTTTCTTTTCGGCTTAGTCCCTTTATTAATCTGGGGTCACCACGGCGGAATGAACCGCCAACTTATCCAGCACATGTTTTACACAGCGGATGCCCTTCCAGCTGCAACCCATCTCTGGGAAACAACCATACACACTCATTCACACACATACACTACGGACAATTTAGCCTACCCAATTCACCTGTACCGCATGTCTTTGGACTGTGGGGGAAACCGGAGCACCCGGAGGAAACAAACGTGAACACGGGGAGAACATGCAAACTCCACACAGAAACACCAACTGACCAGCCGAAGCTCGAACCAGCAACCTTCTTGCTGTGAGGCGACAGCACTACTTACTGCACCACTGCGTCACCAAATTATAAATGTATAAATTATATATATATATATATATATATATATATATATATATATATATATATATATATATATATATATATATATATATATTTAAATTATTAGCCATCTTGTGAATTATTTTTCAAATATTTCCCAAATTATGTTTAACAGAGCAAGAAATTTTTCACAGTATTTTCTATAATATGTTTTCTTCTGGGAAAGTTTTATTTGTTTTATTTGGCTAGAATGAAATCCGTTTTTTTTTAGCAATTCGATATTATTAGCCCTCTTAAGCAATATTGGCTACAGAACAATGACTTGCTTAAATACCCTCAGTGGTGGACTTAACCAATAAGCAAGATAAGCAGCGGCTTAGGGCCCCGGGGAATTAGGGGGTCCCAAGAAATGCCAAGAAGCCTATATTAACCATACAGCTCTTTTATAAATTTTCTATCATATGTTGTAAAATCTGTCTAAAACCATTTTAACATTATTACTTTGTTTCAAAAATTTTGTTTTTTAATTAATATTAAGATCCAATAACAAAAATGGCTAATTAACTGTTCATAGTTTATGAATTTATTTTGTTATTTGTGAATTTATTGCATTTAGATTTATAATTCCTTACATGTATATAGCACTTGGACACTCAAAGTGCTTTACACATTGGGGGAATCTCCTTATCAACAGTGTGCAGCATCCACCTGGATGACGCAACGACAGCCATATTGCACCAGACCGCACACCACAAACCAGCTGATTGGTGGTAAGAAGACAGAGTGGTGAATCCAATTACGATATGGGGATGGTTAGGAGGCTATGATGGACTCCTAAATTTGCCAGTGGGTAAATTTGGCCAGGATGCTGGGGTTAAACCCCTACTCTTTGTCGAAGGACATCCTGGGATTTTTATCGACCACATAGAGTCAGGATTTATATTAAGAAGCTAAAGGAAATATTAAAATATATAAAATATACTTTAAATATTTTCTATATATATTTAAATACTTTTTTAACATAGGTTTATTTACAAAAAACTACTAATCTACAGAGAAAAAATATCTATAGAGAAAGAGAATATTTTGAGTTTCAATGCTAGGGCCCCATACCTGGAATTGCTTAAGTCCACCCCTGATTACCCTAACCTGTCTAGTTACCCTAATTAACCTAGTTAAGTCTTTAAATTGCATTTTAAGTTGAATACTATAATCTTGAAAACTAGTAAAGTATTGTGTACTTTCATCATGGCAAAGATAAAGGAAATCAGTTATTAAGAAATTAGTTATTAAAACTATTATCTTGCCTCATTACTAGTAAAAAACAACAACAACAACATTAACAACAAGCGAAAAGCATTATTTAAACATTTTTTTTATTCTCTGTTTATTTAAATATTAAATATTATATAAGAAAATGCGACAGTTCATTCCGCTGTGGCGACTTCTGATGAATAAAGGGACTAAGCCAAAGGAAAATGAATGAATAAATGTAAGAAAATGCAATAATACATCCCAGTGAAGGGGTTACTCCAACATGGCAACCATTTAAGAAGGCGGGACTTTCTGTGCGCGGTAAAACTGATTGGTCAGTTTTTTTCTGAATAATGATTCATTGACAAGACGTGGTTTCCACGTAATCCCGCCTCTCCTTAGTAACAGTTGCGAGGAGAAGCATTCATTCGTCAAGACAGCAATAATGGTTAAAAAAAAAATGCAGTATGAAATATATAGGTAGGCCATGTGTGTTTCAAAGCTGTTTAATTTCTATCTGATGTCAAAAACTACTGCAGTTACTAAAGGAATGTCCATGATACTGCAGACATTTTTCAATTATGTATCTGTAATTTAACCCTGTATCTCGGATTTAGTATCTGTCTTTTTATGTTATTAGCAGATAATATAATATATATTAAAATAAGGTTAAAAAGCAGATATTTTTTAAAACAAAGTTAAAAATTTTTACATTTTATTTTGTTTGATTAAATAATGTAGGCCTATGATTAAGAGATTAAGGCATCAATCACTAAGGTTTACCCCCCCCCCCACCCCCCACCCCCCCAAAAAAAAACAACAACAACAACTGTTAAACACTTCTACTGTTATATCTCATTAAAATGTACCAAAATACTATAAATTAATATTATTTATAATATAAATTAAATTATATATCATTTGTGACAGCATTCCATGATAAAGCATGCAATTAGCTGCAAAAGGAATGTAACACAGGCCATTTGAGTGTGTATGGATGTTTCCCAGAGATGGGTTGCAGCTGGAAGGGCATCCGCTGCGTAAAACATGTGCTGGATAAGTTGGCAGTTCATTCCGCTGTGGCAACCCCAGATTAATAAAGGGACTAAACTGAAAAGAAAATGAATAAATGAATTTGTATTTGACAGGGATGATGAAAACGGGATAATATTTTGTTTCAAAATACTTTAGTGTCTTGTATATTTGAAGTTTCAAAATACTGTAAAGTACTTTGTCTACTTTACTAATATTGATAATACTAAATTACTAATACTCTGATTGGTGCTTTCTCAGTTATTTGCTAGACTTGAGATTAGAACAAAACATGTATTTATATTGAAGAAGGTGGTCAATGCTTGGACTGGAGTATGGAAGGAAATTATGCATTATATCATGGCGATACCTACAATACTTGACTGGCTGTTTCAATTTCCAGTAGTATAGTTAACGGAGAGCAAAGATGTCTGCCTAAAGATGTCAAAGTGGGAGAATATATGAAACAGTAATATTTAATAATACAATAATTCAGTCTATATAGACTAGTCAAAAACCCCTGACTCAGGTTATACCGCATCAGCAGGATATATATGAAGAGTTTATTTGCAAAAATTGATAACTCCATCTTTAGTAATTTTGAGATATTATGTTTTTATGTGCATTGAAGAAATTTTATGGAAATTACATTTTTCAGAAATCATATACATTAGGTAGGCAAACTAAAGAGTTTAACTGCAAAAAAAAAAAAAAAAGATTTATGAAAAAAATCTGTGAAAAAACATTCATTTAAAAGTGAAACACTTCACATATCACCCTTTTAAAATATAATGTTAAGAGGTTGAATAATCATTGTACAGAGATTCTATCAATTTTACTGGCCACACAATGAGTGGAAACATAATCAACAGAGATATAGTTGAAGTCAGAATTATTAGCCCCCCTGAATTATTAGCACCCCTGTTTATTATTTTTTTTTTTTACCAATTTCTGTTTAACGGAAAGAAGATTTTTTTCAACACATTTCTAAACATAATAGTTTTAATAACTCATTTAATTTATTTTATCTTTTCCATGATGACAGTAAATAATATTTTACTCGATATTTTTCAAGACACTTCTATACAGCTTAAAGTGACATGTAAAGGCTTAACTAGGTTAATTACGTTAACTAGGCAGGTTGGGGTAATTAGGCAAGTTATTGTATAATGATGGTTTGTTCTGTAGGCTATCGAAAAAAATTAGCTTAAAGGGGCTAATAATTTTGTCCCTAAAATGGATTAAAAAAAATTAAAAACTACTTTTATTCTAGCCAAAATAAAACAAATAAGACTTTCTCAAGAAGAAAAAATATTATCAGACATAATGTGAAAATTTCCTTGCTCTGTTAAACATCATTTGGGAAATATTTAAAAAAGAAAAACAAATTCAAGGGGGGCTAATAATTCTGACTTCAACTGTAGTACTATATTCTAACTCATTATCTGCAGTGAACAGGGTTTTCTGTATGAAATTTGTACAAAAAAATATACTAAATGAATAAAAAATAAACTAGAAAAAAAATGTATAGATATCTACTCATGTGGTGAATGAGGTGGCAGAGAGCCTGCTAAAACTAGCTCAGAGAAAAGCTGCTGCTATCAAATATTGTTTACTTCACGTTTAACAGTGAAGGGATTTATCAAATAGGCCTAAACACGGAAGGTTTTCAAAGAAGGTTCATGCTTACTTGTAAAAGTATTTTTAAAATACAAAAATACAGTATTTTATTTTGATACACTTGTGGCTGCTGTATTTTGTAGTTTTTTTAATACACTTAAAATTGAGATATTTGGTATTTTATTTTAAAATAAATGTCAATGTACTTTTGGCCATCCCTGCTTTTACCAAATAACTTTACAATACAGGCTATATGAACCTGGACCTTTCCCATGGGCTGCAGCTGGAAGGGCATCCGCTGCGTAAAACATGTGCTGGTTCATTCTGCTGTGGCGACCCCAGACTAATAAAGGGAATAAGCCGAAAAGAAAATGAATGAATGAACCTGGACCACAAACCATAAGAATAAGAATACTCATACGAACAGTTATACGAAAACTAAACATCAACTAAAAACTGAATCATCTTTTTTCACTGATGTATATATGGTTTAAGATAAGATATGACATGATTTGAAAATCGAATCTGACAGTTAAAAGAAATCTAAATAATGAGAAAATGGCCTTTAAAGTTGTCCAAATTAAGTTCTTAGCAATGCACATTAGCCTATTAATAAAAAATAAGCTTTCATGTATTTATGGAAGGACATTTACAATGTTTCTTAATGAAACATTTACTTGATATTCTAATGGCATAAAATAAAAATTCAGCCGACTGAAAAAGACACACTGGTGCAGTCACTAGAGGGCGTCCTTCTGCTCCAGTCAAGACGCACAAGTTTACCTGAGGCACAGAGATAATAAGATCAGAGTAAAGCTGACCTGCCGGTGAGAGAAGAGCAGCAGACTGTGTTCAAATCTCAAGAGCCCCTGCGGCAGGGTGAGAAAGAGCATCTGAAGTGCTTGTTTGCGCCGAAATGAAAGAAAGACTGTGGGATTGAAACTGTTAAACGTGTTTCATGCTCATGGTTTCGTGTTCTGGTCGTGTTTTCAGTCATACAGGAGAATACGGTTTTAAATTATGGGTGGCACTTCCGGTTTAAAGAACTTCCGCTTACAAATGACAGAAATAACGTTGATTAAACCTTAACATGGTCAATTTAAACTAATCTGCACTAATTTGAAAAAAAAAAAAAAAGTAGTAAGGAGCGTTAATGGCAGCAGAAATAGAAAAGGGGCAAGGTTCTGTTGGTTATTAGCGGGTAGTTTTCGTGCCTTCAAATATCAACGTCGTTTTAGAATAATTTTCTTTTGTGCACCTTTAATATGTCAATTATATTATCTGCGGGAAAAATATATATATATTTCATTCATTCACAGTTTCTTTATTTATCAGGGGTCACCACAGCGGAATGAACCGCCAACTTATTCAGCATATGTTTTACGCAGCAGATGTCCTTCCAGCGCAACCCAGCATTGGAAAACACCCATACACTCTCACATTCACACACGCATACACTACGGCCATTTTAGCTAATTCAGTTCGCCTATAGCACATGTCTTTGAATTGTGGGGGAAAGAGCACCCAGAGGAAACACGAGAGAGCATGCAAACTCCACACAGAAATGCCAACTGGTCCAGCCAGGACTCGAACCAGCGAGTGTTAACCACTGAGCCACTGCCCTATAGATATTTGTTTTCTCTAATTTTAACTTAAATTTTGTAACTTTTTACCTCTGAATAATTGCTTTATCTTTTTTCTTAACTAAATTGTTCATAGTGTATGAGTGTGTGTATGAATGAGTGTGTATGGGTGTTTCCCATTACTGGGTTGTGGCTGGAAGGGCATCTGCTGTGTAAAACATATGCTGGAATAGTTGGTGGTTCATTCCATTGTGGCGACCTCTGAAATAGAGACTAAAGCAAATGAATGAATGTCCACGGTCCACATTTATTCTATAATATTGTTGCTAAATGACTCAGGAAAGTGGATAATTATAGAAATGATAGAATAATAGATTTAAAATGCACAATATTTTCAGTTCTCATTGACGTGTTGTAGGCTATGGTTTTTAGTAACTTGGTAAGCGCCACTAGATGGCAGCAAAGTAATGCACATTTCTCTTCTATTTTTGCAGTTAGTTAAAGGGATTCACCTCAAAATTTAAATTCTGTCATCATTTACTTTCCCTGCACTTGTTTCAAACCTACTTGTGTTTTTTTCATCTATTGAGGACAAAAGAAGATTTAAAGAAAGCCAGAAACCTGTAACCACTGACTACCAAAATATTTGTTTTTCATACTAGTAGGCCTATGTGGCTTTCTGCGAAATACCCTCTTTAGTGTTCAACAATACAAATAAGCTCATAAAGGGTTAATACCACTTGAAGGTGAGTAAATAGTGAGTAAACTTTAATTTTTGGGTGAAGTATCCCTTTAAACCAGACGTTTCAGGCCTCCAAGAGTGTGCTAGTGCACGAGTCTGAAATAAATATGAAATAGATTACAACAATCAGGTAAATACAATTAATATTATGTATTAATATGATATATAAGTAAATGTGTAAATAAGAAAATAAAAACAGTACTGTAATGAGTAGAAATCTACATGCTGACATAGCTATCCTCATACTTAGCGCTCATTAACAATTTATTTTTCACAGTTTAAATTGGTTGCACTCTTGCTAGATGGTGATCATATTTTGAGTCCATGTAAAAATGGAAACCCCTCAGTTAAATGAGCAATATTACACAAGTAGCAGTGTGGAGGCGTCCCGCCAGTGATGATATACAGCCATATCCCACTGCTAAGAGTGTGATATTGCATTTATACAACAGTTCGATGGCATAATCATGTGTATAAAAAAGAAAGTCAAACACAGAATGTCTTTTTTTTCGGGGTTTTCACCTTCATTGGACAGGACAATAGAGAGTATTGACAAGAAAGCATGGGGAGCAGAGAGAGGGGAAGGATTAGCATCGGGCCGCTAATCAAACTCGGGTCGCCGTAACCACTATACCACTGGCGCCGATTTAAAAACCCTTTTATATAAGGGACTACTTTCTTCCGCTATTCTTTCACATCTGCAGCTGACGTCAGAACAGCAGAAACCGTTGCTACTTCACACACAGAACTTTAGAGCTAGTATTTGAATGATTCTCTAGCGTAATGTCTGAAGTTATGACAAGGTGATTTTGCTGACATTTTAGGATTATAAGGCTGAACTGCATGAAATGCCATCAGTCTACAGAGATTTCCCAGTATTTCTCTGTTGCAATCGAGATATCACCATAATTAGCTCAGAAAAAGCCAAAGCAGCGCCAACACTACCAGATTACTGTTGTTTGCGATAAGGAAACACGCTAGACACATGCAGGCATTTCTTCTTTCTTTCTTTTTACCGAACAAGTCTGCAGTAATGAAAACAGGAGACTCATTAGAAACAAACAGATGGCCAACCAAAAAGTAACTCAGGGCTATACAAAGAGTGGCCAACACAAAATACATACATTCCTGATATGTGTTTCCCATCTCACACTCAACACATTACAATTACTATCGTATAAATACAGCACTACAACATACAAAAGAGAGAGATCGACTTAGATAGTTAGGGTGCCTTCACACCTGTGGATCGATTCTTTTGTTTCGAAACAGAGATTAAAATTGTTACAATGTTGCACTTTGTTCTTGGTGCGCTTCGCTTTCAGACGGCAAAGTTTCTAAACAGACCAATATAGCTAAAACAAGTCACGTGCGAGTAAACTCTCCTCACATTGGTCAGAGTTTCACGGTTTATTTTGCAGAGTCTCTCTCAGCTTTTATTTTGAATGGTGACACCCACAGACATCGTCACCAGATATAAATCAGAGGTAAGACTTTCTCATACATAGCAGTTGGCTTATGCATTATAGGCTTTACATTATAGAGAGAAATAACAGATAAACCAAGACTGCTGTTCGGTCAATTTCAGCTTTCCTTAATAGCTAGTTAACAAGCTTTCACTTTTGTATTTGACATTAAACGCACATTTACCGGTAGCAATGACATCTCGCCCTACTTATAATTATCTCTTCATATAGCCATGCCTATTACTAAGGCCATACAAAAATATGACATTTTTTGCTATTTCTGTGCAGAATTTAGTTTAAAATCTGCAGATTTATGCGGAATGATTTTGGGAGTATCGTTACTAAAAACTTAATATGTGAAATAAAAAATAATACCTTTTTAACTATTTAATGTTTACAATACAAATTCAATTAGATCCACTTTATTGGGTAAACAAAGCAAGTCTCTCATATAATATATCTACTAAAAGACAGAAACTTACTTTACAAACTGTATTGTAAATAAATCATATTAATATTTTCATATTGGTCAATATTATTACTCAAATTAATTTAAAAACTGAATAAAAATAAATGTATAAAATATAAAGTAAATAAACAGAATCATGGATGAGCTAAAAATCTGCGTAATTCTGTGCGCGCAGATTCTGTGTGGGTCTACCTATTACATATCCATAATACTCTGTGAGATAGCCTGGTTTGGATCGTATTGCTTTCTCACTACAATCGATCTCCTCCAAAGTTTGTTTCAATAGAGCCAAGACCACCTCATTCAGGCGATCTCGGACCGATAGTTTTGGTGAGGATCCTAGCGCGATTGCTGGATTCACATATGCCAAACCAGCCGCGCTAACTGGGGAAACGCAGCAGATTCTGAAACAAAAGTCTAGGTGTGAAAGCACCCTCCTTTACCAGCAGATTTGAGTGTAACACGTTCCACAGTAACCTAATTAAATTTTTGAGGAACGCAGTAATGTAACGAATTACATTTTACAAGTATGTCATTTGATTACAGTTACTAAAGTCAATGTGATTGCGTTACTTATGTTACAAATATAATATTTAGAAGAAACAAATGCTTCTTTTAAATCACGTTTTCTGCTGCAGCATCAGTTAATAAGCATGCACTTTTAAATTGCTGCAGAACGCCAGCTGAAATAGCTGCTTTTGAGAGCGGTTGCTTCTTCAAATGGAAATACAGACATTACTTTGATTTCATTGAGCGTAAAAACTAAAATATTGTTGTGAAAGTCCCGTCTAAAGAACTTTCGACTGCTTTTAACTCGACCAGCAACCTGTTCAAGCATTTGAATAGAAAGCCTTCTAAGACAATACTCGTCAACAAGGAGGCACTATCCTTATAAATATACTGCATAGATGCAATCTAAACAACTACATTCTCGACTAAAAACGCCTCAAAAGTACATCATGTTGTCCAACAGCTGCAATATTTGTCAAACTGTAGTGAGTTTATTGATCTGCTGTCACTCTATGTGGGCGGAGTAATACACATGAGTGAAGAGGCTGTACAAGTTCTGATATTGTAGAATATCGCACGGCTATCAGCCAATCAGATTTGAGAACCAGACAGAACTGTTGTATAAATACAAATGACAAATATAAATTTACAGCTAATATTAGATTATTGCTTTGCAGTCATGGCTGAAAATAGTCAGAGCTGGTGGTCTTCATGTCTGCTCAGGGACCTGAGAGCTCATAATACAATCAGGCGTTGCACTTCCAGTCATGAACATTACCAAAATAGCACGCATCTGTGAATATGCTGTTTTAAAGTGTAAAAGCAGTGGATGAAGGATTTTCTCTTTAAGCTTCACCAGAGTGTACAGATGTCTCAACATCTCTGGCTGATTGTGATGCTGCTGTTGTGAACTCATTATCACCTTTTTATTTCTCTGCTTCTGCTGATATATGTGTCTCGTATTTTATCAAGGGGATAAAGAAAAAAGCGCTAAAATGCCCCTGTTTTCTGATCTCAATATTAAAGTGTGACGATTGCGAAGAACATTAGTTGCCGGTTTGCCCTTGAGAGGGTGATAAGTTCCAGATCTGGCACCCGTACTTATTCAGCGTGTCCTATTTTAGCCACTATAAAGGGGTGCAGGAAGAAGAAATCACACTAACCGCCCTGAATCTGTCAAAATCTTGTCCACACTGCTGGCTCTAACAGAAAATCATAGCATAATCCTTGGAAATGGCCACTATTTTATTGCCTCCAAGGCAACAGAGTGAGAGAGCTTGTTCAGCAACTAGACGAGATTAAAGCCTAAGAGTTATTTTGCTTGTCATACGACATATAAAACGATGTCTTTCATGAGATGCACATATACCAAAAATAGACACAATTTCTTTGATAAACAGCCCAAAGTGTGATTATGTGTATTATGTTTATAGCCGCATCTCAGATACTATGCAAATACGTTCACATTCCTTTTTGCGACTTGAGAAAGACATATACAGACAAAAATATGTCCATGCAAGTGACTGTATATTAATCAGACTACACAGACAGAAGAACTTTATAATCAATTATTCTTATTTCAAAGATCTTCTACATGGAGACTTTAAATTTTGAATAAGCCTGTTTGGGTACTTCCGCTGAACTGTTATGTTATTAAAAATGTATCGTGTTTAAGAGATGGTTATGAGATGCTAAAATGATTTTCTTACTTAAATTTTTTTTTTTGTCTTGTTTCTATTCCAAACATCTAAAAATTCTTATATTATGAAGCATTTTCTAGACAAGCAAAACATAATATCTTGTTTTCAGAAATAATATATTTCCTTAAAACAAGCAAAATAATCTGCCAATGGGTTAAGCAGAGTAATCTTGTTTTTTCTTTTGACATAAGATAATTTTTAGCCCATTGGCAGATTATTTTACTTGTTTATAGGAAAAACTCACTTCATTATTTCTTAAAACAAGACAATATGTTTTGCTTGTCTAGAAATTTCTTTTTGATTTAAGAATTTGTAGATATTTGGACTAGAAACAAGAAAAACTTTAACTGGGTCTCACATCGGACAGCAAGCAATGCATTAAATTCCATTGTTCCTTGTCATGGCTTTAAAATAGGAACATTTATTTTCATTTACCACATTATTTTGAATAGATTTTCAGCACTCAGCTGCTGCTCATGACAACACTCGCTGTCCTTCTATCCACCTATTCATACACTTTTAAAATGCTTAATGCAAATGCTAAGATGTTCATACATTTTGAAAATGTGCGTAAAAAATCCTATGCACACAACTGAAGAAATCGGTTTAACCCACTGTTTGGTCAAATTTGAATGGGATCCAACATTTGGGTATTTCCTCCATTAAATTTAAACAAAGACTATAGATTATAAAAAATACAAACCCAACTGTCCAGATTTGAACCAGCATTGGGTTAAATTAACCCAAATCAAACACTGAACACACATATACGCATATAAATACAATATAGAACAAAATATATAAACAGGACAATATAGAAAAAAGAATTACCTTTATACAAAGCATATTATATAAGTATATATATATATATAGTAGTATACATTATATGAGTATATATACACATACACTACCTTAAGGAGCAACAAATATTAACTTGACTAGTTGATAATTTGGTATCAGAAGTGGCTTATTTGAAAGGCAAAGGCCTCTAGATTACACTTATTTTACCAAAATAAAATATGATCATGCCTTGATTTTTAATTGTTTAATTAGGACAGTAAGATCTGACTTTGCTTAGACAAAAGTCTTGTCACTTAACAGAAATAATGTACAGTAGAGAATATAAAGTCATGGTGCAGTGGAAAAAGAATTAATATTGTGTATGACTCCCATGAGCTTGGAGGACTGCATCCATAAGCCGCCTTTCCACTGCACACGACATTTGGTCACGACTGTCGGAATATGGCTCCTTGTGGCAGTCGCACAGAACTTTCAGTTTTGTTGTGCACCATGAGAGAGAAGCTGTTCTCGCAGTGTCTGAAATAAAGGAGTGCAAAGGCAAGAACCTTTATTCTCCGTGCATTCGCCATGGTTGAATAAATAAATACTAGACCGCTAAAAATTTTGGAGGGAATGTGAAGACAACATAAACATTTATATTTTTTATTACTATTTTTTTCTGATTCAAAAAATAATGAATAAAACTAGTATTCTCATCTCACACTCACAAACCAGCTTGGACAACACTGGAATCAGGGGCAGACTGGCCATAGGGAGCACCGGGACATCCCCCACACACACACCCCCACGCACACACCCCCGCTCATCACTTTCTATATCGCATCAGATGTGGCCTGACTGACAGTTACTTTTGCCCGGTTGAAAATGCTTTCCCAGTCCGCCCCTGACTAGAATACATCACATCCGGTCACATACGGTCTAGTCGCAGGAATTCAAATATAACGTATCCACAGCTCAATTCGATCCGAATATTCCGCATATGGAGATGATTGGAACTGATTTCCGGTTTGTTGCTTGTCGTTTGTTGTGTGCAGTGGAAAGGCGGCCATACATCTGTGAATACATGGAAGTATATGTGTCAATAAACAGCATATCATCACATCTCTGCAATGACTCAAATAACTTATTAATAAAGTCATCTGGAATGGCAAAGAAAGCGTTCTTAGGGACTCCCAGAGTTTATCAACATTCTTTGGATTCATCTTCAATACCTCCTCCATCTTACCCCAGACATGCTCAATAATGTTCATGTCTGGTAACTGGACTGGCCAATCCTGGAGCACCTTGACCTTCTTTGCTTTCAGGAACTTTGATGTGGAGGCTGAAGTATGAGACGGAGCGCTATCCTGCTGAAGAATTTGCCCTCTCCTGAGCTTTGTAGTGTAATGGGCAGAACAAATGTCTTGATACGTCAGGCTGTTAACGTTGCCATCCTCTCTGCAGATCTCTCGCACGCCCCCATACTGAATGTAACCCCAAACCATGATTTTTCCTTTACCAAACTTGACTGATTTCTGTGAGAATCTTGGGTCCATGCGAGTTCCATTAGGTCTTCTGCAGTATTCGTGATGAATCTACCTAATTTTTTCCTAATTATCAACTAGAAGTCAGGTTATTATTTGTTGCTTTTAGAACTTCTGATAGTGTATATACTACTTAAAAACTTTTGCTTGAAATAAAACCCTGATGACAGATCTGAGTTTCTTCATTTTTTGAAAGAAAATAAACGATTTTCTGTGCACTTTATTCAAGCTTTTTGGCCAACATGGACTGCAGGCACATTTGAAATAAAACTCTTATTACATCTGAATGAGTGCAAAATCTATGGGATGTGCCCCTCTCTGTATCCCCGGGGTCCTGTAGACTTTTTTTTTATCTGGTGATGGTACATTAACGCTCTCAGAAGTCCCCTGACGGCACATTCTTTCACTTATGCCATGGCCACACAGATTTTTTACCGACCTGTTATATCAAGAGAGGTCTTCAAAAGCTTTCAGAAGGAAAGACACCATCCATTTACAATGAGCAACACAGTCTGGAGTCTTAAAAGCTCACCCTCGACCTCCATTCCCCTCCTCGACGCCAGCGTTTCTTTTGACTTGAGTGCCGGAATAGATTCACATCAATATTACAGTCAGTTAAAGATGAAAAATGTATCAGTAAACAATATTACTACAGGTGCTTGCTAAAGCTTAGGGTTAGGGATTCGAACAAACCTCTGACCTGATGTATTAAACTTGGATGCCAAACTCTTCTTGCAGTGTTTGTGCTTCAGAGCTGAATGAAAACTCAATAGCTTGTTGAGGAGAAGAGACGTGTGCTCCTTTCAAAGTACTTTACTTGGAGTTACATAGATTTACTTGGAGTTACATAGATTTTTATTACAGGAGGATTTTTTTGTGAGGAAATATTTGTATCACCCTAGCAACAAACAAACAATGCTTTATCAAGACCCTGCAGCACAGCAACAGCACTGGTAAACACCACTCGTACTTTCCTTAAAAATTAAGAAAAACTTTCTAACCCCAGATGATTCAACAGTTGAATGAAATCTCTGAGTAAGATTGAGTTTAACAAAGTAACTAGTTATTCATTCATTCATTTTCTTTTCAGCTTAGTCCCTTTATTAATCAGGGGTCTCCACATTAGAATGAACCGCCAACTTCCAGCCACAACCCAACACTGGGAAACACCTATACACTCTCATTCACACTGAATCACACACATATGCTACGAACAATTTAGCCTACCCAATTCATCTATCGCGCTTATCTTTGGACTGTGGGAGAAACCGGAGCACACGGAGGAAACCCACGTGAACATGGGGAGAACATGCAAACTTCACACAGAAATGCCAGCTGACCCAACCGAGGCTCAGAGTAACTAGTTAATGTAATTAAGTTACTTTTCCACTAAAAAAGCAAAGTAAGGGATTACTTTTCAGCTTTAGGTAATTTGATTACAGTTACTTAAAATATACTTGCCCAAAGTATAACGTAAATTCAACAGTTCTGTGTAATTTGATTTAGAGAAGCAGAGAAATGATTATTTTTTGTTTGTTATACAAATAAGTGCTGTCAAACAATCCGCTTGTTGAGAATACTGTTGGAATACTGTTTCCGGGTCCAAGCCGCTACTCATTTGAATTGAGAAAATATTTGTTTATGGACACTTTTAGTCACATCACACTTTAAAGTGAATTTTATATAAAATCACAGTGCACACATCGGTCTCTGGACATGCTGCATCACAAAATCCAAAATTTTTACAATTTATAAAAAATTAATCACTTTCTGGCCATCGGATATATGATTTTATACATTACGATCGTGATTTTCGAAAGTATTACATCCCTTTGTAAACGTTTATTATTACCATTTGATGAGTCTCCCCATACAGTTTGATAGAGCGATTGGACCCGGAAGCCACTTCGCGTGACGTCACACTTAACAAGCGGATTAATTGCGAATAAAATTCAAGAATAAAAGTTCACATTTACGAAATATATTTGTGCATACAGTGTATATTTTTATGTATAGATATATATTCATTATGTATAGATATATGTTCATTCCCCTGTGGCGACCACTGATAGGGGACTAAGCCAAATTAAAATAAATTAATTAATAAATTAATTAATATGATGATATATATATATATATATATATATATATATATATATATATATATATATATATATATATATATATATATATATATATATATATATATATATATATATATAGGGGCTGCACGATATTGGAAAAATCTGATATTGCGATGTTTTTTGTTGTTGCAATAAATATTGCGATTATGAATGCAGTTTCACAAGATAGTTTGAATAGCTCTACTTAACGGTTTTCTGGGGAGTCTAACAGTATTCAGGTACATAACAATGCAAAAATGGTTTTGTCTTTGTTTCTAGCCCAAATATCAAAATATTCCTTAACCAAGTAAAACTATTGTTAAGTTTTCACCGTCAGAAGAAATAGGTGAAAGTTAAGAGTTTTTTTTTTTTTTGCTTGTTTTAAGGAAATTATTTGCCAGTGAAATAATCTTGATTTCCCTTGTACATTTGGATTTTTGGACTAGAAACAAGACAAACTTTCTAAGTATGAAATGTTTTTTGCATAAATCATATAAATTGGATATAAATACAGTGATTAAATACAATTATGTGGCTCCTGGTCAACTATATTTAGACTGGACATTGCATATCCTTGCGATGTGACTATTGTGAATACACACATTGCGATATCGATGCTGAAATGATATATTGTGCAGCTCTAATATTTATATATATATATATTCACCGCAGCGGATGCCCTTTTAGCCGCAACCCATCACTGGGAAACACCTATACAACAATACGGACAATTTATATGGACTGTGAGGCATATATATATATATGTAATCAGAATTATTAGCCCCCCTTTGATTTTTTTTTCTTTTTTAATATTTTTCAAATGATGTTTAACAGAGCAAGGAAATTTTCACAGTATGTCTGATGTTCTTCTGGAGAAAGTCTTATTTGTTTTATTTTGTTTAACCATCATTATACAATAACTTGCTTAATTACCCTAACCTCTCTAGTTAACCTAATTAACCTAGTTAAGGCTTTAAATGTCACTTTAAGCTGTATAGAAGTGTCTTGAAAAATATCTAGTAAAATATTATTTACTGTCATCATGGCAAAGATGAAATAAATCAGTTATTACAAATGAGTTATTAAAACTATTATGTTTAGAAATGTGTTGAAAAAAATCTTCTCTCCATTAAACAGAAATTGGAGAAAGAATAAACGGGGGCTAAAAATTCAGGAGGTTTAACAATTCTGATTGCAACTACATACGTTAATTATTAATACATTTTTATGCGAATAATAGTATGATAGCACTAATACAAATATATTTTGTGCAATAATTACATTTTTCAACTAAAGAAGGTCACATTTATAAAGATGATTAAGAAACAATCATGAGAATATGTAGTACGTATGAAATATGGAGTCATTAAATGAAATGCTTAAATGACTCTGACTGTCTAACTGGACCAGACAGGCTTGGCCTTTGGTTTGGCTGAACTCTTGTGGCTGAATGACAGCCTTTCTGTTTTCCTCTGCTGGACCACCTGACGCTGTCAAAACACACAGTCCAGGCAAGTAGTTTGAGGGAGCCACAGGCATGGTTTGCAGTAAACGGTCTACTGACAACTTTACTTTTCATTTAAACCCAGCCATAAACCTTAAGCCATGACTCAGTAGGAACATCCCAGAAGCTATGAAGCCACACAGCCTCATATAAACTACTGAGAACACAACATCATGATGATAAAAAAGACTTTCATTTGCTTTTCTTCATATGAGTATCACAACAGCCAGTAAAATGGCTGTATTTGAGACTATATCTGCATATGTGATGTGATGTGATGGCACTCTGAGACAAACATCAGATGTCATGTTGATGATATACTGTATGTATGCAAACATCTGACATACTTTATTTTCACTTTTCATAATAATTTCCTTCTTAGCACTGTTAAACCTGCCCATGCATGCTAATGAAACACCTCCTGCTACCTCAAGCAAACCTATCTGGACCCCAGGAACTGTAAAAATTATCCGTAAATTACCAGTTGGATTCTTTTTTTTTATTTTTTTTTAGCTTAGTTTAGTTTATTTATGCTTTTGAATTGCATTATGGAACCTTGATCATACTTCCAACAACTTTTAACCTTTAAAAAAGTTTGAAAAAGTGACCTTTCTGAAAATGTTTAATAGTTTAAAGTGATATATTGTCTGGGTTGGTGTTGTATTATGGTACACAAACATTGTAGTAAACTGTCAGTGCATTTTCTGTTATTTACAGTGGGGGAAATAAGTATTGAACATGTCACCATTTTTCTCAGAAAACATATTTATAAAGGTGCTGTTGACTTGAAATTTTCACCATGTTGATAACAACCAAAGAAATACATATATGAAAAGAAAACAAATCTAATTGGTTAAAAAATTAAGTTATGTGTGATAAAGTGAAATGACAAACGAAAGTATTGAACACGTGAAGAAAGGGAGGAGTAGAAAGGCAGTAAAAGCCAAGACAGCAGCTGAAATCTCTCAGTGATTCAGCAACCCTCTGCCCTTCGTCATTGTAAATAAATATTAGCTGATTCAGTCCAACATCTACATTAGCAGGATGATGAAGATGAAACCAGTGTGGACATTTCAGCAAGACAATAATCCAAAACACAGCCAAGGAAACCTCAAATGCTTTTAGAGAAGGAAATTCAAGCTGTAGAATGGTCCAGCCAATCCCCTGACTTGAATCCAATAGAAAATACAAAATAAAGATCAGTTTGGATAGATGAGACCCACAGGGACCATCAAGATCTGTGAAAAACTCACACCTGAGTAATGCATGTGACGTCATTCTCCATATGAGAGGTGTCTTTAAGCTGCCATCACCAAAAAAGCCTAAACTTTTCATTTTTTCCTTAGCTATTAAATACGTAAATATGTGACTTATTTCTCTATACATTATTTCAAACTAATAAAATGTCAATAAAAGTCACTTTGTTAAACTGTAGAGTTGAATTTTCAACATCAAAAGTCTTGTTTTTTGTGATTTTTATGTGAAACTTTATGTGCTGCCTGCCCTCTTGACCAGGTCTCACTGGAAGAAGAGACAGTACTGTCTCAATGTGATCTCCTGGCTAAATAATGGAAAATAAAAATAATAAAAAAGTCGACAGAGCAGAGATTAACATCCCATAATGCAATTCACAACCGTAAATAAACAGAAAACACGTGTGAATCACAAAATATGCAAACTGTTAATGTACAGATATTTTTACAGTGTGACCTATGATGAATAATTATCAAAAAAGAAAGAAAGAAAAGTTGAGCTGTAGCGTTTGGACAGTTATAAAAGCATCATTTATAAAACAGTTGTACCCCAAAATACCAATATGCCTATAATGCCAAAATGGAATATGGAAATTCTAAATTGCTTAAGCAAATGCATCAAATGTTATTCTAAACAATGCTCATTTTGAACAATACCAGTGTTAGATGGCACTGTAAGTGTTATAAAGTTGACAAATGCTGTATTTTGATACAAATGCTGACATTGCTAAAAATATATTTTTCTCTCCACTAGTATATTACTTATGGATAAATAATATATTATTGCACACATGCATTTGTAAAACCCTTAAAGCACTTTAATGACAAAAATTGCTTGTACAGTGGGACAAAAAAGTTTAGTCAGCCACCGATTGTGCAAGTTCTCCTACTTAAATAGATGAGAAGCCTGTAATTTTCAACATAGTCATACCTCAACTATAAGAGACAAATTGAGTAAAAGAAATCCAGAAAATCACATTGTAAGATTTTTAATGATTTAATTGGTAAATTCCTCTGTAAAATAAGTATTTGGTCAGTAACAAACAAGCAAGATTTCTGGCTCTCACTGACCTGTAAATTATTTAGGAGGCTCCTTTGTCCTCCACTTGTTACCTGTATTAATGGCATCTGTTTAAACTTGATATCAGTTTAAAAGACACCTGTCCACAACCTCAAACAGTCCCACTCCAAACTCCATTATGGCCAAGACCAAAATGCTGTCAAACGACACCAGAAACAAAATTGTAGACCTGCACCAGGCTGGGAAGACTGAATCTGCAATAGGTAAGCAGCTTGGTGCAATTATTAGAAAATGGAAGACCACTGATAATCTCCTCTCCACTCCACTCAAAATCTCACCTCCTGGGGTCAAAATGATCACAAGAACTGTGAGCAAAAATCCCAATCACGGGGACACCTAATGAAAGACCTGCAGAGAGCAGGAACCAAAGTAACCAAGGCTACCATCAGTACCACACTGCGCCGCCAGGGACTCAAATCCTGCACTGCCAGACATGTGCCCCTGTTAAAGCCAGTACATGTCAAGGCCCGTCTAGGGAGCATTTGGATGATCTAGAAGAGGACTGGGAGAATGTCATATGGCCAGATGAAACCTAAAATAGAATTTTTTGGTAAAAACTCAACTTGTTGTGTTTGGAGCAGGTTTGGAGGAGAAAGAACGCTGAGTTGCATCCAAAGAACACCATACCTACTGTAAAGTATGGGAGTTGAAATATCATGCTTTGTGGCTGTTTTTCTGCAAAAGGACCAGGACGACTGATCTGTGTAAAGGAAAGAATGACAATAGCTAGGTTTCCATCCACCTATTTTTATGCGCATTTGGATATGCGTACATTTTTGTATTGGTCATTCTAAAACACCTTAACCATTTCAGTATTAGTGTTATTATATTATTAATTACCTCCAGAACTTTCAAGTGCGTCTGTGCTTTGCGTCTCACGCCTTCAGACGCCACCGCGCGTTCACTGTGTGTTGGTGTCGTCTTCTAAGGCGCAATTCATTCATTAAATAAAGAAAAGATTCACGCAGCTTCTCCTACCATAGTAAATTCAGTTTTTACTGTTGATATTTGGTGCCAGTTAATCAGGAAGGGACGATTTTGTTCTCTTTGACTCGTTGGATGGAAATGCTGCTTTATTCACACGTCTTTTATGCGATAATCCAGTTAATTGGCATTTTTGGATGGAAACAAAGCTGTTGATCCCAAACGCACCACCCTGGCAACAAAAAAGTGGCTTAGTAAGAAGAATTACAAGGTCCTGGAGTGGCCTAGCCAGGCTCCAGAGCTCAATCCCATAAAAAATCTTTGAAGGGAGTTGAAAGTCTGTGTTTCCCTGTGACAGGCCTAAAACGTTGCTGCTCTAGAGGAGATCTGCATGGAGGAATGGGCCAAAATAACAGCAACAGTGTGCGAAAACCTTGTGAAGACCCACAGAAAGCGTTTGACCTCTGTCATCATTGCCAACAAAAACTATATAACAAAGTATTGAGTATCGAGACTCTTATCGCGTGATAAAAAATATCGCCGTTAATCTATTCTCAAAGTTGGGTTGGGAGCTGGGTCTATTTAAGCTAAGGTGACTGACTTTCACCTTGATAGTTTAGCGCAGATGTATACCTGACCAGTGAGCCGTCTGAGAAAAAAAGTGCCCTTCTGAATCAAATCAGCAGAATGCATGACTCTAACTGCAGTTCGGCAGTTTCACTTTAACTAGTGAGCATTTCATTCATGCCTTCATGACGAACTGGGGTATTAGACGCAAATAAATGAGTAAGGACTGGTGAGAGTGTTATGGAATTTAATAACGCACGGCAACTGGAAAGAAAAACACTTCTGCATTTCGCGATGTGTTTGTGTTTGTGCGTCTGTGTGTGTGTGTGTGTGTGTGGTCCTTTATAATATGGCGAAAAGTCCTACATGACGGTAATAGTTTGTCAGTAATGCCACTAATATCTGCATACTCCACGTCTTAATTCCATTTCTGTTTATTTCAGTTATGACTTTAGTTGCATTAAGGTAATCAAAAATCGCTGTTTACATGGTAGACTCTTAATCAGAATATTGTTTTAATCATATTAAAATCATATTAAAGTATTGTTGCCTATGTAAACATACTCAATGCTTGACACACCGTCAGGGCTCTGAGAACTTGCATTTGCGAAGCAGCATTTTCTGTATGTACGTACATCAAAAGCAAGTATGAAATCGCTGTTTGGAGCTTATGTAGGCCTACAGTTCAAAATTCATGTTTAACTGAATAAACAGTTAGTAAACACAAGTACATCTTACTGAACATCATTTATTTTCATCACCAATTGTCACAGTAGAACAGTTTCTTAAGCAGTTTGTGATGCATTTTGGAAACAGAAAATGAGCCCCTGGTCTAATGCGCCACCTGGCTTGAGAAACCCGTTCTCAAAGACTTATTATTTGGGTAGCACACATATTCTTAATCCCTTCGGCAGAATTCAAATGAGCCATTTTAATCTAGATGAATTTCGAGATCAATCTAGATTAATCTAGATTAAAAAAAAGTAATCTATGCCCACCTATAGTAATTTTGTTATTGACCAAATACTTATTTTCCACCATTAATAAAAAATCCTACAAAGTGATTTTCTGGATTTTTTTTTACTCATTTTGTCTCTTATTATTGAGGTATACCTATGAGGAAAATTACAGGTCTCTCATCTTTTTTAAGTAGGAGAACTTGCACAATTGGTGGCTGACTAAATACTTGTTTGCCCCACTGTATCTGTATTTGTATTACAATAAAAAAGGCACCACAAGTGTGATGTCACATCACAACTGTTACAGCATTTACAAAGTTTAGTGTAATCAACACATTATCAGCCTATCATGTAGTGTTTGCCATTCATGTCATTCACTGTTGGCCTTCACCGGGCAACGTGCCAGCAAATTAAATGACTTTATAATTACTTGTGCATCAAGATTAGCCCCTCGCATGCCCGTACCAACAGATTTGTCCTCTCCAATCTTAGCCAATCTATATGTATTGAAACCAAGTAGACATTTAAGTATCTGCAAGGTCAGTGACATTATAGTTGCTTGGTTCCCTTGGGGAAACCCTGAATGTTATATTCACTAATTACTGCTCACATGCTGGACATTTTCAAAGACCAGACGCCGGCAATGGACCGTGCTGTGCGCATATGCATAATTCAAAAAAGCATGGCTGAGTATGAGTGTAATGTAAATCATCAGCAGCCTAGAGTCCAAATTAAACAGGAAAAAAAGAGAAAGTACCATGAGGAAATTACTGTATGCAACATGTACAGGCCAGTTTTCAGTCATTATTAGGTATGGGTTCGAGTAAAATGTTAATGTTTGCTTTATTCTATAAATACCTGAGAATAATTCTTTCAAATTTCAAACTAAAATATATTGTCTTTTAAACATTGTAAGAATGCTGGGATTCACACAATCGATTTGTGTTTGAAAAACATGAAGAAATTAAGTTAACTTGTACGTTTTTACAAACTAAAGTGTATTTAACATAAAACAATTAGTTGTCCCCAAAACAAACTTACATTTTTTCGTTTTTTCTCTAATTTTAAACAAGTAGTTTAAACAAACAGCAAATTTCTTTTTTTTCTGAGTGAAACATTTTCCCCCAGAAAATGACAATTGGTCTTAATAACAAATTTAATTTGCTGTTGATGAAAATCAGGGTTATTACACCACATTTTACTCCTGAACTTGAAGTTAAATCATTGGTATTCTGTTGCCAAAAAATGTAAATTAACATGTCTGAAAACATGGCACATATATGTTTTATAGAAAAATATATTGATGTATTTTTATTGTAAATTTGGAAGAAATGCCATCGATAGTTCTAGAATAAAATTAAAGTTCAATTTTACTAAAAGACATGACTATTTCATTTTAAATTAAAAGAAACTGGAGTTTTCACAATGATTTTGTGGTTGCTTTTATTCATTTATTCATTCATTTTCCTTCAGCTTAGCTATTAATCCGCCAACTATTTCAGCATATATTTTATGCAGCGAATGCCTGTCCAGCTGCAACCCAGTACTGGAAAACACCCATACACGCTCACATTCACATACGCACTCATATACTATGGACAACTCAGTTTTTTCAGTTCACCTTAAGCGTATATTTTTGGACTGTAGGGGAAACCGGAGCACCAGCAGGAAACCCACGTGAACAAGTGGAGAACATGCAAACTCCACACAGAAACGCCAACTGTTCTAGCCGAGAATCGAATCAGCAACCTTCTTGCTGTGAGGCAGCAGTGCTAACCACTGAGCCACTGTGCTGCCCCTGTTTGCTTTTATTATTATTATTATTACTTTTTTTAAAAACATATTTGTAATGTTGGTCTGTTGTATGAATACAATATCCTGTTCGGTGGCTGTGATTTTTCCAAGTAGGATGAGATCCTGGTTTAACATTGATGTTAATCCTGAAACATCATTTTTGTTCAAAAATGTAATCCATACCTAATCCTTTCCCTATCCCAAAACTAACTGTAAGTTATTTCCAAAATTAGAGGGCAATATTAGTATAACAATAGGATAACAGTCATGTAGAAGTACACTGTAACTGTCCTTAACCCTAAACTTAACATAACCTGTAAAAGTATCCCTTAATTCTGTATACATTTACATTAACAATCAAATGATAGACCAATCAGATAAATTCAAACCTACATAAATAGACTGTTTCCTTACCTCCCTTAGCTTCATTTTTGAAAAAACCCCAATCCATCTCTTATCCCCCTCTTTCCATTATACACCAGGGGAGCTCTCGAGACCTACCTGATCTCGGACCCCCTTCTACACTACCTGACAAAAGTCTTGTCTTCTATCCAAGTTTTAGGAACAACAAATAATAACTTCTAGTTGAATTATAGACAGGTTTTAGACAAGCTGTACAAAAATGCAAGTATCCCATACATTTTGAAATAAAAACTGTCGAGGATAAAAACACAATAAAGCCCTGGGCTTGTTTCCATTGTGGTCCTCGCTGTTAAATAAAACAGAGTATGGCTTCAAAATACAGATGATGCATAAAACAAACACTACCTCCACATTTCAAAACAGGAACAAAATAATCCACAAATACAATTATTGCTTCATAGATCCATTTTTCTTTTCGGCCCAGTCACTCCATCAATCACGGGTCGCCACATGAACCGCCAACTCATCCAACACACGTTACATGCAGCGGACACCCCCCCAGCCGCAACCCCTTTCACAATCAAATAACATATAAAGTAAAACATCCTCAACCACCATGCAAACTAATCCTCATCAAACAACCATCTTTTGATAGCTTTTTTGAACCTCCTTAAGTCTTTTATTTCCTTGATCGGTTTTGGTAATTTATTCCACATGATTGCACTTGTATATAAAAACATATTTTTACCCACAAGACTTCTAAATTTAAAAAAGCAAATATTAAAAAACATTTTAAAAAACATACTCTTTGACTAACAGTTAACATGCCTAATTCTTTAAAAAACTCTTTGTGCAAATGTGCTCTAGGATGAATTTTTTTAATTATTCGTACTAACTTATTTTGTACGAATAATTTAGTTGATCATTTGGTATCAGAAGTGGCTTATATGAAAGTCAAAGGCCTCTAGATTACGCTTATTTTACCAAAATAAAATATGATCATGCCTTGAATTTTAATTGTTTAATTAGGACAGTAAGATCTGACTTTGCTTAGACAAAAGTCTTGTCACTTAACAGAAATAATGTAGAGTATAGAATATAAAGTCATGGTGCAGTGGAAAAAGAATTAATATTGTGTCCCATGAGCTTGGAGTACTGCATCCATACATCTCTGCAATGACTCAAAAAACGTATTAATAAAGTCATCTGGAATGACAAAGAAAGCCATTCATCAAGAGTTCATCAAGATTCTTTGGATTCATCTTCAATGCCTCCTCCTTCATCTCACCCCAGACATGCTCAATAATGTTCATGTCTGATGACTGGACTGGCCAATCCTGGAGCACCTTGACCTTTTTTGCTTTCAGGAACTTTGATGTGGAGGCTGAAGCATGAGACGGAGCGCTATCCTGCTGAAGAATTTGCCCTCTCCTGTGGTTTGTAATGTAATGGGCAGCACAAATGTCTTGATACGTCAGGCTGTTGATGTTGCTATCCACTCTGCAGATCTCTTTCATGCCCTCATACTGAATGTAACCCCAAACCATGACTTTTCCTTCAAACTTGACTGATTTCTGTGAGAATCTTGAGTCCATGCGGGTTCCAATAGGTCTTCAGCAGTATTTGCGATGATTGGGATACAGTTTAACAGATGATTCATTGGAAAATCTACTTTCTGACACTTTTCCAAATGATCAACTAGAAGTCAAGTTATTATTTGTTGCTCTTACAACTGGGGTCGACGACAAGACTTTTGTCAGGTAGTGTATACTAACTAACCAGGAGGGTGCTCCGGGCTCATGATCTCCAGGCTCAGGGCTCTCTTCCGGGACAGCATGCCAACCGTACAATCAGTATCAAGCATTAGCTAAGTAAGGAACTTTTGAAAAACCACAGATTGTCTCAAAAAATCCTTTACATGGATTCACATCTGCACCATATTAACCATCTCCGGCGTGCATTCAATTTCTAATAATTTAACGGCACATCATTAATTATTCCTTATTCAAAGAGTAGATGGCGATACGATGTGAACAGGCAATGAACCATGGTTGTGTGCATATGCATAATTCAAAAGGCAGGCTGAATATGAGTGTAATGTAAATCATCATCGGCCTACAGTGGAGATTAACCAGAACAGAAAGAAAGGAGAGCGCCATGAGTAAACTATGCCACACGTACGGGGCCAGACTGTGTCTGATCCTAATCGGCTGTCAACGAATCAACAAGAGCCCTCAGCACTTGACAGCAGGACCTTGAGTGTGGTTATCATCACCCCGGAGCCCCGTCTCAATGTCAGGCTGAGCGTGTTCATGAGCACATGTGCACAGCCCGCGCTCACGGTCTGCCAGAGACACAAACACTCGCAGGACGGAGGGTGTAAATGACCTTTCAAAGCGCTGCAAAGAGCAATGTGGAATTGCAAATCATGTCTGTTGTCCATATAAGACCCATAATGCAATACAAAAATAACGCAAAATTATACATAGGTGTTAAAATCGCATGTCACATTTCATTTTTGAAAAGGTCATATATGGAGAAAAGGTCAAGATATAAAGGTGTAATATATTATATGTTGCTTTAGATATTTTTATGTATATGTATATGTATTTAGATATTTTTATCATAGCTTTTTCTCTGCAAGAAATAATCTCTATCATACATTTCTCAAGATTTACAGTAGACTAAAATGTCATTCAGTTCATTCATTTATTTTCCTTCGGCTTAGTCTCTGACTTATCAGGGGTCGCCACAGCGGAATGAACCACCAACTATTCCAGCATATGTTTTACATGGCGGATGCCCTTCCTGCCGCAACCCAGTACTGGGAAACACCCATACACTTTTATTTAAACACACACTCATACACTATGGCCAATTTTAGTTTATTCAATTCACCTATACCGCATGTCTTTGGACTGTGGGGGAAACCAGAGCACCCGGAGGAAACCCACGCGAACACAGGGGGAGCATGCAGACTTCACACAGAAATGCCAACTGGTCCAGCAGGGACAAGTGACCTTCTTGCCGTGAGGCGACAGTGCTTTCATTTGGTTTAAATGTAGTTAAAAAAAACTTATCCAGCATATTAAGAACAAATATAATTTTATAACATATACTACAAAAAAAACCCCTCTAAATTCTCTCTTTAAAACAGAGATGCCCAAACTAGGGTCTGCAGGTCAAATTTGGCCCATGGTAACCTTTGATTTTTCCCACTATCCAATCTGAGAAGAATGTAATGGGGAGGGTTGGGGCAAATGCTTTTATGCCTTTAACCCTAATCGTCATTTCTAATATAACATAACCTTTTTTGATTGCTTGTTTTAATGCTGAGCTCAAAAAAAGCAATCTAAAATTAAATGTTTCACTGAAATGTTGTAAATGAATCTGATTTTCAAAAATGTCAATACTGTCACTCTATGGACAGAGAACAATGCAGAAGACATCAGTGAGACATCAGATCAAGCAGCCTGATCTCACGAGGAAACGTAAGTATTTTACGTTTTGTCAGTTTAGTGGCTAATTCAAGTAAAGTTCGAAAAGTACAAAACTGTACGATTTTAAAAAGGAGGCATGTTTTATGATTGCTTATTTTACAAATATTTTTATGTATAGGTCAGAATAAGTATGTTACACTGAAACATGTATTTCACCCATATTTTGACATTTTATTTTCAATTTCAGTTAATTTTTTTTTCATTTTAAGCATTAAAGAAATTTTAATTGCATATGAAATGATTATTTAGAAAAACATCAATACTTTTACTAAGCAATAATGCATTAAGAATTCAGATTCAAATTCATTTTCAGAAGTCATTACTAACTTTTTAATTGTACATACATTTATATTTTAATCATATGTTTTTATTAGCATATTATAATGATGTCTGAAGCATCATGTGACATTGAAAACATCAGTAATGACTTCACATAAAAAAGAATCCATTTTAAAACATTTGTATAGAAGTATTTTCGTGCTCCCTTTGCTTTGCATTTCTCAGACATCCTTGAAAGTCCCTCTTTAACCTGAAAAAGTAGTTGAACTTGCAAACTATGGTGATTTGAAATCATTACGAGGCTCTCGCAGGTGCCATTTATCACAACTCTCTATTTGCTCATTACAATTTCATGACACCATCTTTTATAATTTAGTGTTCATCATCTCAAGCAGCTTTCCTTTCAAAAGCAGCCCTTTTTTACACACAAGTTCAGCTCCATACTCCCAGCGTTCTTCGCACTTTCACCTATGTACCACAGCAACCAAACTGAGGAATCACAAACCATTAGCCAGACATTCTTGCAGTCAAGATCATTATAAAAGAATCCGTTCAGACTCTGAACCTGCGGCGTGTTGTAGTCTCCTCTATGTCATTACAAGTCTATCGGTGAAACCAGAGCTCAAATGCACAGCAGATAAAGACTCCAGAACCTCTCCGCTACGCCATATCGAAACTGATCAAAGCGAGAGTGGGAAAAGCACATTACACATGGCATTGCCCTCTCAGCCGGTGCGTACAAGCTTTGAAAATGTTGTTCGCTTGAAGTGGTTATTCCAGCATCATTAGAGTATCTTGTGCTTTTTTGGGGGGTTTTCTCAGGAAACAAGTCTAGCTTGAGGCTCTTAAGCAGGTTAAAGGGAATCAAACCTTGTGCTGATTAATTATCTGAGCTCCTGTGACATGTGGAAAAAGTGTATTACTCTGAGTGCTAGTACAGACTCCTCGTAAAGTGTAGTTATTTCACATCAAACACCTTGGAGTGCTAATTTTAACTTATTTTTCTTTTGAGAAAATCCATTATTCAGCTTCCCTTTGGGTTAGACTGATTGAAGTTATTTTTAAATTTTCATTTTTACTTTAACAAACCCTCGTGAAGCTTTATTAGTTTCATGCATGTATTGAGAAATTCATTTTGATGGAGGTAAAAACTATGCACAAAGAAATGAATAACCGTCTGGTAAAAAAAAAAAAACCCTCACAGGTTCTACTAATGGCAATTGTATTGGTTTTAATGTAAATGCTGTTTGTTTGTTGTTTGTTTGCTGTTTGTTCAAACTACTTATTTAAAGGGCACCTATGATGAAAATTATCTTTTGTAAGCTGTTTGGACAGCCTGATCTCACGAGGAAACGTAAGTATTTTACGTTTTTTTCAGTTTAGTGGCTAATTCGTATGAATTCGTACGAGTTCAGTCCTACGAAAATGTACGATTTTAAAAAGGAGGCGTGGCATCTAACACCACCCCTAACCCTAACTGTCATAGAGTGGGGGAACTATGACGTCAATTTGTATGCAAAAACCCGGAAGCGAGCATTTTAGCAGTTCCGGTTCCCTCGTCCCAAAGTCAATGGGTTTTTTCAATAGGATTTCAGTTAAATGGCTTAAATAAGATTCGTGGCTAACACAAACTCAAGATACTTTCACATTTTATTCTATGACATAAAACACATCAGTTACATCACACTCTTGATTTTTTAAATGGGTTACGCTTCTTTAAAAAGACGGTTGCTATCAATGTGCTAAACGGGACTACAGGCGGTGTCGGAGACATTAAACGTCATTGAGCTGAACTGGTCTGGAGCGCAGCTCGCTTGCATTGGGCATTTGGATTTGTCTGTTATTAAAGTATTTTCATGAGTAGTTTTTTATAGTTTGTAGTATTTTTCTAATTGGAAATTCATATTGTGTGTAGATAATGCCTTCACTTGTAAAGACTGTCAAGACAGATTCATTTGTTGATTATTTATTTTAATTAAACGAAATTATATGGATACTGCTTACCAGTGCAGCCTGTCTCTATTTCCTGCTCTCAGTAATGCAAAGGTGTGAATAAATGTGTAAAAATACATACATGTTAACTGTCATTTTAACATGATCAATAGGTTTCTCGTAGTTTTTTTCTTCATCTCTTCTTCATCAACTCTGTCACAACTGCAATATTTACACTCCTCCTTAAAATGTATAGCGTATGTGACTGTATGGGCTGCTTTTCGCTGTACTTCATGAAAAAAAAAAGAATATTGAATGTTGTTCTGTGTCTATGATGGAACTTGCAGGCATATAACATTAGACTTGTCCCTCACACCTCATCTCCTCATTTCTGTCGTCTGTTACTAAGGTAAGCAGGCTGTGTGCACGCGAGTGATACACTTATTTAAACATGTCTTATGATAATACTATAGGCACATTTATACATACAGTTTTAAAACTTTTACAACAACCGTACAGCAAATCAAAATGTATTTCCCCCATAAAAACTATCCAAAAGGTACATAGGTCTATGCGGGTTTTGCGTATATATTTGTTTATATAGGGTTGATTATAATGTAATAAACCAAGAGATTAAATCTTTGTCATGAACCATATTTCTAAAAATAAGCTTGAAGAGTTGTCTGTAGCAGAGTGGTGCTGACGTCACAGGCGAGCGACCCGAAGGCACTGTAGTCCGTTTATAGCCTAATGTTAGCTTTTCAGTTATTGCGTTTGCATTTAAGATCCAAAAGTGCTAAAAGTTGTATTTTCGTGTGAGGATTATCCGACTGGACAAAACGTGTAAGTTTAATCAACAGTGTTTGAACACAGAGCTTATTATTTGCAATTCTTCAAAAAGCCTATGGGAAAATCCTATGGGGATTTTATCGAGGGAACCAGTTTTATGCTAGCAGCCGTTTGGCATACAAGGTGACGTCATAGTTCCTCCACTCTATTGGGTGATGAGCAAATCATACTAGTTTGTACGAATTAGATCGTACAAATTCATACGAATTAGCCACTAAATCAAAAAGTTATGAATTGCCGTGAGATTGCGTTGCCAACCTTAATCAAACACAGCTGATCCAACTAATCAAGGTGTTCAAGACTACTAGACACTACTGGATCAGCTGTGTTTGATAGGATTGGAGCAAAACTGTGCAGAGCTGCGGCCCTTCAGGAATCAAGTTTGAAACCTGTGCAACCTTCATTTACGTAAAAAATTTATTTACTATTGGCCTCAAAATCTGCATGTAATATGTAATTTTGGGAAATTATGTATTATGTATTTTATGCACCGTGTAATTGAAGTTAAAAGAGAAGTTTTCAATTACTTTACAGAAGTTATTTAGTACTAAACAGAAACACTGTTTAAAAAGATTATAATAGCACGTAGTCATTAGCACTGTTTGTAAATCAGGAACTTCCCATTTTTTTATATCTCCAAGAGAACTGTAATAAGAAACCATATACAGTTTATGTACTGTAGTGGTGGCACAGTGGCTCTGTGGTTAGCACTGTTGCCTCACAGCAAGAGCCCTGGCTGGGCCAGTTGGCATTTCTGTGTGGAGTTTGCATGTTCTCCCCGTGTTCGCATGGGTTTCCTCTGGGTGCTCCAGTTTCCCTCACAGTCCAAAGACATGAATAAACTAAATTGGCCATAGTGTATAAGTGTGCGTGTAAATGAGAGAGTGTATGAGTGTTTCCCAGTACTGGGTTGCGGCTGGAAGGGCATCTGCTGTGTAAAACATATGCCGGACTAGTTGGTGGTTCATTCCACTGTGGTGACCTCTGAAATAGAGACTAAGCATGAATGAATGAATATATATTGTTTCATAATACAGTATTGTTCCATATTGTTTCATAATTGATGCAAATATGGTAGAAATGATTCCTAAGTGAATATCATATACTTGTAATGACACAAATATGACCAATTTGATTTACAAGGAATTACAAACGATTTGGAACAGTGTACTAACATGAAACGCACGATAACCTAAACTGCTTTGGAGGTTTTGGTAGGACCTCAGAGAGGAGTTGACTCTGATGGTTTTGGGAAACACTTGATTAATGGATTACCATAGTTTTCACTTTAGAATACTGTTGCAAATGAATGGTTGTGGGTGGCACGGTGGTGCAGTAGGTAGTGCTGTTGCCTCACAGCAAGTAGGTCGCTGGTTTGAGCCTCGGCTGGGTCAGTTGGCATTTCTGTGTGGAGTTTACATGTTTCCTCCGGGTGCTCCGGTTTCCCCCACAGTCCAAAGACATGCGGTACAGGTGAATTGGGTAGGCTAAATTGTCCGTAGTGTATGAGTGTGAATGAGTGTGTATGGATGTTTCCCAGAGATGGGTTGCAGCTGAAAGGGCATCCGCTGAATCAATGAATGAATGGTTGTGCAATTACTAGTGAGTAATTCTTACAACATTAATCGCTTTTTAATTGAAACTTATTAGAGAACTGCTAAGAAACTATGTTGAATTATTTGTAGTGGTATTTTATTTATTCCTTATTATTATTAGTCCAATGATTTGGTAAGTATTTTGAGTCTTTCATTGTAAATAAATGCAGGGTTCCACACAATTCCTTCATGTTCTCCCAACACAAATTGATTACGTTACTAAATCATTTTTACAAATAAAAGTGGATTGAACATATAACGATTAAGTTGTCCCCCCATAAAAGAACTGGGTTGTTTCAGCTCATAAAATAAGTAAGCAAATGTCATTTTTGAGTTTTGGTATTCTTAGTCGATTACCATGATTTTCACTGAGATTCACTTATGCCTTTGTATCAATTATAGTTTAGTTCTCTTAAAAATAGTGCTAATACTAAAGTTTTGCATTCAGCAGAGTGTTGTTAGAGCTTGTTATTTATTATTGGAAATTAATAGTGGCCACTGAATGTTAAAAATAGTTTTACACTTTTACAAGGAAGTTTTTCAATAATGACAAACAGTGGCGTTGACACTAAATGTGAAAATCACACATTGGATTATAATTAAATATAATGAAAACATGTAAACTTATTTTAGAATGTGTCATTTGTCAGCAGAGCAGAAAATATTTTGTTAAATGTTTGTTACACAAGCTTGTGTAAAAAAAGAGACGTGTTTGCAAGGTCACACAGGGTGTTTTATCACACATCTTCTGCCAGGAGGTGCACAGAAAATTAGAAGTTTAAGGGAACAAGATGAAGAGATATGAATATGAAAATCACCTGATTATCTTCAAAAGCTATTTAAAAATTTATCAAACCATCAAAAAAATAGAGTATTCAACTACTAAAATAATAAAAAACTTTCATCAAAGTTGTGGCAAAACAATACCCGCTAATGTCAAACTTATTTTTTGTATTATATTTACATATAATTATACAATATATTTTGTATTCTCTTCAAATGTCTTACATTTACATACATACACAGTACATAAATACAATATATTATTTATTATGCTAAAGCAAATGAAGCAGTCTTTTGTGGTATATATACTCAGAAGGTCTACCTATTAAAGGGATAGTTCACCCAAAAAATAAATATTTGCACTATTTACTCACCTCGAAGTGGTTCCAAACCTTTACAAGTTTTTTTCTTTTGTTGTACCCAATATAAGATATTTTGAAGTAGGGCTGTGCTATTAATAAAAATCGAATCGCAATTTGAAACGTTGTAATTAGTTAATTGCAAGAGGTTGCAATATAAAATATATATGTATATATGTATATATAAAAATAATGAATAACATCTGAGGTGAAGTGCTTCAAAACCAGCCCGCTATGCTTCAGAAAATAAACAAGCTAGACTTTCTGCGATAGTGTCGTGAGGCATCGCAGACATGGTATCGGTTGTTGTGAACTATGCCATTACATGAGAAGAAACGATAAAATCTTGTGTCACGACCATAGACTGTGAAAGATATGGATGTAGTATCCGTGACGTCACCCATAGGTTTCTGAAGAGAGCAAATTAAGCTACAAGTGGGCGTGGCCAACCAGCACCATTTTGTTCACGCGTCATCGCTCCAACCGAGGGTAATCCAATAAGGGCAAAGAGGTGGAGCGTGAGTGGAGCTACTGATGCCTGCTAGCATTTTGCTTAGACAGGCTTAGACCTGCGACTCGTTTGTGTTCTGACCACTTGTGCTTGGTTGTATTGACCTTATTCTTCAATACGGAAGTGCGCTCGTTTTCGCGATTGTTTTAGAACTTCCGATTCAGTTGCTTATGAGAGAAATGACTAGGGATAATAAACGGAAGAAAACGGTCAAACTACTTGCTCTACAAACAAGTGTTTGCATGATTATAAAGACAAAGCAAAATATTATAATAAGAAAATGTCAGTTTGCAACATCAAGCAGCAAAGCAAGCTGTTTTAATGTCTAAAAATGAATGGAAGTGAATGAGACCGGAAGTCTCGAGCCAAAATGATTCAAATGGCTGCGTCCGCTCGTACGCGGAGACTAAGGTGAATACTATATCAATAAAGTGTTTAGACTTTTAAAAACATTGTTGCAATACATTGAGCCACTAAACATTTTTCTTATGATGTTTTTTTTCTACAGGAGGATGAATTACTTTCAAATACTTCAGATATAGTCTGTGTTAGTAAATGCAAGGCTATTTATGAAATCCAGGCATAACACTGTATGACAACGTTTCAGATGACTGTTCTAGAGCCTACAGCTAATCAATCTGTCAGACTCTAGAGTGCATTAAAGTTTTTAAGAAATTATAAATGATAAATGATCTTAAACAAAACAAATACATTTATAGATATGGTATATAAGTATATAATTTTAGTCACCTGGGAAATGGAGGCCACTTAAATGGTTTGTGAGCACAATAAAGTGCACACAGCATGTCATATTATCTGATAAGTATAAGAAATAATTCCAAAAAGCAACTCTCCGTGTAAAGCCACATAAAACAACACAAAAATACAATGTATATGCCGAGTTCAGCAGCTAATCAGTCGGAATCAGCTGAGGTGAAGTGACAGCGACCAGCGAGACCAAGCTGTCACTCAAGTGGCCACGCCCTTAATTATGCAGAATTAATATAACTTAATATAAACAAAACTGATGAGTTATAAAAAAATTCACTCCCTCACAGTTGTCATGAAGGCTAATATTACCTATATGCAGCAAAACCTGTCTTTGTACCTGGCTGTAAAACACCTTTTTTTCTGCTGTAAAGTTGGCTATTTTAACAGTGGGCTCAATAAAAATGTCCTCTATTATAAAGCCTATATACTAGCGGAAATGCATTGACTTGCAGTTTTAGTTACTTCCGTATGAGCTTCCCGAGGGAGAGAGGGAGGTTGCTGATTGGTCATGACAAGGAAATGCTGCCGAAATTGTGTGATCTGACCGGGGCTTTATAACTAGCCAATTGAGTGAGCACACTTTTGTTCTGCACAATCAGAATCGCGCAACTGAACAATGCCCACAATAAAAAAAAAGAAAAAGAAAACAAACAGGTACGCGCTGACAAGTGGGATAATGGAGTCTGCTGCTTCAGAAGCATTAATAGACGAATTAATATCAAAGCAAAACAGCATTTGTAATATGGGAATATTTTGGTTTCAAACTCACAGACACCAAACAAAAACAGGTCATTTTTATGAGATGTCGTAGAATTGTTGCCATGGCTTACAGATTATTGAGCTGAAGCTTGAATTAAATTAAAATCAGCTTGACGCTTGAGTTAAATCATAAATCAAATAGCAATATCTGTCAAACAATTCGCAATTAGATATTTTCTCCAAATCGCACAGCCCTATTTTAAAGAATGCCGATAACCTGTAACCATTGACTTCCATAACAGGAAAGGTTTCTGACATTTCTCAAAATATTTTCTTTTGCATTCAACAGATGAAAGAAACTCATAAAGGGGTGAGTAAACGATGACATAATTTTCATTTTGGGATGAACTGTGCCTTTAACATTTTAATGAAGCCATTGGAAAAGATTGTAAAGACAGGAATATGCTTTAGCCAAGCGAAGCTCAAAGGCCAAAGCGGTCAGCAAGCAGGCAGTCCTTTATGAGTCTGAATAGTCTGACATGCAGAAGCTGAGTGTGTTAACCTTGAGCGAGGCTGAGGGGAAAGGGGAGTGGAGGGAGGCGCTGCTGGTGCTAAAGGCCTAAGCAGGTGTGACAGTTCTGAAAGCTTGCGCTGGACAAAAAAGGTTTCACGGGCCTCCCAGCAATGCTAAGCCACAGCTGACCTCACAAACTCGGCAGAGAGAAAATGTGTTTACAGTCAGAAGAGAAGAAGCGGAGAAACAAGCTGGATTTGTGTTTATATGAAAGACATGATTAATATTGTATAATAGTATATGGATTCAAAACAGAGAAGTAGATCTGATATACTACACCAGGAGTGTGTTGTAAAAGTATTGAATAAATAGCGTATGAATAAAGCATATTGCATGAATAAGCACAATGTTCCGTGTTTTAAATTTTAATATTGGCCATATCGACACTCGTGTTTTTCACCTACTCGTGAATGTAATTCATTTGCCATTTATATCCAGAAGGGGGCAGCAAACATTATAAAATGCACAGTTTCTTCATAATTTACCACGAGCCCCACAAGCTTATGCAAACCGTTGTGGATGTCTTCAAAAAGCCAGACAGCATATTAATTAATGAATATATAGCAGTCTTACATCTGCTGGAAAAACACAAGTTGCTTTTGTATCTTGTACTTACACGGTGAGTCAGAATAATGCTGGGAGAAATTACATAGACTATCAAATCATGTAATGTCATACAATTTATATTTGTACAATGTATAGCAGGGGTTCTCAAACTCGGTCCTG
This sequence comes from Danio kyathit, assembly GCA_903798195.1. Taxonomy (NCBI): domain Eukaryota; kingdom Metazoa; phylum Chordata; class Actinopteri; order Cypriniformes; family Danionidae; genus Danio; species Danio kyathit. Next base: position 36,857,999 of record LR812537.1, on the reverse strand, counting down.
GAGGTCCGGTGTCCTGCAGATTTTAGCTCCAACTTGCCTCAACACACCTGCAAGGATGTTTCTAGAAAGCCTAGTAAGAGTTTGATTTGCTAGCCCAGGTGTGTCTGATTGGGGTTCGAGCAAAATCTGCAGGACATCGGACCTCCAGGACCGAGATTGAGAATCCCTGATGTATAAAATACTTTTTAATATAGAAATGTTGTAGGATGTAGGTGTTTACAAATATACTTTTTTTTAAATATATAAATTCTTTTAAATAATTATATTTAAATAATCTATTAAAATAAAATATATAACACAATAAGAAAATACATCATTTTATTTACATTATTTATATTTTGAATCACATCAAAATAATATATGTATATAGTAACAATAAATTAGTGATTATTTTAGATGAAATTTTATATTATTATTCGTAAGTATGTGGTTCATACGGAACAAAAAGATACAGTGCTCAGCGTAATTGAGTAGACCCCACTTTGAAAATGAATATTTTTATCCATTTCTCAGTGAATATAGGCACTGTATTTTGGTGCACTTAAACAAAACAGATTTATTGAACAGATATATTTATTAAAATTATATTTTAGTCACTGAACATATTTAGAAATTGAAAGATAGCACATTTAAATTCAAGCAAAATATTGCAAAAATAATTCACAACCTACAAAATTTCAACTAAATTTTTCCATTTTTTGCTTCTCTTGATTTTTCCTCTTTTTTAATTTTGTATTTAATATTTTTCTATAACATATACATTTGGGTGTACTAGTTTTTGGACTGTTATCGTAAGTTATTTTGTTAGATAAGCTCCAGATTTGGCTTCAGTACTGACTAAACTAATGTATATGCACAAATATAATATTGTATAGCCTCCTATTAAAAATATGAATTTAAAAGATAGAAACTTTCACATCAAAGTGGGCGGTCCCATACATCGAGTTTCATGACGTAATTTCCGCTCGCTCAAGTCATTTGCGCTCGTCTCGCGCTTTTGTTCATCTGTTTCCAACCGCACGCCGGAGAACAGGAGCCATTGCGACTCACCACCGCGCGGTGTTCAGCAGCAAACACTCACCAGTTCCTACATCCAAGCAGGACGTGGATACTGAACTAGTTTAACTCTCGGACTTTAAATCCTCAGCAACTTACAAACTCAACATGGAAAGCGAGAACAAATACCTCCCGCAGCTGCAGGCGGAACGCGACAGCCTGGACCCGTCCTTCACACACGCCATGAAACTTATATCAGCAGGTAAAGCCGTTGTTTTGTGGAAACGAAGGAGAGGAATGTGAACGTATAATCCAGTAACTTTCATGGATGAAGAAAATCGCAGTCTTGTTTGGAGAGAAGTGAATGGAATCGACTGTAGTCGTTCGCGGGACGACCGTTACAAAAGTCTCGTATCAGCGCGCGAGGGGGTGGTGTATTTAGCTGGAGCCAGGCACGTGCTGCTGGAGCCATTTTCGGTGTGTCGTTAACGCTTTTACGGAGGGTCAAACTCTACTTTTTCAGGATGATGTCGTGTTTTTGTACCATTATCCACTGTGTATGTTATGAACCCGTGGCAGTGTAGAGTTTTACCCTCATCACCCCCCGGGCAGCGGTCCCATTTCCGCTCGAGTGAGGTGTGATCTGCGTACTGGATGAGCTTTAACCGAAAGCGAACTTTTAAAGTCAAATATAATGTTTTATAAACATCTACGTAACCAGTTTGTTCTGCGTATGCCTAAATTTGATTAAATTTCAGTTGCTAAAATTGCAAATAAAATATTTTTAAATGAATCATTTCAGGATTTTCGTTGTTGGTTGTTTGTAACCATCGCTTTGTGTTCAATAGGTCAACGTGGCGTTTTCTGTGTACGCGTCAGATCCCAGTCTCCATGCGCTGTATTATCGTGTTCGTCTAGACCGAAAGATCTGGAAAGCTTTAGATGAAATCGTCCAAGCCTGATCGTATGAAATTGAAGACGGGTGAAAGTCTTAACTTTGAGATTTGTCGTAGTAATAAAAACCATGTTCCGGACCATATGTGCCTGCAGTGTGGGAAGTGTTGCATCTGGATTTTTGGTGTAGGAAATGTCTTTTCCTGGCCTCGTTTCACCACATGTCTTATATCATCAGCCTAGTGGGAGTTTAACAGTATCTCGTGGTTATTATCAGTTCCATAAGTTACATTTTGCAAAGGCTTGTAGCTGGTCGGTGTTCAGCAGTAAAAGTCCTTTAGTGAAGCTGAGCCAATTGATTGATGGCGTTTCCTTCCAGTGTCTTTAAGGCAAGCACTTTCCTTTGCAGGCTGAAGCACACACTTAAATCTCAGACCTACATTTGCTATTGAAATGACTTAGTTTTTGTTTAAGACCCGCGGACATCCGCCGTGAGGTTATATCAATGAAATGTAACTAAAGTTGTGATACAAGTAGCTAAATGTTTATCTATTGTAATGCTTTTTATTAATGTTTGCCACCTAAAAGGAGCAAAACTAGCCTTTTAAACTGTTTTCTGACCTTCTGTTTAATTATAAATGGGATTCTTTTTGTAAACAGAGCATGTTAACTTGTAAAGCAATAAGTGGTGCATATATTTACATGTTGGCGTTTTAGTATTCTTTTTAGTATTTTAATGTTCAAATCTGATGCATAATGTTTGTTTTCCTATTTAGAAATTGAAAAGATTGAGAAAGGGGACACTGAGAAAGATACAGAAAGCTACCTGGACCTCTTTACCATGAAAAACATCAAACTGAAGGAAAGGATCCTCATACCAGTCAAACAGTATCCTAAGGTGAGTGTCAAATGTTTACTTTGCTCTCTGTATTTTCTTGGTTACATATGTGCTGGTTCAGAATTTTTGTATCGGAAGGAAAGTGTAACACCTAACTGCAAGCAGAGGTCATATGAGGATTCTTGGGAGATATTAAAAGAATTTTGTAAGACAGTGTCGTACAGTAGATCTCTTTTCAGATCAAGCATAATTTCATTCTTTATTAGTGGACATAACTATTTGAGCTAATCGATCTGTTTGCTCATCATGAATTAAGCAGGTATTTTATTCTCAATCTGTGAAAGACTTTGAGTCTGTCACAAGGAGTCTTAAGATATTTCCTAAGTGCATGTTTATTTGTGCGTCCCTTGATGGCTTTCCTGCCAGAGGCGATCAGTCAGTTTGATTGAGTTCTCTGCTATTTTACACAGCATGGCAGTGTTCTTCTTTGACCTTGTGTGTTTATTCTTTAAGTTTGCTTGCCAATTTAGGACTAGTCAAAGTTAGAGTAGTTTTTCTTTACCTAATGCTAGAATCCATGCATTCATTATGGAGATTCCAAATTGTATGCAAATTGTACTTTAGAATATGCTACATCCAATCTAAAAAGTCTGATAGTGTTTTAATTTTGACTCTTGAGATTTGGTCGAAAAATGTCTTTCATTCTTTTGTGTGCACTCTTCATATTTGAGACAGCAAATTTTGGTAGATAACTACTTTTTAGGACACCGGTATGCTGCAAATATTCATCTGCCGACTCTTAGGATGTTACTGTTGTTGCTGTAAATTTAAATGTTGGATACTTATTGTTTTTTCCTAAGCGTGACTTTCCTCCCGTTTTTGTTGTTCTCTCAGACCGCCTAATGTTACCCTTCACTTTGGTGTCGAGGGGAGCACGACTCGGGCCTTTGATCTGTTTGCATACCATTTAATCTTGTCCTGTTCAGGGAGATCAAAACTATTGAGCTCTCAGTCCTTGAAAACAAGTTCAGTCAGGTTAAGTGAAGCACTGTAGGCTTCTTCAAACACTGTGGGTTTAATATTTAATTTCCCATTGCTTTGTGCAGTTTAACTTTGTTGGGAAGATCCTTGGACCGCAGGGGAACACCATCAAGAGACTGCAGGAGGAGACGGGCGCTAAGATCTCTGTGCTGGGGAAAGGATCCATGAGGGACAAGAATAAGGTAAAGTGCTATTGAGGTTATCTTTAAAAGTATGCAAGAACTGCGATATTTCCCGGGGCACTTTAATTTTGCTCTTGAATTTCTAAGATTGCTTTAAACTTAAAATAAAGAATGGTTCTTGGATATTTGATGCCGGTTCTGGTTTTCTTACTCTGTACAAATGAAGGTTGAATAACAAAGGGTAAATTGAATCTGCTGAACTTTTATTTCTGTGTTTTCAGGAGGAAGAGTTGAGGAAAAATGGAGAACCAAAGTATTCACACTTGTCTATGGAGCTTCATGTGTTTATTGAGGTGTTTGCTCCTGTTCCTGAGGCATACATGCGCATGGCTCATGCCATGGAGGAGATCAAAAAGTTTTTGTTCCCTGTAAGTACTCTGAAATCTGCTTTGGGTCTAAATACTGCAGTCCAGAGATCAAGTTTTAATGTGAAATGCTGATATTGTGTTTTGCCTAAGCTTTTTGTTATAGTACAGTGATTTATGAATTCCAAATGGCCCATTGTTTAAGTATGAACCGCCTGCATTGTTGGACTGTAACTCTACGTGCTTTGACTGGTGGCGGATTAATATTTAATCTTATAAATTGGTTGTTTTTGAGTTCACTTCTCTAACTTAACAGAGTGACAGACACTCCATGATTTCTGTGTTTCTTGAGACATGTTAATAAGCGGTGTGCCTTTCTCACAGGACATGATGGACGACATTTGCCAGGAGCAGTTCATGGAGATGAAGTTTCTAAATGGCGGTCAAGAACACGGAGGCAGAGGCCGAGGAGGACCACCCACCAGAGGCCGTGGAGGTCTTCCTCCTCCTGGAGCACCCAGGTAACCTATACACCTATGTAAAATGCATTGCGACTGTTCTAGTTTGAGCTGCTTTAAATAATTCAGAGGAGTAGAGGAATAATGATCTTCATTCCTGCAGGGGTCGTGGTATGCCCCCACGTGGAGGTGGCCGTGGCGGACCCCCTCGTGGTGGAGCTGCAAGGGGAGCTCCGGCAGGCAGAGGTGGACCATCAGCACAGCTGCCTAGAGGAGCAGCTTCAAACCGTGCCCGTCCACCTGCCCCTGGCGCTCCGCGGATGCCTCCACCCCCTCAGACCCAAGAGTCCTATGAAGAATATGTACGCGTTTTATTTTCATAACTATCCTCTGAATTTGCTTTGAAGATATTAGCCCCTTTCACACAGCAATCAAGATAAATCCCTTGAATGCATATTTGTGCCGTTCACTTAAGCTATTATAATTTATTTTTACCGTAAGACACAATCCATTCAGAGGCCAGTATTCTGTTTTGAAGTTGATCATTGGTAAACACTTTTTCCAATGCTATTTTTTTCCATCTGTCCAGACTATGCCAGTCAGATCTGACTGTTATTAAAACTTATGAGTGACTGGTTTAGAGCGATAATTGTACTGTAATTAGTGTTGTACACTGCAGCACTGATGAATGATGAAGGCCAGGGTAATGAGCATACAATGTAGTATAATAGCAAGTCTTTTTATTTTCCCTTACAATAACATTAAAAAATGGGAGAGCTTACTATTAAAAGTTCTGACAAACCTGTGTAATTTGTCTTAAGCAGATGTTTTGCATCAGTGCACACATGGAAAGTACAATAGTGTTAACTTCTCATACCAAATGATTGCCAAACCAAAATACTTAGATAAAAAAAAAAAAAAAATTAAAGGCTTGATTTTTAACTGTGTAAACCTAAATGTGTGACAGGGGCTTGTAAATGCACTAGTATTTTCAATGTTTATTCTTCACTGATTGTTTTGCATGCTTTATTTTCTCAGTCTTATGATGACAGCTACGCAGATACCGGCTATGAATCTTATGACAGTTACTACAGTCAGCCACAAGCAGCGTAAGTACATTCTACATATAACACTATTATTGTAAGTTTGGGACTTAGAAAGTCCATGTTTCCTCTAATATCAACTTGGTTTATAATTATTGCGGTTCATGGAGGCTTTTTGGAAGCTTCCCAGTGTCTTAAAAGCATTCTGTTCTTGGCTTGCTATGTTATTTAATGGAACTCGGGCCAGTTTTACTTGTGTAAGAATTGTTGGTTTGAACATTGTTTGTGGTTTTGCTTTTTCCAGAGAAACTGAATACTATGACTATGGGCATGGAGAGACACAGGAGGGGTATGAAAACTATGGTAAGTTTATTAATTATTATTTTAGCCTCTGAATTTAATTGATTTTATGTGAGAAGTTAGGTTTTTCATATCTGATGCAGTGCCAATTAAAGGGGTCATGACATGGAATTTAATTGTAATGTTCTTAGACGTTTACTTGTATTAATGTATGTATTTATTCCTCTAAACACAAAGAAATCTGCAGAATGCTGATTTTTAGGGCTGGTTCAATTAAATGCTTACAAGTAGTTAACCTCATCGCATTGGAAACCGAATTAATACTCCTTTCCTATTGTGCATGACTATTTTGACAACCATATCCATATAAAACATTTACAAATAAGCCATTATTAAATTGTTTTAACGCAGCTGTTGTCAGATATGTACAGCTGACTGCTTCTGTTTCACTGCAGTCTCTCCATTGTACCGTGTCTCATTTAAAAAACAATCTGCAGTCATATGCTCAAAACGTACAATCCTCTGTGATCTGTGAGACCATTAAAATTAAGCTGTCTACTTGTTCCCGATGCTGGTATTTTTCTGAAGTCTGTACAGAGACTCAAATGAGTTTTAGCTGGATGAGTCAAAGTAAAGTTTGTTCGTTTGTCCTGTTGGTAATCCGATTCAAGCGCGCGATAAATATGGCTAAGTGAACTTGCATCTGTATATTGTATCCACGATCTGATTTATTATTGTTCTGGTTTGCTTTTTGAACTTTTCTTGTATCTGGTGTTGGCAAGTGTCCTCTTATGCTACTGAATGTCAATGTGCTGGGCTTCTGGTGCAATGTTTATTAGGGGTTATGCACAGCTAGTGTTTCTTCCCATACCGATACGCTTCCGGTGAACGTTCAATGTGACTTTACAGTTTATATGCTTCCTTTTACAGCATTGATGTTGTAATGTAATTAAAATGCATTCAGTTATACTATTACAGTTAGTTGTTTAGCGTAAACTGAGATGAAAAGCCGTTTACATGCATCTACCCGTCAGGATCAGCAGGCGAGCGCAGAAACTTCATTGAAAATATTGCTGTAAAATAAATGTTCATATTATAAAGACATTGCATGGGAAAATGTCTGTTAATGCAGTTGTTCTTGTACAAACTGTGACCCACTTTGTATCGTATATCAATCAGGCAGTGACCTTAAACATGCTAATTTGATACTCTATACAGTTCACCGGAAGTACTTAATCCAGGTTACTGCAAAATTAAAGGTCCTTCTGTATACTTCTGCATATACCCTATTGTTGTAGTTTTGCCTCTGGAGGCAGCTTTTGCCATGGCTGCATTACATAATATCCAAACTATGTTTTTGTAGCTTGATTTGAAAACAACAAATGCTTTGTTTAGAATGTGGACATTATGAAACTTGCATGATGCTGTAAAGGGACAAAGATCTCTTTGAAAAGATGAAGGAAAAGTGATTCATAACTTTCTCATGTTATGACCCCTTTAAGTCTCAACGCCTAGCTTGCTCCTGCTAATGGTTTATGTAATGCATTATAGTTATTAAAGTTAAGGTCTTTGAACCGAAATCTTCCTGTATTGCTGTGTGAGTAAATGTAGTTTTCACCATTTGCAAATGAGTCCTGCATATAGTTCGTCATAGCATGCACTTCTAAAGATTCAGGTTGTGTAATAGGTTTTCTGATTGATTTAAATGGAACTACTGTACTAAGAACATTTTTGGTTAATTTGTGTTGTTTCTGCAGCTCAAGATGACTGGAATGGGACACCGCGTACTGCTGCTGCTGCTGGTGGAAAAGCTCCCGCTCAGAGACAGACTAAACCTGGGTTCAGGGAACACCCCTATGGACGATACTAAGTCTGACTAGTGGAACGTCACCCAACGCGTCGCCATGACAACTGTCTCCCATGGCAGCTCACGCTTTAAGCTACCCGACAAAAGTAATTGTCTGTTTGTTTTTGGTTTTGTGTTTTTTTTTACTCCGGACTTATAGAAACTCGACAGAACGGCATTTGAATGCCTCAAGAATCGACTTAACCTTTAGAAGGGATTAGAGTTTAAAATGGCTGTTTTTTGGTTTGATTTGTTTTTGTTTTTGCCAATATCTCTTCCTCTGCTCATACCTACCCTTGCTTTTTTGCATTTGTCGATGGTAAACGTTTGTTCCACAGATTGGAAAAAGTATTTAGTTGAAAGGTAAAGTCTTAACAACTGTACAGCCACTTTTTGTGTCTCAGGACGCTACTTTAATGTGTTACCTTAAAAACTCTGCTGAGGTGCAGTTGCAGATTCCCATGTAGGCTACATTTCAAAATTCTGTTTAATATTAGCATATCAAAACAACCCTAAACTTAATGTCTGTTTTGTAATAAGAAATATAAATTACTCTTGTCAAAATGTCTTTTAATGGTATTTCCAACAGCCATTGATTATTCATTTGTTTTAAATAAATAGTCTTAAAAGCTGTTAATGTAGATTTTAGGCCTCGATAATTTTCAATGTATGTTTAGAGTTTTGAAATATAGCCCAGTTAGACGCTGTTGAGATGGAATGTCCTCAAATCCTTAATTTGTTAAAATAATGTCACTCTTCAAAACTGTTCTGTAGAATAATCCATGTTTGGCCATGTAATGTTTAAAAGAGCAAAAAAAAAAAAAAAAAAAAAAGCAACAGTCAGATTATCATGGATGACACCATGCTATATAAACTGCATGCACAAACTGCTTTTAAAAAACAAAACAAAGGATTTGGACAACAATCTCCACAAGGGTCATCACTTTCTAATGTAAAGGGATACTGCATCTAAAACCGACTCCATTGTACATAATTTTAAAAAGGAAAAAACCAACCACATCAAACTGTACTTTACTGCCATTTAGTATTTGTATCCTCTCCATAAAATGCAGAATGACATATGTGTAAGCTTGCCTAAATAGGTAACTAAATCTGTCCAAAACATGTTTTGCAGCAGTTGTCAATAAAGCCTAGATTGTTTTTTATGAAACTTTAACCTGGTTTATTTTTCTTTGTCTTCATAAAATCTGAAATGGCCTTTTAAATAACTCCTAACCTTCAGTTTCTTCCTCTTCAAAACCCAATTTTAAATTTTAAAACAATGCATGTAGTCTGAAGACGTAAACCACACTAAAGGAGTCTGTTTAAAGTGTTTGATTTGACGATTAAAAGCACACCTTTAATGTCTCTCTCTCTTTTTATACTTAAAAAGGACCCTAGAGGTAAGACCTGTGCTCTTTAAAATAACCTGGATAGCTTCCTAATGTCTATAGAGAGAACTAAAGCATTCGATGCTTGGGTATGTATTAAACTTTTCTTGAATGACATTTTATTTTTGATCTCACTCAGAATATGGGAAATGTATTACAGCCTGAAATAATTTGAATTTAAAAGTTAAGCTTGCAGGGGCCATATTTGTCAAGTCTGATGCAAAGACACGTTGGCTGCTTTTAGGACAGGAGAGGACTGTAAAACTTAAGTGCAGCATTGTAAAGGTAACCCTAACCCTAAATTTGTGAGTAGTGATACATTCATGTACTTAAAACTGTTTGGTAACGTCGTGCAATGATTTAAAAGATTCAGTCGTGTAAAATATATAAAAGTAAAGTGGTAAAAAAAACATCAGACAAACACGCAGTAATAGATTTTGCTTATAATATTTGTGTACTAACATTCTAGAGCAGAATTGTAATGCAACTCATGCTAAAAGTGCTCAATGTTAAATCTAGATCCATTTTATGTAATGCTGCTCCAGTTTTTTTCTTTTGCGATTTGTTTAACATGTATTTAAAACAACAACGACATCAAAAAGAAAATCAACAACCACGAAATATCCTATCTAAAACAGTTACCTGGGAAAGCTTGAGTTGCATGACTCAAACTTGGCAGATTGCATGAGCTTCCACAATACAAATTAGTTCATCATGGCCATGTTTGGTTGTTTGCTCACAGCTTTCTCTCTTCCCTCAGGTTGTGATGCCCGGCAATTCCTGGAATCAGAAAGAGATTAAACGAGAATGTCAGACTTCTCCTCAGGTCAGTTATTCTTTTCACAGAATCTGCAAGACAATGGTTGTCCATTAAGATGGAGTTATGTTACTTTTAGTTGGTGTTCTCTGTAGTTTTTAGTTTTGATGAGTCAAAGCTTTCCAAATCTGCATGTTCTGCAAGAAGCATTAAATAACATTTAACAGAGTTGCATTGTCCTAATGGGCTTGTTTCCGGTTTCCACTGTAGGCTCAGCTCAGTAATTACTTGTAGCTCCAGTGGCCTAATGTAATGAATGAACTCATCATGGATGATGATTCAGATGTTTGTTTCAGACTTGTGTGCGTGTGCGCTTCTCACTCCTGCTTGTTTTGCTGATTGAACTTCAATTTTCCTACAGGAAAAGACAGGTGTTTGTTGGCAGAGTAAGAGCAATCTTACCCTTTTTAAACACCTGCAGTCATTATGGAACATGGACTGTCCTACTGGAGAGCTTCTGAATGGGCTGGAATTGCAGAAGTCGATGGTCCTGTCAGCTAAAGTGCGAACCAACAGCTTCTTAACGGGTTAAAGCAGAAGTCTTGAGCTCCTGGTGCTGTGGCTAGTCATTATGCAAGGTCATTTCTCTGTGCTGAAAAGTTTCTCTGTACTGTTCTCCTCATCAAGTGCTTTCTAAGCACACTTAACTTTAAATGTTCATCTTTTAAATTGTCCTCTACTGCTCACATTGGCCAAGAAATCATTTTAACAAGCTCGAAAAATTCTCTCTGGGCTCTCCAGACATCTACCTCAGACAATACTCCAGTGCTTTATTCTGCAAGACAAGCATGTCTTCCCCGTTTTCTCGCTCGGAGGATCGTACATGCTAATTTAGAGCTGTCCAGCCCCTATCTCCTAGCACAGACTTTGTCCTTTAATTGCCATGGTAATTTTCGTCTTGCTCTTGTGTAGATCTATGAATGGGTTTATGCTGCCGGAGCTGGTATGAATCACAACTATCTTCTGTCAAAAGCAAAAATCTCCAGGGCTTCATAAAATAATTGTTGATCTAAATCATACTAACATTTTTTCCCTTCTGGATAAAGGTCTGTTCCGCTAATTGAGAGCTTTCCATAAATTCTCCTTTGTTTTCTGATCCTCGCTGTGCGGAGTCTGCTTTTGGCATTGTGCATGGCATTTGTGAATGTGTGTTGCTGTCTGTGTGTATCGCTTTAGCTAGTTTTTTTTTTTTTTTTTTTTTTCTTCCTCAGCATGTAGGATTCAAGGCTGTCATTCTGACCAATTACTGTCGATGACAGTGTGTCCGTCGCCCCACGGAGCCGCTACTGGTAGCTGACTGGCTAACAGGACTAATGTCTTATTGCGTTAGAGACAAATCAGTCCTTGGCATGAATTTTAATAAGCATCAAGCACAGCTCAAGTGCCATCAAACAATTGGAAATGTGTGCGTGTGGGTTGGAGGTTGACCAATGTGTATACAGGCTTCATGATAAATAATAATGAAGATATATTTCCACTTCACATACAAGAGAGTTAAGAAATGAGAGAAGTCTCAAGAATGAGGAAAGGCCATCGTATGCACCTAATGGGTCTTTGCTTGAGTAGTCATATCTGTTTACATCAGACAGCCATTGCCTACAGCTGCTGGGGAAATGCCTCTGGGGTAATGTGCAAGGCATGTGTGGTGGCCTGAAAGTGGGGATTGTGGCTTGGCAGCTCTTTTCTCTTAACACGCATTGTGCATGCTGAAAACAGGAAGCATGGCTTTACGAATGCAAATGGAACGCTCGCACTGCTGTCTGTCTGTCTTGCTTTTTCCTGCATGGCTATTTTGCTAGTTTTGCACCTAACCAGTATACAATCTCCAGGGAATCAGGGTTTTGAGTGCACGGGGAGGAGTTGTGACTGTTTCTGGCTCACATCCTAAAGAGCCGTGGCTGCTGGCCACCTCCTTCAGTGTGAAATTCTGGTAATAACTAAAGCCTCCTAAAGGTCTCCCTGTCAATGTGATGCGATGAAAATGAATTGAATCCATCCATGTGGAGTCTGGCTTGAGTAATCCGAAGCCCTCCAGGACAAAGACTTGGACACCTCCACTTTGGCTGTCGCTTGAGAATCATTCCATTGCATGATTTCCAACATCCACATAAGCAGACGCACCTAACACAATGTAGGAAAACCATGGGAATTGTTTGGGATTAGAGATGAAAAACGTGTGCCAGGAGTCTGTATTCTTTTTGTTTTCTTAAAGAGATTGATGAGCCTGTATTTGCAATGCAGCTAAACTGGATTTGAGTTTATTGAAGTGCCTGTCTTTCAGCATAGCTGTTGGCCTTATCTCAGTAGGAGCAAATTAAAGCCTTTGGGGTCAGAGAAGCTTTTCGGTGACTTAGGGTAACAAACTATTTTTTTTCCATTTTTGAAAGTCATTCAAACGTGTTTAAAAGTTGGTGTATCCAAAAGCCCTCGTACATCCTACAGATTATTACATACGACTACAAAGAGAATAGCAAAAACTACAAATGTTTTTACCTGCTGTCAAAATAAAAAGAAATTGATTTCAAGAAGTGGCTTGTGCGTCTCTTTCAAAGCTGATGTTTTCATGTCTCTTGATGGGTTTCATAATGTGACCGGGTGTTTGACAGTAAAGCCTAGTCATTTATGATGGAAAGGAAAACTTTGTCCAAACATTTGGGTGACATTTGAAACCTTAAGAATGTAATCAAATGTACAGTGCAGTACCTTGTCTAATCAAGGTTTTCAGCAGTGCCCTTAACTACCATCTTTATTGGATGATCAAGTAATTTGTCAAGCCATTTTGCTCTAAAATGTTTCTGTTTAGGTTTTAATGGCTCCCTTGGCTATTTTTGTATTTAAAGCTCCAAGCTTCAGGGTTAAAGCAATGGAATTTAACCTTGTCCTATGTAATTTAGCTTCAGCCCCTGTAAACCACCCAAACCGGCTAATTAAGGTCTTCGGGAGGATTGCATAAATTACAGGCAAATACAATTTGCTGGACAGCAAAGTTGTATCTGAATCCTCTGTGCTTATTCATGATTTCAAGTTTAAATCCTTTAATATAGATCAAATTAATGAGTGAGAAGTACTGAACAAATTTGAGCAGAACACCAGTCTTATCATTGTCTGTTTTCCACCTGTCATTTTTTTTCACATGCTTGGTTTGAAACAAGTATTGATGAATGGAACTCACATTGTTGCTTTCCAGCCAGTGGGAAATAAAGATAATAAAAAGGATTTGAATGATGACAATTTTACCCAGAATTTTGGTACAACACAGCAAATTAGGAATGCCTTATTTCTCACCGAAACCCTCCGTAAAAATGACGTGGTCTGAATGCAGTAGGTGGTTTTTAATGACTCTTGACCACATGATCATATACAATAAGAGAGCAGTCTGATCAAATGCATTTTCAACCATCTCTGGAAGTGCTTAAGGTGTTGATTGGAGTGAGGAATATGTCTTAATACCAGGTTTAATTGGGACCTTGGAGACAGCCTATGCCTATAAGAGTGGGTTTGAAGAAATGAACATGCATGATTAAATACATTTAAGCACTGAAATGCTTAAGCTCTATGGTCAGCATCACTTGCATGTTGATTACTACAGAAATATTTGGATTGTACCTCATTTATAAAATTAGCAAAAATGCATTTCCAAAGGTTGTCTATTGGGCGGCTGTTGTATGGGTTCACTATAGACTTTCGTTGTAAGTGCAATAGCATTCACAGTTCCCGTGCTGAGCATATTCTAAAACTGAGGATATATAAGATATCTGCATCACGTAGCCCTCATGAATAATTAAAAGAACCCCATTTACTCTTGAATACTTTTAATGCGCAATGAGGATATGCTTTCACAGGCCGGGCACTTAGAAAACTATGTTTAGATCAAACCTTGATGTAAGCAGGGTCTGTTGAACGATTGTGGTGTGTTTAATGGAATGTGTATTTAATGCGACTGCACTCAGGTATCTGATTCAACAGATGAGAATCAATGAGACCTGCAGGGCGCTACGCAGCTTGAAGGGAAGTGGGCGCCAGTCTGGCCTTTGGGCTGTTCTCAACAAGCATTAAGTTCTGGGGGGAAGTATCATGTCTTCCTGCTGATAAAAACACAGTGTTGCGGAACATTTGCAATGAGTCTTTATGTATTTATAGACGAGCAATTACTTCCATCCTTGTGTTTTCAGAGCATAGTTTGGCAAAGTTAAATGACTAAAAAGGAAACCGTTCTCACATTGACCTACAACCCACGCCAGTGGTACAAATCCGCCTTCTATCATCCTTCCTCTTCACTGGTCTGCTGCCAATATGTTCGCTCGAAGTGAGACTGAAATGGCAGCAAAGCCTCAGGAGCGTTTTCATGTGGAAAGTTATTGCAGTTGATGTAGTTTATGCTTTTTATCGTTAGTGTTTCCAAGTGAATCCGCCTCCTCAAGCTAACCCCGGATTCACCTTTTAAAGATCGCTCCTTGTTGGGAATGTAGTTTAAACCCAACAGTCTGTCACAGGTCACCGCTACAGCCTGCATTGACACGTCCGCACACGCTGCTGCTCTTCTTCCCTGTTCACATGGAAACCCTGGGCCTCATTAGCACACGCACTTGACTCAAGACCCCTGTCTGTGCTACCACAGGAGCGATTCCCTCGGAAGCAATTTAGGGCTCGATATAAATCAATTTTTATGTTAAATAGTTGCCTTGAAAAGAGGTGTGGGGGTGGGGAAGTGTGTGCTTTACCGAGCCGTAGGCTTCCCACACGTCCCTTGTGCTTTAGTCACAACGCTGACCACCGCAGGCTGTCTCTGCCTTCCCCTATACTCGCTCTCTACAGGTCTTAGTAATTCTTCTCGTCTGCTCATTCTCTTCTGCCAAACTGCAGTTTTTCTTCCTCCCTTACTTCCTGGTCTCATGTTTGACCCTCTGCGGTTGTTGTGCCTTGCCTATGGCTCAGCTCTAATTTTAGTTGGATTGAAGAAAGTCTAGCAGAGGAAGGGCGAGGGGGTCTTTCTGCGAGACTCAGACTTCCAACCTAATTACCCATCCTGTTACCTCAGTATCAGCCTCCCTGCAGCAAACCCAGCCGGCAGACACAGCAGTGACTCCGTCACCTCTCCATAGATCAGAGCTTTTTCCCACTGAGAATGAGGGTCGGATTTCAGTGCAATTGCCATTTTGGTATCTGAGAGTAAATTGAAAATATGGTTAGGGTAAATTGGGAGGTATGATGGATATTTTATCACGAAACCATCAACTATTTTTAAGAGAGATTAATAAAAAGGGTTGAAGTGAATCGAAGCAATTTGGATGACTCTTGTAAGTGTACAGTGATTCATAGTTGGCATCACACAGTGAGCAGTTTGTAGTGACTGGAAATATATTCCAATAAGAGCTGGCAATTTGAGGTGGCATGCAATGCTGACAATGGATAAAATACCAAAGTTGCATAACTATAGTTCAAATATTGAGAATAGGCCTTGTAATGCTAAGGTTATGGTTTTGATTCGCTGGAAATGGTTATGTCTGCCAATGAAGAGTCTTGAATTTGGTGATTTGATTGCTATCAACGTGAATCCACCCCTTTGTGTTTGTTATGAGATCTCCTCATAACACTTACAGTTAGTTAGTCATTTAACTTCATACTGTATTGTATCAAATTTGTCACCAGGAAGACAAGAAATTTTACCTCCCCAACAAGTAGTGCCAATATATACAATATGCTTTGCAAATCAGAGTTGTTCCCCCTGCCCTTTTTACCTTCTGAGCCCGAGCATGTTTATGTCATCGATGACGCGACTGTTCAGTTAGGAAGAGAAGCGGTCTCGCTTAGTACAATGGAGATTGTCTTCTTTGCACTCACACTACAAGCCTCCTGAGCCCAACTCCAACCCCAACGTCAACCTCAACCAAACCAAATAGAGGTGTGAACCTACACTGGTCTCACGATTCGGTTCGGTTACGATTATCATGCCATCGATTCGGTTCAATTCGATATCACTGTGCATTGTCGATGCTTTCCCCAAACACAGTTTTATATTTGGGGCTGTCTGTATAAACACACATACACACATAGACACACAACACCAAGCAAGCGACACAGAGCATCACGCACATACACGCACACACAAACATAGACAGCAACACACAGCATCGCTCTCTCATTCACACACATAAACACACGCACGCACTTGCTCGGGAGCGATATTGTTAGACCGCCCGCTCCCGTTCAACTTACACCAGAGTTACCAACCGCTCCCCCACTTTATTCAGAAATTTATTTCCGCGCCGCAAAAAATCTGGTCTGGTCCAGCGGCTCCCGCCTTACACCCGCGGGAATGCAGACCTCTATCCAGAAGTATCGCCGTATCCGCCGAGAGGAGAGAAAAAGTCATGCCAGCAGGTCAAATGGGCCACAGAGAGAGAGAGAGAGAAATGGAGTTTACTTTCATTCTCTCAATCGCAGTGAAATACGGGCTTCTGCTGTAAGTGTCAGTGAAAGAGTGTCCAGAAAACACACACGCAGTGAAATTGTAGGCGAAGCATTGTAAACACTCGCCTCCCTCGCCATAGTAAGCTACCGCGACATAGCGCATAGGAGATAAATGACGTCAGTACATAATAACCGGTTATGATTATTACTGAACCGATACCGAATTGTCCGCATCTGCATCGCGGTGCACCGAAGAAACAATTAATTTTGACACCCCTAAAACCAAACCACCTCTTCCAACCAGGCCAGCCAACCAAACTGCACCCGGGCATAGTATGGCACTCACACTTGTCAAACAAACTGGAGGTCAAAAAATGGGGGGAAATGGGGGTCAAACGTGCCCAGGCACAGTTTAGATAGCCTAGTGTGAGTACACCCTAAAGGTAAAAGTCGCTATTCCTATTGTATAACAACAACATGAAGCAAAAGGAAACTCACTAAGGAGCCAATCACACCGAACACGCTTTTCCGTTATAAAAAACACTGCCTTTTTTCTTGACAGTAAAAAAAAAAAAAAAGAAGCGTGGTTTGCCTTTTAAGTGGCTAGGCAACGTCTGAATCAGCTGGGTATTGTGCGCCAGTGTTGCTGTTGATATTGCTATAATTTTGATATTTAATAAAAAAAAATTCAATTATTTTAATTTCATTGGACAATGAAAAGGACGTGACTGACGCAATGCAATTTTTCCATTTAGAGCTGACTTTTTTCAGCTGCAAGCACGCAACGGCAAAAATGCAAGGTTCAGCAGGTGGCTAAAACGCGAGGCACACAGGGCACATAAGCAGCACGCAAAACACGTGCAAGGCGCCTCTCAACGCAAAAAGCGCGTTCAGTGTGATCGGCCCCTAAATCATGCGATTCAGGGATCTTTTAAAATAATGTTTACGCTGCATGATTTTCACCCTGATTTTGTCTGAAGTAATGTTGTGTTTGATTTGACAAAAATGCAATCTAAGAGATTTACTGATGTTTTATTAATACCCAAGAGATATTTATGGGTTTAAATATTTTGAACAATATGCAATCCATGTTTTGTAGTGTTAAATGTGTTTTGATATCTATGATGACAGACATTTTCTCTGATGTTGTGTTAAAAAGCAAGCCAGTGACTTTGCAGGTAATGTGTAGACATGGGATGGGAGATTGGCAAGGATGCCATATGCCCCTCTTGCAACTCCTCCAGTTCTTCTTGCCCCTACTTCGAGTGGGATTTGTGCTAGTGTCTCCAGTTTGGGACCTAACTATGATTTTAAAAGTTCACAGCCCCAAGCATGACTCCTCTAATTCCACTTGCCCCCCACACTGTGATTGGGATTTTCTGGCATGGAAGGCAGTCACACTTACTGCACATCTTGACACTGGGGAGTGCTGTTTGCAATGCTACTTTTACTTGGTTTCTCCCCAATAGGTCTAGTACTGTAGAAGCAACTTTTTATTTGGAGTCTTTCAGTATGAGCAAGATCTATACAAATATTCTTTTTATTCCACAGAATAGAAAAAAGCAAAGTTACATTTTTGCAGAACCTTGCCTTTAAAGACAGCATAGACATTAAAAGTCTTCAGACGATGTTAAAAGTTTAATTACATAGTCTTTCCAAATCACAATGAGAACCTATAGTATATGCACACTGTAATTTCAGTACTTCAGACATCTTTTTCCACTTTAAGCTAACACATTCAGCAGAAAGGCTTCACGTGGAAACATTGCCCTGCATTCACTTGACTTGGCTGTAGCGACCCTTTTAATCAATGCTTGGAGCATGCTAAGAAAAACCTGAAAGCGTCGTCTTCCTCCTCTGCCAAGGCCAGCGAGAAAGAGGTCTGAAGAATGTACTCTTGGAAATATTCCTACTTTAGGTAATAGAATGTGTCGACTGTTGCTCCTTGGCTTTCTCCCACCCTCTCGAGCTGTCAAACCGAATTGAGTCACATCTGCTCTCTTCATTTCTTTGAAGACGAAGAGATGAGTTTGGCAAAGCAACCAGCTGCCTGTAGGGAAAGCCAGCACCTGTCACAAGGGATGTCATTAGCCACTGACTAGACAATCCTGCCTGCATCTCACCCTCCATCCGCAGCTTCCCTCACATCGGATACCTGACCCATCATTCTCCGCGTCCCGCTCTCGGGTTTTAAGCTCTTTCGCTGGCTCTGCTGTCTCAATCTGTTTTGTCTCCATTTAGCCCTCTCTATCTCTCTTTGCGCAGTGCTCTGTCTGACAGGCTGCCTATTTCTGAGTCGCAGCATGGCCAGGCTCACGCTCCTGTGGGCCTGCTCATTTTATTGATCTCTCTCAAGTCTTCTCTGTCCTCGTTAGCGAGAGAGAGCTGGTCAGGGCTCAGTGCTGTACTACCGCAGGCTCCCTTTTGCTGTTGGCTGGGTGAGAATCAAGTCCAAGCCGTGATTGATGAGCTCGGT
Source organism: Danio kyathit (assembly GCA_903798195.1). Taxonomy (NCBI): domain Eukaryota; kingdom Metazoa; phylum Chordata; class Actinopteri; order Cypriniformes; family Danionidae; genus Danio; species Danio kyathit. The sequence continues at coordinate 36,839,001 of LR812537.1, read as the reverse complement.
GCTTCTGCCTGCATTCGTTGGCGTTGGTACCTCTGCCCGAGGGTTTCATTCAAGATTCCGGTGCAGGAACGTTGTGGAATTAAAACCATTTTGCTGTTTCTGTTGCTTGTGTAACAGCCGGCTTGTCAGATAAAAAGTGGGCTATTGTGCAAGATAAAGCTCCTTTGATGATAAAATGGCTGCTGGGCTTGTGAGCAGAAGGCCAGGCTTTTGCCTCTGTAGGGAATGTGCCACACGTTCCATGGGTCATGTGTCTGAATCGGGCTTGACCGCAGGGAGGTCCACCGCAATTGTGCAGTGACCTGAATGGAGACAGTGCGAATCAAATGAGAAAGAGCACTGCTAGCTTGCCCAGGACAGGACTTGGAATTCTGTCCTAACAACGCATTAAATATTATAAATATGAACTAATTTACTTAATATTTTCTATTCGCTTGACACTTTCCACTAAAATGCACTACTGTATATTCAATGCAGTATATTCAATGTGCGATTGGTTAATAACTTAATTGTTCTGAATTATAATGAAAATGTATACATGAATCAAATTTCTCTCACTATTCCATGAAATTTCAATAAGTAGGGGCTGAAGCTTTCTTAATAATGCATGATCCAATGATTAGCAGCAGCTCTTTGCCCTTAGTGCAGATGGCAATAGATAGTTTTTTATTCTAATTGCAAAAAGCAACGGATACGGTTTAAACTAAGTGCGAATAGCAATTAGATGCTGTTTACACTAAGTGAAAATAGCACTTTCTTAGAGGTAGATGCTATTTACATGAAGAAAAAAAGAGACAGATGCTATCTACACTTAGTGAAAATAGCAATTAGATGTTTACGCTTAAGTTGTGTCCCAAATGAGGCATTATGTACCTACTTGGCTGTCTAGTGCATGACCTATGTAAGGTTTCGTCATTCAGTCTGATATACAATTCACCATCATGGACCACGCCACACTTTAAGCTAGAATTTACTGTAGGGATGAAGGGGATAGTAAGAGAACAGTGGGATGAAGGGGAAGGGGAGTAAGAGGATAACTGGTGAATAGGTGGGTAGGTTGAACCTAGGCGTCCTACTATGCCCGGAGACTCAGGCCCCGTTTACACTAATGCGTTTTCGTTTTAAAACACATAAGTTTTGCTACGGTTACGCCATCCGTCCACACTACGCCGGAGTTTTCGAGCCCCGAAAACGGAGCATTTTGAAAACGCTGGACAGGTCGTTTTCATTCTAATACGCTGCTGCTCCGTCTCAGTGTGGATGGGGGAAAACGGAGACATCTGAAAACGGAGGCGTGGCTGCTGAGATTCACTACCTGATTGGGGCTTTTGGGTCATTGCGTATCCTTCCCTTACTTGTCAAGCCCCTATCACATGACTATAACGCTACCGGAAGACGGCAGACCAGCCTTCACTGTAAACAACAACATTGACACAGAAATGGGAGCGTTGTTTGCACTATTGTCCGTTTTAGGCGCCATTGTGCAGTTAAACTCTGCCTTTTTTACTACAGCAGCTGCATATATTCGCAAGAGGCAAGCTATTGTTCGAGAACTCGCTAATCGCTCGCGTTCATCGTTCAACCAGCGTTTGTTGACTAACAATAACCAAATGCCGAGCGAGACGCATGCTTCCTGTTTATACTTGAACGCATGCCCAGAGTGCGCGAATGGTCACGTGATATACGTTTTTGGTGGAGTGGTGTGGACGGAGATATGTTTAGAAACGCTAGATGAAACGCTAGTGTGGACGCGGATCGTTTTTGATCTAACTCGCCGTTTTAAAACGAAAACGCATTAGTGTAAACGGGGCCTCAGAGTGGGGGTACTGTATTTTGGCAGAGTGGTTGGACCCCCCGATTCAACCTACATGTAGGAGTGAAGAGGGTTATAGGATTGTGAAAGGGATACAAGGAAATAGGGGAAGGAGGGTGGGATCAAAAGAAAGAGAAGAACAGTGCTAGAGGGATGGTCTTCTTTAAATAAGTTTAAGGGAGTAGGTGATTGGTTAGAGGCAAAGTGAGGTGTGGTTCTGCCGCTGAACCTTTATTAACAAGTTAACTCCTTTTAAAGATGTGACATTTGAGTGCATGGAGCATCTTGCATTCCACACTTAAAGGTGCTGTATGTAAGTTTTTGACTCTTCTAAAGTATAAAAATACCATAATATGTTTGCAGATATTTAAGAAACATGCTAAATGAATGCTAAAGTTAGATATTCTGTTTTGAAAATTTGATTTCCGTGCCAGAACATCTGTCTTTGTTTTGGTCCCTTTAACCCGCCCAATGTTTAGCCAATGATATTTCAGCACCCCGGGTTGCCTTGGTGGAAACCAGCATATTTTATTCATTCAGTCATGAAGGCTCTTAGAGTATGTGTCCGTGACCGAAATGCGACCTCTGGTGGACAGTAGCAGACTCCGAAATGAGACACAGATTCAGAGTTCCACAAGAGGTCAATATTAATTAGCAAGTAATATAAATATTAGGTGAGCAGGTAACATTTTGTAACCCCTTGTCCTAAAAACACACTACGTGAGGAGATACACAGTGTAAGCAATTTGGCTGTTTGCACCAGACAAAACAAGACAGAAATTTAAATACAGCCATTTAGTAGCACAGAATATGAACACTCACTGCACTCCAATGAAATGGTAAGGTTTATAATCTAATTAATACATATTAAACCTCTTTAACATTCTTACATGTAGACAGGGGCAGACTGGGGAAGCATTTTCAACCGGGACAAAGTAACAGTCAGTCAGGCCACATCTGATGCGATCTAGAAAGCGCGGCAGGCCAGATTCACGGTGGCAGGCCAGATTGACCATCAGGCCACCAAGAAATGTCCTGGTGCTCCCTATGGCCAGTCCGCCCCTGCATGTAGATGTTGAATCACTGATATGTGTTGGTTTGCACTGAGTCATATTTCTAAAGTTCAGTTTTAAATGGTTAATTTTATTTTCAAGATCTGAGGTGAACTAGCTGTTGCTGCTTTCAGTAGTATGGCAATAAATGTCATGTAAAATGCCATTCAAACTCACATTATTTGCATTTAACACTGAATAAAGCACATAAGGTGTACCTGAGGTTATCATTGTCAGTTTTTATACTGCAGTTCAGCTGCAAGAAATAGAAGCCGTTTCTAATGTATACATTTCAGTTGTTGGTTAGAACAAAAACTCTTTTTAGTATGGAAAATATTCCTTCTATCATGTGCTGTTGCTTTTATTTAGAACACAATTTTTTTCAGCCTGAAATCAGCCTTTAGACTTGACAGTCAGACTCGGTCCTGTTGGTGTCGTCAATCTGGCAACCTGCGCTTGCCTGTGTTTTGAAGCAGGAGTGCAATACCTAGTTCAACCACTGGGTTTCAAACTACAATCTGCACTTTTAAGTAAACTTTTTAGCTTCAGTGTGATTGCATTACATGCACAATTTGCATAATATCTTTATATTTGTCAGTGAATGCTTAAATAAACATTAAAGCCCACCCTGCATCTTCCCTAATCTTAACCATAAACATCTGTTTTTTTAAACGAAATACCCATTAAATACTCATAACCCATTAATTTACAGTTCATGTTTATTAAAAATAAATGAGTTTCCTATTTGTTGTATGCTGTAGGGGGCAAATAGAGAAAAATTCCAAACGTTTGAATACTTCAAAAAGTCATTTTACATGTTTTACTGACTCTTTGTAATTTTCACCGTCCAAATCTTGCATTTGTGGAATGTTGCTGCAATTTCCCAGACTATTTACACTTAAAAACTAATTGTTAACCATTAACCTCTTTCACACATACAGACCTTTACGGAAAATTACCAGCAATTTTCCGGAAATGTCTGTATGTGTGAACAGGCCCTTTTTGAAAATACCAGTAAATTCGTTCCGGCAATTTTCTGGAAAGAGAAGTTGTAACATTACCGGTAATTTGCTGGAATGCTGCTCTGTGTGAACGCAGAAGGTAAATTTCCGTAAAGAGCGCCTTCACGCTTAGAACGTGTTGACGTGAGACGTCTACTCCAGCCAATCAGAACACTCAGATTCATTCACATATGTGCTGTTTATGAAAATAAAAGCCTTTGAGTACTTTTCCAGACACATTTAGCTGCTAGATGTTAGTCAGATAACATTTCTATGTTTCTTCTTAATGCCAACTGTGTAAAAAATTATAGATAAAAGGCGTATGATAAACTGCTGTTTGTTTACCTTCAAGCTCTGCTTCAGTTGTTTGACAAGTGTGCACGTGAAGAAGTGCTTTGATGAGCGCCAGCGCTTTTTTTAAACATACCTGTAAAGTCGTTCCAAAAATTTTCTGGATATTTACTGGTATCACTGTGTGAAAGTGTCAACTGTTTTATCTAAACAACCTATGAAAACTCATCAGCTATATTGAAAATCTTGAATATAAAGGCCACAAGTTGATTTTTAAAATACTTCTACAATTCAGTTATTTATATTTCTGGGAGCACTAACCCTTGATTAGCCTTAAACCAGCATTATTTTTGTTTGTTTTTAGGTTTTCAGTATAACCAGGTTATTTCTTCTGCTGTGTTTGTGTCATATGCCAGTAAATACTTAACTTGCCTCTTTCCTTTCACTTTCCTCAATATCTCTGCACTCTTTGTCCCTTACTTTGCCTTTTCTGCATAAATAGTGCAGGCACATGCTGTCGTGTAATGTCTTCCAGCACCACTGTCTGTGTGTGGGCCTCAGGCTGAGTCTGTTCTGTGGCCCATAGTGCCATTAACACTCCCACTGAGCAGAACATCAGCACCAGCACAGCTGGCATTTTACACTCAAATTCCTGACAGAACCAGCCCTAAAAAAAACCCAAAAAAAACACGTACATTGTTGTCTGGATGTCTTCGTGTTTTGTTTCTTCTCACTTTTTTCGTCATTCAGACTGTCTGACAGGATGACAAGGCAATGCGCCGCTGTAAGGGTGGAGGTCTTCGCGTACTTGCCTACTAATGAGATGGTTCTAGCCGTCTCTCTTGTGTCCTTCCCTCTCAATGGCCTCCAGGCTTGGGTTTAATTTTTTGTAAAGGAATCTGTTATCTGCCATCTTGGCATCAGCTCTACCTCTTTCAGGGATTTTTCATCTGTAGTGTAATCCATTGGGCTGTTTGTGGAAGTTCTGGAAATGGGGGTGCAAAAGTAGTGTTGTAAACAGATTATGCTTCCATCCCTGCGTTTGAGTCCTCTGTGACTTTGTGTGTAAGCGGGATGGTTTTCCCTGTCAAATCCTTTTTTTTTGCCCAAACTCTATTCGTTTTCTGTTGTCATTTGTCTGGATTCCATTTTAATAGTTAAAATATTTTTTTAGTAATCAAATGTTTTCATAAAAATTTTTCAGATTAACAAAGTCATATAAACATATATATCTATATTTTTGGAAACCTTATGAAACAAGCTCAAATTTTGTTTTTTGTCTGTTAAGATACAAACACAGAGGAAAGGTTGTGTAATTGGTCATCCATGCTGGAGATGAAGACGACTTCAGATTTACATAGTATTTTTATTGTACATAAAGACTAGTTCATATCACAATTGATTATGTGTACAGCACTATTTTTGTTAACTGAGGTGAGACGTTTATAAATATCTCTAAAAACATGTTGGTGAAGGTTTGTTTGGGCTAATTTTTCCAAATTGTACTACCACTTTGGAACTTATATATTTAGAAGTGCAGTAGCAAAGTTGTTTATTGCTCATAAAACAAGGAAAGAAAATGTTCTTACAGTGAGATTTATGTCATAGACTTTTACACATTGAACAATACATTTTTGCTGTGCCAAATTTAGTCTAAGGTTTTGTTCGGTTTCATAAGAAATCAGTGCAGCAGTAACTCAAATAACCACTCGTTACAACCAAGGTGTGCAGAAGAGCATCTCTGAATGAACATCACGCCCAAACTTGAGACAGATGGGCTACAGCAGTAGAACACCACACCAGGTGCCACTTCTGTCAGCTAAGAACAGGAAACTGAGGCTACAATTGGCACATGCTCACCAAAATTGGACAATTGAAGATTGAGAAAACATTGCCTGGTCTTACTCTCGATTTCTGCTGTGACATTCGGATGGTAGTGTCAGAATTTGGAGTCAACAACATGAAAGCATGGATCCATCCTGCCATCTATCAATGGTTCAGGCTGGTGGTGGTGTAATGTGTGGGGGATATTTTCTTGTCACACGTTGGGCCCTTTATTACCAATTGAGCATCATGTCAACACCACAGCCTACCTGAGTATTGTTGCTGACCATGTCAATCCCTTTATGACCACAGTGTACCCATCTTCTGATGGCTACTTTAAGCAGTAAAACGCACCTCATAAAGCACGAATCGTCTCAGACTGGTTTCTTGAACATGACAATGAGTTCACTGTACTCAAATGTCCTGCACAGTCACCAGAACTCAATCCAATAGAGCACCTTTGCGATGTGGTGGAACAGAAGATTCGCATCATGGATGTGCAGCCGACAAATCTGCAGCAACTGCGTGATGCTATCATGTCAATATGGACCAAAATCTCAGAGGAATATTTCCAGTAGCTTGTTGAATCTATGCCACAAAGGATCAAGGCAGTTCTGAAGGCAAAAGGGGGTCCAACCCGGTACTAGTAAGGTGTACCTAATAAAGTGGCCGTTGAGTGTAAATGTATGATTTTAAGTAAATACTTTGCATTCATCAGAAAATCATAAAAAAGTATTTTTAATACTAATGGTTAAAATGTTTTTGAGGACCAAATCAGCATATAAGGAAGATTATAAACGGATCAACTTTGCCATTGCATGAATAAATCAAATTTTTAATTGTTTAAAAGATCAAATGATTTAAATGATGAAATATGTATTTTATATTACATTATAATATATATTGCTTCAGTTTCTTCTACAAAGCTTCTTCAAAATTCTAAGAATTTACACCAAATAAATGTCTTCGAGAGAACCCCATTTTATCTTTTTCAGTCCATATTTGTTTATTTTTTCTGCCCTTAATTATATAGGTTACATTATGACCACAGAAAATGTAAATTACACTTTATTAAACACCATACTAAACAGAAAGATAATTCTGAATTACTTACTCCTAGGGCCATTCACAAGTTGATATTTAGCCGCACCATGTTGGTGTTTCGTAACATCTAATTTTTACAAGGTGAGTCCTTAGCCCAACGCTCAACCCTCAACGTAGAGGAACAGGACATACGGCCAATTTAGCTTACCCAATTCATTTATAGCGCATGTCTTTGGACTTACCAGAGCATCAAGAGGATGTCCACGCAAACAATGGGAGAACATGCAAACTCCACACAGAAAAACTAACTGACCCAACTGGGGCTCGAACCAGCGACCTTTTTGCTGTGAGGCAACAGTGCTACCCACTGTGCCGCCCTAATTCTGAATTACTCTATCAAATATTACCAAGGAAAAAATAGCTCGCCTCACAGCAAGAAGGTCACTGGTTTGTTCACGTGGATTCCTCCAGGTTCTTTGGTTTCCCCCATAATCCAAAAACAAACAATAGGTAAATTGGATAAACTAAATTTGCTGTAGTGTATGAGTGTCTGTGTAAATGAGAGAATGTGTGGGGGTTTCCCAGCACTGGGTGTTCACTAGGTAGTGATAGGAAGGGCAGCTGTCACATAAAACGTGCAATTGGTGGTTCATTCTGCTGTGGAGACTCAAAAGTGACTTACCTGAGGGAAAGTGAGTATTAGCACCACATGGTAATTATCACTTGCCAGTCATGATAGTACTTGTTGTAACTACCAGTAATATGACACAATCATCTTGTCATTTTTAGTTCACCTCATGAGAAAGCAAAAGGCTCCATAGGGTCATATCTTCTCCAGTGCCATCAAAACAATCGTTTTGAGATTCACAGTGTGTCATTTGGTGAATATACACCAGCTTGCTTTGCAACAAATCAATGCCATCACACTGTTTTCATCATTTCTGCAACATTTCATATAGAAAATGATATAAACTCTTGAATGTAGACTATAGAGAGAGAAAAAAAGCTCTGTATAAGCTCTGTAATTTTTCCTCTCACTATCTCTCCCTTCTCCTTTTAGCAGCTGCTTGCACAATCGATCCGTTTGAAATTGCTGCCCCTCAATTATGCAGCGTGTATGTTTTGAAAAGCAAACATCCAATTTGTGAGCGGTTTTGCTTGACCTCGCTGTTGACGAGGCCACATTTGACCTCTGAACTCTGACATACTCTATCACTTTTTATTGGAGGCTTTAGGATGTTTTTAAAGAGCACTGAAAGCTTGAATTCATCAGCGTGTAGCTTAAATACTGAGATGCGGGGTGATGCAATCCAGCTACAAGCACAGCTGCTGTTTCCGAGTCTAGGCTTTCACAGGCCGTCTGCTGTTATATAAGAACAGGTATTTTAGTCAAATGAAATCTATTCTTTTACAGACAATTATCAAAGCTAACAGCACTCTGGACTTTCTTATTTTGATCTATCACTGCGTTATCCGCCTTGTAAAAGCTGGTGTATATATACTGCAAGTTTAAAAGTGTAAAACAGTGATATTGAGGAACAATATTGTTGGAGTGACTTTCAGTGGATTTTTTCCCCCCTAGCTGATAAATAATAAAACACAGACAGCCAGTAAGAACTGCGAACTGTAAATAGCTCAAGGATTTAAAGTGACGTAAGAGATAGCATAAACATTAATAGTTAAAGAAACTCTTGTTATTAGCAACACATGTGGCCATTAAAGTTTTAAGAGGCAATTAGTGTACAATGTGATTCAATACTCTGGTACTTATTGTGAAGTTCTTTCAGTCTTTGATTATAAGTCAAACAAATAAGCTTTGCAGTGAAATACTTACAATGAACATCTAGGATTGATCCAAGTACACTCACTGGTCGCTTTATTAGGTACACCTCTCCAACTGCCTGTTAACGCACATTTCTTATCAGCCAATCACATGGCAGCAACTCGATACATTTAGGCATGTAAACATGGTCAAGATGATCTGCTGCAGTTCAAACCGAGCATCAGAATGGGGAAGAAAGGTGATTTAAGTGACTTTGAGCGTGGTGTGGTTGTTGACGGGCTGGTGTCAGTTTCTGAGATACTGCTGATCTACTGGGATTTTCACACACAACCATTTGTCTGAGAAAATATCCAGTGTGTGGCAGTTCTGTAGTTCTGTGGGTGCAAATGCCTTGTTGATGTCAGAGGAGAATGGCCATACTGATTCAAGCTGATAGAAAGGCAACAGTAACTCAAATAACCACTCGTTACAACTGAGGTATGCAGAAGAGCATCTCTGAACGTACAACATGTCGAACCTTGAGGCGGATGGGCTACAGCAGCAGAAGACCACACAGGGTGCCACTCCTGTCAGCTAAGAACAGGAAACTGAGGCTACAATTCGCACAGGCTCAACAAAATTGGACAATAGAAGATTGGAAAAACATTGCCTGGTCTGAAGAGTCTTGATTTCTGCTGCGACAATCGGATGGTAGGGTCAGAATTTGGTGTCAACAACATGAAAGCATGGATCCATCCTGCCCTGTATCAAGGGTTCAGGCTGGTGGTGGTGGTGTAATGGTTCTTGGCACACTTTGAGCCCATTAGTACCCATTGAGCGTCATGTCAATGCCACAGTCTACGCCCATGTCTGTCCCTTTATGGCAACAGTATACCCATCTTCTGATGGCTACTTCTAGCAGGATAACACACCATGTCATAAAGCGCGAATCATCTCAGACTGGTTTCTTGAACATGACAATGAGTTCACTGTACTCAAATGGCCTCCACAGTCAGCAAAGCTCAATCCAATAGAGTACCCTTGGGATGTGGTGGAATGGGTGATTCGCATCATAGATGTGCAGCCGACAAATCTGCAGCAACTGCGTGATGCTATCATGTCAATATGGACCAAAATCTCTGAGGAATATTTCCAGTAGCTTGTTGAATCTATGCCATGAAGGGTTAAGTCAGTTCTGAAGGCAAAAGGGGGTCCAACCTGCTACTAGTAAGGTGTACCTAATAAAGTGGCCGGTGAGTGTACGTCTAAGATGATAGACTACATACAGTAGGTCATGCTGTGTTAGACTAGATTGAAATATTTTTTTGAGTGACACATGGACATTACAGTACAGAATATCTCCTTCAGCATTGTCTAGATTAGAACATTGTATAAGCATTCATTTAGTTTTTTGTGCGTTCAAGTTTCTTACAGGCTGTTGACAAATTGGCAATTAAAAAGTGACATTCATTATAACAACCTTAAAAATGAGAGACTGAGGGCAGTGGAATGACAAGAAAAGTTGACACTGCAGAATATGCAAGAGCAGTGGTCAAAGGCCTTTATGATGGAATTGTTAGAATGCCATGCTATTCACAAGATGTTTTTAAAGATTTAAGAGCAGTCAAACATGTCTATCCAGTGCACGTTTCCATAGAAAAGCAGTAGAAAAATCAGCACAGATTAAAAAATGAGATGCAGTTATTAGTCAGAATCTGTAATATTTTCTAAAAGTAAATAAAATAACTGTTGCAAAATGAAAGCATTTCCATTAATGTTGTGTGGCTTTAGCATATTTTTGTCTCTCGTGATATAATGCAGACGGATGCTAGTAGGCTTACATCTGTCACAGCCATTTATTTACTTGCAGACGAGTTATCAAAGTACAGTATTATAGTAAGGAAATCCCCTTATATATTGAAAACGACCTTGTATGAAGCATTTCTGGGATGCTATGGAATGTGATGTCATAGAGAAACTGTGGATTCAGAATTTCCAGATGATGGAAATTTCCCTAGGGGCCGCATCACAAATCAACACATATCTTGAAACAGTGATCCTATGACTTTTTAAATGTAAAACGTAACCTCATTGTAGATTAATATAAATTTGTTATTTACAGTGCATCCGGAAAGTATTCATAGAGCTTCACTTTTTCCACTTATGTTTTATGTTAAAGCCTTATTCCAAAATGGATTCAATTAATTTATTTCCTCAACATTCTACACACAATACCCCATAATGACAATGTGAAAAAGATTTTTTGAAATTGTTGCAAATTTATTAAAATAAAAAAACCTGAAAAATCACATGTACATAAGTGTTCACAGCCTTTGCCGTGAAGCTCTAAATTGAGCTCAGGTATATTCTGTTTTCACTGATCATTCTTGAGATGTTTCAGCAGCTTAATTGGAGTTCACCTGTGGTAAATTTAGTTGATCGGACATGATTTGAAACGGCATACACCTGTCTATAAAATTTCCCAGGGTTGACAGTGCATGTCAAAGCACAAACCAAGCATGAAGACAAAGGAATTGTCTGTAAACCTCCGAGACAGGATTGTCTCGAGGCACAAGGCTGGGGAAGGTTACAGAAAATTTTTTGCTGCTCTGAAAGTTTCAATGAGCACAGTGACCTCCATCATCCATAAGTGGAAGATGTTTGGAACCACCAGGACTCTTCCTAGAGCTGGCCGACCATCTAAGCTGAATGATCGGGGGAGAAGAGCCTTAGTCAGGGAGGTGATCAATAACCCGATGATCACTCTGTCTGAGCTCCAGTGTTCTTCTGTGGAGAGAGGAGAACCCTACAGAAGGACAACCATCTGTGCAGCAATCCACCAATCAGGCCTGTATGGTAGAGTGGCCAGACGGAAGCCACTCTCCACCTGGAATTTGCCAAAAGGCATCTGAAGGACTCTCAGACCATAAGAAACAAAATTCTCTGGTCTGATGAGACTAAAATTGAACTCTTTGGAGTGAATGCCAGGCGTTACGTTTGGAGAAAACCATGCACCGCTCATCACCAGGCTAATACCATCCCTACAGTAATGCATGATGGTGGCAGCATCATGCTGTGGGGATGTTTTTCGGCAGCAGGAACTGGAAGATTAGTCAGGATAGAGGGAAAGATGAATGCAGCAATGTACAGAGACATCCTGAAAAAAAAAAACCTGCTTCAGACTGCTCTTGACCTCAGACTGGGGCGACGGTTCATCTTCCAGTAGGACAATGACCCAAAGCACACCGCCAAAATATCAATGGAGTGACTTAACAACTTGGTGAATGTCCTTGAGTGGCCCAGCCAGAGCCCAGATCTAAATCCTATTGAACATCTCTGGAGAGATCTGAAAATGGCTTTACACCGTTGCTTCCCATCTAACCTGATAGAGCTTGAAAGGTACTGCAAAGAGGAATGAGCAAAAATTCCCAAAGGCAGGTGTGCCAAGCTTGTGGCATCATATTCAAAAAGACTTGAGGCTGTAATCGCTGCCAAAGGTGCATCAACAAAATATTGAGCAAAGGCTGTGAATACTTCTGTACACATGATTTTTCAGGTTTTTTATTTTTAATAAATTTGCAACACTTTCAAAAAAATCTTTTTTTCCCGTTCTCATTATGGGGTATTGTGTGTAGAATGTTGAGGAAATAAATGAATTTAATCTATTTTAAAATAAGGCAGTAACATAAAACAATGTGGAAAAAGTGAAGCGCTATAAATACTTTCTGGATGCACTGTACAGTATATACAGTTGAAGTCAGAATTATTAGCACCCCTGTTTAATTTTTCCCCCAATTTCTGTTTAACAAAGAGAAGATTTTCTCAACACATTTCTAATCATAATAGTTTTAATAACTCATTTCTAATAACTGATTTATTTTATCTTTGTTATGATGGCAGTAAATAATATTTGACTAGATTTTTTTAAGACACTTCTATACAGCTTAAAGTGACATTTAAAGGCTTAACTAGGTTAATTAGGTTAACTAGGCAGGTTAGGGCAATTAGGCAAGTTATTGTATAATGATGGTTTGTTCTGTAGTCTATCAGAAAAAACAAATTGCTCAAAGAGGCTAATAATTTTGTCCTTAAAATGGCTTTAAAAAAAATAAAAAACTGCTTCTATTCTAGCCGAAATAAAACAAATAAGAATTTCTCCAGAAGAAAAAATTTTATCAGACATACTGTGAAAATTTCCCTGCTCTGTTAAACATCATTTGGGAAATATTTAAAAAAGAAAAAAAATTCAAAAGGGGGCTAATAATTCTGACTTCAACTGTAGTGGGGAAAATAAGTATTGACCACATCACCATTTTTCTTAGATAACATATTTCTAAAGGTGCTGTTCACTTGAAATGTTCCCCGGATGTTGGTAACAACCAAATGAAAACAAATCAAATTAATTTACAAATTAAGTTATGTGTAATAAAAGGAAATGATGCAAGGAAAAAGTATTGAACACATGAAGAAAGGGAGGAGTAGAAAGGCAGTAAAAGCCCAGACAGCAGTTGAAATCTCTCAGTAGTTCTTCCCTTTGCACTTCATCATTGTAGACGAATATGAGCTGCTTCAGTCCAACATCTACATTAGCACACTGTAAAAAATAAAAAGTTGAGTTAACTTTAAATTTTAAAGCAACCGGCTCCAAAGAAATTTTGAGTTTATTAAGCTTCAGTGGTTGAAGCTGTGCCAAATTATTTTTTTAAGTTGACCGAAAAGGCTGGTTTAAGTCAAGTATACTTTACGGAATAATTTGGCACAACTTCAAACACTGAAGCTTAATAAACTCAAAATTTCTTTGCAGCCGGTTGCTTTAAAATTGTAAGTTAACTCAACTTTTTATTTTTTGAACATATGGAGAAATAAAAATTTAAAGTCTCCTCAACTGAATATTTTACTTTCATTGAACAAACAGTTCCAAACATGCAGTTAAATCATTTTTATGAGTAAATTCAACTCTGACCTCAAAAATGTGTCCACCTTACAATTTTAAACTGAGTTAACAATTTGTAAGTTGGATTTTACAGTGCAGGATGATGAAAATCATCAAGACAATGATTCAAAACACAGCCAAGGAAACTCACAAATGCTTTCAGAGAAAGAAAATCAAGCTGTAGAATGGCCCAGCCAATCACCTGACTTCAATCCAATAGAGAATACAAATTAAAGATCAGATTTGATAGATTTCACAAAACCATCAAGATTTTTACACTCTGTTGACGTCTGTGAAAAACTCACCCCTGAGCAAGGCATGTGACTTCATTCTCCATATGAGAGGCGTATTTAAGCTGCCATCACAAAAAAAGCCTTTTATATAAAGTATTCAATATTTTTATTTTTATATTGTTTGGGTTTTTGCCGAAATCTGCTTTAATTTCATGTCAACAGCTTCTTTAGAAATATTATTCCCAGGAAAAATCATGACAAGTTCAATACTTACTACCCCCACTGTATATGGTAGCATTTGCGAAATTTAGGATTCAATTAACAATTTAAGTTTGGGTAATAGAAAATGCAGCTCGCGATCCTTACTGACACCAATCATTTGAACAGTAATGTAAGTTACTCATTTATTTAAGGCACAATCATGCTTGTGGTTTTGAATATCAACACATCATCCCGAACAACAGTAATCTTGCTCACGGCATATTGTATACTATCCTTTGATTAAGAATAGATGGGTTTAAATAATGCATTGTTTATGGGTGTATTTGGCATTTGCATTTAAAACATGTATAAAGTTGCTGCCACTTAACTTGTCTCATTACCAGCACAAAGAACACTGTAAGTCACTTTGCATTATATCATCTTCCATATGCATGAATGTAAATGAAATGTAAACACAACACATTTTCTGCCCATAATCAGGTGATCAACGAATCCTGCGTGGGTCAATTTTAGGGAAAGATCCCAGGTTTTCTGAACAGGTAGGTGTGCTGCAGGGCTCCAGACTAGGTCCTGTTTGAGTGTGAATCTCTGTGGATGCTTCTTTTGTAATGAAGTATTGATGCAGCGGTGCTGAGAAAAAGGCAGGTGATAATTGGATTCTGTTCTGGGCCCCGTTGCACACCCCAGCAACACGTGTTTTTAATGAGCCTCTCTCTCTTTCTCAGTTCATTCTCTCTTCAGGCCTCCCCCCTTTTGTCTGTGTCTTATCAGTGGATGTGTTATAAGCACCTCTGTCTTTCTCTCTCTCCGTCAGCAGTGAGCTAGATGTGGCAGTGCCTTGTGACTGTTTAGGTAGGGTGGAGAGGAGCTCGAGGGAACAGTGAGTCACAATGAGGCCTAATTTCACTTGTTCTCACTTGTCTACAGCTGCTTTAGAAAAGGCTGATCATCCAGATGTTGTGGTAATGTGTCTCAAAAAGAGCTTGGTTGACACCCTTTGTTTTTCCCTATTAGATATTGGTGCATTTGATTTGTGTATACGCAGTAGTTTGGGATGTTTTCATTCAGTTGTTAAAGGGCCATGAAACCCCCCTGTCTCAGCAGGGTGTTGTCACACCTCTAGTTTGAAAAAAGTCAGGAAAGTTGGGCGTGTCCAGCTCTGGGAGTGTGGGAGTGTCGGGGGAGGGAAAGAGGATAAGATTTGCATAGAAGGGAGTTTCCATTTGGCCATGTGCAGATCACAGGCAAAAGAAACACAGAGGCTTTGATACCGCACAGCGAATGGGAGAAAAAAAATCCTCTGCATTTCTCTGTAACTTATGTACTCGGTAGGTAGCGTCAGAAAGCCGTGTGTGTATAGACTATCCTGTCACAAAATGCGTCGAAAATCCTGCACGACGGGAATAGTTTGTGTTTATATGTTTACACTCGGAGAGCAGCATTAGCGGATCTTTTAGTCTATAATATTGTACTGTAATATTGCAGTGATATTAACATACTGTAAACTTAGTAACTACACTGCACACACTTACCTAATCTGTAGCGACAGGACAATCAAACTGAAGCTGTGTCTTTTTATTAAAAGGAGACGAGCGGCAAATCCGGATTTCACCATTTCCAGATGCTAAAAACTCTCGGTTAAAAAATGTTCCTTACAAATGCGTTTCTGTCGCGTGCACTGTAATCCACACGTGAGTCCAGCAGCTCTCTCATAGAGGGAAAATGAAAACAAAACCTTGTTGCTGCACACCGACAACCCATGTCTCCAAATTCTTGTTCTTTCACTTGTTTTAGCAACACAACGTGGCGTCTCTCTGCCGTCTGAACATCGTAAACTGTCTCCGGAGCTATCATGCATATTAATGAAGTTTCACGTCATACACAATAGAGCGCGCTGATTGGTTTGAAGCACGTCTTCTCATGAATTAATACCGCACACTCAGATGCATCAGAATGTGCTCTAAAAGACAGACAGCCACTCTCCTGGCTGGATTTACCCCTATGTATCTGATGGCCGTGACGCAGCTTCAAAAATTTGTTTCAAACCGGAAGAATGAATTTGCTCAAAATAACGCAAAAACAACCAATTTTCACTTTTTAGTGCAATATAGGTGTCCTAATAGTGTTTATAGCAGCGTGGGACACATATATGACTGTCAACAGCTCAAAAAAAGTGTTTTGGTGTTTCGTGACCCTTTAAGTTTCCTTTGGTTTAGTCCCTTATTTATCAGGGTTCGCCACAGCGGATTGAACCGCCAACTATTCCTGCATATGTTTTTTACGCAGCGGAGACCCTTCCAGCAACCCACCCCTTCCACTCTTATGTCTTGCTTGTCAGATGTGAAGGCCTGGTTGTCTTTGAACTTTCTAGATTTTAATGAGAGTAAAACTGAAGTAATTGTGTTCGGCCTATCAAATTCTTCTAGGACACCAACAGTAAATCTTGGTAAATCAAGCTTTTTTGTGAAGCCTTGGGTAAAAAATCTGGGTGTTATCTTTGATGATGGCTTGAGCTTTGATGAACAGATAAATGAAGTGATCAAATCCTGCTTCTTTCACTCTTGAAGACAGTCAAACCTATCTAACCTGCAAAAAATACAGTTTTTTTGCTTGTTTCTAGCCCAAATATCTAAAAATTCTTAATTCAAGGAGCATTTTCTAGACAAGTAAGAACAATTGTCTTGTTTTAAGAAATAATATGCCAAAAATTAAGCAAAGATCTTCTGCATGGAGACTTTAAATTTTGAATAAGCCTGCTCGGGCACTTCCGCTGAACTGTTATGTTATTAAAATGTGCTGTGTTAAGGAGAGTATCAGTCTGCTAAAATAATTTTCTTACTTAGATTTTTTTTGTCTTGTTTTTATTCCAAACATCTAAAAATTCTTATATCAAGTAGCATTTTCTGGATAAGCAAAACATAATGTCTTGTTTTCAGAAATAATATATTTCCTTAAAACAAGCAAAATAATCTGCCAATGGTGTGAGCAAAATAGTCTTGTTTTTCCTTCTGGCATAAGATTATTTTGCTTACTCCATTACTCCAAACTCACTTAATTTTGGCATATTATTTCTTAAAGCGAGACAATCTTTTTTGCTTCTCGTTTTAAGAATTTATAGATATTTGGACTAGAAACAAGACAAAAAGTCTAAGTAAGAAAAGCATTTTTTTGCAGTGTGGAAGAATTTTTTAAAAAATAAGTCATGCTTTTATTACTTCTAGGTTGGACTACTGAAACTATATTTTGGGATTAGTCAGACAACTCTATCCCATTTACAGTTAGTTCAAAATGCTGCTGCAAGGCTTTTGACCAGGACCAAAAAACATGACCACATCAGACCAGTCTTACGCTCTTTGCAATGGTTGTCTGTGTACTATCGTGTCACTTTTAAAATTCTTTTCTTGGTTTTTAAATCACTAAATGGCTTGGCCCTTCTTATCTGTCAGACCTGTTGACTGAACATTAGCCTGGTTGGTCTCTTCGGTAATCAAACCAGAGACTAATATGCATCTCTAAGTTGAGGTGCAGAGGTGACCGTGCCTTTGCAGTAGCTGGTCCTACATTGTGGAATGCTCTGCCTCTCTGTATTAGATCTATATCATCTCTGTCTGTTTTTAAATCTGATTGAAAACTTGATTTGGCATTTTATCATTGAGAATTGTTTGTTTTAGCTATAATTTTATATCTTTCTATTTATAATGTGTATTGTGCAGCACATTGGTCAACCTTTGGTTGTTTAATAGTGCTATATACATAAAATTGACATTGACAACCCAGTACAAGGAAGCATCCATACACTCTTGCATTCACACTCACACACATACACTATGGCCAATTTATTTCATCTAATTCACTTATAGCGCATGTCTTTAGAAACCGGAGCACCCAGAGGAAACCCATGGGGAGAACATGCAAACTTTACACAGAAATGCCAACTGGCCAAGCCAGCACTCGAACCAGTGACCTTCTTGCTGCTAGGCGACAGTGGTAACCCAATTTTTTACCAAAATGTCTTGGTATGCTGAAGCATTAAGAGTTTCTTTTACATGATTTTAGGGGCCAAGTCCAACTCGTGTATGTGTTGTATAAGGCATGATGCAGCTCCTCAGACATGGAAATCCATTCTGTGCAGCTCTCAATGCACTGTTCTTGACCTCTTGAAGTTTTGAGGTGTGTAGCTATTGGAGTAAGTTGGTGACTTCAGCACATTCGCTGATGCCAATATTTGATTTTAAGTGACGTACCACCTTGTTCCCAATTGGTCTCACTCACTCACTCTCACTCACTCACTCACTCACTCACTCACTCACTCACTCACTCACTCACTCACTCACTTACATTCTTCGGCTTAGTCCCTGATTTTTCAGGGTTTGCCACAATGGAATGAACCACCAATTACTCTGGCATATGTTTTATGAGATGGATGCCCATTTACCCATACACTCTCTCATTCACACACATAAGCTCATACACTATGGACATTTTTATTTACTCAGTTCACCTACATCCAATGTCTTTGGACTGTGGGGGAACCGGAGCACTTAGAAAAAACCCATGCAAATGTGGAGAGAACATGACCAAACTCCACACAGAAATGCTTCCTGGCTCAGTCAGGACTCGAACCAGTGCCCCTCTTTCTGTCAGGCCACCGTGCCATAGAGAAAATTTCATGAATGACGTATTGCACAGGCGGTAACCTATCATTCTACTGTGCTTTAATTTAACTTCTGAGAGTGACCTGTTCTTTCATGAATGTTTTTAAAAGCAGTCTACATGCTTAGATGTTTGATTTTACAAACCTGTGGCCATGGAAGTGATTAGAACACCTGAATACAATGATTTGGAGGAGTTTTCTAAAACCTTTGTCAATAGTGTACAGTGGGTATGGACAGTATTCAGACCCCCTTAAAATTTTCACTATTTTTTTTGTTATATTGCAGCCATTCGCTTAAATCATTTAAGTACATTTTTTCCTCAATGTACACACAGCACCATATATTGACAGGAAAACACAGAATAGTTGACCTTTTTGTAGATTTATTAAAAAAGGAAAACTGAAATGTCACATGGTCCTAAGTGTTCAGACCCTTTGCTCAGTATTTAGTAAAAGCACCCTTTAGATCCAGTACAACAATGAGTCTTTTTGGGAAAGATGCAACAGGTTTTTCACACATGGTTTTGGGGATCCTCTGCCATTTCTTCTTGCAGATCCTCTCCAGTTCTGTCAGGTTGGATGGTAAACGTTGATGGACAGCCATTTTTAGGTCTCTCCAGAGGTCTCAATTAGGTTTAAGTCAGGGCTTCGGCTGGGTCATTCAAGAACAGTCACAGAGTTGTTGTGAAGCCAGTGCTTCTTTATTTTAGCTGTGTGCTTAGGGTCATTGTCATGTTGGAATGTAAACCAACAGTGCCCAGTCTGAAGTCCTGAGCACTCTGGAGAAGGTTCTCATCCAGGATATCCCTGTACTTGGCCCCATTCATCTTTCCCTCGATTGCAACAAGTCGTCCTGTCCCTGTAGCTGAAAAACACCCCCACAGCATGATGCTGCCACCACCATGCTTCACTGTTGGGACTGTATTGGACAGGTGATAGTGCCTGGTTTTCTTCACACATACTGCTTAGAATTAAGGCCAAAACGTTCTATCTTGGTCTCATCAGACCAGATGATCATATTTCTCACCATCTTGGAGTCCTCAGGTGTTTTTTTTTACCAAACACGGGCTTTCAGTGTGTCTTGCACTGAGGAAAGGCTTCCGTTGGGCCACTCTGCCATAAAGCCTCGACTGGTGTAGGGCTGCAGTGATGGTGGACAACTTTCTCCCATCTCCTGGCTGCATCTTTTGAGCTCAGCCACAGTGATCTTGGGGTTCTCATTAAGGCTCTTCTCTCCTGATAGGTAAATTTGGCCAGACTTCCAGTAGTAGGTAGTTCCTTTGACCTCATGATTCTCATTTGCTCTGACATGCATTGTGAGCTGTAAGGTCTTATATAGACATGTGTGTGGCTTTCCTAATCAAGTCCAAATCAGTATAATCAAACACAACTGGACTCAAATGAAGGTGTAGAACCATCTCAAGGATGATCAGAAGGAAATGGTGACAGGAAAGGGTCTGAATGCTTAGGACCATGTGATATTTCAGTTGATATTTTTAATAAATCTGCATAAATGCCAACAATTCTGTGTTTTTCTGTCAATATGGGGTGCTGTGTGTACATTAATGAGAAAAAAATGAACTGAAATGGTTTTAGCAAGTGGCTGCAATATAACTAAAATCTGAAAAATGTAAGGGGGTCTGAATACTTTCCCCACTGTATATTTATTTAAATGAATTTGTGTGTATTTGCATTTGAAGTTATAAATTACCAAAGCTCATCTATTAAAGTGTGCTTTTATCAATTAAAAGACGACCGTAATCCACTTTGGATAAAAACATCCACCCAACGTGTGATGCAATGTAAATAAAATGTATTTCTCTGACCATACGCTGCTCCACACAGAATCTCAAGCAAGCCTGCAAAACTGGAACAGCGAGGTCATAAATATTACCCTCCCTTTCCATTTCAATTGAAATATTAAATAAATTATCTAATGTTGGAAATGTGGAGAGAAAAAAAGAAAACAGAGTACATCTGGGCCTGCCTGGAGGGCTGTGCGACCTTCTGTGAACACATACATTATCCAAAGACTGCCTTTATTCAAAAAGACTCGCAGTGCTTAACAGTTAACTCTACAGTCGAGCGTCTTTTCATCTCCTCAAGAGCGCTCTGCCACAGAGAGGATGCTTTTTCTTCAGGACTTATATTGTCTTAATCCCCGGGCCTAATCCGACTTGTGTCAAGACGCCGCGGTCTTCGTGAGTCCAGGCTCGGCTGAACTGAAGGATTTAACACATTAGTATTAGACTCCCTATTCTCTTGAATCGCTCTCTGGGGCGGGAAAACCAGCAGCAGGTTGAACCCCGCCAATGTAAAAGCCAGTGACAATGAAAGCCAAGCAGCATGTAATGGTGGTGAATTTTCATCTGAAAGCACTGGAATATGATTATACACTTCTAAATGGGTTTAAGACACATCTAGAACAAGGTTGTGAAAAGCGTATCGCCATAAATGGGCATCTGGAGAAGAGTTTAAGGCTGAAGGGACAGTTAAATCAGGGACGTCTGCTTTCACTCTGGACGAGATTTTTTCTTCTTCACAATAGTCTTGTTATAGAGGAGTTTGGAAGTGTTTCTTACAGTTTGGAGGCCTGTTCTTTCCAGCTTGCCATTATGTTATTGACGGCAGATATCTGCTATTAAAGGATATATAGGCTCTGATAAACCATTAAATACAGCACAGAACACTTCGGGGCTCTTTTTTTGTAGATTTATGTTCTAATTTTCTGCCATTAACTTATCTGAAATGCACTGTAACTGAATATGGCATTTTTATTATACAGGATTGGAAAGTAATAAACCGTAAGTTACAGTCCACAGCCCCATAAACTCTAATGGACTTAATAAATGAATTAGATCCAGGATTCGTGGAGCACACATATCAGTCTAAGTAACAGAACCAACTCAGATTATGTTCGACTTGTCCTTAAAAAAGGGCAATTCAGTTCACAGAGAAAAGTTTTCCTTATTTGTTCACCCTTGGGTCGTTCTAAACAAGTATGGTGTTGATTTTTTTTTCTGCTGAAACAGTAAAGGACATATTTTAAGGAACTTTAATGATGTGCTGTATACAACATCACATAAAATGGTAAAATGTTTTTTATTATTTAGCAGGTTAAGTCGGGGAGTAGCCTTGATATACACAGCTATGGAATAAGTTAAGAGACCACTTGAAAACTCTCAGTTTCTCTAGATTTATTAGGTGTTTGAGAAAAATGGTAATATTAGTTTTATTGTATAAAGGTCTGAAATATTTATTTTGAAAAGTCATTTAGAGCTTTAAAGAAATAAATAAATAAAAGCAGTTGGTCAGAGTGTGTTATGCAATCACTTTTCTGTGCGAGTCTATATGCAATTCAAGAGTTCACACTTAAGCCTAGTTCACACTACAGGATTTTAAGCATCGGCAGATCGCTGTGCAGTTCACACTACATGACTTGATTTTGTGTCTTTTAATCACAAGAGGGGGGTCACACACTACATGATCTGACAACAACTTGTTCGCCAACAGTTCAGTCAAGCTACCAAACCACAGCCAATGAAATTTTGAGGGAGGAGTCGTCAGAAAATGCTGAACACTATTGGCTGCTTGTGTGCTGATTACATCACTGACAGCGTTTCAAGCTTTCAAGGGAGCATTTAAAAACATCACCAGTCAGCTGATGCATCAGCGGATCAATCACTCATCTGCAAAGTTCAAGTGGAAAGATACACAGAGTGTTTTTAATTTTTGTAATTTTATAACTCTTTGAAATAAAACTAACATATCTATAACACCCTGACGTTTCCTAAATATCTGTGTATGTCTTTCTAACATTGTTATTTTTTTAAATTACAAAACAGTAAAGAACTGAGCATTAATACGTTTAATCACCATACTGGTCAAAACGACTGCATGCATATCTGCTACTTTTCGCTGTGACTTTATATATGCATGTATTTCTTTACCTTGCAACTTCCTGCTAAAATAAACAAAACTTTCTGATAGCAAAAACATAAATTTACTTCAGATATATATTTCAAAACAGCATGTTCTGTGCCGCGAAATAGCTGCTGTTTGAAAGTGAAAATGAAAGCTAGCCTCAGACCTTTGCATATTCTAGTATCTTAACTACATATTTATAGGCTGTATTACCAAAAAAGATAATATTTTTAGGGTAATGCTGTCATAAAATTTGATGACAGACATTCAAAGCTTAATTTTAATATCGCAATAGAAGTTTTGAATGTAAATATGATGTGAGAAAGGTTAGAATGACCATTATGGTAATTCTAATAGTTACAGAACTCTAGTTCCACTGTTAATATAGCCTACTCTCGTGTTCGTGTTAACACAGAATGAAGCGAGTGCATGGATGCCCATTCTGGCCAATCACAGACGTTTCTGTTCAGCTCCTGAACACACAGCCCTTCAGCTCATCCTGATATGCTCTCTCATTTGCTGCAGCTCGTCACTACATCTGACCACACGTGGGGTCGAGTCGGCCGACTGCTCTGGAATATTCAGCATGCTAAATATTGGATTTCCGTCTGCGAGGTGTCGGCGACACTTCAGCGAGCCTCTTTGACGCATTGTTCAGTAGTTCACACATAAAGACTGCCGAGCACCGTGCACCTGCAGATTTTTCCCTGATCACAGCCCGATCTGTCGGCGAGCTCGTTAACTTCCATATCGGGCTTAAATCAGGGTTAAAATCCTGTAGTGTGAACTAGGCATTAGCCGATGATTGATTATAAAATGTGTTTCCCTGGTTGAGAGCCTTGAGCTCATAAAATCTTCGAGCCCGGGGCTCCCTCCCGTTTGCAGGGCGAGAAGGGAGTTTGAGCTCAGGTAGGTCTCGAGAACTCCCTTGCTTATTTATGGCTAATGACAAATTAGGGTGTGCTATGGAGAATTATACTGCTGATTAAGAGCTCATCTATGGTGCCAATTTGGTTTGGTCAACTCACCTATGTCACATGTTTTTGTACTGTGGGAGGAAGCCGAAGAACCTGGGGAAAACCATGCAGGCACGGGGAGAACATGTAAACTCTGCACAGAAATGTTGACTGGCCAGTTAAAGACTTGAACCAGTGACGTTCTTGCTGTGAGGCAACAGTTCTAACCACTGGGCTACCGTGCCACCCTATCAAGGAAAAGGGAGGATGAGTAGGGGTGGAAGGGGGGATTCTTTAAAATGAAAAACAAATTTTATTTTCAGCTTAGTCCCCTTATTCATCAGGGGTCACCACAGCTCAATGAACCGCCAACTCATCTAGCATATGTTTTACGCAGCGGATGCTCTTCCAGCTGCAACCCATCCCTGGGAAACATCCATACACACTTATTCACACACATACACTATATAATTTAGCCTACCCAATTCACCAATTCACCATGTTTTTGGACTTGTGGGGGAAACCGGAGCACCCGGAGGAAACCCACACAAACACGGGAAGAACATGCAAACTCCACATAGAAACACCAACTGACCCAGCCGGGGACCTTCTTGCTGTGAGGCTACTCACTCCACCACCGTGCTGCCCCAGGATGAAGATGACTGAGGTAAGAAACTCTGGTTATTTATAGTGACTTCATTCGATTGGTGAATCATGTGTTAGCTAATGCGGGACCAACCATGGACAATCATAAGCATGTGATCCTCTCTAAATTAGTTTATAAATAAACTTCACTTAAGGGCAAATACTATTCAAACGGTACTTCTGCTACTTTTTCTACTTGTATGTTTCAATTCAATTTGTGTTTTACATATTCAGTTTAATTTTGCAACTCTTTAAGCATTAAATTTAGTCATTTTCATTTTTACAACTGTGGTTGGAAATGGCATAAATGTAAATGATGTAGTTTAATTATCATTTTATTTTTGCACCAAACTCTGCATAAATAATTATTTTCTTTGTTCCCTATTTCCACCTGGGGATACTCATCCTGAGGCCTCTAGAGATTGTGACCTGTGAAGAGATGATTCCAACCATAGAGGACTTCTGGAGGTTTCCATAATCACCCGCAGATGACCTACTCACACCTGCAGCTTCTCCAGCCTCCAGCACCTAGACTGCAGCTCTGCACATGAAGTTTGGCCAGAGGAGAAAAAGTCGTGTCCAACTGAGCCTGGTTTCTCTCAAGGGTTTTATTATTTCCTTTACTTTCGTCATTTGATGAAGTTTTGTTCAACGCCACTGGCTTGCTTGGTCAGGGACTTGTGGAGCTGCGCATCGATGGATTTGCTCTTTAGTGTTTGGACTCTCAGCAGTGAAGATTAAACCACACTGAACTGAACTAAACTGAACTTCAACTCTGAAAACTGGACAGTTTAATTTAGTAAAATTTCTATGTTAAGCTGCTTTTACACAATCTACATTTTAAAAGAGCTATATAAATAAAGATGAATTGAATTGATATGATTTAAATGTAATTAAGAATGCAAATTTGAATAAAGAAGTACATTACCATTTTACATATTGCATTGTTGTTTTGTATATTACCTTTCAAAATACATTTTGCTACTGATATGCTTCCATAGTTTTGAGGGTCTATAAATGCAAACGTAACAATTTCCAACAATACAGTTAACTTAACGAAAATAACGTAACCTTTTCCAGGCAGATAAACAAAAAATAATCACAAAACATCATCCTCATTTTCATGCTCATTACAACATTAGTAAAAACGCCCCGTACTGTTTTCTATGCTAACAGCTGAGATCTTTCAAAACCATGTGCGCTCGCCCTCTGCATTTTAGTTAAGCAGCACCTGTGTTTGTGCATGAAAGAACTGCTGAGAAAGAGCCAGACTAAAGGAGAGACCTAGTTTACTTCACTATGCTCATTTAACTTCCAACATGCTGAGTCAGTCTTCTCACGCACATCAAAACTCTTCCTTTTTTATGTGGCCTGTTGACCTTATCTGCTTCTAAACGAACCATTGCCTGCCCACTTCACCACTTGTCATGGTGTATTCACGTCAATATAGAGACAAGGTGAAACCTGCTTTTCACAAGTATTCCTTTGATAGTCAATCATTAGTCAGAACATTTAGATGGACAACAACATTCTGATATTAGCACTATTAAGACAATACTTTAATTGAGATTGATTTTTGATTACCTTAACCAGACTAAAGTCATACTTGATGTAAACAGAAAGTAAAATGTGGAGCATTCCAGCATTTGTGGAGAACACATATCAGTCTAAGTAATAGAACCAACTGAGATTCTGTTGGTTAGAAATAGAAATCTCCTTCCATATCCTCCCACTGTGCATTTCTTAGTGTGCTTTACAAAGGTGAGTGGGGTTGACAAACCACCTGTAGAAAGACTCTCTCTCCATATGCACCATACATTTACTTAACTCCACCCTACAAGGACTCAATAAGGAAAGCATTGTTTACTGGTGAATGAAACACAAATCATGTTGCACTACTTGTTTTCATCAACCTTAAATATATCCCTGCACAATATTTATATGTCTTATAGTATAGTCTGTCTTGGGTTGTGTGTACAGTTGTAAAGTACTGTATATATGGTATATGTTGAGTTAGATTACAGCCATGGTATATTAGTTATGTGTAGGTTTTAAATAGATCTTACGTCCAGTGTTGTGTTTATATTTATGATTATGTCTATATACACTCACCGGCCACTTTATTAGTTACACCTTACTAGCACCAGGATAACTGCCTTAATCCTTTATGGCATTGATTCAACAAGGCACTGGAAATATTCCTCAGAGAGTTTGGTTCATGTTGACATGACAGCATCACACAGCTGCTGCGGATTTGTCGGCTGCACATCCATAAGGCGAATCTCCACATCTCACCACATCCCAAAGGTGCGCTATTGGATTGAGTTCTGGTGACTGTGGAGGCCATTTGAGTACAGTGGACTCATTGTCATGTTCAAGAAATCAGTCTGAGATGATTTGCGCTTTATGACATGGCGCATTATCCTGCTGGAAGTAGTCATCAGAAGATGGGTACACTGTGGTCATGAAGAGATGGACATGGTCAGCAGCAATGCTCAGGTAGGCTGTGGCATTGACACAATGCTTAATTGGTACTAATTGTGTACCTAAAGTGTGCCAAAAAGTATCCCCCACACCATTACACCACCACTACCAGCCTGAACCATTGATACAAGGCAGCATGGATCCATGCATTTATGTTGTTGATGCCAAATTCTAACCCTACCATCCGAATGTCGCAGCAGAAATCGAGACTCATCAGACCAGGCAACATTTTTACAATCTTCTATTGTCCAATTTTGGTGAGCCTGTGCAAATTGTAGCCTCGGTTTCCTGTTCTTAGCTGACAAGAGTGACACCCAGTGTGGTCTTCTGCTGCTGTAGCCCATCTGCCTCAAGGATTAACGTGTTCAACATGCATTCAGAGATGCTCTTCTGCATACCTCAGTTGTAACGAATGGTTATTTGATTTACTGTTGCCTTTCTATCAGCTCGAACCAGTCTGGTCATTCTCCTCTGACCTCTGGCATCAACAAGGCATTTGTGCCCACAGAACTGGCATTCACTGGATATTTACTCTTTTTCGGACCATTCTTTGTAAACCCTAGAGATGGTTGTGCATGAAAATCCCAGTAGATCAGCAGTTTCTGAAATACTCAGATCAGTGTCTGACATGTAAGTGTCTAGTAAGTGGTTAGTAAGTGTCTGGCACTTACAACCATGCCATGTTCAAAGTGACTTAAATCACCCTTCTTCCCCATTCTGATGCTTGGTTTGAACTGCAGCAGATCGTCTTGACCATATCTACATGCCTAAATGCATTGAGTTGCATTTGATGCGGCAGGGAAGGGGGGTGGCATTGTCTGAATAATACAGTAACTGGGGATGGGGGCAGGAGGTTTTTGAGTTGTTAGTAACTGTACTATAGATCGGGCGATCAGTTACTTTACCAAAGTTGGTGACCATGGGGTGTTACAGACTGTACCAAAAAGCTGAGGACCGGGGGTGGGTTTAATTACGAGAATTTTCTGGGAAAACTAGCAAAACAGGATGGTGGTGGAAGTGTTGGCAGGTATGTAATAATCACTGATTGTTTAGTTTACATTTTTATTGTTAGTTTGCCATCTGTTATTGTTACATTTAGTTGTAGCCCAATGAATATCACAGTGTATTTGCTCTACTGATTAAGCATGGAGTGCCTGTGAGAAGATCCCTATGGTATCCTAAAAGGTACAAGTCATGGTAGATGCACAAGCATAATGCAGTATGGATAAAGACAGTGATGTAGAGTGAAAACAATCCAAAAGGATTGTCTTTGGGAACTGTCTGAGGAGAAAAGGCTTTTTGAATACACTGAAGGTTGTTTCCATAGTTGAACGTCTGACTTCAGGTCTCCAGCTGATATTAAGCACACATGAAAGAGGAAAGTCTTTCTGTGTTTCATGAAATTTTTAGGCTTGTCGTGAGGGATAAAGTTTCATTACTCAGTCATGGAATCAATTAATGTCTTCAGATGTATAATATATTCAGGGATGCAGACTGAAGTATGCAGACATTCAGAAAATTGTGCATTCATTTCACTGCTGATCAACAGTAAGACTAATACAGCATTTTAATAAACCCTGTAGCAAAATATTTTCATTTGATTGTATGTTTTCATGATGATAAGGTACTAAAACTGAAACATTTCTCATACAGACATTGACATCAAACTAATCCTATTTCACATAAATCTGTAAACATTAGTAAATATCTGTATAATGTATGCCACGGTAGCTGCCAATGTTATTTGTAAAGAAACATATGTACGTAATACGTTATACACATGCACAATGTCAGCATTTTCACAAAATCACAATTTTGTAGTTTACATGACGATAGTAAAGGTCAGCTGTTTTTCAAGAGTTCACACTTAGCTGATGATTTATTATAAAAGCTTGTTTGGCATGTTGTCCCGGGAGAGAGCCCTGAGCTCATAAGATCCTCGAGCCCGGGGCTCTCTCCTGTTGCAAGGCGAGAGGGGAGATCGAGCTCAGGTAGATCTCGAAAACTCCCCTGTCTTAGTGATTGAAGAGCAGATAGTAGTTCTCTTTAACGAGATAGGTACTAGGTAGAGAGCAAGTCTATAGTGTTGATTAGTCAATAACTTAGGTTGCATGTTTTTTAATCGGTGGGAGGAAACCGGAGAACCCGGAGGAAACCCACGTGAGCACGGGGAGAATGTGCAAACTCCACACAGAAATGCCCGCTGGTTTGGTAAAGCCATTGACATTCTTGCTGTGAGGCAACAGCGCTAAGCACTGGGCCACCGTGTCACCCATCTAGGAAGGAGGAGGAGTAGGGGTGGAAGGGGGGATTCTTCAAAGCGAAGATAGTGGTGATATGTAACCCAGGGTATTTGTAGTAGCTTAGGGATCGTCTGATTGGTGCATAGTGAATTTGGATAATGTGGGTCCAACCGCTAGCAATCATAAGCACGTGATCCTCTCGAAATTAGTTTATAAATAAACTTCACTTAGTCGAAACTTGCTTCATATATGGCCCCAATCAGAGCATTTCTAGGTAGTAGGCTTATTTTTTTCTCCCTCCAATGGAAATAGCTTTTAACAAAGGCAAAATAGTTTTATGTAAGTTATGGCAATCCTATATGAGTTTCTTCTGGTAAACACAGAAGAAGGTAATTTGAAGAATGTTGGAAACAGCTAGTTAATGACTTGCATGCTGTGTTTTTGCTAATAGTGTCAATTGCTAATGTTAACCAACAATCTTCAAAACGTCTTAGAATTTCAAACAAGATTGGCACCATAAAAAGGTAAACAAATGAAATACATTTCAATGTTTGGGTGAACGGTGGGCCATTTATATGGATAAACCTTAATAAAATGGGAATGGTTTCCTGAATACAGTTTCCTGAAAAGTGCATTGGTTGTCGTGGGGCAGTTGAATGGCCACCAAGGTCTCCTGATCTGACCACCTTAGACTTTTATCTTTGGGGCCATCTGAAGGCAATTGTCTATGTAATTTATTAAAGTGTATCCATATAAATGGCCCACCCTGTATACCTTTAAAGGCTTTGAATGAATGATTGAGTGAATCACTGAGCCATTCAATCAACCAATTATTGAAAAAAAAAAAAAACAGCTTAGTCACTGACATCAGTTGCTAAGCTTTTCCAGCATTCTTCAAAATCTCAGACATTCAAACACGGTTGGCACCATGAAAAGGTAAATAAATAAGTACATTTTTGTTTTTGGATAAACCACTCCTTTTTACGTTTTGAATAAAAGATTCAGTAAATCAATGAGCCATTCAATCAACCAATTAAAAAAACAGCTAGTCATTGACTTGCATAGTGTGTTTTTCCAAAAACGAATGTCAATTGCTAACATTTTTCAAAGTTCTTCAAAATTTCTTATAAATTCAAACAAGTTTGAAATCATAATAAGGTAAATAAATGATAAATACATTTTTGTTTTTAGGGTGAACTACTCTTTTTAAGGTTTTGAATGAATGATTCAGTGAATCGCTGAACCATTCAATCAACCAATTAAAAAAAAACAAAAAAAAAACAGCTTAGTCACTGACTTGCATAGTGTGTTTTTACTAAAAGTGTCAATTGCTAATGTTAACCAATAATCTTCAAAACGTCTTAGAAATTCAAACAAGTTTGGAACCATAAAAAGGTAAACAAATGAAATACATTTCAATGTTTGGGTGAACGGTGGGCCATTTATATGGATAAACCTTAATATAATGGGAATGGTTTCCTGAATACAGTTTCCTGAAAAGAGCATTGGTCGTCGTGGGGCAGTTGAATGGCCACCAAGGTCTCCCGATCTGACCACCTTAGACTTTTGTCTTTGGAGCCATCTGAAGGCAATTGTATGTAATTTATTAAGGTGTATCCAAAGAAATGACCCACCCTGTATACCTTTAAAGGTTTTGAATGAATGATTGAGTGAATCACTGAGCCATTCAATCAACCAATTATTGAAAAAAAAAAAAAGGCTTAGTCACTGACATCAGTTGCTAAGCTTTTCCAGCATTCTTCAAAATCTCAGACATTCAAACACGGTTGGCACCATGAAAAGGTAAATAAATAACTACATTTTCGTTTTTTGGGTAAAGCACTCCTTTTAAAAGACCTACCTGAATAAAAGATTCAGTGAATCAATGAGCCATTCAATCAACCAATTTAAAAAAAACAGCTAGTCATTGACTTGCATAGTGTTTTTCTTTTGTCAATTGCTAACATTTTACAACGTTCTTTAAAATTTCTTATAAATTCAAACAAGTTTGGAACCATAACAAGGTAAATAAATGATAAATACATTTTTGTTTTTGGGTGAACTACTCCCTTGAAAGTTTTGAATGAATGATTCAGTGAATCGCCGAGCCATTTAATTAACCAATTATTGAAAAAAAAAAAAAAAAAAAAAAAAAAAAAAACAGCAACACTGACTTGCATAGTGTGTTTTTTCCAATATGGATGTCAATTGCTAACGTTTTCCAACAATCTTTAAAATATCATTAATTCAAACAGGTGGAAGCATAATAAAGCAAATAAATGATAAGAAACATTTTGTTTTTGGGTAAACTATCCCTTTAAAGGTTTTGTATGAACAATTCAGCAAATCACTGAGGCATTCAATCAAACAATTACTGGAAAGAAAACACAGCAATCACTGACTTGCTAACCCAGCAGGCACAGGATGTCAACATGATGTCAGATTGACGTTGTTCCCCAAGGTTGGGGGGACGTTGCATTTTGTTTGGAAATGAAAATCGGCTTGACGTCAATGTCCAACGTCCAACCTAAAATCAATCAAATATCAACGTCTAATGATGTTACAGCTTGACGCTGTGTGGACGTTACCACTATGAGGTCTATCAGAATTTTGATGGCCAAACCTGACGAATAAATGTCAGTATTTGACGTCAATATGACTTTGGTTTAAGATGTTGGCTCAACGTTGGATTTTAATATCTTTTGACTGTGTTTGTCTGCTGGGTAGTGTGTTTTTCCTAATATGGACATCAATTGCTAACGTTTCCAACATTCTTCATTCATTCATTCATTCATTTTTTTTCGGCTTAGTCCCTTTATTAATCTGGGGTTGCCACAGTGGAATGAACCACCAACTTATCCAGCATATGTTTTACACAGCAGATGCCCTTCCAGCCACAACTCATCACTGGGAAACATCCATACACACTCATTCACACACATACACTACGGTCAATTTTTGCATACCTAATTCACCTATACCACATGTCTTTGGACTTGTCGGGGAAACCAGAGCACCTGGAGGAAACCCACGCGAACACAGGGGGGAACATGCAAACTCCACACAGAAATGCCAACTGACCCAGGCGAGGCTCGAACCAGCGACCTTCTTGCTGTGAGGCGACAGCGCTACTCACTGCACCACCGCGTCGCCCTCATTCTTCATTCATAACTTAAAAATTCAAGCTAATTCTAAGTAATTAAAACCATAAAAAGGTAAACAAATGAAATCAATTTTCGTTTCAATGGTTTTGAATGAACCAAGTAATTCAATCAACCAATTATTGAAAAAATACTCCTCATTTGTCATCTAGTAATAACAATAAGGCCATCTAAAAGACTTACTGAATAATACCTAACAAAAGTGCCAGTCACAACATCAGTCATCTCTTGCTATTTTCTATGCAGTGTGCATCAGACATTTAATGAATGGACTTCATGCTTTCTAAAGCTACACTTACCGCCGCAGCGACACCATTGAAATCAGTCCTTCAGCAGCCATGCTAATGTCTCACGCCAGGAATAATGGTAATTTTACCATTATGCAGATTGCTATAAAACTCCTAACCTTTTCTTTGGATAATCTTGTATGCGTGTTCATAGTGTGACAGAATCCACACAGTGTGACTACGCATGCTGAAGACTAAAGTGGATGTTATAACAGATGAGATTAGGGTCACTGCCCTGCCTTTCAGGTACTGTTTGATTTTGAAAGCTTTTATCTCTCGTAATCCCTTCAGCACATCATTTAATGTACACCGACGAGGCTTCATAATGATATACCGCGATCTGTGCATTCTAGACACGGCAAACACTCTGGTCCAGATAGGATATTTATTGCTCGCCTACTTCAAGGAGCATCCTTTAAACTCTCTGCCAGAGTAGTTATCATCCTCAGAGAGAGCAATGGTATCAAAGGCGACCGGTGTTCAGTCCGCTGCTGCGCTGGCTTCATTTTGAAGAGCTCTCCTTGTGAAGTGCTGACTCAGTGCACCTGAGTCTATAGGCACTTGATTGAGTCCAGCCATTATGTTACACACTCTCAAAGAAAGTCCTCCATCTCGCCGAGGACACACCGGTAATGAGATAATTCACTGGCTGCTGTCATGTTTCATTCCAGCTGGACAGAAGTGGAGATTAGAAAGAGGTTTTTGTAATGTAAATAGGAGTGTTTGTTTCTTAGGAACGACCTTTAAGAGAAAACATGCTTTGGTTTGTAAAAGATAAAAATTGATACAAAATGCTTAATAAAGTCACAGTTGAAGTCAGAATTATTAGCCGTCCTGTTAAATGTTAATTATTTTTGTATTTTTTATGTTTACCTGATGTTACTAATTTTTTGAACACATTTCTAAACATCATAGTTTTAATAACACAATTCTAATAAATGATTTATTTTATCTTTGCCATGATGACAGTACATAATATTTTACTAGATATTTTTTAAGATACTAGTATTCGGCTTAAAGTGCAATTTAAAGGCTTAACTGGGTTAGTTATGTTAACTAGGCATGTTAGGGTAACTTGGCAAATAATTGTATAACAGTGGTTTGTTCTGTAGACAATCAAAAAAAAAAATAGTGCTTTTGGGGGCTAATAATACTGACCTTAAAATAGTTTTAAAAAAATGAAACCTGCTTTTATTGTAGCCAGAATAAAACAAATAAGACTTTGTCTAGAAGAAAAAATATTATATGAAATACTGTGAAAAATTCCTTGCTCTGTTAAACATCATTTGGGAAATATTTGAAAAACATACTAAACAAAAAAGTTCACTTCAACTGTATGTGCAATTTAAAATTTTAAACGAAGAACTAAATGAGTTAAAATGCTGAGCTAATAATAATTGCAAAATTGTAAAATTAACTAAATTGTTGGATTAAAAGCTAATTTATATATATATGATGTGTCACCCCTTGGGTTGTGTTTTATATTTATTTTATGAAAATAGTTTTACTGCAAACCCTGGTGGGTATACAATGGCCACTTTATTAGGTAGACCTTACTAGTACCGGGTTGGACCCCCTTTTGCCTTTAGAACGGCCTTAATCTTTCGTGGCATAGATTTAACAAGGTACTGGAAATATTCTTCAGAGATTTTGGTCCATATTGACATGATAGCATTATGCAATTGCTGCAGATTTGCCAGCTGCATATCCATGATGTGAATCTCCCGTTCCACCACATCCCAAAGGTGCTCAATTGGATTGATTTCTGGTGGCTGTGGAGGCCATTTGAGTACAGTGGACTCATTGTCATGTTTAAGAAACCAGTCTGAGATGATTCGTGCTTTATGACATGGCACATTATCCTGCTGGAAGTAGCCATCAGAAGATGGCACTTCCATCTTACACTGTGGTCATCAAATGATGGACATGGTCTGCAACAATACTCAGGTAGGCTGTGGTGTTGACACAATGCTCAATTGGTACTAATGGGCACAAAGTGTGCCAAGAAAATATCCCCTACAGCATTACACCCCCACAACGACCAGCCTAAAACATTGATACAAGGCAGGATGGATCCATGTTTTCATGTTGTTGATGCCAAATCTGACCCTACCATCCGAATGTCGCAGCAGAAATCAAGACTCATCAGACCAGGAAAGGTTTTCCCAATCTTCTATTGTCCAATTTTGTTGAATCTGTGTGAATTGTAGCCTCAGTTTGCTGTTCTTAGCTGACGCTGTGGTCTTCTGCTGCTGTAGCCTATCCGCCTCAAGGTTGGACGTTTTGTGCATTCCTCCTTCTGCATACCTCGGTTGTAACGAGTGGTTATTTGAGTTACTGTTACCTTTCTATCAGCTCAAACCAGTTTGGCCATTCTTCTCTGACCTACTGCGCCACCGTGTCACCCTAGTTTATCACAAACAAAGTCATAATTTTGGTGAATTTTAAAAATGATATAATTTATGACAGAAAATTTGATATAATTATGAGATAATGTAATAAAATTTGCAATAAGACAAAATTAGGACAAAAACCAGGATGTGGACAGTCATAACTTTTAATATTAAGTAAATATTTTGAGACACCTGCAACCAATAGTTTGTTTTTGATGGTATGTGCTGATTTAACCTATGATTTAATTCACAGCTCAATAAGTCTATGTGGAAATAAATGCCACACTGTTATACGCCAGAGTGTAATAATAACAATGGTGTATTTTCATTTTCTTTAGATAGAATTACAAACATTACAAACACTGTGGTAAGTATTTTTTTTAACAAGTACCAGAAAGGATAACTAGTTAGGAACAACATGAGTTTCTCCACTTTAAATTTGAGCAGTGCTTATTTCCACTTATTCCCATTTATAGCTTCTAGGTAAAAACAAATGTTATGTCATGCATTTCAAAAACACTGCATAGTAGAAATGTGCCATGTACGGTGAACTTTACACCACCATTTGAAGCCTCACTCTGAGACTGAAACTATCAAAGTAAAAATGAAACATGGCGTTATTTTAAAAAGCCAAGTGGTTGTGCTGTTAAATGTTTAACCCAATGCGAGTCTTCCGGCGGCGTAATCTTGAAAACATTTCTCTCCAGTCGTGTTTAGCAACCTGTACCAGAGACCCAAGAGTGGGAGAGTGTTTGTGATAATGCACTTCTTGTGTTCCCTTGACTTGCTGTTTCCACTCTTTCGGGGTGGTGTTACTATGACAAGCGTACTGAAGTATTTAAACCGCTTTCCCCAAGTCGGTAACTTACTTCATCACTGCTGGCACGGTGACAAGATGTAGCGTAATGAAGCCAGCCTTGGTGCGGAGTCCTCATGTCTTCCTCCAGGCCTGATTCTGGTGTCACTGATGTCTCTAGCTGTGTGCCAAAGCCTGGCTTAGCGTCTACACATGGAGCTGATTTCGAACTGAAATAAAACCTCTTAAAGTGTCTGATTTAGAGCATGGCGAAATGTAGGCAGCACAGTGTGGATCTTGTGCATTGCCTTCTGAAAGACAGAGCTGTATGTTAGAATGGTATTTAGCTAATTATATCTTAGCCTACTCTAGCAAAGCATACACTTGTATATGGTAGACCTATTTGAATTTGATTTTTACTAATATTTTTTCATATTGAGTATGATATTCATGTTTGAATTGAATATTTCTTTCTCCTTTTCCACTTTTATTTTTTTTTATTATACTCAATGGATGTTTTTTTGTTTTGTTTTAGAGACTTTTACTTTGAAGTTACATTCATTCATCTGATGCTGTTTTTCCTGTTCTATGTTTAGTTCCTGTTTTGTTGGTTTCTATGGTTTCTGGTACATTTTTTTAAACTAAAACAGAAAACCTTTTATGTGTTTTGGGCATGCATTTAGCACTTTGAGTGCTGGACATGCACTTTGGAAACAGGCTTTAAAGTGCTTGAAAACAGTGCTGGTATTGTCCTTGTCTAAATCTTCCAGAAAATGTGGTTGCATGAAAATGATGACGTCATGTTTATAACGTATTCAGTAGACTATACAAACAATACTTTGCAAACATAATAACCAACCAAAGCTCATTCTGATTACGTACCCCTATATACATTTCTGGAGAGCGCCAAATACATCCCAGGAGCTAATTTTTTTACAGTTTTTTGTTTTCGCAAATTCAGCAGAGCCCACTGTGTACACTTTTTGAGATCTCAAATTTCTTTCGCGAGTGCCAGTCGCACCTGCTGTTCTCGCATAAATCCGCTGTTGACTGACTGACTGACCAACTGACCGGATCCCTCCACCCGCCCCCTTTCCTAAACCCAACCAATAGTGTTTTCAAAAGCAATCCAGATAAAGAAAAGCCCTCGCGGCAGCCTGATTTTTACCACGTTTTCAGATTTTACCCTGTTATTTATAGTTTGTTTTATTTTTGGCTTTTGTTTTAGTCTAACCTGCTTTTTGGAACCGTTCTTCTCTGGACTCGAATGCCGCCGTCAAAGTCAACTCCACTCTGTGTCTCAAATCCTCCAACATACGCAACGAGCCACAGGACAAACTGGTAACAGCCGAAAGCCGTCCACACGGAGGTAAGCGGTCAGCTTGTAAGCACGAAAAGGTACACCTTCATACCGCCCTGTAGCGTTCGTTATAAAAGATCAAATGCAGTTATATGTTCCTCTTGCTACATAATTTGCGATCTCCAGAAATGAATACAGGGCTACGTTTTCAGAATGAGCCTATGTTGCATCTATAAATGGCATACTATATGAGTGTATGTGCACAGATAAAAACAGTATGTCTTTACAAATTGACAGTACGATCAACTTACTTGGCTGTACAGTATTAATCATTTTTGTAGAAAAATATGTGCACTTGGATCATTTTGACAATGTTATTGTCTGTATTTAAACTTTAAAGGATATATTTTTCATAAGTATATTGCTATGTTGCTATATATTACTGATTATGTTTTACACCTGTGTCTTATTTAGCTGTCGTCTTTCATGCCACGTGTTTTAAAGCATTTTGTTGGTTCTTGTCATGTTTATTTTGGTTTACATTGATTGAAGATTAGTTTCACCAACTTCAAAGTTTATAAAAAATCATACTGCATAGTTTATAGATTTAAAGAGATGGTTCACCCAAAAATTAAAATCACCTCATCATTTACTTTCCATCATGTAGTTTTAAATGAAAACGAATTTCTTGCTTCTGTTGAACTTGAAATAAGATACAGTTTAAGTCAGAATTATTAGCCCCCTGAATTATTAGCCCCCCTGTTTATTTTTTTCTCCAATTTCTGTTTAACGGTGTTATGAAAAAATGTTATTCTTATTATTATTTCTTTTCTTTATTGCGCATTGTATATGCCTTTTTCTTTGTCCCGCCTCTTGGTTGTTTTTTGTATCATCCCATAGGTTCCTATTCCGGCGTGATTCGAGTTCTGATTGGCTGCTGGTCTTGGAGGCCTGTATAAAAAGGAACATCCGGCAGGGTTCGGGGAGCTCATTCGTGTTGTGACCGAGAGAAGATTTTTTTAACATATTTCTAAACCTAATAGTTTTAATAACTCATTACTAATAACTGATTTATTTTATCTTTAAATTATCTTTTCAACACACTTCTATACAGCTTAAAGTGACATTTAAAGGCTTAACTAGGTTAATTAGGTTAACTAGGCAGGTTAGGGTAATTAGGAAAGTCATTGTATAACGATGGTTTGTTCTGTAGACTGTCGGAAAAAATACAGCTTAAAGAGGCTAATATTTTTGACCTTGAAATGGTTTTTAAAAAATTAAAAGCTGCTTTTATTCTAGCTGAAATAAAACAAATAAGACTTTCTCCAGAAGAAAAAATATTATCAGACATACTGTGAAAATTTCCCTGCTCTGTTAAACATCATTTGGGAAATATTTAAAAAAGGAAAAAAATCAAAGGGGGGCTAATAATTCTGACTTCAACTGTATTTGGAAGAACGACTGTTGCTGGCACCTGTGGAAATAAAAATGTATATAATCTAGTTCCAGGCGACACAGTGACTCAATGGTTAGCACTGTCGCCTCACAGCAAGAAGGCCGCTGATTTGAGTGCCGGCTGGGTCAGTTGGTATTTCTGTGTGGAGTTTGCATGTTCTCCTCGTGTTGGCGTGAGTTTCCCCTGGGTGCTCCAAACACATTTGCTATAGGTGAATTGAATTAAATAAATTTGCCATAGTGTATGAGTGTGGAAGAGCACCAGCTGTGTAAAACACACGCTGGATAAGTTGGTGGTTCATTCCACTGTGGCGACCCTTGATAAATAAAGGGAAAAAGCTGAAGGAAAATGAATGAGTTGGTATCTAGTTCCAAATTGAAATAATATATATGTAAAACAGAAAAGGTAGTATAAATTGTTTTACATTTTGAAGTAAAAAATTATGACATTACCCAATTGTTTATATGTATTTCCAGACCATCAGGCAGGGTCCCAAATAGCTGATTGGGTTAACACCTATGCATCTGAATGGCTATTATTATGTTGATGAGATTAGAGCTGCGGAAATGCTGTTTACCTGGCTGGTTCTGGTAATTCATTTGCATGCTTTGTTTAACCACCTCCATTATATGACTGGCCCCCTAAAATGTATTTAACTTTGGTGCACTAGGTTGACCACAGAGTTCTCCTTAAAGGATTCCGCTTTG
Source organism: Danio kyathit (assembly GCA_903798195.1). Lineage (NCBI taxonomy): Eukaryota > Metazoa > Chordata > Actinopteri > Cypriniformes > Danionidae > Danio > Danio kyathit. The sequence continues at coordinate 36,799,820 of LR812537.1, read as the reverse complement.
AAAATACCCAAAAAAGTCTCCTGGTCTATCTCTTCTTCAATTCACAACACACCCATAGCCTTCCATAGTAGAAAAAACAAATAGAAAGTCAGTGGATGCCGGCTACAACATTCTTCTTTTGTGTTCAACAGAGAAAAGAAAATGATGACAGAAGTTTCTTTTTTGGATGAACTAACCCTTTAAGTACTTCAAATGAGTCCCACAAATGGATTTGTTTAACATTTTAGTGAATAGAAGAACTGCAGATTGGATTATCTTCTTTTCGCACAAAAAGGAGATCAAGATTTTAAAAGGAAAGACACAATGAAGACACCGAAAAAAAAGAGGTATATAATGATTTGTTTCAACATATTGTCCCCATAGGACAGTGGTCCTCATACTTTGCTTTTCAGGACTGATCTTCCATGGGACAATGTCCGTTTGTGTTGAGGCTGGATTTGCTTTGTGACAGATGGCATAATCCAGCTGTATTATTCAAACGACCTTGAATTCGCTCTTTGATGGCTCTCTTTCCGCGCTTGCATAAATCCACACATAATCACCAGTTGACTCATATTTGCTCGGGGAGATCAGTGTTTCATATCCGCAACAATCCTCCAGCCATTTCCTTCTAAGTAGCGATTTTAAAGGTCTTATGTAACCATTACATCAAGATGTGGACGTCTAATACATCATGGGGTTGGAAGAATTTGTAAAAAATCTCCCTGTGTCTGTTTTGTTTTCGTCTTGTCTGTCTTTCTTGATGTGCCCATCTGCGCTGGACAAGCAGAGAGACGCCCCCGGCTTCCTCACATAAAAGTCCTCACCCGAAAAGTTCCAGCGTTTGGTGCGGGCAGGCGGAAAACTAACAAACATTGCATCCTAATGCATTGTTCATCATCTCTGTTTGCATGACTGCTCACTCTGAGCGAGAGGGGTCAACCAAATGAATACACCAAGTACAGCAAGAAACTAGGACAAAAGTTGGACTTCAGTGATAGTCAAGCACATTAACATTTTCATTTCCATTTCACGCTTGGCAAACGCCTACATGCTATAAGCAAAGTATAAGAAAGTCTTATGAGAGGCAGTGGTGTGTATGAAGTACTAAACCAACTATCATTGCCAACATCTTTGACTTTTGACAATTTATTATAAGAAAAGTTCCCTGGAGCGACAAGAGGTTAAACGCCTTGTCAGCTCATAGATCCCACCTACAGCTTTTGGGTTAAAGTCCCCATAAAATCAAAATTGATAGTACTTAGAATGAAATATTATGAAATATTGCAGTGTTTTATTTATTTAAATAAATTATTCATCAGTGCACATCATTACTTATTGAAAATGTCTGTGCTCTTGCAATATTTACTCAAAATAACTTCCCTTCCTTCTTGCAGTGACATCTCTTCTCTGATTGTGAGCCACAACTACTCAACACATTCTAGATGGAAGAAAGTAGAGCTGTAATCGGGCCTTAAAAGTTAGGCCCGTCAGAATTCGGCCCGAGCCCGACAAGTACATTTTGATTGACATCGTTTAAAAGCCCGAATCCGTTTACAGCCTGACATTATTCAAATGTGCACATGCACACAGCTCTTTTGACTTTTTTCAAGAATGAGTCGTTTAGACGTGTTTTAACATAATTTATTCATATCAAACATAGACTATAGGCCACTTGGAAGTTGGAACAAAGAAATAAAATAAGTCATCGTAACATCGTAACATCTCAGCACTCTAAGGCCCAATCCCAATTCTATTTTTGTACCCCTACCCCTTCCCCTTCCCCTTGGCCCTTAAAACTGAGGGTAAAGGGGAAGGGCTTCAAAATTTACCCCTAAGAATTGGGACAGCACTACAGCACCTGCACACATCGTCATATATCATCACGATCTCTTGCTTCACGTGAGATCAGCCGATGGCGACTGCTGTAGTTATTCCAGTTGTGTTATTTTTTGGTATTTATCTTCAGGAAATCACTGAAGGCATATATTATGTTATCATAACGATCTAATGTAGCAATAAGATCGTAACTGTACTGTGCATTTACACCGTGGCCATATTCATCGATGTAAACACTAAAAACAACATTAACATTATCCCAGACACTGTAAAAAGCTCATTCCCAGCCACTAGTCTTTTCTGACAGGGTATTTGAGCGTTATCGAGTGTCAGAATGTTGTGGGACTCCTATACAGGAGTTATGTTTATGGATTATAGATCGCGAAATTTATCGTTTTTTATTTTAGCAGTTTTGACATTCCATTCCTCTTTTTGATACACCAGCCGCCCTATCCAAGGACACATGCATACCACACTAGATAAGCACACACACATACACACATACACATTTTGCCAGATGTAAGCGGTCTTGGTCTCACTGTTTTGCCCCTTTTATGGTAATACCTTCTTGTGTTAGGGCTCAGCCATAGGCGTGTCCTCAATGTGTATATAATGTTGGTTTTTCCTCCCTTGTGTTAGAATAAAATCATACTGAACCATTCAGCTGATTTTCTTCTCATCTTTTCGAGTGCTCGGACGATTCTGATGCAGACACTCACTGGTGACACAATAACAGATAAAAGGGACCCGAGAAAGAGAATTTTCTTACACTGCTATACAGGAGTTATGTTTATGGATTATAGATCGCGAAATTTATCGTTTTTTATTTTAGCAGTTTTTTTTTTTAAATTAGCATGACGGTAAAACACGAACGCAGTTATGAATGTATTAAAAAACATGCTTGTTTGTTGTAAAAATTTGTAATAATGACAAAAATACTAATTTGTGGATCTCCTTACTTCCGGGTGCAGCTGTGGCTGGTGTATTCTAGGAAATTTTCTTACCCCATGGTTTCGAGTGTGGTCCTGAAAAATCTTCATTCGAAGCGTTATCTACCCCTTGCCCTTAGCCCAACGCCTTCAAGCTAAAAAGAATAGGGACAAAGGGGAAGGGCTAAGGGGTAGAATTGGGATTGGGCCTGAATAGGCCTAGGTATACACTTAGCCTTTAAATTGGCCAACACACCAATAAAAATAAGTCTTTCTTAACAAATTAAATTAAAATAAATTCAAAAATTTTCCCAGTAATGGCTTGCAGCTGAAAGGGCATTCACTGCGTAAAATATGTGCTGGATAAGTTGGTGGTTTACTCCGCTGTGGTGACCCCAGATTAGTAAAGGGACTAAGCCAAAAAGAACATGAATGCAAGAATTAATAAATAAATTCTAAATTAAGATGGGTATTTTGCAATGATGAAAATAAGATAAAGGCTCTGCAGGATTTGTTTCACCACTTCTCTTCACAATCCGGCCTTCAGGCAATGGGGAAGCTGAATAATAAAAGAATAATGCCAACATTAGCTTATACACTCTGTCTATATTAAAATGTTACTCATGGAACTGATAATAACCATGAGATACTGCTAAACTCCCACTAGGCTGATGATATAAGACATGTGGTGAAACGAGGCCAGGAAAAGACATTTCCTACACCAAAAATCCAGATGCAACACTTCCCACACTGCAGGCACATATGGTCCGGAACATGGTTTTTATTACTACGACAAATCTCAAAGTTAAGACTTTCACCCGTCTTCAATTTCATACGATCAGGCTTAGTCAATTTCATCTAAAGCTTTCCAGATCTTTCAGTCTAGACAAACACGATAATACAATGCACGGAGGAAGCATACAAAGCGTACAAAGAAATGACACGTTGACCTATTGAACACAAATTGCTTGTTACAAACAACCAACAACGGGCGGCAAAATCCTAAATAACACATTTAAAAATATTTTATTTGCAATTTTAGTAACTAAAATTGGATCAAATTTAGGGATACGCAGAACAAACTGGTTTCGTAAATGTGTTTAAAATATTATATTTGACAATTTAAGTTCGCTTTTTGAATGGTACAAAAACCCGACATCATCCTGAAAAAGTAGAGTTTGACTTTCCGTGAAAATGTTAACGACACACCGAAAATGGCTACAGCAGCATGTGCCTGGCTCCAGCTAAATACACCACCCCCGTTGTGTGCTGATACGAGACTTTTGTAACGGTCATGTCGCGAATGACTACAGTTGATTTCATTCACTTCTCTCCAAACAAAACTGCAATTTTCTTCATCCCAAAAAGTTAATGGGTTAGGTTCACATTCCTCTCCTTCGTTTCTACATAACAATGGTAACACTTTATAATAACAGTACATGAATAATGATGTATTAATATGTAAACTAAACATTACTTTATTATGAATTAATGATGAGTTAATGTATGCACTAATCATGAACTAACTTGAACTACAACATGAGTCACATGAGTTCATGTGTGAATTACGGCTACCTTAATTACTTGTTAGTACATGATTGTTTGTTAATTAATGTATTAATTACCACATTAGTTTAGGCTTAATTTAACCATCATGAACTCATGATATGTTAATATATAATTATGTTGTGACTTTACTTGAAGGGGCACATCATCATTAACCCATTCTTAACTACTCATGAACTCCTTATGCTCGTCCAACTAGTCAGTTTACACTGAATAACAATAGAAAAGTGTTCTGTCAACATCAGCATGAACAGGAGTTCATGAGTAGCTAAGGATGAGTTAATGATGATTGTAATGATTGTAATGATTATTGAGTTATGAGTTAATGATTATTGTAAAGTGTTACCAAAACAACTGCTTTACCTGCTGATATAGGTTTAATATAAAACCTAAAACCAACTTTACCCACCTTGTCTAGCATGATAGAAATTAAGCCTGAATCCGCCCAAACTCGTCTCGTCAGCTTCCTTTGGGTTTGGGCAAAGATCTTCAGCTCTAGAAAAAAGTCCTGTTTAAGGGGTTTAAAGTATGGAAGGAAAAAATCTCCCCCACAACATAAGACCAACAGCACAAGCCTGAATGGTGAAACAAGCCAGGCAAATCATTCATGCCAAACTCTGAAACATCCGTTCAAATGTCATAGAGCCAGGCAAACTTTTTTCCAATTTTGGTCGAGCTTCTGCAAACTGTAGAGCCTCAGTTTCCAGTTTTCAGCTGGCAGGAGCGGCACCAGTGTGCTCTTGTGTTGCTGTAGCCCTTCAAGTTTCAGTTTGGACATTTTCCTCTGACCTCTGGCATCAACAAGACATTTTCACCCACATAACTGTGGTTCATTGGATAGTTTGTCTTTGTCAGTCCATTATCTGTAAACTCCAGAGATGGCTATGTGTGAAAATCCCAGCTTATTTTCAGCTTCACCTGTAGGTTATGCCATTCAAAACAAACTTTTCTTTCTTCGTTTTTTTACTCTCACAAACTCTCTTACATCTGTATATCCATCCCAATCTCAAAAGCAAACGTAACTGTTTTACATATTGTCAGAAAAGTGGCTAATTCATACAAACTCACATGATTTTTTAAAGGGTGTCATCCATCTTTGTCATATCTACAAGCTTTTTGCACTACATACTGCCAAAGACTATAGAATACACAAGACATGTCACTCGTATAGTTTTAAATGGGGAGAAGTGTAACCATCAATATGGTGAATGATATACATCATATATTTTTAGAAAAAAGTAGGAATCTGTTAAAGTTTTAAAAAAAAAACTGTAGTCTTTTTAGTTACATCAGATTGTACTATCTCTCCTTCCAGTAAGACCTGGTCAAGATGGCAGCACATAAAGTTTCACACAAAAAAATGACAGATAATAATACCACAAAATTACAAAATCACCATTCATAAAATAAAGATCAACTCATAAAAAACGATTACAGGTATCCTTTAAAACGTTATACAGAAGATGTTTAAAGGTACTTAGAGTCAGAAGCGTGTCAAGAAAATCCTTCCAAGCCCTATAGGAGCATAAAAGTAAAAAGCACAAGTTTTGACAATACCTTTGGGCCGGTAAGCGAATACAGGTACCAAATCTAATGCATTGGTTATTTATGTGAATTGTTCAGCCTGATCTCACGAGGAAAGGTAAGTATTTTACGTTTTGTCAGTTTAGTGGCTAATTCGTACGAATTCGTACGAGTTCAGTCGTACGAAAATGTACGATTTTATAAAGGAGGCGTGGCACCTAACCCCACCCCAAACCCCAACCATCATTGGGTGATGGGCAAATCGTACTAATTTGTACGAATTAGATCGTATGAATTCATACGAATTAGCCACTAATCAAAAAGTTACGAATTGGCCGTGAGATAGCGTTGGAATTGTTAGCAACTTAGAAAGATAGGATGGTAGTTTACCTAAGAGAGCCTTAAAAGTAAATAAGTACAAATGTATTTTTTTTCCTTTGATATAAAGATAACCAATCTAAGGAATCGTACAAAATACAGTGATGCGTCCATGAGTCTGCACCTGTGAAAAAGCTGATTGCTTTGTAATAAACAGAATCTAGTTTTTTTAAGTAGAGTAGCAGCTGCATGCATATATACTGTAGATGATCAACATAATCAATTAGACAAGAATGTACTCTACTAATTTCTTATGGGCCTTGTAAGGAAAACCATTTACAAAACAATTTTGTAAAGTAATATTTTCTTTTAGTAAATATATTTTATGATAGACTTGCTTTGTTTACCAAATAAGTGGATCTAATTAGATTTGCATTGTAAATATTAAAGAGCCCCTATTACACATTAAAAAGGGTCATATTTCGGTTTTATGGGTCTCCAACAACATACTGATATGCATGCAAGGGCAAAAAACACTTTCATGGTCTTATAATATGAATTTATTTTTACCTATTTATACCAGCGACTCCCATATGAATCGTTCAGCGATTCATTTGTTCCCAATCCCCTCCTTAGCGCGAAGCTAATCTGCTCTGATTGGACCGATGACAGCCTGTTGCGATTGGTCGACAGCATTCAGCGTGAAAAAGGAAAATGCCCAGCACGGTTTATCAAGCCCCCAGGTTGTCAACATTGGTATCCGATCGCAGCGGACGCCCGAAACACGCTTCATAGTAAACTTACTAACACCACAGTAAACAGTACCCGGTTCTCAACAGTGTTATTCAGACACCTCAGCGCTGAAAGCAGTGCATTTAAACACCAGCATATTGCTCTATTCTTAACTATGACACACATTCAGTATTAATCCACACAGCAGCAAAAGCTAAACTATTCTAAACCTTGACCGCTGCACGTGTGTAGGATCAGCTAACGGTGGCCATAGCAACGACAAACGGCAGTGAAACGAGCTCACAAACGCATTTAAATCCATAAACAAAGCAGCACGTGTCGCGTTTTCAACGTGGCATTAGCACGATATGAGAATATAAAGAGTTAACCAGATATAGTACAAGCGGTTACAAGTAACAAAACATGTGGATCACTTTTATTTGCAATCATTGCTGTGGCACCTCTTGTGTGAAGTGTTATATGTTCTCAGGGCTTACCTGTACTCTGCTTTGCCCAACGGTCACAGCTGGGGGGTTGTAGCGCTCACCAGCGCTCCTCCTCTGTCCTCTGACAAGCTATCTCTGCGGGCTCCCATCGCGCTCACCCTGAGCCTTCGTAAGCCTTTCCAGTGCTACGCACCAGCCCGAAGCCCAGCATGCAGCAGCCTGCCTTTGTTTGACTTTGTGCCTAATAAACTGTCCTTATTTTGCCCGCACCCCTGGTGCATTGTCTGTCCATTACAAAATGGAGGAAGAAACTAATCTATGAGCTGTGTACTGATAGTTCCTGTCCAGCTCTGTCAAAGTCTCATACATCAGTAGTCTTTTCTGATCCTTCCTTTAACAAATGGCTGATGAATCGCCCATTGTAAGCGTGCAGATTTCTGAACCACTCCTTTCCCTCACACTTCCAATATGATCCAGGTAAGCACAGCGTCTTCATGACTCATGACTTCAGGATCTGTTTGTCTTTGCTGCTGTGTTAGTGGGCGGGGCCGCAGGTTTAAATTTTACTGGGTTTGTGTGCACAACAATAATGTTTCTTATCCACGTCACGCAGAAACGGCTAAAGACTTGTTATCAAGACGACACATTTAAACCACTATGAGTCGACTCTTTTTTAGATAAATCAATAGTTTTAGAAACTGTCTACTTTCAGATTTAAGGCTTAGCTGGACATTTCACTTCACTTAGAGCTGTGTTACACACTACATGGAAGGTCATTTTCAAAAATTCATAATAAGGGCTCTTTAAATAAAAGTTGAAATTGTATTATTTTCTATTGCATATATTAAGTTTTTAGTTACGATACTCCTAAAATCATTACGCATAAACCCGCAGAACTGAATATTGCCTAATGTCACTGCAAATAAGAGCCTACATATTACAAAAAAATGTCGGAATGTGAGCTTTCAGTTTAGAGATGAAATTCAAAAGGTTTGTCTAATTACCACCCAACTGGGCTATACGAGTATGTCCACATAGCATGGATAATTAAACTATATGTGAGATGGTTGTATCAATGCACCTTTTGTAGAAAACCACTCAATGCCACAACGTCTCTATTTGATTAGTGACCTAGAAACAGTGCAGAATGTGAAATATTTCTATTCCTCATTTACTTGTGTGTGTGCAGAATATCAGAACTGTCCATCTAAATGTCGGTATAGCAGCCAATTAAAGATTTCAAATGGAAAGGGAGAGATTAGGATGCAATTAGGCGTAATTACTTTAGCATTGTTTTGTGGAACGGGTGAACTGTGAAATGACCAACTGCTCTCTCTGTTAAATATCCACCCAATCCCTGTTTGGTTACAGACACTGATCTGCAGCCGTGGGGAACTGGAAGACAACGGGCTGGTAAACACATCCAGTAAACACGATCACTCTCTCGCTCGTACGCAGTTCTCCATCGCCTCCTCTTTCCATTAATTTCACCCTTGAAGAAACGCTCTCATTCGCTTTCCAGAAGCACGTCTCTTTTTCTATCAACTATACTGGCACTTTTCCTGCTTTTGTTTTTAAAATCCCCTAAACACAATCACTGAAAAATGTTAGCCCTACCTTCCCCCCAAAAAAGTATGTTTAACTCTGTCCCAACTGGTCTTCATCTGTTCTAGTTTGGCGGGTCTCCAATGATTTTCAGGTCTTTTCTGAAAGGGCAAAAAATCAATACTGAATGTAAACAGTGAAATGCAACTAACCATATAATCATTCAATACTAGTAGGATACCAAAATCCTAGGCCTATTTTGGTATCCCAACCATGCACGAGCATCCATTTTAATTTGCACAAAACTTTGGATTCATTAGTCACTCGAGGTACATACAGTAACTAGAATAATAATCAAATATTCCCAGCAGGCACAGGAAATCAGCATGAAATCAGATTGATGTTGTACCCTAATGTCGTGGAGCATTGCATTTTGTTTGGAAATGAAAATCGAGTTGAAGTCAGAACCCAACGTCAGGCCAACATCAATGTCCAATGTCGGACAGATGTTCCTTTTTGGTTACTTTGCAATGCAACCTAAAAACAACAAAATATCAACGTCTAATGATGTTAGAGACATTGTGTGGACATTACCAATATCTATCAGACGTTGGAATTTGGTTACCATACTGATGAATAAATGTCAGTATTTCATGTCAATATGACTTTGGTCCAACACAACCTAAAATCAACAAAATATCAATGTCATTTTACATCGTTATTGGACGTCAAAATAACATTCTCCTCAGATGCTGGCGACCTAAATCTAATCTAATATTAACGACTTATAGCTGCTAGGTGTCTGCTGGGTTAAAACAATATTGCTACAACCACTGTTTATAATTATGACAATTTATAAAACTAAATATTAAGAGGTACTAGTACATCAAACAGCAAAACAAGCTATTTATGTCCACCTTAAATAACTGCAAGCAAATGACTTCATACAAAAAGGCCACAATGTCAGCACTACAGCAATTTCAAAATGGCAGTATGTAAAGTTTTATTTCGAGGAGATCCCAAACATCCTGTCCTTGTTGAACTCAAAAATTCCAAGATGTAAATTAAGAATTTTAGCTGTGTTAACTGATGTAATTACTGTAATTTTACCGTAATGACAACAAGTGTCACATTCTATTTTGGGCTGTTCCAAATCCTGGACTTGCAATTATGCATCTCCAGGGCCTTAGACCCTTAGAGTTTCAAGCCTTAGACCGGCCCACCTCAGTTCACGGCTGACTATATTAAAATAACGTCATTTCCAATTCAGTTTCTAATGACACTATCACGTCTTTTTCAAGGAAACAGCTGCTTTACAACTTCAAATGTTTTTCATAAATATGAGAACATTAAAGGGTAGCTAAATCTCCAACACTATTCTTTAAAACATCACAATGTCCTTTCCTGCAATATCTGAATATATATTCTGTGCAAAATTCTTTATAGGTATCCAGTCTTTTGTAACGGTGGTCACACAAAAAATAAAAATAAAATATGTACACCTACATAAGTACACAGGTGAGGTACGAACTCAGGTCGGCAGCATCATAACGCAACGTGCTAACCGCTGGACCACAATAGTGCTGTAAAACTGGGGCGTTTGGAATAAAAAACAAGTTTTAACCATAGTATTACTTTCTATTGATTACTTTCTTTTTCTCCCCTTTTTAGATTTCTGATCAAGTTATGTCAGATTTATTAATGTAGTGAATCATCTGATTTTCATTGAGTGGATGCCGGGTGTAATATTCATTAATATTAATTATTCAAATTTTTATATGTTTGGGGTCGAATACTTACGTCATCATTAACCTGCAGGCTGCATTTTGCTCACGGGGCTGCGAGAAAATAAATAAAAAGAGCGGAGCTGCAGCAAAATAAGGAATAAAAAGAGTGAGGCTATGGTCAAATAAATAAATAAATGAAAAAAGTGTGACTGCGGAGAGTGCAAGCAGCAAGGGATACCGGCCCTCGCGGCCAATTTGGCCAAAAACGGACCGGCCCACCGGGAATTCTCCCGGTCCTCCCGATTAGCCAATCTGGGCCTGTGCATCTCTAAAACATTATCAATGGCTAAAAAGAAAGTGTAATTTATTCAAGTTGGAAAAAGTTCCCACTTTACAAATTGTAGCTAATTTTGTTGTTGGGGTTTGTAAAAGAAACTAAGCGCTTTTTACTGGTCAGAATCTTGTTATTCTGCTTTTCTTGCTTAGAGTTTATGTGTTGTTTCTTTTGTTTCTGGCTTCAAGTTTTTGTCCTAATATCCAACATTTCCTAAACCAGGGAGCATTTTCTAGACATAAATATTGTCTAGCTTTAAAAAATAATAAGTCAAAATTAAGTGAGTTTTTCCCCCTTAAAACAAGCAAAGTAATCTTTTTTTTGTTGCTATGAAATAAGATTATTTTCCTTAATTCACTGGCAGATTATTCAGATTATTTTAAGGAAAAACTCACTTAATTTTTACATTATTTCTGAAAACAAGACAAGCATTTTTTACTTGTATATAAAATGCTTCCTGATTCAAGACTTCCATTGGTGTGTATGCAGTATTTGAATTGTTTCACGGGTCTTTAGATTTTGGTCCAAAATGGATAAAATCAGTGATAATACAAAAAATAAAAAACAAAACAATAAAATAATTAAATTTGAATGAAAAATCAGCTTATAAGCAACACATTGCTTTTGTAGCATAGTCTTCCCTCACTAACCAGCATCGACCTGGATAAACAGTATTATATTCGCTTGAATATTTGTACTGCATATCAACAGTTTAGCCACGCCCACACAAATCACCTGCGTATCAAACATGGAATCAGAGAGACTTATCGCAAAAGCTTCAAGTTGGATATTATCTTACAGATCATTTACATTCCACCAAGAAAACCATAAAAGCACCACAGAAGTAACTCAAAGGTAAGTGTCCATTTATGTTTTAGGTATATTTGCTCATTATTTTGCCTTACATGTTTTCAAATGTCTGCAAACTTGGCACGTTGCTCAGCACTCGTTCTTAAAAGAGTCATTTAAACACGCGTTTATGAGACAGACAGGCTTTGGGCTGTGCGATTTTAGGTAAAACATTTAACACATTAATTAAGATTTTTTTACCCACGTCTTATGTTTTTAAATGCAAGAACGTGTTCTCTGTGAATGATGGTTTTTAACCGCTGGTAATCTTTACCGTTGCTGCTGTACACAGTTGTGAGTTTGCAGTATGTTGTATTTAGCTACTTATTATTTGTATAAAGATCAGGGCAGTTTTATTAAACTATATATGTGTATATACACTCACCGGCCACTTTATTAGGTACACCTTACTAGTGCAGGTCGGACCTCATTTTGCCTTCAGAACTGCCTTAATCCTTCGTGGCATAGATTCAACAAGGTACTGAAAATATTCCTTGTCAGCTGCACATCCATGATGCAAATCTGCCATTCCACCACATCCCAAAGATGCTCTATTGGATTGAGTCTGGCGACTGTGGAGGCCATTTGAGTACACTGAACTCACTGTCATGTTCAAGAAACCAGTCTGAGATGATTCGGGCTTTATGACATGGCGCATCATCCTGCTGGAAGTAGTGATCAGAAGATGGGTACATTGTGGTCATAAAGGGATGGACATGGTCAGCAATAATACTTAGGTAGGCTGTGGCATTGACACGATACTCAATTGGTACTAATGGGCCCAAAGTGTGCCAAGAAAATAACCCCCACACCATTACACCACGCCTGAACTGTTGATAAAAGGCAGGATGGATCCATGCTTTCATGTTGTTGATGGCAAATTCTGACCCTACCATCCGAATGTCGCAGCAGAAATCGAGACTCATCAGACCAGGCAACATTTTTCCAATCTTCTATTATTCAATTTTAGTGAGCCTGTGCGAACTGTAGCCTCAGTTTCTTGTTCTTAGCTGACTGGAGTTGCACCCCCGCTGTGGTCTTCTGCTGCTGTAGCCCATCTGCCTCAAGGTTCAACGTGTTGTGCGTTCAGAGATGCTCTTCTGCATACCTTTGTTGTAGCGAGTGTTTATTTGAGTTACTGTTGCCTTTCTAACCAGTCTGGCCATTCTCCTCTGACCTCTGGCATCAACAAGGCATTTGTGCCCACAGAACTGCGGCTCACTGGATATTTTCACTTTTTCAGACCATTCTCTGTAAATCCTAGAGATGGTTGTGCGTGAAAATCCCAGTAGATCAGCAGCTTCTGAAATACTCAGACCAGCTCTTCTGACACCACCAACCATGCCACGTTCATAGTCGCTTAAACCACCTTTCTTCCCCATTCTGATGCTCAGTTTGAACTGCAGCAGATCGTCTTGACCATGTCTACATGCCTAAATGCATTGAGTTGCTGCCATGTGTTTGGCTGATGAGAAATTTGCGGTAACAAGCAGTTGGGCATAATAAAGTACCTAATAAAGTGGCCGGTGAGTGTATATGTATGTATGTATGTGTAATTATTATTATTTTATTTTGTTTGTATATGGCAAATTCTGGATCTCTATTTGGTTGCATAAGATTATATCTAGGGGGATAAATTCAGAAACCACTGGTTTCATCTGGTTGATCTGACTGACCAGCTGGTCTCCAAATCTGACTATGTGCCCAAAACCTTTCTAAAACTACTGCAAACTAAACTTAAGCCTTGCTGGTCTAAGCTGTTTTCTTTGTCCTCAGAGTATTACCTCCGGCCTGTGAATCTGTTTTAAATTAATCCTAGAAAGCAAACTCAGTCAATTTCTAGTGCTTGGAATTTCAGATTGAAATAAGCATCATGTTTCAATAGGGTCATTGATCATGTTGTTATTCTCTAATACATTCATTCACTCAATAACCCCATCAACCATATAGTTTCTTTCGTCTATGAAGAGAGAGAGAGATGATCTAATGAAGAACTAGAAGGTTGTTTCTTTGAAAGCTGTGAGAAAATTGAATCCGAGTTGGGAAAATAATACATCAAAAAGAAGTGAAAGAATCTTTCAGCCTCTCATCCAGACATCCGCAGCCCATTTTTGCAGGCCGGATATTTCACCCAATTTCCAACAGGGCTCACTTGGGTTTAAAAAGCTGCAGTTGATGGAGTGAGAAAAAAGAAAAGCAATCACTCTTGAATATTCCCCCCATTTGTGCGTCGGCTTCACTTCCCAATCCATCCTAATGCAATAACACCCCAGTCAGAGAGGATGCAGTGTCCATCTGCAGTCGGAGTGGAATACGACTCATAGCACTATTCATCTTTGTTTATGATTCAGAATGTTTACTCGCTCACCCTTTCCTGGTTATTGATGCCTTTGTCCTAGAGCATGATGGGAAGGCTTTTGGCAGAGGGTGGCATTACTGGAAGGAGGCAGATCAACTGTCTGTGACAACTGCAAAAACCCTCTCACAGTGAGGGCATCCTGCTGTCCTGCTGACAATAGTGCGAAAGAGTTTTCCAGACCAAAAACGCTCGAGTGAGAGAGAGAGAGATAGGTGATGTTACAGAGAGAGAGGTCATGCTTTTTTCTTTTCTTCCTCTGTCTATCTTTAAATCTTGCTCGGCTCAGTGAGATTGGAGTGTGGTGTTGATTGGCATCACGCTGTCAGATCAGAGCGGAGAGAAAAAGAGAGGTTTTCAAATGTATTTGTGTTGCCTTTCTACTGTTTTTATGCTATCTGGAAGAAAAACAATGTATCATTCATTTTCTTTTAGGCTTAGGTACTTTATTAATCTGTGGTCGCCACAGCGGATTGAACTGCCAAATTATCCAGCACGTTTGACGCAGCGGATGCCATTCCAGCTGCAACCCATTACTGGGAAACATCCATACACATTCATTCACACATATACACTGCGGCCAATTTAGCTTACCCAATTCACCTGTACCGCATGTCTTTAGACTTGTGGGGGAAATCAGAGGAAAACCCACGCGAACATGGGGAGAACATGCAAACTCCACACAGAAATGCCAACTGACCCAGCCGAGGCTGGAACCAGCGACCTTCTTGCTCGTGAGGGGATCGTGCTAGCCACTGTGCCACTGTGATGCCCAAAATAAACTTATTATTTCTGTTTTTTATTCAGAAATGTCTTCATAGCCATAATTATAGCAAAATACCATGCAGTTTGTTTGGAATTCGTGTATTTTCAATGCAAAGATGTAAGTGTTGCAGGTGTCATTGGTGGGCAGATATCTCCATATGGAAACTATATGAGGGTTGAGATAATTTGAGGTTTTGCCCGTTGGCTATTTAATTTGCCAGGTGCATTTCTGTGTAAACATGCTAAATTGGTGCTATAAATTAAGAGCTGCATGACATATTATCCAGCAACTTGTAAAAAATAGCTGTTCCTGAGGTTCTCTACCTGTCTGTCACGTATAAAAGGGTTTTATATATCGCCATGCAGCAAATACAAGTTAAAAGTGACTGTAACAAATTATGTGGCAGTCATGTTTGTTAAAGTATGTGTTTTTTTTTGTTTGTAAATTGTTTATTCATTCATTAATTTTCCCTTCGGCTTAGAACCGCCAACTATGCCCTTCCAGCCGCAGCCCAGTACTGGGAAATGTTTGTAAATTGTTTACTAGTGAAAAGAGAAAAATATTGAATTCTATTCATTCTAGACATGTCCTTATCTGGATATATTAATCAATCATACAAATGATAAATCGTTATATTTAAAAGTTGATAAGTGACAAAAATATAAATATAAGCCTTAATATTTGGCGTCACAGTGGGTAGCTCGATCGCCTCACAGCAAGAAGATTGCTGGTTCGAGTCTCGGCTGGGTCAGTTGGCATTTCTGTGTTTGCATGTTCTCCCCGTGTTCGCATGGGTTTCCTCCGGGTGCTCCGGTTTCCTCCACAAGTCCAAAGACATGCGGTACAGGTGAATTGGGTAAGCTAAATTGCTAAATAAGCTAATAGTGTATATGTGTGAATGAGTGTATGGGTGTTCCCCAGTGATGGGTTGCAGCTCAAAGGGCATCTGCTGCGTAAAACATGCTGGATAAGTTGGCGGTTCATTCCGCTGTTGAGACCCCTGATTAATAAAGGGACTAAGCTGAAAAGAAAATGAATGAATGAAGTCTTAATATTGACTTTGTCTGAGCCTGATTGCAAAAGACATACATATACAGAGGATGACATGTTTTATTTGAACTGCCACAAGATGGCACCAACGCCCTGTTTAAATGAGTGATTCACTGAATAATTCCTTTAAATGATTTATTCAAAACAACTGATTCATGTAGAAACAAAGCAAGTCACTTGCTGCGTCTCAATTCACATACTTATACTACGCCCTAAAAGTATGTACTTTTTTTGTATATGAAAAGTGTATACTTTTGAGTGTGTAACAAAAGAGTATGCAAGCTTTGGGACATACTACTTCCTCATTAACAGATCGTTATGTTGCTTATTTACGTCCCCTGTCAATCATCTCGACATGTCATTCACATTTCTTACCTTCTTTGAGAAGCAGCAGCAGGATAATCTGCCATTTGCGAATCTTTCATGCAGAGGAATCTCCTCAGGTCTATGGGTAATTATGCATTCTGAAGTTAATGTCCAAACATATCTTGATATAAGTTCACATTGTTATTGCAGATTAAATATAACACGCAAAACGTGGTTTAAACATGTTCCAGTTGGCTAGATATTAATTAACAGTCATTCAAACAACTTTACCGAAGCCTCTCCACTTGATGATTGGTCTCGCGCGTCCGCCATATTTGTAGTTTGTTTACATTTTTTACCCAAACTTGTAGTTCAAAACATGTCCAACATGCAATGTATTGTGGGCAATATTAACGGTTAGAGTATGGACGTTTCTAGTTTCTTTGAGTTTTTACCGGAAATAGTAGACCATCTGGAAACATTTGGCATACTCTTTTTAATATACTATGGTTTGGGACATGCTAATTCTATGTTCTAATACTATTTAGGATAGATAGTATGCGAATTGGGACGCAGCAAATGTATTTATGAATCATTGACCCGAAACAAAACACTTGCCTTAAGATGCGTGAATTGTTTGGGTTATATTTTATTTTTTGCAAAGTGAGTGACATATTCGATAACAGTAGTTTGCAGATCATAAAAACAAAAATTGTTGATAAATAATACATATTATATGTATGTGGCAATACAGGATATACGAGGCACACACAGAAAATGTACTTTATTATTAACAGTTATATTGCCTGTAAGGCTTATTTATACTTATTCATTTCACCCACCATTGCGGATTGAGGCAAAAAAAAAAAAAAAAACAATTCTTTATACCCGTCAGGGTTGGAATATATCTATTTGGTGTTGGATTGATACAGTATATGTTTATTGTATTTCAAGGGCTGTTATTGTTTCAGTTGATTTCATAATCAATGGTTATATTCTGCTTGTCAAGACTGTAACAGAGTTGCTTTGCTGCTTAGAAAGTGTATAAAGCTCAGTGCCTCAGTATTATTGAACCTGACTGTAAGACTTGTGTTGTGGTCCAAATAGCAGCTTGTGTATAATTTTCCATCCAGCATTCAGTGTTGCTCAGCTGAGCTATAAAGGATAGCTTGATAGTTTTTCAGATGTCTTTAT
This sequence comes from Danio kyathit, assembly GCA_903798195.1. Taxonomy (NCBI): domain Eukaryota; kingdom Metazoa; phylum Chordata; class Actinopteri; order Cypriniformes; family Danionidae; genus Danio; species Danio kyathit. The sequence continues at coordinate 36,782,360 of LR812537.1, read as the reverse complement.
GAAGTATTACACTAATTACTCTATGCATATAAGCAGTGTAGAGTAGGTTATGTATAGACTACCAAGCTACATCATGGCAAATTTGCATGATATTAATATTTATAGCAGGTCCTGGAAATGTAGTAAATGCAATCGAAATATGCAGTTGAAATAAAAAATAATTAGCCCTCCTGTGAAAATCGCATTCTTTTAAAAATATCTCCCATGAGCTGTTTAACAGAGAGAAGGTTTCAACACATTTTTAAACATACTAGTTTTAATAGCTTATTTCTAATAACTAATTACTTTAGTCTTTTCCATAATGACAGTATTTCTCTAGTTATTTTGCAAGATGCTAGTATTCATCTTAAAGTGCAATTTACAGGCTCAACTAGGTTGGTGGTTTGTTCTGTAGCCAATTGAAAAAAGGGGCTAAAAATATTGACCTTAATCAACATATAAGATACATATAATATGCATCATATACATGGGTTCCGCTACATTTATTCTTTCATGGCGGGCCACCACACCAAATTTCACGGCTACATTACAGCTTTTCATTCAAACCTTCACTTGTTGCTGCTTTTTTATTTTCTAACGAGCTATAATCGCACCAAAACATATTAAAAAGCAAATGAATTATAATAGAGTGAACTTTTCTGTAATCGTAGTAGTGCTGTGCGTTATTCGTTTAACCCTAAGGTTACATGCTGACTGACTGAATGACTGACTGACTGACTGACTGACCGGCCGATTCGAATGTTATCACTCGAATGGACGTTATCAGTGGTTATCAGCTGTCAGATATGGGCAAGTAGGGGCCTACTGCGCATACTGGTAGGCTCAGAAGGCTGTTATCATCCATCCACATGGTTAATCAGCTATAGATCACATACGGCTGCGGCCGGAAGTTAATGAGAATTATTTATATTATTTATTAAATTTTCCATTAGTTGTATTTTATGAACATCTACCCCAACCCTAAACCCAATCATCACAGTAATGTAAAAACAGATCTGGATCTGGAGTCTTCTCTATTAGTATAGCTGATTAACCACAATAATTATTTATATTATTACATTTCCCATAATTGTAATTTATTAACGTCTACCCCTACCCAAACGTCACAGTATTGTAAAAACAGATTTGGATCTGGAGCCTTCTCTATTAGTATAGCTGATTACCCATGTGGATGGATGATAACAGCCTTCTGAGCCTACCAGTAGGTGAAGAAGGCCCCTACTGGCCCATACGAATGAGCTGATTACCACTGATAACGCCCATTCTATCGAGTGATAACATTCAAATCGGCTGTGACTGACTGGGCTGCAGCAAACACGATGTAGCTTTCAGTTATGATGAACACAGTTTCCATAATTATTCTTCACTTCTAGATAAAGGTCTATGGTTTTGCATACAATGGCTTTATCTTGCTGGAGTTTATAGTTGTTTCAATTTACTTCAAAACGCATTAATGCCGTTCTGTAACATTAGGTCTATTGGAGACGTTCATCAATATTCCTAGCAAATCTAATAAATGACATACTCATTACATAAACGCACTAAATCGCACATCAGCAGTGTTTATTTGAGAGCACAAAAGAAAATCTGTGCTTAAGCAGCGTATATGTGGGGGCACGCAAGAAGTTTTGTGCATGAACAGAGGAAATCGGTGCGCAAGCAAAAAAATTTGCATGCTTGTATTACATGAATCTCGACTTGTAATCAAGTGGCAACATCTCCCACCTGCAGGGTGTCCGCGGAGTCTTAAAAAGTATTAAAAGTTGAAGAATCAATTATGAGAAAATTAAGGACATTAAAAGGTATTATAAAGTCATAATTGCGTTTTTACGGAGTCTTAAATTTTGTTCAAGCATTGTCCAAAGTGTTTGACTCCAAAAAAGCATAAAATTATTTATTTTCCTCCTAATATTACCAACGTCATGCTCGATCTACACTATTGTTTCGGGCCGGGGTGTGTCCGGCCAAGCTCCTCTGTCCGGGTGATGTCACATAATTTGCAACAAACGCGGGAAGGTGATGTGAAGCTCTCCACATGTAGCGAAACCATAGAGCGAAACATACGGCAAAATGGGAAAATGTAAGTATGCGTACTCCTGGACGAGTTTAAGACGAGTTTAAGCCTGTCGCTGAAAACAACCGCGTAATTTATTCTTTCAAGCTTTGTTTCTTCTGAGCTTATCTGAGTTTTGTTGCATGGTTGTGCTCCATTGATTTATTTAACAACAACTGTTTATTAACCACTGTTTATTAAGTTAAAATTTTGATACTGATTAGAACTTAAAGTGGCGATGAGGTCTTAAAATATTCTGAGAAGGTCCTTAAAAGGTTTTAAAATGTATTGAAATTACCTTTAGGATTACTGCATATACCCTGTCACGAAGCTAATATGGAAGTAACTGAAACTGCAATTCATTGAAATTCCGCTAGGCCTGGCTCCATAATAGAGCACATTTCTATCAACCCCAATGTTAAAATGGCCAACTTTACAGCAAGATAAAAGTTTTGTTTTATGCCTATTTACAATTATCAGATAATATGGCATGCTGTGTGCACTTAATTGTGCTCACAAACCATTCACGTGGCCTCCATTTCTCAGATGAGTGAAATTATTATATACTTAAATGTATTTGTTTTATTTAAGATCATTTATCACTTATAATTTCTTTAGAACTTGAATGCACTCTAGAGTGACAGATTGATTAGCTGTAGACTATAGAGCAGTCATCTGAAATGTTTTCATACAGTGTTATGCCTGGATTTCATAAATATTCTTGCATTTACTAACAGACTAAATTTGAAGCATTTGGAAGTAATTCACATTTTCCTCCTGTAGAAAAATGTCAAAAGAACAATGTTTAGTGGCACAATGTATAACAACAATGTTTTTAAAAGCCCAAACACTATTGATATAGTATACAACCAAGCCCATGTGGTCACAACACAAACGAGTCGCAGGTAAAATTAAGTGTTTCTCCCAAAGAAAAGCCTGTCTAAGCAAAATGCTAACAGACATCTGTAGCTCTGCTCACGCTCCGCCTCTTTGCCCTTTTCCGGTTACCAACGGTTGGTGCATTGACACGTGGACAAAATGGTGACGGTTGGTAGGGGTGTCAAAATTAATTGTTTCTTCAATACACCGCGATGCAGACGCGGACAATTCGGTATCGGTTCAGTAAAAATTATAACCGGTTATTATGCGCCATGTCGTCGTAACTTACTAAGGCGAGGGAGGTGAGCACGAGTAATTAAATCGCTCCAACTACTTAAAAACGCAGAAACTGTGCACAATTTTACTGTGTGTGTGTGTGTTTGCTGGATAGTCTTTCACTGACACTTACAGCAGAAGCCACTATTTCACTGCGATTGAGAAAATGAAAGTAAACTTCATTTCTCTCTCTCTCTCTCTCTCTCTCTCTCTCTCTCTCTCTCTCTCTCACTGTGGACCTCTGACCTGTTGACGTGACTTTTCCTCTCCTCTCGGCTTTTACAATGATACTTCTGGATACAGACACGAGCGTATGTCTGCAGAGTGAGTTTTCTCAATCGCGTCTATCATGAATCAGCTGTGACTGATCCATGACACTGTGTCAACTCCACACAGTGTCACTCATTGGTGAACACTACCAGAGCGTTAGAGCCAATCGCAGCCCTTTCTGTTGAGTGCGTGACCAATCATAGGGGTGTAAGAAAGAACTCACTAGACAAGGTTGAGAAAGCGAGCAGGATATTTATATTTGCTTATTTGCTACAAATGAACATGTTGTTCTGTGCATGCACTTGAGTTTTTAAAGGTACAGTTTATATATCTGACTGTTTGTATTATAGGACAAAATTGTATTACAAATAATATATAAATATAAATATATTTAAAGATTTTTATACAAGAATTGCTGTGCTGTGAAGAAAATACCAAATTGTGTATGGAAAGCATTGTCAATGCACCGTGATGCACCGAGATATCGAAATGAACCGAATCGATGGCATGAAAATCGTAACTGAACCAAACCGTGAGACCAGTGTAGGTTCACACCTCTAACGGTTGGCCATGCCCACTTGTAGCTTCGATGTCTAATGTGTGCGTACGATGTCTAATGTGAAACATCGCGATGGACGATGGCATCGTCTTCATAGGCGGAGGTGAATTAATTATTTATGAATAATTCATTCATTCATAACGAATTAATTATTTGTAGCCTACCGTTTCAACTACCTGGTCTTTGTTTTACCCATAACCAACTCATAAATAAATACAGATAAGTTACACACAAATTACCACCTGTCAATCACTTTTTCCGCAGGACTAGGAGCAGGCAGAGTGATCCGTGTCAGTCATTTGTTTGGTGCAGTGGATGGCGGAGGGAGGTTGCGGACGAAAGTGAGCGGCGCGGGGTTTGCTCGCGGACGAAAGTGAGCAGCGCTGGGGTGTCGCGGACGAAAGAGAAGAGGGTTGGGGAGTCGCGGAAGAAAGTGAAAATGAACAGGGGAGAAGGGCGGTTGAGGAGGGAGATCGGTAAAATGAGGTGCCGGATCAGATCTCAGAGGTTCCGGATCCGGCGTGTTCCGGCACTAATTAAGAGCTGGATAGAGACAAGATTAATTAAATATCACGTTTAACAACTATATTGAGACACGATCCAGCGATACATCCTTGATAAACTGTCCTATGTACACTGTTCTCTGGAGCTCAGACGAGCGCATGAGAGTATGTGTGTCTGTGGCTATGGCTGAGTGTGGGTGTGGGCACGTGATGTGTGTTTTCAGTGGAAGGAGGGCTGTTCAGAAATGCTAGGTGAAACACCAGTGTGGACGTGGGTCATTTTCGTTCTAAAATGGCATTTTAAAAGCAAGCTGTATTAGTGTAAACGGGGCCTGAGTGTATATTTTTCATGATCGGGTTTGTGACGGGGGCGGGGCGGGGGGGCGTGGCGGTGTATCGGCGATGCCAGCTCAGCATTGTGATGTCTATTGGCTATCGCCGATGGACGATGGCATCGTCTATCGGCCCAACCCTACTGCCACCACAGTTGAATTCTAGAGGAAACACTAATTTAATATGTAACATATAATAAACAGTTTTCCCCTCCAGCAAAACTAAAAGAAATAAGACTTTCTACAAAAGAAAAAAAAATAACATTATAGGAAAAATTGTGAACATTTTCTTGCACTTCATGTCAACTGTGAGGGGGTGGATTTTTTTTATAACTCATCCGTTCCAATTATATTGAGTTGTGTTAAGTCTGCATATTTAAGGGCGTGCCCACTTGAGTGACAGCTAGGTCTCGCTGCTCCTGTCTCGTCACCTCAGCTGATTTTGGTTCATTATTTTTTTATTATTCTGATTCATTATTTTTATTATATTAGAATAGTTTTTTTCCCCATTATATCCGAACATAATAGATGTCACTTAAAAAGTGATTTTTACAAATTGCATATTTAGTTTTTGGGTGAACTATCTCTATTTACATGCTCGAGCCATCCTGGCAGACCAAATATAATACTTCTAACGCAGGTAAAATTAGCAAGAAATCACTTTAAATAATTGGATAGACCTACATTGTTTTCAGTGTCCAAAAGGGCAGCATGAGCGCTGCACATAAAATAGAAATAACCGCCTGATTTTTATCAAATAATTGGACAGACGGCAGTAAAACAGTGCAGGAATATGTTTTGGTCGGTAGCGGTTTGACAGTCTCTCGGGGCCCGGCTGTGTTTTCAGTGCTGTGTCACCCCTATTTGACCACCTTTGTCAAACTTAGCGGCGGATGAACAGCCTGTAAAAAGCACGAGGGGAGAAAGGGATGCTGGATGCAGTCAACGTTACGCCGTCTGATTGACACCTCCATCCAGCCCAGGGTGTTCAAAGGGAATGCATTAGCCTGGCCCCGCTCAGTTAGGGGGCATTGCTACATCCAAACAGATAACAGCTCTCTGAATCACTTGCCAGAAGTAAATAGCACTGCGGAAAATGTTGTTTACAGATGAGACTAGATGCTAATGACACGGTATTAAAGAGAAACCAAGCTCTGTTTAAGTCCTGCTGTCTCTATCTATGGACTCTGCCACATCAGACTGACCTCAATATGTCCTAAATTCTTTGATAAAAATATTCCTTTTCCAACAGGCCAGTTATTCCTTGGAGATATGCTATTTATAGGGGCAGTTTTTAAAAGTACTTTCTCTGACGTGTTGTAGCATTGCGTCACGTTATCATGAAATATTGGTAGGGCTGTGTGCAATTTTTGTGTGAATGTGTGTGTGTGTTTTTTTGAGCACACTTGGTGGTTGCTGCTGATGTACAAAGTGTAAGTTTGTCTTCTCAAATGATGCATCAAGAGAGGATTTGGCACCAAAGCGAGATTTCACTTTCAGCCTTTTTTTGGGGTGCATCTGAATCTTTTTCAGTGCCTTGTGAAAGTCTGTGGAGACACATTCCGCAGGCTCTCTGTGAATAAGTTATGCAAATAATGTTAATTGAATCCCACAGCAGCACTTTCCTTCTCCCTTACAAAAATAAAAAAACAAAACATTCTGTTGATTTAATGGGCTTGCTGTTTCATTTCAAACCCTTATGCCAAAATATATGTATAAATAAAGCGAATGAATTGCGGCCGCTGATAGCATTGCTAATTTGCATACACTGTGTGCATTGTTGTAACAGATTCACTATAGGGAATAATGCAAATTAGACAACAGCGCACAAAATCTTCACTGAACTCCGTTTGCATGCTGTGTTCGCCCATCTTGCAGGTCAGAGTGATCATGGAAGAAATGCAGAAAGGTAGTTTGGCAGGATCTTTTATAGTTTTTCATTCAGAATAGATAAAATGGAGTGACTAACATCCATAAAATTAATCATAGAAAGTAGTGCTGCACGATATATTGTTTAAGCATTGATATTGCAACCACATCGCAGGACGTGCAGTTTGGAGTCAGGATTGTGTTTGACCAAGTGCAACAGTTCAGAGCACATGAGAACGTTGGAGCCATTTCAGTTTTACCAGAATAAAGTGAAAGTTTTTAAGTTTTTTAGGTCTGTGTAAGCATTTTTACAAGATGTAAGATGAGTCTTTGGTGTCTCCAGAATGTGTCTGTAAAGATTAAGCTTAAAATACCCAGCAGATTATTTATTATAGCCTCCAAAATATGCCCATTTTGGTGTCTGAGTACAGTGTAGCTGTTTTTGTAGCCTGTGGCTTTAAATGCAAATGAGCTGCTTCACCGCGTCCACCGTTGCCACATGCACGTCTGCTTCGCTTGCAAAATCAGATAAACAGCAGTCAGTGATTGAGACACTAACCCTTTCTGAAACAATGAGTCATGCACAAATACCGCTTGCTGTACACAGTAGTGGTGGGCAAAGCGAGGCTTCATGAAACACTGAAACAGTCAAAGCAAATGTGTCGAAGCTTTGAAAAGTTTCAAAACAGATCTCTAAAGTGACACCTAGTGGTCATTTTTTATGTATTGCTCTGGAACAGCTTCAGCGAAGAAACAATTAAGCAAATTGAGGTGTTTAACCCCACGTTGTAGAGTTGGATTTCAAGTGATTTAGTGAAGCGGTAAGAGTTCCTGACTGGCATGCAGAGATAATCCAGGGTTCGAATCCAGGGAGATGCAACTATAGATGTTAGTTTTTAAATACTCTGTTCTTTTAACTTGTTTTGTTTTATCATTGGTCGGACATCCGAATGAACAGATTGTGAAGAAATATGTCTCGCTTTAATCATAAAAGTAACATTATTAAAATACGTCATGTCATAACTTCAATGTATATGTACAAGTGGGTATTCGAACCTGGGCCATTTGCAGCACAGTAACTCTATAAACACACACAGTCCACTAGGGTACATGAGATAGAGATGTTTTTCTGACCCTGTCAGTCAAACGCAGATTCACCAGGTCGGAACGCTTCTGAAGTGACCAATGCTTTGAATCGCTTTAGTCACGTGACCTTGTGTTTTGAAAAACTTTAGTCACGTGACCTGGCTGTTTTGAATCAACTTAGTCACGTGACCTTGCATTTTGGGTCATGCTTCGGTGCTGTGTTTCAAAAACACTTGCGCTTCAGGATCTCGACACTGTGTTGAAACGTCAGATCATGTCAGCCAACCCTAGTACACACACACACACAACACATTAGGGTTGGGCGATGTTGACCAATTCAGCATCGTACGATGTCTAATGTGAAACACCGCGACGGACGATGGAATCGTCTTCATAGGCGGAGGTGAATTAATTATTTCATTCATTCATTCATTTTCTTGTCGGCTTTGTCCCTTGCGGGGTCGCCACAGCGGAATGAACCGCCAACTTATCCAGCACGATTTTACGCAGCGGATGCCCTTCCAGCCACAACCCATCTCTGGGAACTTCCACACACACATTCACACTCATACACTATGGACAATTTAGCTTACCCAATTCACCTGTACTGCATGTCTTTGGACTGTGGGGGAAACCGGAGCACCCGGAGGAAACCCACGCGAACCCAGGGAGAACATGCAAACTCCACACAGAAACGCCAACTGACCCAGCCCAGCCGAGGTTCGAACCTACGACCCAGCGACGTTCTTGCTGTGAGGCAACAGCACTACCTACTGCGCCACTGGGTTGCCCCGAATTAATTATTTATGTATAATTAATTAATTCATAACAAATTAATTATTTGTAGCCTACCGTTTCTACTACCTGGTCTTTGTTTTACCCATAACCAAATCATAAATAAATAAAGATAAGTTACACACAAATTACCACATGTCAATCACTTTTTCCGCGGGACTCTGGCATGAGTAGGCAGAGTGATCCGTGTCAGTCATTTGTTTGGTGCGGTGGATGGCAAAGGGGTGTCGCGGACGAAAGTGAGCGGCGCTGAGGTCTCGCGGAGGAACAAAGTGAAAATGAACAGTGGACGGGAGGAGGAGGGTGTTTGTGGAGGGAGATCGGTAAAATAAGGTGCCGGATCCGGATCCGGCGTGTTCTGGCACAAATTAAGCCCTGGATAGAGACAAGATTAATTAAATATCACGTTTAACAACTATAGTGAGACACGATCCACTATCATCCAAACGGTCCGACGTGCACTGTTTTCTGCAGCTCAGACGAGCGCGTGGCAGTGTGTGTGTGTGTGTGGGTGTGGTCACGTTATGTGCGTTTTCAGTGGATGGAGGGTTGTTCAGAAATACTAGGTGAAACACCAGTGTGGACGTGGGTCATTTTCGTTCTAAAATGCCATTTTAAAAGTAAGCTGTATTAGTGTAAACGGGGCCTGAGTGTGTATTTTTCACGAGCGGGTTTGCGATGGGGACGGGGCGATGGATCGCGATGCCGGCTCAGCATCGTGATGGCTATCGGCCATCGGCGATGGACGATGGCATCGTCTATCGGCCCAACCCTACATCACATATATTAGCGTTTACTGACACCATGCGGCAGTGGTGATTATATCGGTTAAGAATTACATAGCAATTTTACTTTAATACAAACATGCTCTGCTTTAAAAAAAGTTTTAAACTTATTAAACTTATAAAAATCACAGAGAGTTTGAACAGATATTTTAATCCCAGTTTATTTGCAAAACATTTTCTGTGGACATGTGTATACATGTTATTATAGAAGCATGACGTCTGTCAGTCAATTCGGTGGGCAGGGAAAACCTCACTGGGATTGGAATCCTATTTTAACGTCAGGAAATTAAAAAAAAGAGGCTTGGTGTGTTTACATCATTCCAATATGACAGTGGACACACTATACATACACACAGTTCTGTCCAAACAGCTTCTATAAGTTGATTTTCATAATAGGTGCTAGGGCTGCACAATATATAGTTTCAGCATCGATATCGCAATGTACACGTCCTCAATAGTCACATAGTGGCAGGCCCATTGTCTAGTTATGATTATAGTTGATTAGGTGCAATTGTTTGTCATTGCAAAGTTTAAAAGGACAAGCTATTCCAACATTTGAGGTTTTAAATTACAAATATTAGATTAAATTATTTCTACAATAAAGACTATACAATGATATTTTGGGTTTAATTATTTTATTCCTGTATCTGAATACTATATCAATTCACTAATAATCAGAAAAGCACTGATAAAATATTACTTTTGTATTTATCTCTGTTTGCGATTTGATTATGTGTTATGCAGAATAGAGGTGGGCGATGTCAACCAATTTGGCATCGTACGATGTCTAGTGTGAAACATCACGATGGACGATGGCACCGTCGTCGTAGGCAGGGGTAAATTAATTATTTATGAATGATTAATTAATTTAAAACAAATTAATTATTTGTAGCCCACTGTTTCAACTACCTGACCCGCATGGTTTTTGTTTTACCCATAACCAAATCATAAATAAATAAAGATAAGTAACACACAAATTACCACCTGTCTATCACTTTTTTCCGCAGGACTCTGGCATTAATAGGCAGAGTGATCTGTGTCGTTATAATGGCATCAACAAACTTGGTTGGTAATAAAGGTGCACAACCAACAGAAACCAACCAACAGTATGTGAGGTTTTCGAAAAAATTACTAAGTACAAGCCAATGTCAGTTATGAATTTATCAGTTATTATTAAACTATTTTATGACTTTCTTCATGGTCACTCAACATTTTTACACTTGTTGACAATAGTATTAAACCATAATATGAAACCTACATTAACACAGAAGGCGGTGGAGCTTTTGTAAATTTGACGCTACTTTTTTAGTCCTCTGTGACGCATCACATTCTGTAGATTTAGCCTGATCTTGTTTTTTATAAAGTCTCATTCAGGTGGAGATGGAACCGCAAGGGCTCATTGATCAAACACGTTGTCTTCCTACTCCACCTTTGCACCTGTTTAGCATTTTAATGAAAGGCATCAGGCTGTCCTCAACACGGTCCTCTCTCTCAACAGTACTTCAAATAAAAGAGAATAATTTCCCAATATCTATGCATGGATGCCCAACCTTTTCACTCTTTATTTCTAGCATTTGGTCCTTTAGTACCGCTGTTGTACTATAAATTGAACGTGCCACAATGTTTAGTTTCACAAAATGTTTAGATCCACAGTTCAGGTTGAGGCATATTCAGTAATGCTACTCATTTCTTGTGAGATGTATAATATGGGATCTAAATATCTGTTTATGTAAAAATATTATTAAATGAATCTGTCACAGTGTAGAGCTGAGCAAAGACACTGTGACTGACAAACACACATCACATTGCACTGATACATAAAATACATACACTTTTTAACATGGTCCGATTGCCGGCAAAATAATATGTATACACGGATTTTTGTTGTGTTATCTGTACTGTGCATGTGTGTGTTTGTGTAATGTATATAGGTTGTTTTATTGTCTAAGGTTAGCATTATGTTTATGTCAATATCTCAATTCAATGTCAAACAATAGCCCATATCATCATTCCATTCACACTGAAATAACCACAGACACATTTTCTTTTAAACAACATTTATTAAACAGACATAGGAAAATTACATACACTTACCGGTTTCCATTCCTTAAACACCAAACCTGTTCAGATTACAAAGACATTTCTACAGTCTTTTCTCGCCTTCACTTCAGAGCAGCCATTTTGATGACATCATCAGGGACAAACACCCCTGGTTAGTGATAAAAATCAATGCTCTGTGGTTTATATTTGTGTTGGTTATTTGTTGTGTTGTATTTTAAGTTTGTGCATGCATATTGATTTTCTTGCATTAATTTATACTTTTGTTTAATGTCTTTTTATGTATTTTTTTCTGCATGTTAACCTACAATTTGCAGAATGGTTTAACCCATGGGTGGGGCCAATTATATAAAATGGCCCCAAAACTTCACTCTGGGTGGGTAGTTGTAGGAGATGGTTGTATTGTGTGAGAGATTCATTATTAACAGATTCAGTTCAGGTCATAACCCTGATTTAGCTGAACAAGCCTGTAAATACTTTGTAAATATTGTATAGTTTGTTTTTCTTTATTGTTATTTTGTCACTTTCACCTTTTTGCTGGATTTTTCTTCTTCTTCATTTTGTGTCAAATAAATCACACTTCACTTTTACCAACGGCTTCTGTGACACTTTTTGCCTCCATCCACCCGGTCAATCGGAACAGAATCATTAGTTTTTGATAGTGAAGTCCTGAGTTTTAATCATAATTTCAGTAGAAATTAATTACTGCATTTAAACACTGTTATGCGTTATAACTAAAGTACCTCTTAAAGACCATATGTTCGCTTGGCGGCCATGATTGCAACACCTCAGGACAGCTAGTTTTGGTATACAAAACTAAGTTCTGTCAGTTTTGATTAGGGCAATTCTGAAATGTCAAAAATGTAACATTTCAATAACATTTTAAATCAGCTTTAATGGGCAACTATGATAAAAATCAACTTTTGTAAGCTGTTTGGATAGAACTTTGTGTAGGTGTAGTGTGTCCACTGTCCTATTGGAGTGATATAAACACAAGTCTCCTTTAAAATTTTTTACTGATGTTAAAATAGGATCCAAATTCCAGTAATTTTGAGGCCCACTGCAATGTGACGTAGGAGTGCGGTTTTCTCCACCCACTGAATTGATTGACAGGCACCATGTTTATATTATATAATAAATAACCTGAATGGTATTTTGAGTTCAAAATTATTAAAGTTATTATTATTCAGATGTCAGATGGCCAAATTTTTACTTCTGACGAAAATGAATGCACCAGGGTGCCTAATGAATGAATAAATATCATAAGAAATATGTGATCTTATGAAACCAGCCAACAACTAATCCAGCACAATTCACAATGTCATTAAAATGTGGAATTTAATCTTTATATAAAATACAAAAAGAAGTAAATAACTGGAAAAAAAGTCAGATTTTTGAGGTAAATTTGTCATCTAACCTGATTTACTGTTTATCAATTCATTGAGAAAAACAAACTTCCATAATTTTATATTTATTTGTGATATTTATTAGATTTCATTTTTTTAAGCATGGTTTTTATATCCGTTTTGGTTTCTGTAATAAAAAGTACTTTTAAAATGATACATCTAAAGTATCTACAATCTAAAATTATTACAATTTCAGTTTTATAAACTTCAAGTTTGTTGAAATGATCAAACAAAGCATTTCATCAATTCCATTATCAAGTTTGCTGTATTCCCAGTAAGATGGTACTTTTAAGTGTTTTTAAATGCTAAGTTTTTTAAAGTGTTTGTTTAAAATTTAAAGTGTCTTAAATGCTAAATATTTGGAAACCCAAAATGTGTGTCTGTTTGGCAAATTCACAATCTAGTGGACATGTAGAGAGTATGGAAAGTAATACATTTTTGAATTAAAAAAAAAATATATTTATATATATACACACACATATTAGAGGTGTCAAAATTAATTGTTTCTTCGGTGCACCGCAATGCAGACGCGGACAATTCGGTATCGGTTCAGTAATAATCATAACCGGTTATTATGTACTGACGTCATTTATCTCACATGCGCTATGTCGCCGTAGCTTACTATGGCGAGGGAGGCGAGCGGCGAGCACGAGTACAACGCTCTAACTATTTAAAACTCTGAAACTGTGCACAATTTCACTGCGTGTGTGTTTACTGAACACTGTTTCACTGACACTTACAGCAAAAGCCCCTATTTCACGGCGATTAAGAGAATGAAAGTAAACTCCATTTCTCTCTCACTGTGGCCCATGAGTGCAGCTGTGAAGAGCACCAGCGTGTAAGAGCCAATCGCAGCCCTTTCTGTTGAGCGCGTGACCAATCAAAGGGGTGTAAGAAGCCCCACCCATTAGTGACAATTCCTCCCTCATTAGCATAAACTGCCCTGAGTGAGAAGCAGTTGTCGGCCATTAGAATTTTCACCTCCTGAAGCTAATGTCAGTGACTAAGATTATAAATGTGGAGTTTAGTTGCACACATAAACACTGTACTCTCCATTCTTGGAGAGGGCAAACTGCCTTCTTCTGAGATGCTTCTTTTCACATTTTCAGTTTTTCACACAGATGTTAGTCCTGTTTACGAACCTGCATCTATGTTGACGCTTAGACACTTGTAGCTCCGCCCTTTTTTAAAAAGACCATTTGAATTCACCACAGGGAATGGCACAAAGCCTAAAAGGGGCTGTTTCAAAGAGTTATAAAACATTATTCATGTGATATTTTGAGCTGATACTTCACATACACACTCTAGGGCAGGGCTATTCAATTAGTTTGTCACGGGGGCCAGTTCATGAAAAGCATCCCAAACGAAGGGCCGGAGAGATATGACTTGCAATATAAATGATGACACAACTGCATTTAAGAGCCAATTATGTATTTTTGCTCCTTTAGACACCCACGTTGTATTTGTCTACATTAAAATGTTAATATATTGTATTTTGAAACTATATAATATCACTGCATTGTATAGGTTTTTTTTTAACAAACATTCAAATGTTGTATTTCACAGCACAACAAAATCAGTGTATTGCTTAAGTAGGCTTCTTCTACATTCAGATACGTTCATATGTTATGTTTTGAACTGCATAACAATTATGGATGCAACAATTATAGATTTTGGTTATACGATTATATAGTGTGAAGAATAATCAGGGTTTCACAGTTATCACGTCTAATGTAAATTTAAGCTTTATATTAGCTAGATTTAGATCTGGACATCCCTAACTAATATTAAAAAACCTTTAAAAGGCATTTTCATTAGTCATAGTGGTCCCACTTTATATTGTGTCGCTTATACCTGTGAACTTACATGGTAATTAGATGTGTAAGTAGTATGTAACTACAGTGTATGTACACACTGGTACAGAGTATTTACTTGTGCATACTGGTGTAACTACACTCATGTAACAACCAACTGATTAGTATGTGTAAGTACAAATGTGTAACAGGACATTGGTAACAACAGTAGGAAAGTACACATCTGTAACAAGAATTATGTAAGTGCATTGTGTAACAACAATATGTACTTGCAGATGTTTTCCCACTTCCACACCTGTTTGCAGATCATGTACTTGTGAACACTGTATGGCTGCATTAGAAGGTTTCACCTTGTGATACAAGTGTACTTGCATGGTAAATCCACAGGATCCACTCAATATAAAGTGTAAAATGGTCACAAATTACTGTTCATACATTCATTCATTTTCTTTTCGGCTTAGATGGGTTGCAGCTGGAAGGGCATTCACTGTGTAAAATATATGCTGGATAAGTTGGCGGTTCATTCCACTGTGGTGACCCCAGATTAATAAAGGGACTAGGCCGAAATGAAAATGAATTTTATTTTAAACTTTATATTGTGGACTGTTCCTGTGGAGTTACCATGTAACTACACTGTTATTAAAGTGTTGCATAGAAGATATTTCTACAAGTTACACAGTAATTTGTGACCATTTTACACTTTATATTAAGTGGACAGTTCCTGTGGAGTTACCATGTAAGTACACTGGTATCACAAGGTGAAACCTTCTAATGCAGCATTAGTTCTGCCATACAGTGTTCACAAGTGCATGATCTGCAAACAGGTGTGGAAGTGGGAAAACATCTGCAAGTACATATTGTTGTTGCACAATGCACTTACATAATTCTTGTTACAGATGTGTACTTTCCTAGTGTTGTTACCAATGTCCTGTTACACATTTGTACTTACACATACTATTCAGTGGGTTGTTACATGAGTGTAGTTACACCAGTAATACAAAAGTAAATACTATGTAAACGTGTGTACATACACTGTAGTTACATACTACTTACACATCTAATTACCATGTAAGTTCACAGGTATAAGCGACAACATAAAGTGGGACCGGAAGAAAGAAAATAATATAATAATAATTGTTATGAAGGTCGGCGCCAGTATTTAGATTAACTGTTGTTATCATCTGCGTTCATACATACATAATCATTTTAATAATAGTTCGTCCAACATGTCTTTTGTTTACATTGCACTGAAAGCTAAGCACAACTCTCACCGTTACAGCATGAGATGTCTTCTACTGCGTGCGCGTTGCTCCGCTTGCGCCCGCATATTGGCATATATTCTTACGACATAACAAACTTGCGCGCGGGAAAGATATATATATATATATATATATATATATATATATATATATATATATATATATATATATATATATATATATATATATATATATATATAGTTATTACAGTGTGCGTGCGTATTAGCTTCAGTGGACAAGCTCGGAACTTTAAACTAGCGCACAGTTGGCAACTTGGCGTAACTTTGTTCAGCAGTTTCGTTTCGTGCGGCAGAACAGAAATGCAGAAATGCGGCTTAGAGAAGCCTTTACGATTAATTAACCATGACGAATTAAAGCGCAGTTAGTAGTGAAATCGGTTAATCGTTGCGATTAATAACGATATCAGTGCATTGTACAAAAGACCTTTTCTACAAACATATTCAAATGTATTCGGCTGTTCTTCGCCACTATCAGGTGACTCACGCTCGCAGCTTATGCTGTATTGAACAGACGCACGTCACTTCACAACTATAGCGGCCGTTTTTTGACTGAATTAAATTTATTCTTGATGTCTTGGTCACACTATTTGGAGGGCCAGAACAAATTGCCTCGGGGGCCGGGTTTGGCCCGCGGGCCGCCAATTGTATAGCCCTGCTCTAGGGACATCAGGGACACATTTTACATCTTGAAAAAAGCAGCCCAAACAACATGTTCCGATATTCCCCTGTCTGTCCCCCATACCTTCATATTCACAACACATTTTTTTATATATTTACCTCACAATTCATTACTTTAAACTTCAAGCAGGTGAAGTCGTGACCCTGTGCGGGACGAGAAAACAAGCGACACCGTTTCGGCTGACAGAGATTTATTACCTGCATATGGCAGAGTGGCTGAAATCAACACGAGCTAAAAAAGCAGTTTTGAGGACACTTCAAATTTTGCTCGACTTATAAGTTTGCAGTGCACTTCAGGTTTGTCCATGAAGTCGGTCTCCTCACCAGGTTTTGTCTGTACGGCTCATTTGCTCATTAGCTGTGGCTATAAATGCAGAGAGCGATTCAGCTCCATCTGACAGGCTTTCCGCTTTGCTTCAGGGTGTGATTGTAATAATTTCAGAGTCTTGACAGGTACAGTATTCAACATGTCGCGTACATCCACCTCTCGTCTCTTTTAATTGTAGGGGAGAGATTTAGTAAAAGCGTAGCAGCGTCAGTTAGATGTGTTAACATGGAGGATGATGCTCATGTATCGCAGATGATGTACTGGAGGAGTTCAATGATACGAGAAGCAAAAAATATCATGAGGCGAAAGTGCTGGGTCTCTAGGGTTAATGGCGGAGTATAGCTGTGCTTCTCCTTCGTCTCACTCATGAAATGCACAGAAAGTGGGTGAAGCTCTGACCTCTGACTTGTGGATGTTTAGCACGCTCGGTTGAGTGGCGACGCGAAGGGAAATGTAATGTGAAGGGGACAAATTAAAATCCACTCAGATGTCCACTTTGATGTGTGAACGTGTTTGTCAGAAGGGATCGGGAAAGGGAATAAGATAGAATTGGATAGGGGTCAATTTCATCATGCTTTCCCCCCCTATTTATCTGTTTAGAAATTCAAACATTTACAGTGACTTGAATACGCCTTTCCTATCATCAGCATATTTTGGATTTCTGAACTAAAACCTATTTTATTTAGCCATCTTAGACATGACATTCGAATAAAATAGTCAGAAAGTAAATGTATTTAGTAACAAGAACAAACAATTAAAACAATGAATAGCACATTTATTACAGTGTTCATGTTTTTTGAACATTAGTTAATGAAAATATTTGTTGAAAATTTTACCAAATTTTCTATTTAATTAAAAAGCACAAAATAATTATATATACAGTCGGGGAAATAAGACTTCAACAGAGTGTAAAATCTTGATGGTTCTGTTGGTCTTTACTATTGGATTCAAGCCACTCTACTGTACAGCTTGATTTTCTTTCTCTGAAAGCATTTGAGAGTTTCCTTGGCTGTGTTTTGCATCATTGTCTTGCTGAAATGTCCACTCTGGTTTCATCTTCATCCTCCTGGTAATGTGAATATTGAACTAAAACAGCTAATTTTCATTTACAATAATGAAGGGCAGAGGTTTGCTGAATAACTGAGAGATTACAGGTACTGTCTAGGCTTTCTCCACCTTTTTACACCTCCCTTTCTTCACGTGTTCAATGCTTTTTCCTGTGTCATTTCATTTTATTACACATAACTTCACTTATAAACTAATTATAGTTGTTTGCTTTTCATATACTGTATGTATTACTTTGGTTGCAATCATCATCCAGTGAAAATTTCAAGCCAACAGCACCTTTAAAAAATGGTGATGTCTATACTTATTTCCCCCACTGTGTATGTGACCTTCATATAAAAGATGCTAAAATGTCATTTAGTATAAGACCTGTCAGGTATATTTAGAACAGCAATCATTTCATGACATATTAATAGACAAAGACCACAGTGCAGTTCCAAAATACTAATTGGCATTTTTCTGTAGTTTCATTCATGCCACCCATTTGTCAGTAAAAAGAATAACATTTAGTATTATTATTTGTTTTGACATTTACTTAAAATGTATAAAAGAATAAATGTTTTTTTTTGTCATTCACATAAATATATATAATGTTTTTGAATGTTTTATTGTAGTTTTTGCAAACGTAGAAAAACAAAGAACAGACAGACAAACCCATCATGAAAAAATAATTTTGTCCGCCAATTTCTGTTTAACGGAGAGATTTTCTCAACACATTTCTTAACATAATAGTTTTAATAACTCATTTCTAATAAATGATTTATTTTATCTTTGCCATGATGACAGTAAATAATATTTTACTGGATATTTTTCAAGACACTTCTATAAAGCTTAAAGTGACATTTAAAGGCTTAACTAGGTTAAGTAGGCATGTTAGGGTAATTACGCAAGTTATTGTATAACAATGGTTTGTTCTGTAGGCTATGGAAAAATATAGCTTAAAGGGACTAATATTTTTTACCTTAAAATGGTTTATAAAAAAATGAAAAACTGCTTTTATTCTAGCCGAAATAAAACAAATAAGACTTTCTCCTGAAGAAAAAATAAATATTATCAGACATGCTGTGAAAATTTCCTTGCTCTGTTAAACATCATTTGGGAAATATTTAAAAAAGAAAAAAAATTAAAAGGGGGGCTAATAATTCTGACTTCAACTGTATATGACCTACAAAAAGACACAGCAATGGATGTAACGAGAGAGAGAGAGAGAAAAAAACTGGTGGTTTTAGAAAAAAAGACAGGATCCCACATTTTATTAAGAGTTCCCAGAAGTATCTAATTCTCTCCA
This sequence comes from Danio kyathit, assembly GCA_903798195.1. Lineage (NCBI taxonomy): Eukaryota > Metazoa > Chordata > Actinopteri > Cypriniformes > Danionidae > Danio > Danio kyathit. Next base: position 36,763,037 of record LR812537.1, on the reverse strand, counting down.
AATGTAAAGTGGAGGTGAGTCCAAGAAGCCAGTCAGGAAAAAAGAGGCCTAACATTTTTCTTCCAGAAAGAAAGAATAATTTTTTTAGCTATGATCAAATATATATAATTGGTCACACTTTATTTTGATTGTCCGTTTGTTATATTGCATCTACATGTCAACTAATTCTCATTAGATTATAAGTAGACTGTTAGGTTAGGGTTAGTGTAAGTTGACATGTACTTGCAAAGTTTTTTTATAGTCAGTTAAATGTCTGTTGAAGGAGCAGTAGCAACAAATATTAAGCAGACAGTCTACTAATACTCAAATGGACCATCAAAATAAAGTGTTACCATATAATTTGATCAGATTTACATTAATAGGTCTGTTACACTGTCTAATGATGGAACATTATTCAACCCACATTTTTAATTTTTCAAAAGCTGTATGAAACATTAAAGTAACCTTACATTGCTTGCTTGCATTTAATGTGCGTTTTAATACTGTGAATATAAAATCACTGTTATAATTTAATTTTTGAGTTAAACACTTATTTAAAAAAACTTATTAAAAAAAAATAAATGAAGCTGTAGAAATAAATGTTGCTTAACTTGATTGATGTACTTATTTTCATGATTATTATTATAATTTTTATTATAAATGTCTATGGATAATTAAGTAAAGCTGTGCTCTTTCAGTTCAGTAAGCAGTTACCATCCATTAAAAGCAACAATATGAAATAGTAAAAAAGCAATAAAAGTAATAGTAAAAAAAATGTGTCTCAAAATCATGTCGATTTTTACTAAAAATGTTTTACTTTTGCATTTTACAGAACATAGTCAACAACATCAAGGCGTAAAACTGAAGAGAATGAAGATTTTTACATAAGGTTTGCTGAGCTCAGAGGGAAACATGATCTATACAAAATCCCTGATCTGTGTGACAGAACTATTAAAAATGAGTGCTGAACTGAAGGTGTTCATTTACTTAAAATAAATGTGTGTCCACTGCATACAGAATTGGTCACACTGTCATATGCAAAAGTCTGCCGCATCCATCTCAGGAATAAGGTTTTTGCCACTTCCTAATTTCTCATTGCGCACACTAAAAACGTGTTTCATGTAGCATGTCGTTGAGTTAAATATACAGCTAAGGCTGCGATTTGGGATGTGTTTGCAAGTGAACATTTTTCAGTAATTAGCAGTGTGTAATGAAGAATTTAAGGAGGTGTTCGGATTGAAGGAAGCATCTGTTTAGGCTTAATCACATTTGTTGTATTTTTAGAGATGCTCGAGATATGACAGATGCACAGATTTATGGTGACAGATCAACAACAGTGGCTTTTTATATTATACGTGTTGGTGTTGAAGATTGATTGCATTTTAGAGAAACTTTCTTTTTGTTGTTTAAAGGTTTATAAAACTCCTCTCTTTCAGTTCAAGTCTAAATATACAGATATATTTTTTGAATAATGCTAATTAAATGGGCATAAACAATTGTTAGCAAGGTGTGTGTGATGGGCAGAGCAGAGGAGACAAGGAGAGCAAGCAACCATCATCTGTCAGTGGCCTACTGTATATAGACTTTGATAAAAAAATCATATGTAACGTGAGGAAATGCAACATATTTCTGTTTAAAGAGTGTGTATTTTTAAACGTACACACACAACTGCCTGCTTTTGCTGGGACAGAAAAGTCCTGAGGCACTTGAGTGTTTTTAATCCACCGATGAATCAGCTAATTGTAAACCTATGATCATTACAGCCAATCACAGTCGTATCTAATGAGTGCGTGAACACAATAAGCTCAATAATCAGTTCAATAATCCAGCAGTTCATCTCAGCAGTGTTTAAAATGCAAGCAGGAAATGCTGCTATTGTCACAATTTTTTTATATATATATTTCAGGAGTTTGTAGACGTTCATTTATTCGTCAAACCCACACAAACATGAGGGGAACATGAAAATTCTACACAGAAACACCAACTGGCCCAGCCGGGACTTGGCGACCTTCTTGCAAACTAGTAATCTTCTTGCTGTGAGGTGACAGTGCTAACCAATGAGCCACTGTGCCGCAAGTGTGTAGAAGTATTTCTGACAATCTACTAGCCTAACTGTTGCATGGTATTACAGCTTGACAGAATAATTCAGAAGCAGCATTTTCTCCTAGGATAAGAATACTCAGTCTTATTAATAACTATTAGACCTTGACTATGTTTACAATGGACATCAGTAGTCAAATTATTTACCTTAATCTGAATAAGACAATAATATGATTAAGGTGTTTACATGAGTTGCTTTTTGAAGTTCCTTTCATGATACAGATTTACGTGTTACAGCACAATGATTGATTAACGTCATTGCGTCATCTGTTTTCTCTGGAGTTTCATGTAATTTTGGGTGTTTCATTTTTCAACTTTAACTGCAGTTCGGCAGTTTCACTTTCATTTAGGGACATTTCATGTCCTAGTGACAAACTGAGCTATTTGATGCGAGTATAAAGTAAGGACTAGTGAGAGGATGTTGTTTTAATGGAATTTGATACCGCACGCCAACTAGAAAAAAAAAAAAAAAAAACCTCTGCATTTCCGAATGAGGGTGTCTGCAGTGCTTTACTGACTCGGTAGGTCAGAGAATAGTGTCAACCAGCCGTGTGTGTATAGACTATCAAGTTGCAAAATGCAGTGAAAAGTCCTACATGACGGTAATAGTTTGATTGCAGTGTTTACATGTCTGTGCTGCACTTCAATAATGCGACTAAAATCTGCAAATTCCACATGTCTTAATATGATTTCTGTTTAGTTCGTTTATGACTTTAGTCAGATTAAATGAATCAAAAATTGCTGTTTACATGGTCGACCTTTAATCAGAGTATTGTCTTAATCGTATTAAAGTTATTATTATTATTCAAGCTTGGGCTTCATCCTGCTCCATTTTCGACCATGTTAAAATGATTATTTTTTTGTTGTTGAAGATATTTTATGTATGATATTTTGTTCGAAAATAAATAAATCAAATCAAATCAAAATCAAATCAAAGTTTTATTATTGATGTCCATGTAAACGTACTCATTGTCTCATCATCGAAGTACTCACAGTTCTATGTTATATCACCAGTTATGCCACCCCAACACAGATTTTAAACCAGGAAGATGAAAATGGGTAAAAAAGCTCTAAATTAGCCACTTCTTTTTTTTTTTTTTCACAATGAAAGCTAACAGATGCTAACGTTGTCTCATTTCAAATATTCAAAACACACAAATCTGTTAAAATCTCTGAACATTTAAGGTGGTCGCACACCAGAAGCGCCACTCAGCGATGCGCCGCGCCACACAGCGCCATGCATTTTAGAATTTTAAACATAGGTTTCTATCAGGGTACACACACCGGCGCCGTAAGTCGGCGGCTGTCTGCGGTGCCCAGCCATGACTCGGCACACTGTTCATATTTTTGCCGCACCATCTGAATAGTTTCATTTTAAACAACTTGCAAATGTGTGCGTCTGGTGTGCGATACTTTCAACTGTCATGTGCACGCCATGTAGCGGCGCTGAGTGCCGCATCCGGTGTGTGACCCGCTTCAGTCTAAGGTGTCATGACCATTTAAATATATGGTTCCAGAGTAAAAATGTTACAGCCTGATCTCAAGAGGGGGCATAAATATTTTATGTATTGGCAAAAAAGTGACAAATTCATACAAATTCATATTTCAATTCAATTATAATTCAATTTAATTTGTTTAAAAAGTACAATTTTAAAATGGAGGCTTGTCTCTCAACCCAACATCATTAGAGGATGAATAAATCGTACTAAAATGTACAAATGAGACGGTACAAATTTATACAAATTTGCCACTAATTAATAAAATAAATATATGAATTGCCATGAAATTGTTATAATTATTGAATCTATTAAACCTAAATATAAAAAAAACGAAAACTTGAAAGATAAATATTTATATGTATTCTACTGTTGAATTTCCTTCATTTAATATGCTTTCAAATACATCTTTAAGTACAAACAGTGGCTGACCCTCAGACCTGTGAATCTGTGTATTTTTTTCAAATATATTTTTAATACAGTTCTGTTTTTTGAACGATTCAAACAAGTTCAGTGCTTTACATTTGAGTTATGCCATTTCTGTGATAAATTACTGAGAGGTCAGAAACAAAACCTGTGACCCCACCCGTCTCCCTTCCACAGAAGATACAAAGGTCTTCAAAGAAGGAGAAACTCTGAGCAGATGTTTCTTGATCATTAGTTCACTTCAAGACAACGAACATAAACTACGCCGTGAGCTAAACGACTGCCCCTTGACTGCTGGACCAGTCATTATAGACGTCTGCATACATTAAAAAGCTGCTCGTGGGAGGATTCTTTCCAACCTTTGTCTCTGCTCATTCAAGGAAACATATCGGCGCTCAGTGCAACCTTTAGTGATATGTTTTGTGTAATGCATGATGGCAAATCAGAGCGATAGGAGCGAGGGACAAGGTCTGTATTTGTACGTGAGCGCTGACCTTTTCAAGTCGCTGTTGTTGTTTTGTTTACTTGCTGATTCTTCGCCGACAGAGGCAAAGTGTGCAGTCGGAGCTTTCTTTCCTTGGAAAACAAGACTGTAACATTGAGGAGAGGTAGACAGAATGACTAATTCTCTCTTCAGGGGACGAGAAGAGATGAAGTCTCTGGCGGAGCGGCTCAGACGGTGTTGTCGAACCAACCTTCAGAACTGCTGCTGATTTTCTGGTAATTCAGCGCTCCTCTGTCAGCCTGTTTAGAGGTATACTTTGAAACATTGTGAATAGATGCCTGACAGGGGTTTTAGAGGAGATAAAACAAGCTTCTAACTGGTGGCCTTGTGTCGTACAGCTTGTCAGCTGAGTCCCTCTGAATTCAGAGTTGTGGATTTTAGTTTATATTAATTAACATTTGAAAAATTTGTATCAAGGGTTTCAGACTGAAATAAGCCGCTGGTCATTAGATGGGTTGGGTACAGAAACATATATAACTAGTATGTACCAGATCAAATCAGAATGGTACCACACAAGCGGCAACATCCCGCTCTCCCTTGTGAAACCAATACGGAAGTAACTGAAACTGCAGTTCATCAACTGGCCTTTAGGGGCTGGCTCCAGAAACCCCAGATGTTCACTGACTGCCATGCTAAATTGGCCAATTTTACAGCTGATAAAAACATGTTTACAGCCTGGTACAAATATGGTTTTGGTGCATATAGCTAATTTTACTCTCCATGACAACTGTGAGGGGGGGTGAATGTTTTTATAACTCATCCATTTCATAAAGTCTGCATAATGAAGGGTGTGGTCATTTGAGTGACAGCTAGGTCTCGCTGCTCGCCGTCACGTCACATAAGTTGATTCCGGCTGATTAGCCACTGAACTCGGCATATACATCATATTTTTGTTTTGCTTTACACTGTCAATTGCCTTTTGGGATTATTTCTTACAATTATCAGATAAATGATAAATGTTTTGATTTAGTTAAAAAGCTGATCAAAATCGCATTAAATATTGCAAATGAGAAACAAATTAATATTAACCTTACTTTGAAAAGCATGCAACTCCATTGCTTTCAGGTAAAGCAAAAAACATACCTAATTCAGATATCATAGAGAAGACTAAAATATTATTTCTGAATACAGAGGTGAGCAGCTTTTTTCAAACTCAAAACTGCATACTTTGCATATTTAGTGGACTAATGATGTCTGAGATTATGTTTCTTGAGAACTGCAGTTTTCTCCTTGCAGATCAGGCATTTAGCAGTCTCTTTAAATTAGCAGAAACAATAATATATGCAGCCTTGATGCTTTCAATTCACACCCATGATGTTTTATTTTTTAAATTGCTATTATTATTTAGATTGATAAAGTGGTCAGTAGTTTATGATACAATTTTTTTTCAGGGTGGCCGTGGGGTCTTAAAAACTGTTAAAATGTCTTAAATCTCAAAAACGATTTTAGGCCTTAAAAAGTCTTAAATTTACCGAAACACTGTGTTGTAGGTCTTAAATCCTTTTAAAACAGGTCTTAATTTTCCTTTGTTCATGTATAGCTACCCAATCTAGCCAACACACATCCAATCACCAAAAATTAATCTCCATAAATCTTATATAAATGTGCTAAATAAATACACACATTACATTACAAGTTGTAAGGTTAATTAGTGTAAGGGAATACTTTCAAAAGCATTAAAAATACTATATTAAATAATATTTAATAATAAAAATTGGACCAAATGTTCTCCAAAAAAATTTCACGATTTAAAATTTTACAGAAGAAATAAAGAGATATTCAGTCCCTCCATGATTTTGCGAGTCAAATGGTTATTCATTTATTTTCCTTCGGCTTAGTCCCGTTATTCATCAGAGGTCCCACAGCAGACTAAACCGCCAACTTATCCAGCATATGTTTTACGGAGCGGATGCCTTTCCAGCTGCAACTTAGTAATGGGAAACACCCACACACACTTATTCACATATATACAGACAATTTAGTTTATTCAGTTCACCTGTACCGCATGTCTTTGGACTGTGGAGGAAACCTATGCCACGGGGAGAACATGCAAACTCCACAAAAATGCTAACTGATCCAGCCGGCGACCTTCTTGCTGTGGGGTGACAGTGCTCACTGAGGCACTGTGTCGTCCCTCAAATGTTTATTAAGATCAAAAAACGAAAATTTGTACAAGATTTTTGTGTTTTTCACTGCAGAACACAATTTTAGCAAATAATACCATACATATTGAGAAAAGCTCTTAGAAAGTTAAGAATTCTAGGCTGCAAATCTAAAATAAAATGTCCTTGCAAAATCCTGGAGGGACTGATTAATATTTTGAAACAAATAATGTAATAACACTGCCTCCTTCCCTTTAAATAATAAAAAAAAACCTGCTTTTAAAATCTCAAAATCTAGTAGCAAATGCATTGCAGCACAAACTAAAGGCTGACTATTTAAACCGATCCTTCGATATGTTCCTCAACAACTTCTTGAGCTGCTTCAGTGCCACATTTGCATTCCTCTTTTTGTCTTCCTCGTCTCTCCTCCTGTCTCTCTGTCCACATCACAGCATCCAGAGCTAATGGGAGCGAGACCACCGCCGAGTGACAGTCATGTCGAACTGTGTGTGATGGAGACAGATTGGGAGCATCAATCACTGTGTCACACCAGTTTCGCTTCACACCCTCCCTGAAGGGGGACCATGTCGGCCGACAGCTCCAGACTCCAGATCACCACTGCAGTGATTGATTATAAGATCAAAGCACTCCTGAAAGTATCGTGTGTACAGGTACTTCTGCGTGTGTACTTTGCCAAGTCCTGTAATTGTGCTTCTGTGTGGAAGTAGAGGTGTCACAATAACAACTAGCCACAAGCCTGGTATCCATACAAACATGAAGCAAATCTTTTAAAGTATTTTAGTAAGGAAGGAAGGAACCGGTAACCTAGTTTCTAACTAGGGCTTGGAAATACAGAAAAAAAATGTCATGATATAATGTTTAATATCATTCGATATCGATAAATATTGAAGATTTTTTCCAATTTGAGGTATATTAGGATTTTTTATTTATTTAACCATTTTATTTAAATTTACCAACATTACTAAGGCAAATAGTTTTAATAGTATAGTCAAAAACAAATTTTTTTTGTTTTAAATGTCTTAAAATAAAATAAACATAAGTGCTAAAGAGACTTAAACTTAATAAATAAAATGTCACAAAGTGTGTGCAATGATAAAGTGTAAACGCTGTATAATCAAAGCAAACTTTAAGGTAGATCAACATCTGTAATCACACAGTAAACTACAAACTCTATTAACGAAACCAATTATGATAATTAAATCTCATTTTTCAATTAAAGAAACCAGCTATCATTATTCAAATACATATTGCAACTTTATAAATTTCGAAGATGAATGACTACATTACCTCTATGCTAAATACTCTTTCAGATGGGGAGTTAGTGGCTGGGATGGACAAGAAAAGGAACCAAAAAGCCAATCTGGCGACATCCTTACATCCTTTTTTATTTACAATCTCCTCACTGCTGCTTGTCATGGTACTCATTTTTGCGTGTGTTGTTATTCTGACCTGAGGTGTTGTTATTCTGACCTGAGGTGGCAAAACCCAATGGAGTCCGTTCACATGTTGCGTCTAAAAGCATAAAAAGAGTTTCCTCTACCATTTTCAATGCGGTTTGTGCTCGCGGTCCTCTGGCATCTCGCATAACTAAGCCGTTTTCAACCGTTTTCTCAGAGGATGACAAACGAACAAACCATTGCTGCGGTTTTGATAATGTTTTTTATTAATGAAGAAAATGTAAAAGCAGTGTTTGGGTGCTCTGTGTTTGTCTGAGTCTGCCATTATTGCTGAAATTTGTATATTGCATACAAAGTGTAAGGCGGATTGGTTAGTTATACTTGCATAAATCCCATTCTGAAATGTTTTCAATTAGGTGCGCCTGGAAAATGCACAGGCGTCACGTTTGCACCACTTGTGTCACACCAAGCCGTGTGCCTCGATTGGAAATAACCCTAAGCTTATTGACATTCCTTTCAAGGCACGTGCTCAGCAGCCACATTTTAATAAAGCTATAGCATTTCCAGCCTGATCTCACGAGGAAACGTAAGTATTTTACGTTTTGTCAGTTTAGTGGCTAATTCGTACGAATTCGTACGAGTTCAGTCGTACGAAAATGTACGATTTTAAAAAGGAGGCGTGGCACCTAACCCCACCCCTAACCCCAACCGTCATTGGGTGATGAGCAAATCGTACTAATTTGTACGAATTAGATCGTACGAATTCATACGAATTAGCCACTAATCAAAAAGTTACGAATTGGCCGTGAGATAGCGTTGAGCATTTCATACTGAAACTTCATATCGAACTTTTTTTATTTGTTAATGACATTGGTGTTCGGTCAATAAATACCGATATTATGTTATCAGCCCAGCCCTATTTCTAACTGTAAATAAAACAAGGCAAGCATGATGGAAACAGGAGTGCAATTAGTAATTAATGGGCAAGTTATAAATGGACTTAAATTGCAGCTTGGAATGGCTAAAAATATTGATATAAAGATACTGACAGAAGAAGTCGATTAGTCAAGTTAGTTTAACACTGGAACTACCTCAATTTAATGACTTCTAAAAACGCCATAGAGGTCATTCTGAATTTGTGTCTCATCATATTTACACTCAAAGCTTCTTTAGAGGTTTTGAAAGCTTTGAATGTCTGTTATCATGTTAATGAAGTCATTCCTCTAAAAATACGAGTATGAAGAGTTACTAGACTGCCTGTGAATGTGCGTGCTTCACTTTGTCCAGCAAGCAGGAGAGCAAAATAGTTTTTTTTGTTTTACCACATTGAAAGTGTTGTTTTTGAAAGTTTATAAGATGTACGAAGTAAAGTTATGAGAAAGTTATGCTTTTGTTAGCAGAAAGTTGCTAGGAAACAGAGGCAAAAAGGTGCAGGGAAGGGATAGCAGACACTGAAATGCATGCGGGCAATTTGACTGTTATTTGGCCTTGCTTGTGTTTTGTTAGAATGAAATATACACACTTTTAGGAAACATAAGGTCTTTATTTGAACAAGATCATTAAATTACAAAATTTTAAAGCTGTCAAAATGACCTATTCACTACATCAGAATATATTCTGCAAATGTGTATCCGTCTACCATTACTTGCTCTAATTCTTCAAAAGTCAAAAACCCAGTTTTTTTTTTGTAATTTTTTTTTCAAAATGTGCAAAAAATAGGATGATGGAAGCATACAATAGCTACTAACTGTACAAGTGAAATTTCACAAGTCTTGATACAACTACAAATATGGATGTGCTGTTAGATTGACAGCTTTTTTTTTCTGAGAGTTTCTTTGGATCATTGTCTTGCTGAAATGTCCACTCTGGTTTCATCTTCATCATCCTGCTAATGTAGATGTTAGACTGAAGCAGCTCATATTAATTTACACTCACAAAGGGCAGAGGATTGCTGAATAACTACAGAGAGATTTCAACTGCTGTGTGGGCTTTCACTGCCTTTCTACACCTCCCTTTCTTCATATGTTTAATAAATATTTCCTGTGTTATTTAATTTGATTACATATAACTTAATTTGTAAACTAATAATATTGTTTTCTTTTCATATATGGATTTCCTTGGTTGTTGTCAACATCTGGTGAATTTTTTTTTTTGAGTCAACAGCACCTTTAGAAATATGTTTTCTGAGGAAAATGGTGACGTGTTGAATACTTATTTCCTCCACTGTATGTGTTCATGCACTGGAAATAACCAGTAATTATTAGACAGAACACAGGGAAAGTGGCCGCATAGAGAAACACTGGACGCGCTAGTGAAGATTGTGTGTGTTTACAGCAGTTTGACTGATAGATATGTATTTGTAGCTAGATTGTTAGTGGTGCCAAACAGCATTTCCCGTTGTTTGCATCCTCGCTACAACATACCGTTAATGCTAGACACTGTGCATGTAATTGATCAATTTTTAACAAATAAAAATACTTACAGGTTGTGGCTCACAATCCACAGCTTCGTCTGTTGGAGGAGTTTTTAGCCGAATCCAGCACCTTGCCACAAAGTTTTCCTTTGTCAAATGCAAGCTATATATTTTTTTATAATTCTCTGGAACATAATTCACATTAACTTGTAAGCACTTCTCTCTTTGTATCATGTCCTTTAGAAGCCCCAAAACAAGCTCTGTGGAAATAGCAGCATTTAGACGGCATTTTAGCTTTCTCTGCAATAACATTACAGCACCTCTGGCCACGCCCTTTCACTGTGCG